>CM029404.1:18911604-20219774 GCA_017139565.1 Luffa aegyptiaca
AATAGGCCAAACTTTGTGTTCCAAACTCTCCAAAAACCAAACGGAGCAAAGTTTGAACCATGTTTGTCCCCACCACCTCAAGAACTCTCAATAGGCCGACCTTTGTGTTCCAAACTCTCCAAAACCCAAACGGAGAAAAGTTTGGACCACGTGTCGTCTAAACCACCCGAAGAACTCTCTTTGGACCAAACTTTGTGTTCCAAACCCTCCAAAACTCAAACGGAGCACAAATTGGACCACGTTCGTCCACACAACCTGAAGAACTCTCACTCGACCAAACTTTTTTATCTAAACTCTCCAAAACTGAATTGGAGAAAAGTTTGAAGTATCTTTCATCGAAACAACTTGAAGAACTCTCATCGTTCGAACTTTGTGTTCCAAACTCTTCAAACGGAGCAAAGTTTGGACCATGTTCGTTGACACCACCTGAAGAACTCTCATTGGGCCGAACTTTGTGTTCCAGACTCTCCAAAACTCAAATATAGCAAACTTTGGACCATGTATCGTCCAAACCACCTGAAGACCTCTCATTAGATCGATAATTGGGTTCCAAACTCTCCAAAATGCAAACGGAGCTAAGTTTGAACCATGTTCGTCCCCCAATCTGAAGAACTCTCAATAGGCCGAACATTGTGTTCCAAACTCTCCAAAACCCAAACGGAGAAAAGTTTGGACCATGTGTCGTCTAAACCACCTGAAGAACTCTCATTGGTCCGAACTTTGTGTTCGAAACTCTTCAAGCCTCAAATGGAGCAAAGTTTGGACCATCTTCGTCCACACCACCTGAAGAACTCTCATTGGGCCGAACTTTGCGTTCCAAACTCTCCAAAACTCAAACTTAGCAAAGTTTGGACCATGTATCGTCCAAACCACCTGAAGACCTCTCATTGGAAGGAACATTGGGTTCAAAACTCTCCAAAACCCAAACGGAGCAAAGTTTGAACCATGTTCGTCCCTCAACCTGAAGAACTCTCAATAGGCCGAACTTTGTGTTTCAAAACTCTCCACAACCTAAACAAAGCAAAGTTTGAACCATGTTCGTGAGCACAACCTGAAGAACTCTCAATAGGCCGAACTTTGTGTTCCAAACTCTCCAAAACCCAAATGGAGCAAAGTTTGAACCATGTTCGCCGCCACCAACTGAAGAACTCTCATTGGTCCGAACTTTGCGTTCCAAACTCTTCAAACCTCAAACGGATCAAAGTTTGGACCATGTTCGTCCACACCACCTGAAGAACTCTCATTGGGCCGAACTTTGCGTTCCAAACTCTCCAAAACTCAAACTTAGCAACATTTGAACCATGTTCGTCCCCCAACCTGAAGAACTCTCAATAGGTCGAACTTTGTGTTTCAAAACTCTCCACAACCTAAATGGAGCAAAGTTTGAACCATGTTCGTGCCCACCACCTGAAGAACTCTCAATAGGCAAAACTTAGTGTTCCAAACTCTCCAAAAACCAAACGGAGCAAAGTTTGAACCATGTTCGTCCCCACCACCTGAAGAACTCTCAATAGGCCGACCTTTGTGTTCCAAACTCTCCAAAACCCAAACGGAGAAAAGTTTGGACCACGTGTCGTCTAAACCACCCGAAGAACTCTCTTTGGACCAAACTTTGTGTTCCAAACCCTCCAAAACTCAAACGGAGCACAAATTGGACCACGTTCGTCCACACAACCTGAAGAACTCTCACTCGACCAAACTTTTTTTATCTAAACTCTCCAAAACTGAATTGGAGAAAAGTTTGAAGTATCTGTCATCGAAACAACTTGAAGAACTCTCATCGTTCGAACTTTGTGTTCCAAACTCTTCAAACGGAGCAAAGTTTGGACCATGTTCGTTGACACCACCTGAAGAACTCTCATTAGGCCGAACTTTGTGTTCCAGACTCTCCAAAACTCAAATATAGCAAACTTTGGACCATGTATCGTCCAAACCACCTGAAGACCTCTCATTAGATCGAACATTGGGTTCCAAACTCTCCAAAATGCAAACGGAGCTAAGTTTGAACCATGTTCGTCCCCCAATCTGAAGAACTCTCAATAGGCCGAACATTGTGTTCCAAACTCTCCAAAACCCAAACGGAGAAAAGTTTGGACCATGTGTCGTCTAAACCACCTGAAGAACTCTCATTGGTCCGAACTTTGTGTTCGAAACTCTTCAAGCCTCAAATGGAGCAAAGTTTGGACCATCTTCGTCCACACCACCTGAAGAACTCTCATTGGGCCGAACTTTGCGTTCCAAACTCTCCAAAACTCAAACTTAGCAAAGTTTGGACCATGTATCGTCCAAACCACCTGAAGACCTCTCATTGGAACGAACATTGGGTTCAAAACTCTCCAAAACCCAAACGGAGCAAAGTTTGAACCATGTTCGTCCCTCAACCTGAAGAACTCTCAATAGGCCGAACTTTGTGTTTCAAAACTCTCCACAACCTAAACAAAGCAAAGTTTGAACCATGTTCGTGAGCACAACCTGAAGAACTCTCAATAGGCCGAACTTTGTGTTCCAAACTCTCCAAAACCCAAATGGACCAAAGTTTGAACCATGTTCGCCGCCACCAACTGAAGAACTCTCATTGGTCCGAACTTGGCGTTCCAAACTCTTCAAACCTCAAACGGATCAAAGTTTGGACCATGTTCGTCCACACCACCTGATGAACTCTCATTGGGCCGAACTTTGCGTTCCAAACTCTCCAAAACTCAAACTTAGCAACATTTGAACCATGTTCGTCCCCCAACCTGAAGAACTCTCAATAGGTCGAACTTTGTGTTTAAAAACTCTCCAATACCTAAACGGAGAAAAGTTTGAACCATGTTCGTGAGCACCACCTGAAGAACTCTCAATAGGCCGAACTTTGTGTTCCAAACTCTCTGAAACTCAAACAGAGCACAAATTCGACCACGTTCGTCCACACAACCTGAAGAACTCTCGCTCTGCCGAACTTTGTGATCTAAACTCTCGAAAACTGGATTGGAGAAAAGTTTGAAGTATTTGTCATCGAAACAACATGAAGAACTCTCATTGGTCGAACTTTGTGTTCCAAACACTTCAAACGGAGCAAAGTTTGGACCATGTTCGTCGACACCACCTGAAGAACTATCATTGGGCCGAACTTTGTGTTCCAAACTCTCCAAAACTCAAACATAGCAAAGTTTGGACCATGTATCGTCCAAACTACCTAAAGACCTCTCATTAGATCGAACATTGGGTTCCAAACTCTCCAAAACCCAAACGGAGCAAAGTTTGAACCATGTTCGCCCACCAACCTGAAGAAATCTCAATAGGCTGAACTTTGTGTTTCAAAACTCTCCACAACCTAAACGGAGCAAAGTTTGAGCCATGTTCGTCCCCACCACAAGAAGAACTTTCAATAGGCCGAACTTTGTTTTTCAAACTCTCCAAAACCCAAACGGAGAGAAGTTTGGACCATTTGTCGTCTAAACCACCTGAAGAACTCTCTTTGGACCGAACTTTGTGTGCCAAACTCAACAAAACTCAAACGGAGCAAAAATTGGACAACGTTCGTCCACACCACCTGAAGAACTCTCATTCGGACGAAATTTGTGTTCAAAACTCTCCAAAACTAAAACCGAGAAAAGTTTGGAGCATGTGTCGTGGAAACTAGATGAAGAACTCTCATTGTGCCGAACTTCGTGTTCCAGACTCTCCAAAACTCAAATGGAGCAAAGTTTGAACCATGTTCGTCCACACCACCTGAGGAACTCTCATTGGGCCGAACTTTGTCTTCCAAACTCTCCAAAACTCAAACATAGCCAAGTTCGGACCATGTATCGTTGAAACCACCTTAAGACCTCTTATTAGACCGAACTTTTGGTTTGAAACTCTCCAAAACCCAAACGGAACAATGTTTGAACCATGTTCATCTCCACCACTTGAACAACTCTCAATAGGCCGAACTTTGTGTTCCAAACTCTCCAAAACCCAAACGTAGAAAAGTTTGGACCATGTGTCGTCCAGACCACCTAAAGAACTCTCTTTGGACCGAACTTTGTGTTCCAAATGTTGGGATTGGTGCCCTAAAACTCGTAGATAGTGAATGTTTAACAAAATTATATACTTATTCGATAAAGGCGTTATCGAGATTAATTCAGTAAAGTCATTACTGAATCGGTAAATTGCACATTAGATAACCCAAATCCAATAAACTAAGATTCATGGCTATAGAATAAACACTTGAGCTTTATGTAGAGACATAAAAGTGGATCAAGCTCGAGTAATAGCCAAAACGGTCTATAGTATAGGGATAGGGCTGGGTACCTTATTCTGGGACACTATGAGACGCGGCCCACTCTATAGATAGTATAGACAATGTGATCCTAAATCGTCCATGTAGAGACATGTGAGTGGGAGCGTCCTATGCAATGAGTTTGCATAAGACCAGGACCGAGAAATAAGTCACTCTCGCTTTATAACACCGTTTACTGACGAGACTGACTATTTCATGTGATGACCTAGGTAACTCGATCTTAATCCTGAGCTGACTATGAACTCTTGTTTATTTGGGCTTATCCTTAGATTTGCATAGGTGAGAGTGGCTCAGTATCGCTGACTCAATAAGCCTCCCATTTCAGGGATAGGAACGGGTAGATAGCTGGGGACATAGTCGTGCGAGAAGGAATTCACTCCTACCCAAATTAGGGATAGTAAAGAGGTTGTTCTCTTAAGTGCTGACTCCGGGGCTTGAACAAAGGGATCCCGCCCTCTCATTGGCCTGAGAGGGACTCGGTTTATTGGTTGGACCATAAACCAATTGTTCATTAGAGGATTAGTGGGACTTAAGGAACTAGAAGTACTATGGGGGTAAAACGGACTTTTGACCTAGCTATAGCTACAAACAACCTGTGAAGGATCGACTTACTGAGCATGGTTAAATCAAGTGGACGGAAATATATCTATAGTGAGGGGAGTGCAACTATCGGGCTATAGTGGAGTGTCCCGGTAGTTAACGAATGTTGGTAAGCTTGGTTAATGAGATTAGTCGGTTAGCCTCGAATCGTTGGAGCCCATGATCTATAGGTCCATTAGGTCCCCCTACTAGCTCATATCGGAATAAAGCCTAGAACAAAAAGATAGGATGCTTTGAATCATTCAAAATCGGGAAAAAGGGTATTATCGTAAATTGTGTTTTGACACAATAATTTAATTATGAATTAAATTAGAAAATGAGAGATAAAGTATTTAAAAGTGTTTTAAATACCATATATATGTATTAGGAATCATATATGATGAATTGCACAAGATTAGTATGATTAATTACATTAATCATAAGAAATCATTTTGAAATGTCTCAAAATCAATTACCTAATGTTAAATTCAATTTGGAATTGAAATCAACATTAAATTGCAAGCTAAAAATCATATTGTGGATTCAAGAAAGTGGATTTAGTTGGATTCCCACTCTTGCATGATGATACAAAGTGGAAAACAACACATCCATGCACTAGTTGCATGTGTTGTGAATTGGACACTTAGAATCCACTTTGGCTTGCAAGACTACCATGTGTCTTGTGTCTTAGGGCTTCTCCTTGCATGGAATATCTCTATAAGTAGAGTATGAATAAGATTCAAGCCCAAGATAGCCATTTCCTTACTGTTATGTTGCTGGAATTTGGACTCAAACTCTCTCATTTCACATACTTCTCTATAGCTTGATCCTTCAAGCATTCCCTTCCCATTCCCTATCTTTATAGACTGCCACAAGTTGTTCTTGGCCCGGAGAATAGTGGGGAAGACTCTAAGGGTTGTCCTAAGTAGATTGAAAAAAAAAATCCAAGGAGGTCCACCTATTGAGCTGCAAAAAGGTTGGTTCTCCTTATCTCTCTCTTCTGGATTCTTTAGAACATGCATGCTTTAGGAGTAAAATTGATGTAGTTAGGTGCTTCCGATCTTCAATTGCTTCCGCCTGTGTTATATGAACACCTTCCCCAAACTCTTCAAACCTCAAACGGAGACAAGTTTTGACCATGTTCGTCCACACACCCTGAAGAACCTCATTGGGCCGAACTTTGCGTTCCAAACTCTCCAAAACTCAAACATAGCAAAGTTTCAACCATGTATCGTCCAAACCACCTGAAGACGTCTCATTAGACCGAACTTTGCGTTCCAAACACTCCAAAGCCCAAACGGAGCAAAGTTTGAACCATGTTCGTCCCCACCACCTAAAGAACTCTCAATAGGCCGACCTTTGTGTTCCAAACTCTCCAAAACCCAAACGGAGAAAAATTTGGACCACGTGTTGTCTAAACCACCTGAAGAACTCTCATTGGACCGAACTTTGTGTTCCAAACTCTCCAAAACTCAAACGTAGCAAAGTTTGGACCATGTGTCGTCTAAACCATTTGAATCACTCTCTTTGGACCGAACTTTGTGTTCCAAACTCTCCAAAACTCAAATGGAGCAAAACCTGGACCACGTTCGTCCACACCACCTGAAGAACTCTCACTGGACCGAACTTTGTGATCTAATCTCTCCAAAAATGAAATGGCGAAAAGTTTGAAGCATGTGTCATCAAAACAACATTAAGAAATCTCATTGGCCGACCTTCGTGTTCCAAACTCTCCAAAACTCAAACGGAGCAAAGTTTGGACCATGTTCATCCACACCACCTGAAGAACTCTCATTGGGTCGAACTTTGTGTTCCAAACTCTCCAAAACCCAAACGGAGCAAAGTTCGGACCATGTGTTGTCCAAACCACCAGAAGAACTCTCATTGGACCGAACTTTGTGTTCCAAACTCTCCAAACCTCAAATGGAGCAAAGTTTGGACCATGTTTGTCCACACCACCTGAAGAACTCTCATTAGGCCGAACTTTGTGTTCCAAACTCTCCAAAACTCAAACATAGCAAAGTTTCGACCATGTATCGTCCAAACCACCTGATGACCTCTAATTACACCAAACTTTGGGTTCCAAACTCTCCAAAACCCAAACGGAGCAAAGTTTGAACCATGTTCGTCCCCACCACCTGAAGAACTCTCAATAGGCCGAACTTTGTGTTCCAAACTCTCCAAAACCCAACGGAGCACAAATTGGACCACGTTCGTCCACACAACCTGAAGAACTCTCACTCGGCCGAACTTTTTGATCTAAACTTTCCAAAACTGAATTGGATAAAAGTTTGAAGTATCTGTCATCGAAACAACATGAAGAACTATCATTGGTCGAACTTTGTGTTCCAAACTCTCCAAAACTCAAACGGAGAAAAGTTTGAACCATGTTCGTCGACACCACCTGAAGAGCTCTCATTTGGCCGAACTTTGTGTTCCAAACTCTCCAAAACTCAAACATAGCAAAGTTTGGACCATGTATCGTCCAAACCACCTGAAGACTTCTCATTAGATCGAACATTGGGTTCCAAACTCTCCAAAACCCAAACGGAGCAAAGTTTGAACCATGTTCGTCCCCCAACCTGAAGAACTCTCAATAGGCCGAACTTTGTGTTTCAAAACTCTACACAACCTAAATGGAGCAAAGTTTGAACCATGTTCGTCCCCACCACCTGAAGAACTCTCAATAGGCCGATATTTGTGTTCCAAACTCTCCAAAAGCCAAACGGAGAAAAGTTTGGACCACGTGTCGTCTAAACCAGCTGAAGAACTCTCTTTGGACCAAACTTTTTGTTCCAAACTCTCCAAAACTCAAACGGAGCACAAATTGGACCACGTTCGTCCACACAACCTGAAGAACTCTCACTCGACCGAAGTTTGTGATCTAAACTCTCCAAAACTGAATTGGAGAAAAGTTTTAAGTATCTGTCATTGAAACAACATGAAGAACTCTCATTGGTCGAACTTTGTGTTCCAAACTCTCCAAAACTCAAACGGATCAATGTTTGGACCATGTTTGTCGACACCACCTGAAGAACTCTCATTGGGCCGAACTTTGTTTTCCAAACTCTCCAAAACTCAAACATAGCAAAGTTTGGACCATGTATCGTCCAAACCACCTGAACACCTCTCATTAGATCGAACATTGGGTTCCAAACTCTCCAAAACCCAAACGGAGCAAAGTTTGAACCATGTTCGTCCCCCAACCTGAAGAACTCTCAATAGGCCGAACTTTGTGTTTCAAAACTTTCCACAACCTAAATAAAGCAAAGTTTGAACCATCTTCGTGCCCACCACATGAAGAACTCTCAATAGGCCGAACATTTTGTTCCAAACTCTCCAAAAACCAAACGGAGCAAAGTTTGAACCATGTTCGTCCCCACCACCTGAAGAACTCTCAATAGGCCGACCTTTGTGTTCCAAACTCTCCAAAACCCAAACGGAGAAAAGTTTGGACCACGTGTCGTCTAAACCACCCGAAGAACTCTCTTTGGACCAAACTTTTTGTTCCAAACTCTCCAAAACTCAAACGGAGCACAAATTGGACCACGTTCGTCCACACAACCTGAAGAACTCTCACTCGGCCGAAGTTTGTGATCTAAACTCTCCAAAACTGAATTGGAGAAAAGTTTTAAGTATCTGTCATTGAAACAACATGAAGAACTCTCATTGGTCGAACTTTGTGTTCCAAACTCTCCAAAACTCAAACGGATCAATGTTTGGACCATGTTTGTCGACACCACCTGAAGAACTCTCATTGGGCCGAACTTTGTGTTCCAAACTCTCCAAAACTCAAACATAGCAAAGTTTGGACCATGTATCGTCCAAACCAGCTGAAGACCTCTCATTTGATCGAACATTCGGTTCCAAACTCTCTAAAACCCAAACGGAGCAAAGTTTGAACCATGTTCGTCCCCCAACCTGAAGAACTCTCAATAGGCCGAACTTTGTGTTTCAAAACTCTCCACAACCTAAATGGAGCAAAGTTTGAACCATCTTCGTGCCCACCACATGAAGAACTCTCAATAGGCCGAACATTGTGTTCCAAACTCTCCAAAACCCAAACGGAGCAAAGTTTGAACCATGTTCGTCCCCACCACCCTAAGAACTCTCAATAGGCCGACCTTTGTGTTCCAAACTCTCCAAAACCCAAACGGAGAAAAGTTTGGACCATGTGTCGTCTAAACCACCCGAAGAACTCTCTTTGGACCAAACTTTTTTTTCCAAACTCTCCAAAACTAAAACGGAGCACAAATTGGACCACGTTCGTCCACACAACCTGAAGAACTCTCACTCGGCTGAATTTGTGATCTAAACTCTCCAAAACTGATTTGGAGAAAATTTTTATGTATCTGTCATTGAAACAACATGAAGAACTCTCATTGGTCGAACTTTGTGTTCCAAACTCTCCAAAACTCAAACGGATCAATGTTTGGACCATGTTTGTCGACACCACTTGAAGAACTCGCATTGGGCCGAACTTTGTGTTCCAAACTCTCCAAAACTCAAACATAGCAAAGTTTGGACCATGTATCGTCCAAACCACCTGAAGACCTGTCATTAGATCGAACATTGGGTTCCAAACTCTCCAAAACCCAAACGGAGCAAAGTTTGAACCATGTTCATCCCCCAACCTGAAGAACTCTCAATAGGCCGAACTTTGTGTTTCAAAACTCTCCACAACCTAAATGGAGCAAAGTTTGAACCATCTTCGTGCCCACCACATGAAGAACTCTCAATAGGCCGAACATTGTGTTCCAAACTCTCCAAAACCCAAACGGAGCAAAGTTTGAACCATGTTCGTCCCCACCACCTGAAGAACTCTCAATAGGCCGACCTTTGTGTTCCAAACTCTCCAAAACCCAAACGGAGAAAAGTTTGGACCACGTGTCGTCTAAACCACCCGAAGAACTCTCTTTAGACCAAACTTTTTGTTCCAAACTCTCCAAAACTCAAACGGAGCACAAATTGGACCACGTTCGTCCACACAACCTGAAGAACTCTCACTCGGCCGAAGTTTGTGATCTAAACTCTCCAAAACTGAATTGGAGAAAAGTTTTAAGTATCTGTCATTGAAACAACATGAAGAACTCTCATTGGTCGAACTTTGTGTTCCAAACTCTCCAAAACTCAAACGGATCAATGTTTGGACCATGTTTGTCGACACCACCTGAAGAACTCTCATTGGGCCGAACTTTGTGTTCCAAACTCTCCAAAACTCAAACATAGCAAAGTTTGGACCATGTATCGTCCAAACCACGTAAAGACCTCTCATTAGATCGAACATTGGGTTCCAAACTCTCCAAAACCCAAATAGAGCAAAGTTTGAACCATGTTCGTCCCCCAACCTGCAGAACTCTCAATAGGCCGAACTTTATGTTTCAAAACTCTCCACAACCTAAATGGAGCAAAGTTTGAACCATCTTTGTGCCCACCACATGAAGAACTCTCAATAGGCCGAACATTGTGTTTCAAACTCTCCAAAACCCAAACGGAGCAAAGTTTGAACCATGTTCGTCCCCACCACCTGAAGAACTCTCAATAGGCCGACCTTTGTGTTCCAAACTCTCCAAAACCCAAACGGAGAAAAGTTTGGACCACGTGTCGTCTAAACCACCCGAAGAACTCTCTTTGGACCAAACTTTTTGTTCCAAACTCTCCAAAACTCAAACGGAGCACAAATTGGACCACGTTCGTCCACACAACCTGAAGAACTCTCACTCGGCCGAAGTTATTGATCTAAACTCTCCAAAACTGAATTGGAGAAAAGTTTTAAGTATCTGTCATTGAAACAACATGAAGAACTCTCATTGGTCGAACTTTGTGTTCCAAACTCTCCAAAACTCAAACGGATCAATGTTTGGACCATGTTTGTCGACACCACCTGAAGAACTCTCATTGGGGCGAACTTTGTGTTCCAAACTCTCCAAAACTCAAACATAGCAAAGTTTGGACCATGTATCGTCCAAACCACGTAAAGACCTCTCATTAGATCGAACATTGGGTTCCAAACTCTCCAAAACCCAAATAGAGCAAAGTTTGAACCATGTTCGTCCCCCAACCTGCAGAACTCTCAATAGGCCGAACTTTGTGTTTCAAAACTCTCCACAACCTAAACGGAGCAAAGTTTGAACCATGTTCGTCCCCACCACCTGAAGAACTTTCAATAGGCCGAACTTTGTTTTCCAAACTCTCCAAAACCCAAACGGAGAAAAGTTTGGACCATTTGTCTTCTAAACCACCTGAAGAACTCTCTTTGGACCGAGCTTTGTGTGCCAAACTCAACAAAACTCAAACGGAGCAAAAATTGGACAACGTTCGTCCAAACCACCTGAAGAACTCTCCAAAACTTAAACGGAGAAAAGTTTGGAGCATGTGTCTGTTGGGTTTTATGTCCTAAAACTCGTAGATAGTGAATGTTAACGAATTATACACTTGTATCAATAAAGTGTTATTGAGGTTTATGCAATAAAGTGTTATTGTCATTTTAAGTCTAAAATTGCACAATATAACCAAAATCCAATAAAATAAGATCCAAGGTTGTTGATATGTAACTTGAACTAGTATGTGGGGACATACGGGGATCAGTGTTCAAGTAACAACCTAAAAGGTCTATAGTACAGGGATAAGGTTGGGTACCTTATCCTGGTAACACTATGTGATACGACCCGCTTTGTAGTCGATACAGACGTATTGATCAAAGGCGTCCATGTAGGAGACATGCGAGCGGAGGGTATCCTATGCAATGAGTTTGCATAAGACCGGACCACGAAATAGTAAACCACTAGATGTAACACCGTTAACTAGTTAGGTTACTGTTTCAATAGGATGACCTAGGTAACTCAGTCTTAATCCTGAGTGTGTCATGAACTCCTTCTCACGAGGGATTGTCCTTTGATTAGTACGGGTGAGAGTGGCCTGGACGCCGACTCAATAAGCCTACCTTCTTAGGGACAAGACCGAGTGGGGGGCTGGGGACATGACAACACAAGATGGAATTCACTCCTTCCCGCTTCTAGGAGAAGTAGATGAGTGTTCCCTTAAGTGGTGATCCGGGTCTTGAACAAAGGGATCCCGCCCTCTCACTGGCCCGAGAGGGACTTTCTGTTTATTGGTTGGACCATAAACAGGTTGTTCATTAGAGGAGCACTGGTATTTAAGGAGCCAGAGGTAACTCAGGGGTAAAACGGTAATTTGACCCAGCTGAAGTTACGAACACTCGTGAAGGATTGACTTACCGTTATTGGTCAATATCCGTGGACACAGAAATATTCTACAGTGAGAAGAGTGCAACTGTGGGTCTTTAGTGGAGTGACCCACAGTTAATGAATATTGGTTGACTCGATTAATGAGTTTAGTCAGTTAACCTCATATCATTGGAGCTTCTGATCTGTAGGTCCATTAGGTCCCCCTACTAGCTCGTAAAGAGTAATTGGGAACAAATTATCTTGAAAAGAATTTGAATTGTTCAAATTCAATTTGGGAATCAAGTTAATTGTATGAAGTACAATTAATATAATGTATGGTGATACATTATAATATAAAGTTTAATTTGAGATTAAACTTTATTAAATTGAGAGAATTATATATATTTGAAAGAATTCAAATTTATAACTAATTAAATATGTGATATTTAATTAGTGAATAAATTAATTAATTGTGAATTAATTAATTATTCAATTAGTCTAATTAAATGTGATTTAATTAAACTATAATATATGAGAGATATATTAGAATATGATTCTAATATGTAATTAATTAAATATGGTTGATATTTAATTAATTATAAAATTAATTAATTTTGAATTAATTGATTGTACAATTTAATTTAGTTAAATGTGATTTAATTAAATTAAAACTATAGATTAATTTTAATGTGAATATGATTCATATTAAAACTATAGATTATGTGAGGGATGTGCCTTTAATATGATTAAAATGCACATATAATTAAATATGGAGATATTTAATTAGAATTAATTAATTAATATGATTAATTGAATTAATTTAACTTTAATTAATTAATTAAAGTTAACCCTCACATTAAATGGACACATGGCAGATGGTAGTGGGATTGGATTAAATCTCACGCCTGAGGGGTCATTTGGGGTGATCTCAATTTTGCTGCAGTATGAAAAGATCATATCTCTCTCTCACTCTCCAACTTGCTCTCATGCTCTCTCAGAGAAAAGGAACAGAGAAGCCTTCTCTGTTGGAAAAAATTCTTCCCAAGTTCAAGATCAAAGAGATCCCACAATCTCGTTTCCGAACTCAGAGAATAGCGGGGTAATCTTGTGGTGGTGTCCCAAGATTTCACATTTGGTCCCTGACATTCAAGAAGGCGTTCTTGAAGAATTTCAGAGTCGTCAGACGACGGTAAGTTTGCTTAACCTTAAATTGTAGAATTATGAATTCGTTTTTGCCAATGTATGGGTATTTTGCGAAACGAAATTAAATTGCGAATTGGTCCAATTGCTTCCGCTGTAACGGAATTAGGAATTCCAATCCTACAGTGTCGTCGTCACTGTTGGGTTTAATGCCCTAAAACTCGTAGATAGTGAATGTAAACAAATTGTATACTTGTTTCAATAAAGTGTTATTGAGTTTCTACAATAAAGTGTTATTGTTAAATATTCCAAAATTTGACCCAAATCCAATAAACTAAGATCCAAGGTTGCGTATGTAACTTGAACAAGTATGTGGGGACATATAGGGGTCGACGTTCATGTAACAACCTAAAAGGTCTATAGTTCAAGGATAACACTATGAGATACAGTCTGCTTTGTATTTGATACAGACTTATTGATCCAAAACATCCATGTAGCAGACATGCGGAGGTATGTTTCTCATCGCTTAACTTTTTGCCAATGTATTGGTATTTTGTAGAACAATATTAAGTTACGAACGGTCCAATTGCTTCCGCTATAACGGAATTGAGAATTTCAATCCTTCACACACAACATGAAAAACTCTCACTGGGCGAACTTGTGTTCCAAACTCTCCAAAACTCAAACGGAGCATAGTTTGGACCATGTTCGTCCACACCACCTTAAGAACTTTCATTGGGCCGAACTTTGTGATCCAAACTCTCAAAAATTGAAACGGAGAAAATTTTGGAGCATGTGTCGTTGAAACAACATGAAGAACTCTCATTGGCCGAACTTCGTGTTCCAAACTCTCTAAAACTCAAATGGAGCATAGTTTGGACCATGTTCGTCCACACAACTTGAAGAACTCTAATTGGACCGAACTTTGTTTTCCAAACTCTCCAAAACTCAAACGAAGCAAAGTTTGGACCACGTTCGTCCACACCACCTGAAGAACTTTCATTGGGCCGAACTTTGTGTTCCAAACTCTCAAAAATTGAAACGGAGAACAACATGAAGAACTCTCATTGGCTGAACTTCATGTTCCAAACTCTCCAATACTCAAGCGGATCATAGTTTGGACCATGTTCGTCCACACCACCTGAGGAACTCTCATTGGGCCGAACTTTGTGTTCAAAACTCTCCAAATCCCAAACGAATCAAAGTTTGGACCATGTGTCGTCCAAACCTCCTGAAGAACTCTCATTGGACCGAACTTTGTTTTCCAAACTCTCCAAAACTCAAACGGAGGAAAGTTTGGTCCACGTTCGTCCACATCACCTGTAGAACTCTCATTGGGCCAAACTTTGTGTTCCAAACTCTCCAAAACTGAAACGCATAAAAGTTTGGAGCACGTGTCGTCGAAACAAGATGAAGAACTCTAATTGGTCGAACTTCGTGTTCCAAACTCTCCAAAACTCAAACGGAGCATAGTTTGGACCATGTTCGTCCACACCACCTGACGAACTCTCATTGGATCGAACTTTGTTTTCCAAACTCTCCAAAACTCAAACGGAGCAAAGTTTGGACCACGTTCGTCCACACCACCTGAAGAACTCTCATTGGGCCGAACTTTGTGTTCCAAATTCTCCAAAACTTAAACGGAGAAAATTTTCGAGCATGTGTCATTGAAACAACATGAAGAACTATCATTGGCCGAACTTCGTGTTCCAAACTCTCGAAAACTCAAACGGAGCATAGTTTGGACCTTTTTCATCCACACCACCTGATGAACTCTCATTCGGCCGTACTTTGTGTTCCAAACTCTCCAAAACCCAAACAGAGCTAAGTTTGGACCTTGTTCATCCACACCACCCGAAGAACTCTCATTGGACCGAACTTTGTTTTCCAAACTCTCCAAAACTCAAACCGAGCAAAGTTGGAACGTTGTTCGTCCACACCACCTGAAGAGCTCTCATTGCGCCTAACTTTTTGTTCCAAACTCTCCAATGTTGGGATTGGTGCCCTAAAACTCGTAGATAGTGAATGTTAAACAAAATTATATACTTGTTCGATAAAGTCGTTATTGAGATTAATTCAGTAAAGTCATTACAGAATAAGTAAATTGCACATTAGATAACCCAGATCCAAGAAAATAAGATCCATGGCTATAGGATGAACACTTGAGCTTTATGTAGAGACATAAAAGTGGATCAAACTCGAGTAATAGCCAAAATGGTCTATAGTATAGGGATAGGGCAGGGTACCTTATTCTGGGGACACTATGAGACGTGGCCCACTTTATAGATAGTATAGACGATGTGATCCTAAATCATCCATGTAGAGACATGCGAGTGGGGGCGTCCTATGCAATGAGTTTGCATAAGACCAGGACCGAGAAATAAGTCGCTCTCGCTTTATAACACCGTTTACTAACGAGACTGACTATTTCATGTGATGACCTAGGTAATTCGATCTTAATCCGTAGCTAACTATGAACTCCTGTTTATTCAGGCTTATCCTTAGATCTGCATAGGTGAGAGTAGCTCACTATCGCCGACTCAATAAGCCTCCCATTTCAGGGATAGGAACGGGTAGATAGTTGGGGACATAGTCGTGCGAGAAGGAATTCACTCCTACCCAAATTAGGGATAATAGAGAGGTTGTTCCCTTAAGTGCTGACTCCAGGGCTGGAACAAAGGGATCCCGCCCTCTCATTGGCCCGAGAGGGACTCGGTTTATTGGTTGGACCATAAACCAATTGTTCATTAGAGGATTAGTGGGACTTAAGGAACTATAAGTACTATAGGGGTAAAACGGTCATTTAACCTAGTTATAGCTACGAACAACCTGTGAAGGATCAACTTACTGAACATGGTTAAATCAAGTTGACATAAATATATCTATAGTGAGGGGAGTGCAACTACCGGGCTATAGTGGAGTGTCTCGGTAGTTAACGAATGTTGGTTAATGAGATTAGTCGGTTAGCCTTGAATCGTTGGAGCCCATGATCTATAGGTCCATTAGGTCCCCCTACTAGCTCGTATCGGAATAAAGCCTAGAACAATAAGATAAGATTATTTGAATTGTTCAAAATCGAGAAAAATGGCATTTTCGTAAATTGTGTTTGACACAATATTTAATTATGAATTAAATTGGAAAATGAGAGATTATGTATTTAAAAGTGTTTTAAATACTATATATGAATGAGGAATCATATATAATTAGATTGCACAAGGTGTCAATAATTAATTGGATTAATCATAACAAATTAATTCGAAATGTTTCTAATTAATTGCCATGAAACCGATTTCAATTTGGAATTTGAATTTGAATTAGAATGAAAGCAAAATCTGAATTAGGATCAAACTTAGTGGATTTAGATGGATTTCCACTCTTGCATGTTGATACAAAGTGGAATACAACACATCCATGCACATGTTGCATGTGTTGTGACTTCAACACCTAGAATCCACTTTTGCTTGCATTACCACCATGTATCTTGCATCCTGAGGCCTTTCCTTGCATGGAATATCTCTATAAGTAGATGCAAAATCAGATTAAGTGTTAAGAGAGCCATTTCCATATTGTTATGCTACTGGATTTTGGTCCCAAACTCACTCGTCTCCAAATATCTCTCTAGTGCTTGAAACTTCAAGCTTTCCCTTCCCATTCCCTATCTCTATAGACTCCCAAAAGTCGTTATTGGCCCGGAGAATAGTAGGGAAGACACTAGAGGTGGTCCACACACCGTTCGTGATCAAAGGAATCAAAGGGAGTTGATGAATCGGTCTCCAAAAAGGTTGGTACAAATTCTGCTCTTTGTTTACGGTATTTGGACAGCATGTTTTCATTTTCTAAAATTGATGTAGTTAAGTGCCTCCGATCCTAAAATTGCTTCCGCATGTGTTATATGAACACCTTCATCCAAAACCCAAACGGAGCAAAGTTTGGACCATGAGTCGTCCAAACCACCTGAAGAACTCTCACTGGACCGAACTTTGTTTTCCAAACTCTCCAAAACTCAAACAGAGCAAAGTTTGGACCACGTTCGTCCAGACCACCGGTAGAACTCTCATTGGGTCGAACTTTTTGTTCCAAACTCTCCAAACCTGAAACGGAGAAAAGTTTGGGGCATGTGTCGTCGAAACAACATGAAGAACTCTCATTGGCCGAACTTCGTGTTTCTAACTCTCCAAAACTCAAACGGAGCATAGTTTGGACCATGTTCTTCCACACCACCAAAATAACTCTCATTGGACCGAACTTTGTTTTCCAAACTCTCCAAAACTCAAACGAAGCAAAGTTTGGACAACGTTCGTCCACACCACCTGAAGAACTCTCATTGGGTCAAACTTTGTGTTCCAAACTCTCCAAAACTGAAACGGAGAAAAGTTTGGAGCATGTGTCGTCGAAACAACATGAAGAACTCTCATTGGCCGAACTTCATGTTCCAAACTCTCCAAAACTCAAACGGAGCATAGTTCTGACCATGTTCGTCCACACCACCTGAAGAGCTCTCATTGGACCGAACTTTGTTTTCCAAACTCTCAAAAACTCAAAAGGAGCAAAGTTTGGACCACGTTCGTCCACACCATCTGAAGAACGCTCATTGGGCCATACTTTGTGTTCCAAACTCTCCAAAACTGAAACGGAGAAAAGTTTGGAGCATGTGTCGTCGAAACAACATGAAGAACTCTCATTGGCCGAACTTCGTGTTACAAACTCTCCAAAACTCAAACGGAGCATAGTTTGGACAATGTTCGTCCACACCACCTGAATAACTCTCATTGGACCAAAGTTTGTGTTCCAAACTCTCCAAAACTCAAACTGAGCATAGTCTAGACCATGTTCGTCCACACCACCTGAAGAACTCTCGTTGGACTGAAGTTTGTGTTCCAAACTCTCCAAAACTCAAACAGAGAATAGTTTGGATCATGTTCGTCCACACCACTTGAAGAACTCTCATTGGACCGAAGTTTGTGTTCCAAACTCTCCAAAACCGAAACGGAGCAAAGTTTGAACCATGTGTCGTCCAAACCTCCTGAAGAACTCTCATTGGACCGAACTTTGTTTTCCAAACTCTCCAAAACTCAAATGGAGCAAAGTTTGGACCACGTTCGTCCAGACCACCGTTAGAACTCTCATTGGGTCGAACTTTGTTTTCCAAACTCTCCAAACGTGAAACGGAGAAAAGTTTGGGGCATGTGTCGTCGAAACAACATGAAGAACTCTCATTGGCCGAACTTCGTGTTCCTAACTCTCCAAAACTCAAACGGAATATAGTTTGGACCATGTTCTTCCACACCACCAATATAACTCTCATTGGACTGAACTTTGTATTCCAAACTCTCAAAAACTCAAACGGAGCAATGTTTGGACCACGTTCGTCTACACCACCTGAAGAACGCTAATTGGGCCAAACTTTGTGTTCCAAAGTCTCCAAAACTGAAACGGAGAAAAGTTTCGAGCATGTGTCGTTGACACAACATGTAGAACTCTCATTGGCTGAACTTCGTGTTCCAGACTCTTCAAAACTCAAACGGAGCATAGTTTGGACCATGTTCGTCCACACCACCTGAAGAACTCTCATTGGACCGAAGTTTGTGTTCCAAACTCTCCAAAACCCGAACGGAGCAAAGTTTGAACCATGTGTCGTCCAAACCTCCTGAAGAACTCTCATTGGACCGAACTTTGTTTTCCAAACTCTCCAAAACTCAAACGGAGCAAAGTTTGGACCACGTTCGTCCACACCACCTGAAGAACTCTCATTAGGCCGAAATTTTTGTTCCAAATTCTCCAAAACTAAAACGGAGAAAAGTTTGTAGCATGTGTCGTCGAAACAACATGAAGAACTTTCATTGGCCGAACTTTGTGTTCAATACTCTCCAAAACTCAAACGGAGCATAGTTTGGACCATGTTCGTCCACACCACCTAAAGAACTCTCACTGGACCGAACGTTGTGTTCCAAACTCTCCAAAACTGAAACGGAGAAAAGTTTGGAGCATGTGTCATTGAAACTACCTGAAGAACTGTCATTGGACGAATTTCGTGTTCCAAACTCTCCAAAACTCAAACGGAGCATAGTTTGGACCATGTTCGCCACAGCAATTGAAGAACTCTCATTGGGCCGAACTTCGTGTTCCAAACTTTCTAAAAATCAAACGGAGCATAGTTTGGACCATGTTCGTCCACACCATTTGAAGAACTCTCATTGGGTCGAACATCGTGTTCCAAACTCTCCAAAATTCCAAAGGAACATAGTTTATGTTCGTCCACATCACCTGGAGAATTCTCAATGGCTGAACTTTGTGTTCCAAACTCTCCAAAACCCAAACGAGGCATAGTTTGAACCATGTGTCACCGAAACCACCTGAAGAACTCTCATTGGACCAAACTTTGTTTTCCAAACTCTCCAAAACACAAATGGAGCAAAGTTTTGACCACGTTCGTCCACACCACCTGAAGAACTCTCTTTGGGCCGAACATTGTGTTCCAAACTCTCCAAAACTGACACTGAGAAAAGTTTGGAGCATGTGTCGTTGAAACTACATGAGAACTCTCATTGGCCGAACTTCGTGTTCCAAACTCTCCAAAACTCAAACGGAGCATAGTTTGGACCATGTTCGTCCACACCAACTAAAGAACTCTAATTGGGCCGAACTTGGTGTTCCAAACTCTCCAAAACTGAAATGGAACAGAGTTTGGACCATGTTCGTCCACACTGCCTGGAGAATTCTCATTGGCTGAACTTTGTGTTCCAAACTTTCTAAAACCCAAACGAGGCATAGTTTGGACCATCTGTCGCCGAAACCACCTGAAGAACTCTCGTTGGGCCAAACTCTGCAAAACTTAAATGGAGCAAAGTTTGGACCATATTCGTCCACACCAGCTCAAGAACTCTCATTGGCTGAACTTTGTGTTCCAAACTTTCTAAAACCCAAACGAGGCATAGTTTGGACCATCTGTCGCCGAAACCACCTGAAGAACTCTCGTTGGGCCAAACTCTGCAAAACTTAAATGGAGCAAAGTTTGGACCATATTCGTCCACACCAGCTCAAGAACTCTCATTGGACCGAGCTTTATGTTCCAAACTCTCCAAAACTCAAACGGAGGAAAGTTTGGACGATGTTCATGTACACCACTTGAAGAACTCTAATTGGGACGAACTTTGTGTTCAAAACTCACCAAAACTCAAACGGAGTAAAGTTTGGACCATGTGTCGTCCAAACCACCTGAAAACCTCTCATTGGACTGAATTTTCTGTTCCAAACTCTCCAAAACTCAAATGGACCAAAGTTTGGACCATGTGTCGTCCGAACAAACTCAAGACCTCTCATTAGACTGAACTTTGTGTTCCAAACTCTCAAAAACTGAAACGGTGCAAAGTTTGGAGGATGTGTCGTTGAAACCACATGAAAAAACTCTCATTGGGCCGAACTTCGTGTTCCAAACCCTCCAAAACTCAAATGGAGTAAAGTTCGGAAGATGCTCGTCCACACCACCTGAAGAACTCTCATTGGGCCGAACTTTGTGTTCCAAACTCTCCAAAACTCAATCGGAGCAAAGTTTGGACCATGTATCGTCCAAACACCTCAACACCTCTCATTGGACCGAACTTTGTGTTCCAAACTCTCCAAAACAAAAATTGCGAAAAGTTTGAACCATGTTCATCCCCACCACTTGAAGAACTCTCAGTAGGCCGAACATTGTGTTCCAAACTCTCCAAAACCCAAACGAAGCAAAGTTTGGACCATGTGTCATATAATCCACCTGAAGAACTCCGGTTGGACCGAACTTTGTGTTCCAAACTCCCCAAAACTCAAACGGAGCAAAAATTGGACTAAACTTCGTGTTCCAAACTCTCCAAAATTGAAACGGAGAAAAGTTTGGAGCATGTGTCGTTGAAAAAACATGAAGAACTCTCATTGGCCGAACTTCGTGTTCCAAACTCGCCAAACCTCAAACAGAGTAAAGTTTGGACCATGTTCGTCCACACAACCTAAAGAACACTCATTGGCCGAATTTTGTTTTCAGAACACTCCAAAACCCAAACGGAGCAAAGTTTGGACCACGTGTCCTCCAAACCACCTAACAAACTCTCATTGGACCGAACTTTGTTTTCCACACTCTCAAAAACTCAAATGGAGCAAAGTTTGGACCACGTTCGTCCACACTACCTGAAAAACTCTCATTGGGTCGAACTTTGTGTTCCAAACTCTCCAAAACTGAAACGGAGAAAAGTTTCGAGCATGTGTCGTTGAAAAAACATGAAGAACTAAAATTGGTCGAACTTCGTGTTCCAAACTCTCCAAAAGTCAAACGGAGCAAAGTTTGGACCATGTGTCGTCCAAACCACCTGAAGACCTCTCATTGGACTGAACTTTGTGTTCCAAACTCTCCAAAACCCAAACAGAGCAAAGTTTGAACCATGTTCGTCCACACCACCTGAAGAACTCTCAATAGGCCAAACTTTGTGTTCCAAACTCTCCAAACCACAAACGGATCAAAGTTTGGACCATGTGTCCTCTAAACCACCTGAAGAACTCTCACTGGACCCAACTTAGTGTTCCAAACTCTCCAAATCTCAAACGGAGCAAAAATTGGACAACGTTCATCCACACCACCTGAAAAACTCTCATTGGGCCGAACTTCATGTTCCAAACTCTCCAAAATTGAAACGGAGAAAAGTTTGGAGCATGTGTCGTCAAAAAAACATGAAGAAGTCTCATTGGCCGAACTTCATGTTCCAAACTCTCTAAAACTCAAACAGAGCATAGTTTGGACCATGTTCGTCCACACCACCTGAAGAACTCTCATTGGGCCGAACTTTGTGTTCCAGACTCTCGAAAACCAAAACGGAGCAAAGTTTGGACAATGTGTCGTCCAAACCTCCTAAAGAACTCTCATTGGGCCGAACTTCGTGTTCCAAACCCTCCAAAACTTAAATGGAGTAAAGTTCGGACCATGCTCGTCCACACCACCTGAAGAATTCTGATTGGGTCGAACTTTGTGTTCCAAACTCTCCAAAACTCAATCGGAGCAAAGTTTGCACCATGTATCGTCCAAACCACCTCAACACCTCTCATTGGACCGAACGTTGTGTTCCAAACTCTCGAAAACCAAAATTGCGAAAAGTTTTAACCATGTTCATCCCCACCACTTGAAGAACTCTCAGTAGGCCGAACATTGTGTTCCAAACTCTCCAAAACCCAAACGAAGCAATGTTTGGACCATGTATCATAGAAACCACCTGAAGAACTCCGGTTGGACCGAACTTTGTGTTCCAAACTCCCCAAAACTCAAATGGAGCAAAAATTGGACCAAACTTCGTGTTCCAAACTCTCCAAAATTGAAACGGAGAAAAGTTTGGAGCATGTGTCGTCGAAAAAACATGAAGAACTCTCATTGGCCGAACTTCGTGTTCCAAACTCGCCAGACCTCAAACAGAGCAAAGTTTGGACCATGTTCGTCCACACAACCTAAAGAACACTCATTGGCCGAACTTTGTTTTCAGAACACTCCAAAACCCAAACGGAGCAAAGTTGGGACCACGTGTCCTCCAAACCACCTAACGAACTATCATTGGACCGAACTTTGTTTTCCACACTCTCAAAAACTCAAATGGAGCAAAGTTTGGACCACGTTCATCCACACTACCTGAAGAACTCTCATTGGGCCGAACTTTGTGTTCCAAACTCTCCAAAACTGAAACGGAGAAAAGTTCCGAGCATGTGTCGTTGAAAAAACATGAAGAACTAAAATTGGTCAAACTTCGTGTTCCAAACTCTCCAAAAGTCAAACGGAGAAAAGTTTGGACCATGTGTCGTCCAAACCAGCTGAAGACCTCTCATTGGACCGAACTTTGTGTTCCAAACTCTCCAAACCCCAAACGGAGCAAAGTTTGAACCATGTTCGTCCACACCACCTGAAGAACTCTCAATAGGCCAAACTTTGTGTTCCAAACTCTCCAAACCACAAACGGAGCAAAGTTTGGACCATTTGTCGTCTAAACCACCTGAAGAACTCTCACTGGACCCAACTTTGTGTTCCAAACTCTCCAAAACTCAAACGGAGCAAAAATTGGACAACGTTCATCCACACCACCTGAAAAACTCTCATTGGGCCGAACTTCGTGTTCCAAACTCTCCAAAATTGAAACGGAGAAAAGTTTGGAGCATGTGTCGTCAAAAAAACATGAAGAACTCTCATTGGCCGAACTTCATGTTCCAAACTCTCCAAAACTCAAACAGAGCATAGTTTGGACCATGTTCGTCCACACCACCTGAAGAACTCTCATTGGGCCGAACTTTGTGTTCCAGACTCTCGAAAACCAAAACGGAGCAAAGTTTGGACAATGTGTTGTCCAAACCTCCTAAAGAACTCTCATTGGACCGAACTTTGTGTTCCAAACTCTCCAAAACTCAAATGGAGCAAAGTTCGGACCATGCTCGTCCACACCACCTGAAGAATTCTGATTGGGTCGAACTTTGTGTTCCAAACTCTACAAATTTCAAACGGAGCAATGTTTGGACCATGTGTCGTCCAAACTACCTGAAGACCTCTCATTGGACCGAACATTGTGTTCCAAACTCTGGAAAACTCAAACAGAGCAAAGTTTGAACCATGTTCCTCCCCACCACCTGAAGAACTTTCATTGGACCGAACTTTGTGTTCCAAACTCTCCAAAACACAAACGAAGCAAAGTTTGGACCACGTTCGTCCACACCACCTGAAGAAATCTCATTGGGTCGAACTTTGTGTTCCAAACTCTCCAAAACTGAAACGGAGAAAAGTTTGGAGCATTGATTGGACCTAAATAGTCCTATTTTATCGCCTCTAATCTAAGCTTGTTAGAGTCATTTTACGCTTTACTTGTCCCATTTACAGGTTGATTGAGCTTCGACTATGTTAGGAGCCGATCACGCTAATTGGTGTTAATTCTGGACAATTACGGAGTTTTGAAGCCATCTCAATGTCTTGGACGGCGAGGAGGTGAAGAGACCCAATTGTGTTGAAGCGGGCCTGAATTATCACACCAAAAAGCCAAAGATTGAAGCCCCGAACCGAGCAGAAGCGAGACAAAGTCGAGACATAAAGCAAGAAGTCAAGATGTGAGGCTTGCGTCTCGTGTCTCGATGCCGAAGCGATTCTTTCCGGAGTGTATTGTTCGCAGCGTCTCGACGCTACACCTTGGTGTCTCGACGCTGCCGTGTTTTCTTTTATATTAGCCTCAGGTTAAGTACGCCGTTAGGTTAGAATTTTGGTCCCTTTTTACGATTTCTCTGCCTCTTTTACATTCCAGCATTGGTGTAGACCATTCTTGGTCAAATTCTATGGATTCTTTTCTGTTATTTGTTGCTTTTACTTCATCTATGCGTAGCTAAACTCGTTTAGATCGTTGGATTGGGATTACGTTTTGATTCTAAATAATATTGGCTGAGGTTTCTTGTTCTTAGTTTCTGTTCTTGCTGTATTTTCATTGAGTTTTACATGTTATCCCGTTTAAACCAATACATGAGGCTAGTCTATTAGGATTGATGCCCTATGCAATTACCGCTTGTGTATTGTATATGTTATTTTTAGATAGCCACTAGGTTGAGGCAAGCCACTCTCTACGCGAGACGACCCTTGATAGGCCTAGGATGCATGTTAAAGGTTGTAGGAATTAGATTTAAATGTTATTTGAATTTAGTTCGTAGGATTTCAGACCCACGATCCCAAAATGGCTAGTTTAAATAGGTGATTGTGAAATTGCTTAATCTAAAACTAGTTAGATATAATTAGTAACCGTTGCAGAGGTCTCGGATGGTTGCTAAATTATGCATAAGGGGTGGCGAGCGACATAGTCTATATTAATTAATCTTATTAATTGCAGAATTCACGATTAGCAAGTTAATTAGCACATGTTAGTGTAGGAGGGTCCTCTAAGTAACCTAGAAGTCAACCGGACTAATGAAATAAATTTAGAATAATTATTAGAGAAAAGAAGGAAACCAACGAATTAGAATCAAGCATAATAAATCCCAATCCAACGATCATTTTTCATGTTATTGATCCCTTCTTATTTCAATCCTGCATGCTTAATTTTATGTCTTTTAAAATTCAGCATTTAATCATTTCATTATTTTATTTTTGCCTGTCCTCCATTCCAAAAATCCCCCCTGTTTCCATAAACACGAAATTCTAGACTTGCTAGATCCTCCTTACCTGTGTTCGACCCCAGCCGCTATTGCTACAAAATAGTAGTAGTGTCGTGGATTATAAATTTTATTTGACCAACACGACCTTCGACAAGTCAGACTTGTCAAATTGGCGTCGTTGCCGGGGAAGGGTGTTTTTCTAGTATTTTTAGGATTTTGTGTTCTTAATTCTTGTTTGCATGGTTTATGATCACACGTTCTTCGCGGTGAAACGATCTTAGATTTGAATCTGAAATTTCTAGAGCGGAGACGAGATTTAGAAGGCAAGAAAGAATGAGAAGAGTTAATAATCTCGACGAGGTTGAAGCACCAACCATGGCTGAAAGTGTTGGGTTTATGCCCTAAAACTCGTAGATAGTGAATGTAAACAAATTGTATACTTGTTTCAATAAAGTGTTATTGAGTTTCAACAATAAAATGTTAATTTTAAATATTGTACAATTTGACCCAAATCCAATAAACTAAGATCCAAGGTTGTTTGTATGTAACTTGAACTAGTATGTGGGGACATACACGGATCGATGTTCAAGTAACAACCTAAAAGGTCTATAGTACAAGGATAAGGTTGGGTACCTTATCTTGGCAACACTATGTTATACGACTGGCTTTGTATTTGATACAGACGTATTGATCCAAAGCGTCCATGTAGTAGACATGCGAGTAGGAGTATCCTATGCAATGAGTTTGCATAAGACCGGATCGCAAAATAGTTACCACTAGCTGTAACACCGTTAACTAGTTAGGTTTCCATTTCACTAGGATGACCTAGGCAACTAAGTCTGAATTCTGAATGGTGTCTCCGGGTCTTGAACAAAGGGCCCTACCCTCTCACTGACCCGAGAGGGGTTTATGTTTGATGGTTGGACCACAAACAAGTTGTTCATTAGAGGAGCACTGGTACTTAAGGAGGTAGAGGTAACTCAGGGGTAAAACGGTAATTTGACCCAGCTGTAGTTACGAACACTCGTGAAGGACTAACTTGCTATTATTGATCTATATATGTGGACACAAAATTATGTTTGGAGTGAGAAGAGTGTAACTGTGGGTCTTTAGTGGAGTGAACCCACAGTTAACAAAAATTTATTAATTGGTTAATGAGTTTAGCCGATTAATCTCATATCGTTGGAGCTTCTGATCTACAGGTCCATTAGGTCCCACTGGTAGCTCGTAAAGAGACTTGAGGCAATGAAATTGTTCAATTTATTTAGGGGAATCATATAATGTATATTGATACATTATAATATAAAGTTTATGAAACTTTATAATATAATTTTGAATTAATTTCAAATAATTAATATGAATTGGATTCATATTAACAGAAATAATTTAATAAAATCCATAAGATTAAATATATGATATTTAATTGGGTAATTAATTAATTATGGAATTAATGAATTATTTATTAAATCAGATATGAATAGGATAATAGATTTGATTAGATCTTATTTATGACCTTTTCCTTTAAATAGGACCCCTGGGGTGGGGTGAAAGGTATCTCATTCATTCTCCTACTCTCAAAGAATTCTCCTGAAGGCTCCCACCTGTCTCCTGCCTTCAGTTGGCTCTCAGAGTCATACCAGTGTAGCCATAGTGGTAGTGTTCACAATAGTTCGTGATTATTTCACAAGCAGTTGGTGCCTGTTACTATATAAATTAGATTTAGATCTAATATTTTTTGTATGCTTATCCTTAATATAAATCTAGATTAGTTCTAATTTTATTGCCAATGTATTGGTATTTTAGATTAAATAAAATTAACTACGAATCGGTCCCAATTACGCTTCCGCTTTACGAAATTACGAAATTCCAATCCTTCAGAAAGAACATTAATGCAGTTGGCAGTGCCAGATCTGAACCAGCAGCCACTCTGTATTACCTATCCTGAGACGACAGGTACTTTTGAATTAATGTCAGGATTGATACACTTACTTCCTATTTTTCGTGGTAGTGCAGGAGTGGACCCGCTCGTGCGACAGAGGCTGAAATGTATAAGTAAGTAAAGATGATGGAATGAGAATAATTCAGTCAACCTTAGTGCAAGTATACACTATCGCACATAGTAATAAAAAACCTTAGAAGTATTCCAAGGGTATCGATCCCACGAGGACTAAATTGGAAACTCAGATTTGAAGAAGAAACTGCTCAAGTGATTGCTTAAAATAGGTAACCAAAGAAATAATTGATGAATGATTTTTGGAAGATAAATAACACAATTAAATAAAGAAATAACAATAATAGATAAAACGAGGTATTCAATATAGTTTCATCCGAAAGGCAAATAACTTTAATCATAGATTATTCAACTTAAGCCTATTCAATGCAATGGGTCGGATTTAACTTCTATTTGGCCTTGCTCCCAAGAACCGTTAGAAGGCTAAGCGAGTACCGTTATTGTCACACCCCCTTCCGAACTACCTGCTAGCTTACATCGAGAGATGACGTGAAGCCAATAGACATCGTCCTCCTCTAACGATACCTGTTGAACCTGCTGAATCGTTGAACCTGATAAACATGCTAATCTTAGATATGGGATACTTTACATGCAACACAACACATTGGAATCCTCGAAAACCTTTAGACATACATGAAGTGGAGCCCGGACATAACTCAGTTTGAAAATAAACCTGATAGAGACATCACAACCAAAAACATATCCAACTAGGGTCTACACAACCACGACATCTAGTGCTTACACAACCATAAACTATCCAATTCTTACAAAGACATTTACAAGATAAACAGACTCGATGTACTACTCCACCCACGTACTGGAACCTGATCTAGGACCTTTTAGCAGACTTTGGAAGTTTATCAGGCACCGGGAGCTCGATCTCTACCTGAAAAGTGGGAAAACATTTTGAAAGAGTGAGCTACGAAGCCCAGTGAGTGATAAGTTTAAAACTATAAATCCGCAAATTAGAACACGTGATAAACCTTTAAACGTATAAACCTGTTCAATCAAAGCGTTAAACATAAATCACCGGGAGCTCGCTAATACATACTTTGCTTAAAATGATATAATTTTAACTACTTTTTAGGAAGTCAATAATCACGTGCTCGTACATAAATCTCATTAGAAAATCTAAACTCAAAACTTATGCTTGAAACCATCCATAGAAATCATGTATCATTCATAAGTTCATATTCAAGCATGTAAACCATTTAAGCATAAATCCCAGTTTAGAAATCATTTTCGAAATTTGTTTTGTCACTCAAAGTCTTGGCTAGTTCTTTGGTCTGTTGACTCGGCCTAACTCCTCTTGGCCTGTCAAACAAACCACAATCGAGCGTCAGAACTATAATAGTCTTGTCTTTCCATGCTCAGGAATTCAAAGCTCTAGAAATAAAATCACATTTCACGTTTTTCCAAGAATTTTCCAGATTCAATACCCTAACTTCAAACACTCATAACTTCCTCAATACTTGACCACAATTAATGTACTATATATCAAACTATTCATTTTGGAACCGTATACAACTTACTCAAAGGAAAGAAAATGAGATTCCCAACGGATGTTTGCAGAAATCCAGATTCGTCTACAACTTACACAGTGAATCCAGATTTGTGCTTCTCTGCTACCCTCTACTTTTCTCCATAAATTAAACCTACTTTTAGTCATTTTTGGCTCACGAATTCTTCATGAACGTCATAGGAAATTGAATAAGCTTTCCAACCATACCAAATTGAGCTTCTAATTGAACCTGTACACCCCAGAATGTTCCAAAAACAAGAGAAAACCAGAGACCCTTCAGATTTGCACGAAAATTATGTGCTCTGTTTTCCCCTTCAAAAACCATTAACTTAACATCAGATTTAGCTCAAGCTTCCTCCATGAAATTTGTTAGAAAATGGATTAACTTTCAAGAAAGTAAGGCCTCACCTCTTAGTTCTTCTTGTGTAGCTCAAACCAAATTAAAAACCAGATTGAACCCAGATTCTGCAATGGTTGCACTTGCATGAACTTTTTCCTCTCTTCTTCAACCTCAAACCTCTAGCAAGCTTCTTCTTCCTCTTCCTTCACTCTCTCCCTCAAAATTCTCTGAAATTTGATGGGAAATGATGGAGAAAATGGCTGAAATAAATTAGGCGATGGTCGGTTCTCACTTTATACCATTAAGCACCGAATGGGTTTTTCCCATTTTCATTTTCTTTCTTTCTTTTTTTTTATGTTTTTCCTCCCAAAGCGAAGAACACCTCTCCACGGAGAAAATTTCAAGAAAACTTGCTCTTCAACCTGGAATTCTAAGTCTCTTCGTCGCTTATCTGCATAGCTCTTCTGTCGATCTTGAGCTATTTTCAGGTTCTCTCTAATCAGCTTGATACTGTGTGTCGTAACTTGTACCAACTCAGGACCAACTAGCTTTCTCTCTCCCACTTCGTTCCAGCACACAGGAGTTCTGCATGGTCTGCCATACCAAGCCTCGAATGGTGCCATGCTGATACTAGACTAATAGCTGTTATTATAAGCAAACTCCATAAGTGATAAGTGGGTATCCCAACTGTTGGGTTTTATGACCCAAAACTCGTAGATAGTAAATGTACATTTGACCGAACATTAATAAAACTGATGTATTATTCATGTTTGTATTGTATCTTATCTTATTGACCCTAATCCAATAAACTAAACATCCAAGGCTGGTAGAATGAGGCTTGAACTAGTATGTAGGGACATACGGGGATTGATGTTCAAGTTTTAGCCTAAAGGGTCTGTAGTATAGGGATAAGGTTGGGTACCTTATCCTGGTGACACTATGGATACGACCCGCTTTGTATATTGATACAAACGTACTGATCCAACGCGTTCATGTAGTTGACATGCGAGTGGGGGTATCCTGTGCAATGAGTTTACACAAAGACCGAACCGCGAAATAGTTAACCACTAACTGTAACACCGTTAGTTAGCTTGGTAATTTCACTAGGATGACCTAGGCAACTTGGCCTTAATCTTGAGTGGATTATGGACTCCTGTCCATGAGGGATTGTCCTTTGATTTGTACGGGTGAGAGTGGCCTGCACGCCGACTCAATAAGCCTACCATTTTGGGGACAAGACCGAGTGGGGAGCTGGGAACATAGTCTTACAAGATGGAATTCACTCCTTCCCAATATTAGGTAAGTAGAGGTGTGTTCCCTTAAGTGGTGTCTCCGGGTCTTGAACAATGGGCCCTACCCTCTCTATGGCACGAGAGGGACTTCTGTTTGTCGGTTGGACCTCAAACAGGTTGTTCATTAGAGGAGGACTGATAGCGAACATAGCTAGCTATTTTTGTGTAATTAATTGAGCTAGTCTTTTACAATTATTTGGCCAAATTTATGCATTTATATGTTTTATTTGTAGGAAGTATGTGTTTGAAGCTAAAGTGAGCAATTGGAGTCAAATGGAGTTTTCAATCTAAAAAAAAAAAAAAAAAAAAAAATCATAGCGTCGCGACACTCTCGGCGAACTTCCAGAATCCGTAATTTTGTGGTAGCGTCGCGACGCTACCCCTATAGCGTCGCGACGCTACGACCAATTTTTGCCTTATTTAAAGATTGCGATTAGGGCTTTTAGGGGGGACTTCTTTTGGACATCTTGGAGCCGTAAAACAGAGGAAAAACAGAGTCTTTGGAGCTGAATAAGTGGGACCAAAGTGGAAATCAACCCATTGTTCGTGGGGATCGTGACGGGGCCGTGCGGTCTCGGCCTACATAGTGTTTAATTCTTCTTTCCCTTACTTTAGTCAGTTTTTATGGCTGTTTTAGATTGTAGCTATATTGTAACGCATTGTATGATTAGCTAGGTCTTTACTCTTAGTGATTGATGTAGCCCATGGGCACTTTTGGATTGATTGTATGGATTTTGCTATGGATTTCATTTATGCATAATTGTATTCTTAATGCTTTCAATTTACCGGGCATAAATTGATTGATGTTTATGCTTGAATCTAACTCGGGAGAGAGGATTTAGCTTAGAAATCATTATGCATAACTAGGATTTAGCGAGAAATCGGGAGATTATAGTTAATTCTAGAAATCGTTAAAAAGGTTATCCTTAATGCCTTGCATGTTTATTGAATTTAGATAGGGATATCGGGTTCAATTGCATGTGGGAGAATCATGTATGCTCGGGAGAGATATGTGTGGTTTTCGTTTCCCAAGATTTATGAATTGTAGCATGTTGTTAATCCATTTATTAATCCATAATCCCAATTGGTGAAATCACATCCCTAAGACCATTGTTTCCATTGGATTGTCACTTTTTGCATTGTTTTGTGTTTGATTTAATTTCAGTCTTACTTCATTCGGATCCCTAAATAAAATCGGTCAAGAGTATTTCCGGTAATTAAAATTGATTAGAAACCCAATCCAGAGGACGACATTCGAATTTCACATTCACTATATTATAACTTGACCCGTACACTTGCGGTAGGAAAATTCCACATCAAGTTTTTGGCGCCGTTGCCGGGGATTGGCAAATTTAGTCATTTTTAATATCGAAGAAAAATTGTCCGGTCTTAGTTTAGGGTGTATTTTATTTTTTGTTATTTTTGTTATTTTTGTTTTTAGGTAGATTGCATTTTTTTTCCTTTGTTGTTTTTCTTTTCCATGTTTAGATTTTTCCATATTTGTTTGAATTTTCCATAGATAGACTTTTACTTTTTAGTCTTTTCCTTTTTAGATTAGTTTTTCCTTATTTGCTAGTTTCCTTATTTGTTTTTGCCATATTTGTTTTTGCATTCCATATTTGTTTATCTTTTCCTTTTGTAGATTATATTTTCCTTATTTAGATTTAGTTATTTCCTTTTCTAGTTTTTTTTTTCCTAATTTGTTTTCTTTCCTTGTTTGTTTTTTTTATTTTCCTTTTTAGGTTAGTTTTGTTGGTGTATGCGAAAGGTTAGGGAGTTGGCCTTAGTTCCCTTTGACTTGGAGATTGAGAGACTTTCTAATAAACTTCGAAGGGAAAGTAAAGTTAATTGTATCCAAATGGCCAATCCTAACCCCGAGGAGCCTAAGCCTATTAGAGACTACTTTCATCCGGTCTTTCAGGAGCAACAGTCGGGGATTGTCTATGCCCCGATCAATGCTAATAATTTCGAGCTAAAAACGGGTCTCATTCAGATGGCTCGAGACTGCGCCTACAGAGGATCGCCCACAGAGGATCGCCCACAGAGGATCCCAATTCTCACCTGAAATCTTTCTTGGACATTTGTGGGACGGTAAAATTAAATGGTGTTTCTGAAGATGCCATTCGCTTATGTTTATTTCCTTTTTCCTTGCAGGATAAAGCTCGTGATTGGTTGCAATCGATTCCACCTGGGAGCATTACCACCTGGGATGCTTTGGTCCAGGCATTTTTAAAGAAATTCTTCCCTCCTGCCAAGACAGTCAAGCTGAGGACTGAGATTGGGACGTTCCAGCAGCAGTTTGATGAGCAGCTGTTCGAGGCTTGGGAGCGATTTAAAGAGCTGCTGAGGAAGTGCCCTCAGCATGGCTATCCCGACTGGCTTCAGGTTCCATTATTTTATAATGGCTTAACTCCTAGTACAAAAACTACTGTTGATGCAGCTGCAGGTGGGATTCTGTTGTCCAAAACTGTTGAGAATGCTAGGATTTTGCTAGAGGAAATGGCCACCAATAGCTATCAGTGGCCATCTGAGCGGTTGGGACCGAAAAAGATTGCTGCTGGAGTCTTCGAGATTGACAACGTAAGTGCACTTCAGGCCCAGATGTCTTCCCTTGCTAATGCATTTTTAAAGTTTTCAGGTACAGGGAGTGCTCAATCGATTGAGTCTGCAGCTGCGCTTGCATCCCAGACTCAGGAGGAAAATCTCGAGCAGGTTCAGTATGTCTCTAATTTTAATTCTAGGGGGTACAATAATAATTCTGCACCTACACATTATCACCCTAGTAATAGAAATCATGAGAATTTTTCTTATGCAAATAATAAGAATGTTTTGAATCCTCCTGGCTTCACTCCTAAGCAAGAAAGTAAACAGTCTTTAGAGGAACTAGTTAGAGCTTTTATTGCAGAATCAAGTAACAGGTCAAATAAGCTCGAGGAGGTCGTGATTGCCATAAACACTACTGTCAATGGTCATTCTGCAGCTATCAAAAACATAGAGACTCAGCTGGGACAACTGGCAAGTGTTGTCAACACTATGAACAAAGGTAAAGCCCCAACTGAACAGGAGAAATCTTCATTGGAGTACTGCAAGACCGTCTCTGTGCATCACGAGGAGGAAACTCAAGTAGCTGAGGAGGATGAGACTACTGAAACTGAGGAACTCACTGGAGAAGTTGAGGAGGGCACCGCCTCAAACGAAGCTGAAAAGCTTATACTTGAGTCGTCTATCCCTTCTCCTATTGCTTTAGTTCCTAAGTCAAATAATAAGAAAAAGAAAAATTCTAAGGCTCAGTTTAATAAGATTCTTGATGCTTTTACAGGATTGACTGTTAATATTCCTTTTGCAGATGCACTAGAGTAGATGCCTCATTCTAAGAAGTTCATGAAGGAATGGCTGAACAAAAAGAAGAAGGAAAAGCAGATGGAGACTGTATACCTCGCATCGACATGCAGTGCTCGTGTCCAACAGAACGTACCAGAAAAATTGTCTGATCCAGGGAGTTTTACTATTCCTTGTAATTTTGGTACTTATTCTTGTAGAGCACTATGTGATCTAGGGGCTAGCATAAATATCATTCCATTATCATTGTGCAAAAAGCTAAATATAGGAGAGATAAAATCTACTACTGTTAGGCTCCAGTTGGCTGACCAGTCTGTGGTTAGTCCTTATGGAATTGTGGAGAATGTTCTAATTAAAGTAGGTAGATTTTTCCTTCCTGTTGATTTCTTTGTTTTGGACATTAAAGAGAATCCTGCCATGCCTATTATATTAGGGAGACCATTCCTTGCTACAGGGAGGGTTATAATTGATATTGAGCGCAGGGAGCTAATCATTAGAGTCCAACAGGAGAAGGAGATTCTAAAAGCTTTTGAGGACCCTAAGAACACATCAGAGACCATGTTGGTGTGATACAGGAAAGGTGCTAGGAAGAGCACGGTTGAAGGAACAGCTGACATTAGACCACCTTGATGCCTATTCGGTTAACACGTCGAGCTATTGACGTTAAACAAGCACTTATGGGAGGCAACCCAAGTAAGTTCAGTTGTGTTTTTCTTTTTGCTTTTGATTTATTGTTTGTTTTTGTTTTGTAGGACTTGGTTCCAGTTTCTCCTTTGCTTGCAAGCTTCCACAAATGAGGACATCGTCATTCCAGGACAGTATTGTTCACTCCTCCTACTCTTTTATTGTTCTCATGTTTGATTATGCTTTATTTTCTTCATACATTGAGGACAATGCATGCTTTAAGTTTGGGGGTGGAATAGCATGTTTGTGGAGCCCTTGAGCATCTGAGTTCGGGCTATAGTTTTGAGCTTTCTTTGAATTGAGCATATGGTTGTTTTCTGGATGCTATTTTTGCATGACTATGATTTCCTAGGATAGGCTTTCTTGTCAATTTTCAAGCTTTTGATGAGTTGTAAGCATGAGTGCCCAAAAAGGGAGACTTTTTAAACTTTTTCTAGGAGATGTCTTGCATGAGTAGAGTATTTGTCTTGGCTAGATTTGGATTTGAATGCTTAGGAGCGAATTATTAGGTTCATATGCTTGTTGTCACCTCGATAGGTGTAGGGAAGAGCTAAAGAGTTAACTTTTTTGCAAATTAGCATGTTTGATCTTGCTTAGGAGGAAAGAAAAGAATATATGCTTATCATGCTCATAAAGAAAAATCATTCTTGTTGTTACAATTTGAAAAAAAAAAAAAGGAAAGTCATGACTTATGCGCGCAATGCAATGCTTAATAAAGTTTTGGCAAAAAGAGCTACCCCTATTGTGATCAGTTAGGCCAACCAAAGGGTAAAACTCGGGTTAAGGGTCCCTGCAATAGGTGTGTGAAAGCTAGTGCCACATATAAATGCATGTTGTAATTTTCAATTATAAGCACCTAAGTATGGAGAAAAACAAACTAATTTGTTTCATTGACTCGTTAGTGAATCCTTAGTGCCAGTGTAGAGGGAAGATGAGTTGAGAGTTTAGTAATCCAATCCCGGGCTAGTAGAGTCTGATCTCGTTAAGTTAGATCTCGCTTGTGCAAGTTAATTTTGGAAAACTTTTGATTTGTCTCCCTCATTGGTCCTTATGTGCATGTCTCTTGATTGCTTGATTATTGACTTTTGAGCCTTGAGGATTGAGTCATGTTTGTTGCATCCATTCTTCCATTGTATGCTTGATTTTTAGTTTGCTCGAGGACTAGCAAAAGCTTAAGTTTGGGGGTGTTTGATAGCGAGCATAGCTAGCTATTTTTCTGTAATTAATTGAGCTAGTCTTTTACAATTATTTGGCCAAATTTATGCATTTATATGTTTTATTTGTAGGAAGTATGTGTTTGAAGCTAAAGTGAGCAATTGGAGTCAAATGGAGTTTTCAATCTAAAAAAAAAAAAATCATAGCGTCGCGACGCTCTCGGCGAACTTCCAGAATCTGTAATTTTGTGGTAGCGTCGCGACGCTACGACCAATGTTTGCCTTATTTAAAGATTGAGATTAGGGCTTTTAGGGGGGACTTCTTTTGGACATCTTGGAGCCGTAAAACAGAGGAAAAACAGAGCCTTTGGAGTTGAATAAGTGGGAGCAAAGTGGAAATCAACCCATTGTTCGTGGGGATCGTGACGGGGACATGCGGTCTCAGCCTACATAGTGTTTAATTCTTCTTTCCCTTACTTTAGTTAGTGTTTATGGCTGTTTTAGATTGTAGCTATATTGTAACCCGTTGTATGATTAGCTAGGTCTTTACTCTTAGGGATTGATGTAGCCGATGGGCACTTTTGGATTGATTGTATGGATTTTGCTATGGATTTCATTTATGCATAATTGTATTCTTAATGCTTTCAATTTACCGGCCATAAATTGATTGGTGTTTATGCTTGAATCTAACTCGGGAGAGAGGATTTAGCTTAGAAATCATTATACATAACTCGGATTTAGCTAGAAATCGGGAGATTATAGTTAATTCTATAAATCGTTAAAAAGGTTATCCTTAATGCCTTGCATGTTTATTGAATTTAGATAGGGATATTGGGTTCAATTGCATGTGGGAGAACCATGTATGCTCGGGAGAGATATGTGTGGTTTTCGTTTCCCAAGATTTATGAATTGTAGCATGTTGTTAATCCATTTATTAATCCATAATCCCAATTGGTGAAATCACATCCCTAATACCATTGTTTCCATTGGATTGTCACTTTTTGCATTGTTTTGTGTTTGATTTAATTTCATTCTTACTTCATTCGGATCCCTAAATAAAATCGGTCAAGAGTATTTCCGGTAATTAAAATTGATTAGAAACCCAATCCAGAGGACGACATTCGAATTTCACATTCACTATATTATAACTTGACCCGTACACTTGCGGTAGGAAAATTCCACATCAAGGACCGGTACTTAAGGATGAAGAGGTAGCCCAGGGGTAAAACGGTAATTTGACCTATCTGGGGTACGAACACACGTGAAGGCTTACTTGTTATTGATGGTCGATATCCGTGGACACAGAAATATATCTGCAGTGAGAAGAGTGCAGCTGTGGTTTTATAGTGGAGTGAACCACAGTTAACGAATATTGATTAATTTGGTTAATGAGTTTAGCCAATTAATCTCATATCATTGGAGCTTCTGATCTGTAGGTCCATTAGGTCCCACCGGTAGCTCATTAAGGGCGTTGAAGTAAATTTCTAAGGGAGAATTGAATATTCGAAGGGGTTCGATTATTAAATTATGATATGGATTTGATTCATATTAAAACTATAGGTTATAATTAATGTGCATTGGATATACATTAATACCATAGTTTATTTGAGAGAAATATAATTAAATATGTGATATTTAATTATGATATTAATTAATTGGAGAATTAATTAATTATTGTTTTAATTCAGTTTAATTAAATTTGATTTAATTGAATTAGATTAAAACTTTAGGTTATGTGGTATAGTTTGTATAAAATTGTTTTATATGAATTTTTTATTAAATTAAATGTTAATTTAATTAAATAAGTTAATTAATAATCTAATTATTAATTAAATTTAATATGTGATCAGTTAAAGTAACTGATTCAGTCTTCCCACTAACCCAGTAAAACGCGTGAAAGAGAGGTTTTTTAGGGAAGGAGTTTCATCGTCCGTTAGATAACTTTCCCACTTGACATTCGGTAAACCCTAACCTCTATGATTCACGCAAAGCTCTCTCTCTCAGTCCCTTTTGCTTCTCTGCGCTTTCTCCCTAGAAACAGAGACTAAAAATCCCTAAATTTGGCCTTGCTCCCACAAGCAAACAACCAATTATTCCCTGTGAGAATACCGGTGAAGATCTTGTGGTTGGGTTCATAAAATTCAGCAAGAAGATTCCAAAAAGGTTGCTGTATTTTCTGCACTCTGTTGGTGAATTTGGCGAAACGATCAAGAACGTCTTCAAAGGTATAGTGTTCTTGATCTTGGATCAATAGGATCCTTCTTAGATAAGATCTAAAGGGTTTAAGCATGTTTTATAATTAAAATTCAGTAGTTTTATTTTGATTTTACTGTTGTGTTTTTTATTCCAACGTATTGGTATTTTATTCCGTATTAAAATCTGAGTTAAGGTTCTGTACGTTTTCGCTGCGAAAGGGCTTTTATCCCTTCACCAACTTCCCTTAAACTGAAGGACACATGCTCTCAACATGTCCTCTAAGGTCTTGATGGTCCTCTCTCAGTGACCATCTGTCTAGGGATGGAACGTTGTACTGAACTTCAACTTTGTTCCCATTGCTTTCTGCACACTAGGCAAAAATTAGAAGTAAACCTCGGATCCCTATCTGAAACTATGGACACTGACACTCCATGTTGACTCACAATCCTGTCGATATATAACATAGCTAGCTGATCTAGTGTACACGTCGCTTTAATGGGTATAAACCGCGTTGTCTTGGTGAGTCTGTCTACTATTACCCATATACCATCATGTCCACTAGAAGTATGAGGTAATCGAAACAGAAAATTCATGGTAATATGTTGTCACTTCCATTCCGACACTGGCATTGGATTAAGGAGTCCTCCTGGCCTCAGTCTCACTGGTTAAACCTGTTGGCAGATCAAACATTTATCAACATATTCGGCTATTTCCCGCTTCATACAAAGCCACCAATAAGTTTTCTTCAGAGTTCTGTACATCTTGGTGCTTCCTGGATGCATATCGTAAGTTGAACTGTGAGTTTCCTCTAGTATAGCACCCTTATGCTCACTAATACTTGGAACACATAGTCTTCCCTACTTAACTATGGCTCTGTTTGCTCTCAACTCAAATTTTGCCTCTGAGCCTTGCTTGGACTTTTCAAGCATCTTCTGTAAAATTACTATCCTCTGGCCGTCTTCTAACAATCTCTGCTACTAGAGAAGACCTGACCTGGAATTGAGCTAAAAGACTCCCTAAACTCTCTGCAGTCACAACCCCCTTGAAACCACTTACCTCACTTAGCAAGGTTGCTCGAATACCACACAAGGCACTCTTCAGAAGTCTCGACTTCCTACTTAATGCATCTGCCACTATGTTAGCCTTACCCGGATGGTATTCTATGGTACATTCATAGTCATTAATTAGTTTTAGCCATCATCCCCGTCTCAGATTCTGCTCTTTCTGATCAAAGATATACTTCAGACTCTTATGATCTGTGAAAATGTGACACTTCTCACCGAATAAATAATGTCTCCAAATCTTCAGTGCCGAAACATGTCACACCCCCTCCCGGACCACCTGCTAGCTTAGCCCGAAAGATGGCGTGAAGCCAACGGACATCGTCCTCCTCTAACGATACCCGCTGACCCTCCTGAATGTTGAACCTGATAAACATACTAATCATAGATATAAAACATTCTACATGAACAGAACACAGCGGAATCCCTAAAAAAAAACTTCCAACAAACACGAGGTGCCGCCCTAACATAAATTGGTTCGGATAATAACCTGATATAGATGTCACAACCAAAAACATATACAACTAGGGTTTATACAACCACGACCTCTAGGACTATATTATCCAATCCTTACAAAACATTTACAATTTGAACAGACTCAATATACAACTCCACCCACGTACTGGAGCTTGTTTTGGAACTTTCAGCAGACGTTGGCAGTGTATCAGGCACCGGGAGCTCGATCTCTACCTGAAAGTGGAAAAACATTTTGAAAGAATGAGCTATGGAGCCCAGTGAGTGACTAACTTTAAAACTCTAAATCCGGAAGTCAAAACACGTGATAAACCTTTAAACGTATAAATATGCTCAATCAAAGCGTTTAACATAAACGTATAATAATAAAGGCTTTCCAAAACATCTCGTAAGTTCGTCATTAAAAATCTAGCAAGGCATATTAAGTACATCAAGCGTTTTAACTAGCATGACCGATTTACGTTGTGTAGGGCACGCCCAGTACAACCAACGTTTACTAGTCCTACGATGTAGTGGGGCCCGCCCAGCACTCCCATCGTCTTTGTCGTAGTGGGGTCCGCCCAGCACTCACGACAGCATCGTTGTCACGGAGTACACTCAACGTCAACAACGGAATATAACCTGTGTTCACACGGTACCATATAGCCTCGGGCTCAATATCTCAGTCATGTAGTCAATAGAAATCTCAGGAAATCACATGAAAACATTAAAACATGCCTGCTTATAATCTTTCGTAAAACTTAAGCTTACTCAGCTTGCTCGTGAAAAACTGAAAATCATTTAGAAGTACTTGTTAATCCATACTTTGCTTTAAAAGATATCGTTTCAGCAATTTTTCATAAATTCATCAGCCATGTGCTCATATATAAACCTCGTTAGAAAATCTGAGCTCAAAACATATGCTTGAAATCGTTCATAAAAATCATATATCATTCATGGTAAAGCATATAAAACGTCTAAACATGAACAACCGTTGGAAACAATTTTCGAAATTCATTTTGTCACTCACTGTCTTATCTAGTTCCCCGGTTTGTAGACTCGACCTATTTCCTCTTGGCCTGTCAAATAACCAAAACCGAGCATTAGAACCATAGATAGCTTTGTCTTTCCATGCTCATGAATTTTTAAACAATTGGATTAAGAATCACATTCACATTCTACTTTCCAGATTTTCCAGATTCTATACCCTAACTTCCAATACCCATAACTTCCTCAGTACTTAACCAAAATTAATGAAATACACATCAAACTCTTCATTTTCGAACACTCTACAACTTACCCGAAGAAATGAAATGAGATTCCCAACTGATTTGCCCAGAATTGCCCCGAACACAGACAACACAGATTCGAGGTTCCCTGCTACCCTTTATCTAACTCCTGAAATTAACCCTACTTAAAGTCATTTTTGGCTCACAAAATCTTCATGAAAGTTGTAGGAAATGGAATAAGCTTTGCAACCATACCAAATAGAGCTTCTGATTCGACTTGTACACCCCAGAATGCTCAAAACACCAGAGAACACCAGAGATCCTCCTGGTTTGCTCGAAAATCCTGTGCTCTGTTTTCCATTCCAAAAACCATTAACTTCTCATACGATTTAGCTCAAGATTCGTTCATGACATTTGCTAGAAAATGAACTAACTTTCAAGAAAACCAAACCTCACCTCTTGGTTCCTTTTGTGTAGCTCAAACCGAATAAAAAACCAGAGGTTGACAGTTTTGCACCCAGATTCTGCTATGGCTGGCTTTGCATGAGCTTTTCTTATCTTCTTCAACCTCCAAACCACGAAATTCTTCTTCTTCTTCCTCCTTCACTCTCTCCTTAAAGTGCTCTGAAAGTTTGGATGGAAATGAAATGAAAATGGGCTGATAAAAAGTCTAGTCGGTGGTGGGTTTTTGTGCTGTCCATTCCCACTCATTTTCTCTTTTTTTTTTTTTCTTTTGTTTTGCTGATTTCTTTTCCTTTTCCTTTCCTTTCTTCTTTATTTCCATTCTTTTCTTTTCTTTTCATTTCTTCTTTATTCCTAAATTAATAACTTCCAACCAATTTAATCCAACCATGAAACAACAATAGATGACAAGAGAAAATGTTCCAAGGAAAGTCTCGGGTTTACAACTTAACTATTGCTAGCTCAAGTCATGGGTAGGGTAATTACACTCATGCTTCTTAAACTAACTTGAAGCATAAGCTATTACCTTTCCTTCCTGCATAAGCACACAACCTAATCCTTTCCTCGAAGCGTCACAATAGATCACATACTCCTTCCCTTTTACAGGAAGTGCCAAACATGTTACTAATCTCTTTTTCAGCTCCTGAAAACTCTGTTCGCATTTCCGACAACTCAAACCTAGCATTCTACCTTGTCAAAGCTGTCAAGGGTAATGCCAATCGTGAAAAATCATCAACAAAACGTCTGTAGTATCCTGCCAGCCCTAGGAAAGTACGTACCTCTATTGCACTAGTTGGTCTCTCCCAGTTGACAACAGCTTCCACTTTTTGCGGATCAACACTAACTCCGTCCGCTGAAACTACATGCCTAAGAACACTACCTGTTTCAACCAGAACTCACATTTGCTGAACTTAGCGTACAACTATTTATCACGTAGTGTCTGTAGAACAATCCTCAGATGTTTCTCATGGGCTTCCATTTCAATTGACTAAACTAGTATGTCATCGATGAACACCTTCACAAATTGATCAAAGTACTGATGGAAGATCTTGTTCATGAGGTCCATGAAAACTTCTGGCGCATTCGTTAAACCGAATGACATCATTAAAAACTCATAGTGGCCATTGTTGGGTTTTATGCCCTAAAACTCACAGATAGTAAATGTACTTTTGACCGAACATTAATAAAAAGATGTATTATTCATTTATCTAAATTTGTATTAAGCAATCTTGTCTTATTAACCCTAATCAAATAAACTAAACATCCTAGGCAAATAGAATGAGGCTTGAACTAGTATGTAGGGACATACGGGGATCAATGTTCAAGATTTAGCCTAAAAGGTCTACAGTATAGGGATGAGGCTGGGTACCTTATCCTGGTGACACTATGGATACGGTCCGCTTTGTATTTTGATACAAACATATTGATCGAACGCGTTCGTGTAGTTGACATGCGAGTGGAGGTATCCTGTGCAATGAGTTTGCACAAGACCGGACCGCGAAATAGTTAACCACTAACTGTAACACCGTTAGTTCGCTTGGTTTCTATTTCATTAGGATGACCTAGGTAACTTAGTCTCAATCCTGAGTGGATTATGGACTCCTCTCTGTGAGGGATTCTCCTTTGATTTGTACGGGTGAGAGTGGTCTGCACGCCGACTCAATAAGCCTATCATTTTGGGGACAAGACTGAGTGGGGAGCTGGGAACATAGTCACACAAGATGGAATTCACTCCTTCCCGACTCTAGGGTAAGTAGAGGTGTGTTCCCTTAAGTGGGGTCTCCGGGTCTTGAACAATGGGCCCTGCCCTCTCTATGGCACGAGAGGGACTTCTGTTTGCTGGTTGAACCTCAAACAGGTTGTTCATTAGAGGAGCACTAGTACTTAAGGATAAAGAGGTAGCTGGTGCGTCGTCAGCTGAATGGATGAAATGTGAGTTAAGATGAATAATAATAACAAAGAATAATTCAGCTAACACTTAGTGCAAGTATACACTGTCGCACGTAGTAATAAAAAAAACCTTAGAAGTATTCCAAGGGTATCGATCCCACGAGGACTAAATTGGAAATTCAGATTTGATGAAGAAACTGCTCAAATGAAAGCTTTTGAAAAAGGTAACCAAAGAAAAAAAGTTGATTGATTGGGTTTTTTGAAAAGATAAATAAAACATGAAAATAACTAAAAGAATAACAATAAGAAATAAACGAGGTATTCAACATGGATTCATCCCTAAGGCAATAACCATAATCATGCAATATCTAACTTAAGTGTATTCAATGCATTGGGTCAGATTTAACTTCTATTTGGCCCTTGTTCCCAAGAACCGTTAGATGGCTAAGCGAGTACCGTTATGCACATTTTTGTGACTCGACTCCGACATAGATAATTCACGACTGCAACCTATAACCCTATAGTCGATATAGGGTGCCTTAGGCGGCTTGCCCTATACCGCCGAACAATCTCTTTCGAGCTTTTTCTCCTATATCACCTTTCTGAAAACCGATATCGTTTGTCCCTTTCAAGATCAAACTCACATAGCATGCAAAGTCTAAGTGATCAAATTAAACTCAGCAAGATTAGAGTGATAATCAATAAAGAATGACATGCATCGAACACAACTTAAGCAAATAAAGCACTATCAAGCCATTAAACCCTAAGGGAATTCACCACCTTGAACCCCTCAACGGGATTTAGCTACTCGTGATGGGATAAAAAGCAAATGAACACATTTTAATTGAAATAAGAATGTAAATAATACAGAATAATGAAAAGATTCAAGAGCTGGAAATAAAGGAGATAGCTAAATATTATGGGTTTTTCTATTTACTCAATCCTTCTAGAGTTCGATAAGACACTCCACTCTCTCACTTTTACAAGATGGGAATGGGTGAAACTCTCTACCAACCACAAGGTTTGATGTCTAACTCAGGTTATAATTCAGTCATCTAAGAAGGACCTCGGGCATCCCTACTCATTGGCATCGAGCCAGGGTTCTGTCACTGATGACATGCAAAAATGTCATCATTTTCCTATTAATTATAGCTAGTTTTATGCTTGAATTGTGTACTTTAATGCTATTTTATGTTTAAATTTCAGAAAACCGAGCCAAGGAAGCAAAACCGGAATTTTGAGAGAATTTGGATGATTTTTGGAGACTTTTTGAGCAATTTGGAGAATTTCATTGTAGATCCAAGTCCAAAAGCCCAAAAAGAATGAGTTAGAAGCCCATGAATCATTGATTTCAAGCTTAAATTATCAAGTTGGGTCAAGAAAAGTGCCCAAAATCCATTGCATGAAGTATTTGGGCCAAAAGAAAGTTGGAGGCCCAAAAATGGAGTCAAAATCAGGCCATTATTAAAGATTCAGGGCCTAGCGTCGAGACGCTAAGCCTGGAGCGTCCCGACGCTAGGCAGCCGCGTGGAGAGTTCTAGAATCGTGATAGCGTCGCGACGCTGTCTAGGTAGCGTCGCGACGCTGCGACGCTGTCTAGGTAGCGTCGCGACGCTGCGACGTCTTGGAGCCCAAGAAAAGATGACGTCAGAGCGTCGCGACGCTGTGACGTAGCGTCTCGACGCTACGCCTGCTGGGAGCCTATAAAAGGGGCCATTTGCATCCAAGTTTGGTGTGCCAATTTGTGGGTTTTCACCCCATTCTAGAATCCACACTAAAATTGGGGATTTTTGGGAGAGTTTTGGAGCTTTGTTGAAGATCTTTGGAGCTCGGGATCGATGGAGGTCGGCGCGGGATCGAGGAGATCGACACTTTTATGAGCATTTCTCTTCCCTTTTCCTTTATGTTTTAGTTTCTAGAATTGTTGTGATTAGGAATTATTGAATTTTAGTGATTATGAGTAGTAAATTCCTAAATTCTATGAGATTGATTTAAATGTTGAACCTTTGCTTGATTAATGAATTTATTTGGTTTAATTGTCATTATTGTTCATTTGTGCATTTTGTCCGTAATGCTTTTAATCAACTGATCACTGATTAAATGAATCGTTACTAAGTGGAAACTCGACGGAGAGAAGCTTAGACTAGAACTGAATGCATGACTAACGGTTATTTACTCGGGTGACACGGGATAAAATAAATAACGTTAGAGGTTGTACTGAAGGGTCGTAATGCCATGCTAAGTAAATAAAGATGAGACTGAAAGGAGATTCTTTATTGAAAGGTATGAGATAGGAGGAGACCGACAGGAGAGTCCTTGTCATTAGGCTTCTAGACTTATGAATCAAATGATTAGTTAATCCACATTAGTTAATTGATTAAGCATTAAAGGTCCAATTGATGAAATCAACCCCTCTAAGAATTATCCCACCAAATTGTGTCTCCATTTATCTTTTTCTTTTTAAATTAGCTTTATGTCTATTTTATCTTTTTGGCATTAGATTTTGTTCTCTAAATAAAGCTAAGCAAGATTATTCGTGGTAATTAATTGAATAAATCCAATCCCTGTGGAGACGATACTCTATACTCAAAATCACTATATTACTTGTGACGACCCGTACGCTTGCGGTGAGTGAACAAGTTTTTGGCGCCGTTGCTGGGGATTGGCTAATTTCATTCAATTAATATTGTGAAGAAATTGCTTGCTTTAGATTAGAGGTTTTATTTTGCTTTTTTTTGTTTTATTTTTATCCTAGTCCATTGTTCTTGTTGTGCATTTAATTGGTGTTTGCATCTGATTGAGAGCCTGTCTATTGTTGATTTATTGTTTTAAATGGCTTTTTATAATTTTGGGTGGCCCTTTAGGGAATCTGAGCCCGAAGAACCAACACCATTGTCCAATTATTCCTTTTCAAATTGTCCCCCCTCTAAAGAAAAATCTCCCCTATAGCGCCTACTTAAAGAATTTATAGAGGACAATAAAATCACCAAATTAGCTCTAGAATTCAAAGGGTTATTGCAGCCAAGAAGGGAGGAGAGTGAAGTGCAGCCCGCTTCCATAGAAGAAAAATCTTCCTTAGAGAGCTTGCTTGAAGATTTTATTGAGGAGTCTATAACCATCAATTTAGAATTAGAAAAATCTATGGAGAGATTCCAGACCCAAAGGGAAGATAAGGAAGTAGGATCCACTTCCATAGAGTGTCTAGTGAGTCATGTGGCCAGTGATTCATTAGCGCCGATTCAGGAGCCTAATTCTTTCAATTTTGCTGAGTTTGAGCATATAGGGGTGAGCTGTATAGATTGTGAGGAAGAATTGGATAGTTTTAGCACCCATCAAGAACAAGTTAGTGAGAAAGAAAAAAAAATGAGCCCATAGGGTTTGAGGAGTTTCAAGAGATAGAGTTTAAGGTTGAAAGGCCTTGGTCTGTTCTATCCTCTCCATCCTCTCTTGATAATGAGTGTTCTTTTTCTTATTCTCACGAGTCTGTGTCAGAGTCAGAGTCCGTTTATTTTGATCTTTCTCCTTTTATGCTTTTATTATTAAAAAATCCCAAAAATATTTCTGCTTCAGGGGCCCATGAAAAGCTAGTGAGCTTGCTAGCAATAGTTGGCTTCATCGATTCAAGGAAGAAGGGCCCGAAGAAATACGAGAATTTTTATGTGCCTTGAAAGCCCGCACAAACTCGTCTAGCTAAGAGGCGTTAAAAAGGCGCTTCTTGGGAGGCAACCCAAGTTTAATTTCAGTCAATTTTCTTTTCTTTGTTTTTCAGTTTTTTTTTTTGTAGTTAGAGCATGTTGATCTTTCGTTCCTGTTGATCAATTTGAAGCAGCTCGAGAACACAATTTTTTCCAAACAACCCCAATGAATGTTGAAGGCTGGCATCCATGGTTTCTCTCACATTTCAGGGCAGTACCGTTCTCCCTTTATCTTTTTAATTGTCCTTATGCATGCTTAATGAGTCTGAATAATTAATACATTGAGGACAATGTACGATTTAAGTTTGGGGGGGAGACTTTGCTGTTCTGATCTGAGCTGATTAAAAAAAATTTCATGATGATTCTATTGCATCTGTTTTGATGAGGACAATCTGTGATATGATCTAGATAATGTATTCTGTACAATTCTTGTGAAATATGAAAGCATGTTCAAGATTCATGTAAATTTAAATTTTTTTCTTTGAATTCCTTGCACATGTTGAGCACGTAGCCTACTTATATGGTTTTGAATGCTTAGAACTGGATTATATTATCTAGATGTTTGTTGTCACTCCGATAGGCTTAAGATCTGATTTGAAAGATGAACTGCAAGAGAGTTTGTAATGTTTTACTTGGGAGAAAAAGCATGATTATTAGCCTGCAAAGAAAAGAAAAGAGAAAAAAAAAATGAGAAAAGAAAAGTGTGAAATATGTATATATATTTATATGAAAAAAAAAAAAAAAATGCTCCACTTTCTTGAGAGCGTTAGTAACCAGGGGCATTCATGACACCCATCGTTTGCCTTTGCATGAAAGCGCTGGAAAGAAATGAGCATGCCTCGGCATCCTGAAAGATGAGGCGCTCGTAGTTGGATGCTTTCATCACCAATGTTGGCAAGCCAGAACGAAGGCGCTACATCTAAAAGGATTTGGTTAAAAAAAAAAAAATGCAAGTTTGGGGGAGGCATACCCCGTTGTTTCAGGCACCTTAGTGGGATATTGCTTTCTTGATTGTTGGGAAGCTGGATAATTAGAGCTTAGGGCCAGTGTAGGGGGAAGATGAACTGAGGATTTTATAAACCTTCTCTAGGCTAGTAAAGACCTAATAAGGAAGCTCGCACACACACACGCAAGGGATGAAGAGTTTAAATTTAAATTTTGTGATGAATGAATGTGTTTTAATATTTCCTTTAATTGTTAGAGTTCATTATTTTGATCATTGAGCTTAGAGTCATGCATTTGCAATATTTGATTCATATATGTGGTTTTAGCTTTGCTCGGGACTAGCAAAGATTTAAGTTTCGGGGTGTGATGACATGCAAAAATGTCATCATTTTCCTATTAATTATAGCTAGTTTTATGCTTGAATTGTGTACTTTAATGCTATTTTATGTTTAAATTTCAGAAAACCGAGCCAAGGAAGCAAAACCGGAATTTTGAGAGAATTTGGATGATTTTTGGAGACTTTTTGAGCAATTTGGAGAAGTTCATTGTAGATCCAAGTCCAAGAGCCCAAAAAGAATGAGTTAGAAGCCCAAGAATCATGGATTTCAAGCTTAAATTATCAAGTTGGGTCAAGAAAAGTGCCCAAAATCCATTGCATGAAGTATTTGGGCCAAAAGAAAGTTGGAGGCCCAAAAATGGAGTCAAAATCGGGCCATTATTAAAGATTCAGGGCCTAGCATCGAGACGCTAAGCCTGGAGCGTCCCGACGCTAGGCAGCCGCGTGGAGAGTTCTAGAATCGTGATAGCGTCGCGACGCTGCGACGTCTTGGAGCCCAAGAAAAGATGACGTCAGAGCGTCGCGACGCTGTGACGTAGCGTCTCGACGCTACGCCTGCTGGGAGCCTATAAAAGGGGCCATTTGCATCCAAGTTTGGTGTGCCAATTTGTGGGTTTTCACCCCATTCTAGAATCCACACTAAAATTGGGGATTTTTGGGAGAGTTTTGGAGCTTTGTTGAAGATCTTTGGAGCTCGGGATCGATGGAGGTCGGCGCGGGATCGAGGAGATCGACACTTTTATGAGCATTTCTCTTCCCTTTTCCTTTATGTTTTAGTTTCTAGAATTGTTGTGATTAGGAATTATTGAATTTTAGTGATTATGAGTAGTAAATTCCTAAATTCTATGAGATTGATTTAAATGTTGAACCTTTGCTTGATTAATGAATTTATTTGGTTTAATTGTCATTATTGTTCATTTGTGCATTTTGTCCGTAATGCTTTTAATCAACTGATCACTGATTAAATGAATCGTTACTAAGTGGAAACTCGACGGAGAGAAGCTTAGACTAGAACTGAATGCATGACTAACGGTTATTTACCCGGGCGACACGGGATAAAATAAATAACGTTAGAGGTTGTACTGAAGGGTCGTAATGCCATGCTAAGTAAATAAAGATGAGACTGAAAGGAGATTCTTTATTGAAAGGTGTGAGATAGGAGGAGACCGACAGGAGAGTCCTTGTCATTAGGCTTCTAGACTTATGAATCAAATGATTAGTTAATCCACATTAGTTAATTGATTAAGCATTAAAGGTCCAATTGATGAAATCAACCCCTCTAAGAATTATCCCACCAAATTGTGTCTCCATTTATCTTTTGCTTTTTAAATTAGCTTTATGTCTATTTTATCTTTTTGGCATTAGATTTTGTTCTCTAAATAAAGCTAAGCAAGATTATTCGTGGTAATTAATTGAATAAATCCAATCCCTGTGGAGACGATACTCTATACTAAAAATCACTATATTACTTGTGACGACCCGTACGCTTGCGGTTAGCAACAGTCACCACCGTTTTCTTCCAAGTGAGTTCTGCTTGAATTTGACTTCGAATCTCGAGCTTATATAGTGTAGAAAATGGTTGAGGAGCTGCGAAATAGGTGCTGGAAGGTTGCCCAGTCAGTTTTGGGGTCAAAACAGCCAGTTAGGTGCGAAGTAGACTCGTAAAAAACGACTCGCGGACAACTCGGAACGGCTTCAGATTTTTCCAGAAAAGCAGTTGCATTTCATTTTTTGCCTTTCCAGAAATTGAATTCCAGCGTTTCCTCTGTTTTTCTGCACAGAAACAAACTAAGTCAAATTCTCTTAAAATCAAGTCTTTTTAAGCACAATGAGTTAAATTTGACAAAAGTGATTCTCAACACCCTAACTTATCAAAGTAAGCATATTTTGAGCTCGGGAATAGTAAATTGATCACAACATACAACATTTAACCAAGAAATGAGCTAAATATAAGGGTAAAATAGGTATATTTTTTACCCTTATCAGTAGCCTAGGGGTAAAATAGTATTTTGACCTAGCTGGGATGCGAACACACGTGAAGGGCTGACTTACTGTTGATGGTCGATATCCGTGGACACATAAATATATATGCAGTGAGAAGAGTGCAGCTGTGGTTCTTTAGTGGTGTGAACCACAGTTAACGAACATTGATAAACTTTGGTTAATGAGTTTAGCCAATTAATCTCATATCGTTGGAGCTTCTGATCTGTTAGTCCATTAGGTCCCACCGGTAGCTCTATTAGGGCGATGAGGTAAATTTCTAAGGGAGAATTGAATATTCGAAGGGGTTCATATATTAAATAAAAATATGAATTTGATTCGTATTAAAGCTATAGGTTATAATTAATGTGTATTAGATGTACATTTATACTATAGTTTATTTGAGAGAAATATAATAGAATATGTGATATTTAATTATAATATTAATTAATTAGAGAATTAATTAATTATTTTTTTAATTTAGTTTAATTAAATTAAATTTAATTTAATGGAAAAAATACACTTTTAGTCCCTGAGGTTTGAGTTAGGTTTCATTTTGGTCCCTGAGGTTTCAAATTCAACAATTTAGTCCCTAAGGTTTGAGATAAGTAGCAATTTGGTCCCTGCCATCCATTTTGTCGTTAAATCTAACCGGATGCTGATGTGGCACTATTATTTTAATTAAAACAATTAATTTTTTATTTTTAAAATAAAAAATATATTAAAATAATAAAGAAAAATTATTTTTTTATTATTTTTTTAATTCTTTCCCTCCCTCCCTCTTATCCTTCTTTTTCCCCATCGTCCTCCTTCCTTCTGCTTCCTCTCCCACCTTCTTCTCATCCATGGCCGGTGGCCGACGGTGACAATTTTTTTTCCTTTCTTTCTTTCTTTCTCCTTTCCTATTCCCATCTTCTTCTTCTTTTTTTTGTTTTTTTTCTTTTCAAAAAAAAAAAAAAAAAAAAAGAAAATGAGGGAGGAGGACCTAATATATTTCGTGTAACTGCCTGATGTATCCCTTGTCAACCAATTCAAGTAACTGCACCTTCAGATCCTTAAGTTCGCTCGAAGCCTTTTTGTATGGAGCCTGTGAAATAGGTGTTGTTCCTGGTAACAATTCAATAGTGAACTCCACCTCTCTATCAGGTGGCAAATCTGATAGATCAGCTAGAAAAACATCAAGAAATTCGTTCACTACAGGAACATCTTCTGGTTTCAGCTTATCTTCATGCACCTTTACTACGTGTGCAAGAAACGTTGTGCAACCCTTTCTCAGCAACTTCTCAGCTATCAGAGTTGAAATCAAACTCGTAGGAATAATCTTTCTCTCACCCTTGAAAACCACTTCATCCAAACCTGGTTTCCTAAAAGTCACTTCCTTCCTATGACAATCCATAGAAGCATAGTGAGTGAATAAGAAATCCATTACCAAGATTACATCCAATACCTGCAACTCTAGTGGAAGAAGATCCACTAACATACTGTGACCTTCTACTAACACCTCACAATCACGCAACACTTCATTGACTAGTAAAACGTCACCAATTGGAGTGTATATAACTAACCCCTCAGATAAAGGCTCTAGCATCCTATTCAGCTTAGTTAGAAACATACTACTCGATGACTGGCCACCAAACCGACTCTTAAAGTCTTGATGGTGTGAAACATTCACTCGAAGTGTGAACTTCCGCTGCTCACGACCTCGGAAACCGCTAGCTGTTGAAGCCCCACGACTCGGCTCCACTGCTGACTTCTCCTCTGTTATACTTTGCTCCACACGTAGGGCAGTCTCTACTAACTGAGAAAAATCCGTCCACTTAGCAATAGCTGTAACCAGGGTACGTATCTCAAAATGTAGCCCTCTTTCAAACCTTTGACACCTGTCACTCTCAGATGCCACAATCACATCAGCATACCGTGAAAGCTTGGTATACTTTCTCTCGTACTCGGCCACTAAAAGTGACCCTTGCTTCAGCCCCAGAAACTCATCTCTCTTTGTCTCACAGTATGTGCTGGGATAATACTTGTCTTCGAATATGCCTCTGAAAATCGGCCAGCCTAACGTACGTGCATCACTGCGCCTGGCTAATATGGATTTCCACCATCCTCTGCCTCTTTCTGTAGCAGGAATGTAGCCAATATGACTTTCCGCTCCTCAGGACAACTCATCACATCAAAGCATTTCTCAAGCATATTTAACCAAACATCGGTGTCAGCTCGATCTGTGGAACCCTCAAACACTATGGCTTCTAATTTCTTCAGTCGTTCTATTCTGTACATATTTTCTGGATCACTAGGCCCTGCTCTCTCTAGCCTACAAACCTCCTGTGCAAATCTAAAAAACTACTTGTTCCCTGCCCCAGTCTAAACTTTCGGGGTACTGGATCCCCATTCAGATTGACCCTGGGTAGGATCATGCGTCTCGTCCGGATTCTGCCTGCTATAGATACTTAACTCAGATACATGATACTAAACTTCTACCCACATTCTAGTCCTGATTGACGTACACTTATCCATACTTGGATCATACTCTACTAGTTCTATCTGAACTAACTAAACATTTAACTATTTACTTCCTAGTTTCTTCGTAGCGCCAACTGCTCTGTCTCATTTCCCATGGAGCTAACTGCTCTGATACCAAGTTGTCACACCCCATCCCGAACTACCTGCTAGCTTAGTCCAAGAGATGGCGTGAAGCCAACAGACATCGTCCTCCTCTAACGATACTTGTTGACCCTGCTGAATCGTTGAACCTGATAAACATGCTAATCTTATATATGGGATACTTTACATGCAACACAACACATCAGAATCCTTGAAAACCTTTAGACATACATGAAGTGCGCCCTGACATAACTTAGTTTGAAAATAAACCTGATAGAGACATCACAATAAAAAATTTATCCAACTAGGGTTTACACAACCATGACATCTAATGCTTACACAACCATAAACTATCCGATTCTTACAAAGACATTTACAAGATAAACAGACTTGATGTACAACTCCACCCACGTACTGGAACTTGATCTAGGACCTTTTAGCAGACTTTGACAGTTTATCAGGCACCGGGAGCTCGATCTCTACCTGAAAAGTGGGAAAACATTTTGAAAGAGTGAGCTACGAAGCCCAGTGAGTGACTAAGTTTAAAATTGTAAGTCTGCAAATCAGTACACGTGATAAACCTTTAAACGTATAAATATGTTCAATCAAAGCGTTAAACATAAACGTGTAATGATAAAAGCTTTCTCAAATACCCCGCACGTACGTCATTAAAAATCTAGCAAGGCATATCAAGTACATCAAACATTTTAACTAACATGACCGATCTATGTTCCGTAGGGCACGCCCAGTACAACCAACATTTACTAGCTCTACGAGGTAGTGGGGCACGCCCAGCACTCCCATCGTCTTTGTCGTAGTGGGGCCCGCCAAGCACTCACGACAACATCGTTGTCACTAAGTACACTCAACGCCAACAACGGAATATAACCTGTGTGCACACGGTACCATATAGCCTCGGACTCAATATCTCAGTCATGTAGTCAATAGAAATCTCAGAAGATGACATGAAAACATTAAAACATGCCTACTTATCTTTTTCTTTCGTAAAACTCAAGCTTACTTAGCTTGCTCGTGAAAAACTTAAAATCTTTAAACAATACTCGCTAATACATACTTTGCTTAAAATGATATCATTTCAACTACATTTCAGGAAGTCAATAATCACGTGCTCGTACATAAATCTCATTAGAAAATCTAAACTCAAAACTTATGCTTGAAACCATCCATAGAAATCATGTATCATTCATAAGTTCATATTCAAGCATGCAAACCATTTAAGCATAAATCACAGTTTAGAAATCACTTTCGAAATTCGTTTTGTCCCTCACAGTCTTGGCTAGTTCCCTGGTCTGTAGACTCAACCTAACTTCTCTTGGCATGTCAAACAAACCACAATCGAGTGTCATAACTATAATAGTCTTCTCTTTACAGGCTCATGAATTCAAAGCTCTAGAAATAAAATCACATTTCACGTTTTTCCCAGAATTTTCCAGATTGAATACCCTAAATTCAAACACTCGTAACTTCCTCAATACTTGACCACAATTAATGTACTGTGCATCAAACTCTTCATTTTGGAACCGTCTACAACTTACTTGAAGGAAAGAAAATGAGATTCCCAACAGATGTTTCCAGAAATTCCCCGAACACAGCAAATCCAGATTCATGCTTCTCTGCTACCCTCTACTTTTCTCCATAAATTAAACCTACTTCTAGTCATTTGTGTCTCACGAATTCTTCATGAAAGTCATAGGAAATTGAATACGCTTTCCAACCATACCAAATTGAGCTTCAAATTCAACCTGTACACCCCAGAATGTTCGAAAAACCAGAGAAATCCAGAGACCCTTCAGATTTGCACGAAAATTTTGTGCTCTATTTTCCCCTTCAAAAGCCATTAACTTAACATCAGATTTAGCGCTCTAGCTTCCTTCATGAAATTTGTTAGAAAATGAATTAACTTTCAAGAAAGTAAGGTCTCACCTCTTAGTTCTTCTTGTGTAGCTCAAATCGAATTAAAAATGAGAGATAGGCAGATTGAACCCAGATTCTACCATGGTTGCACTTGCATGAACTTTTTCCTCTCTTCTTCAACCTCAAACCTCCAGCAAGCTTCTTCTTCCACTTCCTTCACTCTTTTCCTCAAAATGCTCTAAAATTTGATGGGAAATGATGGAGAAAATGGTTGAAATAAGTTAGGCAGTGGTTGGTTCACACTTTATACCATTAAGCACCGAATGGGTTTTTCCCATTTTCATTTTCTTTCTTTTTTTTTCTCTTTCCTTTTCCTCTTCTCTTTTCTTTTATTTTTTTATTCTTTATTTCCTTTATTTTCTTTCTTCTTTTAAATTAATAATTGTCAACAACTTTAATCCCACAATGAAACCACAAATCTTTGCCACTTTTCTTCAACAATTAACAACAACAACTTTAATCCAACTTCCAACAATATGTGACAAGAGCAAATAATCCAAGGGAAGTCTCGAGTTTACAGTTATGAACATTTCTGTGACTCGACTCCGACATAGATAATTCACGAATGCAATCTATAACCCTATAGTTGTTATAGGGTGCCTTAGGCAGCTTTCCCTATAACACCGAACAATCTCTTTCGAGCTTTTTCTCCTATTCCTTTATGAGAACCGATATCGCCTGTCCCTTTCGAGATCAAACTCACGTAGCATGCAAAGTCTAAGTGATCAATTTAAACGCAGCAAGATCAGAATGATAATCAATAAAGAATGGCATGCATTGAATAGAAACTTAATCAAATAAACACTTTCAAACTATTGAACCATAAGGGAGTTCACCATATTAAACCCCTCAACGGAATTTAGCTAAGCATGGTGGGATAAATCCAAATGAACAACTTTCCGTCGAAAATAAATTGTAAAGAATACAAATGAATGAAAAGTGACAAGTGCTAGAAATACTAGTAGTAGCTAAATACTAGGGTTTTTTTTTTGTTTTATCCAATCCTTTTAGAGTTCGCTCGACACTCCACTCTCTCGCTTTTACAAGTGGGAATTTGTTAAAATCCCTACAAACACCAAGGTTTGATGTCTAACTAAGGTTAGAATTCAGTCTTCTAAGAAGGACCTCGGGCATCCCTACTCATGGGCATCTACTAGGGTTCTGTCACCACCCTCTTCTTCCTAGTGAGTTCTTCTTGAATTTATCTTCGAATCACGAGCTTATATAGTGTGGGGTGTAGTTGAGGAGCCACGAAATAGGTGCTGGTAGGTAGCCCAGTCATTTTCGGGGTCAAAACGGTCGGTTAGGTGCGCAAAAGTCTCATTCATAACGACCCGCGACGGACTCGGAATGGCCTCTGTTTTTCCTGAAATGCGGTCGTATTTTATTTTTTCCTTCCCAGAAATTCGGTCGCATTTCTGGGTAAATTCCAGCTTTCCTCTGTTTCCTGCACAACACCAAATTGGGTCAAATTCATATCAAATTGAGTCTTTTTCAGCACAAATAAGCATAATTTGATAAATGTGACTCTCAACTCCCTAATTCATCAACTTTAACTCATTTTGAGCTAGGGAATAGTAAAATTGATCTAAGCATACAACTTTTGAGAAGGAAATGAGCTAAATATAAGGGTAAAATAGGTATATTTTTTACCCTTGTCATACCTCCAAACTTAACTCATTGCTTGTCCTCAGGCAATAGCCAATCAAAATATTAATTGCATACCAAAATGTTATGGATCATATGTAATTGTCAATCATGGTACTAGCATCAACTTTTAATTGCAAATCAAGTGACATGGAATCAAGTAAACATGTTTTTCAAGATCGTTTTCTAAAAAGTTTGCTTTTCAGGAGAGGGTTCTACTCTAGTGCCAGTCACAACGTCTAAGTTTCCAAGGCATGAAGATTTCTATTGTTCTTTTTCAAAGCAAAACTCTCCCTAGTCCATCCTAACCAATGTGTTTAAACTACCGAACTTGTACTCATTGAGTCTAGTGTAGTCCTTTTAGTTAAGAAAAACAAGACTTGAGGTTCCTTGAGCATACATGAGTTACTAGACCTTTTCCTATCTTCCCCAAACTTATTTGACTGCTTGTCCTCTTTTTATTCAACTTCTTTTTCCCCCAATAGTATCCTTGTTGTCATCTTTACCTTCGGTCTAGCTTATCGACACTTTATGGTGAAGATATCTAGCTCCGAGCAAAGTTCACAAGCTTGGAATAATACTCACTTCCCTAAGTAAACCTTTCATGCAGTGGCAAACCATGGGTGTCATGAATGCCCCTGATTACTCAGTAAACTCTAAGAAGGAGGAGTAACTCTCGGTTTTTTTTTTTTTTTTTTGCAAATGATAAATACTGAGCACATATTTCTTTTTTCCAGCAGTACAAATTTACAAAAAGCGTAGCATAAAGCATAAATATTTACAGAGCTTTGCATAAGGCTTTTTTTTTAAAAAAAAATTTAAGGCTAACCTCTTCTAGTGTGTTAAAAAGGTCAAACACGAGGAAGTTTAGACTTAAGAAAATTATGTAAAGAAAATGACTAATGGAAAGCCTATGACTAGAAAACAATTCAATTGTGACGGTGGAACTTTTGAGATAGAACAAAACTATAGTTATCAACATCGAGGGCTTAAAAGAAAACTCAAATGAAAACATGTTTATCTAATCTATTCCAACAACAAGCAAATAAAAAACTACCCTACGAACATAACTATCAACAAACTAAACAATCCTAACAATAAAAATAAGCAACTAAACAATTAAAAACAGAAATAAAACATGTTAAAACTAAAAGAAAAGCAAACAACTAAACACAGAAACTAAGTATTATTCCCAAAAACAGCATGTAAAGGGGATCAGAAAACTCCCCTAGTCCTCATCTGAGGAACTCTCTCTTTCATCTTCTTCATCATCATCAGAATCCTTTTCTTCTTGAGGCAGCAGCGACTAAGGGAAATCAGGAAGGACAGGAGCAATACTCGGGGCGATAGAGAGGTAGAACTCTCTAATGGCTTCATCTCTCTCCTTGGCATATGCCCAATAATTCCTCAGGTTGTCCCTTATTTGATCTAGTTGTTGGTAGTAAATTGCTAAGGCTTCAGATGACGGTGAGGGCCCTGAAAAAGGAGTGTGTTGAGGTGGAGAAGTCGGATGCAGCCCTGATGGTGGAGTGGCTGGAGATGTGGAAGCTTTGTTTGTTCTTTGGGCGTTGTTCTATTGAAGTTTCCCAATCAAGGATAGGTCGATGGTAGGTCTGAAGAAGTGACGTTCCTCATCCTTACCAAGAACTATCTTCACCCTCTGACAAAGTTGGGTAATAAGGGACCCAAAGAAAAGCTTCTCTGCTTTCTTCCTTCCCCAAGTAAGGATTTCCTCCCTGATTATGCTCCCAAATGCTGATTTCCAAACCCTTCATAATACTGTAGAGGAGCATAACTTTCTCTACGGAGGTAGTGTTGTTGTGGGTTGTTGGCATCAACCTGTTCTTGATAAAGTGAAGCCTCACTGCCGATTATGGCTTGAGATCATTTGGCACTAATGTCTTCACCTTAGTTTGAGACTCTTTCCACTGAACTCTTGTTGGCCAGCATTTTCAGTGCTTCTTTCATTTATTTGGTCGAAAGGTTCTTTATGGCATCGTTCCCTCTTGGATGCAAGGGTGCTTTGATTCTGTACACCAGGTTGATGTCGACAGAAGAGAAGCTGACCATCTTACTTCTCACCACTGCCATACTCATGCTTTCCTCCCCCAGCCCGGTGTAAAATTCTCAAACTAAAGGCACCACGACCTCTTGAGGGTGAAACTCCTACCACTCGTACTGTGAGATAACTCTGGTTACGAACTCTGGCAGTGTCCCAGCTCTGTTAGAGAATCCCTTCTCGTTGACGAAATCTCTTTTTCTCATGATCTCCATCCGTTCCTGAAAATTGACATCTTTGAAGACTTCTGGGAATGGATTTTTAGGAGATCAAGCCTTAGGTGATTTGGCTTTTGGCTTGGCAGGTGAGACGGTTGGAGGAGTTGCAGGAGAGGCGTCCATGGACCTTGTCGTCGACCTCTTGGCAAATATTGGGTCATTTCTGTTCTTGGTCCTCCTCTCGACCCTAATCTCTCTTCTTCTCTTTTTCCTCAATGTTGTAGAGATAGGAACTTATTCGTCATCCAACTCCCTGATATCTGAATCAGATTCTGATTCTGAATCACAGGAGGTCTCGACCTCCTTATTTTCAAGCTCTTCTTCATCCTTCTTTTCTCCCGAAGAGGTGCTCTCAACTGTTGGTGGTGGTCCTCTCACATTATATTCAAATAGGGGATCCAAGGTCTCATCATGTGGTCATGCTTCATTGGCCCTGTCTTGGCCTTCTTCAGAATGCGGCCCAAATACGATCGCATTCTGGCCTTCATTCACTTCTTCTTTTTCTTCTTCTTTTTCTTGATTTTCTTCATTTGGCCCCTCAAGGGCCTCTTCTTCTATTCCTTGCAGCAATTCAGCCTCGCTTTGAGCATTGTGCAGTGGCTCAAAGGCTGCAAGGAAGTCTTCAACCCTTTTTCTTCTTTTCTATTTTTCTTTCAAAATTTCTCTTATTCGTTTTTCTTCCTCAAGGAGCTGCAATTCAGCGGCTGCTCTCCTAAGTTCTTCATCTTGCTTTCCTTCTTTTTCAGCTTCTAAGGCCCTCTCGACCTCTTGCCTTTCCTCTTCCTTCTTTCTTTTAGCTTCTTTTTCTTCCTCAAAGTCCCTTTTTTCTTGCAAATTCATCCTCCTCCCTCATGCTTGGATTTTCCATCTCTTTTTCAGCCTGAATTTCCCTCAAGGCATCTTGCTCAACCCTAAAACCTTCAGCAATCAGGAGGGCTTGTGCAACGACTTGGCGGATCATGTCCTCGAACACATCTGGGAGCATTGTAGGCACTTTGAGGGGCTCGATGACAAGCGGCTGTTCAGGTGCAACCTTCTTGGGACTCTTATTTCTTGCACTATAAGTAACAAAAGGTTTGTCCCTGCAAGACGAAGAAGGGTTAGTTGAAGGGTTGGAATTTTTACCCGTTGGAGTTTCTCCTTGCCGAGAGCTCTCTTCAGCTTGGGCGGCTTCTTCTTCATCACACCTTCTTGCTTCTTCTTCAAGAGCCGCACGTCTTTGGGCTCCCATCTCCCGAATAATCTCAAACCATTCCCTTGAGCGTTTCCTTAATGATTGGCTCGCAGGTTTTTGGGTTTTATGGTGGGATTCGGTGCGTGTGGACCTTCTTGTTCGGGATGAACTCGGATTCTCCCTTAATGTAGCCGACATTGTGGAGGAAGAAGAAGTTTAAGTGGAAGTTCCTTGGTCCACGATCACTGGTGAGAAACCCGAAGGTCTCGTCCTTCTCGTGTCTTGCATGGGTGCTTCGATTTGTTCTTCTTGGCGTCCAACGCTCGCTTCAGCACCCTAGGTAGTTAGATTACTTTGAGATTGAGTAATCTTGAGGGATGAAGATGATTTTGGCGTGTTCTTCATTGTTCTTGCTCGTGGGTTTCGGTTTCAAGAGAGTGAAGATGGAGAGGTTGGTGTTTGACTTGAATACTGAAAGTCTAAGTGGTTGGTGAAGAGGAAAAGAACTTAAAGTTAGCTATTTATAGTTTTCTCAATTAGGTCACGTGATGGGTCATTTTAAATGACGTCACTGCCCTCATATTTTTAGAAAATGCGGTCGCATTTCCAAATGCACTGGGGAGAAATGAGATCGCATTTTCCTTAGTACTCTGCCTTCTTTATTTTTATTTTTTTTCTAACTTTTCCATTTTCCTTTGTTTTTCTTTCTTTCCTTTATTCGCTGAAACAATCACAAACATGTTAGAAAGTTCACATGCTTAATCATGATTAAATATTTCTTTTTCTTTAAAATAGATGGATGACTTTTCAAACTCCCAGGTAAATCCCTATGAAAAGGTGTTCCCTACGGTCAACATAAGTACCTTTTCCTAGATCGGATTTTCCTAGACAGAGTTTTTACTCTTGTCCATATATTTTGGGTTCCTATCTATATTATTTTATTTTAGATCCACTTAATATACAAAATAATCTTATGAATAGAGTTCATAGCAAGTCAATCACAGAAACATGGGCTTCTTTATCTACAAAGCCCTTCCCCCAATAGAGTTTGATTCTTTATCTATTCATGGGCTGTTGATCGATCTCTTCTACTTCAATCTTTTTCCCACCTGTTTCTTCTTGCTCTCCAAGTAAATCTTCCAATTCTTCTCTTTTCATCATTTGTTGAAGAGTAGACCGGGAGAGTTCATCAACTTCATCAATCATAGAACACTCTTTAAGATCTCTTGAGTATTTCATTGTATTCATCACATTGAAAGTGACATGCTGGTCATTGACCCTCATGGTCAACTCTCCTTTTTGAACATCAATTAAGGTCCTACCAGTTGCTAAGAATGGTTGTCCCAAAATGATTGGCAATTCCTTATTGACTTCACAATCCATAATGATGAAATCTGCTGGGAATCCGAATTTATCAACCTTGACTAACACATCTTCAATTTTTCCAATGGGTTGTGTTAGTGATCTGTCAGCTAACTATAAGGTTACAGTTATTGGTCTTGCTTCACCTATCCCCAATTGCTGAAAAACTGAGTATGGCATCAGGTTTATACTCGTTCCTAAATCGCATAAAGCCCTGCCTACATTCCTTCCTCTAATGGAGCATGAAATGGTGAAACTTCCTGGGTCCTTGAGCTTGGGAGGAATCTCCTTCTTGACCAGTGCACTAGAACAATCAGTAAGTGCAACTGTTTCATATTCTCCCAATCTTCTTTTCTTTGATAAAATGTCCTTCAGAACTTCACGTAGGTAGTCATCTGTTCAAGCACTTCTACCAACGAAATGTTGATATGTAGCTGCTTTAAAACATCTAAAAACTTGTTAAAACTGTGCATCTTGCGAAGCATATTTAAATATTTGAGGGTATGGAGAAGGTGGCCTTGTATTCTGGATCTATAACAAACTTTTTAGGTTTTGCAGTCGCAATTGCGGTTGCATTCCCCTGTTTTTTCTCTGAACTTCAACTTTCCTTTTTTTCTTCCAAGGCTTCATGCTCCTTGGTCTTTTCTTCATTGCTTTTATTCTGTATAACTTCTGAGGTAACTTCTGACTTCTTTTCTGGAAACTTTTCTTGAGCTTCTCCTGGGATCTTCCTTACTTCTTAATTCACGGGCTATTTTGGGCCATCATACTCTAGTCCACTTCTCAAGGTGACTGCCTTGCACTGCTATTTTCCTTCTCGATGAGGGTTCTCAGTCTTGCTGGACAGCGTTCCTTGTGGTCTATTTTTTATTTGAGCAATCTGTCCAATTTGTACTTCCAAATTTCTAACAACGGCATCGTTTCTTACCATGTACTCTTTCATAAGAGCCTCTAGATTTGACTTTTGATTATACACTTGGACTGGTTGGAAGTTCTTTTGTGGCTGCTATTGTGCAGGAGGTTTCCCGAACTGATTTGTATTCTAATTACTTGAGCCGGCTTGTCCTCCCCAAGAGAAGTTTGGATGCTGTCTCCAACATGGGTTGTATGTAGCCGAGTATGGATTCCATCTGTTCTCGTTCTGGTTCCCTTGTTGACCAACATAAAAGACAGACGTGGAATTTAGTGGACAGTTATCAGCAATGTGTTCCTCACCACAAATTTCACAACAGGGAGAAGAAATAGCATTGGCAGGCGCTATGTTCACTTGATTGCTCATAGTCATGCCCATCATCATGTTGTGGATAGCCTTGATTTGAGCTTGCATGGTAGAATTAGCCTCTGTCTCTACTGCCTTAGTTGGAATCTTCAAAATTGTTGTTGGCTTAGTTTCTCCCTAATGTCTATTGTTTGTGGCTACGGTGTCCAAGATAGCATGTGCCTCATTTGCAGACTTCTTTATGAAATATCTGTTTGCAGATGCATTGACTAGTGCCTTCGAATCTTGATCTAATCCACTATAAAAATGCTATAAGATGATGCAAGTAGGCAATCTGTGGTGTGGACACTTCCGAACCAACCTTTGAAATCTTTCACAGGCTGCATCCAGAGGTTCATTGTAAGGTTGTCTAAATGCAATAATTTCAGCTCTATATTTGGCAAATTTATTATAAGGAAAAAACTTTTCTAAGAATTTCTCAGCCAAATCGTTTCAAGAAGTGATGGAGTTTGGAGAGAATGAGTTCAACCAAGCTTCAGCATATCCCTGCAAAGAAAATGGAAAAAGCTTTAGCTACAAAGTATCTTCAGGCACTCCTATAATCTCAAAAGAATTGCAAACTCTCAAAAATAGCTTAATGTGTTTATGTGGATCTTCGTTTGGACGTCCAAAAAACTGACCCATGGTATTCAACATTTGGAACATCACTAGTTTTAGTTCAAACTGTGGAGCATCTATTGGTGGCACCTAAATTCCTGGATTTAAAGTCTGAAAAACAGGTAAAGCATAGTTCCTTATTACTCTATTGCGTTCGTCAGCAATATAAATTGGATTTTCTTGTTGTGGCACCGGTGGAATTGGAGGTACTGGTGGAATTCTCCCACCATTTTGCTCCCTTCGATGGTTCTGTGGGTTAACTTGAGGATCGACTCCAGCTTGTTCCATCGGAAACTCTTGTAAGAAGCTTCTTCTAGAGGTTCCTGTGCGCTCAACTCTTGTTGTTCCCTTCTCTTTCGTTTTTGCTCTTCCTTCGACGACTAAAGGTTCTTTCTATCTCAGGATCAATATAAAGGAGTGGACACCCCTTGCTCATGCACTAACGTCAACCTACAAGAGAAAAATTGCAAATTATAGTCAAATTCCCTTTGAGACAGAAATGCGGTCAAATTCCCTTTGAGACAGAAATGCGGTCGCAATCGAAACTTGGTGTGGCAGAGGCTGAAATGTAAAAGTTAGTAAAGATGATGGAATGAGAACAATTTAACCAACCTTAGTGTAAGTATACACTACCGCACGTAGTAATAAAAAACCTTAGAAGTATTCCAAGGGTATCGATCCCACGAGGACTAAATTGGAAACTCATATTTGAAGAAGAAACTGCTCAAATGATTGCTTAAAATAGGTAACCAAAGAAATAATTGATGATTGATTTTTGGAAGATAAATAACACAATTAAATAAAGAAATAACAATAATAGATAAAACGAGGTATTCAATATAGTTTCATCCGAAAGGCAAATAACTTTAATCATAGATTATTCAACTTAAGCCTATTAAATGCAATGGGTCAGATTTAACTTCTATTTGGCCTTGCTCCCAAGAACTGTTAGAAGGCTAAGCGAGTACAGGTATACATATTTCTGTGACTCGACTCTGACATAGATAATTCACGAATGCAATCTATAACCCTATAGTGGTTGTAGGGTGCATTAGGCAGCTTGCCCTATAACACCGAACAATCTCTTTCGAGCTTTTTCTCCTATATCACCTTTATGAGAACCGATATCGTCTGTCCCTTTCGAGATCAAACTTACATAGCATGCAAAGTCTAAGTGATCAATTTAAACTCAACAATAGCAGAATGATAATCAATGAAGAATGACATGCATTGAATAGAAACTTAAGCGAATACACACTTTCAAGCTATTGAACCATAAGGGAATTCACCATATTGAACCCCTCAACGAAATATAGCCAAGCATGGTGGGATAAAGTGCAAATGAACAACGTTCCATCGAAAATAAAATGTAAAGAATACAAATGAATGAAAAGTGAGAAGTGTTGGAAATAATGGAAGTAGCTAAATACTAGGGTTTTTTTTTTTATCCAACCGTTCTAGAGTTCACTTGTCACTCCACTCTCTCGCTTTTACAAGTGGTAATGGGTGAAAATCCCTACAAACACTAAGGTTTGATGTCTAACTAAGGTTAGAATTCAGTCTTTTAAGAAGGACCTCGAGCATCCCTACTCATGGGCGTCTACTAGGGTTCTGTCGCCACCCTCTTCTTCCTAGTGAGTTATGCTTGAATTTCTCTTCGAATCACGAGACCAGGAACGCCATTCAAAATTTGGGAAACCAAATCACTCAGCTGGCAACCCAAGTCAATAAGATGAACAATAAAAGCTCTGGTAAGCTGTCTGCCCAACCTGAGGTAAATCCTAAGGTGAACGTGAATGCAATGTGGAGTGGAGTGGCCACACCTGACTGTCCCCCTGAATTCCCCGCTGTTTCTTCTGGAAAATTTCCTTCCCTCAATTTAAATGATAAAAATTCTTTTTATACTTCACCTTTGTACTTCATTGACCCTGCTACTCCAAGTGTGTAGGATGATTTAGATGTTTTTAGAAAAGATAAGGTGAATATTGAATTGCTTGAGGCAATCCTGAAAACCTCAGCCTATGCTGAGTTCTTAAAGTCTTGGTATGAAGGTAAGGAAAAGTCCTTAGGTAAAGAAAAGGTTAGTGAAAATGTTAGTGCGTTACTTTTTGAAAAATTACCTTTGAAATGTCCTGATCCTGGCATGTTTACTTTAACGTGTATGATCGGAGATTGCAAGATAAAATATGGCATGTTAGATCTAGGAGAATCAATTAATGTTATGCCTGTGTCTGTTTATCAAAGATTGAACTTAACTGATATTAAAACATCTGGCATAGTCATTCAGCTAGCAGATAAGTCTTGCATTAAACCTCTAGGAATAGTTCAAAACGTTTTAGTTAACATGGAGGATTTGGTTTTCCCTGCTGACTTTTATGTTTTGGATACACCTAAACGTGATTAAAATCCATCTTCTTGTTGGGTTTTATGTCCTAAAACTCGTTGATAGTAAATGTAAACAAAGTCAATTATAATCGATAAAGCGTTATCGAGGTTATTCAATTTCTGGTTATTGTATCATTGTTTTCATTATATATTAATTAACCAAAATCCAATAAACTAGAATCCTTGGCTATGATATGAATTCTTGAACTTTATGTAGTAATATAAAAGTGGATTAAGTTCAAGTACATAGCCTAAACGGTCTATAGTATAGGGATAAGACTGGGTACCTTATCCTGGGAAAAACTATGTGACGCGGCCCACTTTATTTTAGTACAAACGATGTGATCCTAAATTGTTCGTGTAGAGACATGCAAGTGGGGGCGTCCTATGCAATAGAAGTTTGCATAAGACCGGACCACAAAATTAGTCACTTTCACTTTATTGTTGGGATTGGTGTCCTAAAACTCATAGATAGTGAATGTTAAACGAATTATATACTTATTCGATAAAGGCGTTATCGAGACTAATTTAGTAAAGTTATTACTGAATAAAGTAAATTGCACATATAATTACCCAAATCCAATAAACTAAGATCCATGGCTATAGGATGAACACTTGAGCATTATGTAGAGACATAAAAGTGGATCAAGCTCGAGTAATAGCCAAAACAGTCTATAGTATAGGGATAGGGCTGGATACCTTATTCTGGGGACACTATGAGACGCGGCCCGCTTTATAGATGGTATAGACGATGTGATCCTAAATCGTCCATGTAGAGACATGCGAGTGGGGGCGTCCTATGCAATGTGTTTGCATAAGACCAGGACCGAGAAATAAGTCGCTCTCGCTTTATAACACCGTTTACTGATGAGACTTACTATTTCATATGATGACCTAGGTAACTGGATCTTAATCCTGAGCTATCTATGAACTCCTGTTTATTCGGGCTTATCCTTAGATCTGCATAGGTGAGAGTGGCTCAGTATCACCGACTCAATAAGCCTCCCATTTCAGGGATAGGAACGGGTAGATAGCTGGGGACATAGTCGTGCAAGAAGGAATTCACTCCTACCCGAATTAGGGATAGTAGAGAGGTTGTTCCCTTAAGTGCTGACTCCGGGGCTTGAACAAAGGGATCCCGCCCTCTCATTGGCCCGAGAGGGACTCGGTTTATTGGTTGGACCATAAACCAATTGTTCATTAGAGGATCAGTGGGACTTGAGGAACTAGAAGTACTATAGGGGTGAAACGGCTTTTTGACCTAGCTATAGATACGAACAACCTGTGAAGGATCGACTTACTAATCATGGTTAAATCAAGTGGACGAAAATATATCTATAGTGAGGGGAGTGCAACTATCGGGCTATAGTGGAGTGTTTCGGTAGTTAACGAATGTTGGCTAGCTTGGATAATGAGATTAGTCGGTTAGCCTCGAATCGTTGGAGCCCATGATCTATAGGTCCATTAGGTCCCCCTACTAGCTCATATCGGAACAAAGCCTAGAGCAAAAAGATAGGAAGCTTTGAATCGTTCAAAATCGGGAAAACGGGTATTATCGTAAATTGTGTTTGACACAATAATTTAATTATGAATTAAATTAGAAAATGAGAGATGGAGTATTTAAAAGTGTTTTGAATACCATATATATGTATTAGGAATCATATATAATTCATGGCACTAGGTGATAAAGATTAATTGGATTAATCATGTAAAAATTACTTGGAATTGTACAAATTAATTGCCTAGAAATCAATTTCAATTTTGAATTGAAATAGGAATGAATTGCAAGCTGAAAATTGAGAATTTAGATTCAATTTTAAGTGGATTTAGTGGCATTCCCACTCTTGCATGTTTATGCATAGTGGAAAACAACACAACCATGCACTAGTTGCATGTGTTGTGAATTAAACACCTAGAATCCACTTTGAGTTGCAATTTCACCATGTGTCTAGTGTCATGAGGCTTCTCTTTGCATGGAAGATGTCTATATAAGGAGTATGAATCAGATTCAAAGGAAGTAGAGCCATTTTCCATATTGTTATGCTGCTGGATTTTGGTCTCAAACTCACTCATCTCCATATATCTCTCTAGTGCTTGAACCTTCAAGCATTCCCTTCCCATTCCCTATCTCTATAGACTCCCACAAGTCGTTCTTGGCCCGGAGAATAGTAGGGAAGACACTAGAGGTGGTCCACACACCGTTCGTGATCAAAGGAATCAAAGGGAGTTGTTGAATCGGTCTCCAAAAGGTTGGTAAAAATTATGCTCTCTCCTTACGGTATTTGGACAGCATGTTTTCATTTTCTAAAATTGATGTAGTTAAGTGCCTCCGATCCTAAAATTGCTTCCGCATGTGTTATATGAACACCTTCAATTGGTATCAGAGCATTATTAAGGCACCTAACATGCATTAATTTTAGCTTGGTGGGTAGCTTTTCATATGATGAAACTGTGTAAAAACTAAAGAAAATTGGTTTTGGGATTTATTTTAATTTTCAGTCAATTCGTTGGAATTAATTGTAATTGCCTACATGTTTATGGGCTTTAATGTGTTCATATGGAGTCTGTAAAATTTGAGAGTCAATAGAGTCCATTTAGGCCGTCAATTTGAAGAAATTCAGAGACTGCTCGCTGCTGGCCGAAAATTCCAGCATGCTGCTTTTTAGTTCCAGCTCAAGTACGTTCTTCTCGTAACGGTAAAATGGTCCGGTTCAAGCAATCCAAAGGTGGTTCGGGTCGGTTCGAATGGTTCGGAAGCGGTCCAAGCCCTATTTGAAATTATTATTGTAATAATTTTAGTTTTTATTTTTGCTTGATTAAAAATCCCAAAACCAATTCACTTTAGTAAATTTAATTAATTATGCATTATTGAATGTATGTTTTAATTAAATAGTATTTTATGTGCATAATGTATGTCATTTATATTTAAAACCCCACCATAGGAAAGCATGTTCATGCATTTGTTTAATTTGAATAAGTGTTATTTATTAATTCAAATGCATGAGGGAAATTTCATGTTTTATTAATATAAGAGTTGTATTAATTTAGGGAGATTCATGCTTGAATGGTTAATTAAAATTGATTAATTCTTATAATAGTTATAATTATTAAATGATAAAATTAACCTAGCATGAAGTATGAAATTTCATTAGTTTGATTATAATTGTTATACTCAAATTAGGCTTGTTATGGATTTGTTTTATAATTGTTATAAAAGAGATAGAAATCTAAAATCTATAACAAGATAAAGAGCATGCTCACTTAGGTTAATGAACCTTCAACAATTCGATCAACTTGCATAGTTTAGGTTGATATCTTGTAAAACAACGGTTACGAGAGAACTCACCCGACAAAATGCTGTCTAAGGCTGGAGGTATTTAAGTTGACGGTTTACGGAACACCTCCTACCTGGGCATTGAGTCGATTCTTGAGTTAAGTTAACTCGAGTTTTATGAGCATGCGTGAGCGGTGTGAGGTTTTAAAGTGTTATCACCTAGACATCGTAGTATAAAGAGTTATACAAACCTAGACATAGGTTGTTTCTAAAGGGTGCTTTTCTTATAACTTGAATGATTGATTGTTATATGCTTTAAAACACCATTAGAAAGCATGTTATAGGGTTTATTCATTAAAAGTTATAAGAGTTATAAAAGTTGATGAATAGAAACCGTAAAATCTATAACAAAGAGTTGCATGCTAACATAGGATCTTAGGATCTTATCATTCTTTAAATGGTTTAAAATGAAATAGACCTAAGATCGCCTTTTTCTAATAGGATTAGAAATATGTCTTAGTTTGTTTTTTAAAATAGTTTTGAAATTCGAGTAAGTAGGACATAAGACCTTGGTTATAAGGGAACTCTCCCGGCAAATGGTTTGGAACCTGAGTTGAATTAACCATAGTCTTACTAGCATGCAATGTCACTAGGTTATTAAAAGTGTTTAATCACCTAGACATTTAGTGTAAAGACCTTGTTTAATAAGGCATAGACTTAGATAGATTCATTTAGCCGGAATTTACCTAAGTAATAAGACCCTAAAACTTTACAACACTTTAGTGGGAGGAAAAGTACAGAAACGAAATATTCATATTAAGTTTCTACTCTCACGTCCCCCTGAGTTCACACCGTGAGATCCATGCTTGGCCTTGAGACGCCCTGGGAGCGTCCCCCTACGGATGGTGTTTGCATGGGTTAATATCAAGGTGAATGGGGAAAGTGTTCATAGTAAGTGGGAGAAGGAAACGTGTCAAACGTATCCTGCGGTCTCCATCATTAGGTTGCACCGTGAGGTTCCTATGCGCTGCCTGCGAGTCGCCCTGGGAGCGATCACCCTACGGAGGGCTTGCGCATGGGATTCGGAACAACGTAAACTCCAGAAATGGATAGGGTTTCCTAGGGCCATTCCCAACATTAGCTCTTCCCTACGGTGGCATTGTTGGGGTCGTCCTCTGCGATCTGAAAATGATGGGTAACACTTACAAGATGGTCTTGACCAAATTAACGTTAGCTAATAACTATTGGAGTAAGAGTTATTCTGGGAATAGTATTTGGCCGAGATTGTCTCGATTCAGAGGAGGAGTAGCTGACTGCCCTACGGTAGCGGTTATTCTAAACCCCTGAAGTATCGTTGCAAAATAAATCAATTGTATATATGGGTCGATGATTGCTTTTGCTAAATCTGATTGGATAAATGTGATTAATGGGTTTAGTGCATGTTTCTAATAGAGATTAATTTGTTTGTTTCAGCAATATGTCGAAAAACGTATGTGCTTTGTCAAATGCCAAATTAAACAGTTTAGTACATACGACTAAGAATACTTGCTTAAACGCTAAACACGTGGCAAAGAATTTAGGTTTGGTCTCAACTGAGGAATGTCCTCAAACTAACTGCATAGCCAAGAAAAACATGATCCACGACTCTAAATGCGATTTATTAGTCTTGGAAACGTGTTTAGTGGAAAACGACGATTCTGCCTGGATACTCGATTCAGGTGCCACTAATCACGTATGTTCTTCATTTCAAGGAATGAGTTCCTGGCAACAGCTAATAGCTGGAGAGATGACTCTTAAAGTTGGAACAGGAGAAGTCATCTCGGCTATTGCAGTGGGAGATGGAAAATTATTCTTCACCAAGGAACGTTACATGATATTAGATAATGTATACATAGTTTCGAAAATTAAAAGAAATTTGATTTCTTTATCTTGTTTATTAGAACAAGGTTACTCAATTTCTTTTTCTGTTAATGAAGCGTTCATAACTAAAAGAGGTATTGATGTTTGCTCTGCAAACTTCAAGAATAAATTGTATGTTTTGAGACCAATTGAGTCTAAAGCTATTTTAAATCACGAGATGTTTAAAACCGCTGAGACTCAACCTAAAAAGCGAAGAGTTTCTCAAGATACCTATCTCTGGCACTTGAGGTTAGGCCATATCAACCTCAATAGGATTGGGAGATTGGTCAAGAGTGGACTTCTAAACAAGTTAGAAGACGACTCGTTGCCTCCTTGTGAGTCATGCCTTGAGGGCAAGATGACAAAACGACCTTTTACCGGAAAAGGTTATCGTGCCAAAGAGCCCCTAGAGCTCATTCATTCGGACCTCTATGGACCAATGAACATTAGAGCTCGAGGAGGGTACGAATATTTCATCAGTTTCATTGATGATTATTCGAGGTATGGCTATCTCTACCTGTTGCATCATAAGTCCGAAGCTTTTGAAAAGTTCAAAGAGTACAAGGCCGAGGTTGAGAACCTATTAGGTAAGACGATAAAAACATTTCGATCCGATCGAGGTGGAGAGTACATGGACTCAAGTTTTCAAGACTATTTGATAGAGCATGGAATTACGTCCCAACTCTCAGCCCCTGGTACACCTCAGCAAAACGGTGTATCGGAAAGGAGAAACAGAACCTTGTTGGACATGGTTCGTTCGATGATGAGTTATGCTCAGTTGCCTAACTCGTTTTGGGGTTATGCAGTAGAGACTGCAGTTTATATTTTGAACGTAGTTCCCTCAAAGAGTGTTTCTGAAACACCGTTTGAGCTCTGGAAAGGACGTAAAGCTAGTTTACGACATTTCAGAATTTGGGGATGCCCTGCATACGTGCTAGAAGCAAATCCAAAGAAATTAGAACCTCGTTCTAAATTTTGCCTATTTGTAGGCTATCCCAAAGAAACGAGAGGTGGATACTTCTTCGATCCAGAGGAAAATAAAGTACTTGTATCGACAAATGCTACATTCCTAGAAGAAGACCACCTCAGAGATCACAAGCCACGAAGTAAAGTCGTTTTAAGTGAACTATCAAACGAAGCTACAGAAACATCAACAAGAGTTGTTGATGATGCTGGCACCTCGAGTCAATCGCGTCCTTCTCAAGAAATAAGAGAACCTCGACGTAGTGGGAGGGTTGTTAGACAACCTGATCGCTATTTGGGTTTAACTGAAACTCCAGTCGTCATACCTGATGACGGAATCGAGGATCCATTAACCTTTAAACAGGCAATGGATGATGTTGACAAGAACGAGTGGATTAAAGCCATGGACTTGGAAATCGAGTCCATGCATTTTAATTCAGTATGGGATCTTGTAGATCAACCTGAAGGGGTTAGACCCAGAGGGTGTAAATGGATCTACAAGAGAAAACGAGACGCTGCTGGAAAGGTACAGACCTTTAAGGCACAACTTGTGGCAAAGGGTTTTACCCAGCGGGAGGGGATTGACTATGAAGAAACCTTCTCCCCTGTTGCCATGTTAAAGTCGATCCGGATACTTTTGTCCATTGCCACGTTTTACGATTATGAAATATGGCAAATGGATGTCAAGACTGCCTTTCTGAACGGTAATCTTGAAGAAAGTATCTACATGTCTCAGCCAGAGGGGTTCATAGCTCAGGATCAAAAGCAAAAAGTTTGCAAGCTTAAACGATCTATTTATGGATTAAAACAAGCATCTAGATCCTGGAATATTAGATTTGATACTGCGATCAAACCTTATGGCTTTGAACAAGACGTTGATGAGCCTTGTGTTTACAAAAGGATCATCAACAACTCCGTAGCTTTCTTAGTACTATATGTAGATGATATCCTACTCATCGGGAATGATGTAGGTTATCTAACTGACATTAAACTATGGCTAGCAACTCAATTCCAAATGAAAGATTTGGGTGAGGCACAATTTGTTCTAGGGATCCAAATTGTTCGAAACCGAAAGAACAAAACGCTAGCCCTATCTCAAGCGTCTTATATCGACATATTGTTGGTTAGATATAAAATGAAAAATTCCAAGAAAGGACTATTACCTTTCAGGCACGGAATTATTTTGTCTAAGGAACAGTGTCCTCAGACACCTCAAGAAGTTGAGGACATGAGACGTTTTTCCTATGCCTCTGCAGTAGGTAGCCTAATGTATGCCATGTTGTGTACAAGGCCTGACATTTGTTATGCAGTAGGGATTGTCAGTAGATATCAATCAAATCCAGGATTCGATCACTGGACAGCCGTTAAAAGTATCCTCAAATATCTAAGGAGAACGAGGGACTATATGCTCGTGTATGGTTCGAAGGATTTGATCCTTACAGGATACACTGATTCTGACTTTCAAACCGATAAAGATTCGAGGAAATCTACATCGGGGTCAGTATTCACTCTAAATGGAGGAGCAATAGTATGGCGCAGCATCAAGCAAGGATGCATTGCAGACTCGACCATGGAGGCCGAATATGTAGCCACTTGCGAAGCAGCAACAGAGGCAGTATGGCTCAGGAAGTTCCTAACTGACTTAGAAGTCATTCCGAATATGCATCTGCCTATCACCTTGTATTGTGATAATAGCGGTGCAGTTGCAAACTCAAAGGAACCTCGCAGCCATAAGAGAGGCAAGCACATCGAAAGGAAATACCATCTCATTAGGGAGATTGTGCACCGAGGAGACGTGATCGTCACGAAGATAGCGTCGGAGCACAACAATTCTGATCCATTCACAAAGGCTCTCACGGCTAAAGTGTTCGAGAGTCATCTAGAAGGTCTAGGTCTACGAGAAATGTATGAGAAATAATCTAGGTCAAGTGGGAGAATTGTAACCGGTATATCGATGCCTCAGTATACTGGGTATTTAGATGCCCTAGTTAATTGTATTTTTACTTTGTTATTAATACAAGTATTTATTCACCCACTGCTGTTATAGATTATAGTACATCCCACTAAACTAGAGTTTTAGTTCAAGTTGGAGATTGTTGGGATTGGTGTCCTAAAACTCGTAGATAGTGAATGTTAAACGAATTATATACTTATTCGATAAAGGCGTTATCGAGACTAATTCAGTAAAGTTATTACTGAATAAAGTAAATTGCACATATAATTACCCAAATCCAATAAACTAAGATCCATGGCTATAGGATGAACACTTGAGCTTTATTTAGAGTCATAAAAGTGGATCAAGCTCGAGTAATAGCCAAAACAGTCTATAGTATAGGGATAGGGCTGGATACCTTATTCTGGGGACACTATGAGACGCGGCCCGCTTTATAGATGGTATAGACGATGTGATCCTAAATCGTCCATGTAGAGACATGCGAGTGGGGGCGTCCTATGCAATGAGTTTGCATAAGACCAGGACCGAGAAATAAGTCGCTCTCGCTTTATAACACCGTTTACTGATGAGACTGACTATTTCATATGATGACCTAGGTAACTCGATCTGAATCCTGAGCTATCTATGAACTCCTGTTTATTCAGGCTTATCCTTAGATCTGCATAGGTGAGAGTGGCTCAGTATCGTCGACTCAATAAGCCTCCCATTTCAGGGATAGGAACGGGTAGATAGCTGGGGACATAGTCGTGCAAGAAGGAATTCACTCCTACCCGAATTAGGGATAGTAGAGAGGTTGTTCCCTTAAGTGCTGACTCCGGGGCTTGAACAAAGGGATCCCGCCCTCTCATTGGCCCGAGAGGGACTCGGTTTATTGGTTGGACCATAAACCAATTGTTCATTAGAGGATCAGTGGGACTTGAGGAACTAGAAGTACTATAGGGGTGAAACGGCTTTTTGACCTAGCTATAGATACGAACAACCTGTGAAGGATCGACTTACTAATCATGGTTAAATCAAGTGGACGGAAATATATCTATAGTGAGGGGAGTGCAACTATCGGGCTATAGTGGAGTGTCCCGGTAGTTAACGAATGTTGGCTAGCTTGGATAATGAGATTAGTCGGTTAGCCTCGAATCGTTGGAGCCCATGATCTATAGGTCCATTAGGTCCCCCTACTAGCTCATATCGGAACAAAGCCTATAACAAAAAGATAGGAAGCTTTGAATCGTTCAAAATCGGGAAAACGGGTATTATCGTAAATTGTGTTTGACACAATAATTTAATTATGAATTAAATTAGAAAATGAGAGATGGAGTATTTAAAAGTGTTTTGAATACCATATATATGTATTAGGAATCATATATAATTCATGGCACTAGGTGATAAAGATTAATTGGATTAATCATGTAAAAATTACTTGGAATTGTACAAATTAATTGCCTAGAAATCAATTTCAATTTTGAATTGAAATAGGAATGAATTGCAAGCTGAAAATTGAGAATTTAGATTCAATTTTAAGTGGATTTAGTGGCATTCCCACTCTTGTATGTTTATGCATAGTGGAAAACAACACAACCATGCACTAGTTGCATGTGTTGTGAATTAAACACCTATAATCCACTTTGAGTTGCAATTTCACCATGTGTCTAGTGTCATGAGGCTTCTCTTTGCATGGAAGATGTCTATATAAGGAGTATGAATCAGATTCAAATGTAGGTGAGCCATTTTCCATATTGTTATGCTGCTGGATTTTGGTCTCAAACTCACTCATCTCCATATATCTCTCTAGTGCTTGAACCTTCAAGCATTCCCTTCCCATTCCCTATCTCTATAGACTCCCACAAGTCGTTCTTGGCCTGGAGAATAGTAGGGAAGACACTAGAGGTGGTCCACACACCATTCGTAATCAAAGGAATCAAAGGGAGTTGTTGAATCGGTCTCCAAAAGGTTGGTAAAAATTCTGCTCTCTCCTTACGTTATTTGGACAACATGTTTTCATTTTCTAAAATTGGTGTAGTTAAGTGCCTCCGATCCTAAAATTGCTTCCGCATGTGTTATATGAACACCTTCATTTATAACGCCGTTTACTGTGAAACTGACATATTTCAAGCGATGACCTAGGTAACTCGATCTTAATCCTAAGCTAGCTATGAACTCCTATTTATTCGGGCTTATCCTTAGATCTGCATGGGTGAGAGTGGCTCAACATCGCCGACTCAATAAACCCCCCATTTCAGGGATAGGAATGGGTTGATAGCTGGGGACATAGTCCTGCAAGATGGAATTCACTCCTACCCATCTTTAGGGATAGTAGAGAGGTTGTTCCCTGAAGTGCTTACTCCGGGACGTGAACAAAGGCGCGCCGCCCTCTCATTGGCCCGAGAGGTTTTAGGTTTAGTGGTGGGACCACAAACCGATTGTTCATTAGGGACTCATTGGAGGCTTAAGGAACAAGAAGTGCAACAGGGATAAAACGGACTTTTGACCTAGTTGTAGTTACGAACAACCTGTGAAGGATCGACTTACTAATCATGGTTATATCGAGTGGACAGAAATATATCTACAGTGAGGGGAGTTCAGCAACGGGCTATAGTGGAGTGTCCCGTTAGTTAACGAATGTTTGTTAACTAGGATTGAAAGAGTCCAACCGGTTAATCTCGGATCGTTGGAGCTCATGATCAGTAGGTCCATTAGGTCGCCCTGCTAGCTCATACGGATTAACCTTAGAACAACATGATGAAAGAATTTGAAAAACGTTCAAATTCCAAATAGGGAGATATCGTTAAATATATTTGATATAATTTAACGTAACAGTTTAATTGTTAATTAAACCATATTTTAAGAGAGATATAGTTATTTAAATATGATTTAAATATAAGGCTTGTGAATAGGGATTTACGTTTGAGACAATCAGTTGGAAATTTGAATAGTGATTCAAATTTATCGGCATTGGTACAAATTATTTAAGTTTAATATTACGTATTAAAATTAAATGATTCTTCGGATTTATATTTCAAATTAATTATATGAATTAATTTTATAAAACTTTGAAAGAAAATAAAATGAATTTCTGAAATTCATTAAATTTTGAAATTGGAAATGCTTTTTCAAAATAATCATTTTTCTTTAAATTAAACCAAGAGGCAAAATCCTGAAGTTTGCCACCAAAGCCCATATGCTGTCTTCTAAAGGAAGACACACATTCCACCTTTTGTCTATATATACAAGATTGAAAAGAGATGATGGTGGCTGCTGTGTATTTCTCCTACATGAAAGGCCTGTTGAGATTTTGTTCTCTTAAAAAATTGGAATGAAAAAGCTCTTGTTTTCTCTCTCAAATACCCATTCTTTTCATCTTCTAATTCATCATGCTCGGGTTCCCACAAGCCCGTTCCAAGGTCGGAGAATAGCGGGGAAGATCTCGGTGGTCGTCCATGAGCTATTCGTGTAAAGAAACATACAATGAGATACACGAATTTGAAGTTCAAAGGTTGGTTTCAATTGCCCTGTTTTCGTTATTGTTTAAGCATGCTTTTAAGCCACGAAATTAATGAAAATCGGTGCCTAAGATCCGTTAACGCTTCCGCTCGAGTGTTCTTCACTCCTTCAATTGGTATCAGAGTGTGGTTTGGGCACTTGATTTCCATTAATTTCGAGTTTGGTGGGTGAATTTCAATTGTTGAATGTGTTCGTTGCTAAAGTTGGATGTTTACGGTTTTGGTATCAAATTAAGCTTTCAATTGTTGATGAAAATTGTAATAGCCTACATGTATATGGGCTTTAATGTGTGCATGAGAGTTTGTAAAAATTTGGAAGTCATTAGAGTATAAACTAGGTTGTAATCGAAGAGAGAAGATGAAGTATATGCTGGCCAAAGAAAACAGAGCACGAAAAAACTGGAATTCAGCAAAGTTTCCCGATCGAGAAAGCAAGAATCCCTATCGGGATTCATACCAAAATTTCCCGACCGGGATGGGCTGAGAAGCGGACCAGGATTCAGACCAGTTTTGAGGTTTTCCAACCGGTTGAACTTGTGTAGACTGGTTCAGCCCATTTTGATGCCTTGTGGTCCGGTTCAAGCATCTTTTGGATGGTTCAAGTTGGTTCGAGCTGTTCGGGGCCGGTTCGGGAGCTGTCTAAGGCAGTTCTCTTGTTCATTTAATTATTATTGTAATAATTTAGCTTAGTTTGATTGTTTGGATGCCAAAACTGGTCCACTTTAGAATGTTTAATTATTTATGCATTAGGAATGTATGTTATAATTAAATTAGAATTGATTATGCATAAAGTATGCCATATAGATTTAAAAATCCCACCATAGGAAAGCATGTTCATGCATTAGTAATGAATTATAAGGGTTATAATAAAAGGAATGCATGTTAGGTTTCACGTTAGATGCATGTTGGTTGTTATAACTTTTCGTTTATGGATTTTTTAATGTAAGCGTTATATTAATAAACGAAAATGAACGAGCATGCAGCATGAAACCACCTTAGCATAGATGAATGTTATAGGTTGTCTATATTATAAATTGTTATAAAAACGAGATGGACATTAAAACCTATAACAAAGATAAATGCATGCTCACTTAGGGTTAATGAAATCCAATTTCGAATGATTCGCATAGAATAGGTTGATATCTTGTAAAGCTAAGGTTACAAGTGAACTCACCTGGCGAGATGCTGTCTAAGGCTGGAGGTATTTAAGTTGACGGTTTACAGAACACCTCCTACCTGGGCATCGAGCCGGTACTTGAGTTAGGTTAACCCGGTTTTATGAGCATGCGTGAGAGATGTGAGGTTTTATCACCTAGACATCATAGCGTAATAGTTATGCCGTTAGAAATCACCTAAACTTAGGTTGTTTCAAAACGTTTATGCCTTTTGAATGGTGTTTTATTTTATAACTTGAATTTTGATTCTTATATGCTTTCATCACCATTAGAAGCATGTTATAGGATTAATTCATTAAAAGTTATAATAGTTATAAGGTTAATTAATAGAAACCGTTAAACCTATGACATAGAGTAGCGTGCTAACATAGGATCTTAGGGAGCACGAATTAATTTTAAAACGTTTAAAATCAATTAGACCTAAGATCACTATTTTCTAATAGGATTAGAAAAATGTCCTACTCATCATTTTAATAGAGTTAAAATATATTAAGTAGGATATAGGACATTGGTTATAAGGGAACTCTCTCGGTAATCTGGTACCTGAGTTGAATTAACCACGGTCTTATTAGCATGCAATGTCGCTAGGAAATTAAAAGTGTTTAATTCGCATAGACATTAGATTAAAGGACCTTATTTTAAATATAAGGTATAAACTTAGATAGATTCGTTTAGCCGGAATTTACCTAAGTAAAAACACCCTAATAAATATAGGACACATTAGTGGGAGAAAAAGTATAAAAACAAGATATTAATATCAAGTTTATACTTTCGCGTCCCCCTTATATTCACATCGTGAGATCCATGCTTGGCCTCGAGGCGCCCTGGGAGCATCCTCCTACGGATGGTGTTTGCATGGGTCAATAACAAGGTGAATGGGGAAAGTGTTCATAGTAAGTGAGTGAAGGAAACGTGTCAACGTATCCTGCGGTCTCCTCCATTAGGTTGCACCGTGAGATTCCTATGCACCGCCTGCATGTTTCCAACAGTGTAACTATAGCTAACCATCCCTACAGAGGGCTTGTGCATGGGATTCGGAACAACGCAAACTCCAGAAATGGATAGGGTTTCTTAGGGTCATTCCTAAAATTAGCTCTTCCCTACGGTGGCATTGTTAGGGTCGTCCTCTAGAATCTGAAAATGGCGGGTCACACTTACAAGATTGTCTTGACCGAACCGACGGTAGCTAAAAACTATTGGAATAAAGAGATATTTTGGCAATAGTAAATGGCCGAGATTGTCTCGATTCAGAGGATGAGTAGCTGACTACCCTACGGTAGCGGTTATTCTAAACCTCTGAAGTATCGTTGCAAAAGAATTATGAATTATAGGGTGCTTAATTACATTTGCTAAACTGATTGGATTATGTAATGGGTTATATATATAATAGACAACCAGTTTAAGTTTATTTGTTTATTTTCAGCAATAAGTGTAAGTTATATAAATGCCTCGACTATACGCCAATTACGTTAATGGTATAAAACATACGACTAATAAAATAAACTTAAACACTGAAATCGTGGTAAGTGATTTGAAAACGGTCTTAAAAGGAGGAATGTCCTCAAGATATCATCCTCGAAATGTTCATAAACTGCTTAGCCAATTAGAACATAACCCAAGACTCTAAATATGAGATTTGTTCGTCTTGAGAACGTACTCAGTAAGGAATAGTGATTCTACCTGAATTTTAGGGCCTACTAAAGATGTATGTTCTTCTTAAGGAATAAATTCCTAGCACTAGCTGTGAACTAGTTGCGATGACTCTTGGAGTTGAAATAGAAGAGTTCATCTCGGCTAAGACAGTGGGAGACATAAAGTTATTCTCTGAGGAACGTTACATATTGTTAATATGGTTCCTAAAATTAAAAGGAATTTTGATTTCTATATCTTGCTTGCTAGAACAAGGCTATTATGTTACCTTTTTGTGTTTGAACCGTTCATTTCAAAAGGATGCCAATATTTGTTTTGCAAACATGAAGAATAACATATATGTTTTAAGACTGAAAGAGTTTAGAGAGCGATTTTAAATTATGAGATATTTAAACCGCCGAGACTCAAAAGAAAGACAACAAGTTTCTCCAAAGTACCTATCTTTGGCACTTGAGGTTAGGCCATATTAAATTTCAATAGGATTGAAGATTGGCTTAAAATGAACTTCTAAACAGGTTAGAAGACGACTCATTACCTCCCTACAAGTCATACCTTAAGGGTGATGCTAACTGAATGACCTTTTTCTAGAAAAAGGATTGTTGTGCCAAAGGACCCTTCAAACTCGTACATTCAGGTCCTTATTGGATCGATGAATATAAAGACACGAGTAGGGTATGAATATTTCATCAGTTTCACAAATAATTATTCAAGGTATAATTATATCTACCTAATATGTCATAAGTTCGAACTCTTGAAGTTCAGATAGTATAACGCTGAGGTTAAGAACCAAGATTAGGTAAAACAATAGCAACACTTCGATCCGATCAAAGTATAGAGTAAATGGACTTGAGATTCCAGGTCTATTTGATAGAACATGGAATTGTATCCTAACTCTCAATATCGAATACATCATAGAAGAAGTAATGTATCGGTAAGGAGAAACAGAACATTGCTTGACATGGTTCATTCGATAATGTGTTGCCTAAACTCGTTTTGGGATATGTACTATTGACGTCAATTTAAAATACGAATATGGTTCATTCAAAATAATGTTTTTGAAACATCATTTGAACTCCGAAAAAGCATAAAATGTGTTTATGTTGTTTCAGAACTTAGGGATGTCCTGATTTGAGACAATCCCGAAGATCTGGAACCTTATTCGAAAGCATGCCTATTTGTAGGTTATTCCAAAGAAACGAGTTATGGATACTTCTTTGTTTAAAAGAAAGTATTTGTATGGACAAATGTTACTTTCTTAAACGAAGGTCACGTTAGAAATCACAACCACGCAATAAGAAAGTGTTACGTAAAGTTATATAAAAAGCTACAAATATTTCAACAAAAGAGTTGTTGATCAAACTAGTTCTTCAACAAAGGGTTGTTGATCGAGCTGACACATTAAGTTATTCTTGTCCTTCTCAATTGTTGAGAGAGCCTCAATGCAATGGGAAGGTTGTTAATCAACCTAATGAAAACTGTGTGAGTTTAACTGAAACTTTGATCGTCACACCTGATGACAATATCGAGGATCCACCGATTTTTGTCAGGTAATGGATGACGGGGATAAAGACAGTTATGTCAAAACTATGAATCTAACGTAATAGTTTAATTGTTAATTAAACCATATTTTAATAGAGATATAGTTATTTAAATATGATTTAAATATAAGGCTCGTGAATAGGGATTCACGTTTGAGACATTCAGTTGGAAATTTGTATAGTGATTCAAATGAGTTCGGGACGCAAAAAGATGCCAAAGAACCGAAATGAATCAAGTTGGAAGCTTTTAGAAATGGGCTTCACCGAGAGCTAGCGTCTCGATGCTAGCCTTGTGGCGTCTCGACGCTCCTATATTTTCCTAAACAGAATGAGCAGTAAAGGCGACAGCGTCGCGACGCTGCCCTAAAGCTTCTTGACGCTGTCGATATTTTCCTTTATTACTTGAGGCTGCAGGCGATAGCATCGCGACGCTGTCGACAGATTTTCTATATATTCTTCCTTTTGAGCTACGGATTGGGGGAGTTCATTTGGTTATATTTTAGCCCTAATTTCGACTAGAGACCTTTGGTGGGAGCTAAAGCAAGGCCAAGGAGCGAGAATCAAGCAAAAAGACGTGAAGATCGTGACGGGGATGTGCCGGTTTCGAGTTTTCCTTTCTCTTTCCTTACCTCTTGTAGTTTTTATGGCTTTTCTTTCAATTAGTGTTTGTGGTTTAGAGACTATGAATTGCTAGTTGTTTGTCTTGGGGATTGATGTAGTTGTTTTAGTTTGTTGGATTGATTTGTGGTATGAATATTCATTTATTTGACCTATGCAATTATGGTTAAATGCTTTCAATTACTTGATCACTAATTGAATGATTTGAGTGTTGAATCTTGCTCGAGAGGGGATTTAGCCTTAAGACTTACTTTATTTAATTGCATGACTAAAGTAGAAGTTCTAAATTTGTGACGGGATTTGGAATAACTTTAGAAGTTGCTTGGAGAACTAAACCCAAGGCCTTGCATGTTAATGAATTATGCTCGAGGGAGATAGTTGGTTGCATGCATGAGAATCAATTATGCTCGGGAGAGATAGTTGTGATAAAAGGTTCCTACACTTGGTAGAATTATTGCATGTGAAATTCATTCCATTAATTAATCCTCAATCTCAACAATGAAATCAATTCCCTAAGAGTCTTTCCATTTGAGTCTCCACCCTTTATTTTTTTATGCTTTTTGTCTTTACTTTTATCTTTATCATTGAGTTTTGCTCCCTAAATAAAATTGAACAAAAGTATTCACGGTACTTAGTTTAACTTAAAAACCAATCCAGAGGACGACACTCGTTTTACACGAAAACAATATTATTACTTGACCCGTACACTTGCGGTAGCAATTTGCGCATCAAGTTTTTTGCGTCGTTGCCGGGGATTTGCATATTCAGCTAGATTAATATTGTGGAAAAATTGTTCAGTCTTAATTTAGGGTGTATATTTATTTATTTTAGGTAGATTGCATTTTTTTCCTTTCTTTTTTTGTTTTTTTTTTTCCATATTTGTTGCTTTCCTATTTTAGTGATCTCCTTATTTGTTTGATTTTTTTCCTTAATTGATATTTCCCTTATTTTTTTCCATTTTTTGTTTTCTTTCCTTTTATGTTTGAGTCTTAGACCTTTGTTCTTGTTGTGCTATTTTTTGGTGATTGCATCTAATTGAAAGCCTAATATTCGTGGATGCTTTAATTGATTTGAATGGCTTTTTATAATTTTGGGTGGCCCGATAGGGAATCTGTGCCTGAAGAACCAACACCATCTTCCAATTTTTCAACTTCAAGTTATACCCCTTTAAAAGAAAATTATTCCTTAAAAAGCTTTGTTCAAAAATATATTGAAGAGTCTAGAGCAAGGAGTCTAAAATTAGATGAAATTATAAAAGGACCTCAGACCCAAAGGGAATTAGTGAGGTGGGATTCACTTCCATAGGTTGTCTAGTGAGTCATGTGGCCGATGATTCATTGGCGCCCATTCATGAGCTTAGTTCTTTCGATCTTGCTAAGGATGAGCAGTTAGGGGTGAGTTGCATGAATAGTGGGGAAGAATTGGAGAATGTTAGCACCAATCAAGAACATGTTTGTGAGAAAGAAAAAGAAAATGAGCTTGTAGTGTCAGAGGAACAGGAGGTAGAGTTTGAGGTTGAACAGCCTTCGTCTGTTTTATCTTCTCCATCCTTTGTAGAATACGATTTTTCCTTTTCCTATTCTCACGAGTCAGTTTTAGAGTCAGAATCTTTTTATTTTGATATTTCTCCTTTTATGCTTATTTTAATAAAAAAATACCAAAAATAATTATGTTTCAGGGGCCCATGAGAAGCTAGTGAGTTTGCTAGCAATCATGAGCTTTATTCATTCAAGAAAGAAGGGCCCAAAGAAATATGGGAATTTTTATGTGCCTTGACAGACTGCACGAGCACGTCGAGCTAAAGACGATAAACAAGTGCTTGTGGTAGGCAACCCAAGTTACTTTGTTATTGTTTTTATGTTGTTGTTGTTTTTTTTTTTTGGAGTTCCCGTGTTCTTGCCTTTGCCAAGCATTCATGAAAAGGTCATCATTCCAATGCAGTATTCTTCACCCCTTCCATTCTTCTCTTGTTCTCATGCTTGATTAGGCTTTAGTTTTCTATACATTGAGGACAATGAACTTTTTAAGTTTGGGGTGGAATGCTTTGCTTGTTGAGCTCTTGAGCATCTGAGTTCGGGCTATATTTTTTAGCTTTCTATGAATTTAGCATATGGTTGTTTTGTGGTTGCTACTTTTGCATTATTATGATTTCCTAGGACAGGCTTTCTTCTCAATTTTCAAGCTTTTGATGAGTTGTAAGCATGAGTGTCCAAAAAGGGAGACTTTTTAAACTTTTTCTAGGAGCTGTCTTGCATTAGTAGAGTATTTTCCTTGGTTTATAATTGGACTTGAATGCTTAGGAGCGAATTATTAGGTTCATATGCTTGTTGTCACCTCGATAGGTGTAGGGAAGAGCTAAAGAGTTAATTTTTTGCAAATTAGCATGTTTAATCTTGCTTAAGAGGAAAGAAAAGAACATATGCTTATCATGATCATGAGAAATAAAATCATTCTTGTCTTTACTAATAAGAAAAATTATGTGATGGCTTGTGCACAATATGGAATGTTTAATAATGTTCTAGGCAAAAAGAGCTACCCCTGTTGTGATCAGTTAGGTGGTGGAAGAGATTGTCGAGGTCTGTTATCAAATAAATTTATAATCTTCAACCTCTAAAGCTAACTTGTAGTAGTAGCGGCCGGGGTCGATCACAGGGAGTCCATGCAAAGAAATCTTTAATTCCTTAATTGTTTTAGGTAACACAAAGGGGGGTTTTTTATATATGAAAAGGAAGTTAACAAGGAAAGAAAACCAAATATGGAAAATAACAAAAGAGGAAAGTAGGAGAATTGAATTTAGGAAAGAAATTAATACCTTAAAGAGACCATGCAACCGAGTTAGTCATGGTAAGTTCAATTAAATTAAATCATCAATTTCACTAATAAGTCAAAACAAGTTTAAGCCCCACGTATTCCGACAACAAACCGAGAATCATGATCCACTATCACAAACATGCAAACGCTAAGTTTTATTCTAGTTTAAACTAATTAATTGGCCGATTAATTAACCTCAACCGCAATGGGATCTAGTCGAGTTAACCTACATGCAACGGGCAACAAACCACAATTACAATTAATTAAATCATTTAGTTCTAGGGACGCATGCGTATAATCATAACGTTAACCTATATGCTACTAAGATTTAACAAGTAAATTTAGAGACGGTGCGGTCAAGGTTGTCAATCTTTCCTACCACAATCTAAACTTATAGAAAAAGAACTAAAATCACATATAAATGCTATAAACATGCTTTGATAATTCAAACAAGAAATTTCATTAAAAGAATATGAACTTACTCTTGACTTCCCGATTACATGAATGAAGAACTTAGCCTCTCATTAAGCAAGAGCAAGCTTGATTCTTCATGGAATACATCAATGAAAGCAATAAAAACTAAAACTAAGAAGAATGGTGGAAAAGGGGGAGAGAGATAGACTACAAAGTTGTAGTGAATTATGTGTTGAGGGATGATTCTAAACCTACACCAAGGCTCTCTATTTATAGTGTTTCTTGGCCTTCAATTCGTGGTAGAATGGTGCTGAATTGGGTCTTCAAACAAGGAAAAATTTGAGCCAAAATTGGAAAAAATTCGATTCTGGAAACTGCCTACCGTCGAGACGCTAGGACACAGCGTCGCGACGCTATGCACTCTGATAAGGAAAATATTTTGCGGATCACATAGCATCGCGACGCTAAGGCTGTAGCGCCGCGACGCTCTTGCTTCAGCTTCACGCCCAAGTTATTTCCTTATTTGAGAAGCGTCCCGACCCTTCAACGGCAACGTCTCGACGCTGCGACGGCTCCAAGGGCAGAATGGTCTTTTAACGTTCCGGTTTCACTCGTTTAAGCCCCAAATCGCTTCCAAAGCTCCGGTGAGGACCTATAGACATATTATACTCATTTTAAAGCATTTTTCGCAAGGAATTTAACTAAGATAAGCAAATTGGGAGATTCTAAGTGTATAATAAATTGGACTTATCAAACACCCCCAACCTAAACCTTGCTAGTCCTTGAGCTGAAGGTGTACATATTACACATGCGGAAGCAATTGAAGATCGAAAGCACTTAAGACATTCAATTTTATTCCTAAAGCATGCATGTTCTAGAAAAGACAGAATAGAGAGTTTAGAAAACACCAACCTTTGTAGCTCACTTATGTTGAACTCCTTGTGGTGTTTGCCTCTCCTATGCTCCTTGGACAACCTCTAGAGTCTTCCCTACTATACTACGGGCCAAGAACGACTTGTGGGAGTCTATATAAGATAGGGAATGGGAAGGGAATGCTTGAAGCATCAAGCAATGGAGAAGAATGAGAGATGAGAGAACTTTGAGTCCAAATTCCAGCAGCATAACATTAAGGAAAATGGCTCACTTAGCTTTGAATCTAATTCAAGCTCCTTTTAAAGACATTCTCCATGCAAAGCCAAGCCTCAAGACACAAGACACATGGTGTATTTGCAAGTTCAAGTGGATTCTAGGTGTACATCTCACAAGACATGCAACAATGCATGAGTGAGTTGTCTTTCCACTTTGAATGTTCATGCATAAGTGGATTTCCAACTAAATCCACCAAATACAAATTGAAATCTAATTTCAAGCTTGCAATTTAATATTCATTTCAATTCCAAATTGAATTTAACATTAGGTAATTGATTTTGAGGCATTACAAAATGATTTCTTATGATTAATCCAATTAATCATTCTAATCTTGAGCAATAAATCATATATGATTCCTAATACATATATATGGTATTCAAAACACTTTTAAATACTCCATCTCTCATTTTCTAATTTAATTCATAATTAAATTATTGTGTCAAACACAATTTACGATAATATCCTTTTTCCCGATTTTTGAACGATTCAAAGCTTCCTATCTTTTGTTCTAGGCTTAATTCCGATATGAGCTAGTAGGGGGACCTAATGGACCTATAGATCATGGGCTCCAACGATTCGAGGCTAACCGACTAATCTCATTGCCAAGCTAGCCAACATTTGTTAACTACCGGGACACTCCACTATAGCCCGATAGTTGCACTCCCCTCATTATAGATATATTTCCGTCCACTTGATTTAACCATGATTAGTAAGTCGATCCTTCACAGGTTGTTCGTAGCTATAGCTAGGTCAAAAAGCCGTTTCACCCCTATAGTACTTCTAGTTCCTTAAGTCCCACTGATCCTCTAATGAACAATTGGTTTATGGTCCAACCAATAAACCGAGTCCCTCTCGGGCCAATGAGAGGGCGGGATCCCTTTGTTCAAGCCCCGGAGTCAGCACTTAAGGGAACAACCTCTCTACTATCCCTAATTCGGGTAGGAGTGAATTCCTTCTTGCACGACTATGTCCCCAGCTATTTACTCGTTCCTATCCCTGAAATGGAAGGCTTATTGAGTCGGCGATACTGAGCCACTCTCACCTATGCAGATCTAAGGATAAGTCCGAATAAACAGGAGTTCATAGTTAGCTCAGGATTAAGATCGAGTTACCTAGGTCATCACATGAAATAGTCAGTCTCGTCAGTAAACAGTGTTATAAAGCGAGAGTGACTTATTTCTTGGTCCTGGTCTTATGCAAACTCATTGCATAGGACGCCCCCACTCGCATGTCTCTACTTGGACGATTTAGGATCACATCGTCTATACCATCTATAAAGTGGGCCGCGTCTCATAGTGTCCCCAGAATAAGGTACCCAACCCTATTCCTATACTATAGACCGTTTTGGCTATTACTCAAGCTTGATCCACTTTTATGTCTCTACATAAAGCTCAAGAGTTCATCCTATAGCCATGGATCTTAGTTTATTGGATTTGGGTAATTATAAGTGCAATTTACTTTATTCAGTAATAACTTTATTGAATTAGTCTCGATAACGCCTTTATCGAATAAGTATAAAATTCGTTTATCATTCACTATCTACGAGTTTTAGGACACCTCTCCCAACATGAGCAAGCTAATATTATAATGAGAGAGATATTTATGCAATGCAATATTCATGACTCAATTTCTCAAAGATAAGCATGATCAACATTTTGCCTAAGAGAATTAAATGCAAGACTAGCATAGTTAGAGACAAATTAAAATTAGCCAAATTCTTTCTTATGCAAAATGTGAGCTAAGTCTTCCCTAGAGATGTTTTGAAAAGTTCGAGAAGGACTTATAAAATTCCCTATTCCATCTTCCCTCTACACTAGACAAAGGCATAATGCATTAAAGGAAAGGAACAAACTAACTTGTTAAAGGATGCAAAGGGATTTATTTTTTTTTTTTTTTATAATTCAAACAAACTAAAGGGCCCTAAGCTCGCATATATTTATGATTTTTAAGGGTACTAGCTTTCACACAACTAATGCAGGACCGCATTTCCCGAGTTTTCTCTGGACGGCCTAACTGATCACACTAGAGGTAGCTCTTTTTACCCTGGCAAGCTAAACAAAAATATTTTTCTTCTTTTTCTCGCATTCTTTTTTCTCACTCCTCAAGCGTTAAACAAGCTATTTTGCAAAAAAATCCTTTAAACATGCTACCTATCCTATCAAGGTGACAACGAAGGCGTGAATCCTACTAAGCCATCTAAAACCAATGAAACTACACTAGAAAGGACTCATGCTCAATTTAGTTAAGAAAAATGTTGAAAAATTTTAATGAAGTCTCTGAAGATGCTAGAATGCATGCAATTCAACTATAAGAAAAATATATACTCATGCTTCCTCATCCTATAAATCTCATAATCAATTTTTAAGGCAAGGCACAAAATCTCAATATTTGTTTTAAAGTTTGCTAAATTTAAAGATAAATTTGAACACCGATTCAAATCAGTTCCCAGGTAGGAGGTGTTCCGTAAACCGTCAACTCAAATACCTCCAGCCTTAGACAGAACTTCACTGGTTCGGGTCAGTTCCCAGGTAGGAGGTGTTCCGTAAACCGTCAACTTAAATACCTCCAACCTTAGACAGAACTTCTTCGATTCAGGTTCTAATTTATTTTTAAATTGCTTAGAATAACAGGTCAATCAAAGCATAAAGCAAACATGCATATGTTTCCCACCCCCAACCTAAACATTACATTGTCTTCAATGTAAATTAAACATGCAACTTAAAGGACAAAAAGTATAAAGGGAACAGAAAACCTCCCCTGTTTAAGCATTGGGTTGGAAAAGGATGGAAACTTCCACGATTGGCAAAATTTATAGAGATTTGGTGTAGGGTCCAATAAGGCAATAAATAAAGATAATTAAGGAAATAAAATAGGAATAAACTTGGGTTTGAACCAATTTATAGAAATTGGGTTGCCTCCCATAAGCGCAATTTTTAAACGTCGTTATGCTCGACGGGTTTGAACCAATCAACCCGGACTGTCATCTTCATTGTTGTAGTCAAATGGTGCAAGGCTTCCAAAGGATTTATCATCAGAAGAAATATAATTATCATGGTCAGAAACAATAGTGCTTTGATTAGTAGAGGAATGAGGGTTATTACCAACTACCCTGAATGTCATTGTCTTTCCTTTAAATCATACTGTAACAACTCATGAATCTACATCAATGTTTACCTTAGTCGTTTTCATGAAAGGGCAGCCCAAAGTAATAGAGGCAGAAGTAGAGTTACATGGTGCAAGCATATCAAGAATATAAAAATTAGCAGGAAAGACAAAATTCTCTACTTTAACAAGGACATTCTCACATATACCTAACGGGGTAATGCTAGATCTATCAGCTAATTGAATTATTACACTAGTCTCATGCAAATTAGTCAATCCTAACTCTTGATATAGAGACATAGGCATAACATTGATTGAAGCTCCTAAGTCTAGCATGACATGCTTAACATGGTGATGTCCTATCATGCAAGCTAAGGAAAACATACCTGGATCTAAGCATTTTTCAGGCAAAGGTTTGAAAGCAAGCATGGAAAGATTTTCACTAACCTTTTTATTGGAGATTTTCTTTTTGGTACACCATCTTTTCCAAAATTTGGCATACCTTGGAAATTGTTGAACGGCCTCCAAGAGTGGGTTGTTGCCTGAAACTTTCCTAAATACTTATAAGGCATCCTTGTCTTCTTCCTCCTTTTTCTTATTAGGCTGGACTAATCTAGAAGGAAAGGGAGCAGGCTCAGTGTAATCGAAAACAACAGAGGGTTCAGAACTTACCTTATCAGTCTTTTTTTCGATATTTTTGGAAGGAATTGGAGGTGGCTTTAAGGTGACTCCACTCCTAACTGTGATTGCATTCAGCCCTTCCTTTTTTGGAATTTCTGGTTGGGCAGGCAACTTTCCATATTGGACCTCCAATCTACTTATGGAAGTGGCCAATTGTGTAATTTGATTTCCCATATTTTGCATACCGGCCTTAGTCTCCTATGGAAACTTAGAAGTAGATTCAGCTAAAGACTTAATCACATCTTCAAGAGACATACCTGATTGGGAAGATTGCCCTCCAAAGTTCTGTTTCTGATTGTTGTTTTGGCCATAGCTAAAGTTAGGGTGATCCCTCCATCCCGAATTGTAAGTGTTGGAATATGGATCGTACTTCCTACCTTGGCCATTCTGATTTGCATACCCTCCTATTGCGTTGACTTCTGCAGTTTGGCCTTCTTGCAACTGTGGATAGGAATCAGTGGGGTGGCCTTGGATTGAACATATTCCACAGACTTTTTCCTTAGTAATTTGTCCTGTCACAAGTTGTTTAACAAGATCAGTAAGTTCAGACACTTTTGAATCAAGACTACTTACCTCATTCACTGCTGCTACTTTTGGTAATAGACCGGGAACTCATGTTCCAAATTGTTGATAATTTTCGGCTATGGAAGATATGAGTGCTCGGGCCTCTGCTTCAATTTTGTTCACCAATGCTCCTCCACTAGCTGCATCCATCATGCCTCGATCTGTGGGAAGTAAACCTTCATAGAAATATTGAATTAGCAATTGATCGGCCATTTGATGGTGAGGAAAACTAGCACATAATCTTTTAAAACGTTTCCAATATTCGTAAAGAGTTTCACCAGCAATTTGAGTAATACCGTAAATTTATTTACGAAGATTGGTGACCCTACTTGCAGGAAAAAAAATTTCTAAAAATATTTTTTTCATCTTAGCCCAAGAATTAATTGAACCACTAGGATGAAAATATAACCAATCGTTTTCCATATCTTTTAAAGAAAAAGGAAAAGCACGTAAACTTATTTGTTCGTCAGTTACACCGTTGGGCTTCATTCCCGTGCAAACGATGTAGAATTCCTTTAAGTGCTTGTGTGGGTCCTCTCCTGCGCTTCCCCTGAGAATAGGCAAAAGATGAATTAGTCCAGATTTCAATTCAAATGCACCTTCGGTTTCGAGATAAGTGATGCAAAGTGGTTGTTGGTTCAAATTCGGGGCCGCGAGTTGCTTCAATGTTTGCTCGGCCATAGCTTGTGGTTCTTTGGCTTCCTCCCTTTTTGCCTCCCTTCGAAGTCTATGTTCTTCCCTCGTGATGTCAGGAAAAAACAGAAATTCTCTATCATGCGAAGAACGGGTTTGCATAAACTGTAGACAAAAAGTAGAAAAGTCAAATGAAAACAAAAAAGGAAAGAAAAATTTGTCGAAGACTCCCCGACAACGACGCCAATTTGGTGGAAGAGATTGTAGAGGTCTCTTATCAAATAAATTTATAATCCTCAACCTCTAAAGCTAAATTGTAGCAGTAGCGGTCGAGATCGATCACAGGGAGTCCAGGCAAACACATCTCTAATTCGTTAATTGTTTTAGGAAACCAAAAGGGGGGTTTTTATATATGAAAAGGAAGTTAACAAGGAAAGAAAACCAAATATGGAAAATAACAAAAGAGGGAAGTAGGAGAATTGAGTTTAGGAAAGAAATTAATACCTTAAAGAGATCATGTAACCGGGTTAGTCATGGTAAGTTCAATTCAATTAAATCATCAATTTCACTAATAAGTCAAAACAAGTTTAAGCCCGGCGTATTCCGGCAACAAACCGAGAATCATGATCTACTATCACAAACATGCAAACGCCAAGTTTGATTCCAGTTTAAACTAATTAATTGGTCGATTAATTAACCTAAACCGCAATGGGATCTAGCTGAGTTATTCTACATGCAACGGGCAACAAACCACAATTACACTTAATTAAATCATTTAGTTCTAGGGACGCATGCGTATAATCATAACGTTAACCTATATGCTACTAAGATTTAGCAAGTAAATTTAGAAAGGGCGCTGTCAAGGTTGTCAATCTTTCCTACCACAATCTAAACTTATAGAAAAAGAACTAAAATCACATAAACATGCTTTGATAATTCAAACAAGAAATTTCATTAAAAGAATACGAACTTACTCTTGACTTCTCAGTTACATGAATGAAGAACTTAGCCTCTCATGGAGCAAGAGCAAGCTTGATTTTTCATGGAATACATCAAAGAAATCAATAAAAACTAAAACTAAGAAGAATGGCGGAAAATGGGGAGAGAGATGGACTACAAAGTTGTAGTGAATTATGTGTTGACGGTGTTGGGTTTTATGCCCTAAAACTCGTAGATAGTGAATGTAAACAAATTGTATACTTGTTTCAATGAAGTGTTATTGAGTTTCTACAATAAAGTGTTATTGTTAAATATTGCACAATTTGACCCAAATCCAATAAACTAAGATCCAAGGTTGTTTACATGTGACTTGAACTAGTATGTGGGGACATACGGGGATTGGTGTTCAAGTAACAACCTAAAAGGTCTATAGTACAAGGATAAGGCTGGGTACCTTATCCTGGTAACACTATGTGATACGGCCTGCTTTGTATTCGATACAGACGTATTAATCCAAGGCATCCATGTAGGAGACATGCGAGTGGGGGTATTTAAGCTGACGGTTTACGGAACACCTCCTACCTGGGAACTGATTCGGAATACCGGAGTTGAATTAATCATAGTTAAATGTTAGCATGCAATGTCACTAGGTTTGTTAAAAGTATTTAATACACCTAGATCTTTAGAGTAAAGACCTTACATTACTGTGGTTATAAGGGAACTCTCTCGGTAAAGTTCTGTCTAAGGCTGGGGGTATTTAAGTTGACGGTTTACGGAACACCTCCTACCTGGGAACTGACCCGAACCTTGAGTTGAATTAACCATAGTAATGTTGACTTGCAATGTTGGGTTTATTAAAAGAAGTTTAATTCACCTAAAACATTGCAGTTGAATCCTTTCCATAATTGTTATAATAGGATCAGACTTAGATAGATTGACTTAGCCGAATTTTATCGAAGTTAAACAACCCTAAATTAACCTTAGGACATTTTCATTGGGAGGAAAATTACAAAACGAGATTTAAATCAAGTTTTGCTCCTACGTCCCTATATTCACAACGTGAGGTTCATGCTCGGCTTCGAGTCGCCTTAGGAGCGGCCTCCCTTCGGAAAGTGTTTGCATGAATCAATAACAAGGTGAATGGGAAAAATGTCTAGAGTAAGTGGGAGCGGGACACGTGTCAACGTATCCTTCGGTCTCTGCCCCTAGTTCGCACCGTGAGAGTCCTATGATCCGCCTGCAGGTTGTCCTAGCGCAACCATCCCTTCGGAAGGCCTGATCATAGGATTCGGAACACCGTGAACTCCTGAATACGATAGGAACTCTTAGGCTAATTACCAACAGTTGTCTTTCCCTTCGGTAGCCTGTTGGTGCGTGCCTCTGAGATCTGAAAGTGGGAGGGTTACACTTACGGGGATGAGTTAAATGTATTAACTAATCCTTGACCGAACAACGGTAACTAAACGCTAACGGAATATGAGTTATTCTGGTGTTAGAATTTGGTTGAGATTGTCTGAATTCAGAGGAGGAGTAGCTGACCACCCTTCGGTGGCTGTTGTTCTAAACCTTTGAAGTATCGTTGCAAAAACTAAATCAATAGTTTTATAGGGTTTCTTTGATTGCTTATTTGTTTTTGCAGAATTTGATTGGATTATTTGTGATGGGTTAGTGCAAATAATAATGCAAGTAATTTGTTACTTCAGCAATTATATAATAATTTTATGTGTATTGTCTTACGTCATTTTATAAATAACGGTAATACAACAAGCTTAAACGACAAATTGTGGTAAATAAGTCTAGGATTATTCTTAATTGAGGAATGTCCTCATGCCCCATACGTTTAATTCATTAAGAATTGTTCTTGGTGAATATGACATAGAACCCTGCTTAGCAAAAGAGAACTTGTTCAAGACCGTAATTTTCATTTACTTGTCTTGAAAACGTGATTAGTGAAGAATAGTGATTCTCTCCGAATACTTGATTCAGGGGCCACAAATCATGCGTGTTCTTCTTTTAAAGGAATAAGTTCCTGGCAACAACATGCTGCTTGTGTAATGACTCTCAAAGTTAGAATTAGAGAGGTTATTTTGGCTATAGCAGTGGGGAACATTAAGTTATTTTTCTCAGTGGGAGAAAATACATATTATTAGATAATGTGTATGTAATTCCTAAGATCAAAAGAAATTTGATTTCTGTGTCTTATTTGCTGGAACAATGTTACTCTTTACCTTTCTCTACTAACGCAGTTTTGTTTCAAGAAAGGGAGTTGACATTTGTTTAACTTTACTGGAAAGTAACCTAAATGTTTTAAGACTAATCACGAGTAAAGCAGTCATGAATACTAGGTTGTTTAAGGCTGCTACTACTCAATGTGAAAAGAGGCAAAAGATTTCTCTTAAAGGAAAATACTTTTCTTTGGTTCTAAGGTAGATCATATTAATCTCAATTTGATTGAGAAATTGGTCAAGAGTGAACTTCTAAGCGAGTTAGAAGATGACACTCTACTACATTGTAAGTCATGCCTTGTGGGCAATATGACTGATAGATCTTTTACTGGAAAAGATCTAAGAGCCAAAGAGCCCTTGGAGCTTGTACATTTGGATCCTTGTGGTTCAATATGTTAAAGCAAAAGGAGGGCATGAATAATTCATCTCTTTTGGATGATTATTCAAAGGTATGAGTATCTTTACCTAATGCAACTTAAGAATGAAGCTCTTGAGATATTTGAAGGGGCTTAGGACTGAAGTTGAAAACTTGTTAGGTGAGATGATAAAAACACTTTGATCTGATCAAAGAGTTGAGTATAGGGATTTGAGATTCCAGGACTATTTGATAGTACAGGGGATCACACCCTAAATCTCATTTAGGAGAAATAGAACCGTATTGGATATGGTTCATTCCATGTTGAGCTATGCTCAATTGTCTGGCTCGTTTTGGGATCATGCAGTGTTGACTGCATTGCATACTGCAGTAGGCAAACCCAAAGGAAACGAGAAGTGGAGACTTCTTCAATTCACAAGAGAATAAAGAATTTGTATCGACAAATGCTAAATTTTAAAAAAGAAGTCCACATCAAAAATCATAAACCACAGAGTACAGTCGGTTTAAGTAAGTTAACTAATTAAGCTACAGTAACATCTACAAGAGTTGTTGATGAGGTTGGTTGTTCAACAAAAGTTGTTGATGGACTAGTGCATCTGGTCAGACACATTCATCTCAATAATTGAGAGTGCCTCGATGTAGTGGGAGGGTTGTTTTATAACCTGAACGTTACATGGGCTTCATTGAAGCCTAGGTCATCATACCTGATGATGACATAGAGGATTCATTATCTTTTAGAAAGAAAATGAATGATGTTGACAACAATCAGAGGATTAAAGACATGAACCTAGAAATGAAGTCTTTGTATTTCACTTCCATCTGGGATCTTGTAGATTTGCTTGATGGGTAACACCTATTAGTTACAAGTGGATTTACAAGAGGAAACGAGACATTCATGTCTTAACCAGAAGGGTTCATACAACAAGATCAAAAGCAAAAGGGTTTGCAAGCTTAAGTGATCCATTCATGGATTGACCTAAGCATTTCGATCTTGAAATATAAGATTTGATATAGTGACCAGATCTTTTGGCTTTAATCAGAACATTGATGAGTTTTGTATTTACAAGTGATCATCAATAGTTCAGTAGCTTACTTTGTGTTGTATATGATTGATATCCTAATCATTGGGAATGATGTAGGTTATCTTACTGACTAGTAAAAGGAGCTAGCAGCTCAATTCCAAATGAAAATTTGGGAGAAGTTGAGTTTGTTCTTGGGATCCAAATTGTTAGGAACCGTAAGAACAAAAAGCTAGCCTTGTCTCAAGTGTCTTATATCTACAAAATGTTAGTTAGATATAAGATTCAAAATTCCAATAAGGGTTCACTACCTTTCAGACATGGAAATATTTTGTCTAAGAAACTATTACCTAAGACACCTCAAGAGATTGAGGACATGAGACGAATGCCCAATGCAATAGGGATTGTCAGTATCAATCTAATCCAAGATTTGATCACTGGAAAACCGTTAAGAATATCCTCAAGTATCTAAAGAGAAAGAGGAACTATATGCTCGTGTATGGGACTAAGGATTTGATCCTTACATGATACACTGACACGGATTTTAAGACTGATAAGGATTTTAGGAAATATACATCAGTATCCATGGTCAATCTTTACGAAGGAGCTATAGTATGACATAGTTACAGTCTTGACCGTATATGCCGAAAACATAACTGCTTGTGAAATAGCGATAGAGACTGTATGGCTTAGGAAGTTCTTGATTGATTTGGAATGTGTTCCAAATGTGAACTTGCCCATCACACTTTATAGTGATATAGTGGTGTTGTGGCAAATTCAAAAGAACATCGCAACCTAAGACAAGCAGACACATTAAATTGAATGAAATATTGCTGATTCATTTACAAAGACTCTCTCGGCTAAAGTGTTTGAGGGTCATCTAGAAGGTCTAGATCTACGAGATATGTACAAAGGTGTAATCTAGGGCAAGTGGGAGAAATGTAATGGGTATAGTGATACCATTATGTAATGGGTATAGTGATGCCCTAGTTTATTGTATTTGTACATTGTATATGTTTTATACATGTATTTATACACCCACTGCTGTATAGATTATTGTACATCCCACTAAACTAGAGTTTTAGTTCAAGTGGGAGTTTGTTGGGTTTTATGCCATAAAACTCGTAGATAGTGAATGTAAACAAATTGTATACTTGTTTCAATAAAGTGTTATTGAGTTTCTACAATAAAGTGTTATTGTTAAATATTTCACAATTTGACCCAAATCCAATAAACTAAGATCCAAGGTTGTTTACATGTGACTTGAACTAGTATGTGGGGACATACGGGGATTGGTGTTCAAGTAACAACCTAAAAGGTCTATAGTATAAGGATAAGGCTGGGTACCTTATCCTGGTAACACTATGTGATACGGCCCGCTTTGTATTCGATACAGAAGTATTAATCCAAGGCATCCATGTAGGAGACATGCGAGCGGGGGTATCCTATGCAATGAGTTTGCATAAGACCGGACCACAAAATAGTAAACCACTAGATGTAACACCGTTAACTAGTTAGGTTACTGTTTCAATACGATGACCTAGGTAACTCAGTCTTAATCCTGAGTGTGTCATGAACTCCTTCTCATGAGGGATTGTCCTTTAATTAGCATGGGTGAGAGTGGCCAATACGCCGACTCAATATGCCTTCCTTTTTGGGGACAAGACCGAGTGGGAGGCTGGGGACATGACAACACAAGAAGGAATTCACTCCTTCCCACATCTAGGAGAAGTAGATGACTGTTCTCTTAAGTGGTGACTCCGGGACTTGAACAAAGGGATCCCGCCCTCTCACTGGCCCGAGAGGGACTTTTTGTTTAATGGTTGGACCATAAACAGGTTGTTCATTAGAGGAGCGCTGGTACTTAAGGAGACAGATGTAACACAAGGGTAAAACGGTAATTTGACCCAGCTGTGATTACGAACAAAGGATTGACTTATCGGCATAGGTCTATATCCATGGACACAGAAATGTTCTACAGTGAGAAGAGTTCAGCTGTGGGTCTTTAGTGGAATGACCCACAGTTAATGAATATTGGTTAACCTGATTAATGAGTTTAATCTATTAACCTCATATCATTGGAGCTTCTGATCTGTAGGTCCATTAGGTCCCCCTGCTAGCTCGTAAAGAGTAATTAGGAACAAATATATCTTGAGAGAATTTGAATAGTTCAAATTCATATTGGGAATTAAGTTAATTGTACGAGATACAAATTAATATAATGTATAGTGATGCATTAAAATATAAAGTTTAATTTTAGTTTAAACTTTATTATATTGAGAGATTGATATATTTGAAAGAGTTCAAATATATGTCTAATTAAATATATGGTATTTAATTAGAAGATAAATTAATTAATTATGAATTAATTAATTATTCAATTTAGTTTAAATTAAATGAGATTTAATTAAACTATAGTCTATGAGAGAAATAAATATTTGAAGAAGTTCAAATATTAATATGAATTTGATTCATATTAAATTTATAGGATATAAGAGAATTTGAAGGAGTTCAAATTTTAATATGAATTTGATTCATATTATAGAATTAATTAATTGAAGGTCTCAAATTAAATATATGATATTTAATTGGGTAATTAATTAATTAACTAATAGAAGGTCCGAAATTAAATATATGATATTTAATTGGTGATTAATTAATTAAAGAATTAATTAATTGGAAATTAATCAATTATGAAAATGATTAATCACTTATGGAAGTAATTAATCATTTATGGAAATGATTTAATCACTTATGGAAGTGATCAATCATTTATGGAAAAGATTAATCAATTATGAAATTGATTGGTCATGGAATTGGTTGGTTATGGAATTGATTAATTATGGAAAAGATTAAATCAATTATGGAAATAATTGATTTTAAATGAATATTTTATTCATGGTCTTTCTCCTATAAATAGAACACTAAACCTAGGGTTTAAATACAACAACATAAGGCCACAAGAATGCACTCTTGCATTCTCTCTAGCCTCCCTCTCATATTCTCTCAACTCAGGAACTTTAGGGAGAATTTTCTCTCTAGAGTTTTTCCCATTCAAGATTAGGTAGTCCCACAACTACGTTCCTAATCTCAAAGTTATAGCGGGGAAGATCAAATGGTGGTGTTCTTCGTTGTTGCAGAACAATCAAGAATCATCCGTTGAAGTATTCAGAGTCGTCAACGGAGGTTTGCTTCTCTTTTCTTTATTATAGATTTAGACCTAAATTTTGTATGCTTAGCCTTAAGTTTCTATAGAATTTGTTCTATGTTTTAACCAATGCAATAGTATTTTTGGATAAACAAAATTAACTACGAATCGGTCCCAATTACGCTTCCGCTTTAACGGAATTGGGGAATTCCAAATCCTTTCAGAGGGATGATTCTAAACCTACACCAAGGCCCTCTATTTATAGTGTTTCTTGGCCTTCAATTCGTGGTAAAATGGTAGTGACTTGGGTTTTCAAAGAAGGAAAAATTTGAGCCAAAATTGGAAAAAATTCGATTCTGGAAACTGCCTAGCGTCGAGACGCTAGGACACAGCGTCGCAACGCTAGGCACTCTGATAAGGAAAATATTTTGCAGATCACATGGCGTCGCGACGCTAAGGCTATAGCGTCGCGACGCTCTTGCTTCAACTTCACGCCCAAGTTATTTCCTTAATTGAGCAGCGTCCCGACCCTTCAACGGCAGCGTCTCGACGCTGCGACGGCTCCAAGGGCAGAATGGTCTTTTAACGTTCCGGTTTCGCTCGTTTAAGCCCCGAATCGCTTCGAAAGCTCCGGTGAGGACCTATAAACATATTATACTCATTTTAAAGCATTTTTTCGCAAGGAATTCAACTAAGATAAGCAAATTGGGATATTCTAAGTGTATAATAAATTGGACTTATCATTAGGCCAACCAATAGTAAAACTCGGGTTATGGGTCCCTGCAATAGGTGTGTGAAAGCAAGTGCCACTTATAACTGCTTGATTCAATTTTAAATTTAAAGCAGTTAGGTATGGATGAAAACAAACTAATTTGTTCCATTGACTCATTAGTAAATCCTTAGTGCCAGTGTAGAGGGAAGATAAGTTTAGAGTTTAGTAATCGAATCCTGAGCCATTAGAGTCTAATATAGCTAAGTTAGATCTTTCTTATGCAAGTTAACTTTGGAAAACTTTTGATTTGTCTCCTTCATTGGGCCTTATGTGCATGTTTCTTGATTGCTTGTTTATTGACTTTTGAGCCTTGAGGATTGAGTCATGTTTGTTGCATCTATTCTTCAACTGTTGCTTGATTTTTAGTTTGCTCGAGGACTAGCAAAAGCTTAAGTTTGGGGGTGTTTGATAGCGAGCACAACTAGTTATTTTTCCCGATTTATTTTAGTTAGCCTTTGAGTAATTCGTAGTCATTTTATTGCACTTTAATATTTATTTTGTTGGAAATTGTTATTTTGAGCTAAAATGAAAATTTGGAGTTGATCGGGTGTTCGGGACGCAAAAAGATGCCCAAAAAAATCGAAAAGAATCAAGTTGGAATATTTTAGAAGTGGGCTTGATCGAGAGCTAGCGTCGATACGCTAGCCTTGTGCCCTAGAGCGCTTGACACTGTCGATATTTTCCTTTATTACTTGAGGCGGCAGGCGATAGCGTCGCGACGCTGTCGACAGATTTTCTATATATTCTTCCTTTTGAGCTACGGATTGGGGGAGTCCATTTGGTTAGATTTTAGCCCTAATTTCGACTAGAGACCTTTGGTGGGAGCTGAAGCAAGGCCAAGGAGCGGGAATCAAGAGAGAAGACGTGGAGATCGTGACGGGGACGTGCTGGTTTCGACGAATTCAAGTTTTCCTTTATCTTTCCCTTACCTCTTGTAGTTTTTCTGGCTTTTCTTTCAATTAGTGTTTGTGGTTTAAAGACTATGAATTGCTAGTTGTTTGTCTTAGGGATTGATGTAGTTGTTTTAGTTTGTTGGATTGATTTGTGGTATGAAGTGAAGGGATAAAAGCCCTACACAGCGGAAAGTATTACCGAACCTACTCAGAGTCTTAGATTCTAATTGAAATACCAATACAATTTGCAAAAATATTACAACAATAAATCTATATTTAATGGGATGTACAACGGCTATAAAAATGCTAAAATTAACTAGATCTAATCTAGACGATCCTAGTGATCAAGGATTTCATAGAAAACTTACTGTTGTAGAAAGCCTTGATTGATTCGCCTTTTCTTGCTAGTAGGATTGAAAACGCAGCAACCTTATTGTGCGAACACCACCAATCGGTTACACCGGTATATCTCTAAGACTTCTTGAAGTAGGAGACTTGTGGGAGTCTTTTGGGAGAGATCTCTGAGAGAAGGAGAGTCAATGGGATGTCTTTCACCCCACCCCAGGGGTCTTATATATAGGTCAAGACCAAGACTTTTTCCTAATAGGAAAACGTCTATGAATAAGTTCAAATCTATTATCTGAACAATATCTAATTTTAATAAATAATTAATTAATTTTATAATGAATTAATTACCCAATTAAATATCACATATTTAATCTTAGGGATTTTATTAAAATTAAAATTAATATGAATCCAATTCATATTAAATTTATTTGAACTCTTTCAAATATTTTCTCTCAATAATTAATTTTTTAAATTAATTAAAAAATTATATTATAAAGTTTCATAAACTTTATATTATAATGTATCAACATACATTATACGATTCCCCAAATAAATTGAACACTTTCAATTTACAGTTTATGTATAATTGATTCAAGTCTTTTTACGAGCTACTAGTTGGATCTAATGGACCTACAGATCAGAAGCTTCAACGATACGAGACTAATTGGTTGAACTCATTAACCAAGTTAGTCAACATTCGTTAACTGTGGGTCACTCCACTAAAGACCCACAACTGCACTCTTCTCACTGTAGAATATTTTTGTGTCCACGGATATCGACAAATAACGGCAAGTTAGTCCTTCACGAGTGTTCATAACTCCAGCTTGGTCAAATTACCGTTTTACCCCTAAGTTACCTCTACCTCCTTAAGTACCAGTGCTCCTCTAATGAACAACCTGTTTGTGGTCCAACCAACAAACAGAAACCCCTCTCAGGCCAGTGAGAGGGTAGGGCCCTTTGTTCAAGACCCGGAGACACTACTTAAGGAAACACTCATCTACTTCCTCAGGAGTAGGGAAGGAGTGAATTCCTTCTTGTGTGATTATGTTCCCAGCTCCCCACTCGGTCTTGTCCCCAAAATGGTAGGCTTATTGAGTCGGCGTATTGGCCACTCTCACCCATACACATCAAAGGACAATCCCTCGGGAACAGGAGTCCATAATCCACTCAGGATTCAGACTAAGTTGCCTAGGTCATCATAGTGAAATAAAAACCTAACTAGTTAACGGTGTTACAGCTAGCGGTTAATATTTTGCGGTCCGGTCTTATTCAAACCCATTGCATAGGATACCCCCACTCGCATGTCTACTACATGGATGCTTTGGATCAATATGTCTATATCAAATACAAAGTGGGTCGTATCACATAGTGTTACTAGGATAAGGTACCCAGCCTTATCCTTGTACTTAGACCTTGTAGGTTGTTACTTGAACATCGATCCCCGTATGTCCCCACATACTAGTTCAAGTTACATTAAAAAAACATTGGATCTTAGTTTATTGGATTTGGGTCAAATTGTGCAATATTTAACAATAACACTTTATTAAAACAAGTATATAATTCGTTTACATTCACTATCTACGAGTTTTAAGGCATAAAACCCAACAAACTCCCACTTGAACTAAAACTCTAGTTTAGTGGGATGTACAATAATCTATTCAGCAGTGGGTGTATAAATACATGTATAAAACATATATAGTGTACAAATACAATAAACTAGGGCATCAATATACCCATTACATTTCTCCCACTGGCCCTAGATTCCATCTTTGTACATAACTCGTAGACCTAGACCTTCTAGATGACCCTCATACCCTTTAACCGAGAAAGCCTTTGTGAATATTCCATTTAATTCAATGTGCTTGCTTGTCTTGGGCTGTAAGGTTCTTTTGAATTTGCCACAGCACCATTGTATCACTATAAAGTGTGATGGGCAAGTTCACATTTGGAACACATCCCAAATCAGTCAAGAACTTTCTAAGCCTTACAGTCTCTATCGCTGTTTCATAAGCAGCTATATTTTCGGCCTATATGGTAAAGACTGTAACTATGTCATACTATAGCTCTTTCGTAAAGATTGACCATGGATACTGATATAGATTTCCTTAAATCCTGATCAGTCTTAAAATCCATGTTAATGTATCCTGTAAGGATCAAATCCTTAGTCCCATACACGAGCATATAGTTCCTCTTTCTCCTCAGATACTTGAGGATATTTTTAACGGTTTTCCAGTCATCAAATCTTGGATTAGATTGATACTTACTGACAATCCCTATTGAAGGGGATGAAAGCCCCTACGCAGCTGAAGCGCATCAATAGGACCTTACGCCGTATATTAATTAACATTAAAATATCGTTACGAAAAGACAAAATAAACTTTAAACATACTTTAAAGTTGCTGGAAATTTCTACAAACATGCTTGAAAATTAAATCTAAATTTATTTTCATGTTTTTCTAAACAAATGGGAAAGAACCGTTACAAACCTTCATTGTAGAGTTGACTGTTCTTCGCCAACGATGCTTCAACGAACGAAAACGTAGCGACTCCTTCTTGATTTATTCGATGGAAATTTTCTTCAAAGACACAATAACCACAAAGGTTACATTGGTATGTCTCTAAGTCTATGAGGCAAAAGACTTGTGGGAGTCTTTCTCTAAGAGGGAGGCTAGAGAGAATTCTAGGGTCTTGTCTTGTGAGTCTAAGAGCAAGAGGGCTACTCAACCAATTAGGTGTAGTGTTCTATTTATAGAAGAGTGGCCATGAATAAAATATTCAATTCAATCAATCTTTTCCAAAATTGATTCAATCTTATTCCTTATTTAATCAATCCAAGATCAATCAATTCCATAGTTGATTAATCTTTTCCACAAATGACTAATTACTTCCATAAGTGATTAATTATTTCCATAATTGATTAATTCCCGATTAATTAACCACCAATTAAATGTCACATATTTAATTTCCGGCCTTGAATTAATTAATTTGCCCAAATAGATTTTACGCCTTAAAATTAATTAATTCATATTTGAACTCTTCCAAACTTCCATAAATTTAATGTGACTCAAATTTATATTAATATTTGAATTTCTTCAAATATTAATTTCTTTCATAATAACATATCAATATATATTATATTATTTCCCTTAGTAATTTGAAAACTTTCAGTTTACATTTATTACTTAGTTGCCTCAAATTACTTTATGAGCTACCAGTGGAACCTAATGGACCTACAGATCAGAAGCTCCAATGATGTGAGATTAATTGGTCAAACTCATTAACCAAATTAATCAATATTCATTAATTGTGCGTACATTCCACTATAGACTCACAGTTGCACTCTTCTCACTGCAGACATATTTTCTGTGTCCACGGATATAGACCAATATCGACTAGTTAGTCCTTCACGAGTGTCCGTAACACCAGTTGGGTCAAATTACCGTTTTACCCCTGGGTTACTTCTATTTCCTTAAGTACCAGTTATTCTCTAATGAACAACCTGTTTGTAGTCCAACCATCAAACAGAAAACCCTCTCGTGCCATTGAGAGGGTAGGGCCCTTTGTTCAAGACTCGGAGTCAGCACTTAAGGGAACACTCATCTGCTTCCCTAAAGTTGAGAATGAGTGAATTCCATCTTCTATGATTATGTTCCCAGCTCCCCACTCGGTCTTGTCCCCAAAATGGTAGGCTTATTGAGTCGGCGTATTGGCCACTCTCACCCATACAAATGAAAGGACAAACCCTCATGAGCAGGAGTCCATAATCAACTCAGGATTAAGACAAAGTTTTGTAGGCCGTCCTAGTAAAATAGAAAACCAACTAGTTAACGGTGTTATAACCAGTGGTTACCATTCCGCGGTCTGGTCTTATGCAAACTCATTGCATAGGATACCCCCAGTCGCATGTCTCCTACACAAACGTGTTGGATCATAGCGTTTGTATCAAATACAAAGTGGGTCGTATCCATAGTGTCACCAGGATAAGGCACCCAGTCTTATCCCTATACTGTAGACCCTTTAAGCTGTTTCTTGGACAGTAATCCCCATATGTCGCTACATATAGTTCAAGACTCATATTACAGCCTAGGATGTCTTGTTTATTGGAATGGGGTTATTTTAGGCAAAGACAAATATAAAATAACTAATAACATTTAGTGGAAAATATATCAATATTATTTCATTAATATTTGGTCAACGGTTACATTCACTTGAAAGGTAGTGAACCCTTCGTGGAATTCCATTACATTCACCTATTGCATACATTCGTCTCATGTCCTTAACTTCTTGAGGTGTCTCAGGAAACAGTTTCTTAGACAAAATGAATTCCACGCCTGAAAGGTAGTGAAACCTTCGTGGAATTCTGTATCTTATATCTAACTAACATCTTGTAGATATAAGATACTTGAGACAAGGCTAGCTTTTTGTTCTTACGGTTCCTAACAATTTGGATCTGAAGAACAAACTTAGCTTCTTCCAAATTTTCATTTGGAAATGAGTTGCTAGCTCATTTTACTAGTCAGTAAGATAACCTACATCATTCCCAATGACTAGGATATCAATCACATCCAACACTAATAAAGCTACTGAACTATTGACGATCTCTAAGACAAAATCCATCAATGGTCTGGATCAAAGCAAAAAAATATTGATCAGAGTATCAAATCTTATATTCCAAGGTCGAATTGCTTAGGTCAATCCATGAATTAATGGATCACTTAAGCTTTGCAAACTCTTTTGCTTTTGACCTTGCTAAATGAACCATTCTGGTTGAGACATGTAGATACTATTTGCAAGATTACCATTCAAAAGGGTAGTCTTGACATCCATTCAAAATGAACAAGAGTTCTCTCAGACTTCAGCATGACGATAGGAGATAAGAATTTCTTACAGTCCCCTGTCTCTGGGTATAACCTTTTGCCATAAGTCTAACCATAAGATTATGTCTCGTTTCTTCTTGTAGATTCATTTGTAATCCATAGGTGTTACCCCATTAGATAGATCTACAAGATCATAGATGGAATTGAAATCACATATTTTAATTTCGGGTCCATTGCTTTAATCCAATTGGTTCTTGTTAACATCATTCATTGTCTTGCTCTAAGACAATAAATCCTCAATGCCATCATCAGGTATGACGATCTGGGCTTCAATTAAGCTCATCTAACGGTCAGATTGTAGAACAATCCTCCCACTATATTGAGACACTCTCAACTCTTGAGACATATGTAACTAACCAGTTGTATTTGCCCTATCAACAACTCTTGTTAAAGGTCCAGCATCATCAACAACCCTTGTTGACTTATCAACAACTTTTGTTAATATTTCTATAGCTTCATCAGTTAATTTACTTAAAATGACCTTACTTTGTGGCTTATTATTTCTCATGTGGACTTCTTCTGAGAATGTAGCATTTGTCAGTACAAATTCTTTATTCTCTTCGGGGTTGAGGAAGTTTCCACATTTCTCGTTTCCTTGGGGTAGTCTACGAATAGGTATACTGTTGAACAGTGTTCCAGTTTCTTTTGGGTTAGCCACAAGCACGCGTGTTGGACTCCCCCAAAAATAAAATAACGTAAACTATTTTTACGTCTTATCTACAATTCAAAAGATATTTCAGAAACACGTTTGATGTAACGTTGTTCGACATATGTGCTGCAGTCAACACTGCATGACCCCAAAACGAGTCAGGCAAATGAGCATAACTAATAATGAATTGAACCATATTCAATAGGGTTCTATTTCTCCTATTTGATACACCGTTTTCCTAAGGTGTTTCAGGGGTTTGAGAGTTGGGATGTAATTCCATGTTCTATCAAATAGTCTTCGAATCTCAAGTCTCATATACTCTACACCTCGATCAGATCGAAGTGTTTTTATCATCTCACCTAACAAGTTTCAAACTTCAGTTTCAAACCACTTTGAATTTCTCAAGAGCTTTAGACTTAAGTTGTATTAGTTTGAGATATCCATACCTTGAATAATTATCTTTAATATAGATGAATTAGTCATGCCCTCCCACTGCTTTAACATATTGGACCACAAGGATCCAAATGTACAAGCTTCAAGGGCTCTTTGGCTCTATAGTTCTTTTCAAGCAAAAGAATCTATTAGTCATATTGCCCTTAAGGCATGACCTATAAGGTAGCAGAGAGTCATCTTTTAACTTGCTTAGAAGTATACTCTTGACCAATCTCCCAATCATATTGAGGTAAATATGTCCTAACCTTAAGTGCCAAAGAAAGGTATTTTCCTTTTGGAGAAATCCTTTGCCTTTCATTTATTTGAGTAGTAACAGCCTCAAGCAACTTTATTGTCTATGATTGCTTTACTCTTGATTAGTCTTAAAACATTTATGTTATTTTCCAGTTCAGCTGAACAAAAGTTAACTCCCTTTCTTGAAATAAACTGCGTTAGCAGGGAAAGGTAAAGAGTAACATTGTTCCAGCCAATAAGATAAAGAAATCAAATTTCTTTTGATCTTAGGAATTATATACACATCATCTAATAATATGTATTTGCTCCCACTGGGAAAAATAACTTAACGTTCCCCATTGCTACAACCAAGACAACCTCTCTAATTCAAAACTTTGATAGTTATCTCAACAGCATCAAACTATTGCCAGGAAATCATTCCTTTTAATAAGAAGAACAAACAGGCTACCGAAGGGAAAGACAACTGTTGGTAATTAGGCTAATTACCAACAGTTGTCTTTCCCGTGTCACCCGGGTAAATAACCGTTAGTCATGCATTCAGTTCTAGTCTAAGCTTCTCTCCGTCGAGTTTCCACTTAGTAACGATTCATTTAATCAGTGATCAGTTGATTAAAAGCATTACGGACAAAATGCACAAATGAACAATAATGACAATTAAACCAAATAAATTCATTAATCAAGCAAAGGTTCAACATCTAAATCAATCTCATAGAATTTAGGAATTAACTACCCATAATCACTAAAATTCAATAATTCCTAATCACAACAATTCTAGAAACTAAAACATAAAGGAAAAGGGAAGAGAAATGCTCATAAAAGTGTCGATCTCCTCGATCCCGCGCCGACCTCCATCGATCCCGAGCTCCAAAGATCTTCAACAAAGCTCCAAAAATCTCCCAAAAATCCCCAATTTTAGTGTGGATTCTAGAATGGGGTGAAAACCCACAAATTGGCACACAAAACTTGGATGCAAATGGCCCCTTTTATAGGCTCCCAGCAGGCGTAGCGTCGCGACGCTCTGACGTGATCTTTTCTTGGGCTCCAAGTCGTCCATGTAGCGTCATGTAATGGATCATGTAATGGATCTTGGGCTCTTTTCTTGACCCAACATGTAGCGTCATGTAATGGATCATGTAATGGATCTTGGGCTCTTTTGGCCCAAATGCTTCATGTAATGGATCTTGGGCTCTTTTCTTGACCCAACTTGATACTTTAAGGCTTTAAATACATGAATTTGGGGCTTCTAACTCATTCTTTTTGGGCTTTAGGACTTGGATCTACAATGAACTTCTCCAAATTGCTCAAAAAGTCTCCAAAATCATCCAAATTCTCTCAAAAATCCGATTTTTCTTCTTTGACTCGGTTTTATGAAATTTAAACAGAAAATGGCATTAAAGCACACAATTCATGCATAAAACTAGCTAAAATTAATAGGAAAATGATGACATTTTTGCATGTCATCAGCGACATAAGGGTGGAGATCGAGGGATACGTTGACACGTGTCCCACTCCCACTTACTATGGGCACTTTCCCCATTCACCTTGTTATTGACCCATGCAAACACTTTCCGAAGGGAGGTTGCGCTAAAACGACACGAAGCCGAGCATGGATCTCACGTTGCGAATATAGGGACGTAGGAGTAAAAACTCGATTTAAATCAAGTTTTGATTTTTCCTCCCACTAAAGTGACTGTTCGACGGTCGATACCAACAATGCCACAAGTGCACGGGTCGTCACAAGTAATAGTAAAACGGAAGAATTCCGAGTATCGAATTCACAGGGAGGCGAAGCGAAAATTAAGCAAAGCAAAAATTCTTTTGAACACTAAAAATACTTGGGAGAAATAATATCTAGGGACAGAAACATGCAATTAAAGAGAATTTAAAAACCAAAGCAATTAAAGAAATCAATTTGATCAATCAAAGAATATAAAATATGGAGAAAGAGTTTTTAATGGGAAGTGGGGTCTTGAAAATCAATTATTAGCTAAACATTTATTATAATTATCCTATATCGTTGCCCAACTAATTATAAACCTAGAATCTTCGTTAATCACATGGGTTCTCCTGTCGGTCTCCCCTAATTGTAATTATCTCATTTTAACAACCTAAGTGTCCTTAGCGCTATTAAAATTCATTAATTATTACGCTCTGATTCATTTTAGGAATCTAAGTTTCATCAACTAATCCTGTTGTCACGACGGGCAATTAAACTAGTTGCATGGATTATGATCTATCCTAACTTCTCTCCGTCGAGTCTCCATTAAAAATCAGATCAATAAAAATTATAACAACATTTTAACTATAATTTCATTTCAAGGCCCCAAATTGGGGTTTAGCTATACATAGCTAAAATATCCACAAAATTTACAATGGAAAGCATAATTATGAGCACAATAAAAGGGAAGGAATTGACCGTCGAAGACCCCGTCGCTAGCTCTTGGAGTCCCTCCGAGCACACGTTGAACCTCCTAGAATGCTCCCAAAAATTCCCCAAAATTTTCCCACTAAAGAACTCTAAGAAAGGTTAGAAAGCCCTGAGAGAGGCTCCAAAGGAGCCAAGGAAAGAAAGGAAAGAATGAGGGAAATGATGATTGATGCTCAAAAAATGGATCCAAGGGGCGCTATTTATAGGCTCGGAAATGGGGTAGCGTCGCGACGCTGTGACGTCATCGACTTGCCGACCAAGAAATGGGACTGCGTCACGACGCTGTCCCTACAGCGTCTCGACGCTAGGCGAATTCCAAAATTTTCTGGCACGATTTTGGGCTTGAATTTGGGCCTCTCTCCATTTCTTTTGGGCCTCATCTTCATGATTGACCTTCTTGGCTTTTCCCTTGACCCATGTATGGAAATTGGGCTTAAATGACTTCTTTTTGGGCACTTTTTCACCGAAATCCATAATTTTGCTCCTAGAGACCAAATAATAAAATATATTAAATATCTTCAATAAAAACACAATTAAAACACTAAAAAGCTCAATAAATTGGGACTAAAATAGCGACATTTCTGCTCGCTATCAGTGACCTACCGTATATTTTAGGGTTTATTAACCTAGATAAATCCGGCTAATTCAATTTATCTAAGTCTAATCCTATTATAACTATTATAATGAGAATTGTAATGTTCTAGGTGAATTAAACTCTTTTAACGAACCTAGCAACACCGTATGCTAACATGACTATGGTTATTTCAACTCAGGTTCCGGGTTTGTTCCCAAGTAGCAGGTGTTCCGTAAACCGTCAGCTTAAATACCTCAAGCCTTAGACAGAACTTAACCAGGAGAATTCCCTTTTAACCATAGTAATGTAAAATCTTTATGATAGTGGGCAAAAATGTCGTTATTAGTCCTAAATTATTAGGCTTTTGAGTGCTTTTATTGTGTTTTTGTTTAGAAAATCTGATGAAATTCATTATTTTGTCCTAAGGAGCAAATTCTAGAATTTTGGTGAAAAAAGGCCCAAAAATGAGCATATCAAGCCAATTTTCCAATGATGGGTCAAAGGGGAAGCCCAAAAGTCAACAATCCAAGTGAAAATCAAGAAACGAAAGAAGATGGCCCTAATTCAAGCCCAGCCCACACGGAGAAGTTCTGGAAGCGTCACAACGTCGAGACGCTATGAGGACAACGTCTATTTCATGCCGGGCAAGTCGAGTGACGTCACAGCGTCGCGACGCTGTGCCCTTAGCGTCGTGAAGCTGTCCCTATTTCGGGTCTATAAAAGGGACCCCTTGGTACCCCATTTTATCATCAATCATTCCATCCTTCCTTCCTTCCTTCCTTTCCTTTGCTCTTTCTTGAGCATTCTCTCAATGCTTTTTAGCCTTTTTGAGAGTCAAGAGTGGGAAATTTTTTGGGGAGCTTGTAGTGAGCACTCTAGGAGGCTCGGAGCGTGTTTCGGAGGGACTCCAAGCGCAAGCCACAGGGTTCTCGACGGTCACTTTCCTTACTCTTATTTTGCTCCCAATTATGCTTTTTATTGTATACATTGTGGATATTATGACCATGTATAGCTAAACCCATTTTGGGGTATTGAAATGAAAATTCATAGTTAAATGTTATTATAATTGCCTATCTCTTGTCCATTTAACTAATTATTTGTATGGATGTTCGTAATGCTGTATATGATCTGGCCAATTATATATTGATTCGATTCCTAATGGAAACTCGATGGAGAGAAATTAGGATAGATCATAATCCATGCAACTAGTTTAACTTCTCGTAGTGACAACGAGATTAGTTGGTTAAACTTAGATTCCGATAATGAATCAGAGCGTATCAATTAACGAATTTTAATGGCGCTAAGGACACATAGGTTGTTAATATGAGTTAATTATAATTAGGGGAGACCGACAGGAGAACATATGTGATTATCGGAGATTATAGGATTATAATTAGTCGGGCAATGAGATAGGATAATTATAGTAATTACTTAGCTATAAATTGATTTTCAAGACCCCGCTTCTCACTCAAAACTCTTTCTCCATATTTTATTTCTTTGATTGATCAATTTAATTTCTTTAATTGCTTTAATTTTTAATCATTTGAGCATCAAGATTAGGTCCCTTAATAATATTTCACCCAAGAACGTTTAGTGATCAAGAATTAATTGCTTTGCTTAAATATCGTTACACCTCCCTGTGGATTCGATACTTGGAATACTTCCATTTTATTATTACTTGCGGCCTGTAAACTTTGTGGTCATCACTTTACTCTAAAGATCTAGGTGTATTAAACTCTTTTAGTTAACCTAGCGACATTGCATGCTTACATAACTGTGGTTAATTCAACTCATGTTCTGGGTCAGTTCCCAGGTAGGAGGTGTTCCGTAAGCTGTCGGCTTAAATACCTCCAGCCGTAGACAGAACTTAACCGGGAGAGTTCCCTTTTAACCATAGTAATGTAAAATCTTTACTCTAAAGATCTAGGTGTATTAAACTCTTTTAATTAACCTAGCGACATTGCATACTTACACAACTGTGGTTAAACTCAAGTTCGGGGTCAGTTCCCAAGTAGGAGGTGTTCCGTAAACCGTCAACTTAAGTACCTCCAGCCTTAGACAGAACTTCACCGGTAGAGTTCCCTTATAACCAATAGTTATGTTTTTTCTACTTAGTCATATTAAAACTATTTTAAAACTAAGCAAGACTTAATTATAATCCTATTAGAATTAACGAGATCTTAGGTCTAATTAATTTTAAACATTTGAAAAATAATACATTTACCTATGTTCCTATGTTTGCATGCAATCTTTATTATAGGTTTACGATTTCTAATCATTAATTTTAAACTATTTAAATTTTAATGATTAGCCTTATAATCATGCATACTATAGTTTTAAAATAATTAACTATCACATTCAAGTTAATATAATAAAACTATAGGATTGAATTGCATGAAATTAATATAACAATTATATTAAACTATGGATGTTTCATGCTCAATGCAACTTTGATTTCCATTATTAATAAATTAACAATTAAATTATTGCCAAAAATGGTAAATCAAAGTAGCATGCTGCAAACAATTTTATTAAATATAACTATTTATATTTAACTAGGTAATTGCATGCATCATGCTTATCCATTTTCATGATATTAATATAACTCAACTATATATTAAAAACTCATGAAAATAAACCATGCATTTCAATCCATACATTATAACTAATTATAATATATATAAAATGTCTGAGCATTCTTTATAACCTAAGGTGGGATTTTAAATCTAAATGACATCCATAAAGCATTTAAATAGCGTATAAACCGATTAATTGGCCCCTAGGATAAAATAAAGCACATAAATTACAATAATTTAAGCTATTTTATCCTAAAAATATCCTTCTGCAGCTTCAGAACCTGGCTATACCGCACGAACCGACCCGAACTGCTTCGAACCGTACTCCAAATCACCAAAATAAGCTTGAACCGGGCTGGACCGGGCCAAACCAACCCCAGACCAGCCCTAACAATCGAACCGAACAGCAAAACCACCTTTCAGCCGCCTCATGAAACCCTAGCCACACGCCACATGAATTCGCATTAGCATCGCGACACTGAGATGATAGCGTCGCGACGCTTTGATGAACAGCGTCGCGACGCTGCTGCACCTGGAGGCAGAATCTTGGCATTCCCGCGGCTGTTATTTGCGTTTGGCCTCGTTTTTTGACGTGATTTTCTTCGATCTTCGTCATAGAATACCCTATTCTAGACCCGGACTTACAGAGGATAATAGATTTACAAAATATACCAAAAAACGCAAGGGCCTTTACATTGAACCATTCAAGAAAAACGTAAATCAATGGCCAAATTAATCGAAACCATTTATATGCAAACCATAACATTCACAATGCATAAATCCCACCATGAACAAATTGCAAAATTCAATTTAAAATCAAGAACAAATGAGTTGGCTCTGATACCAATTGAAGGGATAAAAGCCCTACGCAGCGGAAAGTATTAACGAACCTACTCAGAATCTTAGATTCTAATTGAAATACCAATACAATTTGCAAAAATATTACAATAATAAATCTATATTTAATGGGTTGTACAACGACTACAAACATGCTAAAATTAACTAGATCTAATCTAGATGATCGTGATCAAGGATTTCATAGAAAACTTACTTTTGTAGAAAGTCTTGATCGATTCGCCTTTTCTTGCTAGTAGAATTGAAAACGCAGCAACCTTTTTGTGCGAACACCACCAATCGGTTACACCGGTATATCTCTAAGACTTCTTGAAGCAGGAGACTTGTGGGAGTTTTTTGGGAGAGATCTGTGAGAGAAGAAGAGTCAATGAGATGCCTTTCACCCCACCCCAGGGGTTCTATATATAGGTCAAGGCCAAGACCTTTTCCTAATAGGAAAAGGTCTATGAATAAGTTCAAATCTATTATCTGAACAATATCTAATTTTAATAAATAATTAATTAATTCCACAATCAATTAATTACCCAATTAAATATACAATATTTAATCTTAGGGATTTTATTAAAATTAAAATTAATATGAATCCAATTCATATTAAATTTATTTCAACTCTTTCAAATATTTTCTCTCAAGAATTAATTTTTGAAATTAATTCAAAAATTATATTATAAAGTTTCATAAACATTATATTATAATGTATCAACATACATTATACGATTTCCCAAATAAATTGAACACTTTCAATTTAAAGTTTATATTTAATTGCTTCAAGTCTTTTTACGAGCTACCACTGGGACCTAATGGACCTACAGATCAGAAGCTCCAACGATACGAGACTAATTGGCTAAACTCATTAACCAAGTTAGTCAACATTCGTTAATTGTGGGTCACTCCACTAAAGACCCACAATTGCACTCTTCTCACTGCATAATATTTTTGTGTCCACGGATATCGACCAATAATGACAAGTTAGTCCTTCACGAGTGTTCGTAACTCCAGCTGAACAACCTGTTTATGGTCCAACCAACAAACAGAAACCCCTCTCGGGCCAGTGAGAGGGTAGGGCCCTTTGTTCAAGACCCGGAGACACCACTTAAGGAAACACTCATCTACTTCCTCAAGAGTCGAGAAGGAGTGAATTCCATCTTGTGTGATTATGTTCCTAGCTCCCCACTCAGTCTTGTCCCCAAAGTGGTAGGCTTATTGAGTCGGCGTACTGGCCACTCTCACCCATACAAATCAAAGGACAATCCCTTGTGAACAGGAGTCCATAATCCACTCAAGATTCAAACTAAGTTGCCTAGGTCATCCTAGTGAAATAAAAACCTAACTAGTTAACGGTGTTACAGCTAGCGGTTAATATTTCGCGGTCCGGTCTTATGCAAACTCATTGCATAGGATATACCCACTCGCATGTCTACTACATGGACGCTTTGGATCAATACGTCTGTATCAAATACAAAGCGGGCTGTATCACATAGTGTTACAAGGATAAGGTACCCAGCCTTATCCTTTTACTATAGACCTTGTAGGTTGTTACTTGAACATCAATCCCCGTATGTCCCCACGTACTAGTTCAAGTTACATAAAAACAACCTTGGATCTTAGTTTATTGGGTTTGGGTCAAATTGTGTAATATTTAACAATAACATTTTATTAAAACAAGTATATAATTTGTTTACATTCACTATCTACGAGTTTTAGGGCATAAAACCCAACATGAATATGCATTTATTTTACCTATGCAATTATGGTTAAATGCTTTCAATTACATGATCACTAGTTGAATGATTTGACAATCTTGCTTGGGATAGGATATTTGGCCTAAGACTTACTTTATTTAATTGCATGACTAAAGTAGAAATTCTAAGTTTGTGACGGGATTTGGAATAACTTTAGAAGTTGGTGGAAGAACTAAACCCAAGGCCTTGCATGTTAATGAATTATGCTCGGGAGAGATAGTTGGTTGCATGCATGAGAATCAATTATGCTCGGGAGAGATAGTTGTGATAAAAGGTTCCTAGACTTGGTAGAATTATTGCATGTGAAATTCATTCCATTAATTAATCCTCAATCTCAACAATGAAATCAATTTCCTAAGAGTCTTTCCATTTGAGTCTCCACCCTTTATTTTTTTATGCTTTTTGTCCTTACTTTTATCTTTATCATTGAGTTTTGCTCCCCAAATAAAATTGAACAAAAGTACTCAAGGTACTTAGTTTAACTTAAAAACAAATCTAGAGGACGACACTCGTTTTACACGAAAACACTGTGTTATTACTTGACCCGTACACTTGCGGTAGCAATTTGCGCATCAAGTTTTTGGCGCCGTTGCCGAGAATTTACATATTTAGCTAGATTAATATTGTGGAAAAATTGTTCGGTCTTAATTTAGGGTGTATATTTATTTTATTTTTATGTAGATTGCATTTTTTTTCTTTTCTCTTTTTGTTTTGTTTCCATATTTGTTGCTTTCCTATTTTAGTGATCTCCTTATTTGTTTGATTTTTTTTCCTTAATTGTTATTTTCCTTATTTTTTTTTCATTTTTTGTTTTCTTTCCTTTTATGTTTGAGTCTTAGACCTTTGTTCTTGTTGTGCTATTATTTGGTGATTGCATCTAATTGAAAGCCTAATATTTGTGGATGCTTTAATTGATTTGAATGGCTTTTTATAATTTTGGGTGGCCCGATAGGGAATCTGTGCCTGAAGAACCAACACCATATTCCAATTTTTCAACTTCAAGTTATATCTCTTTAAAAGAAAATTCTACCTTAAAAAGCTTAGTTCAAAAATATATTGAGGAGTCTAGGGCAAGGAGTCTAAAATTATATGAAATTATAAAAGGACCTCAGACCCAAAGGAAAGTTAGTGAGTTGGGATCCACTTCCATAGGTTGTCTAGTGAGTCATGTGGCCGATGATTCATTGGCGCCCATTCATGAGCTTAGTTCTTTCGATCTTGCTAAGGATGAGCAGTTAGGGGTGAGTTGCATGAATAGTGGGGAAGAATTGGAGAATGTTATCACCAATCAAGAACATGTTTGTGAGAAAGAAAAAAAAAATGAGATTGTAGTGTCAGAGGAAGTTCAGGAGGTAGAATTTGAGGTTGAACAACCTTCGTCTGTTTTATCTTCTCCATCCTTTGTAGAATATAATTGTTCCTTTTTCTATTCTCACGAGTCAGTTTTAGAGTCAGAGTCTTTTTATTTTGATATTTCTCCTTTTATGCTTATTTTAATAAAAAATACCAAAAATAATTCTGTTTCAGGGGCCCATGAGAAGCTAGTGAGTTTGATAGGAATCGTGAGTTTTATTAATTCAAGAAAGAAGGGCCCAAAGAAATACGGGAATTTTTATGTGCCTTGACAGACTGCACGAGCACGTCGAGCTAAAGACGATAAACAAATGCTTGTGGGAGGCAACCCAAGTTACTTTGTTATTGTTTTTATGTTATTGTTGTTTTTGTTTTGTAGGAGTTCCCGTGTTCTTGCCTTTGCCAAGCACTCATGAAAAGGTAATCATTCCAGGGCAGTATTGTTCACCCCTTTCATTCTTCTCCTGTTCTCATGCTTGATTAGGCTTTAGTTTCCTATACATTGAGGACAATGCATGTTTTAAGTTTGGGGGTGGAATGCTTTGCTTGTTGAGCTCTTGAGCATCTGAGTTCGGGCTATATTTTTTTAGCTTTCTATGAATTTAGCATATGGTTGTTTTGTGGATGCTACTTTTGCATGATTATGATTTTCTATGAGAGGCTTTCTTGTCAATTTTCAAGCTTTTGATGAGTTGTAAGCATGAGTGTCCAAAAAGGGAGACTTTTTAAACTTTTTTCTAGGAGATGTCTTGCATTAGTAGAGTATTTTCCTTTGTTTAGAATTGGACTTGAATGCTTAGGAGCGAATTATTAGGTTCATATGCTTGTTGTCACCTCGATAGGTGTAGGGAAGAGCTAAAGAGTTAATTTTTTTGCAAATAAGCATGTTTAATATTGCGTAAGAGGAAAGAAAAGAACATATGCTTATCATGATCATGAGAAAAAAAAATCATTATTGTCTTTACTATTTAGAAAAATTATTCCATGGCTTATGCAAAATATGCAATGTTTAATAATGTTTTAGGCAAAAAGAGCTACCTCTGTTGTGATCAGTTAGGCCAACCAAGAGTAAAACTCGGGTTATGGGTCCCTGCAATAGGTGTGTGAAAGCTAGTGCCACTTATAACTGCTTGATTCAATTTTAAATTTAAAGCACTTAGGTATGGATGAAAACAAACTAATTTGTTCCATTGACTCATTAGTAAATACTTAGTGCCAATGTAGAGGGAAGATAAGTTGAGAGTTTAATAATCCAATCCCGAGCTATTAGAGTCTAATCTAGCTAAGTTAGATCTTTCTTATGCAAGTTAATTTTGGAAAACTTTTGATTTGTCTCCTTCATTGGGTCTTATGTGCATGTCTCTTGATTGCTCGTTTATTGACGTTTGAGCCTTGAGGATTGAGTCATGTTTGTTGCACCTATTCTTCATGTTGGGTTTTATGTCCTAAAACTCGTAGATAGTAAATGAAACAAATTAATCGATCTCAATAAAGTGTTATTTGAGTAATTCAGTAATTTGGTTATTGAATAATCGAGTTTCCATTAATAAACCCTAAATCCAATAAACTAAGATCCAAGGTTGTTTAAATGAAACTTGGACTAGTATGTGGGGACATACGGGGATCAGTGTCCAAGTAACAACCTAAATGGTCTATAATATAGGGATAAGGCTGGGTACCTTATCCTGGTGACACTATGTGATACGACCCACCTTGTATTCGATACAGATGCAATGATCCAAAGCATCCATGTAGGAGACATGCGGGTGGGGGGTATCCTATGCAATGAGTTTGCATAAGACCGGACCGCGAAATAGTAACCACTAGATGTAACGCCGTTAACTAGTTTAGGTTTCTATTTCAATAGGATGACCTAGGTAACTCAATCTCAATCCTGAGTCTGTTATGAACCTCTTTCAGGAGGGACTGTCCTTAGATTGGTATGGGTGAGAGTGGTCAGTTCGCCGACTCAATAAGCCTACCATTTCAGGGGCAAGACCGAATGGGGGCTGGGAACATAACAGTACAAGATGGAATTCACTCCTTCCCCTATTGGGGTAAGTAGACGTGTGTTCCCTTAAGGGCTGATTCTAGGGCTTGAACAAAGGCGTGCCGTCCTCTCCTAGCCTGAGAGGAACTCCTGTTTAGTGGTTGGACCCTAAACAACTTGTTCATTAGAGGAATCAGTGGTACTTAAGGAACCAGAGGTAACCCAGGGGTAAAACGGTAATTTGACCCAGCTGGTGTTACGAACACACGTGAAGGATTGACTTACTGCTTGGTCGATATCCGTGGACACAGAAATATTCTATAGTGAGAAGAGTGCAGCTGTGGGTCTTTAGTGGAGTGACCCACATTTAACGAATGTTGACTAAACTTGGTCAATGAGTTTGGCCAATTAGTCTCGTATCGTTGGAGCTTCTGATCTGTAGGTCCATTAGGTCCCACTGGTAGCTCGTAAAGAGACTTGAGGCAATTAAGTATAAATTGTAAATTGAAAGTGTTCAATTTATTTGGGGAATCGTATAATGTATATTGATGCATTATAATATAAAGTTTATGAAACTTTATAATATAATTTTTGAATTAATTTTAAAAAAAAATTAATTCTTGAGAGAAAGTATTTGAAAGAGTTCAAATAAATTTAATATGAATTGGATTCATATTAATTTTAATTTTAATAAATTCACTAAGATTAAATATATGATATTTAATTGGGCAAATTAATTAATTATGGAATTAATTAATTATTTATTAAAATTAGATACCTTTTCCTATTAGGAAAGAAAATATTTGAAAGAGTTCAAATAAATTTAATATGAATTGGATTCATATTAATTTTAATTTTAATAAAATCCCTAAGATTAAATATATGATATTTAATTGGGAAATTAATTAATGGAATTAATTAATTATTTATTAAAATTAGAGACTTTTTCCTATTAGGAAAAGGTCTCCCTTTTCCTATTAGGAAAAAGGTCTTGGCCTTTACTATATATAGGACCCCTGGGGTGGGGTGAAAGGTATCCCATTCATTCTCCTACTCTCAGAGAATTCTCCCAAAGGCTCCCACAAGACTCCTGCCTCTAGAAGTCTCAGAGTCATACCGGTGTAGCCATAGTGGTGGTGTTCACACTAGTTCGTGATTAATTCACAAGCAGTTGGTGAATTTAATCTGAGTCGTCAACGAGAGTAAGTAATTTGTTACTTTATAAATTAGATTTAGATCTAATATTTTTGTATGCTTAGCCTTAATATGTATTTAGAATAGTTCTAATATTATTGCCAATGTATTGGTATTTTAGATTAAACAAAATTAATTACGAATCGGTCCCAATCACGCTTCCGCTTTACGGAATTATGGAATTCCAATCCTTCAATTGGTATCAGAGCCGATCGTAGATCTAATTTTTGTTTCTCTAAAATTTGCATTGGCTATTGGTGGGATTGATTAATACATAATGTATGTATGATTTGCATTGAACTGTTTAGGTTAATTTTATGGCCATAGATTTTACTGTTTTTATGTGATTTGATCATGTAAGGGCCCGGTGTTTAGGGTATTTTATGTAAAATCGAGTCCTATGTAAGTCCGGGTCTAGAATAGGTTTTTATGAGATAAAAATCGGAGAAATTGCGACGCTGTCACGATTACAGCACGCTCTAGAAATTCGCAACAGGACGGTTCAAGGCTGTTGGGCGGTCCGATTCACGTGGTCTGGTTGGGCTGGGATCGATTTGGTCCGGTTCAGCTGGAATTTAGCTCGGTTCTGTTGGGTTTTATGCCCTAAAACTCGTAGATAGTAAATGTACATTTGACCAAACATTAATAAAAGTGATGTATTATTCAATGTTTGTATTATATCTTGTCTTATTAACCCTAATCCAATAAACTAAAAATCCAAGGCTAATAGAATGAGGCTTGAACTAGTATGTAGGGACATACGGGGATCAATGTTCAAGTTTTAGCCTAAAGGGTCTGTAGTATAGGGATAAGGCTGGGTACCTTATCCTGGTGACACTATGGATACGGCCCGCTTTGTATATTGATACAAACGTATTGATCCAACGCGTTCGTGTAGTAGACATGCGAGTGGGGGTATCCTGTGCAATGAGTTTGCACAAAGACCGGACCGCGAAATAGTTAACCACTAACTGTAACACCGTTAGTTAGCTCGGTTTCTATTTCACTAGGATGACCTAGGCAACTTGGCCTTAATCCTGAGTGGATTATGGACTCCTGTCCATGAGGGATTGTCCTTTGATTTGTACGGGTGCGAGTGGCCTATTCGCCGACTCAATAAGCCTACCATTTTGGGGACGAGACCGAGTGGGGAGCTGGGAACATAGTCTTACAAGAAGGAATTCACTCATTCCCTACTTTAGGGTAAGTAGAGGTGTGTTCCCTTAAGTGGTGTCTCCGGGTCTTGAATAGTGGGCCCTACCCTCTCTATGGCACGAGAGGGACTTCTGTTTGTTGGTTGGACCTCAAACAGGTTGTTCATTAGAGGAGCACTGGTACTTAAGGACAAAGAGGTAGCCCAGGGGTAAAACGGTAATTTGACCTAGCTGGGGTACGAACACACGTGAAGGGCTAACTTGCTGTTGACGGTCGATATCCGTGGACACAGAAATATATCTGCAGTTAGAAGAGTGCAGCTGTGGTTCTTTAGTGGAGTGAACCACAGTTAACGAATATTGATTAACTTGGCTAATGAGTTTAGCCAACTAATCTCATATCGTTGGAGCTTCTGATCTGTAGGTCCATTAGGTCCCACCGGTAGCTCTATAAGGGCGTTGAGGTAAATTTCTAAGGGAGAATTGAGTATTCGAAGGGGTTCGAATATTAAGTTATAATATGAATTTGATTTATATTAAAACTACAGGTTATAATTAATGTGCATTAGATGTACATTAATACCATAGTTTATTTGAGACAAATATAATTAAATATGTGATGTTTAATTATGATATTAATTAATTGGAGAATTAATTAATTATTGTTTTAATTCAGTTTAATTAAATTTGATTTAATTGAATTTGATTAGAACTTTGGGTTATGTGGTATGACTTGTATAAAATTGTTTTATATGAATTTTACTAAATTAAATGTTAATTTAATCAAATTAAGTTAATTAATAATTTAGTTATTAATTAAATTTGATTTATTATCAGTTAAAGTAACCGATATGGTCTTCCCACTAACCCAGTAAAAACGCGTGGTAGAGAGGTTTTTTAGGGAGGGAGTTTCTTCAGCCGTTACTTAACTCCCTCACTTGCTGTGCAGAAGAGGTTACCCTCTAAGATTCACGCAAATTGGTTCTCTCTGTGATCTCTGTGTTTTCTCTCTAGCAAGACAGAGGCAAAAATTTTTCTCTCCAAACCTTAGAATTTGATTGGTTCCCACAAGCCACTCAATTCCATACCTTAGGAGAATACCGGTGTGATTTTTCTGGTGGTTTCTCATATCAAATCACAGCAAAGAAGGATCTTGAAGGTTGCTGGAATTTTAAATTCAAAGGGTAGAATTTGGCGAGGTGATCAAGAATTTCCATAACGGTAAGGTATTCTTGATCTAGGATCATTAGGATCCCATTTAGATTAGATCTAAATAGTAATCAGCATGTTTTATTATCAATATTCAGTAGTTTTATTTTGATTTTACTGCTGTATTTTAATTTGCCAACGTATGGTATTTTATTCCGAATTAAATAAGAGTTAAGGTTCTGTACGTTTCCGCAACGCAAGGGTTTTTATCCCTTCAGGTTCGTGGTTTTCATAGCTGGTTCGAAGTGGTTCGGGTCGGTTCGGGCGGTCTAGACCAGCATTTGGAGCTGCAGAAGGATTTTTAGGATAGAATTTAGGTATAATTATTGTAATTTATGCTTTATTTTATCCTAGGGGCCAAAATTAACCGATTCAATTGCTATTTATTTTCTTTATGGATGTCATATAGCTTAAATTCCCACCATAGGTTAAGCATGTTTCATGCATATTTATGTTATAAATGTTATAATATATGATAATTATGCATGAATTTAAATTTCATGAGTTATTTAGTATAATTGTTATATTAAATATATGAAATTGGAAAAGCATGATGCATGACATTAATTAGATAAATATAATTGTTATATTTTATTAATGTAGCATGCATGCTTAGCATTATTTTCATGAGAATTAATATAATTAGTTATATTATGAATGAAAATAATAAATATAAATCAATGCTTGTTTTCATGTATGATTTAATATAAAATGTTATATTAATTAAACGAAAATGGAATAGCATTGAGCATGACATTAATTAGATTAATATAAGAGTTATATTATATTAATGTCAAATTTCATGTAATTTAATTTCATGGATGTTTAATTAATATAATCGATATTAATTAAATGAAATTGAAATTGCATGAAGCATGACACCACTTTAGATTAATATAATCGTTATATTATCGTTATCGGCGTCATAATAATATGGTGTTGAATAATTAGAATATGATTGTTATTTTTCCAACACCATAGAAGCATGTTATAGGGCTAATCATTAAAATTTTATAATAAGTTATAAAATTGATCAGAAACCGTCAACCTATAACAAAGAGTTGCATGCAAACATAGGACCTTAGGTTAAAATGAATTAATTTTAAAATGTTTAAAATTAATTAGACCTAAGCTCATTATAATTCTAGTAGGATTAGAATTATTTTCTTACTTAGAATTAAAAATAGTTTTAATTGACTAAGTAGGAAAAATATTACTATGATTATAAGGGAACTCCACCGGTTAAGTTCTGTCTAAGGCTGGGGGTACTTAAGATGACGGTTTACGGAACACCTCCTACCTGGGAACGAACCCGGAATACCGGAGTTGAATTAATCATAGTTAAATATTAGCATGCAATATCACTAGGTTTATTAAAAGAGTTTAATTCACCTAGATCTTTAGAGTAAAGAGTTTACTTTACTATGGTTATAAGGGAACTCTCCCGATGAAGTTCTGTCTAAGGCTGGGGGTACTTAAGATGACGGTTTACGGAACACCTCCTACCTGGGAACGAACCCGGAATACCGGAGTTGAATTAATCATAGTTAAATATTAGCATGCAATATCACTAGGTTTATTAAAAGAGTTTAATTCACCTAGATCTTTAGAGTAAAGATTTATCATAACTATTGGTTATAAGGGAACTCTACCGGTAAAGTTCTGTCTAAGGCTGGAGGTACTTAAGATGACGGTTTACGGAACACCTGCTACCTGGGAAATGAGCCGGAACTTGAGTTGAATTAAGCATAGTTATATTAGCATGCAATGTCTCTAGGTAATTAAAAGTGTTTAATCCACCTAGACATTAGAGAAAAGACCTATATATATAAAAGTTATATACAGGCATAGACTTAGATAGATTCACTTAGCCGGAATTTACCTAAGTAATAAACCCTATAATTATAAAAAATACTTAGTGGGAGGAAATATATCAAAACAAGATTTTCATAAATCTAGTTTTGCTCTCACGTCCTCAAAAGTTCACAACGTGAGGTTCATGCTTGGGCTCGAGTCACCCTGGGAGTGACCCCCTACGGATGGTGTTTGCATGAATCAATATCAAGGTGAATGAGGGAGTATTTTATAGTAAGTGGGAGCAGGAACGTGTCAACGTATCCTACGGTCTCCTCCATTAGGTTGCACCGTGAGATCCCAATGATCTGCCTGCGAGTCGCCCTGGGAGTGATCACCCTACGGAGGGCTTGATCATGGGAGTCGGAAAAACGCAAACTCTAGAAATGGATAGGGTTTCTTAGGTCCATTTCCAACTTTGACTTTCCCTACGGTAGCATTGTTGGGGTCGACCTCTGAAATCTGAAAAATGGAGGGTCACACTTACGGGAAATTGTTAAGGTGTTAATAATTTCCTGACCGAAAAAACGGTAGCTAAGAACTATTGGAATATGAGTTATTCCGGGAATATGGATTAGCTGAGATTGTCTCAATTCAGAGGAGGAGTAGCTGACTACCCTACGGTAGCTGTTGTTCTAAACCTCTGAAGTATCGTTGCAAAATGAATGTTTATTCTATGGGTTGATCATTACTTTTGCTAAATTGATTGGATTAAAATAATAATATTATTTTGTGTAATGGGTTAATGTAACAATACTTATTAAGTTAGTTTGTTTGTTCTCAGCAATGAAACGTTCTTTATATGCCTCGAATAAACTGGTATTTCTAATACAACTAAGAAAATGAACCTAAACACTAAATGCGTGGAATTGGTCTTAACTGAGGACGGTCCTCAAGCCCATATGTCTAATTTATCCGAAATTGTTCATGATGAATATGACATAGACTGCTTAGCACATCTCAATGAAAATAAATTTGATTTATTGATCATTGAAACGTGTATAGTGGAAAATGATGACACAGCCTGGATCCTAGATTCAGGTGCCACTCATCACGTATGCTCTTCCTTTGAGGGAATGAGCTCCTGGCAACAGTTGGATGCTGGGGAAATGACTCTCAGAGTTGGGACTGGGGAGCTCATTTCAGCTAAAGCAGTGAGAGATATTAAAGTGTTCTTCTCCAGGGAACGCTATATGTTATTAGATAACGTATATATAGTTCCCAGAATAAAAAGAAATTTGATTTCTATTTCTTGTTTGCTAGAACAAGGGTATTCAGTGTCCTTTTCTGTGAATGAAGCTTTCATTACTAAAAGGGGTGCTGATATATGTTCTGCAAAAATGGAGAACAATTTGTATGTCTTAAGACCAATAGAGTCTAGGGCTATTTTGAACAATGAAATGTTTAAAACAGCTGAGACTCAACCAAAAAGGCAAAAAGTTTCTCAAAGTACCTATCTTTGGCACTTGAGACTTGGCCACATAAATCTCAATAGGATTGGGAGATTGGTTAAGAACGGACTTCTAAGCCAGTTAGAAGATGGTACTTTACCTCCATGTGAGTCATGTCTTGAAGGTAAGATGACCAAACGACCTTTTACTGGAAAAGGTTATCGTGCCAAGGAGCCCTTAGAACTCGTACATACGGATCTCTGTGGTCCAATGAATGTAAGAGCTCGAGGAGGGTATGAATATTTCATCTCTTTCATAGATGATTATTCAAGGTATGATTATTTATACCTAATGAGTCATAAGTCTGAAACCCTTGAAAAGTTCAAGGAGTACAGGACTGAAGTTGAGAACTTGTTAGGTAAGACCATTAAAACACTTCGATCTGATCGAGGTGGAGAGTATTTGGACTTAAAATTCCAAAACTATTTGATAGAACATGGAATATCGTCCCAACTCTCAGCACCAGGTACACCTCAACAGAATGGTGTATCTGAAAGGAGAAACAGAACCTTGTTAGACATGGTTCGATCTATTATGAGCTATGCTCAGTTGCCTAGTTCTTTTTGGGGTTATGCAGTAGAGACTGCAGTTTATATTTTGAATGTTGTTCCCTCAAAGAGTGTTTCTGAAACACCATTTGAGCTTTGGAAAGGGCGTAAAGCTAGTTTACGTCATTTCAGAATTTGGGGCTGTCCTGCACATGTGTTAGTAGCAAACCCAAAGAAATTGGATTCACGTTCAAAATTATGTCTATTCGTAGGCTACCCAAAAGAAACAAGAGGTGGATACTTCTTTGATCCAAAAGAAAATAAAGTGTTTGTATCGACAAATGCTACTTTCTTGGAAGAAGACCACGTTAAAGAACACATACCACGCAGTAAAATTGTGCTAAGTGAACTTTCTGGTAAAGCTACAAATAAATCAACAAGAGTTGTTGATGAGGCTGGACCTTCAACAAGAGTTGTTGATGAGCCCAGTTCAGAGGCTGGACCTTCAACAAGAGTTATTGATGAGCCCAGTACATCTAGTCAAGCCCATCCTTCTCAAGAGTTGAGAATGCCTCGACGTAGTGGGAGGGTTGTTATTCAACCTGAATGCTATCTGGGTTTAGCAGAAACTCCAACTGTCATACCTGATGATGGGGTTGAGGATCCATTGACCTTTAGACAGGCAATGAATGATGTGGACCATGACCAGTGGGTCAAAGCTATGGACCTAGAGATGGAGTCTATGTACTTCAATCAAGTCTGGGATCTTGTAGACCTACCTGAAGGGGTTAAACCCATAGGGTGCAAATGGATCTACAAGAGAAAACGAGACGCAGCTGGAAAAGTATAGATTTTCAAAGCTCGACTTGTGGCAAAGGGTTATACCCAAAAGGAGGGGGTGGACTATGAGGAAACCTTCTCCCCAGTTGCCATGTTAAAGTCGATAAGAATTCTCTTGTCCATTGCCACCTTTTATGATTATGAGATTTGGCAAATGGACGTCAAGACTGCCTTTCTGAATGGCAATCTTGATGAGAACATCTTTATGTCTCAACCAGAGGGGTTCGTTGCTCAAGGTCAAGAGCAAAAAGTTTGCAAGCTTCCAGATCTTGGAATATAAAGTTTGACACTGTTGTCAAATCTTATGGCTTTGACCAGAACGTTGATGAGCCTTGTGTTTACAAAAGGATTATCAACAGTTCAGTAGCTTTTCTGGTGTTGTATGTAGATGATATTCTTCTCATTGGAAAGGATGTAGAATATCTAGCTGACATTAAAAAATGGCTATCGACTGAGTTCCAAATGAAAGATTTGGGTGAAGCTCAGTATGTTCTAGGGATTCAAATTATCAGGAATCGTAAGAACAGAACGTTAGCCTTGACTCAAGCATCATATATAGACAAGATGTCGTCTAGATATAAGATGCAGAATTCCAAGAGGGGTTTACTACCCTTTAGGCATGGAGTTCATTTGTCTAAGGAACAGTGTCCTAAGACACCTCAAGAAATTGAGGATATGAGACACATCCCTTATGCTTCAACTGTGGGTAGTCTTATGTACGCCATGTTGTGTACTAGGCCTGACATTTGCTATGCAGTTGGGATAGTTAGCAGGTACCAGTCCAATCCAGGGTTAGACCACTGGACTGCAGTTAAAAACATCCTCAAGTATCTTCGGAGAACGAGGGGCTATCAGCTTGTGTATGGCTCTAAGGATTTGATCCTTACAGGATACACAGACTCTGACTTTCAGACTGATAAGCATGACCTTATGGTGGCCATATGTTGTTGTACCTAAACCCTAGGTTTAGTGTTCTATTTATAGGAGAAATGTCATGAATAAAATATTCATTTAAAATCAATTATTTCCATAACTGATTTAGTTTTTTCCATAATTAATCAATTCTATAACCAATCAATTTCATAATTGATTAATTTTTTCCTTAAATGATTGATCACTTCCATAAGTGATTAAATCATTTCCATAAATGATTAATTACTCTCATAAGTGATTAATCATTTTCATAATTGATCAATTTCCAATTAATTAATTCTTTAATTAATTAATCACCAATTAAATATCATATATTTAATTTCAGACCTTTTATTAGTTAATTAATTAATCACCCAATTAAATATCATATATTTAATTTCAGGCCTTCAATTAATTAATTCTATAATATGAATCAAATTCATATTAAAATTTGAACTCCTTCAAATTCTCTTATATCCTATAAATTTATTATGAATCAAACTCATATTAATATTTGAACTTCTTCAAATATTTGTTTCTTTCATAATAATAAAGTTTAATCTCAAATTTGACTTTATATTTTAATGTATTACTATACATTATATTAATTTGTATTTCATACAATTAACTTAATTCCCAATATGAATTTGAACTATTCAAATTCTCTCAAGATGTAATTGTTCCTAATTACTCTTTCCGAGCTAGCAGGGGACCTAATGGACCTACAGATCAGAAGCTCCAATTATATGAGGTTAACTGATTAAACTCATTAATCACGTTAACAAATATTCATTAACAGGTCATTCCACTAAAGACCCAAAGCTGAACTCTTCTCACTATAGAACATTTCTGTGTCCACGGATATAGACCTATACCGGTAAGTCAATCCTTGACTAGTGTCCGTAATCACAGCTGGGTCAAATTACCATTTTACCCCTGTGTTACATCTTTCTCCTTAAGTACCAGTGCTCCTCTAATGAACAACATGTTTATGGTCCAACCAATAAACAGAAAGTCCCTGATAACTTGCAAAAAACAAGTTATTTATCCTTTAAACTTAAGCTAAAACAAGGCCAAAAGAAACAATGTTGCGTTACTTCAGCGCAAAAAGAAAGGAAAATGTAATGATTCTATGCGATAAGCTATATTCATGTATGCGGTGAGAAATTATAAAATATAGGGTGCTAACGCAACTAATTCAGTTGTTTTCCAAAGTTTCTTCTCAGCGCAGGCACACATCCCAAGACGATCAAGAGAAAGACAAGATGGATGACAAGACAAACGCTGACACAACTGATATAACCAACGCAAGTGGACGGAAAACGGGCTGAAAAGTTACAAGTTGGCTAATGATGTCTGAAGCAAGTGACCAATTACTTAGAGAAGTTAGCTTCCCTCACCTATAAATAGAAGCCACCTGCTCAAAGATTCAGGGGGGAGATAGAGAAGAATTGAAGGACGAGAGTAGAGGACGAAGATCAAGGAGAAAGAGAAATCACAGAGAACTATGATATAGAGTAGACTTGCGTTGGCAATGTATTATTGCGTGATGTATTGTTTTGCTGGCATGAGCTAACTTTCTTCTTCAAGGCTTAGCGCAAGCACCTCATGCGGTGATAAGTATATTTTGTAAGCGCACATTTTGACTTAATGGAACATTAATTGCCTTCTACTTAGGTGCGATAATCTTTTCATTACTAACTCCCGCTTGGCCAGCCGGATGTGGTAGCAGTATGCTAAATCCCTGACAAGTAATGCATGCGGACATCTCTAAGTAGAACAAGTTAGCGCAAGACATGTAGTCTTGGTAGGAATTACTACCGCTAAAAGATAGTGCATGCATGAGCTTTGATTGCGTTGTGACTAACACAGTCCCTTGTAAGTTTTAGAGAACCACGCCTCCCGCATAAACTAGCCAAATAACTAATTGATAGTTTTTATGCCAAAAGCAGAAGGAGTACCAGAAGAAAAACTTATAATTTTTTTTCTCACTTAGGCATTAATGGATCAATTAATCAAAGTATGCGCTACAAGGTTCTTATAAACGCATGAGGTTGCAACCGCAACAGGCTTGATACCATTCCTTTTTATACTTTCTTTTCACTCTTATTGCATGATTTAGCTTTCTACAAGTGTTATTGTTTTAATCCTACCAACTTCATTATTTATGCTTTTATATAATATTACACGTTTTGAGTTTAGGTTAGTAAATATTGTTAAAAACTTTGCAAATACCCTTCCCTGTGGATTCAACCATGGACTCACCAGGTATTACTTGATTTTGTCAATTTACACTTGGATTGATTAAAATCTACGATAGTATTGTATTAAATTGTTAAAACACTCTGACGAGAACCACCAAAGTTTTTGGCGCCGTTGCCGGGGAAGGGCAACAAACTTTTAATAATTTTTCTGATCTGACACTCCGTGTGATATTATCTACTGTGTTCCCTGTCGAGTACTTTTTCTCCAGGTAACCAGAGGTTGTATGCGTGCTGCTCGACAAATCGATTTCGAAGTCGATCCCGAAATTGATAGAACATATCATAGAAGAAGAAGAAATCGAAGAGCCCGAAGACAATCAGGAGAAATTTCAGCACCAAACCAACCAAACAGACCGTTAAATCCCATCCAAATGGTCGATGATAGGGCCAGAGGGATAAGAGATTATGCAGCCCCTGCGAATTGTAGTTTCAATCCAGGGATAGTACAACCCACTCTAGAAACAGAAAGGTTTGAATTAAAACTTGTTATGTTTCAAATGTTGACAGCTGCAGGACAGTTTGGAGGAAGTCTAGCAGAAGATCCACACTCTAACCTAAAGTCATTCCTGGACATTTGTAATAAATTTATTATTCCAGGAGTAACACATGAGCAATTGCAAGTCATCTTATTTCCTTATTCATTAAGGGATGCGACGAAAGTATGGCTTAATCAGCAGCCAGCAAACTCCATCGCAACATGGAATGACCTGGCTGAGAAGTTTCTAGAAAAATACTTTCCACCCACCGCAAACTCTAGATTGAGGAAGGAAATAATGACTTTCACGCAAATGGAAGATGAAACATTAAGTGAGGTGTGGGAACGTTTCAAGAGCTTACTACAAAGGTGCCCGCATCATGGACTACCCCTCTGCATTCAACTGGAAACCTTCTATGTGGGACTTAACAAGAACTCGCAAGTCTTGGTGGACTCCTCCGCAAATGGTGCACTGCTGAGAAAGACGTACGACGAAGCTCACGCAATCCTCGATCGGATTACACGCAACAATTACGAGTGGGGCACTACAGAAGATAGAAGAAGGAGACCTCTTAAAACCAGCTCGGGAAGTTTTGAGGTTGATCCAATAACCTCAGTAAACGCAAAGATAGATGCATTAACCACGAAAATGGATGCGCTCACAGCTAGCACAACACCCCTGATCGCGCAACTCAATGCAGTTGGGTGCAGGATCTTCGGCGAAGGACACACGCATGACCTGTGTCCTTCAAACCCAGAATCAGTTTTCTATGTTGGACTGCAAGGAGCTGTGCACAACAACCCATTTTCAAACACATACAATCCATGATGGAGAAATCATCCCAACTTCTCATGGAATGGTGGCGCAAACAAACAGCCACAACAAGGTAATATAAACCCTGCACCCTGATTATTTAATTCTAACAATGAACAATCCTCGTAGGGACAGTTTCAGCGCAAGAACAATTCAGACGGTGGAAACCAAAGAGCATCATCTTCAAATGCGTTGGAAACTATGATGAACGAATTCATGGCGAGTCAAAAGGAGTATATGGCAAACAATGATGCGGTGGTACAGAGCCAAGCCGCATCCTTGCGCAGTCTGGAAATGCAGGTAGGTCAACTTGAGTCGGAGCTAAAGAATAGACATGCGGGAGCGTTGCCCAGCAATACTGAATATCCAAAGGGGAAGGACGACTGTCATGCGGTAACTCTTCGCAGTGGAAAACAGTTGCAAGCAAACGACCCTGCGTCAACGCAGAAAAATTTGACCACAAATGCACCCGCAGAAGACAGCAACCAGAGGCAAGAAGAAAAAGTAACGGAAGAAGAAGAACCCAAAAAGACGGAGGCCCACTGATAACTTTCCAAAAGGGAGTTATTTATACCTTATTTCTATAGGGATTTGTGTGTCTTTTGTGCTAAATAGGGTTGCTTTTAGATATATATTATATGTTTTAACCCATTTGGAAGAATGGATGCTTTGGAAGTTATTTTGTGCAGAATATATTGCTGAGCGACTTGAGGGAGCAAAAGCTGTGCTGGAGCAAAGCTGGGAGCAAAACTGCCACGTCACAGTTCGTTAGCCAATTTAATGAACTGAATTCTGTTAAGCTATTCTCGGGATAAAGGAGCAAGGAGAGCCATCCACGTGTCTAGGTCAACCTAATTCAAGCCTCCTATCACTCTATAAAAGGAGATAGCCGCCCAAGTCAAATTCATTCGTTTTTGGGAAGGAGATTCCATCCTTGGGAGGAACATTCCACTCTTGGAAGGGGATCATTTCTCATTTCCATTTTGGGAGCCGAATAGAAGAGAGAGATTGGAGACCTACAAGAAGACCATCAACTGCAAGCTGATCAAGGGAATTATTATTTTCTTGTATTACTTTGTAGTTATGGATGCATTTACTTATATTGTAACGTGTGTCTCTATGCACTTTATGAACTAAGTAATTTTAGGCATTGGTTAGGGAACATGTAGTTGTCGTACTTAATATATATGCAATATATGTTGATTGTTGCATCTTGATTATTTGTTGTGCTCATTTATATTTTGTGCCCGCCTGGCCAGCCGGTATGAATATCACTTTCTAGTTTCAGGGATGATTTAGAGAGTGTGTGGCATTTAATCACACTAGATCATTGTGTATTGGTGAGCGCCAGTGACTGAGCTAGGGATAGCCAGTTGCCTAGTGCTTGATCGGTAGTGCTTCATTGGAGTTGAAACACATTCTAAAAAATCCAGAGTTCCGGGAGGAATCCGCTAATAAGACTACGAGAGTTTTGCATGATCAATAATATTGCGAGAGCATCTTTTAAAACAATTACTAAATCCTGAGCAGCGCCTATTTCTAATCTGTCTGCCTATTTGTTTACTTTCTGTTTTGTCATTTCTTTTGCTTCAGCATTCTATAAAAACCAATCATTTTAACCGTTCTTGAAACCATTAAAAAGCTAAACAAAATAGATAAAGTGGAAGCTAATTCAGACCTGGGATTCGATAAATACTTATTACTTGCTGCGGACTGTGTATACTTGCACAGAGTTCTAGAGTCTTTTCATATCTCATTTTTACTCACTCTGGAAACCCAACAAGTTTTTGGCGTCGTTGCTGGGGACTTGAATATGTTTTTATCTGATATGTGTTGTGTATGTGTTTTAGTGGTTTGGTGCTAGAACTTTTTGATTGTTTCTTTTGTTTTTTCAGGTGTGAGTTTGGTGCATGAACGATCCGCCTAGGGTAAGGTTCGAACTTGATCCGGAAATCGAGAAGACATTCAGGAGAAGAAGGAGAGAGCAGCATAGAAACCAGAATTCAATGGATAACATGCCGCGTCTTCCGCAAGGTCCAGAAGACCCAGCGAATCCCCAGCAGAATCGTGTGTTGCAGCAAAACCAGCCGCTGGAGCAAAATGAACAGCAAAATAATCAGGTTGAGAATCCTATCTTGGTAGCAAATGATAGGGCCAGAGCCATTCGAGCGTATGTTTTTCCAATGTTTGATGAGTTAAATCCAGGGATTGCACGTCCTCACATTGAGGCCGCAAATTTTGAAATGACACCGGTAATGTTTCAGATGTTGCAAACCGTGGGTCAATTCCATGGTTTGTCATCTGAAGACCCCCATTTACATCTTAAGTCTTTTCTAGGAGTTAGTGATTCTTTTGTAATTCAAGGAGTGCCTAGAGATGCCCTTAGATTAACTTTGTTCCCGTATTCTCTTAGAGATGGAGCAAAGGCATGGTTAAATTCTTTTGCTCCAGGATCAATTAGGACATGGTTTTGCTCCAGGATCAATTAGGACATGGAATGAGTTAGCGGAAAATCTTCTTAGTAAATATTTTCCACCAAATAGGAATGCTAAATTGAGGAGTGAAATAGTAGGGTTTAGGCAACTTGAAGATGAAACTTTTAGTGAGGCTTGGGAGAGGTTTAAGGAGCTTTTGCGAAAGTGTCCCCACCATGGTCTACCACATTGTATCCAAATGGAAACATTTTACAATGGGTTAAATGGAGCAACCCAAGGTATGGTTGATGCTTCAGCTGGAGGGGCCCTTTTGGCAAAAACTTTTAATGAAGCCCATGGAATTTTAGAAAGAATATCAACTAATAGTTGTCAGTGCTCAGATGTTAGAGACACAAATAAAAAGGTTAAGAGTGTGTTAGAGGTTGATGGTGTGTCCACCATTAGGGCTGATATTGCAATGTTAGCTAATGCTCTTAAAAATGTGATAGTGGTTAGTCATCAGCAGCCACCAGCTGTGGAGCCTGCTATAGTGGTGAACCAAGTTGTAGAGGAGGCATGTGTCTGTTGTGGTGAAGACCACAACTACGAGTTTTGCCCCAGCAATCCAGCTTCTGTGTTTTTTGTAGGTAATCAGAGGAATAACCCTTATTCTAACTTTTATAATCCAGGTTGGCGCAACCATCCCAATTTCTCATGGGGAGGACAAGGAAGCAATGTGCAAGCACAACAAAAGGTGAACCAATCGGGATTTGCTAAAGCGCAGGTATTGCCCCAGCAAAATAAGCAGGCTTTGCCCCAGCAAAGTTCAGAGAGTTCTCTTGAGGCAATGATGAAAGAATATATGGCTCGTACAGATGCCGCAATTCAAAGTAATCAAGCTTCAATGAGAGCCCTGGAATTGCAAATGGGCCAGCTAGCTAATGAGCTGAAGGCAAGGCCTCAGGGGAAACTTCCTTTAGATACTAAACACCCTAAAAGGGAAGGTAAGGAGCAGGTAAAGGCAGTGACTCTTAGGAGTGGTAAGCCACTAGAAGAAAGAAAAGAGCCTAGTAAACCCCAGAATGTAGAAAATAATTGGGATAAAAATGTTGTTGTTGAGAAAGAGTTGGAGTCTGGTCAAGGTGCTGGAGGCAGCAATAATAATGCTGGAGCATCTGGTTCTGTTCCAGATGTGGAACCACCTTATGTGCCACCCCCACCTTATGTACCACCTCTACCTTTTCCACAAAGGCAAAGGCCTAAGAATCAGGATGGTCAATTTAAGAAGTTTTTAGAGATTCTTAAGCAATTGCATATAAATATCCCTTTAGTAGAAGCTATTGAGCAAATGCCCAATTATTCTAAATTTCTTAAGGATATTTTAACTAAAAAGAAGAGGTTAGGTGAGTTTGAAATTGTATCTCTTACTGAGGAATGTAGTGCTATTCTTAAGAATGGGCCACCAACCAAGGGTAAGGATCCAGGATCATTTACTATAGCTGTGTCCATAGGTGGAAAAGAGTTAGGTAGAGCACTTTGTGATTTGGGTGCTAGCATTAACCTTATGCCTCTTTCGATCTATCGAAAGTTAGGTATTGGTGAAGCTAAGCCTACCATAGTCACACTCCAATTAGCTGATAGGTCTATCACATATCCTGAGGGTAAAATTGAGGATGTCTTAGTGAAAGTAGATAAGTTCATATTTCCTGTTGATTTTATTATCTTAGACTATGAGGCTGATAAAGATGTCCCAATTATTCTTGGTCGTCCATTTTTTGGCTACTGGTAGGGCATTAATAAATGTTCAAAAAGGGGAATTAACAATGAGGGTTTATAATGAGGAAGTAAAATTTAATGTGTTTAAGGCCATGAAGTATCCAGACGAAATGGAAGATTGCTCTTTCATTAGGATTATGGAGAACACAATTGTTGAGACAGCAATTCAGGATTCGACAAATAAACATTTGGAAGATCATGGAGAGGTTAGTGTAGAAGATTTAGAATTAGCCCATCTTTCTGTATGCATAAAATCACTCTAGAGGAGGGATCCTTTAGGAGTATTGAGCATCAAAGAAGGCTTAACCCTACAATGAAAGAGGTTGTTAAAAAGGAGGTGAATAAATGGTTGGATGCTGGGATTATTTATCCAATTGCAGATAGCAATTGGGTAAGCCCTGTCCAATGTGTTCCTAAGAAAGGAGGTGTCACAGTGGTGAGTAATAAAGACAATGAGTTGATCCCAACCAGGACAGTAACTGGCTGGAGGGTTTGCATGGATTACAGGAGGCTTAACAAAGCTACCCGTAAGGACCACTTCCCTCTGCCATTTATTGACAAGATGTTGGATAGATTGGCTGGTCAGGCCTACTACTGTTTCTTAGATGGTTATTCTGGGTATAACCAGATTACCATTGCTCCTGAGGATCAGGAAAAAACCACTTTGACCTGCCCTTATGGGACATTTGCTTTTAGGCGAATGCCTTTTGGCCTTTGCAATGCTCCAACAACATTTCAGAGGTGTATGTTAGCAATTTTTTCTGATATGATTGAGTCCACTGTTGAGGTATTTATGGACGATTTTTCAGTTTTTGGAGGGTATTTTCAGAATTGTTTGGATAATTTAGGTAAAGTGTTAAAGAGATGTGAGGATACCCATCTAGTTCTTAATTGGGAGAAATGCCACTTCATGGTGAAAGAGGGCATTGTGTTAGGTCATAGAATATCAAAGAACGGTCTAGAAGTTGATCGAGCAAAAATAGAGGTTATTGAGAGATGCTGCAGTAGGTGCTATGCTGGGGCAAAAGCAGGGAAAATTTATCCATCCGATCTATTATGCAAGCAGGGTTTTGAATGAGACATAGGTCAACTATACAACTACTGAAAAGGAGTTGTTAGCTGTTGTGTTTGCTTTTGAGAAATTCCGGCCATATTTGGTTGGGTCCAAAGTTACAGTTTTTACGGATCATGCAGCAATAAGGTACTTAATGTCTAAGAAAGATGCAAAGCCTAGACTAATTCGTTGGGTTTTATTATTGCAGGAATTCGACTTGGAGATAAAGGATAAGAAGGGATCATAGAATGTCATTGTAGATCATTTGTCTCGTCTTGATCCATCATCATCTTTGCTGAAGCAATCTACCATTTCAGATTCTTTTCCAGATGAACAGCTCTTTGCTGTTGAGGTAAAGGTAGTCAAGGATGTCCCTTTGTATGCTGATATTGCTAACTTTTTGGTACAGGGAGTAACTCCTATTGACATGGATTGGAGGCAGAAGAAGAACTTTAAGCATGATGCAAAATATTTCTATTGGGATGAGCCATTGATGTATAAACAATGCTCTGATGGTATTATTCGTAGGTGTGTTTCAGGTGATGAAGCAAAGGAAATCCTGGAGCAATGTCACTCTTCACCGTATGGAGGCCATTTCAGCGGTCAGAGGACAGCTATGTGGATTTTGCATTGTGGATTCTTCTGGCCTTCCTTATTTAAGGATGCCCATTGGTTCCATAAGCAATGTGATGCTTGCGCAAGGAGAGGAAATTTGGGGCCCACAGATGAGATGCCTCTTACTTACATTTTGGAAGTGGAATTATTCGATGTATGGGGTATTGATTTTATGGGGCCATTTCCCCCTTCTAATGGTAATGATTTTATCTTATTGGCAGTTGATTACGTGTCCAAGTGGGTGGAGGCCATTGCATGCCATCAGAATGATGCCAAGACAGTATCAAGGTTTCTTCAATCGCACATTTTTGCGCGGTTTGGGACACCTAGAGCTCTAGTGAGTGACGAGGGTACACATTTTGTTAACAATATCTTAACTAAGTTGTTAGCTAAGTATGGAATCATGCATAGGATAGCTACCCCTTATCACCCACAAGAAATTGTCAAGCTGAAATAAGCAATAGGGAAATTAAATCAATTCTAGAAAAAGTAGTCCATCCATCTAGGAAGGATTGGTCTTTTAGGTTGGATGAGGCTCTCTGGGCTTATAGGACAGCCTATAAGACTCCTCTAGGTATGTCTCCCTATAGGTTAGTATATGGGAAAGCTTGTCATTTACTATTAGAGCTTGAGCATAAAACGTTTTGGGCTTTGTAAAAGTTAAATTTTGATCTAAGTTGTGCAGGGGCAATTAGAATGCTGCAGCTTAACGAGTTGGAGGAATTTCGCCAATTTTCTTATGAAAATTCGAAAATGTACAAAGAAAAGAATAAGCTGTGGCATGACAAGAAAATTAAACCTAAATAGTTTGTCAAAGGTCAGAGAGTTTTGCTTTACAATTCTAGATTAAAATTGTTTCCTGTGAAACTAAAATCTAAATGGTCAGGGCCATTTATTGTGATTGAGGTTTTTCCCCATGGAGCAATTACTTTGCAGGATGAAAAATATGGGAGAGTGTTCAAAGTGAATGGTCAGCGTGTGAAACATTATTGGGGAGAGGAGTTCCAGACGAAATATCCTTCCCTAAAGTTGGTTGATGAATGAGAGAGCGAGATATTTGCGGGAGCATTACACAGAGCAATACTTTGAGCTCCCAGTGTTTGTTTTGATTTTATTTCTCGCTGATTTGGTTTGATATTAATTTGAATAATTTTAGATTTGGTTTGTTTAAATATTGCATGATTTATTTTATTAGTCGTTTTTTTTAATGTTGTAGTTTCTATTTTTGAGTATTTTTATTATTTCTGCCAGTTTAGTTTTTATTTATTCCGATTAGATTTAGTTTGATTTTAATTCAGTTTTTATCTTCGGTTATTTAAATTTCTGTTTAAGTTTAGGTTTAATAAAGATTTTTCCTAATTTATTCGGCTTCAAATAATAAAAAAAAAAGATTTGATTTTAGCGGTTAATTTAAATTTAAAATTTCCTGATTTGATTCTTCTATTTTGAGTTTGAATTTTCCGTATCCAAGATTCTTCAGGTAATCTTTTGTTCAGAAGGTTGTTGCAGCAAAGTTATGACTGAAGCAAATCATCCGTCCGAGTAGGAAGGGTTTATTGTGAATTAATTACTTTTACCGTTTGATTTTGAATTTTCTGTGGGCAAGTAAATTGCATGGATGCTGCCACGTGTTGCATAGGGGTAATCCAACGGTTTAGCCGTTTGACAGCACATAATTATTTACCATGGGCGATTGAAATTCAAGATTTTACCTTTGATGGATTTGATTTACAAATTAAATGAGGTTTGAACGGTAATTCCATTTAATGAGGGGCAAAATCTTTCGGTTACGATTTGTTTTGCTGAAGCTCCATTTATTCAGAAGCCTTCAGTAAGTTCTTCTCACTTCATCTTCTTGTTCGTCCCTTGCCATTTATATTTTTCTTCTTTTTTTGTGTGTGGTAAAATCCCATTGAGTCTCCTGTGGTGAAAACGAGAGCAAGAAAAGAGAGAAACAATTGAGGAAGAGGAGGTACCCCCGAAGTACAGAAAGCTAAGGCAAAGAAAAAGAAAACACTAGAAAAGAAAGAGGCTAAGAAGAGAAGAAGACAGCAGAGGGCTGAGGATCAAGAAATAGTGCAGAAGATAGTCGAGGAGGTTGCTGCCGAGGTAGTTGAAGAAGGCAATCCGAAGAAACCTGAAGGACAAAACCCAGAGCAGACTGAGCCGAGAGTTGCGGATACAGAGGAAGTTCGTGAGGAAAACAAAGAGGAAGTTCGAGGAGAAAATGCATAGGAAGTTCAAGAAAGGCAGATTGAGGATGTGCTAGAAGAACAGGCAGAAGTTGCGCCTGAAAAAGGTAATGAGCCAGTACAGGAGGCTCGAGTGGAGGTGATCATGCCGGAAGTGCCAAAACGTCGCCGTGTGAAGCGAAAAGCTGGACGCGTCAAGGTAGTCCGAACTGATACTCCCTCGCTGCCAACCACTGACTCTAAGAGAGAAAATGCAAAAAGAGGGGAACAGGAGAAAAATGAGGCCGAGGCAAAAGTAAGAGAGGAAGCAGAGAAAAAAGCTGAAGAAGAAAGGTTGATCAAGCAAAGGGCAGACAAGGGCAAGAGTGTTGCTGCAGCATCGGAGGAACCTGACGAGATAGAAGAGCCACAGTTGTCGTATGTCTGCTTCGTCAACCGTCTTGCCAGAGCAAAGTATGATGAGTTGCTGAAGAGAGACTTCCTGTTCGAGAGAGGATTTAGTGGTGATCTTCCACATTTTCTGAGGGCTGGCATCACGAACCATGGTTGGGAGTTATTCTGTTCCAAGCCTGAATCTGTGAACGCGCGGTAGTGCGCGAATTTTATGCAAACATTGACGAGGAAGATGGTTTCCAAGTTATCTTTCGAGGTGTAGAGGTCGACTGGAGTCTTGGTGCTATTAATGCATTATATAACCTTTTAGATTTCCCACACGCAGGATACAATGAGATGGCTGTGGCGCCATCTAATGAGCAGTTGAGTGATGATGTGAGGGAAGTTGGCGTTGAAGGGGCGCAGTGGAGACTTTCAAAGACTGAGAAAAGGACATTTCAGTCAGCCTATCTTAAGAAGTAAGCAAATACATGGATGAGATTCATCAAACAGAGGTTGCTTCCAACGACTTATGACTCGACGGTTTCCAGGGAAAGTGTTCTACTGGCGTTTGCGATTTTAAGGTCTCTCGGTATTGATGTAGGGAAGATTATTGCGAGTGAAATGTCTGGATGTTGGAAGAAGAAAGTGGGGAAGTTGTTTTTCCCGAATACTATTACATTGCTTTGCAAGAGAGCAGGGGTTCCGGAGAATGAATTAGACGTCATTTTATTTGACAAGGGAATCATTGATACGCCTAACTTGGCACGGCTTCTGTGTATGCAAGAGGCACGTCAAGGTGGACTTGTTTTTGACATTCACAAGATTAGAGAACAACTTGCACTGTCGACCAGCAGGCAAGAGTTTGCCGAGAGGCAATCTCAGACTTTCTGGAACTATGTTAAACGTCGTGATACCAATCTGAAGAAGGCGCTGCAGGAAAATTTTTCCAAACCATTTCCAGCCCTTCCAGTGTTCCCTGATGATTTGTTGAACCCTGGATTCCGCCCCCACCGATGGAAAGAGAAGAAGAGGATGATGAAAATGAGCAGGGTCATGAGGACTGACGGATGAAGTGGCCCTGAGCGAGCATGATTTTTTGTTCTGAAATTTTTGTTTGCTCCGCATTTTCTAACTTCATTTTTCTTTGAATGTTTTCAATTTCTGTTTTTATGTTTTTGTTTTCTTAGGCCATCAAATATTTTTCTTTGTAATCTTTTTTCTTTATTTTTAATGAAATTTTCGAAGTATTTCTGTTCTATAAGCACTAAGTAATTCTGACTTAACTAATTTTCTTCTAAATTTTTGAAGCTTGGTCTGGTTAAGCTTAATTAGATCAAGGTATTCTGATCTCCATAAACCTTTTGCTTGAGCATTTCTTCTAGCCTGGTCGTTGCTGCGGCAAGAAGATTCTTAGGTAGTGTCGATTTATTTGATCCACTTTAAGCTTAGTTCTAGTCCCATGCTTAGTTTGAAAATTCAGATAGAAAAGTTTAAGTTTGGGGGTATAATTCATGAAATTAATGATTCATTGGGGACAATGAATAATTCAAGTTAGGGGGACTTTTTGCTACTTTAATTGTTTTGCTCGAGCATTCCTCTCCTTCATTAGATAATTTGCTAGGTTATTGAGTAACTAGGGACATTTGTGATACCCACAGTTTGTCTTTGCGTCAAAAGATAACCTAGGAAATGTGAAAAATGAAAAATTATTTGCTGAAAAAAAGATTGATTGTTGAAAATTTTGCTTAGAAAATTCATGGAGAGAAAGCTTTGAAGGATGAATGGCAATCCAGCAATTTTCTGTCTCCCAGAACTTAGGTGAGCTTCATCATAAAATGTTGCCATTCTGAGAGGCAAGAGATACAATAACTAAGGATTTTTGAGCTTTACAACGAGTATTTAGCCTAGTTGGTGATGAGTTTGAGGCAAGGGTATACTGCACCATAAAGTGGGTCATCCCATGCTTAAGAACTTATGACTGTAGGGCTGCTTTAAGTCTGAAAAACAAAAATATAAACCCCTTAAAAATGTGTTTTAATATGTCTGATATTAGAGCTAGGCTGTGGCAAGTTCTTAGAATTGATTTAAAAGTGCTGATTATTTGTCCATGCAGGAAGAACTATTTTGCTGCAGCAGTCCTTGGTTTTGCAGAATGCTCAGGAAAAGGATGAAGGTAGTGTTGGGTTATCTGTTTTAATTAAGCTATGCTTTGTCTGATGTTTTGAATTCTTAAGAGAAGGTTGGTTAGTATTGCTCGGGACGCGCAATAGTTCAAGTTTGGGGGTATGATAACTCTCCAAAAGGGAGTTATTTATACCTTATTTCTATAGGGATCTGTGTCTCTTTTGTGCTAAATATGGTTGCTTTTAGATATATACTATATGTTTTAACCCATTTGGAAGAATGGATGCTTTGGAAGTTATTTTGTGCAGAATATATTGTTGAGCGACTTGAGGGAGCAAAAGCTGTGTTGGAGCAAAGCTGGGAGCAAAACTGCCACGTCACAATTCGTTAGCCAATTTAATGAACTGAATTCTGTTAAGCTATTCTCGGGATAAAGGAGCAAGGAGAGCCATCCACGTGTTTAGGTCAACCTAATTCCAGCCTCCTATCACTCTATAAAAGGAGATAGCCGCCCAAGTCAAATTCATTCCTTTTTGGGAAGGAGATTCCATCCTTGGGAAGAACATTCCACTCTTGGAAGTGGATCATTTCTCATTTCTATTTTGGGAGCCGAATAAAGGAGAGAGATTGGAGACCTACAAGAAGACCATCAACTGCAAGCTGATCAAGGGAATTAATATTTTCTTGTATTACTTTGTAGTTATGGATGCATTTACTTATATTGTAACGTGCGTCTCTATGCACTTTATGAACTAAGTAATTTTAGGCGTTGGTTTGGGAACATGTAGTTGCCGTGCTTAATATCTATGCAATAAATGTTGATTGATGCATCTTGATTATTTGTTGTGCTCATTTATATTTTGTGCCCGCCTGGCCAGCCGGTATGTGTTGGGTTTTATGCACCTAGAACTCGTAGATAATGAATGTAAACAAATTTTATACTTGTATTTAATAAAGTGTTATTTAGTTTCTGCAATAAAATGTTATTGTTAAATATTGCACTATTTGACCCAAATCCAATAAACTAAGATCTAAGGTTGTTTGTATGTATCTTGAACTAGTATGTTTGGACATACGGGGATCGATGTTCAAGTAACAACCTAAAAGGTCTATAGTATAGGGATAAGGCTGGGTACCTTATCCTGGTGACACTATGGATACGACCCGCTTTGTATTATGATACAAACGCTATGATCCAACGCGTTCATGTAGTTGACATGCGAGTGGAGGTATCCTATGCAATGAGTTTGCATAAGACCGGACCGCGAAATAGTTAACCACTAACTGTAACACCGTTAGTTGGCTTGGTTTCTATTTCACTAGGATGACCTAGACAACTCAGTCTCAATCCTCAGTGGATTATGGACGCCTGTTCACGAGGAGTTGTCCTTTGATTTGTATGGGTGAGAGTGGCCAACACGCCGACTCAATAAGCCTACCATTTTGAGGACAATACCAAGTGGGGAGCTGGGAACATAATCACACAAGATGGAATTCACTCCTTCCCAACTCTAGGGTAAGTAGAGGTGTGTTCCCTTAAGTGGTGTCTCCGGGACTTGAACAATGAGCCCAACCCTCTCTATGGCACGAGAGGGACTTCTGTTTGTTGGTTGGACCTCAAACAGGTTGTTCATTAGAGGAGCATTGGGAACTTAAGGACAAAGATGTAAACCATGGGTATAACGGTAATTTGACCCAGCTGGGATACGAACACACGTGAAGGACTGACTTGTAGTATTGGTCGATATCTGTGGACACAAAAATATTATGCAGTGAGAAGAGTGCAGCTGAGGGTCTTTAGTGGAATGACCCACAGTTAACGAATGGAGACTAACTTGGTTAATGAGTTTAAGCCGATTAGTCTCGTATCGTTGGAGCTTCTGATCTGTAGGTCCATTAGGTCCCACTGGTAGCTCGTAAAAAGACTTGAAGCAAACAAATATAAATTGTAAATTGAAAGTGTTCAATTTATTTGGGGAATCGTATAATGTATATTGATGCATTATAATATAAAGTTTATGAAACTTTATAATATAATTTTTGAATTAATTTAAAAAATTAATTCTTGAGAGAAAATATTTGAAAGAGTTCAAATAAATTTAATATGAATTGGATTCATATTAATTTTAATAAAATCCCTAAGATTAAATATATGATATTTAATTGGATAATTAATTAATTATGGAATTAATTAATTATTTATTAAAATTAGAGACCTTTTCCTATTAGGAAAGAAAATATTTGAAAGAGTTCAAATAAATTTAATATGAATTGGATTCATATTAATTTTAATTTTAATAAAATCCCTAAGATTAAATATATGATATTTAATTGGGAAATTAATTAATTATGGAATTAATTAATTATTTATTAAAATTAGAAACATTTTCCTATTAAGAAAAGGTCTTCCTTTACCTATTAGGAAAAAGGTCTTGGCCTTTACTATATATAGGACCCCTGGGGTGGGGTGAAAGGCATCCCATTGTCTCTCATTCTCTCAGAGATCTCTCCCAAAAGACTCCCACAAGTCTCCTGCTTCAAGAAGTCTTAGAGATATACCGGTGTAGCCGATTGGTGGTGTTCGCACAAGAGGGTTGCTGCGTTTTCAATCTTATTGGCAAGAAAAGGAGAATTGATCAAGGCTTTCTACAAAAGTAAGTTTTCGATGAAATCCTTGATCACTAGGATCAATCTAGTTGATCTTTTAGCATGTTTATAGCCTATGTACAACCCATTAAATATAGATTTATTGTTGTAATATTTCACAAATTGTATTGGTATTTCAATTAGAATCTAAGACTCTGAGTAGGTTCGGTAATACTTTCCGCTGCGTGGGGCTTTTATCCCTTCAGTATGAATATCACTTTCTACTTTCAGGGATGATTTAGGGAGTGTGTGGCATTTAATCACACTAGATCATTGTGTATTGGTGAACGCCAGTGATTGAGCTAGGGATAGCCAGTTGCCTAGTGCTTGATCGGTAGTGCTTCATTGGAGTTGAAACACATTCTAAAAAATCCGGAGTTCCAGGAGGAATCCGCTAATAAGACTGTGAGAGTTTTGCATGATCAATAATATTGCTAGAGCATCTTTTAAAACAATTACTAAATTCTGACCAGCGCCTGTTTCTAATTTGTCTGCCTATTTTTTTACTTTCTGTTCTGTCATTTCTTTTGCTTCAGCATTATATAAAAACCAATAATTTTAACCGTTCTTGAAACCATTAAAAAGCTAAACAAAATAGATAAAGTGGAAGCTAATTCAGACTTTGGATTCGATAAATACTTATTACTTGTTGCGGATTGTGTATACTTGCACAGAGTTCTAAAGTCTTTTTATATCTTATTTTTACTGTGTATACTCTGGAAACCCAACACCCACGCAGAAAAGGAGCCCGACGCATATAAACCCACAATCCCTTTTCCTCAAAGATTGCGGAAGAAAAATGATGAAGCCCAGTTTAAGAAATTTTTAAGTGTCTTGCGAGAGCTACACATCAACATACCACTTGTGGAGGCATTACAGAAGATTCATAGCTACGCAAAGTTCTTAAAAGACATTCTGATGAATAAACGACCGTGGAAAGAGTTTGAGACTGTTGCGCTGACAAGTGAGTGTAGCGCAATCCTTGCCAACAAGCTTCGACCTAAATTAAAAGATCCTGGAAGCTTCACGATTCCTTGTTCAATAGGAGGAATTGATGTTGGCAGAGCATTATGCGACCAAGGCGCAAGCATTAATTTAATGCCATTATCGGTTTACAAGTGCCTAGGGATCGGAGAAGCAAGACTGACCACCATCACACTTCAATTGGCAGACAGATCTATAGTCCACCCCGAAGGAAAAATTGAAGACGTGTTGGTAAAAGTTGACAAGTTTATTTTTCCTGCAGATTTCATCATTCTCGATTATGAAGCTGACAGAGAAGTTCCCATTATTTTGGGAAGACCATTTCTTGCAACCGGCCAAACATTGATTGACGTACAAAAAGGAGAACTGACAATGCGTATGAACGATCAGAGAGTGGTTTTTAATGTTCTCACTTCATTGAAATACCCCGATGACAACAAAGAATGCAACATGGTAGCTCGCATAGATGTATGCTCCCCGCAAGAAATATTACAGTCAAATGCGTTCAACTCCACGAAAGAAGAAGACAAGGAAGAACAGGTGGAAGAAAACTACATACTAGCGCAACCTACAAAAACTATCCTTGCGTTAGATCTCAAAGAAGGAATCCCCATCTTACATTCCATAGCGCAACCTCCTGCGCTAGAACTTAAACCACTACCAACGCATTTGAAGTACAGATTTTTAGGAGAAAAAGAATCCCTACCAGTTATTATTTCATCAAGGCCTGATCAACCGCAAGAGCACCTTTTAATGCAGGTCCTCGCAAAGCACAAGAAAGCCATTGGATGGAGCCTAGCGGATATTAAGGGAATTAGCCCTTCATACTGCATGCATAAAATTCGCTTGCTAGACGAATCCAATGAATTTATTGAGCGACAAAGAAGATTAAATCCTGCGATGATGGAAGTCGTGCAAAAAGAAATTATCAAATGGCTCGACGCAGGTATAATCTACCCCATCGCAGACAGCAGATGGGTGAGCCCAGTGCAATGCGTACCTAAGAAAGGGGGAATGACAGTGGTAGCCAACGCAAACAATGAATTGATCCCATCACGCACCACTACTGGGTGGCGCATATGCATGGACTACCGAAAACTCAACGCAATAACGAAGAAGGATCATTTCCCCCTTTCATTTATTGATCAAATGTTGGATCGACTTGCGGGACAAGCATATTACTGCTTTTTGGACGGATATTCAGGGTACAATCAAATAACAATTGCGCCAGAAGACCAAGAAAAGACTACCTTCACCTGCCCATATGGCACCTTTGCGTTCAGAAGGATGCCATTTGGGCTGTGTAATGCGCCAGACACATTCCAGAGATGTATGATGGCCATCTTTTCAGAATTGCTAGAAAAGTCAGTGGAAGTTTTTATGGACGACTTCTCAGTTTATGGGAAGTCCTTCGCAGACTGTCTAACGCAGCTGGATCGAGTGTTGGAGCGATGCGAAGAGACTAACCTGGTGCTGAATGGGGAGAAGTGCCATTTTATGGTAGAAGAAGGCATCGTCCTAGGCCATCACATATCAAGCGCAGGTATTGAAGTCAATAAGGAAAAAATTGATGTTATTGAGAAACTACCACCACCTACCTCTGTAAAAGGAATTCGGAGCTTCTTGGGTCACGCAGGATTCTATTGCAGGTTCATCAGGAACTTCTCGCATATTACAAAGCCACTATGCGCATTGTTAGAAACAAACCGAAAATTTGAATTTTTAGAGAAATGCGCCAAGGCATTCAAGGATCTGAAGCTTGCGCTAGTCAGTGCATCCATTATCGCAACTCTAGATTGGAAGGAACCTTTTGTCTTAATGTGCGATGCTAGTGACGTGGCAGTTGGAGCAATCCTGGCACAAAAAAAAGGAGAAGATTCTGCACCCTATTTATTATGTCAGGAGAACATTGAATGAAGCACAAACCAACTACACAACAACCGAGAAAGAGTTAATAGTGGTTGTTTATGCCTTTGATAAATTTCGTGCTTATTTAATAGGCTCCAAAGTCATTGTCTACACAGATCATGCGGCGATAAAATACCTAATCACAAAAAAAGATGCGAATCCTAGGTTGATTAGGTGGATCTTATTGCTACAGGAATTTGATCTAGAGATTAAGGACAAAAAGGGGAGTGAGAATTTGGTCGCAGATCATTTGTCACGCTTGGAGAATCCTGAGAAGGTAAATGCGTCAGAAATCCCTATCGAAGAGGAGTTTCCCGATGAAAAGCTACTGGTGATTGAAGAAGAAGAGCCATGGTTTGCAGACATCGCAAACTACCTTGCCACAGGGGTCTTACCTAAGGAATACACAGTGCAACACCGTAAGAAATTCTTTCATGAACTAAAATTTTATTTATGGGATGACCCTTATCTGTACCGTAGAGGACCAGACCAGATCATCAGGAGATGCGTTGGACGTAGGGATGCGATGAGAATTTTGGGAGCTTGCCATGAAGCTCCATATGGAGGACACTTTGGAGGCCAACGCACAGCGGCTAAAGTGTTGCAGAGTGGCTACTGGTGGGCAACCTTGTTCCATGACGCAAAAAAATATGTGGACAGTTGCGACAAGTGCCAACGCACTGGTAATATCAACGCAAGGAATGAGATGCCGCAAAACTATATAATAGAAATTGAGTCGTTTGACGTTTGGGGCATTGATTTCATGGGACCTTTCCCATCATCGTAAGGATACCAATATATCCTCCTCGCAGTTGACTACGTCACAAAGTGGGTGGAGGCAATCGCTTGCATTAAGAACGATGCGGCGACAGTGGCAAGGTTCCTTAAGAAAAATATTTTTACAAGATTTGGTGTACCACGCAGATTGATCAGTGATGAAGGGACCCATTTTGTGAATAAAGTGATGAATAAGCTATTGGAAAAATATAATGTCAAACATCACATTGCAACAGTTTATCACCCTCAAAGCAATGGACAGGTTGAAGTATCGAACAGAGAAATAAAAAAAAAAAATCTTGAAAAAGTTGTCAGCACAAGCAGAAAAGACTGGGCGCAACACCTGGATGATGCAATATGGGCATATCGCACAACCTTCAAAACACCCATAGGAATGTCTCCCTATGCGTTGGTGTTTGGCAAGGCTTGTCATTTGCCCTTAGAATTGGAACACAGGGCGCATTGGGCAATGAAACGTCTCAAAATTGATCCAGATGCAGCAGGACAAGAAGGATCTTCTTAATGGCATGACCAGTAGAGAAAAGCAAAAACAATGGCATGACCAAAGGATATGCAAGAAGGATCTTCGAGAAGGTATGAAAGTATTATTATTCAATTCCCGCTTACGTCTCTTTCCAGGAAAGCTAAAATCGAGGTGGTCGGGCCCATATACTATCCATAAGGTATATCTATATGGGGCAATGGACCTACTTTCTACTGATGGAAAGAGAATTTTCAAGGTCAACGGGCAAAGAGTAAAGCTGTACATTGAAGGGACCTTGGACGAGGTAGTTGAGATTATTCTTCTGAAAGATCCGTCTTAAAGTAGGAAGACAAAAATAGGTCCAGGACAAAAAGTGCTCTCAGTTGCATCAGGACCTAGCGCAAGGTAAGAGCACAACAGGTTAGAAGTTGTAATTATTTGTTTCTTTCCGCATGTTTATTTTTATTGCGTTACTACTTTTTATAATTTAGATCACATCGCATGCTCTACTCACAGTAGTTGCGTTAGAATTTCGATAGATTTGTTGCGACAAAGACTTAGGTGGAAAATCCCATTGCATGTCCCAATCCATCTGTATTTCTCTCGCATTTGAGGCGCAGTCATAATCATTTTTTGCATTTAATGAGTAGCACTAATCCCTGTCTTTGCACATTAACCAAGGCAACCGCCCACATTCCCCCATGATTAATCATGACCACCTACCTACGTGGGATGCGAAAGGGCATCAATACCAAAGCACACCAAGCCTTACGTTAGCTATAAAAAAATGCGCTTGCCATCCGAAAAACTTCATCTTCTTTATTCGTACCAAAAGCCCTAAACCCTTACTTCTCTCTCTAAGCTTCGCCAAACTCTTACAATGTCGGATTCCCAAGACCTTTCAGTTGGTGGCTACGCAGATGATGCCTCACCTTCATCGCCAGAGGTTGAAGGACCTCTCAGAGACGAAAGTTCATCATCTAGCGAGGGAAACACGAACCAAGAAAAAGGAGACCCCATGGAAACCGAGGAACATGAGGTCGTCGACGTCGACCAACAACCATCCCCTGAACATTCCATCTCCACGGCCAACCCTCCAGAGGTACTCGATATTGCACCTTTGGATACCTCGACCTTCATTATCCAACCTGCCACCCTTCAACCGGCCCAAAACCTTTCCACCCCTCGAAACCTAACGCCATTTCCATCTCCCTTCCCCTCTGTTCCCCTTATTCTTCCACCACCAGATTCCTCAGCCTCACTTGCATCCGATTCCATCCCATCATTTTCTTCTCCTCCCATAAGCAGTTTCCATCCACCATCCACCTCAGCGAAAACCACTTCGCCGCAGTTTTCTAAGTGGGAAGTGACCGCAGGAAAGTCCCTGATAGGAGAACTAGGCGAGGACGATAAAGAAATTCATCTCCGAAAAGAGCAAGAACAGACCGCCGCAAACGAAACAGCAGCCATACAAAGACAGGAGTCCAGCAATTGTCGCAACTAACCTAGCAATCATTGCGGCAGCCATGGAAGTTTCTGATTCCGAGGATGAACTCCCCCTTACTCATCGCCGCAACATCCAGTCCACGGGGGTAGTCATCTGCGAGCCCTCTGAAAGACCTGCGGCGGTCCCCAGCAAGAAACGAAAAGCACCCACCGCATCCAAAGGCAAAGGAAAATAAAAAGTGGGCGCAGCAAAAGAAAAGGTGGGCGACGACTGGGGCAAATTCCAAGAAGAAAGAGGTTTCAGCTGCACCCTCCCGCAAACAATGACACATCAAATTTCCCAATGCAAGTGAGAAACAGTTTGCGAGAATCCCCGATCTTACGCCCCTGCGCTAGCCCAAGACTTCTACTGGGCGCAGTGGCAAGAAGAAGTTGATGAAGTCTTGGTTCGAGGCCACGCAATCACATTTTCCTCCGCGCACATCAACAACGTCTACGAGTTGTGACACATCCCAAATGTAGAAGGGAATGCGCTCCTCGACTGCCTCGAGATGACTTCCTGAGCGTAGTACTTCTTGCGGTGGCCAGACCTGGGGCCAAATGGGATGGCCACGACACTGCGAGGTCCCTCAGATCACAGCTGCTAGACTTTGAGGCCACCTACTGGATGCATTGGGTGAAGAATCGCATCATGCCCACAACACATGATGCCACATTAACCCTTCAAAGGGTAATTCTCGTTTACTGTATTATGAAGGGAACCCCAATTGACCTAGGCCACATCGTCGTTGATACCTTGCGCCAGATTGCCGTAAAATCTAAGGGCGCAAGATTTTTCCCTGGCCTTGTCACATCTTTATGCCGAGCATCCAATCTCGTGCCCGCAGTAGACGAAGAAATCCAAACCATGCGGAAGGATTTCGACGACCAATGGTGGGGGCGCGTGACCAGCTCTCGCGATCGGCGATTGCAAGGAAGCTCGCAGCCAATAGCCCCTGCATCACAACTTACCGAGCCCACGCCTGCGCCTGAAGCACATAAGAAGAAGAGGTGCAAGCAAACCGCAGCCCGCAACCCACCACCAGCCGCAAGGACCCCTCGATCTACCCCACCAGCGCAGGTAAGCACTGTCTGCGCCCAACCTCATGGATCCTTGCCGCAATCACAAGAAAGCTTACCACCACCTCCTCCGCCACTGCAACCACCACTTGTCTAGCACACATCTCCTCCGCAGCGAAATGACGAATTGCGACAAGAAGAGATGTTTGAAGGTTCATTGCCGAGCCCGCCTCGCAATGAAGAGGTCCCCACACCGATCTATACGCCGCAAGCCACAGCTTCTGCGAGTACAACTTCTGCGAGTACAACTCCGACTGGGATTGATTTTACAATTGATATAGATGAAGCCCTTATCTTTTCATAGATGCGGCAGATAATTCACGATGTCATAGAGCCCTTGTGACAGCAGCAAGCAAGATTGTGCCAGCAACAAGAACTACTGCGAAAACAACAAGACGAGCTGTCGCAGCGGGTAAATGCCTTAGTCCTTTTTCTGATGAGATTGACTGAAGGTTTTGGCCGTTTGCCAGTCACGCCCAATTTGTTCGCATGGCCAACTGGACAACAAAGACCTCCTGGCGTAGGCCCATCACAAATGCGCGGAACCATGCCTCCACCTGCGCCAAGGGACCCAAGACCACCTCCACCTCCACCACCGCAGGAATAGAACTCACTCACTTAATTATCTCGCTATTTTTCATCACAATTTTCTCTCTGCCTTAATATAATGTCTTTATGTAGCAAATTCTCTGCGCTAGCTCCTTTTTTTTCTATCCACGCATCTGACCTTCTCAATTTTCTTAAATGCATTTCTTAAATTGGTTTAACCGTTGTCTTCATTTCCTCAGACCTTAAGGAAAATCCCTTCGCATTTTCGACTTGCCACAACTCAATCTTGATCTCTTTCAGTCCTTGCGATCCAGTGTAAGTTTAGGGGACAATGAGGGCATTGTCCAATTTAAGTTTGGGGGAGTCAGCGCATACATAAATAATGCATGCGTTCCTCTAGAATGCGGCATGTTTGTAGCCAGGGGCATTTATGACACCCATAGTTTGCCACTGAGCGAAGACAAATGCATCCTATGAGCGTAAAGGACAGTAAAAAAATGCAATGCCCGTAGTTGGATACCTTTCATCACAAATGTGGGTAAGCCAAAACGAAAGCATGCGTTTTGATGTCTATTGAAACATTAATTGTCTACTTAAAAAAAAAACAAAAAACAAAAACATATAGATATAAATAAGAGTAAAATTTCTATGCGCCCAGGACATGCAGGAGAAGATTGGCTGAGTTAACACAAGGAAGAATCTAAGCGCAAAAGGACTTTCTTTAAGCAATGAAGGAAATTTGGCAAAAGTTAACCTTGATTAGTAATGTGCGCAAGAAAAAGAGAAAAGAGAATGCTAAGATCGCAGGCAATGAAGAGGTTAGTAACTATCACAGAGTTGATAATAGGCATTGCTTGAGGACAAGCAATAGTTTAGGTTTGGGGGTTTGATAACTTGCAAAAAGCAAGTTATTTATCCTTTAAACTTAAGCTAAAACAAGGCCAAAATAAAACAATGTTGAGTTACTTCAGCGAAAAAAGAAAGGAAAATGTAATGATTCTATGCGAGAACCTATATTCATGTATGCGGTGAGATATTATAAAATATAGGGTGCTAACGCAACTAATTCAGTTGTTTTCCAAAGTTTCTTCTCAGCGCAGGCACACATCCCAAGACGATCAAGAGACAGACAAGATGGATGAAAAGACAAGCACTAACACAACTGATATAACCAACGCAAGTGGATGGAAAACGGGTTGAAAAGTTACGAGTTGGCTAATGATGTCTGAAGCAAGTGGCCAATTACTTAGAGAAGTTAGCTTCCCTCGCCTATAAAAAGAAGCCACCTGCTCAAAGATTCAGGGGGGAGATAGAGAAGAATTGAAGGACGAGAGTAGAGGACGAAGATAAAGGAGAAAGAGAAATCATAGAGAACTGTGATTTAGAGTAGACTTGCGATGGCAATGTATTATTGCGTGATGTATTGTTTTGCTCGCATGAGCTAACTTTCTTCTTCAAGGCTTAGCGCAAGCACCTCATGCGGTGATAAGTATATTTTGTAAGCGCACATTTTGACTTAATGAAACATTAATTACCTTCTGATAACTCTCCAAAAGGGAGTTATTTAGACCTTATTTCTATAGGGATTTGTGTGTCTTTTGTGCTAAATAGGGTTGCTTCTAGATAGATATTATATGTTTTAACCCATTTGGAAGAATGGATGCTTTGGAAGTTATTTTGTGCAGAATATATTGCTGAGCGACTTGAGGGAGCAAACGTTGTGCTGGAGTAAAGCTGGGAGCAAAACTGCCACGTCACAGTTTGTTGGCCAATTTAATGAACTGAATTCTGTTAAGCTATTCTCGGGATAAAGAAGCAAGGAGAGCCATCCACGTGTCTAGGTCAACCTAATTCAAGCTTTCCTCAACTCTATAAAAGGAGATAGCCGCCCAAGTCAAATGTATTCCTTTTTGGGAAGGAAATTCCATCCTTGGGAGGAACATTCCACTCTTGGAAGGGGATCATTTCTCATTTCCATTTTGGGAGCCGAATAGAGGAGAGAGATTGGAGACCAACAAGAAGACCATCAATTGCAAGCTAATCTAGGGAATTAATATTTTCTTGTATTACTTTGTAGTTATGGATGCATTTACTTATACTGTAACGTGTGTCTCTGTGCATTTTATGAACTAAGTAATTTTAGGCGTTGGTTAGGGAACATGTAGTTGTCGTGCTTAATATCTATGAAATAAATATTGATTGATGCATCTTGATTATTTGTTGTGCTCATTTATATTTTGTACCCGTCTGGCCAGCCGGTATGAATACCATTCTCTAGTTTCAGGGATGATTTAGGGAGTGTGTGACATTTAATCACACTAGATCATTGTGTATTGGTGAACGCCAGTGACTGAGCTAGGGATAGCCAGTTGCCTAGTGCTTGATCGGTAGTGCTTCATTGGAGTTGAAACATATTCTAAAAAATCCAGAGTTCCGAGAGGAATCTGCTAATAAGACTGCGAGAGTTTTGCATAATCAATAATATTGCTAGAGCATCTTTTAAAACAATTACTAAATCCTTACCAGGGTTAGTTTCTAATCTGTCTGCCTATTTGTTTACTTTTTGTTCTGTCATTTCTTTTGCTTCAGCATTCTATAAAAACCAATCATTTTAACCACCTTTGAAACCATTAAAAAGCTAAACAAAATAGATAAAGTGAAAGCTAATTCAGACCTTGGATTCGATAAATACTTATTACTTGCTGCGGACTTTGTATACTTGCACAGAGTTCTAGAGTCTTTTTATATCTGATTTTTACTCACTCTGGAAACCCAACAAGTTTTTGGCGCCGTTGCCGGGGAGTTAAATAAGTTTTTAGCTGATCTGTTTTGTGTATGTGTTTTAGTGGTTTGGTGCTAGAACTTTTTGATTGTTTATTTTGTTTTTTCAGGTGTGAGTTTGGTGCATGAGCGATCCGCCTGGGGTAAGGTTCGAGCTTGATCCAGAAATCGAGAGGACATTCAGGAGAAGAAGGAGAGAGTAGCGTAGAAACCAGAATTCAATGGATAACATGCCGCGTCTCCCGCAAGGTCTAGAAGACCCAGCGAACCCCCAGCAGAATCGTGTGCTGCAGCAAAATCAACCGCTGGAGCAGAATGAACAGCAAAATAATCAGGTTGAGAATCCTATCTTGGTAGCAAATGATAGGGCCAAAGCCATTCGAGCGTATGATTTTCCAATGTTTGATGAGTTAAATCTAGGGATTGCACGTCCTCACATTGAGGCAACAAATTTTGAAATGAAACCGGTAATGTTTCAGATGTTGCAAACCATGGGTCAATTCCATGGTTTGTCATCTGAAAACCCCCATTTAAATCTTAAGTCTTTTCTAGGAGTTAGTGATTCTTTTGTAATTCAAGGAGTGCCTAGAGATGCCCTTAGATTAACTTTGTTCCCATATTCTCTTAGAGATGGAGCGAAGGCATGGTTAAATTCTCTTGCTCCAGGATCAATTAGGACATGGAATGACTTAGTAGAAAATTTTTTGAGTAAATATTTCCCACCAAATAGGAATGCTAAATTGAGGAGTGAAATAGTAGGGTTTAGGCAACTTGAAGACGAGACTTTTAGTGAGGCTTGGGAGAGGTTTAAGGAGCTTTTGCAAAAGTGTCCCCACCATGGTCTACCACATTGTATCCAAATGGAAACATTTTACAATGGGTTAAATGGAGAAACCCAAGGTATGGTTGATGCTTCGGCTGGGGGGGCCCTTTTGGCAAAAACTTTTAATGAAGCCCAAGAAATTTTAGAAAGAATATCAACTAATAGTTGTCAGTGGTCAGATGTTAGAGACACAAATAAAAAGGTTAAAAGTGTGTTAGAGGTTTATGGTGTGTCCACCATTGGGGCTGATATTGCAATGTTAGCTAACGCTCTTAAAAATGTGACAGTGGTTAGTCATCAGCAGCCGCCAGCTGTGGAGCCTGCTGCAGTAGTGAACCAAGTTGCAGAGGAGGCATGTGTCTATTGTGGTGAAGAGCACAACTACGAGCTTTGCCCCAACAATCCAGCTTCTATGTTTTTTGTAGGTAATCAGAGGAATAACCCTTATTCTAACTTTTATAATCCAGGTTGGCGCAACCACCCCAACTTCTCATGGGGAGGACAAGGAAGTAATGTGCAAGCACAGCCAGAGGTGAACCAATCGGGATTTGCTAAAGCACAGGTAATGCCCTAGCAAAATAAGCAAGCTTTACCCCAGCAAAATTCAGAGAGTTCTCTTGAGGCGATGATGAGAGAATATATGGCTCTTACAAACGCCGCAATTCAAAGTAATCAAGCTTCAATGAGAGCCCTGGAATTGCAAATGGGCCAGCTAGCTAAGGAGCTGAAGGCAAGGCCTCAAGGGAAACTTCCCTCGGATACTGAACACCCTAAAAGGGAAGGTAAGGAGCAGGTAAAGGCAGTGACTCTTAGGAGTGGTAAGCCACTAGAGGAGAGAAAAGAGCCTAGTAAACCCCAGGATTTAGATAAGAATTATGATAAAAATGTTGTTGTTGAAAAAGAGTTGGAGTCTGGTCAGGGTGCTGTAGGCAGCAATAATGATGCTGGAGCATACTGGGTCTGTTCCAGATGTGGAACCACCTTATGTGCCGCCCCCACCTTATGTACCACCTCTACCTTTTCCACAAAGGCAAAGGCCTAAGAATCAGGATGGTCAATTTAAGAAGTTTTTAGAGATTCTTAAGCAATTGCATATAAATATCCCTTTAGTAGAAGCTATAGAGCAAATACCTAATTATGCTAAATTTCTTAAGGATATTTTAACTAAAAAGAAGAGGTTAGGTGAGTTTGAAACTGTATCTCTTACTGAGGAATGTAGTGATATTCTTAAGAATGGGCTACCGACCAAGGCTAAAGATCCAGGATCATTTACTATACCTGTGTCTATAGGTGGAAAAGAGTTAGGTAGAGCACTTTGTGATTTAGGTGCAAGCATTAACCTTATGCCTCCTTCGGTCTATCGAAAGCTAGGTATTGGTGAAGCTAGGTCTACCACAGTCACACTCCAACTAGCTGATAGCTCTATCACATATCCAGAGGGTAAAATTGAGGATGTCTTAGTGAAAGTAGATAAATTCATATTTCCTGTTGATTTTATTATTTTGGATTATGAGGCAGATAAAGATGTCTCAATTATTCTCGGTCGTCCATTTTTGGCTACTGGTAGGGCGTTGATAGATGTTCAAAAAGGGGAATTAACCATAAGGGTTTATAATGAGGAAGTGAAATTTAATGTGTTTAAGGCCATGAAGTATCCAGACGAAATGGAAGATTGCTCTTTCATTAGAATTCTCGAGAACACAATTGTTGAGACAGCAATACAGGATTCGGTAAACAAACATTTGGAAGATCATGGAGAGGTTAGTGTAGAGGATTTACAAGTTTGTTCTTTAGAAAGAAAAAATGAAAAATAAGAGTTTAGGTGTGAGGATGTTTTTGAGTCTTTAGATTTAGATCAAAGGAAGGCTCCTCTGATTAAGCCATCCCTGATTGAGGCACCCACTTTAGATTTGAAGCCTTTACCGGATCATCTAAAGTATGTGTATCTTGGGGAGGGTGAGACGTTGCCCATTATTGTTGCATCAGATTTAATGTCGGAGCATGAAGAGGCCTTAATAAAGTTGCTTCAGCAATATCGCAAGGCAATTGGTTGGACATTGGCTGACATTCAGGGAATTAGCCCATCTTTCTGTATGCACAAAATCACTCTAGAGGAGGAATCCTTTAGGAGTATTTAGCAACAAAGCAGGCTTAACCCTGCAATGAAAGAGGTTGTTAAAAAGGAGGTGATTAAATGGTTGGATGCTGGCATTATTTATCCAATTGCAGATAGCAATTGGGTAAGCCCTGTCCAATGTGTTCCTAAGAAAGGAGGTGTCACAGTGGTGAGTAATAAAGACAACAAGTTGATCCCAACCAGGACAGTAACTGGCTGGAGGGTTTGCATGGATTACAGGAGGCTTAACAAAGCCACCCGTAAGGACCATTTCCCTCTACCATTTATTGACCAGATGTTGGATAGATTGGCTGGTCAGGCCTATTACTGTTTCTTAGATGGTTATTCTGGGTATAACAAGATTACCATTACTCTAGAGGATCAGGAAAAAACCACTTTCACCTGCCCTTATGGGACGTTTGCTTTTAGGCGAATGCCTTTTGGCCTTTGCAATGCTCCAGCAACATTTTAGCGGTGTATGTTAGCAATTTCTTCTGATACGATTGAGTCCACTGTTGAGGTATTTATGGACGATTTTTCAGTTTTTGGAGGGTCTTTTCAAAGTTGTTTGGATAATTTAGGAAAGGTGTTGAAGAGATGTGAGGATACCCATCTAGTTCTTAATTGGGAGAAATGGCACTTCATGGTAAAGGAGGGCATTGTGTTAGGTCATAGGATTTCAAAGAACGGTCTAGAAGTTGATCGAGCAAAAATAGAGGTTATTGAGAGATTAGAACCACCGAATTCAGTGAAAGGGATTCAGAGTTTTTTAGGTCATGCTGGATTTTATAGAAGGTTCATAAAGGATTTTTCAAAAATTAGTAAACCTCTTTGTAACTTATTGTGTACTGATCATGTTTTTGACTTTAATGAAGATTGTAGGAAGGCTTTTGAAACTTTGGCTGCTTTAATCTCAGCACCCATTCTTTGTGCACCTAATTGGAGTTTACCATTTGAGGTGATGTGTGATGCGAGTGATGCTGCAGTAGGTGCTATGCTGGGGCAAAAGAAGGGAAAATTTATCCATCCTATATATTATGCAAGCAGGGTTTTAAATGAGGCACAGGTCAACTATACAACTACTGAAAATGAGTTGTTAGCTGTTGTGTTTTCTTTTGAGAAATTCCGGTCGTATTTGGTTGGATCCAAAGTTACTGTTTTCACGGATCATGCAGCAATAAGGTATTTAATGTCCAAGAAAGATGCAAAGCCGAGGCTAATTCGTTGGGTTTTATTGTTGCAGGAGTTCGACTTGGAGATAAAGGATAAGAAGGGATCAGAGAATGTCATTGCAGATCATTTGTCTTGTCTTGATCCAACATCATCTTTGCTGAAGCAATCTGCCATTTTAGATTATTTTCCAGATGAACAGCTCTTTGCTGTTGAGGTAAAGGTAGACAAGGATGTCCCTTGGTATGCTGATATTGCTAACTTTTTGGTAAAGGGAGTCACTCCTATTGACATGGATTGGAGGCAGATGAAAAAGTTTAAGCATGATGCGAAATATTTTTATTGGGATGAGTCATTTATGTATAAACAATGCTCTGATGGTATGATTCATAGGTGTGTTTCAGGTGATGAAGCAAAGGAAATCCTGGAGCAATGTCACTCTTCACCGTATGGAGGCCATTTCAGCGGTCAGAGGACAGCTATGAGGATTTTGCATTGCGGATTCTTCTGGCCTTCCTTATTTAAGGATGCCCATTGGTTCTACAAGCAATGTGATGCTTGCCAAAGAAGAGGAAACTTGGGGCCCAGAGATGAGATGCCTCTAACTTACATTTTGGAAGTGGAGTTATTCGATGTATGGGGTATTGACTTTATGGGGCCGTTTCCCCTTTCTAATGGTAATGTTTTTATCTTATTGGCAGTTGATTACGTGTCCAAGTGGGTGGAGGCCATTGCATGCCATCAGAATGATGCCAAGACAGTGTCAAGGTTTCTTCAATCGCACATTTTTGCGCGGTTTGGGACACCTAGAGCTCTAGTGAGTGACGAGGGTACACATTTCGTTAATAATATCTTAACTAATCTTTTAGCTAAGTATGGAATCAAGCATAGGATAGTTACCCCTTATCACCCACAAGCAAACGGTCAAGCTGAAGTAAGCAATAGGGAAATTAAATCAATTTTAGAGAAAGTAGTTCATCAATCTAGGAAGGATTGGTCTTTTAGGTTGGATGAGGCTCTTTGGGCTTATAGGACAGCCTATAAGACTCCTCTAGGTATGTCTCCCTATAGGTTAGTATATGGGAAAACTTGTCATTTATCATTAGAGCTTGAGCATAAAACGCTTTGGGCTTTGAAAAAAATTAAATTTTGATATTAGTCATGCAAGGGCAATCACAATGGTGCAGCTTAACGAATTAGAGGAATTTCGCCAATTTTCTTACGAAAATTCGAAAATGTATAAAGAAAAGACTAAGCTGTGGCATGACAAGAAAATTAAACCTAAAGAGTTTGTCAAAGGTCAGAGAGTTTTCCTTTACAATTCTAGATTAAAATTGTTTCCTGGGAAACTAAATTCTAAATTGTCAGGGCCATTTATTGTGATTGAGGTTTTCCCCCATGGAGCAATTACTTTGCAGGATGAAAGAGATGGGAGAGTGTTCAAAGTTAATGGACAGCGTGTGAAACATTATTGGAGAGAGGAGTTCCAGACGAAATATCCTTCCCTAAAGTTGGTTGATGAATGAGAGAGCGAGATATTTGCGGGAGCATTACACAGAGCAATACTTTGAGCTCCTAGTGTTTGTTTTGATTTTATTTCTCGCTGATTTGGTTTGATATTAATTTGAATAATTTAAGATTTGGTTTGTTTAAATCTTGCATGATTTATTTTATTCATTGATATTTTTAATGCTATAGTTTTTATTTTTGAGTATTTTTATTTTTGCCAGTTTAGTTTTTATTTATTCCGATTAGATTTAGTTCGATTTTAATTCAGTTTTTATTTTCGGTTATTTAAATTTCTGTTTATATTAGGTTTAATAAAAAAAAATTCTTGATTTATTCGGCTTCAAATAAAAATAAAAGATAAGATTTGATTTTAGCGGTTAATTTAAATTTAAAATTTCCTGATTTGATTATTCTATTTTGAGTTTGAATTCCGTATCCAAGATTCTTCAGGTAATCTTTTGTTCAGAAAGTTGTTGGGGCAAAGTTATGGCTGAAGCAAATCTTTCGAATAGGAAGGGTTTTATTGTGAATTAATTATTTTTTCCTGATTTGATTATTCTATTTTGAGTTTGAATTCCGTATCCAAGATTCTTCAGGTAATCTTTTGTTCAGAAAGTTGTTGGGGCAAAGTTATGGTTGAAGCAAATCTTTCGAATAGGAAGGGTTTTATTGTGAATTAATTATTTTTACCGTTTGATTTTGAATTTTCTGTGGGCAGGTAAATTGCATGGATGATGCCACGTGTCGCGTAGGGCTAATCCAACGGTTTAGCCGTTTGACAACACAATTATTTTCCATGGGCGATTGAAATTCAAGATTTTACCATTGATGGATTTAATTTTCTAGATTGCATGATATTTGAATGGTAATTCCATTTAATGAGGGGCAAAATCTTTCGGTTACGATTCTTTTTGCTGAAACCCTATTTATTCACAAGCCTTCGGTAAGTTTTTCTCCCTTCATCTTCTTGTTCGTCCCTTGCCGTTTGTATTTTTCTTCTTTTTGCTTCTGTGTGCAGAAAAATTCCTTTGAGTTTCCTATGGCGAAAACGAGAGCAATAAAAGAGCGAGACAATGAGGAAGAGGAGGTGCCTGTTACCCCCAAAGCACCGAAAGTGAAAGCGAAGAAAAAGAAAACACCAGAAGAGAAAGAAGCTAAGAGGAGAAGAAGACAGCAGAGGGTTGAGGATCAAGAAATGGCGCAAAAGGTAGTCGAGGAGGTTGCTGTCGAGGCAGTTGAAGAAGGCAATCCGAAGGAACCTGAAGGACAAAACCCAGAGCAGACTGAGCCGAGAGTTGCGGATACAGAGGAAGTTCGAGAAGACAATGCAGAGGAAGTTCAAGAAAAGCAGACTGAGGATGTGCAAGAAGAACATGCAGAGGTTGCACCTTAAAAAGGTAATGAGCCAGTACAAGAGGCTCGAGTGGAGGTGATCATGCCGGAAGTGCCAAGACGTCGCCGCGTGAAGCGAAAAGCTGGACGTGTTAAGGTAGTCCGAACTGATACTCCCTCGCTGCCAACCACTGACTCTGAGAGAGAAAATGCAGAAAGAGAAGAACATGAGAAAAAAGAGACCGAGGATAAAGCAAGAGAGGAAGCAGAGAAAAAGGCTGAAGAAGAAAGGTTGCTCAAGCAAAGGGCATACAAGGGCAAGAGTGTTGCTGCAGCATCGGAGGAACCTGACGAGATAGAAGACCCACAGTTGCCGTATGTTCGCTTCGTCAACCGTCTTGCCAGAGCAAAGTATGATGAGTTGTTGAAGAGAGACTTCCTGTTCGAGAGAGGATTTAGTGGTGATCTTCCACATTTTCTGAGGACCGGCATTACGAACCACGATTGGTAGTTATTATGTTCCAAGCCTGAATCTGTGAACGCGCATGTAGTGCGCGAGTTTTATGCAAACATTGACGAGGAAGAGGGTTTCCAAGTTATCGTTCGAGGTGTAGAAGTTTACTGGAGTCCTGGTGCCATTAACGTCCTGTATATCCTTCAAGATTTCCCCCACGCAGGATACAATGAGATGGTTGTGGAGCCATCTAATGAGCAATTAAGTGATGCTGTTCGGGAAGTTGGCGTTGAAGGGGCGTAGTGGAGACTTTCGAAAACTGAGAAAATGACATTTCAGCCTATCTAAAGAAGGAAGCAAATACATGGATGGGATTTATCAAGCAGAGGTTGCTTCCAACAACTCATGACTCGACGGTTTCTAGGGAACGTGTGCTGCTGGCGTTTGCGATTTTAAGGTCTCTCAGTATTGATGTGGGCAAGATCATTGCGAGTGAGATATCTGGATGCTGGAAGAAGAAAGTTGGGAAGTTGTTTTTCCCAAATACAATTACAATGCTTTGCAAGAAAGTGGGGGTTTCGGAGAATGAAGGAGATGTCATATTATTTGACAAGGGAATCATCGATACGCCTAACTTGGCACAACTTCAGCGTACGCAAGAGGCACGTCAGGGTGGGCTTGTCTATGGCATTCACAAGATTGTAGAACAACTTGCACTGTCGGCCAGCAGGCAAGAGTTTGTTGAGAGGCAATCTCTAACCTTCTGGAGCTATGTTAAACGACGTGATGCCAACCTGAAGAAGGCGCTAAAGGAAAATTTTTCCAAACCATACCCAACCCTTCCGGTGTTCCCTGATGATTTGTTGAACCCCTGGATTCCGCCGCCACCTGCTGAAAGAGAAGAAGAGGATGATGAAGAGCAGGGTCAGGAAGATTGACGGATGTAATGATTTTGAGCGAGCATTATTTTTGTTTTTCTATTTTTGATTGTTCGCGTATATCTGACCCCGCTTTCTTTTGATGTTATGTTTGCTTGTTTTTTTTGTCCCTAGGCTATCAAAATATCTGCTTTTGTAATCTTTTCGCTTTATTTTTAATGAAATTTCCGGAGTTATTTATGTTCTATAAGCATTGAGTAATTTTAACTTAACTAATTCTCTTCTGAATTTTGGAAGCTTGGACTGGTTAAGCTTAATTAGATCAAGGTATTCTGATCTCCAGAAACCTTTTGCTTTAGCATTTCTTCTAGCCTTGTCGATGCTACGGAAAGAAGATTCTGAGGTAGTGTTGATTTATTTGATTCACTTTAAACTTAGTTCTAGTCCCACGCTTAGTTTGAAAATTCAGATAGAAAAATTTAGGGAAAAATACACTTTTGGTCCCTGAGGTTTGGGTTAAGTGACACTTTGGTCCCTAAGTTTTCAAACTCAACAAAAATACCCCTGAGGTTTGACATAAGGAGCACTTTTGTCCCTGCCGTCAATTTTTCTGTTAAATCTTAACGGCTGCTGATGTGGCACTATTATTTTAATTAAAAAAAATATTTTTCTAATTTTTTTAATAAAAAATATTAAAATAATAAAATTTTATTATTTTATTATTATTTAATATTCTTTATCCCTCTCTCTTCTTCATCTTCTTCTTCTTCATCTTCATCCTCTTCATCATCTTCCTTTTTCTTCTTCCTCCTGTCTCCGACGACCAGCGACCACCGCCGGCCGCCGGCGACTTTTGTTTTTTTTTCTTTCTCTTTTCTTCTCCTTTCTTATTCTCTTACTCCATTTTTCTTCTTTTATTTTTTTTTTAAAAAAATATACAACTCCCCGTCAAGATCTGGAGAATGCAGAAGCGGTTGATCGGATATCGAAGCTGAAGAATGCAGTCCACGATATGAATTTGGAAGACAAGAATAATTCCTTGATCAATCGCATTGGAAGCACTCAACAGCAAGCAATTTCTTATTTGGAAGAAGAGTTCAGGTTCTTTCTCGAGGAATCCAGAGATGGCGATACGGATCCTGCTGCCGATACGAAAGGGAAACACGAACCGGATCGCTGTGCAATAGCACCGAACGCTGATTCCGATCAAGTCCATTTTCCAGGTTACTCCGACGAGATCGTGAGCTATTTGAACAAAATCGCCAATCAAATGATATCTGGTGGATACGAATCAGAATGTTGCCAAGTTTACATTGTCGCCAGAAGAAAAATATTCGAAGAGGCCTTGCAGAAGCTCGAATTCGAGAAACACAGCATTTATGATATCCAGAAGATGAATTGGGAAGCAATGGAGAGGGAGATCACTATATGGACCAAAACCATCAAGCAATGTGCCACCGTTCCGGCGAACGGACTCTCGCTGAATCTGTATTTTCTAAGTATCCTCCAATTTTCCGCCAGTCTGTTTAGCAACCTTACTCGCGACATTGTGATTCAACTGTTAAATTTCTCTGAAGGAGTTGCAATGACGAAACGCTCCGCCGAAAAAATGTTCAAGCTTCCTGATATGTACGAAGCTCTTCGCGATATGGTCCCAAAAATGGAAAGCTTATATCCAGAAGAATCTGCCAACGAGCTCAAAACAGAGACCACAACCGCTAGAACTCGTCTCGGCGAAGCGGCGAATTAAGTTCCCTCCTCCCCCCGTCTCGTCTGAGACGGCGTATCCTCCTCTGTTTCCGGCTGGAAACGAAGGAGGAGGGATGTCCCTCCTCCTTCTTCTATTATTTTTTTAAAAAAAAAGGAAGAAAAATGGGGTAAGAGAAGAAGAAGGAAAAAAAAAAAAAAAGTCGCCGGCGGCGGCGAGCGGTGGCCGACAGCCGGTCTTCGAAGACTTGGAGAAGAAGAAGGAAGAGGTGGGAAGAGATGAAGGAGAGTGGAGGGTGAGGATGAAGAAGAAGGGAAAAAGAGAGAGATTGAAAATTAATAATATTATAATAAAAAATAATAATATTTTTATTGTTTTTATTTATTTTTTATTTTAAAATAAAAAAAGGAATTTTTTTAATTAAAAAAATGTGGCCATCCGTTAGTATTTATTGGCAAATTGGATGGCAGGGATCAATGTGTTCCTTATCTCAAACCTCAGGGGTTATTTTGTTGAGTTTGAAAACTCAGGGACCAAAGTGTCACTTAACCCAAACCTCAGGGACCAACAGTGTATTTTTCCCAAAAATTTAAGTTTGGGGGTAAAATTCATGAATTTAATGATTCATTGAGGGCAATGAATAATTCAAGTTTGGGGGACTTTTTGCTACTCCAATTGCTTTGCTCGAGCATTCCTCTCCTTCATTAAATAGTTTGCTAGGTTGTTGAGTAACCAGGGACATTTGTGATACCCATAGTTTGTCTTTGCGTCAAAAGATAACCTAGGAAAAAAGAATAATGAAAAAATTATTTGCTGAAAAAAGATTGATTGTTGAAAATTTTGCTGAGAAAATTCATGGAGCAAAAGTTTTGAAGGATGAATGATAATCCAGCAGTTTTCTGTCTCCCAGAACTTAGGTGAGCTTCATCATAAAATGTTTCCATTCTGAGGGGCAAGAGATAGAATAACTAAGGATTTTTAAGCTTTACAAAGAATATTTAGCCTAGTGGGTGATGAGTTTGAGGCGAGGGTATACTGCACCATAAAGTGGGCCATCCCATGCTTAAGAGCTTATGACTGTATGGCTGCTTTAAGTCTGACAAACAAAAATATAAACCCCTTAAAAATGTGTTTTAATATGTCTGATATTAGAGCTAAGTTGTGGCAAGTTCTTAGAATTGAGTTAAAAGTGGTGATTATCTGTCCATGCCGGAAGAATTATTTTGCTGCAGTAGAGCTTGGTTTCGCAGAATGCTCAGGTAAAGGTTGAAGGTAGTGTTGGATTATCTGTTTTGATTAAGCTATGCTTTGTCTGATGTTTTGAATTCTTAAGAGAAGGTTGGTTAGTATTGCTCGGGACGCGCAATAGTTCAAGTTTGGGGGTATGATAACTCTCCAAAAGGGAGTTATTTAGACCATATTTCTATAGGGATTTGTGTGTCTTTTGTGCTAAATAGGTTTGTTTCTAGATAGATATTATATGTTTTAACCCATTTGGAAGAATGAATGCTTTGGAAGTTATTTTGTGCAGAATATATTGCTGAGCGACTTGAGGGAGCAAAAGCTGTGCTGGAGCAAAACTTGGAGCAAAGCTTCCACGTCACAGTTCGTTAGCCAATTTAATGAACTGAATTCTGTTAAGCTATTCTCGGGATAAAGGAGCAAGGAGAGCCATCCACGTGTCTAGGTCAACCTAATTCAAGCTTTCCTCAACTCTATAAAAGGAGAAAGCCTCCCAAGTCAAATGTATTCCTTTTTGGGAAGGAAATTCCATCCTTGGGAGGAACATTCCATTCTTGGAAGGGGATCATTTCTCATTTCCATTTTGGGAGCCGAATAGAGGAGAGAGATTGGAGACCAATAGGAAGACCATCAATTGCAAGCTGATCAAGGGAATTAATATTTTCTTGTATTACTTTGTAGTTATGGATGCATTTACTTATATTGTAACGTGTGTCTTTATGCACTTTATGAACTAGGTAATTTTAGGAATTGGTTAGGGAACATGTAGTTGTCATGCTTAATATCTATGCAATAAATATTGATTGATGCATCTTTATTATTTGTTGTGCTCATTTATATTTTGTGCCCGCCTGGCCAGCTGGTATGAATACCATTCTCTAGTTTCAGGGATAATTTAGGGAGTGTGTGGCATTTAATCACACTAGATCATTGTGTATTGGTGAACGTCAGTGACTGAGCTAGGGATAGCCAGTTGCCTAGTGCTTGATCGGTAGTGCTTCATTTGAGTTGAAACATATTCTAAAAAATCCGGAGTTCTGGGAGGAATCTGCTAATAAGACTGCGAGAGTTTTGCATGATAAATAATATTGCTAGAGCATCTTTTAAAAAAATTACTAAATCCTGACCAGCGCCTGTTTCTAATCTGTCTGCCTATTTGTTTACTTTCTGTTCTGTCATTTCTTTTGCTTTAGCATTCTATAAAAACCAATCATTTTAACCACCTTTGAAACCATTAAAAAGCTAAACAAAATTGATAAAGTGAAAGCTAATTCAGACCTTGGATTCGATAAATACTTATTACTTGCTGCGGACTGTGTATACTTGCACTGAGTTCTAGAGTCTTTTTATATCTTATTTTTACTCACTCTGGAAACCCAACACCTTCTACTTTGTTGGATAATCTTTTCATTACTAACTCCCGCTTGGCCAGTCGGATGCGGTAGCAGTATGCTAAATCCCTGACAGGTAATGCATGCGGACATCTTTGAGTAAAACAAATTAGCGCATGACATGTAGTCTTGGTAGGAATTACTACCGCTAAAAGATAGTGCATGCATGAGCTTTGATTGCGTTGTGACTAACGCAGTCCCTTGTAAGTTTTAGAGAACCACGCCTCACGCATAAACTAGCCAAATAACTAATTGATAGTTTTTATGCCTAATGCAGAAGGAGTACCGGAAGGGAAACTTATGATTTTTTTTCTCACTTAGGCATTAATGGATCAATTAATAAAAGTATGTGCTACAAGGTTCTTATAAACGCATGAGGTTGCAACCACAACAACCTTGATACCATTCCTTCTTATACTTTCTTTTCACTCTTATCGCATGATTTAGCTTTCTACAAGTTTTATTGTTTTAATCCTACCAACTTCATTATTTATGCTTTTATATAATATTACACGTTTTGAGTTTAGGTCAGTAAATATTGTTAAAAACTTTGCAAATACCCTTCCCTATGGATTCGACCATGGACTCGCCAGGTATTACTTGATTTTGTCAGTTTACACTTGGATTGATTAAAATCTACGATAGTATTGTATTAAATTGTTAAAACACTCTGACGAGAACCACCAGTCCCCCTCAGGCCAGTGAGAGGGCGGGATGCCTTTGTTCAAGTCCTGGAGCCACCACTTAAGGGAACACTCATCTACTTCTCCTAGAAGCTGGAAGGAGTGAATACCTTCTTGTGTTGTCATGCCCCCAGCCACCCATTTGGTCTTATCCCCAAAAAAGAAGAGATATTGAGTCGGCGTATTGGCCACTCTCACCCATGCTAATCAAAGGAGAATCCCTCATGAGAAAGAGTTCATGACACACTTAGGATTCAAATTGAGTTAGCTAGGTCATCCTATTGAAACAATAACCTAACTAGTTAACAGTGTTATATCTAGTGGTTTACCATTTCATGGTCCGGTCTAATGCAAACTCATTGCATAGGATACCCCTGCTTGCATGTCAACTACATGGATGCTTTGGATCAATACGTTTGTATCAAATACAAACCGGGTCGTATCACATAGTGTTACAAGGATAAGGTACCCAACCTTATCATTGTACTATAGACCTTTTAGCTTGTTACTTGAACATCGATCCCCGTATGTCTCCACATACTAGTTCAAGTTACATACAAACAACCTTGGATCTTAGTTTATTGGATTTGGGTCAAATTGTGAAATATTTAACAATAACACTTTATTGTAGAAACTCAATAACACTTTATTGAAACAAGTATACAAATTTGTTTACATTCACTATCTACGAGTTTTACAGCATAAAACCCAACAAAAATAGGTATATTTTTTACCCTTATCATACCCCCAAACTTAACTCATTTCTTGTCCTCAAGCAATAGCCAATCAAAATGTTAGAGATCAACTTTTTAATTGCCAATCAGAATGTGATTGCTCAATAATAATTGCAAACCAAAATGTTATGGATCATATGTAATTGTCAATCATGGTACTAGCATCAATTTTAATTACAATTCAGAATGTCATGAATAAACCATATGGAATCAAGTAAACATGTTTCTCAAGATCGTTTTCTGAAAAGTTTGCCTTTCATGGGACAGTTCTACTCTAGTGCCTGTCACAACTTCTAAGTTTCCTAGGCATGAAGATTTCTATTGTTCTTTTTCAAAGCAAAACTCTCCCTAGTCCATCCTAACCAATATGTTTAAACTACCTAACTACTTTTCATTGAGCCCAGTGTAGTCCTTTTAGTTAAGAAAAACAAGACTTGAGGTTCCTTGAGCATACATGAGTTACTAGATGATAGCGGGAAGAAATGCCGCTATTTTAGTCCTAAATTAATAGGCTTTTGTATGCTGTTATAGTGTTTTTATATAGAATATTTAATTAAATTCATTATTTTGTCCCTAGGAGCAACTTGTTGAATTATGGAGAAAAAGAGCCCAAAATTGAGTAATTCAAGCCATAAAACTCAAGTTGGGTCAAGAAGGAAGCCCAAAATCATCATGAAAAGAGTTGATCCAAAAGGAATGGGGGAAGCCCAAGAATTCAGCCCAAGCCCGCGCATGAAGCTTCTGAAATGGGCCTAGCATCGCGACGCTGTCCCATTTCTTGTCGCACAAGTCGATATGACGTCACAGCGTTGCGACGCTGTGACGTCAGCGTCGCGACGCTACCCCATTTTCAGGCCTATAAAAGGCGCCCCTTGCTCCCCATTTTATCATCGATCAATCATCCATCATCCTTCCTTTTCCTCACCTTTAGGCTCCTTTCAAGGCTCTTAAAGCCTTTTTGAGGCCGATTGTGAGATTTTTGTCGGAAATTTTGTAGCGAGCATTTTAGGAGGCTTGAGAGCGTGGTTCGAAGGGACTCCAAGCGCAAGCAACAGGGTTCTCGACGGTCATTTTCCTTACTCTTATTTGCTCTATTTTATGCTTTATATCATGTACATTTGGGAGATTTTGACCATGTATAGCCAATCCCATTTGGGAGTCTTTGAATGAAAGTATATAGATAATTGTTATTCTTAATTGGCTATCTCTTGTCCATTTACTAGTTATTTGAATCGATGTTCGTAATGCTTTATATGATCTGGCCAATTATCTAATGAATTGATTCCTAATGGAAACTCGACGGAGAGAAATTAGGATAGATCATAATCCATGCAACTGAGTTTAACTGCTCGTAGTGACAATGAGATTAGTAGGTTAGACTTAGATTCCGATAATGAATCAGAGCGTATTAATTAACGAATTTAATAGCGCTAAGGACACTTAGGTTATTAATATGAGTTAATTACAATTAGGGGAGACCGAAAGTAGAACCTATGTGATAGACGAAAATTCTAGGATTATAATTAGTCGGGCATTGAGATAGGATAATTAGAATAATTAATTAGCTATATTCTGATTTTCAAGATCCCGTTTCTCACTCGATTCTTTCTCCTAAATTTTCATTTTTGATTGATTGCTTGAATTTGTTTAATTGCTTTAATTTTTTAATTGGTTTTTGCATGAAGTGTTGGCTGATGACATGCAAAAATGTCATCATTTTCCAATTAATTTTAGTTAGTTTTGTGCATGAATTGTGAGCTTTAATGTATTTTTATGTTAATTTTGTAGAAAACCGAGTTCAAGAAGCAAAACTGAGATTTTAAGAGAATTTGGGTGAATTTGGAGACTTTTTGGGCAATTGAAGAATAATCATTGAAGATCCAAGCCCTAAGGTCCAAGAAAAGATGTCATTTGCAGTGGAGACAAAAAAGGCCAAAAGAAAGAAGAAAGGAGGCAAAAATTCATGTTTAAGGCTTCTAGAAGGCCTAGCGTCGAGACGCTAGGCAAGCAGTGAATAAAATTCCACAGTCGCGGTAGCGTCGCGATGCTACGACAACTTCTGCTCCAAGAAAACCTGACGTCACAGGGTCGCGACGCTGTGCGTCTTGGGGAGCAAGATACCTCCGTCCAGCACCTATACATAGCCCCCTCTCCCAAGGTTTAAATCATCCCATTTTGGGGACCTCTCCCCTAGCTCAATAGAGAGAAAAAGTGAGAAGAATTGTGAGGAAAAAGGCGGAATTGAGCGAGATTCCAAGGCTCGGGATTCGAGATGATCGAAACGGGAGTTTGGGATCAACTTATCGGTTATTTCTTCCTTACTTCTTTGTAATTCCTTATTATAGTTTGAGTTAGGCCCATGGATCAAGATCATTTTGACAAAATTATTTCCATTTGTGAGTAGATCTTGAGACCTAGGGTCGTTGTTCTAGTTATTTGGATATTGTAGCGCAATTACTTGGATTATGTAATGAATGTCTTCATACTTCATCTATGCAATTCATGCTTAATGCTTTTAATCTCTTGATCACGAATTAATTGTTATGTTGGTCTAAATTGATGCTCGATAGAGAGAATTTAGATTATATCCTAATTGCATGGCTAACGATTGCTTGGAGCACGAGAGTGAAAGAGAATTGTTAGAAATTGATAATGAAGTTGCTTAATGCCATACTATGATTAACTAAGGAGATGGACACATGAATTAGTTATGTTAGTATGTGATGTGGAGGAGCTTGAAAGAGAAATCCGCTTATAATTACTTCTAGATTTATGAAATTGAAGACTATTAGTTACATGTATCCATGTAATTGAGCTACAAATCCAAGAAAGCTAGATAACACCCTAGGTCAAGTTCCCTTAATAGGATATTTCCATTTTTTGTTGCATGTTTCTTTTTATTAGTTTCTTTAATTTTTCGCTTTATCATTCGAGTTGGAATTCTAAATAAAATTGAACATGATGGTTTTTGGTACTGTATGGATATAATTCAAATTCCCTGAGGATTTGATACTTGGAATACTTTCCGTTTTATATTACTTGCGGCCCGTGCACTTTGCGGTCATCAAGTTTTTGGCGTCGTTGCTGGGGAATTTGTAATTTTTCCGTTAATATTGAGAATTAAATGTTTGATTTTAATTTAGAAATTTATTTTTGCATTTTAATTTTTTTTTTAAAAAAAAAAGTTGTGAAAAATTTTGTGGAGCTATAAGGTGGATAATCTGTTCTTTAAGATTTAATCATGGCAGATGAAGAAGACAAAGCAATCAGAGATTATTTCTTGCCTGAATTACCGATGAACTACTATGGGATAGCATATGAGCCGATCGTTGCTGAAAATTTTGAGCTCAAATCTAGTCTCATTCATTTGGTAAGAGAAAGTGCTTTCAATGGCCATCCATCAGAGGATCCTCATAATCACCTTAGATTATTTTTGGATATTTGTGGAACAGTAAAGATAGGTGGAGTGAGCCCTGATGCTATTCGCTTGAAATTATTTCCATTTTCTTTGCAAGATATGGCTAGAGATTGGTTAGATTCTTTGACACTAATTAATATTTTAAGTTGGAATGATTTGGTCAAAGCCTTCCTTACAAAAATTTTCCCATTAGCCAGAATAATAAAGCTTATGACTGAAATAGGAATGTTTGAACAAATGAAGGAAGAGCAATTATTTGAGGCTTGGGAGAGATATAAGGGCATGTTAAGGAAATGCCCACAACATGGGTACCCAAACTGGTTTCAAATACAACTTTTTTATAAAGGGTTGAGTCGGGACTTTAAAACAATTCTTGACACAGCGGCGGGAGGAAACTTCTTAGCCAAAACTGTCAAGGACGCTCGAGCCCTAGTAGAAGAGTTAGCCTTGACAAGTTATCAATGGCTGTCTGAGCAGCCAGAGCCCAAACCAAAGGAGGAACCATGTACGACTGAAGAGTTGAAATCTTTAAGGTTGCAAGTCGAAACTTTAACCAAGGCTCTAAACAAGCTCTCAGGATCAGAAATTCCAAGTTTGCCTAAAGTTGAATTAAAAATGGAGTCTGAACCTGAGGAAGTTGTTCGTCAAGAAAACAAGAACCCTTTGGAAGATGTATTAGGAAAGTTTAGTGGAGAGATCAAGAGTTTGATGCAAGCCATAGTAGAACAAGATCTTGTCATTAGTAAAATGGAAGCAAAACTTGATCAAATGATGAACCAAATTCAGCAAGGAAAGTTATCTAATGTCGTCGCCATGGACCCACAAGAGCATTGTCATGCCATATCATTGAAAAAAGGAAAGCAATTAGAGGAAGCAGAGAGAAAAGAAGTCAAACAGACCAGCACTAGGAGGATACTGGATGAAGATGATGATCAAAACACAAAAGAGGAGGAGAAAGTGCCGCCAGTCCCACTTGAAAAAACGTTCCATGAGTTTGTGGACTGCTCCAGTGGATATTGCATGGTACCTTACACCCCACTACCCGAGGAGACTTTGATTGAAAGCTTCTACGAAAGGTTAAAGATGCTAGATTCAGTTAGTGGTGGTGATGTGCTTGGTACGACACCAAATGAGGCACGGGAGATCAGTACAAATCTGTCAGAAAACACTCGATTCCACGCCACTTCCCATGATGAGCTAGAATGCCAAATTTCAGAGCAGCAGCAGGAAGGTAAATTAAAAGAAAATCCCCTCGAGGTCAGTGAGCTTGAACTTAATTCTCCCTATCATTATAAGCCTAGTTCATGTAGTATCTCATGCAAGTTAGGAGAATTGGAGATTGAGAAAAATTCATATCATTCCATGCCTAGTTCGTTTTCTCCTAAGAATTATAACTTTGAAATGCATGATTTAGGCTTAGTAATTTCAGTACCTGACCCCCTTGCTATTAGGCTTAGATGGCATTTGAATAATATGTTTGGGAAGGCTGAAGATTACTTGTTTAAAATTTCTTATGCTGTGCACCCTGTGTGCAAGTTGAGTTTTTCTGTGCAGGAACTAAGGAAGAAAAAGAAGAAAGATCCTCTGAGGATCAAGGAAATGGAGTTCAGTTGAAAATGTCGAATCCCGTCTAGCTCAGGACGTTAAACAAGCGCTTCTTGGGAGGCAACCCAAGCCTTTAAAAGTTTTTTTAGATTTCATTTTAGTTTTTGCGTTGATCCTAATGCTCACATGAGATCGATCCTTATGCAGAAAGCTCGTGAATTCATGCCTAGCTTCTCATTCTCTGCTCGGAAGACAATTCAAGACGTTTCAGATTCTCTCGCTTTTTCAGGGCAGTATCGATCTCTCTTTATCTGATTATATGTTCATACATTGGGGACAATGTATATTTTAAGTTTTGGGGGGAGATTTGCTCTGCTTAGGTTTTGCGTAAGTAATGCTTATGATGAATTAAATTCATGTTGATGATGATGACGTCTGATGATTTGCTTTTAGTCATGATTCTCTCTTATTATTGCAAATTTGAAAGCATGTCTAAATTCAAGAAAATTTAAAAATTTTTCTTTGATCCCCTTGCAAAGTATGATGATTCACTTGTTTTATTATGATTTTGAAAGCCTAGATGAAAGTTATATGCTTTGGAAGTTCGTTGTCACTTTGATAGGTGTAAAGTTTGGCTAGATAGCTTTCTTGCATAATAGTAAGTAATACTGAGCTTTGGGAAAAAGAAATGCTTTGATTTGCCCAAAAAAAAAATGCTCCACTTTCTTGAGAGCGTTAGTAACCAGGGGCATTCATGACACCCATCGTTTGCCTTTGCATGAAAGGCTGGAAAGAAATGAGCATGCCTCGGCAACCTGAAAGATGAGGCGATTGTAGTTGGATGCTTTCATCACCAATGTTGGCAAGCTAGAACGAAGGCGCTACATCTAAAAGGATTCTCATTACAAAAAAAAAAAAAAAAAAAAGCAAGTTTGGGGGACGCCCCAAGAATTATGGGCACCTCAGTAAGTTAGTGCTTGCTAGATAAGTAAGATGGCTAAAAGGGCGAGCTTAGTGCCAGTGTAGGGGGAAGATGAATGGAGGAGTGTATTAATGATTCCGGGCTAGTAAAAATTGTGATAAGGCAAATGATGATTCATTCTTGCAAGGGAGGATAGGACTAGATTTTAAACTTCTTAATGGTTGACCATGCTTACTTATTTGTTTCAATAGTTTGCATTCATAGCTAGTAGCATTGAGGATAGAGTTGTTAGCATGCAAGTTATGATTCATATGCATTACTTTATGGCATTTGAAGTGTGGACCCAAAAAGCCCAAAAGAAAGAAGAAATGAGGCAAAATTTGTGTTTAAGGCTTCTAGAAGGCCTAGCGTCGAGACTCTAGAACCAGAGTGTCTCGACGCTAGGCAAGCAGCGAAGAAAATTCCAGAATCGCGGTAGCATCGCAACGCTGCGACAACTTCTGCTCCAAGAAAACCTGACGTACGCTGTGACGTAGCGTCTCGACGCTGTGCGTCTTGGGCAGCAAGATACCTCCGTCCAGCACCTATAAATAGCCCCCTCTCCCAAGGTTCAAATCATCCCATTTTGGGAAGCTCTCCCCTAGCTCAATAGAGAGAAAAAGTGAGAAGAATTGTGAGGAAAAAGGCGGAATTGAGCGAGATTCCAAGGCTCGGGATTCGAGATGATCGTGATGGGAGCCTGGGATCAACTTATCGGTTATTTCTTCCTTACTTCTTTGTAATTCCTTATTATAGTTTGAGTTAGGCCCATTGATCAAGATCATTTTGACAAAATTATTTCCATTTGTGAGTAGATCTTGAGACCTAGGGTCGTTGTTCTAGTTATTTGGATATTGTAGCGCAATTACTTGGATTATGTAATGAATGTCTTCATACTTCATCTATGCAATTCATGCTTAATGCTTTTAATCTCTTGATCACGAATTAATTGTTATGTTGGTCTAAATTGATGCTCGATAGAGAGAATTTAGATTATATCCTAATTGCAAGGCTAACGATTGCTTGGAGCACGAGAGTGAAAGAGAATTGTTAGAAATTGATAATGAAGTTGCTTAATGCCATACTATGATTAACTAAGGAGATGGACACATGAATTAGTTATGTTAGTATGAGATGTGGTCGCTTGAAAGAGAAATCCGCTTATAATTACTTCTAGATTTATGAAATGTAAGATTATTAGTTACATGCATCCATGTAATTGAGCTACAAATCCAAGAAAGCTAGATAACACCCTAGGTCAAGTTCCCTTAATAGGATATTTCCATTTTTTGTTGCATGTTTCTTTTTATTAGTTTCTTTAATTTTTCGCTTTATCATTCGAGTTGGAATTCTAAATAAAATTGAACATGATGGTTTTTGGTACTTTATGGATATAATTCAAATTCCTTGAGGATTCGATACTCGGAATACTTTCCATTTTATATTATTTGCGGCTCGTGCACTTTGCGGTAATCATTGGCTCCTAAATATTATTTCTTCCAAGTATTTTTAGTGATCAAATTAATTATCTTGCTTAAATACCGTTCTTCCTCCTTGTGGACTCGATACTCGGAATACTTTTCGTTTTATTATTACTTGCGGCCCGTGCACTTTGCGATCAACACTAGACCTTTTTCTATCTCCCCCAAACTTATTTGACTGCTGGTGCTCTTTTTATTAAACTTCTTTTTCTCCCAAGAGAATCCTTGCTGTCACCTTTACCTTTGTTCTAGCTCATCGACACTCTTTGGTGAAGATATCTAGCTAGGAGCAAAGTTCACAAGCTTGGATTAGTACTCACTTCTCTAAGTAAACCTTTCATGCAGTGGCAAACCATGGGTATCATGAATGCCCCTAGTTACTAAGTAAACTCTAGGAAGGAGGAGTAACTCTCGTTTTTCAATTTTTTTTTTCTTTTTTTCAATTTTTTTGGGATGATATATACTGAGCACATATTTCTTCTTTTCCAGCAGTTCAAACTTTGCAAAAAGCATATATATACAAAGTAAAGTAAAGCACCCCCCCACCACCCAAAACTTACGATAGGCAATGTCCTCATTGGCTTTGTTTTTGAGGCATGGGCTTCCATGAGGCTTTTTGTTTTTCAAAACATGAAGGCTAAACTCTCCTAGCGTGTTAGAAAGGTTAAACATGAGGAAATTTAGGCTTCAGAAAATTTTGTAAAAAAAAAAGACTAATGGAAAGCCTATGACTAGAAAACAATTTGGTTGTGACGGTGGCACTTTATGAGATAAAACTAAGCTCTAATTATCATCACTAAGGGCTTAAAAGAAAACTGAAATAAAAACATGTTTTTCCAAAACATTTTTCAAGCACAAAATTTTCCTTAAAGTTGATTTTTTTCAAAGAGTTTCATAAGTTAGGCACAAAAACAACAAGTAGATTTTTCATAAAAGTTTAAAAAACCCAAGTTTATCTAAACTAATTGATAAGGGTAAAAAATATACCTATTTTACCCTAATATTTAGCTCATTTCTTGGTCAAATGTTGTATGTTGCAATTTACTGTTCCCGAGCTCAAAATATGCTTAAGTTGTTAAGTTAGGTGTTGAAAATCACTTTTGTCAAATTATGCTCCCTTATGCTTAAAAAGACTTGATTTTAAGAGAATTTGACTTACTTTATTGTTGTGCAGGAAAACAGAGGAAAAGCTGGAATTTCGTAGAAATGCGACCGCATTTTTGGGAAGGCAAAAATGAAATGCGATCGCATTTCTGGAAAAACTGAAGTCGTTCCGAGTCATCTGCGGGTCGTTGTTGACCAGTCTTCTTCGCACCTAACTAACTGTTTTGACCCCGAAACTAATTGGGCAACCTTCCAGCACCTATTTCGTAGCCCCTAAACCATTTTCTACACTATATAAGCTCGAGATTCGAAGTCAAATTCAAGCAGAACACATTTAGAAGAAGAGGGTGGTGACAGAACCCTAGTTGATGCCTATGAGTAGGGATGCCCGAGGTCCTTCTTAGATGACTGAATTCTAGCCTGAGTTAGACATCAAACCTTAGGGTTTGTAGGGATTTTCACCCATTCCCACTTGTAAAAGCGAGAGAGTGGAGTGTCTTAGCGAACTCTAGAAGGATTGAATAAATAGAGAAAACCCATAATATTTAGCTATCTCCTTTATTTCTAGCTTGTGATACTTTTCATTATTCTGTATTATTTACATTCTTATTTCAATGGAAATGTATTGATTTGCTCTTTATCTCACCATGAGTAGCTAAATTCCGTTGAGGGGTTCAATATGGTGAATTCCCTTATGGTTTAATGGCTTGGAAGTGTTTTATTTGCTTAAGTTTATGTTCAATGCATGTCATTCTTTATTGATTATCACTATAATATTGCTGAGTTTAACTTGATCACTTAGACTTTGCATGCTATGTGAGTTTGATCTCGAAAGGGACAAACGATATCGGTTCTCATAAGGGTGATATAGGAGAAAAAGCTCGAAAGAGATTGTTCGGCGGTATAGGGCAAGCTGCCTAAGGCACCCTATATCGACTATAGGGTTATAGGTTGCATTTGTGAATTATCTATGTCGGAGTCGAGTCACAGAAATGTGCATAACGGTACTCGCTTAACCTTCAAACGGTTCTTGGGAGCAAGGCCAAACAGAGGTTAAATCTGACCCAGTGCATTAAATAAGCTTACGTTAAATATTGCATGATTATGGTTATTGCCTTAGGGATGAATCCATGTTGAATACCTCGTTTATTTCTTATTTTTATTCTTTTATCTACTTGCTTGTTTTATTAATCTTTTCAAAAACCCAATCAATCAACTTATTTCATTTGGTTACCTTTTTCAAAAGCAATCATTTGACCAGGTTCTTCTTCAAATCTGAATTTCCATTTTAGTCCTCGTGGGATCGATACCCTTGGAATACTTCTAAGGTTTTTTATTACTACGTGCGACAGTGTATACTTGCACTAAAGGTTGGCTGAATTTATCTTTATTAATATTTGTCATCTTATCTCACACCCATCCATTCAGGAATCTCATGAGCATATAGAAAATGCATCTGATGAATGGATAGGAATAGTTGATAGGCCATTGTTCACACGTAACTTCGAAGATGAGACACGTGGAATAAACAATATATTTGTATTGATGTTTGTATGAGTGTGAGTGTACAATCTCTAACTTTACTCCTCTTATTCTTTCTCTTGTGTGTGAATGTACTTCACTCAAGGGCTGTAGCGCTTGTTCTCGAGTCTGAAGCTTCAATTGATCTTGGAGCTTTTGAAGTCTTCGAATCTTGAAGTCTTTGAGTCTTGGAGTCTTGAAGAGTCTTTGGTCTTCAAGGATTGTTGAAGTCTTCTGGTCTTGAAGGGTCTTCAGTCTTCAAGAAGTGTTTATGTCCTAAAGAGTCTTTGATCTTCAAGGAGTGTTGAAGGCTTGAAGAGTGTTTGGTCTGCAAGAAGTGTTCAACACTTGAACTTATGAATTCCAGAGAGTCTTCGGTCTTCAGACTTGATGGAGTATCTCTGAATTCTCTGGTTCTGCTTGAGAGCTTTAAAATTCTGAACTCTTGTCTTTGTGAGAGTCTAGAATTTCTGAACCCTTGAAATGGAGGAGAACCCCTCTATTTATAGAGTTCTCGCTAGATGGGCCCTAGTGACTTTTGGGCCTAACAACTTGGACTTGGGCTTTTTTTGTCTTAGGTTCGACTATTTGGTCTTGGGTCTGGTTTATATTTGACCCAAAACCATATGACCCAAATGTTTAAAAGACCCAAATTTGATCCAAATAATTATTTTTTTAATTAATTGGTCAAATAATTAATTTGATCAAAATAATTTAATTTTAATTAAATGATCGAATAAAAATTTGGCTCTATAAATTTATAATTGGCCAACTTTGTCTTCAAATTAAATTTGGGACACATGTCAATTTATAATTGGTCCCAAATTTAATTATTTGTAATTTCGTCATTAATTTTAAATAATGACGTGGCAATTTGTGATTGGACAAAATTTCTCCTTGAACAGCCATCCTTAGATCCTAGACCAGTTGATATCATGACGCTGGATGACTCTGTGAATAATTGTTTTGAAAATAGAGATTTAGAAAAAAGATTTGATGCTGTTACATATTTCTTGACTTGTTATTATGACAATCTTCTTAGTGATGACGGGCCAGGGGAAAATGTTTTTTCTCCCCTGTTTGCAGTATGTAATTCGGTACGGGATTTTCTTCAAGGCCCGGACGACGACGAGAATTTTTATTTCGAGTCTCCATGAGCGTGCCAAGCCTCGTCTAGCTAAAGACGTTAAAGAAAGCGTTGTTTGGGAGGCAACCCAAGGATTAAAAGTTTAGGTAGTTTTTGCGGTAAATAATTTTCCTTGCTTCGTGATCCAATTTTGTTTTGCAGGATCACCTTAGCAAGTCCCAAAGCTCCAAAAATCCCATTTTCTCGACCCAAAGGAGGAGGATGAATTGCTCCTAATACAGGGAAATCTCAGTATCCCTCTTTCGCTGTGTTGAGCATGTTTAAATTCTGTTGGATGCATGAGTCGATAGCTATGATAGCCGAGGATATGATTTTAGAAGTTTTGGGGAGAATGGTTTATATGTTGTGGAATCTGGGAGCATAGCAGAAATTGTGAAATTTTAAAATTTTTTGATACTTAGTTTTAATGTCTAAAGCATGCAATAGACTTATCTTATGAAATCTTTGAAAATCTAGATTTTTATTATGATTTTTATAAGTTTGTTGTCACCCCGATAGGCTTAGTTTCTAACACTAGGAGTTCATGCTTGACTGTTTTAAGAACTAGGTGAAAAAATGCTATGCCTGTTGAGAGAAAAGCAACAAAAGAAAAGGGAGAAAAAAGAAAAAAATCTGTTGAAAAGAAAATTTTTGGTTGCACAAAAGAAAAAGACTAGGGGTAAAAAGAGCTACCTACGGTGTGATCAGTTAGGCCAACCAAGAATAAAATTCGGGTTAAGGACCCCTGCATCGTAGTGTGAAAGCTAGCACCATTAGATATAAAAATGCAAGTTTGGGGGGGAAGCAAAAGAAAAAGAAAGTGAAAAATATTTGTGAGTTTGGCTCCCCCCTGAAAAAAGAGAAAAAAAATGTGAGGCGCCCTAGTTTCTGTGTTTGCATGATAGTAGAACTCCGACCTATTAGGGACTCTTAGCCAGTGTAGGGGAAAAACAAATGGAGAAAGCCATAAGACTAATCTATGTTAGTAAAAGAATTAGTAGATAAATCTTGAGCATGCTATTCGTTAATCTTAAGTTCAATCTCTTTTAAGATTTCTTCATGAGTATGCGTTGCTTGCTTATTCCCTTGCATGTTTTCCATTTTTGCTTGAGAGTCCCAAAATCATTGAGGCTGGAGTGATTCTATTTCATGCATCTTTCGAATTTATTTTGCTCTGGACTAGCAAAAGCTTAAGTTTGGGGGTGTGATAGCGGGCAGAAATGTCGCTATTTTAGTCCTAAATTATTAGGCTTTTGAGTGCTTTTATTGAGATAATCTAATATAATTCATTATTTTGTCTTAAGGAGCAAATTGTGGAATTTTGGTGAAAAAAGGCCCAAAAATGAGCATATCAAGCCAATCTTCCAAGCATGGGTCAAAGGGGGAGCCCGAAAGACAACAATCCAAGTGAAGATCCAAAAAGAATGAAGAAGGCCCAAGTTTCAAGCCCAGCCCGCGAGTGGATGTTCTGGAAACCTCACAGCATCGAGACGCTATGAGGATAGCGTCGAGACGCTGTCCCATTTCTTGCCGGGCAAGTTGAGTGACGTCACAGCGTCACGACACTATGCCCTTAGCGTCGCGACGCTGTCCCTATTCCGGGCCTATAAAAGGGACCTCTTGGTACCCCATTTCATCATCGATCATTCCATCATTCCTTCCTTCCTTCCTTTTCTTTGCTCTTCTTGAGCATTCTCTCAAGGCTTTTTAGCCTTTTTGAGAGTCAAGAGTGGGAAATTTTGTGGGGAGCTTGTAGTGAGCACTCTAGGAGGCTCGGAGTGTGTTTCGGAGGGACTCCAAGGACAAGAGACGGGGTCCTCGACGGTCACTTCCTTTTCTCTTATTTTGCTCCAATTTATGCTTTTTGTTGTATACATTGTGGATATTATAGCCATGTGTAGTGATGTGGAGTTTTCCTACCGCAAGCGCACGGGGCAAGTAATTATATAGTGATCGTGAAATTGAGTGTCGTCCTCTAGATTGGATTTTTAAGTTAGATTAACTACCATGAATATTCTTGTTCGATTTTATTTAGGGACCAAAAAGTAGTGAATTTTGGAAACTAAGGTAATGCAAATTAAAGATGTGAAATTCAATTGAGAGAATACTTAGGGAATTGATTTCGTCAATTTAATCTAGGATTGATTTTAAGGAATGAATTATAACGCACAATGGTTTTATGAGTCTAAGAACCTTTAATCACAACTACCTCTCCCGAGTATAATTGATTCTCATGCAAATTAACTAACTTGATATCCCTATCTAAGTTCTTTAATATGCAAGGCATTTAGTTCTTTTTGACCAATTCTAGAGTTACTCTAAATTCCGTCACGATTTTAGAAATTCTACTTTAGTCATGCAATCTTAATTAAGTCTACGCTAAATCCCCTCTCCCGAGCAAGACTCAACACTTAGATCATTCAACTAATGACCAATTAATTGAAGGCATTAAATTAAGAATGCAAACATAAAACAATTGCACAATTCAACCCATAAATCAATCCATAAACCAAAAAGACTACATCAATCCCTAAGTAACAAACTTAGCTACTCATACATAGCATTACAAGATCAACTAAGCATGAAAAAACCATTAAAACTAACTAAAGTAAGAGGGAAAGAAGATTAAACACTAGGTGGCCGAGACCGCACGTCCCCGTCACGATCTCCACGAACAAAGTCTTCAATCCCGCTCTCCACCCCTTTCTTTAGCTTCCCAAGAGGGTTTTTCTCTCTGTTTTCGGCTCAAAATCTCCCAAAAGAAGTCCCCAAATCAGACCTAATCGCAAAATATATATAGGGCAAAAATTCGGGATAGCGTCGCAACGCTGTTACGATACCATTTTTTTTTAATTGCGAACTCCAAATATCGAATCTCAGCGCCGAGACGCCCAGAGAGCAGCGTCTCAACGCTGGTTTGCGGATGGGCCTTGATTCTTTTTCATTCTTCGACTTCTTTTTTCGCATCCCGAACATCCAATTGGCTCAGAACTATATTTCCTACAAATACAACTCATAAATGCATAATTTTGACCAATAAATGATAAAAGACTAGCTAAATTAATTAGGGAAAACTAGCTAGCTATGCTCGCTATCAAGCACCCCAAACTTAAGCTTTTTTTAGTCCTCGAGCAAACTAAAAATAAAGCATACAATGGAAGAATGGTTGCAACAAACATAACTCAATCCTCAAGGCTCAAAAGTCAATAATCAAGCAATCAAGAGACATGCACATAAGGACCAATAAGGGAGACAAATCAAAAGTTTTCCAAAATTAACTTGCACATGCGAGATCTAACTTAACGAGATCAGACTCTACTAGCCCGGGATTGGATTACTAAACTCTCAACTCATCTTCCCTCTACACTGGCACTAAGGATTCACTAATGAGTCAATGGAACAAATTAGTTTGTTTTCCTCCATACTTAGGTGCTTATAACTGAAAATTACAACATGCATTTTTATGTGGCACTAGCTTTCACACACCTATTGCAGAGACCCTTAACCCGAGTTTTACCCTTTGGTTGGCCTAACTGATCACAACAGGGGTAGCTCTTTTTGCCAAAACTTTATTAAACATTGCATTGCGCGCATCAGTCATGACTTTCTCTTTTTTTTTTTCTTTTTTTTTTTCAAATTGTAACAACAAGAATGATTTTTCTTTATGAGCATGATAAGCATATATTCTTTTCTTTCCTCCTAAGCAAGATCAAACATGCTAATTTGCAAAAAATTAACTCTTTAGCTCTTCCCTACACCTATCGAGGTGACAACAAGCATATGAACCTAATAATTCGCTCCTAAGCATTCAAATCCAAATCAAGCCAAGAAAAATACTCTACTCATGCAAGACATTATAAAAAGTTTAAAAAGTCTCCATTTTTGGGCACTCATGCTTACAACTCATCGAAAGCTTGAAAATTGAAAAGAAAGCCTATCTTAGGAAATCATAGTCCTTTAGTTTCAACCAACTTACACATCCGTCGAGATCGTGCCTAAAATAGAAAAACATTGAGGATATAGATAATATTCTATTGAATTTTAAAACGAATGCAACGTTGTTGTCGTACGTTTTGGAATCTCGATAATAACAAAACATCAAATAACACCTTTTTCAGAACTATAAGAGAGTATGATTGATACGTGAATTATAGTGGCCAATAAATTGATTTAAATTTTGATGAATCTTTCGAGCTTTTTCTCCTATATCACCTTTATGAGAACCGATATCGTTTGTCCCTTTCGAGATCAAACTCACATAGCATGCAAAGTCTAAGTGATCAAATTAAACTCAGCAAGATCAGAATGATATTCAATAAAGAATGATATGCATTAAACCCTACTTAAGCAAATAGAACACTTTCAAGCCATTAAACCCTAAGGGAATTTATCACATTGAACCCCTCAACGGGATTTAGCTACTCATGATGAGATAAAAAGAAAATGAGCACATTTTCATTGAAATAATAATGTAAAGAATACAGAATAATGAAAAGTAATCACAAGCTGGGAATAAAGGAGATAGCTAAATATTATTGGTTTTTTGTTTACACAATCCTTCTAGAGTTCGCTAAGACACTCCACTTTCTCACTTTTACAAGATGGGAATGGGTGAAACTCTCTACAAACCACAAGGTTTGATGTCTAACTCTCTCTCGGGTTAGAATTTGGTCATCTAAGAAAGATCTGGGACATCCCTAATCATTGGCGTCGAGCCAGGGTTCTGTCACCACCCTTTTCTTCCATGTGAGTTCTGCTTGAATTTGACTTCGAATTTCGAGCTTACAGTTGGCGGACAGGTCGCTTACACACCCCATTGGAAAGATTGAAGACGTATTGGATAAGGTTGATAAGTTTGTTTTCCCTGTAGATTTCATCATTTTAGACTGTGAAGCTGACAAGGACATGCAGATCTTCTTAGGACGACCGTTCCTAGCCACTGGCAGAACCTTAATAGATGTGCAGAAAGGAGAATTGACCATGAGGGTCAACGATCAGCAACTCACGTTTAACATGATGAATGCAATGAAGTACCTTAGAGATTTCGAGGAATGTTCTACGATTGATGAAATTGATGAACTCTCCCGGTCTACTTTGCAGGAAAGAATGAAAAGAGAAACCTTGGAGGATATACTTGGAGATGAAGAATTAGAAGAAAAAGGTGGGAAAAGATTGAAGTTGAAGAAATCTGTCAACCCATGAAAAGGCAAAGGATCAAACCATATTGGGGGAGAGGCTTCGAGGATGAGGAAGCCCATGTCTCCGTGATTGACCTGGTATGACTTCTACACTTTGAGAATTTATTTTGTATATTATCTGGATCTATAAAATAATAATCTAGACAAGAGCTCCAAAATATCTGGACAAGAGTAAAAATCCTGTCTAGGAAAATCTTGTCTAGGAAAAGGTACTTAAGATGACCATTGGGAACACCTTTTCCTGGGGATTTACCTGGGAGTTTTGAAAAGTCCATATTATTTTGTGCCCTGTCTCGTGTTTAAAATAAAAGCAGAAAAATGAGAAAAAGGGTAAGTTTGTTTTGAATAAATGATTTTTGATCAAGAGGGAACTTTGTCTAAGGCAAGTCCTGCCTACGTTGAGGTATTTAAGCTGACCGTAGGGAACACCTCTACCTGGGGACTTACCTGGAAGTTGAATTGATCAAAACGTTTCCTTAATTATTTTTAAGAAAATGAAAAAATAAAATAAATCATGATTAAGCATATGAGCTTTCTAACTTTTTTACGAGTGTTTCAGAAAAGAGGAGAAAACAAAGAAAAAAATGAAAAGTCGGAAAAAAAAAGTGAAGGCAGAAAAACTGGGTGAAATGCGACCGCATTTCTCCCCAGTGTATTCGAGAATGCGACCGCATATTCAAGAATAAGTGGGGAGTCATGAATTTCGTTTGACCTACACGTGACTTAATTGGAAAAGTATAAATTGCTGACTTTAGTTATTTTTCTCTTCACCAACCAATAAAACCTTTGCATTCAAGTCAAAACCTCAACTCTCCATATTCTCTTGTCTTGAAACCGAAAGACCCACATCCAAGAAGATGAAGAACACTCAAAAGTCATCATCCTCACGCAAGATTACTCGTTCCCAGAGTAATCCGAACACCCACGAAGCTGAAGCTAGCGTGCGACGACAAGAAGAGCAATCCGAAATGCCCATGCACGGCACAAGAAGGACGAGACCCACGGGATTCTCACCGGCGGTCGTAAACGTCGGACCTAACACTCAAACTCCATCTTCTTCGGCAATGCCGACCAGTTCGAGGGAGATGCAGAGTTCGTCTATGCCACAGAGGTCCACACGCGCCACTGCCGTCTGCCAAACCCAAAAACCCGCCACTCAACAGTAAAGAAAACGTTCGCGGGAATGGTTTGCGATGAATTAGGAGATTGGAGCTCAGAGACGTGCTGCCCTTGAAGAAGAAGGGAATAGGCGAGATGAAGAAGAAGCCACCAAGACAGCTGGAAGCTTTCGGCAAGGAGAAACTTCAACGGGTAAAAGTTCCAAGCCTACAACTAACCCCTCACCAAACCTGTTGTTACCTATAGCGCAAGAAAGAGGAGCCCGAAGAAGGTTGTGCCTGAAAAGCCGCTTCTGATTGAGCCCCTCAAAACTGCAAGAATGCCTCTGGACGTATTCGAAGGAATAATTCGCCAAGCAGTGGCAAAGGCTCTTGCAATTGCTGAAGGGTACAAGGCTGAACATGATGCTTTGAAAGAGATTGAAGCTGAGAGAGAAATAGAAAATCAGCATATGATGGAGGAAGATGACTTGGCGAAGAGAAGAGATGAGGAAGAAGAGAAAAGAAGGAGAAAGGAAGAACAAGAGGCCGAGACGGCCTTAGAAGCTGAAGAAGAAATAAAGTATCAGGAAAACCTCAGGAGGGCAGCCATTGATTTGCAACTCCTTGAGGAAGAGAAAAAGAGAAGGGAAGAATTGAAAGAAGATGAAAAAAGAAGGAAGGAAGCTGAAGACTTCCTTGCAGCCTTTGAGCCACTCCACAAGGCTCAAAGTGAGGCTGAAGCGCTGCAAGGGAGAAGGACAGAATGCGACTGCATCTGGACCGCATTCTGAAGAAGGCCTAGCCGAGGCCACAATTGATTAGCCAGCTGAAGAGGTTTTTGAGCCTCTATTCACGAATGACCCACCAGCAGCTGATAGCAGCACTTCGGGAGAGAAGAGGGACGAAGAGGAAAAAGAAGACGAGGAGGCCGAGACCTCCACTGACTCCGATACAGAATCCGATTCAGAGATAAGGGAACAAGATGGCGACCAAGTCCCTATCTCTGCAGCATTCAGGAGAAAGAGGAAGATAGAGATTAAAGCTGAAAGGCGGACAAAGAACGAGAATGACCCGATATTTGCCAAGAGGCCGAGGACAAGGTCCATGGACGCCTCTCCTACAGTTCCTCCTACCATCTCACCCGCCAAGCAAAAGGGCAAATCACCAAAGGCTGCATCTCCCAAAAATCCCTTCCCCGAGGTATTTAAAGATGTTAGTTTTCAGGAATGGATGGAGATCATGAAAAAGAGAGATTTCCTCAATGAGAAGGGATTCTCTAACAGAGCAGGAGCACTACGAGAGTTCGTAACAAGAGTTATCTTCCAGTACAAGTGGCAGGAGTTCTGTGCTCACCCTCAGGAGGCTGTAGTGCCTTTAGTGCGAGAGTTTTACGCCAGCCTGAGGGAAGAAAGCATTAGCATGGCGGTGGTGAGGGGGAAGATGGTCAGTTTCTCCTCAGTTGACATTAACAGGGTGTACAGGATCAAGGCACCACTGAATCCGGGAGGAAATTATGTGATAAGGAACCCCTCGGCCAAGCAGACGAAAGAAGCATTGAAACTTGTGGCCAATAAGGGGGTTCAATGGAAAGAATCACAGACGAAAGTGAAGTCTCTAGTGTCAAGCGACCTAAAGCCATGAATCGGCAGTTTGGCTTCACTTCATCAAAAACCGTTTAATGCCAACCACCCACGACAGCACGATCTCAATGGATAGAGTGATGCTACCCTATTGCATTATGAAGGGGTTGAAGATCAACGTAGGGAGCATTATCAGGGATGAGATTTTTGAAAGGATTTGGAATTCCCCAATTCCGTTAAAGCGGAAGCGTAATTGGGACCGATTCGTAGTTAATTTTGTTTATCTAAAAATACTATTACATTGGCAAAAAAACATAGAACAAATTCTATACAAACTAAAGGCTAAGCATACAAAAATTATTAGATCTAAATCTAAAGGGGAGAAGCAAACATACCGTCGTTGACGACTCTGAATACTTCAACAGACACCTTTCTTGATTTTGGACCAAGTGTCAACAATTGGGACACCACCAATTGATATTCCCCGCTATGACTCTAAGATTAAGAACGTAGTTGTGAGACTACCTAATCTTGAATGGGAAAAACTCTAGAGAGAAAATTCTCCCTAGAGTTCTTGGGTTGAGAGAATATGAGAGGGGGGCTAGAGAGAATGCAAGAGTGCATTCTTGTGGTCTTATGTTGTAGTACCTAAACCCTAGGTTTAGTGTTATATTTATAGGAGAAAGGCCATGAATAAAATATTCATTTAAAATCAATTATTTCCATAACTGATTTAATCTTTTCCATAATTAATCAATTTCATGACCAACCAATTCCATGACCAATCAATTCCATAATTGATTAATCTTTTCCATAAATGATTGATCACTTCCATAAGTGATTAAATCATTTCCATAAATGATTAATTACTTCCATAAGTGATTAATCATTTCCATAATTGATTAATTTCCAATTAATTAATTCTTTAATTAATTAATCACCAATTAAATATCATATATTTAATTTCAGACCTTCTATTAGTTAATTAATTAATTACCCAATTAAATATCATATATTTAATTTCAGGCCTTCAATTAATTAATTCTATAATATGAATCAAATTCATATTAAAATTTGAACTCCATCAAATTCTCTTATATCCTATAAATTTAATATGAATCAAATTCATATTAATATTTGAACTTCTTCAAATATTTATTTCTCTCATAGACTATAGTTTAATTAAATCTCATTTAATAAACTAAATTGAATGATTAATTAATTCATCATTAATTAATTCATCTTCTAATTAAATACCATATATTTAATTAGACTGAAGGTGTTCATATAACACATGCGGAAGCAATTGAAGATCGAAAGCACTTAAGACATTCAATTTTGCACCTAAAGCATGCATGTTCTATAAAAGACAGAAAAGAGAGTTTAGAGAACACCAACCTTTGTAGCTCACAAATGAAGAACTCCTTGTGGTGTTTTCCTTCTCCAACTTCTCTTGGACAACCTTTAGAGTCTTCCCTACTATTCTCCAGGCCGAGAACGACTTGTGGGAGTCTATAGTGATAGGGAATGGGAAGGAAATGCTTGGACGTTCAAGCTCTATGGAGATATGAGATGAGAGAGTGATTGAGGAAGAAATTCAGCAGCATAACATTAAGGTAAATGCTATCCCTTTCCACAATCTGATTCTTCCTCTATATATAGAGAGAATCCATGCAAGAAGGACCTTCAAAATGCAAGACACTTGGTGGTCTTGATGGTGAAAGTGGAAGCTAGGTGTTCAAGCAACACAACATGCACTATTGCATGAATGTGGTGTAATTCCACTTTGAGTCTTCATGCAAGAGTGGATTTCCAAGTTTTTCCACTTACTTTTGATTCAAAATCCATTATATTTTCAGCATGAATGATATTAATTTCAATTCTCAATTGAAATTAATCACAAATTCAATTTTGAAGCTTGCCTCACAAATTGTAAATGATTAATCAAATTAATCATCCTTTTATTGTGTATTCTTTATATATGAATCTCAATTCATGTATATTGTATTTAAACCCTTTTAAATACCTTATCTCTCATTTTCTAATTTAATTCATAATTAAATTATTGTGTCGAACACAATTTTACGATAATACCCTATTTCCCGATTTTGAACAATTCAAAGATTCCTATCAATATGTTCTAGGCTTTAATCCGATAGGAGCTAGTAGAGGGACCTAATGGACCTATAGATCATGGGCTCCAACGATTCGAGGCTAGCCGACTAATCTCATTATCTAAGCTGGCCAACATTCGTTAACTACCGGGACACTCCACTATAGCTCGATAGTTGCACTCCCCTCACTATAGATATATTTCCGTCCACTTGATTTAACCATGTTCAGTAAGTCGTTCCTTCACAGGTTGCTCGTAGCTATAGCTAGGTCAAATTACCGTTTTACCCCTATAGTACTTTTTGTTCCTTAAGTTCCACTAATCCTCTAATGAACAATCGGTTTGTGGTCCAACCATCAAACCTAAGTCCCTTTCGATCCAACGAGAGGGTGGGGCCCCTTGTTCAAGTCCTGGAGTTAGTACTTAAGAGAACAACCTCTCTGCTATCCCTGAATTGGGTAGGAGTGAATTCCGTCTTGCAAAACTATGTCCCCAGCTATCTATTCGATCTCATCCCCAAAATGGTAGGCTTGTTGAGTCGGCGATGCTGGCCACTCTCACCCATGCAGATCAAAGGATAATCTCGTATAGACAGGAGTTCATAGTTAGCTCAGGATTAAGAACGAGTTACCTAGGTCATCTATGAGAAATAGTCAGTTTCTTCAGTAAACGGCGTTATAAAGAGAAAGTGACTTATTTCGTGGTCCTGTCTTATGCAAACTCATTGCATAGGACACCCCCACTCGCATGTCTCCACATAAACGACTTAGGATCTCATCGTTTGTACTTAATACAAAGTGGGCCGCGTCCATAGTGTCACCAGGATAAGGCACCCAACCGTATCCTTATACTATAGATTATTTTGACTATAAACTTGAACTTGATCCTACGATATGTCCCTACATATAGTTCGAGTATTCATTTTATAGTCAAGGATCTTAGTTTATTGGATTTAGGTTAATCATTCGCAATTTACATATTCAATAACATCTTTTACTGAATAACCTCAATAACGTCTTTATTGAAAATAGAATATGTTTAATGATTTACAAACTACGAGTTTATAGGACATTAAACCCAACATAGACATATATTTGAACTCTTTCAAATATATCAATCTCTCAATATAATAAAGTTTAATCTCAAATTAGACTTTATATTTTAATGCATCACTATACATTATATTAATTTGTATCTCATACAACTAACTTAATTCCCAATATGAATTTGAACTATTCAAATTCTCTCAAGATATATTTGTTCCTAATTACTCTTTACGAGCTAGCAGGGGGACCTAATGGACCTACAGATCAGAAGCTCCAATGATATGAGGTTAATAGATTAAACTCATTAATCAGGTTAACCAATATTCATTAACTGTGGGTCATTCCGCTAAAGACCAACAGCTGAACTCTTCTCACTGTAGAACATTACTGTGTCCACGGATATAGACCTATACTGGTAAGTCAATCCTTCACGAGTGTCCGTAATCACAGCTGGGTCAAATTATCGTTTTACCCCTATGTTACATCTGTCTCCTTAAGTACCAGCGCTCCTCTAATGAACAACCTGTTTATGGTCCAACCATTAAACAGAAAGTCCCTCTCGGACTAGTGAGAGGGCGGGATCCCTTTGTTCAAGTCCCGAAGTCACCACTTAAGGGAACACTCATCTACTTCTTCTAGAAGTGGGAAGGAGTGAATTCCTTCTTGTGTTGTCATGTCCCCAGCCTCCCACTCCGTCTTGTCCCCAAAAAGGAAGGCATATTGAGTCGGCGTATTGGCCACTCTCACCCATGCTAATCAAAGGACAATCCCTCATGAGAAGGAGTTCATGACACACTCAGGATTAAGTCTGAGTTACCTAGGTCATCCTATTGAAACAGTAACCTAACTAGTTAACGGTGTTACAACTAATGGTTGACTATTTCGTGGTTCGGTCTTATGCAAACCCATTGCATAGGATACCCCCGCTTGCATGTCTACTACATGGACGCTTTGGATCAATACGTCTGTATCAAATACAAAGCAGACCGTATCTCATAGTGTTACCAGGATAAGGTACCCAACTTTATCCTTGTACTATAGACCTTTTAGGTTGTTACTTGAACATCGATCCCCGTATGTCCCCACATACTAGTTCAAGTTACATACAAACAACCTTGGATCTTAGTTTATTGGATTTGGGTCAAATTGTGCAATATTTAACAATAACATTTTATTGTAGAAACTCAATAACACTTTATTGAAATAAGTATACAATTTGTTTACATTCACTATCTACGAGTTTTAGGGCATAAAACCCAACAATTTTAGCCTGTGGGAGAAAGCGAGCAGGCAAGCTTTTGTTTGGATCACTCATCACCTAGCTCCGCCAAAGGGTGAATATCGTTCCGGGCAAGGACGAGGAGCGTCACTTCTTCAAGCCGACCATTGACCTGTCCTTGATCGGGAAGCTCCAGCATAACAGCATCTAGAGGAAAGACAAAGCCTCCACATCTCAGGCCACTCCGACATCAGGGCCGAGCATGGCTTCTCCATCCCAGCACACTCCTTTTACAGGGCCTTCACCGTCATCGGAAGCCCTAGCCATTACCTACCGCCAGCTAGATTAAATCAGGGAGAACCTGAAGACGTATTGGGCATATGCAAAGGAGAGGGATGAAGCCATTAGAGAGTTCTACCTCTCTATTGCCCCGAGTATTGCTCCGGTCTTTCCCAATTTTCCTCAGTCGCTCCTGCATCAAGAAGAGAAGGACACTGATGAAGAGGACGAAGAAAATGATGATGAAGATGATGAAGAGAAAGAGAGTTCCTCGGACGAGGAACAGGGGAGTTTTCTGACCCCTTTACTTGCTGTCTTTTTGTGAATAACACTGTTTGCTGTTTTTCGATGTTTTTTTTTTTTTTTTTTTTTTTTTTTTTTAGTTTTAGCATGTTTTAAATTCTGTTTTTATTGATTAATCGCTGTTTGGATTGCTTTAAATTGTTTGGTTGTTGAATGTTTTGATCATAGGGTAGTTTAGATAGTTTGTGGATAGTTTAGGATAGGTAAATTTGGGTTTTAAATCTTTTCTTTAAAAACATTGCTTGCTGTTTTTTAGCTTTACCTATGAAATTTTTTAAGGGAAAAAAATCAACTTTAAGAAAAATTGCTTAAAAAATGTTTTGGAAGAAAAGCATGTTTTCAAAGGAGTTTTCTTTTAAGCTCTTGATGATGATAACTAGAGCTTTGTTCTATCTCAAAAGTGCCACCGTCACAACTGAATTGTTTTCTAGTCATTGACTTTCCATTAGTCTTTTTCTTTACAAAATTGTCCTAGAGTCTAAACTTCCTTGTGTTTAACCTTTCTAACACTCTTGTAGAGTTTAGCCTTGATGTTTTGAAAACAAAAAGCCTCATGTTAAGTGATAACTCTCCAAAAGGGAGTTATTTAGACCTTATTTCTATAGGGATTTGTGTGTTTTTTGTGCTAAATAGGGTTGCTTTTAGATATATATTATATGTTTTAACCCATTTGGAAGAATGGATGCTTTGGAAGTTATTTTGTGCAGAATATATTGCTGAGCGACTTGAGGGAGAAAAAGCTGTGCTGGAGCAAAGCTGGGAGCAAAACTGTCACGTCACAGTTCGTTAGCCAATTTAATGAACTGAATTCTATTAAGCTATTCTCGGGATAAAGGAGCAAGGAGAGCCATCCACGTGTCTAGGTCAACCTAATTCAAGCCTCCTATCACTCTATAAAAGGTGATAGCCGCCCAAGTCAAATTCATTCCTTTTTGGGAAGGAAATTCCATCCTTGGGAGGAACATTCCACTCTTGGAAGGGGATTATTGATATCCGCAAGCGCACGGGTCGCACAAGTAATATAAAACGGTAGTAATACCGAGTATCGAATCCACAGGGAAGCGAAGCGAAAATTAAGCAAAAAATAAAATCTCTTGAGCACTAAAAGTACTTAGGCAAAATAATATTTAGGGAACAACTCATGAAAATAAGAAAAATTTAAGAATTAAAGCAGGAAAATAATTTGATCAATCAAATAAAAAATATGGAGAAAGAGATTTCTTTAAATGGGAAGAGGGGTCTTGAAAATCAATTATGAGCTAAACAATGATTATAATTATCCTATCTCATTGCCAACTAACTATACTCCTAGAATCTCCGTTAATCACATAGGTTCTCCTGTCGGTTTCCCCTAATTGTAATTAATTCATTTTAACAACCTAAGTGTCCTTAGCGCCATTAAAAATCATTAATTATTACGCTCTGATTCATTTTAGGAATCTAAGTTTAATCAACTAATCCCGGTGTCACAACGGGCAATTAAACTAGTTGCATGGATTATGATCTATCCTAACTTCTCTCCGTCGAGTTTCCATTAAGGATCGAATCATTACACAATTGGCCAGATTGAATAAAGCATTAAGCACATCCATACAAATAATTAGGAAAAAGGGCAAGAGACAGGTAATTATAACAACGTTTCGACTATAATTTCATTTCAAGACCCCAAATTGGGGTTTAGCTATACATAGCTAAAATATCCACAACATTTACAATAGAAAACATATTTAAGAGCATAAAAGGAAAGGAATTGACCGTCGAAAAACCCCTTCGCTGACGCTCGGAGCCCCGCCGACTACTCCTTGAGCTTCCTAAGATGCTCCCCAAAATTCCCCCAAAATATTTCCCACTAAAGAATTCTCTCAAAAAGGCTAGAAAGCCTTGAGAGAGGCTCCAAAGGAGCCTAAGGAGGGAGGAAAGGAAGGAAAGAATGGATTGATTGATGGTAAATGAGGCACCCAAGGGTGCCTTTTTATAGGCCCGGAATGAGGGTAGCGTCGCGACGCTACATTGCACAGCGTCGCGACGCTGCAACGCAGGCGTCTTGTTGCCCAAGAAATGGGTAGCGTCGCGACGCTGCCTTGCATAGCGTCTCGACGCTGCCCCAATTTTCAGAATTTCCAGCTTCGGTTTTGGGCTGATTTTTGGGCCTTCTCTTCACTTCTGTTGGGCATTTTCATCATGATTGGCTTCATTGGATCCCCTTTTGATCCATGCTTGGATTTGGGCTTCATTTGCTTCATTTTTTGCACTTTTTCTCCCAAAATCACCAACTTTGCTCCTAAGGACCAAATAACGGAATTCATTAAATATTTTCATTAAAAACACGATTAAAGCACAGAAAAGCCTAATAAATTGGGACTAAAATAGCGACATTTCTGCTCGCTATCAGGGATCATTTCTCATTTCCATTTTGGGAGCCGAATAGAGGAGAGAGATTGGAGATCTACAAGAAGACCATCAATTGCAAGCTGTTCAAGGGAATTAATATTTTATTGTATTACTTTGTAGTTATGGATGCATTTACATATATTGTAATGTGCGTCTCTATGCACTTTATGAACTAAGTAATTTTAGGCGTTGCTTAGGAAACATGTAGTTGTCGTGCTTAATATCTATGCAATAAATATTGTTGGATGCATCTTGATTATTTGTTGTGCTCATTGCTATTTTATACCCGCCTGGCCAACCAGTATGAATACCATTCTCTAGTTTCAGGGATGATTTAGGGAATGTGTGGCATTTAATCACACTAGATCATTGTGTATTGGTGAACGCCAGTGACTGAGCTAGGGATAGCCAGTTGCCTAGTGCTTGATCGGTAGTGCTTCATTGGAGTTGAAACATATTCTAAAAAATTTGGAGTTCCGGGAGGAATCTGCTAATAAGACTACGAGAGTTTTGCATGATCAATAATATTGCTAGAGCATCTTTTAAAACAATTACTAACTCCTGACCAGCGCCTGTTTCTAATCTGTTTGCTTATTTGTTTACTTTTTGTTCTGTCATTTCTTTTGCTTCAGCATTATATCAAAACCAATCATTTTAACCACCTTTGAAACCATTAAAAAGTTATGCAAAATATATAAAGTGAGAGCTAATTCAGACCTTGGATTCGATAAATACTTATTACTTGCTGCGGATTGTGTATACTTGCACAGAGTTCTAGATTCTATTTCTTACTACATTTTTACTCACTCTGGAAACCCAACATTAAGCCCATGCCTCAAAAAACAAGCCAATGAGGACATTGTCTACCTTTAAGTTTGGGGGGGGGGGGTGCTTTATGCTTACTATGTGAATATCTTTCGTAAATTTGTACTGCTAGAAAATAATATGTGCTCAATATAGTTGAAAAAAAAATCGAGAGTTACTCCTCCTTCCTAGGGTTTACAGAGTAACCAGGGGCATTCATGACACCCATGGTTTGCCACTGCATGAAAGGTTTACCTAGGGAAGTGAGTATTATTCCGAGCTTGTGAACTTTGCTCGTAGCAAGATATCTTCACCACAAAGTGTCGATAAGCTAGAACGAAGGTAAAGATGACAGCAAGGATGCTCTTGGGAGAAAAAGAAGTTGAATAAAAAGAGCACCAAGAGTCAAATAAGTTTGGGGGAGATAGGAAAAAGTCTAGTAATTCATGTATGCTCATGTTTTCCTCAAGATTGTTTTCTTAAACTAAAAGGACTACACTAGGCTCCATGAGTAGAAGTTAGGTAGTTTAAGCACATTGGTTAGGATGGATTAGAGAGAGTTTTGCTTTGAAAAAGAACAATAGAAATCATCATGCCTAGGAAACTCAGACGTTGTGACTGGCACTAGAGTAGAACCCTCTCCTGAAAGGCAAACTTTTTAGAAAACGATCTTGAAAAACATGTTTACTTGATTCCATGTCACTTGATTTGAAAGGAAAAGTTGATACTAGTACCATGATTAATTACTATACATGAACTCTAACATTTTGATTTGCAATTAATGATTGAGGTCTTACATTCTGATTTGCAATTAAAAAGTTGATCTCTAACATTTTGATTGGCAATTGCTTGAGGACAAGCAATGAGTTAAGTTTTTGGGTATGATAAGGGTAAAAAATATACCTATTTTACCCTTATATTTAGCTCATTTCTTGGTCAAATGTTGTAGTGATCAATTTACTGTTCTCGAGCTCAAAATATGCTTAAGTTGTTAAGTTAGGGTGTTGAAATTCACTTTTGTCAAATTATGCTCCTTTATGCTTAAAAAGACTTGATTTTAAGAGAATTTGACTTAGTTTATTGTTGTGTAGGAAAACAGAGGAAAAGCTGGAATTTCCCATAAATGCGACTGCATTTCTGGGAAGGATAAAATGATGTGCGACCGCATTTCTGGAAAAACTGAAGCCGTTCCGAGTCATCCACGGGTCATTGTTGACGAGTCTTATTCTCACCTAACTGGCTGTTTCGACCCCAAAACTAACTGGGCAACCTTCCAGAACCTATTTCGCAGCTCCTCAACCATTTTTTACACTATATAAGCTCGAGATTCGAAGTCAAATTCAAGCATAACTCATTTGGAAGAAGAGGGTGGTGACAGAACCGTAGTTGACGCCTATGAGTAGGGATGCCCGAGGTCCTTCTTAGATGACTGAATTCTAACCTGAGTTAGACATCAAACCTTAGGGTTTGTAGGGATTTTCACCCATTCCCACTTGTAAAAGCGAGAGAGTGGAGTGTCTTAGCGAACTCTAAAAGGACTGAGTAAATAGAAAACCCATAATATTTAGCAATATCCTTTATTTCCAGCTTGTGATACTTTTCATTATTCTATATTATTTACATTCTTATTCCAGTGGAAATGTATTCATTTGCTCTTTATCTCACCATGAGTAGCTAAATTCCGTTGAGGGGTTCAATATGGTGAATTCCCTTATGGTTTAATGGCTTGAAAGTGTTTTATCTGCTTAAGTTCCCGTTCAATGCATGTCATTCTTTATTGATTATCACTATAATCTTGCTGAGTTTAACTTGATCACTTAGACTTTGCATGCTATGTGAGTTTGATCTCGAAAGGGACAAACGATATCGGTTCTCATAAAGGTGATATAGGAGAAAAAGCTTGAAAGAGATTGTTCGGCAGTATAGGGCAAGCTTCCTAAGGCACCCTATATCAACAATAGGGTTATAGGTTGCATTCGTGAATTATCTATGTCGGAGTCGAGTCACAGAAATGTGCATAACGGTACTCGCTTAGCCTTCTAATGGTTCTTGGGAGCAAGGCCAAATAGAAGTTAAATCTGGCCCAATGCATTGAATAGGCTTAAGTTAAATATTGCATGATTATGGTTATTGCCTTAGGGATGAATCCATGTTGAATACCTCGTTTATTTCTTATTGTTATCCTTTTATCTACTTGCTTGTTTTAATTATCTTTTCAAAAACCCAATCAATCAACTTATTTCCTTTGGTTACCTTTTTCAAAAGCAATCATTTGAGCAGTTTCTTCTTCAAATCGATACCCTTGGAATACTTCTAAGGTTTTTTATTACTACGTGCGACAGTGTATACTTGCACTAAAAGTTGGCTGAATTTATCATTATTAATATTTGTCATCTTATCTCACACTCATCCATTCAGCCTCTGCCGCACCACTAATCTATCAGCAAGTTATCTAAAAACAACCCTATGATCATAACTAACAACTAACTAAACATTTAAAGTAATAAAAACAACAAGCAAACAATTAAAAACATAAACTACGCATGCTAAACTAAAAAAAAAAAACAACTATCTATACACAGAAAACAGTCAAATATGCACAAAAACAACAAATAAAGGGGAGCAGAAAACTCCCCTATTCCTCATCCGAGGAACTCTCTCTTTCATCTTCATCTTCATCTTCATCTTCATCTTCTTCATCAGATTCTTTCTCTTCTTGAGGTAGCAACGATTGAGGGACGTCAGGAAACACGGGGGCGATGCTCGGGGCGGTAGAGAGGTAGAACTCTCTAATGGATTCATCTCTATCCTTGGCCTAGACCCAGTAAGCCTTCAGCTTGTCTTCAATTTGGTCTAGCTGTTGGAAGGCGAATGCAAGGGCCTCTGATGATGGTGTGGGCCCTGAAATAGGAGTATGCTGAAGAGGTGAAGCAGGTGTCAGCCCTAGTTGTGGAGTAGCTTGGGAAGTGGAAGCTTTGTCTTTTCTTTGGGCGTTGTTCTGTTGAAGCTTCCCAATCAGAGGTAAGTCAATGGTTGGCTTGAAAAAGTGACGTTCCTCATCTTTCCCAAGAACTATCTTCACCCTCTGACATAACTGGGTAATCAGTGACCCCAAGAACAACTTCCCTGCTCTCTTCCTTCCACAGGAAAGAATCTCCTCCCTAATGATGCTCCCAATGTTTATCTCCAAACATTTCATGATGCTGTTGAAAGTGTTAATATCTAAATAGTGGAAGCAATTTTGGATCTTAGGCACATAAGAAGGTCAATTTGATCACCAAAGACATGTTGTTCATATGAAGAAAAACAGAGACAACTTGCCTACCTTGATTCAATGGAGAAATTGGTTGGATTAGCTTCTTGTTTTTCTTCACCAATGAGTCACGAACAACCAAAGGATCTTCCTTGCTATCCTCAAGCCTTTGGAATGGATTGTGGGATCATCAAGTGATGGAATTCTAGAAAGAAAGCTTTGAAAAACAAGCTTATTAAAGTGAGTGGTATGAGTATGGATTTTGGCAGAATTTCGGCACCTTTCTTCCTTCATTCTTTCAGCCTTCTGCTTCAGTTATACAGAGGAATTAAGCATGAAGAAAAGGCCCAAGTTTTGCCACCAAATCAGCTCCAAATTAATGGATTATTAAGTGGCTTAAGAGAGGGGAGTGCATGGGTTTAGTCACCATGCACTCCACCTCCAAAAAATCAAATTCATTTTGATTTTAATTAATCCAATATTATCTTGAACTAATCCACTAACTTAATTATTTTAATCAATCTGAAATTTGAAAAATAATTTTAAATTTCTTAATTTTAAATTAATTAAAAATTCATTAAAAATTAATTAATTAAATATTTAATTAATTATTAATTTAATATCTCAAGATTAAATTAATATTTTGTCACTTTACCCGAACATTTCTGAAATGTTATTTTCCCTATCATGAATCCCTATTCATGTTCTCGGTATTTAAATCATATTTAAATATTAAAATCCATACACACTCGGTTTTCACAAAACCCGACGTACCATCAACACCTATTATCTTTAATCATTTTTCTCAACATTAACTTAAAAGTAATTCTTATTTAGTCCATCATATTGTTCCAAAGGTTAGTCTCAAGCTAGCAAGGGGACCTAATGGACCTACAGATCATGGGCTCCAACAGTGCGAGGTTAAACTAGTCAAACCCTTTTAAGCTAGTTAACCAACATTCGTTAACTACCGGGACACTCCACTATGACCTAGTAGTTGAACTCCCCTCACTGTAGATATATTTCTGTCCACTTGATATAACCATGATTATTAAGTCAATCCTTCACAGGTCATTCGTTACTATAGACAGGTCAAATGTCCGTTTTACCCCTATAGTTCATCATAGTACCTTAAGTCCACTGGTCCTCCATTGGACAATTTTTTTATGGTCCAATCATAAAACAAGATCCCTCTCAAGCCATTGAGAGGGTGGGGCCCCTTATTCAAGCCTCGAACTCAGCACTTAAGGGAACAACCTTTCTACTATCTCTGTATCGGGTAGGAGTGAATTTCGTTTTGCTTTACTATGTCCCCAGCCATCCATCTAATGTTATCCCCAAAATGGTAGGAGTATTGAATGGTACTTTTTTGACCACTCTCACCCACGCAGATCAAAGGATAACCTTAAACGAACAGGAGTTCACAGTAAGCTCAGGATTAAGATCGAGTTACCTAGGTCATCACATGAAATAATCAGTCTTAACAGTGTTATAAAGCAAGAGTGACTTATTTCTTGGTCCAGATTTGTGTAAACATCTTTTACACAAGATGCCCCTACTCGCATGTCAATACACGAACGAACCAGGATCACGTCGTTTGCTCTATTTAGCAAAGTAGGCCGCATCCATAGTGTTACCAAAACAAGGTACCCAACCTGATTCATTTACTATAGACTATTTAGGTTATATACTCGAACTCGATCCCTGTCCATATACATGATATAGTTCGAGTATCTCATGTTATAACCATGGATGTTTCTATTGGATTATTAAGATATTCATAAACATTTTTTTCATTGAATAACATCTTTATTTATATAAAGGATAACAAAATTTGAGTTTTAGGACACAAACCCCAACAGCTGTAGAGGAGGATAACTCTCTCTACCTAAATGGTGCTATCGTGGATTGTTGGCATTAACCTGTTCTTGATAAAGTGAAGCCACACTGTTGATTCAGGCTTGAGATTGCTTGGCACTAATGTCTTCACTTTCGTTTGGGACTCCTTCCACTAAACACCCTCGTTGGCCACTAATTTCAATGCTTCTTTCATTTGCTTGGCCGAGGGGTTCTTTATTCCATCATTCCCTCTTGGGTGCAAGGGTGCCTTGATTATGTACACCATGTTGATGTCAACAGAAGAGAAGCGGACCATCTTACCTCTCACCACTACCATGCTCATGCTCTCCTCCCTCAGACCAACGTAGAATTCTCGAACTAGAGGCACAACAACCTCCTAGGGGTGAGCACATAGTTCCTGCCATCTGTTATGTGTAATAACTTTGGTCAAGAAGTCTGGCAAGGTCCCTGCTCTGTTGGAGAATCACTTTTCGTTTAGGAAGTCTATTTTTCTCATAATCTCCATTTTCTCTTGGAAATTGACATCCATGAAGACTTCATGAAACGGGTTCTTTGGAGCTTTAGGTGATTTGGCTTTCGGTTGGACAGGTGTGGAGGTAGGAGGAGTTGCAGGAGAGGCGTCCATGGACCTTGTCCTCGGCCTCTTGCCAAATATGGGGTCATTTTTATTTTTGGTCCTCCTCTCAACCCTCAATTGTCTTCTTCTCTTCTTCCTCAAAGCTGCAGAGATAGGAATTTGGTCATCATCCAACTCCTTGATATCTAAGTCTGACTCAGTTTCCGAATCACTGGAGGTCTTGGCCTCTTCATTTTCAACTTCCTCTTTATCCTAATTCTCTCCTCAAGACGAATTGGACAAAGCCATGGACCTGGAGATGGAGTCTATCTACTTCAATCAAGTTTGGTAACTTGTAGATCCACCTAAAGGGGTCAAACCCATAGGGTGTAAATGGATCCATAAGAGGAAAAGAGATGCGGCTGGGAAAGTGTAGACTTTCAAAGCAAGACTTGTAGCACAGGGTTATACCCAAAGAGAAGTGGTGGACTATGAGGAAACCTTTTCTCCTGTTGCTATGTTGAAGTCAATAAGAATTCTCTTATCCATAGCCACATATTATGATTATGAGATATGGCAAATGGATGTCAAGACTGCCTTCCTGAATGGTAATCTTGAAGAGAATATCTTTATGTCTCAGCCCGAAGGGTTCATAACCCAAGGTCAGGAGCAAAACGTTTGTAAACTGAATCGATCCATTTATGGGTTGAAATAGGCTTCCAGAGCTTGGAAAATTAGATTTGATACAGCGATCAAATCTTTTGGCTTTGACCAAAATGTTGATGAGTCTTGTGTATACAAGAAAATCAACAAAAACAAGGTAGCTTTCATAGTACTTTATGTTGATGACATCCTACTCATTGGGAATGATGTAGGACATCTGTCTGACGTAAAAGATTAGCTAGCGGCCCAATTCCAAATGAAAGATTTAGGAGAGGTCCAATATGTTCTTGGAATCCATATCATTCGGGATCGAAAGAACAAAACGCTAGCCCTGTCTCAAGCAACGTATATCGACAAGATGTTGTCCCAATATTCGATGCAAAACTCCAAGAAGCGTTTATTGCCTTTCAGGCATGGGGTTCACTTGTCTAAGGAGCAGTGTCCTAAGACACCTCAAGAAGTTGAGGATATGAGACAGATTCCCTACGCCTCAGTTGTGGGCAACTTAATGTATGTGATGCTCTGCACGAGGCCTAACATTTGTTATGTTATAGGGATAGTCAGCAGATATCAATCAAATCCAGGGTTAGACCACTGGGCCGCTGCTAAAGGAATCCTCAAGTATCTTAGGAGGACGAGGGACTACATGTTGGTGTTTGGGGCTAAAGAGTTAGTTCTCATTGGATACACCGACTCTGACTTCTAGTTTGACAAGGATTCTAGGAAATCCACGTCGGGGTCAGTGTTCACCCTTAACGGGGGAGCTGTAGTTTGGAGAAGCATCAAACAAGGATGCATAGCGGACTCAACCATGGAGGCTGAGTATGTAGCTGCTTGTGAAGCAGCAAAGGAAGCAGTTTGGCTAAGGAAGTTCTTGACAAATTTGGAAGGGGATCCAAACATGGACTTCCCCATTACATTATACTGTGACAACAGTGGGGCTGTAGCCAATTCTAGAGTACCTCGAAGCCACAAACGAGGAAAACACATAGAGAGGAAGTATCACCTGATATGGGAGATTGTGCAACGCGGAGATGTGGTCGTCACTAAGATTGCCTCGGAGCACAACGTTGTTGATCCTTTTACGAAGGCTTTCACGGCTAAAGTGTTTGAGGGTCATCTAGAGTGTCTAGGTCTACGAGATATGTGTACATTGCGTAATCTAGGGCAAGTGGGAGATCTGTAATGGGGTATGAGGATGCCCTAGTTTATTGTATTTACCATTTCAAACTTTAGATTATTTGTACATGTTTTTTCCCATTATCTTGAGTTTTAGTTCAAGTGGGAGTTTGTTGGGTTTTATGCCCTAATACTCGTAGATAGTAAATGTAACATTTAAGCGAACAATAATAAAATTATTCATCTTGTTAGTATTGAGTAGATCCTGTCTTATTAACCCTAATCCAATAAACTGAACATCTTAGGCTGTTAGTATGAGGCTTCAACTAGTATGTAGGGAAATACAGGGATTAATGTTCAAGTTAGAGCCTAAAGGGTCTATAGTATAGGGATAAGGCTGGGTACCTTATCCTGGTGACACTATGGATACGGCCCGGTTTGTATTATGATACAAACGCAATGATCCAACGCGTTCATGTAGTTGACATGCGAGTGGGGGTATCCTATGCAATGAGTTTGCTTAAGACCGGACCACGAAATAGTTAACCACTAACTTTAACACTGTTAGTTAGCTTGGTTTCTATTTCACTATGATGACCTAGGCAACTTGGTCTCAATCCTGAGTGGATTATGGACTCCTGTTCACGAAGAGGTTGTCCTTTGATTTGTATGCGTGAGAGTGGCCAGCACGCCGACTCAATAAGCCTACCATTTTGGGGACGATACTGAGTGGGGAGTTGGGAACATAATCACACAAGATGAAATTCACTCCTTCCTGACTCTAGGGTAAGTAGAGGTGTGTTCCCTTAAGTGGTGTCTCTGGGTCTTGAACAATGGGCCCTACCCTCTATATGGTACGAGAGGGACTTCTGTTTGTTGGTCGGACCTCAAACAGGTTGTTCATTAGAGGAGCACTGGGGACTTAAGGACAAAGATGTAACCCAGGGGTAAAACAGTAATTTGACCCAGATGGGGTACGAACACACGTGAAAGACTGACTTGCCGTTATTGGCCAACATCCGTAGACATAGATATATTATGCACTGAGAAGACTGCAGTTGTGGGTCTTTAGTGGAGTGACCCATAGTTAACGAATGGAGACTAACTTGGTTAATGAGTTTAGCCAATTAGTCTCGTATCGTTGGAGCTTCTGATATGTAGGTCCATTAGGTCCCACTGGTAGAGCATAAAGAGACTTGAGGCAATTAAGTATAAATTGTAAATTGAAAGTGTTCAATTTATTAAGGAGATTCGTATAATGTACGTCTCTACATTATAATATAAAGTTTATGAAACTTTATAATATAATTTTTGAATTAATTTCAAAAATTAATTCTTGAGAGAAAATATTTGAAAGAGCTTGAACCATGTGTCAGCCAAACCCCCTGAAGAACTCTCATTAGTCCGAACTTTGTGTTCGAAACTCTTCTACACTCAAACAACACAAAGTTTGAACCATGTGTCGTCCAAACCACCTGAAGACGTCTCATTGGACCAAACTTTGTGTTCAAAACTCTCCAAAACTCAAACGGAACAAAGTCTGCACCATGTGTCCGTCAAACCATCTAAAGACCTCTCAATGGACCGAACTTTGTGTTCCATACTCTACAAAACTCAAATGGAGAAATGTCTGGACCTTGTGTCATTGAAACCACCTAAAGACCTCTCGATGGACCGAACTTTGTGTTCCAAACTCTCCAAAACCCAAACGGAGCAAAGTTTGGACCATGTTCGTCCACACCACCTAAAGAACTCTCATTAGGCCGAACTTTGTGTTCCAAACACTCCAAAACCCAAGCGGAGTAAAGTTTGGACAAAGTGTCCTCCAAACCATCTGAAGAACTCTTAGTGGACTGAACTTTGTGTTCCAAACTCTCCAAAACTCAAACAGAACAAAGTTTGGACCATGTGTCGTCTAAACCACCTAAAGACCTCTCATCTGATTGAACTTTCTGTTCCGAACTCTCAAAAACTCAAACGGAGAAAATTTTGGACCATGTTTCGCCCAAACAAACTAAAGAGCTCTCATTGGACCGAACTTCTTGTTCCAAACTCTCCAAAACTCAAACGGAGCAAAGTTTGGACCATGTGTCGTCCAAACCACCTGAAGACCTCTCATTGCACCGAACTTTGTGTTCCAAACTCTCCAAAACTCAAACGGAGTAAAGTTTCGACCATGTGTCGTTGAAACCACCTGAAGAACGCTCATTGGATCGAACTTTGTGTTCCAAACTCTCCAAAACTCAAACGAAGCAAAGTTTGGACCATGTGTCATGCAAAAACACCTGAAGACCTCTCATTGGGCCAAACTTTGTGTTCGAAATTCTACAAAACTCAAACGGAGCAAAGTTTGGACCATGTGTCGTCCAAATCACCTGAAGAACTCTCATTGGATGGATCTTTGTGTTCCAAATTCTCCAAAACCCAAACGGAGCAAAGTTTGCACCATGTGTCGTGCAAACCACTTGAAGAACTCTCATTGGGTCGAACTTTGTGTTCGAAACTCTACTAAACTCAAACGACACAAAGTTTGGACCATGTGTCGTCCAAACCACCGGAAGACGTCTCATTGGGTCAAACTTTGTGTTGGAAACTCTGCAAAACTCAAAAGGAGAAAAATTTTGACCAAGCGTCGTCCAAACCACCTGAGGACCTCTCATTGGACTGAACTTTGTGTTCCAAACTCTCCAAAACTCAAACGGAGCAAAGTTTGCACCATGTGTCGGCCAAACCACTTGAAGACCTCTCAATGGACCAAACTTTGTGTTCCAAACTCTCAAAAACTCAAACGGAGAAAATTTTGGACCATGTTTCGCCCAAACAAACTAAAGAGCTCTCATTGGACCAAACTTCTTGTTCCAAACTCTCCAAAACTCAAACGGAGCAAAGTTTTTACCATGTGTCGTCAAAACCACCCGAAGACCTCTCATTGCACTGACGGAAGAGATTGTCGCGGTCTCTTGTCAAATAAATTTATAATCCACAATTCCTTATGCTAACTTGTAGCAGTAGTGGTCGGGGTCGAACACAGGGAACATTCAGTTTATTTCTAAATTCTTTTGTGTTTTTGAGGTAACCAAAAAGGGGGGTTTATTGATAAAAGCTTAAGACATAAAGTAAAGGAATGAAAATAAATAAGGAAAATTAAATGCAAGGAAAGTAAAGGCGGGGTTAGTTTATCTTACCACGATGATCACTGTATTCGGGGTTGAACTCGGTGTTAAGTTTGATCAATTTGATTCATCGATTATCAATTGATTTTAATTAACTATCTAAGTCCGGCGTACTCCGGCAACAAACCGAGAGCCATGATCCGACTATCACAAACATGCAACCGCTAAGTTTGATTCTAATTTAAATTAATTAATTGGCCTATTAACTAATCTAAACCGCATTAGGATCTAGCCGAATTAATTCACATGCAACGGGCAACAAACGACAATTACAATTGATTAAATCATTTAGTTCAAGGGACGCATGCGTAAAATCATAATGTTAGCCTATTTGCTACTTAGATTTAGCAAGTAAATTTAGACAGGGTGCGGTCAAGGTTGTCAATCTTTCCTACCACAATCTAAACTTGTATGCAAAGAACTAAAATCACAAAGACAATTAACTAAGTAATGAAGAATGGAAATCTCATAAAATTGAATTAAACATACAAACCGAGGTCCCGATTACAACGATCCGAGCTTAGTTGGCCATAGACAAGCACCTCCAAGCTCGAGGCTCAATCAACCGACCCATGGACTAAGAAAACTTAAAAGAACTCTAGAAAATAAAGAGAAAGGTGGCTACAAGATTGTAATGTGGGATGAATTGAGGGATGATGGGATGATTCTAAACCTACACCAAAGGCCTCTATTTATAGGGATTCTTGGCCTTCAATTCGTGGAAGAATGGTGCTGAATTGGGTCTTCAAACATGGAAAAATTCGGAACCAATTTTGAAAATTTCAATTTTGGAAAACTGCCTAGCATCGCGACGCTGTGGACAGCGTCGAGACGCTGTCCCCTTCCATTTTGGAAAATATTTCTCAGATTGCCCTAGCGTCGCGACGCTGTGGAGAGCGTCTCAACGTTGTAGCGTCTGGACACTGATGACGAACGGTTTCGCTCGTTTTAGCCTCGAATTGCTTCCAAAGCTCCGATGAGGACCTATAGACATATTATACTCATTTTAAAGCATTTTTCGCACCGAACTTTGTGTTCCAAACTCTCCAAAACTCAAACGGAGTAAAGTTTCGACCATGTGTCGTCGAAACCACCTGAAGAACGCTCATTGGATCGAACTTTGTGTTCCAAACTCTCCAAAACTCAAACGAAGCAAAAGTTTGGACCATGTGTCATGCAAAACAACCTGAAGACCTCTCATTGGGCCAAACGTTGTGTTCGAAACTCTACAAAACTCAAACGGAGCAAAGTTTGGACCATGTGTCGTCCAAATCATCTGAAGAACTCTCATTGGGCCGAACTTTCTGTTCGAAACTCTACCAAACTCAAAGGACACAAAGTTTGGACCATGTGTCGTCCAAACCACCTGAAGACGTCTCATTGGGTCAAACTTTGTGTTGGAAACTCTGCAAAACTCAAAGGAGAAAAGTTTTGACCAAGCGTCGTCCAAACCACCTGAAGACCTCTCATTGGACCGAACTTTGTGTTCCAAACTCTCCAAAACTCAAACGGAGCAAAGTTTGCACCATGTGTCGGCCAAACCACCTGAAGACCTCTCAATGGACCAAACGTTGTGTTCCAAACTCTACAAAACTCAAATGGAAGAAAGCTTGGACCATGTGTCGTTCAAACCACCTAAAGACCTCTCGATGGACCGAACTTTGTGTTCCAACCTCTCCAAAACCCAAGTGGAGCAAAGTTTGGACCATGTGTCGTCCAAACCACCTGAAGACCTCGCATTGGACCGAACTTTGTGTTCCAAACTCTCCAAAACTGAAACGGAGCAAAGTTTTGACCATGTGTCGTCCAAACCAACTGAAGACCTCTTATTGGGTCGAACTTTGTGTTGGAAACTCTGTAAAACTCAAACGGAGAAAAGTTTTGACCATGTGTCATCAAAACCACCTGAAGACCTCTCACTGGGCCGAACTTTGTGTTCCAAACTCTCCAAAACACAAACGGAGCAAAGTTTGAACCATGTGTCGACCAAACCACCTGAAGGCCTCTCAATGGACCAAACTTTTTGTTCCATACTCTACAAAACTCAAGAGGAGAAATGTTTGGACCATGTGTCATCCAACCACCTGAAGGCCTCTCGATGGACCAAACTTTGTGTTCCAAACTCTCCTAAACCCACACAGAGCAAAGTTTGGACCATGTTCGTCACACCACCTGAAGAACTCTCATTGGGCCGAACTATGTGTTCCAAACTCTCCAAAGCCCAAGCGGAGTAAAGTTTAGATCATGTGTCCTCCAAACCACTTGAAGAACTCTCAGTGGACCGAAGTTTGTGTTCCAAACTCTCCAAATCTCAAACAGAGCAAAGTTTTGACCATGTTCGTCCACACCACCTGGAGAACTCTCATTGGGCCAAACTTTGTGTTCAAAACTCTTCGAAACTCAAATGGAACAAAGTTTGGACCATGTGTCGTCTAAACCACCTAAAGACCTCTCATTGGACTGAACTTTGTGTTCCAAACTCTCCAACACTCAAACAAAGCAAAGTTTGGACCATGTGTCATTCAAACAACTTGAAGACATCTCATTGGGCCAAACTGTGTTCGAAAATCTACAAAACTCAAATGGAGCAAAGTTTGGACCATGTGCCGTCCAAATCACCTGAAGACCTCTCATTGGACGAAACTTTGTGTTCCAAACTCTCCAAAACCGAAGCGGAGCCAAGTTTGCACCATGTGTCGGGCAAAACACCTGAAGAACTCTCATTGGGCCGAACTTTGTGTTCGAAACTCTGCTAAACTCAAACGACACAAAGTTTGGACCATGTGTCGTCCAAACCACCTGAAGACGTCTCTTGGACCGAACTTTTTGATCAAAACTCAAACGGAAAAAAGCTTGCACTATGTGTCGTCCAAACCAACTGAAGACCTCTCATCGTGTCAAACTTTGTGTTGGAAACTCTGCAAAACTCAAAAGGAGAAAAGTTTTGACCCAGTGTCGTCCAAACCACCTGAAGACCTCTCATTGGACCGAACTTTGTGTTCCAAACTCTCCAAAACTCAAACGGAGCAAAGTTTACACCACGTGTCGGCCAAACCACCTGAACACCTCTAAATGGATCGAATTTTGTGTTCCAAACTCTACAAAACTCAAATGGAGGAAAGCTTGGACCATGTGTCGTTCAAACCACCCAAAGACCTCTCGATGGACCGAACTTTGTGTTCCAAACTCTCCAAAACCCAAATGAAGCAAAGTTTGGACCATGTGTCGTCCAAACCACCTGAAGACGTTGCATTGGACCAAACTTTGTGTTCCAAACTCTCCAAAACTTAAACGGAGCAAAGTTTTGACCATGTGTCGTCCAAACCAACTGAAGACCTCTCATTGGGTCAAACTTTGTGTTGGAAACTCTGCAAAACTCAAAAGGAGAAAAGTTTTTACCAAGTGTCGTCCAAACCACCTGAAGACCTCTCATTGAACCGAACTTTGTGTTCCAAACTCTGCAAAACTCAAACGGAGCAAAGTTTGCACCACGTGTCGGCCAAACCACCTGAAGACCTCTCAATGGATCGAATTTTGTGTTCCAAACTCTACAAAACTCAAAGGGAGGAAAGCTTGGACCATGTGTCGTTCAAACCACCTAAAGACCTCTCGATGGACCGAAGTTTGTGTTCCAAACTCTCCAAAACCCAAACGAAGCAAAGTTTGGACCATGTGTCGTCCAAACCACCTGAAGACCTTGCATTGGACCGAACTTTGTGTTCCAAACTCTCCAAAACTGAAACGGAGCAAAGTTTTGACCATGTGTCGTCCAAACAAACTGAAGACCTCTCATTGGGTCAAACTCTGTGTTGGAAACTCTGCAAAACTCAAAAGGAGAAAAGTTTTGACCAAGTGTCGTCCAAACCACCTGAAGACCTCTCATTGGACCGAACTTTGTGTTCCAAACTCTCCAAAACTCAAACGGATCAAAGTTTGCACCACGTGTCGGCCAAACCACCTGAAGACCTCTCAATGGATCGAATTTTGTGTTCCAAACTCTACAAAACTCAAATGGAGGAAAGCTTGGACCATGTGTCGTTCAAACCACCTAAAGACCTCTCGATGGACCGAACTATGTGTTTCAAACTCTCCAAAACCCAAACTGTCACACCCCCTCCTAGACCACCTGCTAGCTTAGTCCGGAAGATGGCGTGAAGCCAACGAACATCGTCCTTCTCTAACGATACCCGTTGACCCTCCTGAAACGTAGAACCTGATAAACATACTAATCTTAGATATAAAACATTCCCCATGAAACACAATACAGCGGAATCCCTGAAAACCTTCTAATATACACGAGGTGCAGCCCTGACATAACTCGATTTGGAAAATAACCTGATATAGATTTCACAACCAAAAACTTATACAAATGGGGTTTATACAACCACGACCTCTAGGACTAAATTGTCCAATCCTTAAAAAACATTTACAATATAGACGGACTCAATATACAACTCCACCCACGTACTGGAGCTTGATCTGGAACTTTCAGCAGACGTTGGCAGTGTATCAGGCTCCGGGAGCTCGATCTCTACCTGAAAGTGGAAAAACATTTTGAATGAATGAGCTACGAAGCCTAGTGAGTGACTAACTTTAAAACTGTACATTCAGAAATCATAACACGTGATAAAACTTTAAACGTATAAAGATGCTCAACCAAGGCATTAAACATAAACGTGCAACGATAAAAGCTTTCTTAAAAACATCACAGGCTCGTCATTAAAAAATATAGCAAGACATATCAAGTACATCAAACATTTTAACTAACATGACCGATCTACGTTGTGTAGGGCACGCCCAGTACAACCAATGTTTACTAGTCCTACGATGTAGTGGGGCCCGTCCAGCACTCCCATCGTCTTTGTCGTAGTGGGGCCCGCCCAGCACTCACGACAGCATCGTTGTCACGGAGTACACTCAACGTCAACAACGGAATATAACCTGTGTGCACACGGTACCATATAGCCTCGGGCCCAATATCTCAGTCATGTAGTCAATAGAAATCTCAGAAAAACCCATGAAAACATTAGAACATGCCTGCTTATCGTTATCTCTCGTAAAACTCAAGCTTATTCAGCTTGCTCGTGGAAAAACCGAAAATCTTTAAATAATTCTTGCTAATACATGCTTGACTTAAAAGGATGTCGTTTCAACTATTTTTCTGAAACTCAATAATGACGTGCTCATTTATAAATCTCATTAGAAAATCTAAGCTCATAACTTAAGCTTGAAACCATTCATAAAAACCATGTATCATTCATAGAAAAGCATGTAAAACATCTAAACATGAACAACCGTTGGAAACAATTTTCGAAATTCGTTTTGTCACTCGCCGTCTTAGCTAGTTTTCTGGTCTGTAGACTCGACCTAATTCCTCTTGGCCTGTCAAACAACCAAAACCGAGCATTAGAACCATAGATAGCTTTGTCTTTCCATGCTCATGAATTTCTAAACAATTGAATTAAGAATCACATTCACATTCTACTTTCCAGATTTTCCAGATTCTATACCCTAACTTCCAATACCCATAACTTGCTTAATACATAACCAAAATTAATGTACTATAAATCAAACTCTTCATTTTCGAACACTCTACAACTTACCTGAAGAAATGAAAACGGGATTCCCAACCAATTTTCCCATAAACGCCCCGAACACATGCAACACAGATTTGAGCTTCTCTGCTACCCTTTATCTTTCTCCTGACATTAAACCTACGTCAAGTAATTTTTGGCTCCCAAATTCTTCATGAGAGTTGTAGGAAATTGAATAATCTTTCCAACCATACCAAATAGAGCTTCGGATTCAACTTGTACACCCCAGAATGCTCAAAACACCAGAGAACACCAGAGATCCTCCTGGTTTGCACGAAAATCCTGTGCTCTGTTTTCCATTTCAAAAACCATAAACTTCTCATCAGATTAAGCTCAAGCTTCCTTCATGAAATTGGTTATAAAATGGATTAACTTTCAAGAAAATCAAAACTCACCTCTTAGTTCCTTCTATGTAGCTCAAACCGAATACAAAACCAGGGGTTGACAGGTTGAACACAGATTCTGCAATGGCTGGTTTTGCTTGAGCTTTTCCTATCTTCCTCAACCTCAAAACCACGAAAATCTTCTTCTTCTTGTTTCTTCACTCTCTCCCTCAAGTGCTCTGAAAATTTGGATGGAAAATGATGGGAAAATGGATTGAAAAAGGGTGAAGCGGTGGTGGGTTTCTTAGCTGTCATTTCCCATTTCCTTTCTTTTCTTTTTTCTTTTTTTTTTGTTTCACTTTTGCTGATTTGTTTTCTCTGTTTATTTTTTTTTTCATTTCCTTTGGTTATTTCTTTTCTTTCCTTTTATTCTTAAATTAATAACTTCCAACCAATTTTAATCCAACCATGAAACCACAATAGATGACAAGAGAAAATGTTCCAAGGAAAGTCTCGGGTTTACACAAACGAAGCAAAGTTTGGACCATGTGTCGTCCAAACCACCTGAAGACCTCGCATTGGACCGAACTTTGTGTTCCAAACTCTCCAAAACTGAAACGGAGCAAAGTTTTGACCATGTGTCGTCCAAACAAACTGAAGACCTCTCATTGGGTCGAACTTTGTGGTGGAAACTCTGTAAAACTGAAACGGAGCAAAGTTTTGACCATGTGTCGTCCAAACCAACTAAAGACCTCTCATTGGGTCGAACTTTGTGTTGGAAATTCTGTAAAACTCAAACGGAGCAAAATTTTTACCATGTGTCGTCCAAACCACCTGAAGACCTCTCATTGGACAAAACTTTGTGTTCCAAACTCTCCAAAACACAAACGGAGCAAAGTTTGCACCATGTGTCGGCCAAACCACCTGAAGGCCTCTCAATGGACCGAACTTTGTGTTCCATACTCTACAAAACTCAAGTGGAGATATGTTTGGACCATGTGTCATCCAAACCACCTGAAGTGTAAACCCGAGACTTTCCTTGGATCATTTCCTCTTGTCATCTATTGTGGTTTTATGGTTGAATTTAAGTTGTTGGGATTTACTAATTCAAAAGAAGAAAAGAAAAGAATGGAAATAAAGAAGAAAAGAAAAGAAAAGAAAAGGAAAAGGAAAAGGAAAAAAAAAAAAAAAAAGAAGGAAAAAGAAAAGAAAGGAAGTGGGAAATGATAGCAAAAAAAAACCCACCACCGACAATGATCCTTTTCAGCTCATTTCCAGCCATTTTCTCATCATTTTCCATCCAAAATTTCAAATCACTCGAGGGAGAGAGTGAAGGAATAATAAGAAGAAGATTTTCATGGTTTTGAGGTTGAAGAAGATAGGATATAGCTCAAGCAAAGGCAGCCATAGCAGAAGCTGAGTTCAACCTGTCTACCTCTGGTTTTTGTTTTGGTTTGAGCTACACAGAAGGAACTAAGAGGTGAGGTTTGATTTTCATGAAAGTTAGTCCATTTTCTAACAAATTTCATGAAGGAAGCTTCAGCTAGATATGATGAGAAGTTAATGGTTTTTGAAATGGAAAACAGAGCACATGATTTTCGAGCAAAGTAGGAGGATCTCTGGTTTTCTCTGGTTTTTTGAGCATTATGGGGTGTACAAGTTGAATCAGAATCTCTATTTTGTATTGTTGGAAAGCTTATTCAATTTCCTACAACCTTCATGAAGAATTCGTGAGCCAAAAAATGACTTGAATTGGGTTTAAGTTCAGGGGATAGATAAAGGGTAGCAGAGAACCTCGAATCTGTGTTGTCTGTGTTCGGGGCATTTCTGGACCAATTGGTTGAGAATCTCGTTTTTCTTTCTTCAGGTAAGTTGTAGAATGTTTGAAAAGGAAGAGTTTGATGTATAGTACATTAATTTTGGTGAAGTATGGAAGAAGTTATGGGTGTTGGACGTTAGGGTATTGAATCTGGAAAATCTGGAAAAGTTGAATGTGAAGTGTGATTTTTAATTCAAGTGTCTAGAATTCATGAGCATGGAAGATAAGACTGTCTATGGTTATAATGCTCGGTTTTGGTTGTTTGACAGGCCAAGAGGTAATAGGTCGAGTCTACAGACCAGGAAACTAGCTAAGACAGTGAGTGACAAAACGAATTTCGAAAATTGTTTCCAAACGGTTGCACATGTTTAGATGTTTTACATGCTTTCTATGAATTATACGTGATTTCTATGAATGGTTTCAAGCATAAGTTTTGAGCTTAGATTTTCTAATGAGGTTCATATACGAGCACATGGTTAATGACTTTATGAAAAGTAGTTGAAACGATATCTTTTAAAGTAAAGTATGTATTAGCAAGTATTGTTTAATTATTTTCAGTTTTTCACGAGCAAGCTGAGTAAGCTTAAGTTTTACGAAAGATAACGATAAGAAGGCATGTTTTAATGTTTTCATGTGATTTTCTGAGATTTCTACTGACTACATGACTGAGATATTGAGCCCGAGGCTATATGGTACCGTGTGCACACAGGTTATATTTCGTTGTTGACGTTGAGTGTACTCCGTGACAACGATTCTGTCGTGAGTGCTGGGCGGGCCCCACTACGACAAAGACGATGGGAGTACTAGGCGGGCCCCACTACATCGTAGGACTAGTAAGCGTTGGTTGTATTGGGCGTGCCCTACACAACGTAGATCGGTCATGTTAGTTAAAACGGTTGATGTACTTGATATGCCTTGCTAGATTTTCAATGATGAACCTGCGATGTTCCAAAATCTCCAAAACTCAAATGGAGCAAAGTTTGCACCATGTGTCGGCCAAACCACCTGAAGACCTCTCAATGGACCGAACTTTGTGTTCCAAACTCTCCAAAACCAAAACGGAGCAAAGTTTGGACCATGTGTCGTCCAAACCACCTGAAGACGTCTCATAGGTCAAAACTTTGTGTTCCAAACTCTCCAAAACACAAACGGAGCAAAGTTTGCACCATTTGTCGGCCAAAGCAACTGAAGGCCTCTCAATGGACCGAACTTCGTGTTCCATACGCTACAAAACTCAAGTGGAGAAATGTTTGGACCATGTGTCATCCAAACAACCTGAAGACCTCTCGATGGACCGAACTTTGTGTTCCAAACTCTCCAAAACCCAAACAGAGCAAAGTTTGGACCATGTTCGTCACACCACCTGAAGAACTCTCATTGGGCCGAACTTTGTGTTCCAAACTCTCCAAAACCCATGCGGAGTAAAGTTTGGATCATGTGTCCTCCAAACCACCTGAAGAACTCTCAGTTGACCGAAGTTTGTATTCAAAACTCTCCAAAACTCAAACGGAGCTAAGTTTTGACCATGTTCGTCCACACCACCTGGAGAACTCTCAATGGGCCAAACTTTTTGTTCCAAACTCTCCAAAACTCAAGCTGAACAAAGTTTGGACCATGTGTCGTCTAAACCACGTCAAGACCTCTCAATTGACTGAACTTTGTGTTCCAAACTCTCCAAAACCCAAACAGATAAAAGTTTGGACCATGTTCGTCACACCACCTGAAGAACTCTCATTGGGACGAACGTTGTGCTCCAAACTCTCCAAAACCCATGTGGAGTAAAGTTTGGATCATGTCTCCTCCAAACCACCTGAAGAACTCTCAGTGGACCGAAGTTTGTGTTCCAAACTCTTCAAAACTCAAACGGAGCAAAGTTTTGACCATGTTCGTCCACACCACCTGGAGAACTCTCAATGGGCCAAACTTTGTGTTCCAAACTCTCCAAAACTCAAGTTGAACAAAGTTTGGACCATGTTTCGTCTGAACCACGTGAAGACCTCTCATTGGACTGTAATTTGTGTTCCAAACTCTCTGAAGCTCAAACGAAGCAAAGTTTGTACCATGTGTCGTTGAAACAACCTGACCTCTCATTGGGTCAAACTTTGTGTTGGAAACTCTGCAAAACTCAGAAGGAGAAATGTTTGGACCAAGTGTCTTCCAAACCACCTGAAGACTTCTCATTGGATCGATCTTTGTGTTCCAAACTCTCGAAAACTCAAATGGAGCAAAGTTTGCACCATGTGTCGGCCAAACCACCTGAAGACCTCTCAATGGACCGAACTTTGTGTTCCAAACTCTCCAAAACAAAAACGGAGCAAAGTTTGGACCATGTGTCGTCCAAACCACCTGAAGACCTCTCATAGGAAAAAACTTTGTGTTCCAAACTCTCCAAAACACAAACGGAGCAAAGTTTGCACCATGTGTCGGCCAAACTAACTGAAGGCCTCTCAATGGACCGAACTTTGTGTTCCATACTCTACAAAACTCAAGTGGATAAATGTTTGGACCATGTGTCATCCAAACCACCTGAAGACCTCTCGATGGACCGAACTTTGTGTTCCAAACTCTCCAAAACCCAAACAGAGAAAAGTTTGGACCATGTTCGTCACACCACCTGAAGAACTCTCATTGGGCCGAACGTTGTGCTCCAAACTCTCCAAAACCCATGCGGAGTAAAGTTTGGATCACGTCTCCTCCAAACCACCTGAAGAACTCTTAGTGGACCAAAGTTTGTAATCCAAACTCTCAAAAACTCAAACGGAGCAAAGTTTTGACCATGTTCGTCCACACCACCTGGAGAACTCTCAATGGGCCAAACTTTGTGTTCCAAACTCTCCAAAACTCAAGTTGAACAAAGTTTGGACCATGTGTCGTCTTAACCACATGAAGAACTCTCATTGGACTGACATTTGTGTTCCAAACTCTCTGAAGCTCAAACGAAGCAAAGTTTGTACCATGTGTCATTCAAACAACCTGACCTCTCATTGGGTCAAACTTTGTGTTGGAAACTCTGCAAAACTCAAAAGGAGAAATGTTTGGACCAAGTGTCTTCCAAACCACATGAAGACTTCTCATTGGATCGATCTTTGTGTTCCAAAATCTCCAAAACTCAAATGGAGCAAAGTTTGAACCATGTGTCGGCCAAACAACCTGAAGACCTCTCAATGGACCGAACTTTGTGTTCCAAACTCTCCAAAACCAAAACGGAGCAAAGTTTGGACCATGTGTCGTCCAAACCACCTGAAGACCTATCATAGGACAAAACTTTGTGTTCCAAACTCTCCAAAACACAAACGGAGCAAAGTTTGCACCATGTGTCGGCCAAATCAGCTCAAGGCCTCTCAATGGACCGAACTTTGTGTTCCATACTCTACAAAACTCAAGTGGAGAAATGTTTGGACCATGTGTCATCCAAACCACCTGAAGACCTCTCGATGGACCGAACTTTGTGTTCCAAACTCTCCAAAACCCAAACAGAGCAAAGTTTGGACCATGTTAGTCACAGCACCTGAAGAACTCTCATTGGGCCGAACTTTGTGTTCCAAACTCTCCAAAACCCATGCGGAGTAAAGTTTGGATCATGTGTCCTCCAAACCACCTGAAGAACTCTCAGTGGACTGAAGTTTGTGTTCCAAACTCTCCAAAACTCAAACGGAGCTAAGTTTTGACCATGTTCGTCCACACCACCTGGAGAACTCTCAATGGGCCAAACTTTTTGTTCCAAACTCTCCAAAACTCAAGCTGAACAAAGTTTGGACCATGTGTCGTCTACACCACGTGAAGACCTCTCAATTGACTGAACTTTGTGTTCCAAACTCTCCGAAGCTCAAACGAAGCAAAGTTTGTACCATGTGTCATTCAAACAACCTGACCTCTCATTGGGTCAAACTTTGTGTTGGAAACTCTGCAAAACTCAAAAGGAGAAATGTTTGGACCAAGTGTCTTCCAAACCACATGAAGACTTCTCATTGGATCGATCTTTGTGTTCCAAAATCTCCAAAACTCAAATGGAGCAAAGTTTGAACCATGTGTCGGCCAAACAACCTGAAGACCTCTCAATGGACCGAACTTTGTGTTCCAAACTCTCCAAAACCAAAACGGAGCAAAGTTTGGACCATGTGTCGTCCAAACCACCTGAAGACCTCTCATAGGACAAAACTTTGTGTTCCAAACTCTCCAAAACACAAACGGAGCAAAGTTTGCACCATGTGTCGGCCAAATCAGCTCAAGGCCTCTCAATGGACCGAACTTTGTGTTCCATACTCTACAAAACTCAAGTGGAGAAATGTTTGGACCATGTGTCATCCAAACCACCTGAAGACCTCTCGATGGACCGAACTTTGTGTTCCAAACTCTCCAAAACCCAAACAGAGCAAAGTTTGGACCATGTTAGTCACACCACCTGAAGAACTCTCATTGGGCCGAGCTTTGTGTTCCAAACTCTCCAAAACCCATGCGGAGTAAAGTTTGGATCATGTGTCCTCCAAACCACTTGAAGAACTCTCAGTGGACCGAAGTTTGTGTTCCAAACTCTCCAAAACTCAAACGGAGCTAAGTTTTGACCATGTTCGTCCACACCACCTGGAGAACTCTCAATGGGCCAAACTTTTTGTTCCAAACTCTCCAAAACTCAAGCTGAACAAAGTTTGGACCATGTGTCGTCTACACCACGTGAAGACCTCTCAATTGACTGAACTTTGTGTTCCAAACTCTCCGAAGCTCAAACGAAGCAAAGTTTGTACCATGTGTCGTTCAAACAGCCTGAAGACCTCTCATTGGGTCAAACTTTGTGTTGGAAACTCTGCAAAACTCAAGAGGAAAAAAGTTTTGACCAAGTGTCGTCCAAACCACCTTAAGACTTCTCATTAGATCGATCTTTGTGTTCCAAACTCTCCAAAACTCAAACGGAGCAAAGTTTGCACCATGTGTCGGCCAAACCACCGTAAGTCCTCTCAATGGACCGAACTTTGTGTTCCAAACGCTACAAAACTCAAATGGAGGAAAGCTTGGACCATGTGTCGTTCAAACCATCTAAAGACCTCTTGATGGACCGAACTTTGTGTTCCAAACTCTCGAAAACCTGAACGGAGAAAAGTTTGGACCATGTATCGTCCAAACCACTTTAAGACCTCGCATTGGACATAACTTTGTGTTCCAAACCCTCAAAAACTGAAACGGAACAATGTTTTGACCATGTGTCGTCCAAACCAACCGAAGACCTCTCATTGGGTAAAACTTTGTGTTGGAAACTCAGTAAAACTCAAACGGAGCAAAGTTTGACCATGTGTCGTCCAAACCACCTGAAGACCTCTCATTGGAACGAACTTTGTGTTCCAAACTCTCCAAAACACAAAAGGAACAAAGCTTGCACCATGTGTCGGCGAACCCACCTGAAGACCTCTCAATGGACCGAACTTTGTGTTCCATACTCTACAAAACTCAAGTGGAGAAATGTTTGGACCATGTGTCATCCAACCACCTGAAGACCTCTCGATGGACCGAAGTTTGTGTTCCAAACTCTCCAAAACTCAAACAGAGTAAAGTTTGGACCATGTTCGTCACACCACCTAAAGAACTCTCATTGGGCCGAACTTTGTGTTCCAAACTCTCCAAAACCCAAGCGGAGTAAAGTTTGGATCATGTGTCCTCCAAACCACCTCAAGAAATCTCAGTGGACGGAAGTTTGTGTTCCAAACTCTCCAAATCTCAAACGGAGCAAAGTTTTGACCATGTTCATCCACACCACCTGGAGAACTCTCATTGGGCAAAACTTTGTGTTCCAAACTCTCCAAAACTCAAAATGAACAAAGTTTGGACCATGTGTCATCTAAACAACCTAAAGACCTCTCATTGGATGGAACTTTGTGTTCCAAACTCTCCAAAACGAAAACAGAGCAAAGTTTGCACCATGTGTCGAGCAAACGACCTGAAGAACTCTCATTGGGCCGAACTTTGTGTTCGAAACTCTGCTAAACTCAAACGACACTAAGTTTGGACCATGTGTCGTCCAAACCACCTGAAGAAGTCTCATTGGACCGAACTTTGTGTTCAAAACTCAAACGGATTAAAGCTTGCACCATGTGTCGTCCAAACCAACTAAAGACCTCTCATTGGGTCAAACTTTGTGTTGGAAACTCTACAAAACTCAAAAGGAGAAAAGTTTTGACCAAGTGTCGTCCAAACCACCTGAAGACCTCTCATTGGACTGAACTTTGTGTTCTAAACTCTCCAAAATTCAAACGAAGCAAAGTTTGCACCACGGGTCGGCCAAACCACCTCAAGACCTCTCAAATGACCGAATTCTGTGTTCCAAACGCTACAAAACTCAAATGGAGGAAAACTTGGACCATGTGTCGTTCAAAGCACCTAAAGACCTCTCGATGGACTAAACTTTGTGTTCCAAACTCTCCAAAACCCAAACGGAGCAAAGTTTGGACCATGTGTCGTCCAAACCAGCTGAAGACCTCGCATTGGACCGAACTTTGTGTTCCAAACTCTCCAAAACTGAAACGGAGCAAAGTTTTGACCATGTGTCGTCCAAACCAACTGAAGACCTCTCATTGGGTCGAACTTTGTGTTGGAAACTCTCTAAAACTCAAACGGAGCAAAGTTTTGACCATGTGTCGTCGACACGCTCTGAAGACCTCTCATTGGACCGAACTTTGTGTTCCAAACTCTCCAAAACACAAACGGAGCAAAGTTTGCACCATTTGTCGGACAAACCAGCTGAAGACCCCTCAATGGAACAAACTTTGTGTTCCATACTCGACAAAACTCAAGTGGATAAATGTTTGCACCATGTGTCATCCAAACCACCTGAACACCTCTCGATGGACCGAACTTTGTGTTTCAAACTCTCCAAAACCCAAACGGAGCCAAGTTTGGACCATGTGTCGTCCAAACCACCTAAAGACCACGCATTGGACCGAACTTTGTGTTCCAAACTCTCGAAAACTGAAACGGAGCAAAGTTTTGACCATGTGTTATCCAAGCCAACTGAAGACCTCTCATTGGGTCGAACTTTGTGTTGGAAACTCTGTAAAACTTAAACGGAGCAAAGTTTTGACCATGTGTCGTCCAAACCAGCTGAAGACCTCTCATTGGACTGAACTTTGTGTTCCAAACTCTCCAAAACACAAACGGAGCAAAGTTTGCACCATCTGTCGGCCAAATCACCTGAAGACCTCTCAATGGAACAAACTTTGTGTTCCATACTCTACAAAACTCAAGTGGAGAAATGTTTGGACCATGTGTCATCCAAACCACCTGAAGACCTCTCGATGGATCGAACTTTGTGTTTCAAAGTCTCCAAAACCCAAATAGAGCAAAGTTTGAACCTTGTTCGTCACACCACCTGAAGAACTCTCATTGGGCCGAACTTTGTGTTCCAAACTCTCCAAAACCCATGCGGAGTAAAGTTTGGATCATGTGTCCTCCAAACCACCTAAAGAACTCTCAGTGGACCGAAGTTTGTGTTCCAAACTCTCCAAAACTCAAACGGAGCTAAGTTTTGACCATGTTCGTCCACACCACCTGGAGAACTCTCAATGGGCCAAACTTTTTGTTCCAAACTCTCCAAAACTCAAGCTGAACAAAGTTTGGACCATGTGTCGTCTAAACCACGTGAAGACCTCTCATTGGACTGAACTTTGTGTTCCAAACTCTCCAAAACCCAAACAGAGAAAAGCTTGGACCATGTTCGTCACACCACCTGAAGAACTCTCATTGGGCCGAACGTTGTGCTCCAAACTCCCCAAAACCCATGCGGAGTAAAGTTTGGATCATGTCTCCTCCAAACCACCTGAAGAACTCTCAGTGGACCGAAGTTTGTGTTCCAAACTCTCCAAAACTCAAACGGAGCAAAGTTTTGACCATGCTCGTCCACACCACCTGGAGAACTCTCAATGGGCCAAACTTTGTGTTACAAACTCTCCAAAACTCAATTTGAACAAAGTTTGGACCATGTGTCGTCTGAACCACGTGAAGACCTCTCATTGGACTTAAATTTGTGTTCCAAACTCTCTGAAGCACAAACGAATCAAAGTTTGTACCATGTGTCGTTCAAACAACCTGACCTCTCATTGGGTAAAACTTTGTGTTGGAAACTCTGCAAAACTCAAAAGGAGAAATGTTTGGACCAAGTGTCTTCCAAACCACCTGAAGACTTCTCATTGGATCGATCTTTGTGTTCAAAACTCTCCAAAAGAAAAACGGAGCAAAGTTTGGACCATGTGTCGTTTAAACCACCTGAAGACCTCTCATAGGACAAAACTTTGTGTTCCAAACTCTCCAACACACAAACGGAGCAAAGTTTGCACCATGTGTCGGCCAAACCAGCTGAAGGCCTCTCAATAGACCGAACTTTGTGTTCCATGCTCTACAAAACTCAAGTGGAGAAATGTTTGGACCATGTGTCATCCAAACCACCTGAAGACCTCTCGATGGACCAAACTTTGTGTTCCAAACTCTCCAAAACCCAAACAAAGCAAAGTTTGGACCATGTTCGTCACACCACCTGAAGAACTCTCATTGGGCCGAACTTTGGGTTCATAACTCTCCAAAACCCATGCGGAGTAAAGTTTGGATCATGTGTCCTCAAAACCACCTGAAGAACTCTCAGTGGACCGAAGTTTGTGTTCCAAACTCTCCAAAACTCAAACGGAGCTAAGTTTTGACCATGTTCGTCCACACCACCTGGAGAACTCTCAATGGGCCAAACTTTTTGTTCCAAACTCTCCAAAACTCAAGCTGAACAAAGTTTGGACCATGTGTCGTCTAAACCACGTGAAGACCTCTCATTGGACTGAACTTTGTGTTCCAAACTCTCCAAAACCCAAACAGAGAAAAGCTTGGACCATGTTCGTCACACCACCTGAAGAACTCTCATTGGGCCGAACGTTGTGCTCCAAACTCCCCAAAACCCATGCGGAGTAAAGTTTGGATCATGTCTCCTCCAAACCACCTGAAGAACTCTCAGTGGACCGAAGTTTGTGTTCCAAACTCTCCAAAACTCAAACAAAGCAAAGTTTTGACCATGTTCGTCCACACCACCTGGAGAACTCTCAATGGGCCAAACTTTGTGTTCCAAACTCTCCAAAACTCAAGTTGAACAAAGTTTGGACCATGTGTCGTCTGAACCACGTGAAGACCTCTCATTGGACTGAAATTTGTGTTCCAAACTCTCTGAAGCTCAAACGAAGCAAAGTTTGTACCATGTGTCGTTCAAACAACCTGACCTCTCATTGGGTAAAACTTTGTGTTGGAAACTCTGTAAAACTCAAAAGGAGAAATGTTTGGACCAAGTGTCTTCCAAACCACCTGAAGACTTCTCATTGGATCGATCTTTGTGTTCAAAACTCTCCAAAACAAAAACGGAGCAAAGTTTGGACCATGTGTCGTCCAAACCACCTGAAGACCTCTCATAGGACAAAACTTTGTGTTCCAAACTCTCCAACACACAAACGGAGCAAAGTTTGAACCATGTGTCGGCCAAACCAGCTGAAGGCCTCTCAATAGACCGAACTTTGTGTTCCATACTCTACAAAACTCAAGTGGAGAAATGTTTGGACCATGTGTCATCCAAACCACCTGAAGACCTCTCGATGGACCAAACTTTGTGTTCCAAACTCTCCAAAACCCAAACAAAGCAAAGTTTGGACCATGTTCGTCACACCACCTGAAGAACTCTCATTGGGCCGAACTTTGTGTTCCAAACTCTCCAAAACCCATGCGGAGTAAAGTTTGGATCATGTGTCCTCCAAACCACCTGAAGAACTCTCAGTGGACCGAAGTTTGTGTTCCAAACTCTCCAAAACTCAAACGGAGCTAAGTTTTGACCATGTTCGTCCACACCACCTGGAGAACTCTCAATGGGCCAAACTTTTTGTTCCAAACTCTCCAAAACTCAAGCTGAACAAAGTTTGGACCATGTGTCGTCTAAACCACGTGAAGACCTCTCATTGGACTGAACTTTGTGTTCCAAACTCTCCAAAACCCAAACAGAGAAAAGCTTGGACCATGTTCGTCACACCACCTGAAGAACTCTCATTGGGCCGAACGTTGTGCTCCAAACTCCCCAAAACCCATGCGGAGTAAAGTTTGGATCATGTCTCCTCCAAACCACCTGAAGAACTCTCAGTGGACCGAAGTTTGTGTTCCAAACTCTCCAAAACTCAAACGGAGCAAAGTTTTGACCATGTTCGTCCACACCACCTGGAGAACTCTCAATGGGCCAAACTTTGTGTTCCAAACTCTCCAAAACTCAAGTTGAACAAAGTTTGGACCATGTGTCGTCTGTACCACGTGAAGACCTCTCATTGGACTGAAATTTGTGTTCCAAACTCTCTGAAGCTCAAACGAAGCAAAGTTTGTACCATGTGTCATTCAAACAACCTGACCTCTCATTGGGTAAAACTTTGTGTTGGAAACTCTGCAAAACTCAAAAGGAGAAATGTTTGGACCAAGTGTCTTCCAAACCACCTGAAGACTTCTCATTGGATCGATCTTTGTGTTCAAAACTCTCCAAAACAAAAACGGAGCAAAGTTTGGACCATGTGTCGTCCAAACCACCTGAAGACCTCTCATAGGACAAAACTTTGTGTTCCAAACTCTCCAACACACAAACGGAGCAAAGTTTGCACCATGTGTCGGCCAAACCAGCTGAAGGCCTCTCAATAGACCGAACTTTGTGTTCCATACTCTACAAAACTCAAGTGGAGAAATGTTTGGACCATGTGTCATCCAAACCACCTGAAGACCTCTCGATGGACCAAACTTTGTGTTCCAAACTCTCCAAAACCCAAACAAAGCAAAGTTTGGACCATGTTCGTCACACCACCTGAAGAACTCTCATTGGGCCGAACTTTGTGTTCCAAACTCTCCAAAACCCATGCGGAGTAAAGTTTGGATCATGTGTCGTCCAAACCACCTGAAGAACTCTCAGTGGACCGAAGTTTGTGTTCCAAACTCTCCAAAACTCAAACGGAGCTAAGTTTTGACCATGTTCGTCCACACCACCTGGAGAACTCTCAATGGGCCAAACTTTTTGTTCCAAACTCTCCAAAACTCAAGCTGAACAAAGTTTGGACCATGTGTCGTCTAAACCACGTGAAGACCTCTCATTGGACTGAACTTTGTGTTCCAAACTCTCCAAAACCCAAACAGAGAAAGGCTTGGACCATGTTCGTCACACCACCTGAAGAACTCTCATTGGGCCGAACGTTGTGCTCCAAACTCCCCAAAACCCATGCGGAGTAAAGTTTGGATCATGTCTCCTCCAAACCACCTGAAGAACTCTCAGTGGACCGAAGTTTGTGTTCCAAACTCTCCAAAACTCAAACGGAGCAAAGTTTTGACCATGTTCTTCCACACCACCTGGAGAACTCTCAATGGGCCAAACTTTGTGTTCCAAACTCTCCAAAACTCAAGTTGAACAAAGTTTGGACCATGTGTCGTCTGAACCACGTGAAGACCTCTCATTGGACTGAAATTTGTGTTCCAAACTCTCTGAAGCTCAAACGAAGCAAAGTTTGTACCATGTGTCGTTCAAACAACCTGACCTCTCATTGGGTAAAACTTTGTGTTGGAAACTCTGCAAAACTCAAAAGGAGAAATGTTAGGACCAAGTGTCTTCCAAACCACCTGAAGACTTCTCATTGGATCGATCTTTGTGTTCAAAACTCTCCAAAAAAAAACGGAGCAAAGTTTGGACCATGTGTCGTCCAAACCACCTGAAGACCTCTCATAGGACAAAACTTTGTGTTCCAAACTCTCCAAAACACAAACGGAGCAAAGTTTGCACCATGTGTCGGCCAAACCAGCTGAAGGCCTCTCAATAGACTGAACTTTGTGTTCCATACTCTACAAAACTCAAGTGGAGAAATGTTTGGACCATGTGTCATCCAAACCACCCGAGGACCTCTCGATGGACCGAACTTTGTGTTCCACACTCTCCTAAACTCAAACAGAGCAAAGTTTTGACCATGTTCGTCCACACCACCTGGAGAACTCTCAATGGGCCAAACTTTTTGTTCCAAACTCTCCAAAACTCAAGCTGAACAAAGTTTTGACCATGTGTCGTCTAAACCACGTGAAGACCTCTCATTGGACTGAACTTTGTGTTCCAAACTCTCTGAAGCTCAAACGAAGCAAAGTTTGTACCATGTGTCGTTCAAACAGCCTGAAGACCTCTCATTGGGTTAAACTTTGTGTTGGAAACTCTGCAAAACTCAAGAGGAAAAAAGTTTTGACCAAGTGTCATCCAAACCACCTGAAGACTTCTCATTAGCTCGATCTTTGTGTTCAAAACTCTCCAAAACTCAAACGGAGCAAAGTTTGCACCATCTGTCGGCCAAATCACCTGAAGACCTCTCAATGGAACAAACTTTGTGTTCCATACTCTACAAAACTCAAGTGGAGAAATGTTTGGACCATGTGTCATCCAAACCACCTGAGGACCTCTCGATGGACCGAACTTTGTGTTCCAAACTCTCCTAAACCCAAACAGAGCAAAGTTTTGACCATGTTCGTCCACACCACCGTGAGAACTCTCAATGGGCCAAACTTTTTGTTCCAAACTCTCCAAAACTCAAGCTGAACAAAGTTTCGACCATGTGTCGTCTAAACCACGTGAAGACCTCTCATTGGACTGAACTTTGTGTTCCAAACTCTCTGAAGCTCAAACGAAGCAAAGTTTGTACCATGTGTCGTTCAAACAGCCTGAAGACCTCTCATTGGGTTAAACTTTGTGTTGGAAACTCTGCAAAACTCAAGAGGAAAAACTTTTTGACCAAGTGTCGTCCAAACCACCTGAAGACTTCTCATTAGATCGATCTTTGTGTTCCAAACTCTCCAAAACTCAAACGGAGAAAAGTTTGCACCATCTGTCGGCCAAATCACCTGAAGACCTCTCAATGGAACAAACTTTGTGTTCCATACTCTACAAAACTCAAGTGGAAAATGTTTGGACCATGTGTCATCCAAACCACCTGAAGACCTCTCGATGGATCGAACTTTGTGTTTCAAAGTCTCCAAAACCCAAATAGAGCAAAGTTTGAACCTTGTTCGTCACACCACCTGAAGAACTCTCATTGGGCCGAACTTTGTGTTCCAAACTCTCCAAAACCCATGCGGAGTAAAGTTTGGATCATGTGTCCTCCAAACCACCTGAAGAACTCTCAGTGGACCGAAGTTTGTGTTCCAAACTCTCCAAAACTCAAACGGAGCTAAGTTTTGACCATGTTCGTCCACACCACTTGGAGAACTCTCAATGGGCCAAACTTTTTGTTCCAAACTCTCCAAAACTCAAGCTGAACAAAGTTTGGACCATGTGTCGTCTAAACCACGTGAAGACCTCTCATTGGACTGAACTTTGTGTTCCAAACTCTCCAAAACCCAAACAGAGAAAAGTTTGGACCATGTTCGTCACACCACCTGAAGAACTCTCATTGGGCCGAACGTTGCGCTCCAAACTCTTCAAAACCCATGCGGAGTAAAGTTTGGATCATGTCTCCTCCAAACCACCTGAAGAACTCTCAATGGACCGAAGTTTGTGTTCCAAACTCTCCAAAACTCAAACGGAGCAAAGTTTTGACCATGTTCGTCCACACCACCTGGAGAACTCTCAATGGGCCAAACTTTGTGTTCCAAACTCTCCAAAACTCAAGTTGAACAAAGTTTGGACCATGTGTCGTCTGAACCACGTGAAGACCTCTCATTGGACTGAAATTTATGTTCCAAACTCTCTGAAGCTTAAGGGAAGCAAAGTTTGTACCATGTGTCGTCCAAACAACCTGACCTCTCATTGGGTCAAACTTTGTGTCTGAAACTCTGCAAAACTCAAAAGGAGAAATGTTTGGACCAAGTGTCTTCCAAACCACATGAAGACTTCTCATTGGATCGATCTTTGTGTTCAAAACTCTCCAAAACAAAAACGGAGCAAAGTTTGGACCATGTGTCGTCCAAACCACCTGAAGACCTCTCATAGGACAAAACTTTGTGTTCCAAACTCTCCAAAACACAAACGGAGCAAAGTTTGCACCATGTGTCGGCCAAATCAGCTCAAGGCCTCTCAATGGACCGAACTTTGTGTTCCATACTCTACAAAACTCAAGTGGAGAAATGTTTGGACCATGTGTCATCCAAACCACCTGAAGACCTCTCGATGGACCGAACTTTGTGTTCCAAACTTTCCAAAACCTAAACAGAGCAAAGTTTGGACCATGTTCGTCACACCACCTGAAGAACTCTCATTGGGCCGAACTTTGTGTTCCAAACTCTCCAAAACCCATGCGGAGTAGAGTTTGGATCATGTGTCCTCCAAACCACCTGAAGAACTCTCAGTGGACCGAAGTTTGTGTTCCAAACTCTCCAAAACTCAAACGGAGCTAAGTTTTGACCATGTTCGTCCACACCACCTGGAGAACTCGCAATGGGCCAAACTTTTTGTTCCAAACTCTCCAAAACTCAAGCTGAACAAAGTTTCGACCATGTGTCGTCTAAACCACGTGAAGACCTCTCATTGGACTGAACTTTGTGTTCCAAACTCTCCGAAGCTCAAACGAAGCAAAGTTTGTACCATGTGTCGTTCAAACAGCCTGAAGACCTCTCATTGGGTTAAACTTTGTGTTGGAAACTCTGCAAAACTCAAGAGGAAAAAAGTTTTGACCAAGTGTCGTCCAAACCACCTGAAGACTTCTCATTAGATCGATCTTTGTGTTCCAAACTCTCCAAAACTCAAACGGAGCAAAGTTTGCACCATGTGTCGGCCAAACCACCTGAAGACCTCTCAATGGACCGAACTTTGTGTTCCAAACGCTACAAAACTCAAATGGAGGAAAGCTTGGACCATGTGTCGTTCAAACCACCTAAAGACGGAGGTTCACGCAGAAAAGGAGCCTGACGCATATAAGCCCGCAATCCCTTTTCCTCAAAGATTGCGAACGAAGAATGATGAGGCTCAATTTAAGAAGTTTTTGAATGTCTTGCGAGAGCTGCATATCAACGTCCCACTTGTAGAGGCGTTAGAAAAGATGTCAAGTTATGCCAAATTCTTGAAAGACATTCTGATGAATAAACGACCGTGGAAAGAGTTTGAAACTGTTGCGTTGACAAGTGAGTGCAGCGCAATACTTGCCAACAAGCTTCCCCCAAAATTGAAAGACCTTGGAAGCTTCACAAATCCTTGTTCAATAGGAGGAATCGATGTGGGCAAGGCATTATGTGACCTGGGCGCAAGCATAAATTTGATGCATTTATCTGTTTACAAGCGCCTAGGGATCGGAGAAGCAAGACCAACAACCGTTACGCTCCAATTAGCAGACAGATCTGTGGTCCACCCAGAAGGAAAAATTGAAGACGTTTTGGTCAATGTTGACAAGTTTATTTTTCCTGCAGATTTTATCATTCTAGATTATGAACCTGACAGAGAAATTCCCATTATTTTGGGAAGACCATTCCTTGCCACCGGCCAAACACTGATTGACGTACAAAAAGGAGAACTGACAATGCGTATGAACGATCAGAAAGTGGTTTTTAATATTCTCTCCTCATTAAAATATCCTGATGACAACAGAGAATGCGACATGGTAGCTCGCATTGACGTATGCTCTCCGCAGTAAATGCTACAATCAAATGCGTTCAGCCCCATGAAAGAAGAAAACAAGGAAGAACAGGTGGAAGAAAATTGCACCCTAGCGCACCATGAAGAAGTTATCCATATGCTGGATCTGAAAGGAAGAATCCCCACCTTGCCTTCTATAGCGCAACCCCCTGCGCTAGAACTCAAGCCATTGCCAACGCATTTGAAGTACAAGTTCTTGGGAGAAACAGAATCACTCCCAGTTGTCATCTCATCAAAGCTCAATGCATCACAAGAGCACCTGTTGATGCAAGTCCTCGCAAGGCATAAAAAGACCATTGGGTAGAGTCTAGCAGATATTAAGGGAATTAGCCCCTCATACTGCATGCATAAAATTCGACTGCTAGATGAATCCAATGAATTTGTTGAATGACAAAGAAGGCTAAGTCCTACGATGATGGAAGTCGTGCGAAAAGAAATTATTAAGTGGCTCGACGCAGGTGTGATATATCCAATCGCAGACAGCAGATGGGTGAGCCCAATCCAATGCGTGCCCAAGAAAGGTGGTATGACAGTGGTAGCTAACGCAAACAATGAGTTGATTTCATCTCGCACCACTACAGGATGGCGCATATGCATGGACTACTGCAAATTGAACGCAATCACTAAGAAGGATCATTTCCCTCTTCCATTCATTGATCAGATGCTGGATCGTCTTACGGGACAAGCATATTATTGTTTTCTTGATGGATACTCTGGATACAATCAAATTACCATTGCGCCAGAAGACCAAGAAAAGACTACATTCACCTGCCCATATGGCACCTTTGCATTCAGAAGGATGCCTTTTGGATTGTGTAATGCGCCTGGAACATTTCAGAGATGTATGATGGCCATCTTCTCAGATCTACTAGAAAAATCCGTAGAAGTTTTTGTGGACGACTTCTCAGTTTATGGGAAGACCTTCGCAGACTGTCTAACGCAGCTAGAGCAAGTGTTAAAGAGATGCGAAGAGACCCACCTAGTACTAAATTGGGAAAAATGCCATTTCATGGTAGAAGAAGGCATTGTCCTAGGCCACCGCATATAAAGCGCAGGAATTGAAGTCGATAAGGCGAAAATTGATGTCATTGAGAAATTGCCACCACCAACTTCTGTTAAGGGAATTCGAAGCTTCTTGGGACACGCGGGATTCTATCGCAGATTCATCAGGAACTTCTCGCATATTACAAAGCCACTATGCGCATTGTTGGAAGCAAATAGAAAATTTGAATTTTCAGAGGAATGCGCCAAGGCATTCAAGGATTTGAAGCTTGCGCTAGTGAGTGCACCCATTCTTGCAACTCCCGATTGGAAGGAGCCTTTTGTCTTGATGTGCGATGCTAGTGACGTAGCAGTTGGAGCAGTGCTGGCACAGAAAAAGGACAAGATTCTGCATCCCATTTATTATGCCAGCAGAACATTGAATGAAGCACAAACAAATTACACGACAACCAAGAAAGAATTATTAGCGGTTGTATATGCATTTGACAAATTTCGTGCTTATTTAATTGGCTCCAAAGTCATTGTCTACACAGATCATGCGGCAATAAAATATCTCATCACAAAAAAAGATGTGAAACCTAGGTTGATCAGATGGATCCTATTGCTGCAGGAATTTGACCTAGAGATCAAGGACAAAAAGGGGAGTGAGAATTTGGTCGCAGATCATTTGTCACGATTGGAGAATCCTAAGAAGGTGGATGCGCCAAGAATCCCTATCGCAGAAGAGTTTCCTGATGAAAAGCTTTTGATGATTGAAGATGAAGAGCCTTGGTTTGCAGACATTGCAAACTACCTTGCCGCAGGAGTCTTACCTGAGGAATACTCAGCACAGCACCTTAAGAAATTCTTTCATGAATTAAGATTTTATTTATGGGATGACCCTTATCTCTATCGCAGGGGACCTGACCAGATCATCAGGAGATGCATTGGACATAGAGATGCGTTGAAAATTTTGGAAGCCTGTCATAAAGCCCCATATGGGGGACACTTTGGAGGCCAGCGCACAGCAGCTAAAGTTTTACAGAGTGGTTATTGGTGGCCCACCTTGTTCCAAGACGCAAAGAAGTATGTGGATAGTTGCGACAAGTGCCAACGTACTGGCAATATCAGCGCAAGGAACGAGATGCCACAAAATTACATAATAGAACTTGAGCCGTTTGATGTCTGGGGCATTGATTTCATGGGACCCTTCCCATCGTCGCAAGGATACCAATATATCCTCCTCGCAGTTGACTACGTCACAAAATGGGTGGAGGCAATCGCGTGTGTTAAGAACGATGCGGCGACCATGGCAAAATTTCTCAAAAATAATATTTTTACAAGGTTTGGTGTGCCACGAAGGCTGATTAGCGATGAAGGGACACATTTCATAAATAAGGTCATGAATAAGTTGTTGCAGAAATACAATGTTAAACATCATATCGCAACAGCTTATCATCCGCAGAGTAATGGGCAGGCCGAAGTATCAAATAGAGAGATAAAGAAAATTCTCGAGAAAGTTGTCAGCACAAGCAGAAAAGACTGGGCGCAACATCTAGATGATGCGCTATGGGCATACCGCACAGCTTTTAAAACACCCATAGGAACATCTCCATATGCGTTGGTGTTTGGCAAGGCTTGTCATTTACCCTTAGAATTGGAGCACAAGGCGCATTGGGCAATGAAACGTCTAAATTTTGATCTAGAGGTGGCAGGACAAGAAAGATTGCGTCAGCTATCCGAATTGGAAGAATTCAGAAGATGTGCATATGAAAATACCAAGATCAGTAAAGAAAAACAGAAACAATGGCATGATCGAAGGATATGCAAGAAGGATCTCCGAGCAGGTATGAAAGTGTTATTATTCAATTCTCGCTTACGTCTCTTTCCAGGAAAACTAAAATCCAGATGGTCGGGCCCATTTACTATCCATAAAATATATCCACATGGGGCAGTGGACCTACATTCTACTGATGGAAAGAGAATTTTCAAAGTCAACGGGCAAAGAGTAAAACCGTACATTGAAGGGACTTTGGACGAGATGGTTGAGATTATTCTTCTGAAAAATCCGCCTTAAAGCAACAAGACAAAATAGGTCCAGAACAAGAGTGCTCTCTGATTGCGGCAGGACCTAGCGTAAGGTAGAAGCACAACAGGTTAGAAGTTGTAATTATTTGTTTCTTCGCGAATGTTTATTTTATTGCGTTAATATTTTGGTAGTCTAGATCACATCGCATGATTAACTCGCATCAATTAACATTTTGATAGAATCATTGCACCAGTAGTTTTTGTTGCGGAGAGCCTTAGAAGGAAATCCCATCGCATATCCCAATCCATCTGCATCTCTCTCGCATTGGAGGCGCAGCCATAATCATGTTTTCATTTAATGAACCGCACTAATCCCTGTCTTTGCACAATAACCAAGGCAACTGCTCACATCCCCTCATGATAAATCATGATAACCGACCTACGTGGATGCGAAAGGGCACCAAAACCAAAGGCGCACTACTTTGCGTTAGCTATAAAATAGGGATGCGGTTTCTCTTTCTCTTTCTCATTTCCTTCATCTTCGTCATTCTTGCCAAAGCCCTAAACCCTTGTTTTTCTCCTTAAGCTTCACCGAACCCTTGCAATGTCAAATTCCCAAAACGTTTCAGTTGGTGTCTACGCTGATGATGCACCCCCATCATCGCCAGAGGTGGAAGGACCACACAGGGATGTGATTATCTCCTCAGATGAGGAAAATCCACAAAACGTTGACCAAATGGAGGAAGATGAACCAGAAGTCATAAATGGGGAACAACCCATCGGAAGCCTGGAAGCTCCGTTCGCAGCCAATCCATCCTCCTCTGTTGCGAACACCACCGAGGTACTCAACATCGCCCCATTAGACACCTCCACCTTCTCCATACAACTAGTTACCCTCCAACCCACGCAAAATCTTCCCACCCCTCGAAACCTAACCCCATTTCCATCGCCTTTTCCCTCTGTTCCTCTTCTTCTTCCACCACCAGACGCCTCAGCTTCACTTGCATCCGATACTCTCCCTTCGTCTTCTTCTCCTTCCGCAAGCATTCCCCATCCATCATCAATCACAACGCAACCCACTTCGCCGCAATTTTCTGAGCGGGAAGTGGCCGCATGGAACTCCCTAATGGGAGAATTAGGGAAAAAAGGTGAAGCAATTCATCTGCGGGAAGCACAAGAAAAGGCTGCCGCAGAAGAAACCGCTCGCAAAGCCGCTGCAGCGGAAGGTGCGGCGAAAGACCAAGAAGGACCAAGCAATGCGGAGGATCCGACTGCCGCAACAATTGCCGCATCCAACGTAGCCATTATTGCGGCAGCCATGGAAGTAGAAGTTTCTGATCCTGAGGACGAGCTTCCCCTTACTCGTCGCCGCAACATCCATTCAACTGGGGTGGTCATTCGCGAGCCTTCTGAAAAGCCTGCGGAAGCCCCCAGCAAGAAACGAAAAGCACCCACCGCAACCAAAGACAAAGGCAAAGCCAAAGTGGGTGCAGTCAATGAAAAGGAGGGCAGCAACTGGGGCAAATTTCAAGAAGAACGTGGATTTAGCTACCCCTTGCCGCAAACAATGACCGATCAAATTTCCCAACGCCAATGGGAAACTGTTTGCGAGAATCCCCGCACATACTCCCCTGCACTAGTCCATGATTTCTATCGGGCCCAGTGGCAAGAAGAAATCGATGAGGTCATGGTCAGAGGTCACGCAGTCGCATTCTCCTCCGCAAGCATCAATAGTGTGTTCGAGCTGCGGGATATCCCGAACGCAGAAGGGAATGCACTCCTTGACTGCCTCGACAACGATTTCTTAAACGCAGTATTGATTGCAGTGGCCATACCTGGGGCCAAATGGGATGGACAAGGAGCTGCAAGGACCCTCAAATCGCAGCTGCTAGACTTCGAGGCGACTTGCTGGATGCATTGGGTCAAGAACCGCATCATGCCCACAACGCATGATGCCACACTAAGCTTGCAACGGGTAATCTTAGTTTATTGCATTATGCGAGGAATCCCTGTCGACTTGGGCCAAATCCTCGTCGAAACATTGCGCCAAACCGCCGCAAAACCTAAAGGCGCAATGTTTTGCCCTGGTCTTGTCACCCATTTGTGCCGCGCTTCCGGTCTTCTGCCCGCAGCAGACGAAGAAATCTGAACCATGCGAAAGGATTTCGACGACCTGTGGTTGACACGTGTGACCAGTACTTGCAATAAGCGTTTGCAAGGAAGCACGCCGCAACCACCAGCCACAGCATCCCACCCCACTGAGCCCTCTCATGCGCTTGAGCCACAAAAGAAGAAGAGACGCAAGCAGACTGCGGGCAGATATCCACCACCAACCGCAAGGACCCCTCAATCTACTCAATTAGCGTAGGAAAGCACTGTCTGCGCCCAACCTTAGGGATCCTTGCCTCAATCACAAGAAAACCTTAGTTGCTGTGCAAACAACAGTTCGAATTATCGCAAAGGGTCAACGCCTTAGTCCTTTTCCTCATGCAATGGACTGAGAGCTTTGGTCGCTTGCCTGTCACGCCCAATTTGTTTGCACGACCAGCAGGACAACAAAGACCTCCTGGCGCAGGCCCAGCCCAAATACGTGGAACTATGCCTCCACCTGCACCCAGGGACCCTAGACAACCTCCACCTCCGCCACCACAGGAATAGACCCAATCATCTACTTTCCCTACTTTTTGTTTGTTTAAATGTATGCGCCCTTGTTTATAATTTTGTTTCGCAATACATTAATATATCTCGCTATTTATCTCATCGCAATTTTCTCTCTGCCTTACTTTAATGTCTTTATCTAGCAAATACTCTGAGTTAGCTCCTTTGTTTTACATCCGCGCATCTGACTTTTTGAATTTCCTTAACCGCATTACTTAAATTGGTTTAACCTTTGTCTTCATTTCCTCAGACCTTAAGGAAATTTCCTTCGCATTTTCGACTTGCCGCAACTCAGCCTTGATTTTCTGCACTCCTTGCGCTCCAGTGTAAGTTCGGGGGACAATGAGGACATTGTCCATATTAAGTTTGGGGGAGTTAGCGCCTAATTTAATAAATAATGTATGCGTTCCTCTAGGTATGCGGCATGTTTGTAGCCAGGGGCATTTATGACACCCATAGTTTGCCACTGCGCGAAGACAAACGCAACCCATGAGCGTAGAGGACAGTAAAAAAATGCAAAGCCCGTAATTGGATACCTTTCATCACAAATGTGGGTAAGCCAAGACGAAAGCATGCAATTTGATTTCCATTGCTACCATTAATTGCTTTCTAAAAAACAAAGAGACATATATATATATAATTTTTTTTTTGCGCCCAGGAAATGCAAGGGAAGATTGGCTGAGTTAACGCAAGGAACAATCTTAGCGCAAGGAGCTTTCTTTAAGCAATGAAGGAAATTTGGCAAAAGTTACCCTGGCTTAATGATGCGCGCAAGAAAAAGAGGAAAAAGGATGTTAAGATCGCAAGCAATGAAGAGCTGAGTAACTATCGCAGAGTGGATAATAGGCATTGCTTGAGGACAAGCAATAGTTTAAGTTTGGGGGTTTGATAACTTGCAAAAAGCAAGTTATTTGTTCTCTAAACTTAGACTAAAACAAGGCCAGAAGAAACAAAGATGCGTTGCTTCAGCACATAAAGAGGGAAAAATGTGATAATTTTATGCGGCGAGATGTATTCATGTATGCGGTGTGAAATTATAAAATATAGGGCGCTAACACAACTAATTCGGTTGTTTTTCAAGTGTCTTCTTAGCGCAGACACACATCTCAAGATGATCAAGAAACAGATAAGATAATGAAAGGACAAGCACTGACACAACCAATGCAAGTGGGCGAAAAAAGGGGAGAAAAAGCTAAAGCAAGTTGCCTAATGATGATTAACGCAAGTTGCTAATTACTTGGAGAAGTCATCTTCCCTCACCTATAAATAGAAGCCAAAAATCAAATATCAGGATCATTCTTGATTCATTTTTCTGCTCAAGAGGGAGAAGAAGGAAGATCAGCAGAGGAATCACAGAGAAAGCTGTGATTAGGAGCAAACTTATGCTTGTAATGTTTTCTTCTAGAATGTCTTGTTTTCCTCGCATTAGCTAAATTCTTCTTCAAGGCTTAGCGCAAGCACCTCATGCGGTGATAAATATATTTTGTAAACGGATATTTTGAGTTAAATGAAACATTAATTTCTTTCTATTTAGTTGCGATACTATTTTCATTACTAACTCCCGCTTGGCCAGCCGGATGCGGTAGCAGCATGCTAAATCCCTGACAGGTAACGCATGCAGACATCTCTAAGTAGAGCAAGTTAGCGCATGTCATGTAGTCTTGGTAGCGTTAAAACACTACCGCTAAAAGATAGTGCACGCATGAGCTTAGAATGTGTTGTGACTAACGCAGTCCCTTGTAAGTTTTAGAGAACTATGCCTAAAGCATGAACTAGCCAAATAACTTCTTGATAGTTTATGCCAGACGCAAAGGAGTACCGGAAGGGAAACTTATGATATTTTCTCACTTAGGCATTAATGGATCAATTAATCAAAGTATGCGCTACAAGGTTATTATAAACGCATGAGGTTGCAACCGCAACAGCCTTGATTATTCTCCTTATAAATTTTCCTTTTATTCTCGTCGCATGTGTTGTTTTTATGCAAACAGTCACTCTTCAAATATACCAAATCTTTTGTTTATTCTTTTAAATAATATCATACGTTCTTGAGTTTAGATCAGTAAATATTGTTAAAAGACTTTGTTAATATCCCTTCCCTGAGGAATCGACCCTGGACTCCCCAGGTATTACTTGATTAAAGTCAATTTATGCTTGGATTGATTATTATCTACGACAATATTTCTGATCATACTAAGACAACTGACAACCAATCAGTTCCAAACTCTCAGAAACCAAGACGGAGCAAAGTTTGCACCATGTGTCGGGCAAACCACCTGAAGAACTCTCATTGGGCCGAACTTTGTGTTCGAAACTCTGCTAAACTCAAACGACAAAAAGTTTGGACCATGTGTCGTCCAAACAACCTGAAGACGTCTCATTGAACCAAACTTTGTGTTCAAAACTCCCCAAAACTCAAACGGAACAAAGTTTGCACCACGTGTCATCCGAACCAACTGAAGACCTCTCATTGGGTCAAACTTTGTGTTGGAAACTTTGCAAAACTCAAAAGGAGAAAAGTTCTGACAAAGTGTCGTCCAAACCACCTGAAGACCTGTCATTGGACCGAACTTTGTGTTCCAAACTCTCCAAAACTCAAACGGAGCAAAGTTTGCACCATGTGTCGGCCAAACTACCTGAAGACCTCTCAATGGACCGAATTTTGTGTTCCAAATTCTACAAAACTCAAATGGAGGAAAGCTTGGACCATGTGTCATTCAAACCACCTTAAGACCTCTCGATGGACCGAACTTTGTGTTCCAAACTCTCCAAAACCCAAACGGAGCAAAGTTTGGACCATGTGTCGTCCAAACCACCTGAAGACCTCGCATTGGACCGAACTTTGTGTTCCAAACTCTCCAAAACTCAAACGGAGCAAAGTTTTGACCATGTTCGTCCACACCACCTGGAGAACTCTCATTGGGCAAAACTTTGTGTTCCAATCTCTCCAAAACTCAAACAAAACAAAGTTTGGACCATGTGTCGTCTAAACCACCTGAAGACCTCTCATTGGATTGAACTTTGTGTTCCAAACTCTCCAAAACTCAAACGAAGCAAAGTTTGGACCATGTATCGTTCAAACAACCTGAAGACCTCTCATTGGGCCAAACTTTGTGTTCGAAACTCTACTAAACTCAAACGACACAAAGTTTGGACCATGTGTCGTCCAAACCACCTGAAGACGTCTCATTGGATCAAACTTTATGTTCAAAACTCCCCAAACCTCAAACGGAACAAAGTTTGCACCATGTGTCGTCCAAACAACGTGAAGACCTCTCATTGGGTCAAACTTTGTGTCGAAAACTCTGCAAAACTCAAAAGGAGAAACGTTTTGACCAACTTTCGTCCAAACCACCTGAAGACCTCTCATTGGACCGAACTTTGTCTTCGAAACTCTCCAAAACTCAAACGGAGTAAAGTTTGCACCATGTGTCAGCAAAATCACCTGAAGACCTCTCATTGGACGGAACTTTGTGTTCCAAACTCTCCAAAACCCAAACAGAGCAAAGTTTGCACCATGTGTCGGGCAAACCACCTGAAGAACTCTCATTCGGCCGAACTTTGTGTTCGAAACTCTGCTAAACTCAAACGACACAAAGTTTGGACCATGTGTCGTCCAAACCACCCGAAGACCTCTAATGGGACCGAACTTTGTGTTCCAAACTCTCCAAAACTCAAACGGAGCAAAGTTTGCACCATGTGTCGACCAAACCACCTAAAGACCTCTCAATGGACCGAACTTTGTGTTCCAAACTCTACAAAACTCAAATGGGGGAAAGCTTGGACCATGTGTCGTTCAAACCACCTAAAGACCTCTTGATGGACCGAACTTTGTGTTCCAGACTCTCCAAAACCCAAACGGAGCAAAGTTTGGACCATGTGTCGTCCAAACCACCTGAAGACCTCGCATTGGACCGAACTTTGTGTTCCAAACTCTCCAAAACTGAAATGAAGCAACGTTTTGACCATGTGTCGTCCAAACCAACTAAAGACCTCTCATTGGCTCGAACTTTGTGTTGGAAACTCTGTAAAGCTCAAACGGAGCAAAGTTTTGACCATGTGTCGTCCAAACCACCTGAAGACCTCTCATTGGACAAAACTTTGTGTTCCAAACTCTCAAAAACACAAACGGAGCAAAGTTTGCACCATGTGTCGGCCAAACCACCTGAAGACCTCTCAATGGACCGAACTTTGTGTTGCATACTCATCAAAACTCAAGTGGAGAAATGTTTGGACTATGTATTATCCAATCCACCTGAAGACCTCTCGATGGACTGGACTTTGTGTTCCAAACTCTCCAAAACCCAAACAGAGCAAAGTTTGGACCTAAAGGAATGAAAATCCTTTGCAACGGAAGCGTATATCAAATCGAATCATTGTTAATTGGGTTAAAACGAAAACACTGATACATTGGCCTTAAAATTACAGAACAATTCTACAATCTAACAGATTAAGCATGCAATACTAAACAATTTACAGATTTGGAGACCTACTTGTTGAAGAACGAATTTCTTCTCTGCACAATGCTCCGAAAAACACGAAGAATTCGCCTAACGAACACCACCATCAAAGAGCACCCACTATGCTCTGGATTCTTGAGGTTTGGATTGTGGGATCCAACCTTTGCCTTGAAAGGGAATCGATTTTCAGCAAAAGAGTTGCTGTAAAAACCTTGAGAGCTTGAGAGAGTTTTTTAGAGTTTTTTTAGATTTTTTTTTTTTTTTGAGAGAGAGAGCTAGTGAAAGGAAAAAAAAAACCAACTTTTTTTTTTAAAAACGTAAGAATGAAGAATGTGTCCTCCAAACCCCTCACTGGTACGTGGGAATAAGGGAGGTTAACTTCCCTACGCGATCTCCACCGTTGATCATACTCAACGTGATCCAGGCTGTTAATTAAATAAAAAATAATTATTTAATTAATTATAATTAATTTAATTAAACCAATTTTAATTAAATGAATTATAATATATAGTTTTAATTCAATTAAATCATATTTAACTGAATTAAATAGGCCATTCAATTATTTCTCAATTAATTGTTCCCACATTAATTAATTATCGAATATTTAATTAATTTCACATTTGAATCATATTCAAATGAATCTCTCTCATTTTAACCTATAGTTTTAATGTGCATCTAATGTACATTAAATATTAACTATAGAATTAATTAAATTAAATTAAATTAATTAATTCTCCAATTAATTAATTCATTAATTGAATATCATATATTTCATTAATTTACTATTTGAATCATAATTCAAATAATTCTCTCATATACTATAGTTTTAATATGAATCTCATTCACATTAAATTTAACCTATAGTTTCAATATGAATATAATTCATATTTAATATTTGAACTCTTTCAAATATTTAATTCTCTCATTAATCAATTTTGAATCACATCCAAAATTAATTTTATACTATAAAGTTTAATTCACCAATTAAACTTATATTATATAATGTATCTTCATACATTATCTTAATTGTAACAAATACAATTTAATTCCCTTAACGAATTTGAACACACTTCAAATTCTATTCAAGACTATTTAACCTCAGAATCCTTTACGAGCTAGCAGGTGGACCTAATGGACCTACAGATCAGAAACTCCAACGATACGAGACTAATTGGCTAAACTCATTAACCAAATTAGTCAACATTCGTTAACTGTGGGTCACTCCACTAAAGACCCACAGTTGCACTCTTCTCACTGTAGAATATTTCTGTGTCCACGGATATCGACCAATAACAGTAAGTCAATCCTTCACGAGTGTTTGTAACACCAGCTGGGTCAAATTACCGTTTTACCCCTGGGTTACCTCTAGATCTTAAGTACCACTGATTCCACTAATGAACAATCTGTTTATGATCCAATTAATAAACAGCAGTTCCTCTCAGGCCAGGAGAGGATGGGCGCCCTTGTTCAAGACTCATAATCAGCCCTTAAGAGAACACATATCTGCTTGCCCCAAATAGGGGAAAGAGTGAATTCCATCTTGTAATGTTATGTTCCCAGCCCCCACTCGATCTTGCCCCTGAAATGGTAGGCTTATTGAGTCGGCGAACTGGCCACTCCCACCCATACAAATCTAAGGACAATCCCTCCTGAAAGGGGTTCATAACATACTCAGGATTGAGATTGAGTTACCGAGGTCATCCTATTGAAATAGAAACCTAAACTAGTTAACGATGTTACATCTAGTGGTTACTATTTCGCGGTCCGGTCTTATGCAAACTCATTGCACAGGATACCCCCACTCGCATGTCTCCTACATGGATGCTTTGGATCATTGCATCTGTATCGAATACAAAGTGGGCCGTATCACATAGTGTTACCTGGATAAGGTACCTAGCCTTATCTCTATACTATAGACCATTTAGGTTGTTACTTGAACACTGATCCCCGTATGTCCCCACATGCTAGTTCAAGTTTCATCTAAACAACCTAGGATCTTAGTTTATTGGATTTCGGTCAAATTGTGCAATTTTAGTAACAATAACTCTTTATTGTACAAACCTCAATAACAACGTATTGAGACAAGTGAACAATTTGTCATCATTCACTATCTACGAGTTTTAGGGCATATAACCCAACAACTCCCACTTGAACTAAAACTCTAGCTTAGTGGGATGTACAATAATCTATCATGGTAATGGGTGTATAAATACATGTATAATACATAAAACGTATATGTATTATGTACAAATACAATAAACTAGGGCATCCACTATACCCATTACCATTTCTCCCACTTGCCGTAGATTACATTTTTGTACTTATCTCGTAGACCTAGACCATCTAGATGACCCTCATACACTTTAGCCGAGAGAGCCTTCGTGAATGAATCAGTAATACTTCCATTCTATTCAATGTGCATGCTTGTCTTGCATTAGGAAAGATCATTATTCGGAACACTTTCCAAATTAATCAAGTACTTCCCAAGCCTAACAGCCTCGATCGCTGCTTCAAAAACAGCATAATTTTCGGCCTATTTGGTCAAGGCTGCAATGCATCCTTGCTTGATGCGATGCCAGACTATATCTCCTCTTTTTAAGAGTGAAGACAGATACTGATGTAGATTTCCTGAAATCCATATCAGTTTGAAAAATTCGTGTCAGTGTATCCTATAAGGATCAAATCTTTTGCACTATACACGAGCATATAGTTCCTCGTTCTCCAAAGATACTTGAGGATATATTTAACGGCTTTCCAATGATCAAATCCTGGAACAAATTGACACTTACTGACATATGATAGAGCATGTATCTCCTGTCCTCAACTCCTTGAGGTGTCTCAGGAAACAATTCCTTAGACAAAAGAATTTAATCCATGAAAGGCTAATTCTGCATCTAATCAACATTTGTAGATACAGGACGCTTGAGACATGGCTAGCATTTTTTTCTTACTATTCTAAAAAATTTAGAACCATAGAACAAACTAAGCTTCTCCCAACTTTTATTTGGAAATGAGCTGCTAGTCACCATTAATGTCAATAAGTTAACCTACATCATTCCTAATGAGTAGGATATCAATCACATACAACATGAAGAAAGCTACTGAACTAGTGACGATCTTCTTGCAGACACAAGACTCATCAATGTCCTTAGCAAAAAGATCTGATCACAGTATAAAATCTTACATTCCAAGATCGAAATGCTTAGGTCAATCCATAAATGGATCACTTAAGCTTGCAAACCCTTTTGCTTTTGATCTTGTTGTATAAACACTTTTGGTTAAGACCTTAATGTCTCATTCCCTCTTGTATATGCACTCGTAACCAATAGGTGTTACCCATCTAGCAGATGTACAAGATCCCAGATGGAATTGAAATACAAAGATTTCATTTCCAAGTATATGGCTTTAATCTTCTGATCGTTATCAACATCATTCATTTCTTTTGTAAAAGACAATGAATCCTCTATTTCATCATCAAGAATGACGACTTGAGCTTCAAATAAGCCCATGTAACGGTCAGGTTATAAAACAACCCTCCCACTACATCAAGGCATTCTCAACTCTTGAGATGGATGTGACTGACCAAAAGCACTGACCTTATCAACAACTCTTGTTGAATAACCAATCTTATCAACAACTCTTGTTGATTTTTACGTAGCTTCATTTGTTAATACAGTCAAACTGACTTTACTTTGTGGCTTATGATTGCTCATTTGGTCTTCTTTCGAGAATGTAGCATTTGTCAATACAAATTCTTTATTCTCTTATGGATTGAAGAAGTATATTCTTCTCATTTCCTTTGGGATTGCCTACAAATAGGCATAATTTTGAACGGTATTCCAATTTCTTTTGGGTGAATCACTAGCACAAGTGCTGGACACCCCAAAATTTAAAGGAACATAAACAATCTTTACATCCTATCCACAACAAAAAAGGTGTTTAAGAAACACTTTAGATGGAACAATGTTCAAAACATATTGCAGTCAACACTGCGTGGCCCCAAAACGAGTCAGCAATTGAGCATAGCTCAACATATGGATTGAACCATATCCAATAAGGTTCAAAATCTCCTAATCGAGATTTAGGATGCGATCCCTTGAACTATCTAATAGTCCTAGAATCTCAAGTCGCTATACTCAACACATTGATCAGATCAAAGTGTTTTTATTATCTCATCTAACAAGTTTCCATCTTCGGTCTTAAACCCCTTCGAATATCTCAAGAGCTTTAGACTTAACTTGCATTAGATAGAGATACTCATACCTTTGAATAATCATCTACAACACAGATAAATTATTCATACCCTCCCACTGCTTTAACATACTAGACCACAAGGATCCAAATGTACAAGCTCCAAGGGCTCTTTGGCTCTTTAGTTCTTTTCCAGTAAAAGATCTATCAGTCATATTGCCCATAAGGCATGACCTAATTGGTATTAGAGAGGCTTCTTCTAACTAACTTAGAAGTATACTCTAGTCTAAGCTCCCAATCATATTGAGATAAAAAAATAGCCTAATACCTTAAAAACAAAGGAAAGGTATTTCCTTTAGGAGATATCCTTTGCCTTTATTTCTTTGAGTATAAGCAATCTTAAGCAACTCAATGCTCATGACTTGCTTTACTCTCGATTAGTCTTAAAACACATAAGTTATTTTCCAGTAGAGCTGAACAAATGTCAACTCCCTTTCTTAAAATAAATCTGCATTAGCAGAGAAAGGTATAGAGTAACATTGTTCCAGCATGTAAGATACAGAAATCAAATTTCTGTTAATCTTTAGGAAATTCATATACATTATCTAATAATGTGTATTTTCTCCCACTAGATAAAATAACTTAATGTGCCCCTCTGCCATAGCCGAGACATACTCTCCAGATCAAAATCTGAGAGTCATCTCACCTACTTGCAACCGTTGCCATGAGCTTATTCCTTGCAAGGAAAAGCAAACGTGATAAGTGGCACCTGAATTAAAAATTCAGGCTGTATCCTCATTTTCCACTATGCACGTTTCAATGACCAACAAATCACATTCATTGTCATCGACATCGGCTAGGCACTTAATGTCATAATCATCATAAACGATTCAAGATGAACTAGACATTTGGGCTTGAGGACATTCCTCACTAAAGACTAATCTAAAATCACTTACCACAAGTTTGTCGTTTAAGCAAGTTGTATCTAAAACCGTTATTAATAAATTGGCGTAAGAAAATGCACATAGGAATTATCACTGAAACAACAAATTACTTGTTTTGTACTAAACCCATTACACAAAAACAATATTGTTTTAATCCATTCAATTTAGCAAAAGTAATCATCGACCCAAATATATGATACATATTTGCAACGATACTTCAGAGGTTTAGAGCAACAGCTACCGTAGGGCAGTCAGCCACTCCTCCTCTGAACTGAGACAATCTCAGTCAATCCCTATTACCAGAATAACTCATATTCCAATAGTTTTTAGCTACCGTTTTTTCGGTCAGGAAATCATTAACACCTTAACAATTTCCTGTAAGTGTGACCCTCCATTTTCAGATTCCAGAGGTCGGCCCCAACAATGCTACCGTAGGGAAAGTCAAAGTTGGGAATGGACCTAAGAAACCCTATCCATTTCTGGAGTTTGCGTTGTTCCGATTTCCATGATCAAGCCCTCCGTAAGGTGATCGCTCCCAGGGCGACTCGCAGGCAGATCATAGGAATCTCACGGTGCAACCTAATGGAGGAGACCGTAGGATACGTTGACACGTGTCCTGCTCCCACTTACTATAAAATACTCCCTCATTCACCTTGATATTGATCCATGCAAACACCATCCGTAGGGGGTCACTCCCAGGGGGACTCGAGGCCAAGCATGGACCTCACGTTGTGAACTCTTGAGGACGTGAGAGCAAAACTTGATTTATGGAAATCTTGTTTTGATATATTTCCTCCCACTAAGTATTTTTATAATTTAAGGGTCTATTACTTAGGTAAATTACGGCTAAATGAATCTATCTAAGTCTATGCATGTATATAACTCTTATATAGAGGTCTTTACTCTAATGTCTAGGTGAATTAAACCCTTTTAATTACCTAGTGACATTGCATGCTAACATTAGACTATGATTAATTCAACTCAAGTTCCGGATCTGCTCCCAGGTAGGAGGTGTTCTATAACCGTCAACTTAAATACCCGCAGCCTAGACAGAACTTCACCGGGAGAGTTCCCTTATAACCATAGTAATGTTTTTTCCTACTTAGTTCATTAAAACTATTTTAATACTAAGTAAGAAAATAATTCTAATCATATTAGAGTTGAGGTGAGCTTAGGTCTAATTAATTTTAAACAATTTAAAATTAATTCATTTTAACCTAAGGTCCTATGTTTGCATGCAACTCTTTGTTATAGGTTGACGGTTTCTAATCAATTTTATAACTATTATAAAATTTTAATAATTAGCCCTATAACATGCTTCTATGGTGTTTCCAAATAACAATCTAATTCAAATTATTAAACACCATAACGCTCATGACGTCGATAAAGTAAATGAGGGTCATCTAGATGGTCTAGGTCTACGAGTTATGTACAAAGATGTAATATAGGGCAAGTGGGAGAAGTGTAATGGGTATAGTGATACCATTATGTAATGGGTATAGTGATGCCCCAGTTTACTGTATTTGTACATTGTAAATACGTTTTATTTATTATACATGTATTTATACACCCACTGCTGGGATAGATTATTGTACATTCCCATTAAACTAGATTTTTAGTCCAAGTGGGAGTTTGTTGGGTTTTATGTCCTAAAACTCGTAGATAGTGAATGATTACCGAATTATACACTTGTATCAATAAAGTGTTATTGAGGCTTATGCAATAAAGTATTGTTGTCATATTAAGTCTAGAATTGTACAATATGACCCAAATCCAATAAACTAAGATCCAAGGTTGTTTATATGTAACTTGAACTAGTATATGGGGACATACGGGGATTGATGTTCAAGTAACAACCTCAAAGGTCTATAGTACAGGGATAAGGCTGGGTACCTTATCCTGGTAACACTATGTGTTACGGCCCACTTTGTATTCGATACAGACGTATTGATTGAAGGTGTTCATATAACACATGCGGTAGCAATTTTAGGATCTGAGGCACTTAACTACATCAATTTTAGAAAATGAAAACATGCTGTCCAAATACCGTAAGGTGAGAGCAGAATTTTTACCAACCTTTTGGAGACTGATTCAACAACTCCCTTTGATTCCTTTGATCACGAACGATGTGTGGACCACCTCTAGTGTCTTCCCTACTATTCTCCGGGCCAAGAACGACTTGTGGGAGTCTATAGAGATAGGGAATGGGAAGGGAATGCTTGAAGGTCCAAGCACTAGAGAGATATATGGAGATGAGTGAATTTGAGACCAAAATCCAGCAGCATAACAATATGGAAAATGGCTCTACTTCCTTTGAATCTGATTCATACTCCTTATATAGACATCTTCCATGCAAAGAGAAGCCTCATGACACTAGACACATGGTGAAATTGCAACTCAAAGTGGATTCTAGGTGTTTAATTCACAACACATGCAACTAGTGCATGGTTGTGTTGTTTTCCACTATGCATCAACATGCAAGAGTGGGAATGCCACTAAATCCACTTAAAATTGAATCTAAATTCTCAATTTTCAGCTTGCAATTCATTCCTATTTCAATTCAAAATTGAAATTGATTTCTAGGCAATTAATTTGTACAATTCCAAGTAATTTTTACATGATTAATCCAATTAATCTTTATCACCTAGTGCCATGAATTATATATGATTCCTAATACATATATATGGTATTCAAAACACTTTTAAATACTCCATCTCTCATTTTCTAATTTAATTCATAATTAAATTATTGTGTCAAACACAATTTACGATAATACCCGTTTTCCCGATTTTGAACGATTCAAAGCTTCCTATGTTTTTGTTCTAGGCTTTGTTCCGATATGAGCTAGTAGGGGGACCTAATGGACCTATAGATCATGGGCTCCAACGATTCGAGGCTAACCGACTAATCTCGTTATCCAAGTTAGCCAACATTCGTTAACTACCAGGACATCCACTATAGCCCGATAGTTGCACTCCCCTCACTATAGATATATTTCCGTCCACTTGATTTAACCATGATTAGTAAGTCGATCCTTCACAGGTTGTTCGTATCTATAGCTAGGTCAAAAAGCCGTTTCACCCCTATAGTACTTCTAGTTCCTCAAGTCCCACTGATCCTCTAATGAACAATTGGTTTATGGTCCAACCAATAAACCGAGTCCCTCTCGGGCCAATGAGAGGGCGGGATCCCTTTGTTCAAGCCCCGGAGTCAGCACTTAAGGGAACAACCTCTCTACTATCCCTAATTCGGGTAAGAGTGAATTCCTTCTTGCACGACTATGTCCCCAGCTATCTACTCGTTCCTATCCCTGAAATGGGAGGCTTATTGAGTCGGCGATACTGAGCCACTCTCACCTATGCAGATCTAAGGATAAGTCCGAATAAACAGGAGTTCATAGTTAGCTCAGGATTAAGATCGAGTTACCTAGGTCATCACATGAAATAGTCAGTCTCGTCAGTAAATGGTGTTATAAAGCGAGAGCGACTTATTTCTTGGTCCTGGTCTTATGCAAACTCATTGCATAGGACGCCCCCACTCGCATGTCTCTACATGGACGATTTAGGATCACATCGTCTATACCATCTATAAAGCGGGCCGCGTCTCATAGTGTCTCCAGAATAAGGTACCCAACCCTATCCCTATACTATAGACCGTTTTGGCTATTACTCAAGCTTGATCCACTTTTATGTCTCTACATAAAGCTCAAGTGTTCATCCTATAGCCATGGATCTTAGTTTATTGGATTTGGGTTATTATACGTGCAATTTACTTTATTCAGTAATAACTTTACTGAATTAATCTCGATAACGCCTTTATCGAATAAGTATATAATTCGTTTAACATTCACTATCTACGAGTTTTAAGACACCAATCCCAACAATCTCCCACTTGAACTAAAACTCTAGTTTAGTGGGATGTACTATAATCTATAACAGCAGTGGGTGAATAAATACTTGTATTAATAACAAAGTAAAAATACAATAAACTAGGGCATCTAAATACCCAGTTTACTGAGGCATCGATATACCGGTTACATTGATCCAAGGCTTCCATGTAGGAGACATGCGGGCGGGGGTATCCTATGCAATGAGTTTGCATAAGACCGGACCACAAAATAGTAAACCACTAGATGTAACACCGTTAACTAGTTAGGTTACTCTTTCAATAGGATGACCTAGGTAACTCAGTCTTAATCCTGAGTGTGTCATCAACTCCTTCTCACGAGGGATTGTCCGTTGATTAGTACGGGTGAGAGTGGCCTGCACGCCAACTCAATAAGCCTACCTTCTTGGGGACAAGACCGAGTGGGGGGCTGGGGACATGACAATACAAGATGGAATTCACTTCTTCCCCTATTGAGGCAAGTAGATGTTTGTTCCCTTAAGGGCTGATTCCGGGGCTTGAACAAAGGCGCGCCGTCCTCTCCTGGCCCGAGAGGAACTCCTGTTTAGAGGTTGGACCCTAAACAGCTTGTTCATTAGAGGGATCAGTGGTACTTAAGGATCCATAGGTAACCCAGGGGTAAAACGATAATTTGACCCAGATGGTGTTACGAACACACGTGAAGGATTGACTTACTGCATTGGTCGATATCCGTGGACACAAAAATATTCTACAGTGAGAAGAGTGCAGCTGTGGGTCTTTAGTGGAGTGACCCACAGTTAACGAATGTTGATTGACTCGGTTAATGAGTTTAGCTGATCAATCTCGTATCGTTGGAGCTTCTGATCTGTAGGTCCATTAGGTCCACCTGCTAGCTCATAACGGGTTTTGAGATAATATAATCTTGATTATTAAAGGGAATTTAAGTTAATTGTTTTTTGTGCAATTAATATGATGTATGGAGATACATTATAGTATACGTTTAATTAATGAATTAAACTTTATAATAAAATTAATTTTAGATATGATTCAAAATTAATTAATGAGAGAATTATGAATTTAATTAAATATGTGATATTTGATTAATTCATGAATTAATTAATTGGGAATTAATTAAGTTAATTTGGTTAAATATGATTTAATCAAATTAATACTATAGTTTATATTAATGTACATTTTGATGCACATAAAACTATAGGTTCAATGAGAGAGATTAAATTGAATATGATATTTAATTAATGTGGGATCAATTAATTTAAATTAATTGAATGGCCTATTTAATTCAATTAAATATGATTTAATAGAATTAAAACTATATGTTATAATTGATTTAATTAAAATTTGTTTAATTAAATTAATTATAATTAATTATTATTTAAATAATTATTAATTAATTAATTAATTAATTATTATTTGATAATAATTAAACGGTCCAGATCATTTGGATTGGATCCAATGGTTGAGATCTTGTAGGGTTTTAACTCCCTCCCCACTTATCGTGAAGTGGAGAGGGGTTACCCAGTGGCCTCCTCGTTCTCTCATTCTCACGCAAAAACAGAGAGGGAGATCTCTCAGATTTTTCTCTCTAGAACTCTCTCAAATACAGTAAGGTTTTTTGCTGAAAATTCCCTTTGCAAGATGATTTTTGGGTTCCCACAAACCGGTTCTCAGCAATCCAAGAGGATAGCAGGTGATTCGAGTGGTGGTGTCCTTTGGAAGTCCCAAGAACGTAATTGGAGCATTGTGTTGTGATTGCCTCCAAAATTACGTAAGTTTTCTTAGTTCTAAAATAGTTTTAGATCTAAAATTCCAGCATGGCTAATTATGTTATTTAGAAATTAGTTTCTAAATTTTGTTGCCCAACGTACCGGTATTCAGAATAATCGAATTAAAACACGAACAGTGAAAACCGCTTCCGCTTGGGATTCAATCCCTTGAATTGCTCTTGAAGGGATAAAAGCCCTTTTGCAGCGGAAACGTTTTTAGAACTTTATCTCAGTTTTTAATAGGAATTAAAATACCGTACGTTAGCAAATAATTATATAGCAGTAAACATAATTTAACAAGCTGTACAACACTAATAAAACATGCTTAAAACCATACAAAATCCTCTAGATCTAATCTAAAGGGGATCCTAATGATCCTAGATAAGGAAATACCTACCGTAGATGAAGATCTTGATCTTTTCGCCTAATTCCCTTCAAATTTCTGAAAATTCCAGCAGCAAGAATCTTCTCTTTTCGCCGCTAATCTCCCACGAACAATACCAGAAGATTACACCAATGGACTCCAAGGTTTGGTTGAGTGAGTAGGTGGGAACTCTGATTTCTCTAAGGAAAAAGCTTGAGAGAATTGAGGTTTCTGGGATTTTTCTTGAGAGAGTTTTTCTGAGAATCACAAGCCAAAGAACGAAGAGAATGAACTAACTCCCAAAGACCCCGTAACCTCCTCCTTAGTAGGCGTGAAGGGGAGAGAAAATAGGTCAACCACCCACTCCCTCATAACTGATCACTTTATCAGTTATATTTTAAATTAAATTTAATTAATTAACAAATTAATTAAATTAAACCTAAAATTAAAAGGTTAGTTAATTCATAATTAAATAACTAATTCATTTAAACTATATTTAAATGATTATCCTTCACTTAACCTAGAGTTTCAATACAATTTAATTAAATCAAAATTTAATTAAATTAAATTAAAACAACAATTAATTAATTCTACAATCAATTAATATTATAATTAAATATCACATATTTAATTATAATTCTCTCAACTAAGTACCACTGATTCCTCTAATGAACAATCTGTTTATGATCCAATCAATAAACAACAGTTCCTCTTGGGCAAGGAGAGGATGGGAGCCCTTGTTCAAGACCTGGAATCGACCCTTAAGGGAGCACACATCTACTTGCCCCAAATAGGGGAAGGAGAGAATTCCATCTTGTAATGTTATGTTCCCAACCCCCACTCAGCCTTGCCCTTGAAATGGTAGGCTTATTGAGTCGGCGAACTGGCCACTCTCACCCATACAAATCTAAGGAAAATCCCTCCTAAAAGGGGTTCATAACATACTCAGGATTGAGATTGAGTTACCTAGGTCATCCTATTGAAATAGAAACCTAAACTAGTTAACGGTGTTACATCTAGTGGTTACTATTTCATGGTCAAGTCTTATGCAAACTCATTGCACAGGATACCCCCACTTGCATGTCTCCTACATGGATGCTTTGGATCATTGCATTTGTATCGAATACAAAGTGGGTCGTATCACATAAAGTTACCAGGATAAGGTACCTAGCCTTATCTCTATACTATAGACCATTTAGGTTGTTACTTGAACACTGATCCCCGTATGTCCCCACATACTAGTTCAAGTTTCATCTAAACAACCTAGGATCTTAGTTTATTGGATTTGGGTCAAATTGTGCAATTTTAGTAACAATAACTCTTTATTGTACAAACCTCAATAACAACGTATCGAGACAAGTGAACAATTTGTCATCATTCACTATCTACGAGCTTTAGGGCATAGAACCCAACAGAACCATGTTCGTCACACCACCTGAAGAACTATCATTGGGCCGAACTTTGTGTTCCGAACTCTAAAAAACCCAAGCGGAGTAAAGTTTGGATCATGTGTCCTCCAAACCACCTGAATAACTCTCAGGGACCGAAGTTTGTGTTCCAAACTCTCCAAAACTCAAACGGAGCAAAGTTTTGACCATGTTCGTCCACACCACCTGGAGAACTCTCATTGGGCTAAACTTTGTGTTCCAAACTCTCCAAAACACAAACGGAACAATGTTTGGACCATGTGTCGTCTAAACCACCTGAAGACCTCTCATTGGACTGAACTTTGTGTCCAAACTCTCCAAAATTCAAACGAAGCAAAGTTTGGACCATGTGTCGTTCAAACGACCTGAAGACCTCTCATTGGGCCAAACTATGTGTTCGAAACTCTACAAAACTCAAACGGAGCAAAGTTTGGACCATGTGTCGTCCAAATCACCTGAAGACCTCTCATTGGCTGGAACTTTGTGTTCCAAACTCTCCATAACCCAAACAGAGCAAAGTTTGCACCATGTGTCGACCAAACCACCTGAAGAACTCTCATTGGACCGAACTTTGTGTTCAAAACTCCCCAAAACTCAAACTGAACAAAGTATGCACCATGTGTTGTCCAAACAACCTGAAGACCTCTCATTGGGTCAAACTTTGTGTTGGAAACTCTGCAAAACTAAAAAGGAGAAAAGTTTTGACCAAGTGTCGTCCAAACCACCCGAAGATCTCTCATTGGACCGAACTTTGTGTTCCAAACTCTCCAAAACTCAAATGGAGGAAAGCTTGGACCACGTGTCGTTCAAACCACCTAAAGACCTCTCGGTGGACCAAACTTTGTGTTCGAAACTCTCCAAAACCAAAACGGAGCAAAGTTTGGACCATGTGTCGTCCAAACCACCGGAACACCTCGCATTGGACGAACTTTGTGTTCCAAACTCTCCAAAACTGAAACGGAGCAAAGTTTTGGCCAAGTGTCGTCCAAATAAACTGAAGACCTCTCATTGGGTCGAACTTTGTGTTGGAAACTCTGTAAAACTCAAACGGAGCAAAGTTTGGACCATGTGTCGTCCAAACCACCTAAAAACCTTTCATTGGACCGAACTTTGTGTTCCAAACACTCCAAAACACAAACGGAGCGAAGTTTGCACCATGTGTCGGCCAAACCACCTGAAGACCTCTCAATGGACCGAACTTTGTGTTCCATACTCTACAAAACTCAAGTGGAGAAATATTTCGACCATGTGTAATCAAAACCACTCGAAGACCTCTCGATGGACCGAACTTTGTGTTCAAAACTCTCTAAAACCGAAACAGAGCAAAGTTTGGACCATGTTCGTCACACCACCTGAAGTCCTCTCAATGGACCGAACTTTGTGTTCCAATCTCTCCAAAACCCAAGCGGAGTAAAGTTTGGATCATGTGTCCTCCAAACCACCTGAAGAAATCTTAGTGGATCGAAGTTTCTGTTCTAAACTCTCCAAAGCTCAAACGGAGCAGAGTTTTGACCATGTTCGTCCACACCACCTGGAGAACTCTCAATGGGCCAAACTTTGTGATCCAAACTCTCCAACACTAAAATGGAACAAAATTTGGACCATGTGTCGTCTAAACCACCTGAAGACCTCTCATTGGACTGAACTTTGTGTTCCAAACTCTCCAAAACTCAAACGAAGCAAAGTTTGGACCAAGTGTCGTCCAAATCACCTGAAGAGCTCTCATAGGACGGAACTTTGTGTTTCAAACCCTCCAAAACCCAAACGGAGCAAAGTTTGCACCATGTGTCGGGCAAACCACCTGAAGAACTCTCATTGGCCTGAAGTTTGTGTTCGAAACTCTGCTAAACTCAAACGACACAAAGTTTAGACCATGTGTCGTCCAAACCACCTGAAGACGTCTCATTCGACAGAACTTTGTGTTCAAAACTCCCCAAAACTCAAACGGAACAAAGTTTGCACCATGTGTCGTCGAAACAAACTAAAGACCTCTCATTAGGTCAAACTTTGTGTTGGAAACTCTGCAAAACTCAAAAGGAGAAAAGTTTTGACCAAGTGTCGTCCAAACCACCTGAAGACCTCTCATTGGTCCGAACTCTGTGATCCAAACTCTACAAACTCAAACGGAGCAAAGTTTGCACCATGTGTCGGCCAAACCACCTATAGACCTCTAAATGGACCGAACTTTGTGTTACAAACTCTACACAACTGAAATGGAGGAAAGCTTGGACCATGTGTCGTTCAAACCACCTGAAGACCTCTCGATGGACCGAACTTTGTGATCCAAACTCTCATAAACCCAAACGGAGAAAAGTTTGGACCATGTGTCGTCAAAACCACCTGAAGACCTCGCATTGGACCAAACTTTGTGTTCCGAACTCTCCAAAACTCAAACGGAGCAAGGCTTTGACCATGTGTCGTCAAAACCAACTGAAGACCTCTCATTGGGTCCAACTTTGTGTTGGAAACTCTGGAAAACTCAAACGGAGCAAAGTTTTTACCATGTGTCGTCCAAACCACCTGAAGACCTCTCATTGGATCGAACTTTGTGTTCCAAACTCTCCAAAAGACAAACGAAGCAAAGTTTGCACCATGTGTCGGCCAAACCACCTGAAGACCTCTCAATGGACCGAACTTTATGTTCCATACTCTACAAAACTAAAGTGGAGAAATGTTTGGACCATGTGTCATCTAAACCACCTGAAGACCTCTCGATGGACCGAACTTTGTGTTCCAAACTCTCCAAAACCCAAACAGAGCAAAGTTTGGACCATGTTCGTCACACCACCTGAAGAACTCTCATTGGGTCAAACTTTGTGTTCCAAACTCTCCAAAACCCAAGCGGAGTAAAGTTTGGATCATGTGTCCTCCAACCACCTGAAGAACTCTCAGTGGACCGAATTTTGTGTTCCAAACTCTCCAAAACTCAAACGGAGCAGAGTTTTGACCATGTTTGTCCACACCACCTGGAGAACTCTCATTGGGCCAAACTTTTTGTTCCAAACTCTCCAAAACTCAAACGGAACAAAGTTTGGACCATGGGTCGTCTAAACCACCTGAAGACCTCTCATTATACTGAACTTTGTGTTCCAAACTCTCAAAACTCAAACGAAGCAAAGCTTGGACCATGTGTTGTTCAAACAACCTAAAGACCTCTCATTGGTCCAAACTTTTGTTCGAAACTCTACAAAACTCAAACGGAGCAAAGTTTGGACCATGTGTCATCCAAATCACCTGAAGACCTCTCATTGGACGGAACTTTTTGTTCCAAACTCTCCAAAACCCAAACGGAGAAAAGTTTGCACCATCTGTCAGGCAAACCACCTAAAGAACTCTCATTGGGCCGAACTTTGTGTTCGAAACTCTACTAAACTCAAACGACACATAGTTTGGACCATGTGTCATCCAAACCACCTGAAGACGTCTCATTGGACCGAACTTTGTGTTCAAAACTCCCCAAAACTCAACCGAAACAACGTTTGGACCATGTGTCGTCCAAATCACCTGAAGACCTCTCATTGGACGAAACTTTGTGTTCCAAACTCTCCAAAACGCAAACGGAGCAAAGTTTGCACCATGTGTCGGGCAAACCACCTGAAGAACTCTCATTGGGGCGAACTTTATGTTCGAAACTCTACTAAACTCAAACGACACGAAGTTTGGACCATTTGTCGTCCAAACAAGGCTAAAAGATACATTGATGCGTTACCTCAACGCAATAAGGAAGGAAAATGCGATGGTTTTCTGCGATAGGCTATAATTATGTATGTGGTGCGAAATTATAAAAATAAAAGGTGCTAACTTAATTAATTCAGTTGTTTGTTGCCCAAGTTTCTCTCAGTGAAGGCACACATCCCAAAACGATCAAGAACAAACAAGATGGATGAAAAGACCGTGCTGACACTCTGACGCGCAAATGGGCTGAAGATGACTGAAGCAAGTTTTCTAATTCCTTGGAGAAGTCAGTTTCCTTCGCCTATAAATAGAAGCCATCTGCTCGAAGGAAAGAGAGACGAGAGGGAAGAGACGAAGATCAAACCAGCAAGGAGAAAGAGAAATCACAGAGAGTTGTGATTAAGGGTAGACTTGCATTTGCGATGTATTGTGTAATGTATTCTTTTGCTCGCACGAGCTAATTTTCTTCATCAAGGCTTAGCACAAGCACCCATGCGATGATAAGTTTTACTTTGAAAGCGCATACTTTGATTTAATAAAACATTATTACCTTCTACTTAGATGCGATACTATTTTCATTACTAACTCTCGCCTGGCCAGCCGGATGCGGTAGCAGCATGATAAATCCCTGGCAGGTAATGCATGCGGACATATCTAAGTAGAACAAGTTAGCGTATTGCATGTAGTCTTGGTAGCATTAGATAAATACTACCACTATAAGATAGTGCATGAATGAGCTTTAATTGCGTTAAGACTAACGCAATCCCTTGTAAGTTGTTAGAGAACTAAGCCCACGCATGAACTAGCCAAACCAACATTTGATAGTTTTATGCCAAACGCAGAAGTAGTACCGGAAAGGAAACTTGTGATTTTTTCTCACTTAGGCATTAATGGATCAATTAGTCATGGTATGCGCTACAAGGTTCTTATAAACGAATGAGGTTGCGACTGCAACAACCTTGATAATATTCTCCTTAAGACTTCCCTTGATAAATAAAACATGCAAATAACTAAAAGAATGACAATAAGAAATAAACGAGGTATTCAACATGGATTCATCCCTAAGGCAATAACCATAATCATGCAATACCTAACTTAAGTGTATTCAATGCATTGGGTCAGATTTAACTCCTATTTGGCCCTTGTTCCCAAAAATCGTTAGAAGGCTAAGCGAGTACCGTTATGCACATTTCTGTGACTCGACTCCGACATAGATAATTCACGAATGCAACCTATAACCCTATAGTCGATATAGGGTGCCTTAGGCAGCTTGCCCTATATCGCCGAACAATCTCTTTCGAGCTTTTTCTCCTATATCACCTTTATGAGAACCGATATCGTTTGTCCCTTTCGAGATCAAACTCGCATAGCATGCAAAGTCTAAGTGATCAAATTAAACTCAGCAAGATTAGAGTGATAATCAATAAAGAATGACATGCATTGCACACAACTTAATAAAATAAAACACTTTCAAGCCATTAAGCCCTAAGGGAATTCACCACATTGAACCCCTCAACGGGATTTAGCTACTCATGATGGGATAAAAAGCAAATGAACACATTTTGATTGAAATAAGAATCGTATTTTACCACATTGGGCCGAATCGTATTTTAATTTCGTTCTACAAAATACTAGTACATTGGCAAAATTCAGAATTCATAATTCTACAATCTAAGGTTAAGCAAACTTACTGTCGTTGTCGACTCAGAATGATCAAGAACGCCTTTTTGATTTGCAGGGACTAAAAGCGAAATCACCAACGATGTTTTAGACACCACCATGAGATTTCCCCACTATTCTCTAAGATGGGAGCGAGATTGTGGGATCTCGCCATACTTGAATTTATGGGAATTACAGAGAAGAACTTTCACTCTCTGTATTTTTCTTTTTGGTTGAGAGAAAAGTGAGAATATGGAGAGGGAGAGATTCTGCAGCAAAAACAAAAATGAGACACCTACCCTTTGACCCCTCCAACGTGAGATATGATATGAGTGAGGGAAAAACTTTTAGTTCAAATTTTAATTAATTACATAATACGAATTTAATTTAATTAATTAATTATTAATCAATCACATCAATTAATTAATCTTATGTGCATTTAAATCACATTTAGATGCATTACCCTCACATAATATATAGTTTTAATTAAAACTAATTAAATCAAATTTAATTAACTTAATTAAACCACACAATTAATCAATTCACAATTAATTAATTGTTTGATCAATTAAATATCACATATTTAATTAATCAAACATTTGAATCATATTCAAATGTGCATCTCACTTATAACCTATAGTTTTAATATGAATCCAATTCACATTAAAATTAATCTATAGTTATTAATTTAATTAAATCACATTTAACTAAAATAATATTGAACAAATTCAAAAATTAATTAATTTTATAACTAATTAAATATCATCCATATTTAATTAATTACATATTAGAATCATATTCTAATATATCTCTCATATATTATATAGTTTAATTAAATCATATTTAATTTAAACTAAATTGAATAATTAATTAATTAATTAATTAATTAAATATCATATATTTAATTAATTATATATTTGAACTCCTTCAAATATATTATTCTCTCAATTTAATAAAGTTTAAACTCACATTAAACTTTATATTATAATGTATCACTATACATTATATTAATTGTATCTTATACAATTAACTTGATTCCCATATTGAATTTGAACTATTCAAATTCTTTCAAGATAAATTGTTCCCAATTACTCTTTACGAGCTAGTAGGGGGACCTAATGGACCTACAGATCAGAAGCTCCAATGATATGAGGTTAACTGACTAAACTCATTAATCGAGTTAACCAATATTCATTAACTGTAGGTCACTTCACTAAAGACCCACAGTTGCACTCTTCTCACTGTAGAATATTTCTGTGTCCACGGATATTGATCAATAGCAGTAAGTCAATCCTTCACGAGTGTTTGTAACTTCAGCTGGGTCAAATTATCGTTTTACCCCTGAGTTACCTTTGGCTCCTTAAGTACCAGTGCTCTGATAGCGAGCATAGCTAGCTAGTTTTCCCTAATTAATTTAGCTAGTCTTTGATGATTTATTGGCCATTTTATTGCACTTATTTGTTTATTTTGTAGGAAATGGTTGATTGGAGCTAAAGCGCGATATTGGAGTTAATCGGGTGCTCGGGACATGAAAAGTCACAAAAGAACCAAAGAGAATCAAAGAAGAAAAAGTCAAAGTAGGGTCAACTGCAGGCTAGCGTCGAGACGCTAGCTCTTGAGCGTCTCGACGCTGGCATTCCATATCTGAATAGGCGCTAAAAGGTCACAGCTTCTCGACGCTGCGAGTTTTCCTTTCCAGAAACGCGCGTTTTGAAGGCAGCGTCTCGACGCTATGACGAAAAAACAGAATATAAGCTTCTTTTCGGCTAGGTTTTTGGGGGACTCTTTTGGATAGTTTTGGAGCCGTAAAACAGAGGAGAAAACAGAGGATTGAGGCTGAACAAGAGGGATAAAAGCGGAAATCAACCCATTGTTCGTGGGGATCGTGACGGGGACGTTCGGTCTCGGCCTACATTGAGTTTTCTTTTCCCTTTCCTTTTCTCTAGCTAGATTTATGGCTTTGTTATGTTTAGTTGAGCTTGTAATTTCATTCATGACTAGCTAAACTTGTAGCTTAGGGATTGATGTAGTTGATTTTGTTTATGGATTGATTTATGGTTTAAGTTGTGCAATGGTTATTATGTTGCAATCTTGATTTAATGCTTTCAATTAATTGGCCATTAGTTGAATGATTTGAGTTTTTATTCTTGCTCGGGAGAGGGGATTAAATGTAGACTTACTCAAGATTGCATGACTAAGGTTTATTTTCTAATTCGTGACGGTTTTAGATTAGCTTTAGAATTGGTCAGAAGATCTCATTGCCTTGCATGTTAATAAACTTAGATAGGGATATCAAGTAGATTAATTTGCATGAGAATCAATTATACTCGGGAGAGGTAGTTGTGATTAAAGGGTCTTAGGCTCATAATTCCATTGTGCATAATAACTTACTCCTTAAAATCAATCCTAGACTAAATCGGCGAAATCAATTCCCTAAGTGTTTTTCCAATTGAATTTCCACTTTTTACTTGCTTTGATTTAGTTTTCATATCATTCACTCACTACTTTTTGATCCCTAAATAAAATTGAGCAAGATAATTCACAATACTTGATTTGCTTAAAAATCCAATCCAGAGGACGACACTCGTTTATACGAACACTTTATTATTACTTGACCCGTGCGCTTGCGGTAAGCAAAATTCCACATCAAGTTTTTGCTTTCACACACCTATTGCAGGGACCCTTTGGTAAACCCGACGTGAATATTTCTGTGTCCACGGATATTGACCAATAGCAGTAAATCAATCTTTCACGAGTGTTCGTAACTTCAGCTGGGTCAAATTACCGTTTTACCCCTGAGTTACCTTTGGCTCCTTATGTACCAGTGCTCCTCTAATGAACAACCTGTTTATGGTCCAACCAATAAACAGAAAGTCCCTCTTGGGCCAGTGAGAGGGCGGGATCCCTTTGTTCAAGACCCGGAGTCACCACTTAAGGGAACACTAATCTACTTCTCCTAGAAGCGGGAATGAGTGAATTCCATCTTGTGTTGTCATGTCCCCAGCCCCCCATTCGGTCGTGTCCCCAAGAAGGTAGGCTTATTCAGTCGGCGTGCAGGCCACTCTCACCCGTACTAATCAAAGGACAATCCCTCGTGAGAAGTAGTTCATGACACACTCAGGATTAAGACTGAGTTACCTAGGTCATCCTAGAAAGAGTAACCTAACTAGTTAACGGTGTTACATCTAGTGGTTTACTATTTCGTGGTCCGGTCTTATGTAAACTCATTGCATAGGATACCCCCGCTCGCATGTCTCCTACATGGACGCCTTGGATCAATACGTCTGTATCGAATATAAAGCGGGCCGTATCACATAGTGTTACCAGGATAAGGTACCCAGCCTTATCCTTGTACTATAGACCTTTTAGGTTGTTACTTGAACACTAATCCCCATATGTCCCCACATACTAATTCAAGTTACATATCAACAACCTTGGATCTTAGTTTATTGGATTTGGGTCATATTGTGCAATTTTAGACTTAAATTGGCAATAACACTTTATTGCATAAACCCCAATAACACTTTATCGATACAAGTATATAATTCGTTAACATTCACTATCTACGAGTTGTAGGACATAAAACCCAACACCAACACCCTAACTTATCAAAGTAAGCATATTTTAAGCTCGGGAACAGTAAATTTATCACAACATACCACATTTGGCCCTGAAATGAGCTAAATATAAGGGCAAAATAGGTATATTTTTTACCCTTATCATACCCCCAAACTTAACTCATTGCTTGTCCTCAAGCAATTGCCAATCAAGATGTTAGAGTTCATGTACAGTAATCAATCATGGTACTAGTATCAACTTTTCCTTTCAAATCAAGTGACATGGAATCAACTAAACATGTTTTTCAAGATTGTTTTCTAGAAAGTTTGCCTTTCAGGAGAGGGTTCTACTCTAGTGCCGGTCACAACGTCTGAGTTTCCTAGGCATGAAGATTTCTATTGTTCTTTTTCAAAGCAAAACTCTCTCTAATCCATCCTAACCAATGTGCTTAAACTACCTAACTTCTACTCATAGAGCCTAGTGTAGTCCTTTTAGTTAAAAAAAAAAAAAAAACAATCTTGAGGAAAACATGAGCATATATGAACTACTAGACTTTTTCTATCTCTCCCAAACTTATTTGACTGCTGGTGCTCCTCTTATTCAACTTCTTTTTCTCCCAAGAGCATCCTTGTTGTCATCTTTACATTCGTTCTAGCTTATTGACACTTTGTGGTGAAGATATCTAGCTACGAGCAAAGTTCACAAACTCGGAATGATACTCACTTCCCTAGGTAAACCTTTCATGCAGTGGCAACCCATGGGTGTCATGAATGCCCCTGGTTACTCAGTAAACCCTAGGAAGGAAGAGTAACTCTCGGTTTTTTTTTTTTTTAATAAGGACTGAGCACATCTTTCTTTTCCAGCAGTACAAATTTACAAAAATATTTACATAGTAAAGCATAAAGCACCCCCCCCAAACTTAAAGGTAGACAATGTCCTCATTGGCTTGTTTTTTAGGCATGGGCTTAACATGAGGCTTTTTGTTTTCAAAACTTCAAGGCTAAACTCTCCTAGAGTATTAGAAAGGTTAAACACGAGGAAGTTTAGACTCTAAGAAAATTTTGTAAAGAAAAAGACTAATGGAAAGCCTATGACTAGAAAACAACTCAGTTGTGACGGTGGCACTTTTGAGATAGAACAAAGCTCTAGTTTTCATCATCAAGGGCCTAAAAGAAAACTCCTTTGAAAACATGCGTTTTCTTCCAAAACATTTTAAAGCAATTTTCTTAAAGTTGATTTTTCTTTCAAAAAGTTCATAGGTTAAGCTCAAAAACAGCAAGCAGAATTTTTTCAAAGAAAAGCTAAAAACCCAAGTTTATCTACTCTAAGCTATCCATAAGCTATCTAAACTACCCTATGATCAAAACTATTAACAAACTAAACAATTTAAATCCACAAAAACAACAATTAAACTACTAAAAACATAATTTAAAACATGCTAAAACTACAAACAAAACAAAAAACAGCAAACACAAAAACAATATTATTCACAAAAAGTTTCAGTCAAAGGGGATTAGAAAACTCCCCTATTCCTCGTCCGAGGAACTCTCTTTCTCTTCATCATCATTCTCTTCATCTTCCTCTTCATTAGAATCATTTTCTACTTCAGGCAGCAACGATGGAGGGAAATTTGGAAAGACTGGAGCAATACTTGGGGCGATCGAGAGATAGAACTCTCTAATAGCTTCATCCCTTTCCTTTGCATACACACAATACGTCTTCAGGTTCTCCCTGAGTTGATCTATCTGGCGGTAGGCAATGGCTAGGGCTTCAAATGATGGCGAAGGCCCTGTGAAAGGAGTGTGCTGGGATGGAGAAGTTACATTCGGCCCTGTAGGTGGAGTAGCCTGAGATGTAGAGGCTTTGTCTTTCCTCTGGATACTGTTCTGCTGGAGCTTCCCAATCAAGGACAGGTCGATGGTCGACTTGAAGAAGTGACACTCCTCGTCCTTGCCCGGAACGATCTTCACCCTTTGGCAAAGTTGGGTGATGAGTGATCCAAAGAAAAGATTGTCTGCTCACTTTCTCCCACAGATTAAAATCTCGTCCCTGATAATGCTCCCTACGTTTATCTCCAACACCTTCATAAGACAATAGAGTAGCATCACTCTATCCACTGAAATCGTGCTGTCGTGGGTGGTTGGCATCAAGCGGTTCTTGATGAAGTGAAGCCAAACTGTCGATTCTGGCTTTAAGTCGCTTGGCACTAAAGACTTCACTTTTGTCTGTGATTCTTTTGTTAGCTTTAGGGCTTCAATCAAACGAAGTATTTTGATGATAACAAACTCTGAATTTTTGGACTAACATTTTCAGTGTTTCAAAGTCACTATCTTGTAGAGCTCGAAACAACGATTCCAACGCCTTTTGAATCACTCAAATCGGAGCTCAAACGAAAAAGTTATGGCCAAAACAAAATTAATGAAGAAAATCCAACGTGGCATGACACGTGGCAAGCTGATGACGTGGCGCTGACGTGGCACGTAGAACGATCAAAACTGGTGAAGTGGCAGCTGATGTGGCACTCGCACGGTCACTTTTGCTGACGTGGCGATGACGTGGAAGGTGACGTGGCTGATGATGTGGATAACGTGGACCAATCGAACAGTGACACGTGGCGAGCTGATTGCAATATTAAAAAAAAAAAAAGGGAAAAAGGGAAGGAATCGTTGATTGACGCACGGACCAACCAGGAGACGACACGTGGCGCAATTTCAATTTTCCAGCCTTTATTTATAAAAAAAAAAAGAAAAAAAAAATCGAAAATTCGGCAGCAGGACTACCTTCACGCGCGGAAGCGCGCGTGTGCAACACGCGCCTGTAACCTCCACTGATTTGCACGCGTGTAGCGCACTCTCCTCCCCTGCGCGTGGTGTTTGCTTCGTCCGGCCATATCTTAATTTTCTTTTTATTTTTTTCTATTTTCCTTCTCTTTCCTTCATCCAACTTTCCCAAGATTTCCCCAAAATTCTCCAAATCATCCCCAAATTTCATCCTTTTTTAAATTTGAATTCTTTCCTAAAACTATCCATATAATCTTTGATTTTATTCTCAAGTTTCAATATTTCCATGTCTTCAAAATTCTCCCTTAATGTTGAAATTCTTTCCTTTTCCATTTTTAAATTCAATCTCCACCATTCATCCTTAATTTGATCCAACGGCCAAAATTCATCCTCCTCGCCTATAAATTGGACTTGATTTTCACCTTTCATACACACCAAAGCTTTCAAGTCTTTAAGCTCTCAATTCTCTCTACTCCTAAAATTCTTGTCCTCCCTGCTCCAAAATTGGCCTAGTTCTATTTTTGTGAGGATTTTTTTGAGTGCTCAAATTGTGTACTTAGCCTTCAAAGAGGTAATATTTGTGAGGTTTTATTTTTCTTTTTTGGGATTTTGTATTAAGGTGTGGGTACACCTTGGGTTGTGAGAAAGAGAAATTGGTTTGATCCTGAACCAGTTAAAAGGATCTTGGGTTCCTCTTTGGCCTAGGAAAAAGAGGGTCGTGTGTCGGTTTGGTTCTCACCCGCAAGAGGATCACTTAGTGAAATACCCAAGAAGGAGTCTTAGGGAGTGGAGTAGGCAATTTGCCGAACCACTATAAATTCCCGATGTTTTCTCTTCCTCTCTCTCTTTTATTTTATGCTCTAAATTATCTCCTTGCTTTATTATCTTGATTTTTAATTTCTCTTTAAATTGCATGATTCAATTTTAGTGGGTTAGTTAAATTTCTCTTTGACTAAATCATATTTAAATTCAAAGCTATCTTAGTGTGCATGCTTTAGGTTTTACCTTGCTTAATTTCTTCTTGAATTAAATTTGTGTGTTAATCTTTAATTGAGCATATTTCATAGATAAAATTATTTTTAAAAATTGGTAGTCAACCCTATTCTCTTTTTTCAAAAACTTAATTGTTCGAGCTTATGGCAACCACTGGAATAAATGGGTATGGTGAAGGTCAATCTACCACTAGGCCACCCTTGTTTGATGTTAATAATTATGCATGGTGGAAAACTAGGATGAGAATTTATTTAATTTCGATTGATTATAATTTGTGGGAAATTGTTTCTAATGATCCTGAAATTCCAACTAAGTTAGTTGATAATAAAGATATTCCTAAGGAAGAAAAAGAGTTTAATGATGAAGATAAAAGAAAGTTTTCTATTAATGCTAAAGCCATGAATTGTCTGTTTTGTGCTTTATGTCCTGCTGAGTTTAATCGAGTCTCTGCATGTAATTCTGCTAAAGAAATTTGGGATATGCTTGAAGTAACTCATGAAGGAACTAATCAAGTTAAAGAGTCAAAAATTAGCATGTTAGTTCATAATTATGAATTGTTTAAAATGGATGCAAATGAAACTATATCTGAAATGTTTACTAGGTTCACTAAAATTGTTAATGCTTTGAAGGGATTAGGAAAAGCTTATACCACCTCTGAAAATGTGAGAAAAATTCTTAGATCATTGCCTAAGAATTGGGAAGCTAAGGTGACGGCGATCCAAGAAGCAAAAGACCTCTCAAAACTTCCACTGGAGGAGCTCGTTGGATCTCTCATGACGCATGAGATAATCATGAAGGCCAATGTGGAAGAAGATGTAAAAAAAAAGAAGAGCCTAGCATTAAAGTCCACCAAAGTTCAAGAGGACTCTGAAACTGAAACTGAAACTGAACGATGAAGAGTTCGCCTACTTGACCAAGAAGTTCAAAAAGAATTTCAGGAAAAGGAACTTCTCAAAGAAAGTCAACAGTCAAGAAGGTAAAGGAGAAAAGAGCAACAGAGATACAATTATCTGTTATGAATGCAAAAAGCCCGGACACGTTAAGTGGGATTGTCCTCAAAGAAAAGCCACCTCAAAGAAGAACAAGAAGGCCATGAAAGCTACTTGGGACGAGAGCGATGAAAGCGAGTCTGAAAGTGAGGAAGAAGTAGCAAATCTGTGCTTTATGGCGTTTGGAGACGACGACGACGACGACGAGGTAAGTCCCGAAAACCTTACTCTTGATGAGCTCATTGATGCATATAATGAAATTAAAATTGAATTCGAAAAATTAGGTTGCAAATATATGTCTCTTAGGAAGAAAAATGCTAAATTAGCTCCAGAAAATAATAATTCATTAATTGAGCTAGATAATCTAAAAGAGAAAAATGAGACATTAGGAAAAGAGCTAGATTCTTCTAAATCCAATTTGCATGCTTTAAAAGAAGAGTATAAATTATTAGAAAATAAAAATGAAGATATTTCATCTACTCTTTTAAAGTTTACAAATGGGAAAAAGAATTTAGATATCATGATGGGTAAGCAACAAGGCATATTTGATAAAAGTGGCTTTGGTTATAAACCTCACCAAAAACAAAAGAAATTTACAAATTACTTTGTGAAAGAAAGTTCTATTACTTGTCATGCATGTGGAAATCATGGTCATAAAGCTTATGCATGCAATTTAAGAAAAATCAATATTATGAATGATAATAAAAAGAGATGGATTCCTAAATTTTTGTTAGCTAACCCCCAAGGACCCAAACAGATTTGGGTACCTAAGGTTACATCTTGAGAATTGACTCTTTCAGGTATGTTTGAGATCGATAAAGAATAAGTGGTACTTGGACAGTGGATGTTCAAAACATATGACTGGGGACCACACAAAATTCACATACCTAGAAAAGAAAGATGGAGGATACGTTACCTTCGGCGACGATAAAAAGGGTAAAATTGTTGGCAAAGGTAATATTAGTAACGGTTCAAATTTTATGATTGAAAATGTTCTGTTGGTTGATGGTTTAAAGCATGATCTATTAAGTATTAGTCAGTTATGTGATAAAGGATATAAAGTAATTTTTAGTAATAAAAATTGCACCATAGAAAATGCATGTGATGGAAAGATTCTATTTGTAGGAAATAGAGATAAAAATGTTTATACTATTGATTTATTAGATTGTCCTACAGTAGAAAATAAATGCTTATCTGCTTTGCATGATGATTCGTGGTTATGGCATAGAAGGTTAGGTCATGCTAGCATGCATTTAATTTCAAATATTTCGAAGAAATCCCTTGTTAGAGGTCTTCCAAAATTAAATTTTGAAAAAGATAAAGTTTGTGATGCTTGTCAAATGGGTAAACAAACTAAGTCTTCTTTCAAACCAAAGAAAATGGTTTCTACTTCTAGACCTTTGCAACTATTACATATGGATCTTTTTGGACCTACTAGAGTTGCAAGTCTTAGTGGAAAGCATTATGCTTTTATCATAGTTGATGATTTTTCAAGATTTACATGGGTTTTATTTTTATCTCATAAGGATGAAGCTTTAAAATCTTTTATTAGCTTTTCAAAAAGAATTCAAAATGAAAAAGGTTTTATGATTTCGAAAATTAGAAGTGATCATGGAGGAGAATTTGAAAATGCTTCTTTCGAAAATTTTTGTGAAGAAAATGGAATTTCTCATGATTTTTCCTCTCCAAGAACACCTCAACAAAATGGTGCTGTAGAAAGGAAAAATCGATCTTTACAAGAATTAGCTACTTCCATGCTTAATGAATATGATTTACCAAAATCTTTTTGGGTTGAAGCTGTTAATACTGCATCTTATGTAATAAATCGTGTTTTAATAAGACCTGTTTTAGATAAAACTCCTTATGAGCTTTTTAATGATAAAACTCCAAATATTAGCTATTTCAAAGTCTTTGGTTGCAAATGTTTTATTTTGAAAGACAAAGGGAAACTTGGAAAGTTTGAATCAAAAACGGATATTGGCATATTCTTAGGATATTCTACATGTAGTAAAGCATATAGAGTGTTTAATAAAAGAACTCATGTAGTTGAAGAGTCAATGAATGTTGTTTTTGATGAAACGCATGTTGCCATTAATAAAGTCTCTGCTAGTGATGAATTAGAAATACCTGTTGAAGATCTTAGTATTAAAGATAGGGAAGCAACATCAAATGAATCTCAGAAAGAGCCAGAGAAATCCCTCCCTCAGGATTGGAGATTCTCCACTCACCATCCTCAGGAGTTAATAATAGGTGATGTATCTCAAGGGGTAAGAACTCGCTCTTCTTTAAATGCTTTAAATAATGTTGCTTTTGTGTCTCAAATTGAACCAAAGTCTTTTAAAGATGCTGAATTTGATGAGTTTTGGTTAATTGCTATGCAAGAAGAATTAAATCAATTTGAAAGAAATAATGTGTGGGAATTAGTCCCGCGTCCTAGTAATCATCCTGTTATAGGTACTAAATGGGTATTTAGAAATAAAATGGATGAATCTGGTAATATTGTTAGAAATAAAGCTAGATTAGTTGCTCAAGGCTATAGTCAAGAAGAAGGAATAGATTATGAGGAAACATTTGCTCCTGTTGCTAGATTAGAATCTATTCGCATGTTGCTTGCATTTGCATCTCATAAGAACTTTACTTTATTTCAAATGGATGTTAAAAGTGCTTTCTTAAATGGTTTCATAATGGAGGAAGTGTATGTTGAACAACCTCCTGGTTTTGAAAGCTTTGATAATCCAAATCATGTTTTTAAATTGAATAAAGCTCTTTATGGTCTTAAACAAGCTCCTAGAGCTTGGTATGATCGTTTGAGTAAATTTTTGCTAGAAAATGGTTTTAAAATGGGACTTATTGATACTACTCTTTTTATTAAAACTAAAGATAATGATATTTTATTAGTGCAAATCTATGTTGATGATATTATATTTGGTGCTACTAACTCTTCTCTTTGTGAAGAATTTTCTAAGTGTATGCACAGTGAGTTTGAAATGAGCATGATGGGAGAACTTAAATTCTTCCTTGGGCATCAAATCAAACAACTTGAAGATGGAATCTTCATAAATCAAGAGAAGTACACAAGGGATCTACTCAAAAGGTTTAAGTTCGATAATGCACAAGTAGCAAAGACCCCGATGAGTACCACTACAAAGCTTGATAAGGATGAAAAAGGTAAAAACGTAGATATTAAAGCTTATAGAGGTATGATCGGATCCTTGCTCTACTTAACTGCGAGTAGGCCTGATATTATGTTTAGTGTATGCATGTGTGCTAGATTTCAATCTTGTCCTAAAGAATCGCACTTGCATGCTGTAAAAAGAATTTTTAAATATTTACTTGGTACCGTGTATTTAGGCTTATGGTATCCTAAAAATGCATCTTTAGATCTGATTGCATATTCTGATGCTGATTTTGCTGGTAGTTTAACTGATAGAAAAAGTACTAGTGGAACATGCCATTTTTTAGGTAGTTCTTTAGTATCTTGGTATAGTAAAAAGCAAAATTCTGTTGCATTATCTACCACTGAGGCTGAATACATTGCTGTTGCTAGTTGTTGTTCTCAAGTTTTATGGATGAAACAAACCTTGCGTGATTTTCGTTTAAATTTTGAACAAGTACCAATCTTTTGTGATAATACTAGTTCAATTAATTTAACCAAAAATCTTATTCAGCATTCTAGGACAAAGCATATAGACATTAGACATCATTTTCTTTGAGAGCATGTGCAAAATAAGAATATTGTCATTAACTATGTTAATACTGAGAACCAGGTGGCAGATATTCTTACAAAAGCTTTAAATGAAGAAGCTTTTTGTAGAAAGAGACTTGCACTTGGCATTATTAGAATTTAATTGCTTGATTATGTTTGATAGGGGGAGCATTTATGTTTTATAATTTATTAAGGGGGAGCATTATTTGTATGGTTAAGGGGAGTAAAATCATGGTAATATCTTTTTGTTGATAACAAAAGGGGGAGAAGTATTTCTAGTATTATGGTGGTTTGTCATCATCAAAAAGGGGGAGATTGTTAGCTTTAGGGCTTCAATCAAACCAAGTATTTTGATGATAACAAACTCTGAATTTTTGGACTAAGATTTTCAGTGTTTCAAAGTCACTATCTTGTAGAGCTCGAAACAACGATTCCAACGCCTTTTGAATCACTCAAATCGGAGCTCAAACGAAAAAGTTATGGCCAAAACAAAATTAATGAAGAAAATCCAACGTGGAATGACACGTGGCAAGCTGCTGACGTGGCACGTATAACGATCAAAACTGGTGACGTGGCGGATGACGTGGCACTCCCAACGGTCACTTTTGCTGACGTGGCGATGACATGGAAGGTGACGTGGCTGATGACGTGGATAACGTGGACGAATCGAATAGTGACACGTGGCGAGCTGATTGCAATATTAAAAAAAAAAAAGGGAAAAAGGGAAGGAATCGTTGATTGACGCGCGGACCAACCAGGAGACGACACGTGGCGCAATTTCAATTTTCCAGCCTTTATTTATAAAAAAAAAAAGAAAAAAAAAATCGAAAATTCGGCAGCAGGACTACCTTCACGCGCGGAAGTGCGCGTGTGCAACATGCGCCTGTAACCTCCACTGATTTGCGCGCGTGTAGCGCACTCTCCTCCCCTGCGTGTGGTGTTTGCTTCGTCCGGCCATATCTTAATTTTCTTTTTATTTTTTTCTATTTTCCTTCTCTTTCCTTCATCCAACTTTCCCAAGATTTCCCCAAAATTCTCCAAATCATCCCCAAATTTCATCCTTTTTTAAATTTGAATTCTTTCCTAAAACTATCCATATAATCTTTGATTTTATTCTCAAATTTCAATACTTCCATGTGTTCAAAATTCTCCCTTAATGTTGAAATTCTTTCCTTTTCCATTTTTAAATTCAATCTCCACCATTCATCCTTAATTTGATCCAACGGCCAAAATTCATCCTCCTCGCCTATAAATTGGACTTGATTTTCACCTTTCATACACACCAAAGCTTTCAAGTCTTTAAGCTCTCAATTCTCTCTACTCCTAAAATTCTTGTCCTCCCTGCTCCAAAATTGGCCTAGTTCTATTTTTGTGAGGATTTTTTTGAGTGCTCAAATTGTGTACTTAGCCTTCAAAGAGGTAATATTTGTGAGGTTTTATTTTTCTTTTTTGGGATTTTGTATTAAGGTGTGGGTACACCTTGGGTTGTGAGAAAAAGAAATTGGTTTGATCCTGAACAAGTTAAAAGGATCTTGGGTTCCTCTTTAGCCTAGGAAAAAGAGGGTCGTGTGTCGGTTTGGTTCTCACCCGCAAGAGGATCACTTAGTGAAATACCCAAGAAGGAGTCTTGGGGAGTGGAGTAGGCAATTTGCTGAACCACTATAAATTCCCGGTGTTTTCTCTTCCTCTCTCTCTTTTATTTTATGCTCTAAATTATCTCCTTGCTTTATTATCTTGATTTTTAATTTCTCTTTAAATTGCATGATTCAATTTTAGTGGGTTAGTTAAATTTCTCTTTGACTAAATCATATTTAAATTCAAAGCTATCTTAGTGTGCATGCTTTAGGTTTTACCTTGCTTAATTTCTTCTTGAATTAAATTTGTGTGTTAATCTTTAATTGAGCATATTTCATAGATAAAATTATTTTTAAAAATTGGTAGTCAACCCTATTCACCCCCCCTCTAGTGTTGCCTTTCGATCCTACATCTTTCCATTGAACCCCCTTGTTGGCCACAAGTTTCAATGCTTCCTTCATCTGCTTGGCCGAAGGGTTCCTGATCACATCATCCCCTTTTGGGTTCAAGGGTGCCTTGATCCTGTACACCCTATTAATGTCGACTGAGGAGAAACTGACCATCTTCCCCCTCACAACCACCATGCTAATACTCTCCTCCCTCAGGCCAGCGTAGAATTGATGAACTAAAGGCACAACAGCCTCCTGAGGGTGAGCACAGAAGTCCTGCCACTTGTATTGAGATATGATCCTGCTCACAAACTCTGGCAGTGCTTCAGCTCTGTTAGAGAACCCTCTTTCATTGAGGAAATCTCTTTTCTTCATGATCTCCATTCGTTCCTGAAAATTAACATCTCTAAATACCTCAGGGAACGGATTTATATGAGATGCAGCCTTGGGTGATTTGCCCTTTGGCTTGACGGGTGAGATGGTGGGAGGAACTGTAGGAGAGGCGTCCATGGACCTCGTCCTCGGCCTCTTGGCAAATATCGGGTCATTCTTGTTCTTTGTCCTCCTCTCGGCCTTAATCTTTCTCTTTCTCTTTCTTTTCAACGCTGCAGAGATAGGAACTTGGTCATCATCCAACTCCCTTATCTCTGAATCAGATTCTGTATCAGAGTCAGTGGAGGTCTCGGCCTCCTCTTCTTCCTTTTCCTCTTCGTCCTTCTTCTCTCCCGAAAAGGTGCTATCAGCAGCTTGTGGGTCATTCATGAATAAAGGTTCAAAAACCTCTTCAGCTGGCTGATCAATGGTGGCCTCGGCTAGGCCTTCTTCAGGATGCGCCCCAGATGTGGTCGCATTCTGTCCTTCTTCCTCTACTTCTCTTTCTTTTTCCTTTTCCAAATTTTCTTCTCTTGGCCCCTGTTGGGCCTTTTCTTCTACCCTTCCGTGCAGTGCTTCAGCCTCACTCTGAGCCTTGTGGAGTGGCTCAAAGGCTGCAAGGAAGTCTTCAGCTTCCTTCCTTCTTTTTTCATCTTCTTTCAATTCTTCCCTTCTATTTTTCTCTTCCTCCAGGAGTTGCAAATCCATGGCTGCCCTCCTGAGGTTTTCTTCATACTTTCTTACTTCCTCAGCTTCTAAGGCCCTCTCGGCCTTTTTTTCTTCTTCTCTCCTTCTTTTCTCTTCTTCACGGTCTCTTTCCTTTGCAAGCTCGTCTTCCTTAACCATTTTCTAATTTTCCATCTCACTCTCAGTCTCAATCTCTTTCAAAGCATCCTATTCAGCCTTATACCCTTCAGCAATCGCAAGAGCCTTTGCCACTGCTTGGCGAATTATTCCTTCGAATACATCCGGAGGGATCCTTGCGGTTTTGAGGGGCTCAATTTTTAGCGACCTTTCAGACACAACCTTTTTCGGGCTCCTATTTCTTGAGCTGTAAGTAACAACGGGTTTGGTCCTGCAAGATAGAGAAGGGTTAGTTGAAGGTTCGGAAACCTTACCAATTGAAACTTCTCCTTGCCGAGAGCTTCCAGCTGCCTTGGCGGCTTCTTTTTCATCTTGTCGATTCCCTTCCTCTTCAAGGGCAGCACGTCTCTGAGCACCCATCTCTTGGATCATTGAAAACCATTCCCGCGAATGTTTTCTGAACTGTTGAGTGGTGGGCTTTTGGGTTTGGCGGACAGCGGTGGCGCGCGTGAACCTCCTTGGCGTAGATGAACTCGGCATCTCCCTCGAACTAGCCGGCATTGCTGAAGAAGATGGAGTTGGAGCGTTGGAGGCTTGGTCCATGACCGCCGGTGAGAATCCCGTGGGTCTCGTTCTTCTTGTGCCTTGCATGGGCATTTCGAGGTTCTCCTTTTGCCGTCGCACGTTTGCTTCAGCTTCGTGGGTTGCTTGAGAACTCTGAGATCGAGTGTTCTTGCGTGATGATGAGGGTTTTGGAGTGTTCTTCATCTTCTTTGAGCGTGGGTCTTTCGGTTTCACGATGGAGAATATCGAGAGTTGAGGGTTTGACTTTAATCCAAAGGTTTAGTGTTTGGTGAAGAGAAAATGACTTAAGTCAAGCTATTTATACTTTTCTAATTAGGTCACGTGCAGGTCAAACGAAATTCGTGACTGCCCTTTTTATTCGGACAAATGCGATCACATTCCCAAATACACTTAGAAAAAATGCGATCGCATTTCACCCAGTTTTTCTGCCTTCACTTTTTTCTGACTTTTCATTTTCCTTTGCTTTCTCCTCTTCTCTGAAACACTCATACACAAGTTAGAAAGCTCATATGCTTAATCATGATTTTTTTTTATTATCATTTTTTCATTTTAAAAAGAATTAAAGAAACATTTTTTATCAATTCAACTTCCAGGTAAGTCCCCAGGTAGAGGTGTTCCCAATGGTCAGCTTAAATACCTCAGCCTAGGCAGGACTTGCCTTAGACAAAGTTCCCTCTTGATCAAAAAAATCATTTATTCAAAACAAACTTACACTTTTCCCATTTTCCTGTTTTTCAAACAGAAGACAAGGCTCAAAATACTATGGACTTTTCAAAACTCCCAGGTAAATCCCCAAGAAAAGGTGTTCCCAGTGGTCATCTTAAATACCTTTTCCTAGACAGGATTTTCCTAGACAGAGTCTTTACTCTTGTCCAGATATTTTGGAGCTTTAGTTTAGATTATTATTTATAAACCCAGATAATATACAAAAATCAATTCAAGGTGTAGAAGTCATACCAAATCAATCACGGAGACATGGCCTTCCTCATCCTCGAAGCCTTTCCCCCAATATGGTTTTATCCTTTGTCCATTTACCTTGAAGTGCATGCCCTGATTGTCGGTCAATATCACAGTTCCATAGTAAAAAATTTTCACTATTTTGAAAGGTCCTGACCATTTTGACTTGAGTTTTCCTGGAAATAATTTGAGTCTAGAATTAAAGAGTAATACTTTATGGCCCTTGTAGAACTCCTTTGGGTGAATTCTTCTATCATGCCATCGCTTGACTTTCTCCTTATACAGTTTTTCATTTTCATAAGAGAAATGTCGGAGTTCTTCCAGCTCGTTAAGTTGCAATTTCCTTTTGATCCCTGCTTTCTCCATGTTGAAGTTAAACCTTTTCAATGCCCAATAAGCCTTGTGCTCTAATTCGAGTGGCAAGTGACAGGCTTTCCCGAATATGAGGCGGTACAGTTACATTCCTAAGGGTGCCTTATATGCAGTTCTATGGGCCCATAATGCTTCATCGAGCCTCAATGACCAGTCCTTGCGAGTGGGGTCCACTGTTTTTTCCAAAATAGCCTTGATTTCCCTGTTAGAGAGCTCTACTTGTCCATTAGTTTGGGGATGGTAAGAAGTAGCTACCATGTGTCTAATGTTGTATTTGGAAAACAAACTGGCTATTATTTTGTTAAGGAAGTGAGATCCTTCGTCACTTATGATGAAGCGAGGGATTCCATATCTGGTGAAGATATTCTTCAGAAGGAATTTCTTTACCACTTTGGCATCATTTGTTGTGGTTGCTATTGCCTCAATCCATTTTGATACATAATCCACTGCGAGCAAGATGTAGATGTTCCCAAAGGATGGTGGGAATGGTCCCATAAAGTCTACCCCCCATACTGCGAAGATTTCTACTTCGAGTATGAAATGTAGAGGCATTTCACTTTTAGCTATCAGGTTCCCTGTCCTTTGGCATTGATCACAATTTTTCGTGAAGAGGTGTGCAACTTTGAAGAGACTGGGCCAAAAATAGCCGGATTGGAGGACTTTGGCCCCTGTCTTGAGTCTTGCAAAATGTCCTCCGTATGGAGCTGCGTGACAGGCTCCCAATATCAAAGGTATCTCCTCTTCCGGTACACACCGTCTTAGTATTTGATTAGGCCCTAACTTATACAAATACGGGTCATCCCAATAGTAGTCTTTGACGTCTTTTAAGAGCTTCTTGAGTTGTTGAGCGGTTGCTTCTGGTGGTTTTAGTCCACTGACTAGATAGTTTACATAATCCGCAAACCATGGAAGTTCAACAGTTCTCACCGCCACAATCTGCTCATCCACAAACGATTCTTAAATGTCCAGCCCTTTTTCTATTTGTGCTTCTTCTCCAAGTCTTGATAAATGGTCTGCTACCTTATTTTCTATTCCTTTTCTGTCTTGGATCTAAATGTCAAACTCCTGCAAAAGAAAAATCCATCGAATTAGTCGAGGTTTGGCATCTTTTTTCGAAAGTAAATGCTTTAGGGCGGAATGATCTGTGTGAACTATGACTTTAGTTCCCACAAGGTAGGATCTGAATTTGTCAAAACCAAACACTACTGCTAGTAATTCCTTTTCTGTGAAAGTATAGTTAAACTGATCCTCGTTGAGTGTCTTGCTTGCGAAGTAGATAGGTTGTATTAACTTTCCTCGTTTCTGACATAGGACTGCACCAACTGCAAAGTCACTGGCATCGCACATCAACTCAAATGGTTGAGTCCAGTCTGGTTCAATTATGATTGGCGATGAGCTGAGTGCCTTCTTCAAAGTGTCAAACGCTTGTTTGCAATCTTCATCGAAGTCGAACGGTCTATCTACTTCCAGTAATCTGCACAAGGGTTTGGAAATTTTAGAAAAGTCTTTAATAAATCTTCTATAGAAACCTGCATGGCCTAGAAAGCTTCTAATATCTCGCACTGTTTTTGGGAAAGGCAAATTGGATATGATTTCGATCTTTGCCTTGTCCACCTCAATTCCTTTCCTGGAAATGCGATGTCTGAGGACTATGCCTTCTCGTATCATAAAACGACACTTCTCCCAGTTCAGTACTAAATTGGTTCCTTCACATCTTTCTAGCACTTGGTCTAAATTTCGTAGACATGCTGAAAATGATTCACCGAAGACCGAGAAGTCATCCATGAATACTTCCACAGTTCGTTCTACCATATCGGAGAATATAGCCATCATACACCTTTGGAAGGTGGCTGGTGCATTGCATAAACCGAATGGCATTCTCCGGAAGGCGAACATTTCGTATGGACATGTGAACGTTGTCTTCTCTTGGTCTTCTGAGGCTATAGTTATCTGATTGTAACCAGAGTAACCGTCTAAGAGCAATAATAGTCTTTTCCTGCAAGCCTTTCTAGCATCTGATCTATGAATGGCAATGGAAAGTGGTCTTTCCTGGTCACTTTATTAAGACGACGGTAATCTATGTAGACTCGCCATCGTGTAACCGTCCTTGTTGGTATCAATTCATTTTTCTCGTTCTCTACTACAATCATCGCTCCTTTTTTTGGAACGCATTGAACTGGGCTGACCCAGCTACTGTCTGCAATTGGGTAGATGACTCCTGCATCCAGCCACTTTAAGATTTCCTCTCTAACAACTTCCTTCATGATGAGATTTAATCTCCTCTGACTTTCAATGGATTTCTTAGTTCCTTCTTCAAGATTTATCCTGTGCATTCAAAATGAGGGGCTGATTCCTTGAATGTCTGCGATGGTCCATCCTATTGCTTTTTTATGTTTAGAGAGGACCTACAACAAAGAAATTTCATCTTGTTCAGTAAGGTAAGCTGAGATAATGACTGGTAATGTTCTGTTTTCACCAAGAAAGCTATATTTAAGATGCTCTGGCAGAGGCTTAAGTTCCAGTTCAGGAGGACTGATCAGAGATGGCTGTAACGACCTGATTTCTTCGTGGTCTGATGAATCCCTTAATGCCTCTATCCTTGCTGCTGTAGAATCATTTGTGACGGATATTTCTCCAATCCCCTTCTCTCCTGGTTCCTCCTTGTCAACCTCGTTCCCTCCCAATGGTTCTCCCTTTAATGTTTCCTGCAAAATAGATACAGAGAGTTCGTCAACTTCCTCAATCATGGAACACCTCTCAAGGTATCCTGGATATTGCATTGCCTTCATCACGTTAAACGTGACTTGTTGATCGTTGACCCTCATGGTCAATTCTCCTTTCTGCACATCTATTAAGGTTCTGCCAGTGGCTAGGAACGGTCGTCCTAAGATGATTGGCACGTCTTTGTAAACTTCACAGTCTAAAATGATGAAATCTGAGGGAAAACAAACTTATCAACCTTAACCAATACGTCTTCAATCTTTCCAATGGGATGCGTAAGCGATCGGTCTGCCAACTGCAAGGTCACAGTTCTTGGTTGTGCTTCACCTATCCCTAACTGTTTAAAAACTGAGTATGGCATTAACTTGATGCTTGCTCCTAAATCGCACAGAGCTCTACCTACATCCCTGCCTCCGATAGAGCATGGAATTGTAAAGCTTCCTGGATCTTTAAGCTTGGGAGGAATCTCGTTCTTCACCAGTAGACTGGAACATTCCGTGAGTGCAACCGTTTCGTATTCCCCCAACCTTCTCTTTTTTGACAAGATATCTTTCAGGAACTTCACATATGTAGGCATGTAGGCATTTGTTCAAGTGCCTCCACTAATGGTATGTTGATGTGCAACTGCTTCAATACATCTAAAAACTTCTTAAACTGTACATCTTGTGAGGCATGTTTGAATCTCTGAGGGTACGGAGGAGGTGGTCTGTAATCTGGGTCTATCTCAAATTTTTGAGGTTTTGTGGTCGCATTTCCTTGCTTTTTCTCCAACTTTGATTTTTCTTCTTTTTCCACCAAGGCTTCAGGCTCCTTGGGTTTTTCTACTTTTTCTTCTTTATTCTCTGAAACATATGTGGTAATGTCTGACTTCTTTTCACAAATCTTTTCTCGAGCGTCAACTGGGATCTCTGCTTCTTGACTTCCTAGATAATTTGGTCCATCTATTCTAATCCACTTCTTAAGGTCACTGCCTTGCATTGTTCCTTGCCTTCTCTATGTGGGGTCTCGGTTTTGCTAGACAACGTCCCTTGAGGTCTATTCTTAATCCCCTGAGCAATTTTTCCAAGCTGAACTTCCAAATTCCTTACTGCAGCATCGTTCCTTGCCATGTACTCTTTCATAAGAGTCTCTAGATTTGACTCTTGGCTTTGCACTGGAACTTGTTGGAAGTTTTTTTGCGGTTGTTGTGGTGTAGGTTACTTTCCAAATCGATGAGTGTTGGAATTACTTGACCCAGCTTGTGCTCCCCAAGAAAAATTCGGATGTTGTCTCCATCTTGGGTTGTACGTGGTCGAATTAGGATTCCATCTATTTTGGTTCTGATTTCCTTGTGGACCTACGTAAAAAATAGATGCTGGATTTAGTGGACAATTATCAGCGATGTGTTCATCACCACATATCTCACAACAGAGAGAAGAGAAAGCATTGGCAGGGGCTATATTGGCTTGATTGTTCATGGACATGCCCATCATCATGTTATGGATGGCTTTGATCTGGGCTTGCATTGTAGAGTTAGCCTCTGTTTCCACTGCTTTCACTGGATTTTTCAAAATGGTTGTTGGTTCATTTTCTCCCCAATGTCGGTTGTTGGTGGCTATGGTATCTAGAATAGCATGCGCCTCATTAGCAGACTTCTTCAGAAAAGATCCGTTTGCAGATGTGTTTACTAGTGCCTTTGAAGCTTGATCTAACCCACTATAAAAATGAAGGTGTTCATATAACACATGCGGAAGCAAATTTAGGATCGGAGGCATTTAACTACATCAATTTTAGAAAATGAAAACATAATGTCCAAATACCGTAAACAGCGAGCAGAATTTGTACCAACCTTTTTGGAGACCGATTCAACAACTCACTTTGATTCCTTTGATCACGAACGGTGTGTGGACCATCTCTAGTGTCTTCCCTACTATTCTCCAGGCCAAGAATGACTTGTGGGAGTCTATAGAGATAGGGAATGGGAAGGGAATGCTTGAAGGTTCAAGCACTAGAGAGATACATGGAGATGAGTGAGTTTGAGACCAAAATCCAGCAGCATAACAATATGGAAATGACTCTCTTTTCTTTGAATCTGATTCATACTCTATTTATAGAGATATTCCATGCAAAGAGAAGCCTCATGACACAAGACACATGGTAGAATTGCAACTCAAAGTGGATTCTAGGTGTTCACTTCACAACACATGCAACTAGTGCATGAATGTGTTGTTTTCCACTTTGTATCAACATGCAAGAGTGGGAATCCAACTAAATCCACTAACTTGAATTCATGATCTGAATTTTTAGCTTGCAATTAACCTTAATTTCAATTCTAAATTGAAATTGATTTCTTGGTAACTAATATGGGACATTTCCAATTAATTTGATATGATTAATCCAATTAATCATTGTCACCTTGTGCAATCCATTATATATGATTCCTCATACATATATATTGTATTTAAAACACTTTTAAATACTTTATCTCTCATTTTCTAATTTAATTCATAATTAAATAATTGTGTCAAACACAATTTACGATAATACCCTATTTCCCGATTTTGAACGATTCAAGGAATCCTATCAGTTTGTTCTAGGCTTTATTCTGATATGAGCTAGTAGGGGGACCTAATGGACCTATAGATCATGGGCTCCAACGATTCGAGGCTAACTGACTAATCTCATTATCCAAGCTAGCAAACATTCGTTAACTACCGGGACACTCCACTATAGCCCGGTAGTTGAACTCCCCTCACTATGGATATATTTCCGCCCACTTGATTTAACCATGTTCAGTACGTCGATCCTTCATAGGTTGTTCGTAGCTATAGCTAGGTTAAATGATCGTTTTACCCCTATATAACTTCTAGTTCCTTAAGCCCCACTGATCCCCTAATGAACAATTGGTTTATGGTCCAACCAATAAACCGAGTCCCTCTAGGGCTAATGAGAGGGCGGGATCCCTTTGTTCAAGCCCCGGAGTGAGCACTTAAGGGAACAACCTCTCTACTATCCCTAATTTGGGTAGGAGTGAATTCCTTCTCGCACGACTATGTCCCCAGCTATCTACCCGTTCCTATCCCTGAAATGGGAGGCTTATTGAGTCGGCGATACTGAGCCACTCTCACCTATGCAGATCTAAGGATAAGTGATAGCGAGCATAGCTAGCTAGTTTTCCCTAATTAATTTATCTAGTCTTTTATAATTTATTGGCCAAAATGATGCGTTTTTGTGTTGTTTTTGTAGGAAATAAATATTTGAGCTAATTGCGTGTTCGGGACATGAAAAAGGGCTAAGAGATCGAAAAAGGATCAAGTTGGAAGAAGTCAAATTCAGCCCAGCTGATTTAAAAAAAAAAAAAAAAAAAAAAAAAAAAAAAATTCATAGCGTCGCGACTCTAGGACCAGCGTCGCGACGCTCTCGACAAATTTTCCAGATTCGCGGTATCGCGACAGCGTCGCGACGCTGTCCATAGCGTCTCGACGCTATCGACAGATTTTCTATAAATTCCTCTTTTCAGCTACGGATTGGGGGAGTCCAATTGGTGAGATTTTAGCCCTAATTTCGACTAGAGACCTTTTGTGGGAGCTAAAGGCAAGGCTAAGGAGCGGGAATCAAGCGAGAAGACGTGGAGATCGTGACGGGGACGTGCGGTGTCGGCGGATTCGAGTTTTCCTTTCTCTTTCCCTTAACTCTTGTAGTTTTTATGGCTTTTCTTTCAATTAGTGTTTGTGGTTTAAAGACTATGAATTGCTAGTTGTTTGTCTTAGGGTTTGAAGTAGTTGTTTAAATTGTTGGATTGAATTTTGGGTATGAATGTGTTCTTATTCTATGCATGCAATGTTATGTGTAATGCTTTCAATTACTTGATCACTAATTGAATGATTTAAGTGTTGAATCTAACTCGGGAGAGAGGATTTGGCCTAAGACTTGCTTTGTTCAATTGCATGACTAGAGTAGAAATTCTAAGTTTGTGACGGGATTTAGAATATCTCTAGAAGTATAACAAGGACCGAACAGAATAATGCCTTGCATGTTAATGAACTTGGATAGGGATATCAAGTTAGTTATATGCATGCGAATCAATTATACTCGGGAGAGGTAATCGTGATAAATGTTTCCTTGGCTTGTAGAATAATTGCACGGTCAATTCATTCCTATTAATCAATCCTCAATCTTAATCAACGAAATCAATTCCCTAAGAGTCTTTCCATTTGAGTCTCCACCCTTTATTTTATGCTTTTTGTCTTTAGATTTATCTTTTTCATGAAGTTTTGCTCCCTAAATAAAATTGGACAAAAGTATTCACGGTACTTAATTTGCTAGAAAACCAATCCAGAGGACGACACTCGTTTTACACGAAAACACTATATTATTACTTGACCCGTACACTTGCGGTTAGCAATTTGCGCATCAAGTTTTTGGCGCCGTTGCCGGGGATTGGTATATTTAGTTAAGTTAATATTGTGGAAAAATTGTCCGGTCTTAGTTTAGGGTGTATTTTATTTTTTTGTTATTTTTGTTAGTGTTGTTTTTAGGTAGATTGCATTTTTTTCCTTTGTTGGTTTGTTTTCCATATTTAGATTTTTCCATATTTGTTTGAGTTTTCCATAGATAGAATTTTTCTTTTTAGTTTTTTCCTTTTTAGTATAGTTTTTCCTTATTTGCTAGTTTCCTTATTTGTTTTTGCCATATTTGTTTTTGCATTCCTTATTTGTTTATCTTTTTCCTTTTGTAGATTTTTTTTTCCTTATTTAGATTTAGCATTTTCCTTTTCTAGTTTCTTTCCTAATTTATTTTCTCTCCTCCTAGGTAAGATTAATGCTTATTTTTGAGTCAGAGTCTCTTTATTTTGATCTTTCTCCTTTTATGTTTATTTTATACAAAAATACTAAAAATAATTCTGTTTCAGGGGCCCATGAGAAACTAGTAAGCTTGCTAGCGATAGTGAGTTTTATTGATTCAAGAAAGAAGGGTCCAAAGAAATACGAGAATTTTTATGTGCCTTGACAGAGACTGCACGAGCACGTCGAGCTAATGACGTTAAACAAGCGCTTATGGGAGGCAACCCAAGTAAGTTCAGTTGTGTTTTTCTTTGCGTTTTTTATTTATTGTTTGTTTTTGTTTTGTAGGTCTTGGTTCCAGTTTCCTCTTTGCTTGCAAGCTTTCATGAAAAGGTCATCATTCCAGGGCAGTATTGTTCACCCCTTCCATTCTTTATTTGTTCTCATGCTTGATTATGCCTTATTTTCGTTATACATTGAGGACAATGCATGCTTTAAGTTTGGGGGTGGAATAGCATGTTTGTGGAGCCCTTGAGCATCTGAGTTCGGGCTATAGTTTTGAGCTTTCTTTGAATTGAGCATATGGTTGTTTTCTGGATGCTATTTTTGCATGACTATGATTTCCTAGGATAGGCTTTCTTGTCAATCTTTAAGCTTTCGATGAGTTGTAAGCATGAGTGCCCAAAAAGGGAGATTTTTTTTAACTTTTTCTAGGAGATGTCTTGCATGAGTAGAGTATTTGTCTTGGCTAGATTTGGATTTGAATGCTTAGGAGCGAATTATTAGGTTCATATGCTTGTTGTCACCTCGATAGGTGTAGGGAAGAGCTAAAGAGTTAATTTTTTGCAAATTAGCATGTTTGATCTTGCTTAGGAGGAAAGAAAAGAATATATGCTTATCATGTTCATAAAGAAAAATCATTCTTGTTGTTACTTTTGAGAAAAAAAAATTATGCCATGGCTTGTGCACAGCTTGCAATGAGTAATAAAGATTTAGGCAAAAAGAGCTACCCCTGTTGTGATCAGTTAGGCCAACCAGAGAAAACTCAGGTTAAGGGTCCCTGGAACAGGTGTGTGAAAGCTAGTGCCACATATACATGCTTAATTTAATTGTTAATTATAAGCACCTAAGTATGGAGGAAAACAAACTAATTTGTTCCATTGACTCGTTAGTGAATCCTTAGTGCCAGTGTAGAGGGAAGATGAGTTGAGAGTTTAGTAATCCAATCCCGGGCTAGTAGAGTCTGATCTCGTTAAGTTAGATCTCGCTTGTGCAAGTTAATTTTGGAAAACTTTTGATTTGTCTCCCTCATTGGTCCTTATGTGCATGTCTCTTGATTGCTTGATTATTGACTTTTGAGCCTTGAGGATTGAGTTATGATTGTTGCATCCATTCTTCTATTGTATGCTTGATTTTTAGTTTGCTCGAGGACTAGCAAAAGCTTAAGTTTGGGGGTGTTTGATAGCGAGCATAGCTAGCTAGTTTTCCCTAATTAATTTATCTAGTCTTTTATAATTTATTGGCCAAAATGATGCGTTTTTGTGTTGTTTTTGTAGGAAATAAATATTTGAGCTAATTGCGTGTTCGGGACATGAAAAAGGGCTAAAAGATCGAAAAAGGATCAAGTTGGAAGAAGTCAAATTCAGCCCAGCTGATTTAAAAAAAAAAAAATAATAATAATAATTCATAGCGTCGCGACTCTAGGACCAGCGTCGCGACGCTCTCGACAAATTTTCCAGATTCGCGGTATCGCGACAGCGTCGCGACGCTGTCCATAGCGTCTCGACGCTATCGACAGATTTTCTATAAATTCCTCTTTTCAGCTACGGATTGGGGGAGTCCAATTGGTGAGATTTTAGCCCTAATTTCGACTAGAGACCTTTTGTGGGAGCTAAAGGCAAGGCTAAGGAGCGGGAATCAAGCGAGAAGACGTGGAGATCGTGACGGGGACGTGCGGTGTCGGCGGATTCGAGTTTTCCTTTCTCTTTCCCTTAACTCTTGTAGTTTTTATGGCTTTTATTTCAATTAGTGTTTGTGGTTTAAAGACTATGAATTGCTAGTTGTTTGTCTTAGGGTTTGATGTAGTTGTTTAAATTGTTGGATTGAATTTTGGGTATGAATGTGTTCTTATTCTATGCATGCAATGTTATGTGTAATGCTTTCAATTACTTGATCACTAATTGAATGATTTAAGTGTTGAATCTAACTCGGGAGAGAGGATTTGGCCTAAGACTTGCTTTGTTCAATTGCATGACTAGAGTAGAAATTCTAAGTTTGTGACGGGATTTAGAATATCTCTAGAAGTATAACAAGGACCGAAAAGAATAATGCTTGCATGTTAATGAACTTAGATAGGGATATCAAGTTAGTTATATGCATGAGAATCAATTATACTCGGGAGAGGTAATCGTGATAAATGTTTCCTTGGCTTGTAGAATAATTGCACGGTCAATTCATTCCTATTAATCAATCCTCAATCTTAATCAACGAAATCAATTCCCTAAGAGTCTTTCCATTTGAGTCTCCACCCTTTATTTTATGCTTTTTGTCTTTAGATTTATCTTTTTCATGAAGTTTTGCTCCCTAAATAAAATTGGATAAAAGTATTCACGGTACTTAATTTGCTAGAAAACCAATCCAGATGACGACACTCGTTTTACACGAAAACACTATATTATTACTTGACCCGTACACTTGCGGTTAGCAATTTGCGCATCAATAAGCCCGAATAAACAGGAGTTCATAGTTAGCTCAGGATTAAGATCGAGTTACCTAGGTCATCACATGAAATAGTCAGTCTCGTCATTAAACAGTGTTATAAAGCGAGAGCGACTTATTTCTCGGTCCTGGTCTTATGCAAACTCATTGCATAGGACGTCCCCACTCGCATGTCTCTACATGGACGATTTAGGATCACATTGTCTATACTATCTATAAAGTGGGTCGCGTCTCATAGTGTCCCAAGAATAAGGTACCCAGCCCTATCCCTATACTATAGACCGTTTTGGCTATTACTCGAGCTTGATCCACTTTTATGTCTCTACATAAAGCTCAAGTGTTCATCCTATAGCCATGGATCTTAGTTTATTGGATTTGGGTTATCTAATGTGTAATTTACTTATTCAGTAGTGACTTTACTGAATTAATCTCGATAACTACTTTATCGAACAAGTATATAATTTTGTTTAACATTCACTATCTACGAGTTTTAGGGCACCAATTGTTGGTCGCTACCGCAAGCGCACGGTATCGCAAGTAATATAAAACGGAAAGTATTCCGAGTATCGAATCCTCAGGGAATTTGAATTATATCCATTAAGTACCAAGAACCATCATGTTTTAATTTTATTTAGAATTTCAACTCGAATTGACAAGCGAGAATTAAAGAAACTAATAAAAAGAAACATGCAAGTAAAAGGGAATTTTCCTATCAAAGGGGGGCTTGACCTAGGGTGTTAACTAGCTTTCTTGGATTTGTAGCTCAATTACATGGATACATGTAACTAATAATCTTCAATTTCATAAATCTAGAAGTAATTATAAGCGGATTTCTCTTTCAAGTTCCTCCACATCTCATACTAACATAACTAATTTATGTGTCCATCTCCTTAGTTAATCATAGTATGGCATTAAGCAACTTCATTATCAATATCTAACAACTCTCTTTCACTCTCGTGTTCCAAGCAATTATTAGCCATGCAATTTGGATCTAATCTAAATTCTCTCTGTCGAGTATCAATTTAGACCAACACGTCAATTAATCCGTGATCAAGAGATTAAAAGCATTAAGAATGAATTGCATAGATGAAATATGAAGAAATTCATTACATAATCCAAGTAATTGCGCTACAATATCCAATTAACTAGAATAACGACCCTAGGTCTCAAGATCTACTCACAAATGGAAATAATTTTGCCAAAATGATCTTGATCCATAGGCCTAACTCAAATTAAAATAAGAAATTACAAAGAAGTAAGGAAGAAATAACCGATAAGTTGATCCCAAGCTCCCGTCACGAGCATCTCGAATCCCGAGCCTTGGAATCTCGCTCAATTCCTCCTTTTTCCTCACAACTCTTCTCTCTTTTTCTCTCTATTGAGCTAGGGGAGAGCTCCCCAAGATGGGATGATAATAACCAAAGGAAAGGGGGCTATTTATAGGAGCTGAAACAGACATTTCTTGCTGCCCAAGACGCACAGCGTCGAGACACTGTGACGTCAGGTTTTCTTGGGGCAGAAGTTGTCGTAGCGTCACGACGCTGCGCGGACAGCGTCGCGACGCTACCGCGATTCTGGATTTTTCCTCGCTGATCACCTAGCGTCGAGACTCTCTAGTACTAGCGTCTCGATGCTAGGCCTTCTAGAAGCCTTAAACACGGATTTTTGCCTCCTTTCTTCTTTCTTTTGGGCTTTTTGGGCCTCCACTTCAAATGTTCTTTTCTTTTCTTCTTTTATGGACCAAAGTCTTCTTTTTATACCCAAAATTGGTAAAATTCTATGTTTGGCTTCCCGAACTCGGTTTTCTACAAAATCAACATAAAAATACATTAAACTCACAATTCATGCACAAAACTAGCTAAAATTAATAGGAAAATGATGACATTTTTGCATGTCATCACACCCCCAAACTTAAAGTTTTGCTAGTCCCGAGCAAAATAAAGTAATGTATATGAATCATAACTTCCATGCTAACAACTCTATCCTCAATGCTTCTAGCTATGAATGCAAACTATTGAAACAAATAAGTAAGCATGAACAACCATCAAGAAGTTTAAAATTTAATCCTATCCTCCCTTGTAAAAACGAATCATCATTTGCCTAATTATAACTTTTACTAGCCCGGAATCATTTATACACTCCTTCATTCATCTTCCCCCCTACACTGGCACTAAAGCTCGCCCTTTTAGCCATCTCACTTATCTAGCAAGTACTACCTTACTGAGGTGCCCATAATTCTTGGGGCGCCCCCCAAACTTGCTTTTTTTTTTTTTTTTTTTCAATCCTTTTAGATGTAGCGCCTTCGTTTTGGCTTGCCAACATTGGTGATGAAAGCATCCAACTACGAGCGCCTCATCTTTCAGGTTGCCGAGGCATGCTCATTTCTTTCCAGCGCTTTCATGCAAAGGCAAACGATGGGTGTCATGAATGCCCCTGGTTACTAACGCTCTCAAGAAAGTGGAGCATTTTTTTTTTGGGTAAATCAAAGCATTTCTTTTTCCCGAAGCTCAATATTACTTACTATTACCCAAGAAAGCTATCTAGACAAACTTTACACCTATTGGAGTGACAACGAACTTCTAAAGCATATAACTTTCATCTAGGCTTTCAAAATCATAATAAAACAAGTGAATCGTCATACTTTGCAAGGGGATCAAGGAAATTTTTTTTTTTAATTTTCTTGAATTTAGACATGCTTTCAAATTTGCAACAATAAGAGAGAATCATGGCTAATAGCAAATCATCAGATGTCATCATCATCAACATGCATTTAATTCATCATAAGCATTACTTACGCAAAACCTAAGCAGAGCAAATCTCCCCCCCAAACTTAAAATATACATTGTCCCCAATGTATGAATAGATAAAGAGGGATCGATACTGCCCTGAAAAAGCAAGAGAATCCGAATTGACTTGAATTGCCGTCCGAGGAGAGCTAGGCACGAATTCACGAGCTTCCTGCATAAGGATCGATCTCAAAGGAGCATTAGGATCAACGCAAAAATTAAAATGAAATCTACGAAAAACTTTAAAAGCTTCGGTTGCCTCCCAAGAAGCGCTTCTTTAACGTCCTGAGCTAGACGGGGCTTGGTCACCCTGAATCGACTAATATCATTTTTTCTACCTTCCGCTCTTCGAATCCACAATAGTGCTTTACTCTTTGAGCATTGACTTTAAAAGTTAACCCGCTGCTATCCATTAGCTCAATTGGTCCAAACGGAGATACTTCCTTGACCAAGAATGGACCGGACCATCTTGACTTCAACTTTCCTGGGAACAATCGCAGTCGAGAATTGAATAGAAGAACTTGCTGCCCTGGCTCAAAAGAACGTTTTTGAACTATATGATCATGCCATCTTGCCGTTCTTTCCTTGTAGAGCTTAGCATTTTCGTACGCCTGGTTCCTGAATTCTTCTAGTTCATTGAGCTGCAGTAGATGTTGTTCCCCAGCCTTTTCTGCGACCAAGTTCAACTTCTTGATAGCCCAGTATGCTTTGTGCTCGAGCTCCACAGGCAGATGACAGGCCTTACCATACACTAATCGATACGGGGATGTATCGATCGGAGTTTTGAAAGCCGTCTGATAGGCCCACAAAGCATCGTCCAACTTATATGCCCAGTCTTTCCTGTTGATGCGAACTGTCTTCTCCAAAATTTGCTCTATCTCCCTGTTAGAAATCTCAGCTTGACCATTAGTCTGGGGATGATAAGCTAAAGAAGTCTTATGCTTGACACCATATTTTTTAAGTAATGATTCAAACAATTTATTGCAAAAATGGGACCCCTCATCACTAATTATAGCCCGTTGTGTGCCAAATCTAGTGAAAATATTTTTATGCAGAAAACGTAACACAGCACGTGCATCATTAGTCTTAGTGGCTACTGCCTCTACCCATTTAGAAACATAATCAACAGCAACCAAAATGTATGAGTATCCATTGGAAGAGGGAAAAGGGCCCATAAAATCCATGCCCCATACGTCAAAAAGTTCTACTTCCAGAATAGGGGTTAGGGGCATTTCATGGCGTCTAGAAATATTACCTGTCCTTTGGCATCTATCACATGTTTTTACAAAAGTATAACAATCTTTAAATAGAGTAGGCCAATAAAAACCAGATTGAAGTACCTTTGCTGCCGTACGAGTTGGTCCAAAATGACCACCATAAGGAGAGGCATGGCAATCGTGTATAATCTTACCTACTTCTTCTGCTGGAATGCACCTTCGAATTATTTGGTCAGAACATACCTTAAAGAGAAATGGGTCATTCCACAGGTAGGATTTCACATCATGAAAAAACTTCTTTCTTTTTTGAGCATTCAAGTATGGTGGTATTTCTTTTCCTGCAAGAAAGTTTACAAAATCGGCGTACCAAGGAAAAGAAGTTTTAACAGCATATAATCTCTCATATGGAAAAACTTCTTTAATAGGAAAGGTTGCGATATTCTTTTCATGCTCTATCCTAGATAAATGGTCTGCGACTACATTCTCACAACCTTTTCTATCCTTGATCTCATAGTCGAACTCTTGCAATAACAGAATCCATCTTATGAGTCTGGGCTTGGAATCCTTTTTACTACTCAAATAACGAATAGCAGCGTGGTCAGTGTGCACTATAACCTTCGTACCAAGCAAATAGGGCCTAAACTTATCGAAAGCAAACACAACTGCAAGCATCTCTTTTTCTGTAGTGGTATAATTCTGCTGAGCATTATCTAGAGTTCTACTTGCATAATATATAGCCCTAAAGAACTTATCTCGACGTTGCCCTAAGACAGCTCCTAAAGCATAGTCACTAGCATCGCACATGATTTCAAATGGTTGACTCCAGTCAGGCACAACAATGATAGGTGCGGAAATCAATTTTTCTTTTAAAAGATTAAAAGCTAGCAAACAATCTTTTGAAAACACAAATGGAGCGTCCTTTTCAAGCAAATGGCACAGGGGTTTAGCAATTTTTGAAAAATCTTTTATAAACCACCTATAAAACCCTGCATGGCCTAAGAAACTACGAACTCCTTTAACATTGATGGGCGGAGGAAGTTGTTCAATAGCGAAATTTTGGCTTTATCAACCTTCAAACCTCTTTCAGACACCTTGTGGCCTAAAACTATCCCTTCTTTTATCATAAAATGTCATTTTTCCCAATTTAAAACAAGGTTAGTCTCTTGGCATCTTTGTAAAACACGAGAGAGATTATGCAGACAGTTATCAAATGACGAACCGAAAACAGAAAAATCATCCATAAATACCTCCATAATCTCTTCTACAAAGTCTGAGAATATGGCCATCATACAACGCTGGAAGGTAGCTGGAGCATTACACAGTCCAAATGGCATACGTCGGAAAGCATAAGTACCATAGGGACACGTAAATGTTGTTTTCTCTTGGTCTTCAGGCGCAATCGCAACTTGATTATAGCCCGAATAACCATCCAGAAAACAATAATACGGATACCCAGCTAGCCTATCAAGCATTTGATCAATAAAAGGGAGAGGGAAATGGTCTTTTCTGGTGGCTTTGTTTAACTTCCTATAATCAATACACACACGCCAACCAGTGACTGTCCTAGTAGAAATGGATTCATCTTTTTCATTCTTTACAACAGTCATCCCCCTTTCTTAGGCACTACTTGAACAGGACTCACCCAAGGGCTTTCAGATATAGCATAAATAATTCCTGCATTTAATAATTTTAATACCTCGACTTTTACCACTTCCTTCATTGCTGGATTTAATCTTCTTTGGTGCTCTACTGTAGGATTAAAGGCATCTTCCATTAAGATTTTATGCATGACAATTGAAGGACTAATACCCTTAATATCACTAATAGACCATCCTAAGGCAGATTTATGCTTTTTCAAAACATCCAACAATTTTTTCTCTTCTACTTTACTTAAATCAGCAGAAATGATAACGGGAAAAGTAGAAGAGTCTCCTAAGAAAGCATAACGTAGGTGGGCAGGCAATTGTTTTAATTCAGGGGAAGGGTCATCAATTTGAGCACAAATATCTAATGATAATGTTTCTTCCCTTCCTAAAGATTTATCAATTAAAGCATTTTCCTGATCAGCATCTAATAATTCCTCTCCAAACACGTCAGGCATGCTTATTTCATAATGATCGACAGGAAACTCTGACTCCACACATGCATTGATAATAGCGTCAACTGAATCAATCGAGAAGCAGGAACTAACCTCTTCTGGATGTTTTAATGCATTAAAAAGGTTGAACACTACCTCGTCGTCTTCCACTCTGAGAGTCAGGGTTCCTTTCTGTACCTCAATTAGCGCACGAGCAGTTGCCAAAAATGGTCTCCCAAGAATGATTGGGACTTCGGGGTCTTCTTCCATGTCTAACACTACAAAGTCTGCAGGGAATATGAATTTGTCAACGTTGACCAAAACATCCTCTAACACACCTCTAGGGTATGTCATCGAACGGTCTGCCAATTGCAGAATAATTGTAGTTGATTTTAATTCCCCCAAACCGAGTTTCCTGTAAACACTGAAAGGCATTAGGTTAATACTTGCCCCCAAGTCACATAAAGCTGTTTTAATAAACAAACTACCAATAGTACAAGGAAGAGTGAAACTCCCTGGATCTTTTAATTTTGGTGGTAGATGTTTTTGGATTATGGCACTACACTCTGCTGTCATATTTACTGTCTCATGATTCTCGAATTTCTTTTTCTTTGACAATATTTCCTTCATAAACTTGGCATAGTGTGGCATCTGTTCCAAAGCATCAGCAAGAGGAATGTTAATATGGAGCTGTTTACAAATATCAAGAAACTTTGAAAATTCAGCATCCAACTTTTTCTTTTGAAATCTCTGAGGATAAGGAATCTGGTTAAGAACTAAAGGAATAGAATCAGAAGACTTATCTGGCACTGATGGTGCTGACTCTTCCTCTGGTTTGCTTTCATCTTCCTCATCCACTATCCTTCTAGTGATGGGCTTTGTTTCTTCTTTTCTTTCAATTTCTCTTAACTGTTTCCCACTTCTGAGAGATATGGCAGGGCATTGTTCTTGTGGGTCCATGGCGACGACATTGGATAAATTTCCTTGCTGGATCTCCTTCATGAATATTGTCATTTGATCCATTTTTGCTTCCATCTTATTAATGACAATATCTACTTTGGCTTCAACATTTTCATTCAAATTTCTAGTCTCATTTATGAAGTTTCTTAGCATTTCTTCCAAAGGGCTTTTCTTTTCTTTAAGTTCTTCTTTTACTTCGGCTTTCGTTGAACTTGGAATTTCTGATCCTGTGAGATTGGTTAGAACTTTGGTTAGAGCTTCGACTTGCAACCTTAAAGCACTCACTTCTTCATTCTCACATGGTTTCTCCTTAATCTTGGACTCTGGTTTCCATTGGTAACTTGTCAAAGCCAACTCTTCTACTATGGTTCGTGCCTCCTTGACAGTTTTGGCTAAAAAGTCTCCTCCAGCCGTAGTGTCAAGAATTGTCTTTAAATTCCTATTTAACCCACTGTAGAAAAGTTGAATTTGAAGCCAATCAGGGTATCCATGTTATGGGCATTTCCTTAACAAATCCTTATATCTCTCCCAAGCTTCATATAATTGCTCTTCCTCTAATTGTTGAAACTTTCCAATTTCCGCTCTAAGCTTGGTAATCTTTTCTAATGGGAAAAATTTTGCAAGGAAAGCTTTGACTAAATCATTCCAACCAAGGATGCTGTTTGAGGTTAACGAGTCTAACCAATCTCTAGCCTTGTCTTGTAAAGAAAATGGAAATAACTGCAAACGAATTGAGTCAGGGCTAACTCCTCCCATTTTTACAGTTCCACAGATATTCAAAAATTATCTTAGGTGATTGTGTGGATCTTCTGATGGATGGCCTTTGAAAGCATTCTCTCTCACCATTTGAATGAGACTAGCTTTGAGCTCAAAACTATCGACAGTGTCTGTCGTAAGCTATTCTAGAATAATTTAATGGAAATTCAGGCAAGAAATAATCTCGGATTGCTTTCTCTTCTGCCATGATTAAATCTCAAAAGAACAGATTATCCACCTTATAACTCCTCAAATTTTGCCACAACTTCTTAAAATTAAAAATTTAAAATGCAAAAATAAAATTTCTAAATTAAAATCAAACACTTAATTCTCAATATTAACGGAAAAAAATTACAAATTCCCCGGCAACGGCGCCAAAAACTTGTTGGTCGCTACCGCAAGCGCACGGTATCGCAAGTAATATAAAACGGAAAGTATTCCGAGTATCGAATCCTCAGGGAATTTGAATTATATCCATTAAGTACCAAGAACCATCATGCTTTAATTTTATTTAGAATTTCAACTCGAATTGACAAGCGAGAATTAAAGAAACTAATAAAAAGAAACATGCAAGTAAAAGGGAATTTTCCTATCAAAGGGGGGCTTGACCTAGGGTGTTAACTAGCTTTCTTGGATTTGTAGCTCAATTACATGGATATATGTAACTAATAATCTTCAATTTCATAAATCTAGAAGTAATTATAAGCGGATTTCTCTTTCAAGTTCCTCCACATCTCATACTAACATAACTAATTTATGTGTCCATCTCCTTTGTTAATCATAGTATGGCATTAAGCAACTTCATTATCAATTTCTAACAACTCTCTTTCACTCTCGTGTTCCAAGCAATTATTAGCCATGCAATTTGGATCTAATCTAAATTCTCTCTGTCGAGTATCAATTTAGACCAACACGTCAATTAATCCGTGATCAAGAGATTAAAAGCATTAAGAATGAATTGCATAGATGAAATATGAAGAAATTCATTACATAATCCAAGTAATTGCGCTACAATATCCAATTAACTAGAATAACGACCCTAGGTCTCAAGATCTACTCACAAATGGAAATAATTTTGCCAAAATGATCATGATCCATAGGCCTAACTCAAATTAAAATAAGAAATTACAAAGAAGTAAGGAAGAAATAACCGATAAGTTGATCCCAAGCTCCCATCACGAGCATCTCGAATCCCGAGCCTTGGAATCTCGCTCCATTCCTCATTTTTCCTCACAACTCTTCTCTCTTTTTCTCTCTGTTGAGCTAGGGGAGAGCTCCCCAAGATGGGATGATAATAACCAAAGGAAAGGGGGCTATTTATAGGAGCTGAAACGGACATTTCTTGCTGCCCAAGACGCACAGCGTCGAGACACTGTGACGTCAGGTTTTCTTGGGGCAGAAGTTGTCGCAGCGTCGCGACGCTGCGCGGACAGCGTCGCGACGCTACCGCGATTCTGGAATTTTCCTCGCTGATCACCTAGCGTCGAGACGCTCTAGTCCTAGCGTCGAGACGCTAGGCCTTCTAGAAGCCTTAAACACGGATTTTTGCCTCCTTTCTTCTTTCTTTTGGGCTTTTTGGGCCTCCACTTCAAATGTTCTTTCCTTTTCTTCTTTTATGGCCCAAAGTCTTCTTTTTATACCCAAAATTGGTAAAATTCTTGGTTTTGCTTCCCGAACTTGGTTTTCTACAAAATCAACATAAAAATACATTAAAGCTCACAATTCATGCACAAAACTAGCTAAAATTAATAGGAAAATGATGACATTTTTGCATGTCATCACACCCCCAAACTTAAAGTTTTGCTAGTCTCGAGCAAAATAAAGTAATGCATATGAATCATAACTTGCATGCTAACAACTCTATCCTCAATGCTTCTAGCTATGAATGCAAACTATTGAAACAAATAAGTAAGCATGAACAACCATCAAGAAGTTTAAAATTTAATCCTATCCTCCCTTGTAAAAACGAATCATCATTTGCCTAATTATAACTTTTACTAGCCCGGAATCATTTATACACTCCTTCATTCATCTTCCCCCTACACTGGCACTAAAGCTCGCCCTTTTAGCCATCTCACTTATCTAGCAAGTACTACCTTACTGAGGTGCCCATAATTCTTGGGGCGCCCCCCAAACTTGCTTTTTTTTTTTTTTTTTTTTTTTTTTTTTTTTTTTTTTTTTTAAAAAATCCTTTTAGATGTAGCGCCTTCGTTCTGACTTGCCAACATTGGTGATGAAAGCATCCAACTACGAGCGCCTCATCTTTCAGGTTCCGAGGCATGCTCATTTCTTTCCAGTGCTTTTAATAACCTAGTGACATTGCATGCTAGTAAGACTATGGTTAATTCAACTCAGGTTCCGGACCATTTGCCGGGAGAGTTCCCTTATAACCAAGACCTTATGTCCTACTTAACCATATTTTAGATCTATTAAAATACTAAGTAAGACATTTTCTAATCCTATTAGAAATGTTGGTCTTAGGTCTATTTAATTTTAAACCGTTTAAAATTATGTCAAGATCCTAAGATCCTATGTTAGCATGCAACTCTTTGTTATAGGTTTTACGGTTTCTATTCATTAACTTTTATAACTCTTATAACTTTTAATGAATTAGCCCTATAACATGCTTTCTAATGGTGATTTAAAGGATTTAACAATCAAACATTCAAGTTATATATAAAGCACCATTTAGAAACATCCTATGTCTAGGTGTGTATAACTCTTTATACTACGATGTCTAGGTGATAACTCTTTAAAACCTCACATCGCTCACGCATGCTCATAAAACTCGAGTTAACTTAACTCAAGAACCGACTTGATGCCCAGGTAGGAGGTGTTCCGTAAACCGTCAACTTAAATACCTCCAGCCTTAGACAGCATCTTGTCGGGTGAGTTCTCTTGTAACCGTTGTTTTACAAGATATCGACCTAAACTATGCAAGTTGATTGATTTGGAGGTTCGTTAACCTAAGTGAGCATGCATTTATCTTGTTATAGATTTTAAGTCTATCTCGGTTTATAACGCTTATAACGAACGAAAAATCCATAACTAGCTTTATTTGAATATAACCATTATAAACAAGCTAAGGAAGTTTCATGCTACATGCTTGGTTCATTTTCATTTTATTAATATAACATTTATATTAACTAACCATAAATGAAATTAAACCATCCAACATGCATCTCCTAAATTAATATAACTATATTATACTAATTTAATTCATGAAACTTTATTCATGCATTCAATTAATATCATAACTCTTATAACATATTAATTAATTAATGCATGATTCATGCTTTCCTATGGTGGGATTTTAAATCTAAATGGCATACATTATGCACATAAAATACTATTTAATTAAAACATACATTCAATAATGCATAATTAATTAAATTAACTAAAGTGAATTGGTTTTGGGATTTTTAATCAAGCAAAAACAACAACTAAAATTATTACAATAATAATTTCAAATAGGGCTTCGACCGCTCCTGAACCATTCGAACCGACCCGAACCGCCCTTGGATTGCTTGAACCGGACCATTTTGCCTTTAAGTGAAGAACATACTTGGGCTAGAACTAAAAAACAGCATGCTGGAATTTTCGGCCAGCAGTGAGCAGTCTCCGAATTTCTTCAAATTGACGGCCAAAATGGACTCTATTGACTCTCAAAATTTACAGACTCCATATGAACACATTAATGCCCATAAAAATGTAGGCAATTACAATTAATTCCAACAAATTGAACGAGAATTAAATTCAATCCCAAAACCAATTTTCTTTAGTTTTTACACAGTTTCATCATATGAAAAGCTACCCACCAAGCTAAAATTAATGCATGTTCGGTGCCTTAATCATGCTCTGATACCAATTGAAGGTGTTCATATAACACATGCGGAAGCAATTTTAGGATCGAAGGCACTTAACTACATCAATTTTAAAAAATGAAAACATGCTGTCCAAATACCGTAAACAGAGAGCATAATTTGTACCAACCTTTTTGGAGACCGATTCAACAACTCCCTTTGATTCCTTTGATCACGAACGGTGTGTGGACCACCTCTAGTGTCTTCCCTACTATTCTCCGGGCCAAGAACGACTTGTGGGAGTCTATAGACATAGGGAATGGGAAGGGAATGCTTGAAGGTTCAAGCACTAGAGAGATATATGGAGAAGAGTGAGTTTGAGACCAAAATCCAGCAGCATAACAATATGAAAATGGCTCTCTTTTCTTTGAATCTGATTCATACTCTATTTATAGAGATATTCCATGGAAGGAGAAGCCTCATGACACAAGACACATGGTAGAATTGCAACTCAAAGTGGATTCTAGGTGTTCACTTCACAACACATGCAACTAGTGCATGAATGTGTTGTTTTCCACTTTGTATCAACATGCAAGAGTGGGAATCCAACTAAATCCACTAACTTGAATTCATGATCTGAATTTTTAGCTTGCAATTAACCTTAATTTCAATTCTAAATTGAAATTGATTTCTTGGTAATTAATATGGGACATTTCCAATTAATTTGATATGATTAATCCAATTAATCATTGTCACCTTGTGCAATCCATTATATATGATTCCTCATACATATATATTGTATTTAAAACACTTTTAAATACTTTATCTCTCATTTTCTAATTTAATTCATAATTAAATAATTGTGTCAAACACAATTTACGATAATACCCTATTTCCCGATTTTGAACGATTCAAAGAATCCTATCAATTTGTTCTAGGCTTTATTCTGATATGAGCTAGTAGGGGGACCTAATGGACCTATAGATCATGGGCTCCAACGATTCGAGGCTAACCGACTAATCTCATTATCCAAGCTGGCAAACATTCGTTAACTACCGGGACACTCCACTATAGCCCGGTAGTTGCACTTCCCTCACTATAGATATATTTCCGTCCACTTGATTTAACCATGTTCAGTAAGTCGATCCTTCATAGGTTGTTCGTAGCTATAGCTAGGTTAAATGATCGTTTTACCCCTATAGTACTTCTAGTTCCTTAAGCCCCACTGATCCTCTAATGAACAATTGGTTTATGGTCCAACCAATAAACCGAGTCCCTCTCGGGCCAATGAGAGGGCGGGATCCCTTTGTTCAAGCCCCGGAGTCAGCACTTAAGGGAACAACCTCTCTACTATCCCTAATTTGGGTAGGAGTGAATTCCTTCTCGCACGACTATGTCCCCAGCTATCTACCCATTCCTATCCCTGAAATGGGAGGCTTATTGAGTCGGCGATACTGAGCCACTCTCACCTATGCAGATCTAAGGATAAGCCCGAATAAACAGGAGTTCATAGTTAGCTCAGGATTAAGATCGAGTTACCTAGGTCATCACATGAAATAGTCAGTCTCGTCATTAAACAGTGTTATAAAGCGAGAGCGACTTATTTCTCGGTCCTGGTCTTATGCAAACTCATTGCATAGGACGTCCCCACTCGCATGTCTCTACATGGACGATTTAGGATCACTTCGTCTATACTATCTATAAAGTGGGTCGCGTCTCATAGTGTCCCCAGAATAAGGTACCCAGCCCTATCCCTATACTATAGACCGTTTTGGCTATTACTCGAGCTTGATCCACTTTTATGTCTCTACATAAAGCTCAAGTGTTCATCCTATAACCATGGATCTTAGTTTATTGGATTTGGGTTATCTAATGTGCAATTTACTTATTCAGTAATGACTTTACTGAATTAATCTCGATAACTACTTTATCGAACAAGTATATAATTTTGTTTAACATTCACTATATACGAGTTTTAGGGCACCAATCCCAACAAAAAATGCTCCAAAATAATGCAAGCAGGCAATCCATGGTGTGGACACTTTCGAACCAGCCTCTGGAATCTTTCCCAAGCTGTATCCAAAGGTTCATTGTAAGACTATCTGAAAGCAATGATTTCTGCTCTGTACTTTGCATTTTTGTTGGAGGGCAAAAACTTCTCCAAGAATTTCTCTGACAAATCATTCCAAGAGGTGATGGAGTTTGGAGGAAATGAATACAACCAGGCTTCAGCATCTCCCTGCAAAGAAAACGGAAAAAGTTTTAACTTCAAAGTATCTTTCGGCACTCCTGTTACTTTAAAAGAATTGCAAACTCTCAAAAATAGCTTAATATGCTTGTGTGGATCTTCGTTCGGAAGTCCAGAGAATTGGCCCACTGTATTCAACATCTGGAACATCACTGGTTTAAGTTCAAATTTCGGAGCATCAATCGGTGGCTCCAAAATTCCTGGATTCAATGTCTGGAAAACTGGTAAAGCGCAGTCCGTTATTGCTCGATTGCGATCTTCCGCAATATAGATCGGATTTTCCTGTTGTGGCACTGGTGGAACTGGAGGAACCAGGGGGAATTCTCCCGCCACTCTGCTCCCTTCCACGATCTAACAATTATAAGCCAATCAAGAAAATCAATCAAGCATGCTTCATTCATCACATTAAACATAACTATTTATATTTAATTTAAGTAATGACATGCTTCATGCTTTATTATTTTTCATATAATTAATATACACTTATATTAAAAATATGAAAACAATTCTATGCATTTAAAACATACATTATAACTATTTATAATATATATAAATAAATGCATGAGCATGTTTATAACCTAAGGTGGGATTAAAAATTCTATATGACATCCATAAAGCATATAAATAGCAATTGAACCGGTTAATTTTGGCCCTTAGGATAAAATAAAGCATTAAATTACATTAATTTTAGTTAAATTCTATCCTAAAATCCTTCTACAGCTCCAAAAATTGGTCTAGATAGCACGAACCGCCCCGAAAAACCTCGAACCGGTCTTCAAAATCACGAACCATGACAAAAAGTAGCTGAACCGGACCAAATAGGTCCCAGTCCAGCCGAACCGCGTCTTGTGGAAGCCCTAATTTGCGCCGCCATCGTGACAGCGTCAAGACGCTTGCATCGCAGGGTCCCGACGCTGTGCACTTTCCTTACCTGAGCGCCTGCGGTATCGAGACAGCGTCGAGACGCTTTTGGAGTAGCGTCCCGACGCTGTTGCGTCTAGAGGCAGAATCTGGGCAGAAACAACACGATTTCTTCAGTTTTTGGCCTCGATTTTAGCTGCGATTTCTCCGATTTTCATCTCATAAAAACCTATTCTAGACCCGGACTTACATAGGACTCGATTTTACATAAAATACCTGAAACACCGAGCCTTACATGATCAAAATCACATAAAAATAAAATCTATGGCCATAAAATTAACCTAAACAGTTCAACGCAAACCGAACATACATTATGCATAAATCCCACCTATTAGAGCCTATCGCAAATTTTAATATTAATTAACAGGGACAGCGATGGCTCTGATGCCGATTGAAGGGAATAAAAGTCCCCACGCAGCGGAAGCGCATCGATTGGACCTTACGCCGTGTATTAATTAACATTAAAATACCGTTACGAAAAGGCAAAATAAACTTTAAACATGCTTTAAACTTGCTGGAAATTGCTACAAACATGCTTGAAAATTAAATCTAAATTATTTTCAAGCTTTTCTAAAGAAACGGGAAAGAACCGTTACAAACCTTCATTGTAGACTTGACCGTTCTTCGCCAACAACGCTCCAAGGACTGAAAACGCAGCAGCCTCCTTGTGGTTTCTTCGCTGGAAAATTCTTCTTCAAAGACACAATAACCACAGAGGTTACACCGGTATGTCTCTAAGTCTAGGAGGGAAAAGACTTGTGGGAGTCTTTCTCTAAGAGGGAAGCTAGAGAGAATTCTAGGGTCTTGTCTTGTGAGTCTAGGAGCAAGAGAGCTCCTAAACCAATTAGGTCTAGTGTTCTATTTATAGAGGAGTGGCCATGAATAAAATATTCAATTAAATCAAACTTTTCCAAAATTGATTCAATCTTATTCCTTATTTAATCAATCCAAGATCAATCAATTCCATAATTGATTAATCTTTTCCATAAATGACTAATTACTTCCATAAGTGATTAGATCATTTCCATAAATGATTAATTCCCGGTTAATGAATTCTTTAATTAATTAACCATCAATTAAATATCACATATTTAATTTCCGGCCTTGAATTGATTAATTTGCCCAAATAGATTTTAGGCTTTAAAATGAATCAGTTCATTATTTGAACTCTTTCAAACTTCCATAAATTTAATGTGACTCAAATTTATATTAATATTTGAACTTTTTCAAATATTAATTTCTCTCATGATAATATATCAATGTATATTATATTGTTTCCCTTAGTAAATTGAACACTTACAATTTACATTTATTACTTAGTTGCCTCAAATTACTTTATGAGCTACCAGTGGGACCTAATGGACCTGCAGATCAGAAGCTCCAACGATGTGAGATTAATTTGTCAAACTCATTAACCAAATTAATCAATATTCGTTAACTGTGTGTACATTCCACTATAGACTCACAGTTGCACTCTTCTCACTGCAGACATATTTTTTGTGTCCACGGATAAAGACCAATAACGACTAGTTAGTCCTTCACGAGTGTCCGTAACACCAGCTGGGTCAAATTACCGTTTTACCCCTGGGTTACTTCTATTTCCTTAAGTACCAGTTCTCCTCTAATGAACAACCTGTTTGTGGTCCAACCATCAAACAGAAAACCCTCTCGTGCCATTGAGAGGGTAGGGCCCTTTGTTCAAGACTCGGAGTCACAACTTAAGGGAACACTCATCTGCTTCCCTAAAGTCGGGAAGGAGTGAATCCCATCTTGTACGATTATCTTCCCAGCTCCCTACAGTCGGGAAGGAGTGAATTCCATCTTGTACGATTATGTTTCCAGCTCCCCATTCGGTCTTGTCCCCAAAATGGTAGGCTTATTGAGTCGGCGTATTGGCCACTCTCACCCATACAAATCAAAGGACAATCCCTCATGAGCAGGAGTCCATAATCAACTTAGGATTAAGACTAACTTCTCTAAGTCGTCCTAGTGAAATAGAAAACCAACTAGTTAACGGTGTTATAACCAGTGGTTACTATTTCGCGGTCCGGTCTTATGCAAACTCATTGCATAGGATACCCCCACTCGCATGTCTCCTACATGAACGCGTTGGATCATAGCGTTTGTATCAAATACAAAGTGGGTCGTATCCATAGTGTCGCCAAGATAAGGCACCCAGTCTTATCCCTATACTATAGACCCTTTAGGTTGTTTCTTGAACAATGACCCCATGTGTCGCTACATATAGTTCAAGACTCATATTACAGCCTAGGAGGTCTAGTTTATTGGATTAGGGTTATTTTAGGTTAAGACAAATATAAAATAACTAATAACATTTAGTGGAAAAATATATCAATATTATTTCATTAATATCCGGTCAATGGTTACATTCACTATCTACGAGTTTTAGGGCATAAAACCCAACATGGACGACACCTAGTCCAAACTTTGCTCCGTTTCAGTTTTTGAGAGCTCGGAACACAAAGTTCGTCCCAATGAGAGTTTTTCATATGGTTTGGACGAACTTGGTCCAAACTTTGCTCCGTTTCAGTTTTTGGAGAGTTAGGAACTCAAAGTTCGGCCCAATGAGAGTTCTTTAGGTGGTTTGGACGACACATGGTTCAAACTTTGCTCCGTTTCAGTTTTTGAGAGCTTGGAACCCAAAGTTTTACCCAATGAGAGTTTTTCATATGGTTTGGACGAACTTGGTCCAAACTTTGCTCCGTTTGAGTTTTTGGAGAGTTAGAAACTCAAAGTTCGGCCCACTGAGAGTTCTTTAGGTGGTTTGGACGACACATGGTCAAAACTTTGCTCTGTTTCAGTTTTTGAGAGCTCGAAACCCAAAGTTCGTCCCAATGAGAGTTTTTCATATGGTTTGGACGAACTTGGTCCAAACTTTGCTCCGTTTGAGTTTTTGGAGAGTTAGAAACTCAAAGTTCGGCCCACTGAGAGTTCTTTAGGATGTTTGGACGACACATGGTCAAAACTTTGCTCCGTTTCAGTTTTTGAGAGCTCGGAACCCAAAGTTCGTCCCAATGAGAGTTTTTCATATGGTTTGGACGAACTTGGTCCAAACTTTGCTCCGTTTGAGTTTTTTGAGAGTTAGGAACTCAAAGTTCAGCCTAATGAGAGTTCTTTGGGTGGTTTGGACGACACATGGTTCAAACTTTGCTGCATTTCAGTTTTTGAAAGCTCGGAACACAAATTTCGTCCTAATGAGAGTTTTTCATATGGTTTGGATGAACTTGGTTCAAACTTTGCTCCGTTTGAGATTTTGGAGAGTAAGGAACTCAAAGTTCGGCCCAATGAGAGTTCTTTGGGTGGTTTGGACGACACATGGTCGTAACTTTGCTCCGTTTCAGTATTTGAGAGCTCGGAAGCCAAAGTTCGTCCCAATGAGAGTTTTTCACATGGTTTGGATGAACTTGGTCCAAACTTTGCTTCGTTTGAGATTTTGGAGAGTAAGGAACTCAAAGTTCGGCCTAATGAGAGTTCTTTGGGTGGTTTGGACGACACATGGTCGTAACTTTGCTCCGTTTCAGTATTTGAGAGCTCGGAACCCAAAGTTTGTCCCAATGAGAGTTTTTCACATGGTTTGGATGAACTTGGTCCAAACTTTGCTCCGTTTGAGATTTTGGAGAGTAAGGAACTCAAAGTTCGGCCCAGTTAGAGTTCTTTAGGTGGTTTAGACGACACATGGTTCAAACTTTGCTCTGTTTTAGTTTTTGAGAGCTCGGAACACAAAGTTCGTCCCAGTGAGAGTTTTTCATATGGTTTGGACGAACTTGGTCCAAACTTTGCTCCGTTTGAGTTTTTGGAGAGTTAGGAACTCAACATTCGGCCCAATGAGAGTTCTTTAGGTGGTTTTGGATGACACATGGTCCAAACTTTGCACCGTTTCAGTATTTGAGAGCTCGGAACACAAAGTTCGTCCCAATGAGAGTTTTTCATATGGTTTCTACGAACTTGGTCCAAACTTTGCTTCGTTTATGTTTTTGGAGAGTTATGAACTCAAAGTTCGGCCCAATGAGAGTTCTTTAGGTGGTTTGGACGACATATGCTTCAAACTTTGCTACGTTTCAGTTTTTGAGAGGTCGGAACACAAAGTTTGTCCCAATGAGAGTTTTTCATATGGTTCGGACGAGCTTGATCCAAACTTTGCTTCGTTTGGGTTTTTGGAGAGTTAGGAACTCAAAGTTCGGCCCAATGAGAGTTCTTTAGGTGGTTTGGACGACGCATGGTCCACACTTTTCTCCATCTCAGTATTTGAGAGCTCGGAACCCAAAGTTCACCCAATGAGATTTTTCATATGGTTTGGACGAACTTGGTCCAAACTTTGCTCCGTTTTAGTTTTTGGAGAGTTAGGAACTCAAAGTTCGGCCAATGAGAGTTCTTTCGGTGGTTTGGATGACACATGGTCCAAACTTTTCTCCGTTTAAGTTTTTGAGAGCTCGGAACCCAAAGTTCGTCCTAATGAGTGTTCTTCACGTCGTTTGGACGACACATGGTCCAAACTTTGCTCTGTTTCAGTATTTGATAGCTCGTAACCCAAAGTTCGTCCCAATGAGAGTTTTTCATATGGTTGGACGAACTTGGTCCAAACTTTGCACCGTTTGATTTTTTGGGGAGTTAGGAACTCAAAGTTCGGCACAATGAGAGTTCTTTAGGTGGTTTGGAAAACACATGGTCCAAACTTTGCTCCGTTTCAGTTTTTGAGAGCTCGGAACCTAAAGTTCGTCCCAATGAGTGTTCTTTATGTGGTTTGGACGACACCTGGTACAAACATCTCTCCATTTCAGTATTTGAGAGCTCGTAACCCAATGTTCGTCCCAATGAGAGTTTTTCATATGGTTTGGACGAACTTGGTCGAAACTTTTCACCGTTTTAGTTTTTGGTGAGTTAGGAACTCAAAGTTCGGCCCAATGAGAGTTTTTTCGGTGGTTTGGACGACACATGGTAAAAACTTTGCTCCGTTTAAGTTTTTGAGAGCTCGGAACCCAAAGTTCGTCCCAAGGAGAGTTCTTTATGTGGTTTGGACGACACATGGTCCAAACTTTGCTCCGTTTCAGTTTTTGAGAGCTCGGAACCCAAAGTTCGTCCAAATGAGAGTTTTTAATATGGTTTGGACGAACCTTGTCCAAACTTTGCTACGTTTGAGTTTTTGAGAGTTAGGAACTCAAAGTTCGGCCAATGAGAGTTTTTTCGGTGGTTTGGACGACACATGGTCCAACCTTTGCTCCGTTTAAGTTTTTGAGAGCCTGGAACCCAAAGTTCGTCCCAAAGAGAGTTCTTTATGTGGTTTGGACGACACATGGTCCAAATTTTGCTCCGTTTCAGTATTTGAGAGCTCGTAAACAAAAGTTCGTCCCAATGAGAGTTTTTCATATGGTTTGGACGAACTTGGTCCAAACTTTGCACCGTTTTTGTTTTTGGGGACTTAGGAACTCAAAGTTCGGCCCAATGAGAGTTCTTTAGGTGGTTTGGAAGACACATTTTCCAAACTTTGCTCTGTTTCAGTTTTTGAGAGCTCGAAACCAATAGTTCATCCCAATGAGAGTTTTTCATATGGTTTGGACGAACTTGGTCCAAACTTTGCTTCGTTTGAGTTTTTGGAGAGTTAGGAACTCAATGTTCGGCCAATGAGAGTTTTTTCAGTGGTTTGCACGACATATTGTCAAAACTTTGCTCCGTTTAAGTTTTTGAGAGCTCGGAACCCAAAGTTAGTCCCAATGAGAGTTCTTTATGTGGTTTGGACGACACATGGTCCAAACTTTGCTCCGTTTCAGTATTTGAGAGCTCGTAACCCAAAGTTCGTCCCAATGAGAGTTTTTCATATGGTTTGCACGAACTTATTCCAAACTTTGCACCGTTTTAGTTTTTGGGGAGTTAGGAACTCAAAGTTCGGCCCAATGAGAGTTCTTTAGGTGGTTTGGAAGACACATGGTCCAAACTTTGCTCCGTTTTAGTTGTTGAGAGCTCGTAAACAAAAGTTCGTCCCAATGAGAGTTTTTCATATGGTTTGGACGAACTTGGTCAAAACTTTGCACCGTTTGAGTTTTTGGGGAGTTAGGAACTCAGAGTTCGGCCCAATAAGAGTTCTTTAGGGTGTTTGAAAGACACATGGTCCAAACTTTGCTCCGTTTCAGTTTTTGAGAGTTCGAAGCCGAAAGTTCGTCCCAATGAGAGTTTTTCATATGGTTTGGACGAACTTGGTCCAAACTTCGCTACGTTTGAGTTTTTGGAGAGTTAGGAACTCAAAGTTCGGCCAATGAGAGTTTTTTCGGTGGTTTGGACGACACATGCTCCAAACTTTGCTCCGTTTATGTTTTTGAGAGCTCGTAACCCAAAGTTCGTCCGAATGAGAGTTCTTTATGTGGTTTGGACGACACATGGTCACAATTTTGCTACGTTTCAGTATTTGAGAGCTCGTAAACCAAAGTTCGTCCCAATGAGAGTTTTTCATATGGTTTGGACGAACTTGGTCCAAACTTTGCACCGTTTGAGTTTTTTGGGAGTTAGGAACTCAGAGTTCGGCCATATGAGAGTTCTTTAGGTGGTTTACAAGACACATGGTCCAAACTTTGCTCCGTTTAACTTTTTGAGAGCTCGAAACCAAAAGTTCGTCCCAATGAGAGTTTTTCATATGGTTTGGACGAACTTGGTCCAAACTTTGCATCGTTTGAGTTTTTGGGGAGTTAGGAACTCAGAGTTCAGCCCAATGAGAGTTCTTTAGGCGGTTTGAAGACACATGGTCCAAACTTTGCTCCGTTTAAGTTTTTGAGAGCTCGAAACCCAAAGTTCGTCCCAATAGAGTTTTTCATATGGTTTGGACGAACTTGGTCCAAACTTTGCATCGTTTTAGTTTTTGGGGAGTTAGGAACTCAGAGTTCGGCCCAATGAGAGTTCTTTAGGTGGTTTGCAAGACACATGGTCCAAACTTTGTGCCGTTTAAGTTTTTGAGAGCTCGAAACCCAAAGTTCGTCCCAATGAGAGCTTTTCATATGGTTTGGTTGAACTTGGTCCAAACTTTGCTCCGTTTGAGTTTTTTGAGAGTTAGGAACTCAAAGCTCGGCCAATGAGAGTTTTCTCGGTGGTTTGGACGACACACGGTCCAAACTTTGTTCCGTTTAAGTTTTTGAGAGCTCGGAACCAAAAGTTCGTCCCAATGAGAGTTCTTTATGTGGTTTGGACGACACATGGGCCAAACTTTGCTCCATTTCGGTATTTGAGAGCTCGTAACCCAATGTTCGTCCCAATGAGAGTTTTTCGTATGGTTTGGACGAACTTGGTCAAAACTTTGCACCGTTTTAGTTTTTGGGGACTTAGGAACTCAAAGTTCGGCCCAATGAGAGTTCTTTAGGAGGTTTGGAAGACACATTTTCCAAACTTTGCTCCGTTTTAGTTTTTGAGAGCTCGGAACACAAAGTTCGTCCCATTGAGAGTTCTTTAGGTGATTTTGACGACACATGGTTCAAACTTTGCTCCGTTTCAGTTTTTGAAGGCTCGAAACACAAATTTCGTCCCAATGAGAGTTTTTCATATGGTTTGGATGAACTTGGTTCAAACTTTGCTCCGTTTGAGATTTTGGAGAGTAAGGAACTCAAAGTTCGGCCCAATGAGAGTTCTTTGGGTGGTTTGGACGACACATGGTCATAACTTTGCTCCGTTTCAGTATTTGAGAGCTCGAAACCCAAAGTTCGTCCCAATGAGAGTTTTTCACATGGTTTGGATGAACTTGATCCAAACTTTGCTCCGTTTGGGTTTTTTGATAGTTAGGAACTCAAAGTTCGGCCCAATGAGAGTTCTTTAGGTGGTTTGGACGACGCATGGTCCACACTTTTCTCCATCTCAGTATTTGAGAGCTCGGAACCCAAAGTTCGTCCCAATGAGATTTTTCATATGGTTTGGACGAACTTTGTTCAAACTTTGCTCTGTTTTAGTTTTTGGAGAGTTAGGAACTCAAAGTTCGGCCAATGAGAGTTCTTTCGGTGGTTTGCATGACACATGGTCCAATCTTTTCTCCGTTTATGTTTTTGAGAGCTCGGAACCCAAAGTTCGTCCCAATGAGAGTTCTTTATTTGGTTTGGACGACACATGGTCCAAATTTTGCTGCGTTTCAGTATTTGAGAGCTCGTAAACCAAAGTTCGTCCCAATGAGAGTTTTTCATATGGTTTGGACGAACTTGGTCCATACTTTGCTTCGTTTGAGTTTTTGGAGAGTTAGGAACTCAAAGTTCGGCCAATGAGAGTTTTTTCAGTGGTTTGGACGACACATTGTCAAAACTTTGCTCCGTTTAAGTTTTTGAGAGCTCGGAACCCAAAGTTCGTCCCAATGAGAGTTCTTTATGTGGTTTGGACGACACATGGTCCAAACTTTGCTCCGTTTCATTATTTGAGAGCTCGTAACCCAAAGTTCGTCCCAATGAGAGTTTTTCATATGGTTTGGACGAACTTGGTCCAAACTTTGCATCGTTTGAGTTTTTGGGGAGTTAGGAACTCAGAGTTCGGCCCAATGAGAGTTCTTTAGGTGGTTTGCAAGACACATGGTCCAAATTTTGCTCCGTTTAAGTTTTTGAGAGCTCGAAACCCAAAGTTCGTCCCATTGAGAGTTTTTCATATGGTTTGGACGAGCTTTTTCCAAACTTTGCTCCGTTTGAGTTTTTGGAGAGTTAGGAACTCAAAGTTCGGCCAACGAGAGTTTTGTCGGTGGTTTGGACGACACACGGTCCAAACTTTGCTCCGTTTAAGTTTTTGATAGCTCGGAACCCAAAGTTCGTCCCAATGAGAGTTCTTTATGTGGTTTGGACGACACATGGTCCAAACTTTGCTCCGTTTCAGGTTTTGAGAGCTCTAAACCCAAAGTTCGTCCCCATGAGAGTTTTTCATATGGGTTGGACGAACCTTGTCCAAACTTTGCTACGTTTGAGTTTTTGGAGAGTTAGGAACTCAAAGTTCGGCCAATGAGAGTTTTTTCGGTGGTTTGGACCACAGATGGTTCAACCTTTGCTCCATTTAAGTTTTTGAGAGCCTGGAACCCAAAGTTCGTCCCAATGAGAGTTCTTTATGTCGTTTGGACGACACATGGTCCAAATTTTGCTCCGTTTCAGTATTTGAGAGCTCGTAAACAAAAGTTCGTCCCAATGAGAGTTTTTCATATGGTTTGGACGAACTTGGTCCAAACTTTGCACCGTTTGAGTTTTTGGGGAGTTAGGAACTCAGAGTTCGGCCCAATGAGAGTTCTTTAGGGTGTTTGCAAGACACATGGTCCAAACTTTGCTCCGTTTCAGTTTTTGAGAGCTCGAAACCGAAAGTTCGTCCCAATGAGAGTTTTTCAAATGGTTTGGACGAACTTGGTCCAAACTTTGCTACGTTTGAGATTTTGGAGAGTTAGGAACTCAAAGTTCGGCCAATGAGAGTTTTTTCGGTGGTTTGGACGACACATGGTCCAAATTTTGCTGCGTTTCAGTATTTGAGAGCTCGTAAACAAAAGTTCGTCCCAATGAGAGTTTTTCATATGGTTTGGACGAACTTGGTCCAAACTTTGCACCGTTTGAGTTTTTGGGGAGTTAGGAACTCAGAGTTCGGCCCAATGAGAGTTCTTTAGGGTGTTTGCAAGACACATGGTCCAAACTTTGCTCCGTTTCAGTTTTTGAGAGCTCGAAACCGAAAGTTCGTCCCAATGAGTGTTTTTCATATGGTTTGGACGAACTTGGTCCAAACATTGCTACGTTTGAGTTTTTGGAGAGTTAGGAACTCAAAGTTCGGCCAATGAGAGTTTTTTCGGTGGTTTGGACGACACATGGTCCAAATTTTGCTGCGTTTCAGTATTTGAGAGCTCGTACACCAAAGTTCGTCCCAATGAGAGTTTTTCATATGGTTTGGACGAACTTGGTCCAAACTTTGCACCGTTTGAGTTTTTGGGGAGTTAGGAACTCAGAGTTCGGCCCAATGAGAGTTCTTTAGGAGGTTTGCAAGACACATGGTCCAAACTTTACTCTGTTTAAGTTTTTGAGAGCTCGAAACCCAAAGTTCGTCCCAATGAGAGTTTTTCATATGGTTTGGACGAACTTGGTCATAACTTTGCATCGTTTGAGTTTTTGGGGAGTTAGGAACTCAGAGTTCGGCCCAATGAGAGTTCTTTAGGTGGTTTGCAAGACACATGGTCCAAACTTTGCTCCGTTTAAGTTTTTGAGAGCTCGAAACCCAAAGTTCGTCCCAATGAGAGATTTTTCGGTGGTTTGGACGACACACGGTCCAAACTTTGTTCCGTTTAAGTTTTTGAGAGCTCGGAACCCAAAGTTCGTCCCAATGAGAGTTCTTTATGTGGTTTGGACGACACATGGGCCAAACTTTCCTCCATTTCGGTATTTGACAGCTCGTAACCCAATGTTCGTCCCAATGAGAGTTTTTCATATGGTTTGGACGAACTTGGTCCAAACTTTGCACCGTTTTAGTTTTTGGGGACTTAGGAACTCAAAGTTCGGCCCAATGAGAGTTCTTTAGGTGGTTTGGAAGACACATTTTCCAAACTTTGCTCCGTTTTAGTTTTTGAGAGCTCGGAACACAAAGTTCGTCCCAATGAGAGTTTTTCATATCGTTTGTATGAACTTGGTCCAAACTTTGCTCCGCTTGAGTTTTTGGAGAGTAAGGAACTCAAAGTTCAGCCCAATGAGAGTTCTTTAGGTGATTTGGACGACACATGGTTCAAACTTTGCTCCGTTTCAGTTTCTGAAAGCTCGGAACACAAATTTCGTCCCAATGAGAGTTTTTCATATGGTTTGGATAAACTTGGTTCAAACTTTGCTCCGTTTGAGATTTTGGAGAGTAAGGAACTCAAAGTTCGGCCCAATGAGAGTTCTTTGGGTGGTTTGGACGACACATGGTCATAACTTTTCTCCGTTTCAGTATTTGAGAGCTCGGAACCCAAAGTTCGTCCCAATGAGAGTTTTTCACATGGTTTGGATGAACTTGGTCCAAACTTTGCTCCGTTTGAGATTTTGGAGAGTAAGGAACTCAAAGTTCGGCCCAATGAGAGTTCTTTAGCTGGTTTGGACGACACATTGTTCAAACTTTGCTCCGTTTCAGTTTTTGAGAGCTCGGAACACAAAGTTCGTCCCAATGAGAGTTTTTCATATGGTTTGGAAGAACTTCGTCCAAACTTTGCTTTGTTTGAGTTTTTGGTGAGTTAGGAACTCAAAGTTCGGCCCAATGAGAGTTCTTTAGGTGGTTTGGACGACACATGGTTCAAACTTTGCTCCGTTTTAGTTTTTGAGAGCTCGGAACACAAAGTTCGTCCCAGTGAGAGTTTTTCATATGGTTTGGACGAACTTGGTCCAAACTTTGCTCCGTTTGAGTTTTTGGAGAGTTAGGAACTCAACATTCGGCCCAATGAGAGTTCTTTAGGTGGTTTTGGACGACACATGGTCCAGACTTTGCACCGTTTCAGTATTTGAGAGCTCGGAACAGAAAGTTCATCCCAATGAGAGTTTTTCATATGGTTTCGACGAACTTGGTCCAAACTTTGCTTCGTTTAAGTTTTTGGAGAGTTATGACCTCAACGTTTGGCCCAATGAGAGTTCTTTAGGTGGTTTGGACGACATAAGATTCAAACTTTGCTACGTTTCAGTTTTTGAGAGGTCGGAACACAAAGTTTGTCCCAATGAGAGTTTTTCATATGGTTCGGACGAGCTTGATCCAAACTTTGCTTCATTTGGGTTTTTGGAGAGTTAGGAACTCAAAGTTCGGCCCAATGAGAGTTCTTTAGGTGGTTTGGACGACTCATGGTCCACACTTTTCTCCATCTCAGTATTCGAGAGCTCGGAACCCAAAGTTCGTCCCAATGAGATTTTTCATATGGTTTGGACGAACTTGGTCCAAACTTTGCTCTGTTTTAGTTTTTGGAGAGTTAGGAACTCAAAGTTCGGCCAATGAGAGTTCTTTCGGTCGTTTGGATGACACATGGTCCAAACTTTTCTCCGTTTATGTTTTTGAGAGCTCGGAACCCAAAGTTCGTCCCAATGAGTGTTCTTTATGTGGTTTGGACGACACAAGGTCCAAATTTTGCTGCGTTTCAGTATTTGAGAGCTCGTAAACCAAAGTTCGTCCCAATGAGAGTTTTTCATATGGTTTGGACGAACTTTGTCCAAACTTTGCACCGTTTGACTTTTTGGGGAGTTACGAACTCAGAGTTCGGCCCAATGAGAGTTCTTTAGGTGGTTTTCAAGACACATGGTCCAAACTTTGCTCCGTTTAAGTTTTTGAGAGCTCGAAACCCAAAGTTCGTCCCAATGAGAGTTTTTCATATGGTTTAGACGAACTTGGTCCAAACTTTGCTCCGTTTGAGTTTTTGGAGAGTTAGGAACTCAAAGCTCGGCCAATGAGAGTTTTTTCGGTGGTCTGGACGACACACGGTCCAAACTTTGTTCCGTTTAAGTTTTTGAGAGCTCGGAACCCAAAGTTCGTCCCAATGAGAGTTTTTCATATGGTTTGGACGAACTTGGTCCAAACTTTGCTCCGTTTGAGTTTTTTGAGAGTTAGGAACTCAAAGCTCGGCCAATGAGAGTTTTTTCGGTGGTCTGGACGACACACGGTCCAAACTTTGTTCCGTTTAAGTTTTTGATAGCTCGGAACCCAAAGTTCGTCCTAATGAGTGTTCTTTACGTGGTTTGGACGACACATGGTCAAAACTTTGCTCCGTTTCAGTATTTGAGAGCTCGTAACCCAAAGTTCGTCCCAATGAGAGTTTTTCATATGGTTGGACGAACTTGGTCCAAACTTTGCACCGTTTGATTTTTTGGGGAGTTAGGAACTCAAAGTTCGGCACAATGAGAGTTCTTTAGGTGGTTTGGAAAACACATGGTCCAAACTTTGCTCCGTTTCAGTTTTTGAGAGCTCGGAACCCAATGTTCGTCCCAATGAGTGTTCTTTATGTGGTTTGGACGACACCTGGTACAAACTTCTCTCCATTTCAGTATTTGAGAGCTCGTAACCCCATGTTCGTCCCAATGAGAGTTTTTCATATGGTTTGGACGAACTTGGTCCAAACTTTGCACCGTTTTAGTTTTTGGTGAGCTAGGAACTCAAAGTTCGGCCCAATGAGAGTTTTTTCGGTGGTTTGGACGACACATGATCAAAACTTTGCTCCGTTTAAGTTTTTGGGAGCTCGGAATCCAAAGTTCGTCCCAATGAGAGTTCTTTATGTGGTTTGGACGACACATGGTCCAAACTTTGCTCCGTTTCAGTTTTTGAGAGCTCGGAACCCTAAGTTCGTCCCAATGAGAGTTTTTCATATGGTTTGGACAAACCTTGTCCAAACTTTGCTACGTTTGAGTTTTTGGAGAGTTAGGAACTCAAAGTTCGGCCAATGAGAGTTTTTTCGGTGGTTTGGACGACACATGGTACAACCTTTGCTCCGTTTAAGTTTTTGAGAGTCTGGAACCCAAAGTTCGTCCCAATGAGAGTTCTTTATGTGGTTTGGACGACACGTGGTCCAAATTTTGCTGTGTTTCAGTATTTGAGAGCTCGTCAACCAAAGTTCATCCCAATGAGAGTTTTTCATAAGGTTTGGACGAACTTGGTCCAAACTTTGCACCGTTTGAGTTTTTGGGGAGTTAGGAACTTAGAGTTCGGCCCAATGAGAGTTCTTTAGGAGGTTTGCAAGACACATGGTCCAAACTTTACTCCGTTTAAGTTTTTGAGAACTCGAAACCCAAAGTTCGTCCCAATGAGAGTTTTTCATATGGTTTGGACGAACTTGGTCCAAACTTTGCATCGTTTGAGTTTTGGGGAGTTAGGAACTCAGAGTTCGGCCCAATGAGAGTTCTTTAGGTGGTTTGCAAGACACATGTCCAAACTTTGCTCCGTTTAAGTTTTTGAGAGCTCGAAACCCAAAGTTCGTCCCAATGAGAGTTTTTTCGGTGGTTTGGACGACACACGGTCCAAACTTTGTTCCGTTTAAGTTTTTGAGAGCTCGGAACCCAAAGTTCGTCCCAATGAGAGTTCTTTATGTGGTTTGGACGACACATGGGCCAAACTTTGCTCCATTTCGGTATTTGAGAGCTCGTAACCCAATGTTCGTCCTAATGAGAGTTTTTCATATGGTTTGGACGAACTTGGTCCAAACTTTGCACCGTTTTAGTTTTTGGGGACTTAGGAACTCAAAGTTCGGCCCAATGAGAGTTCTTTAGGTGGTTTGGAAGACACATTTTCCAAACTTTTCTCCGTTTTAGTTTTTGAGAGCTTGGAACACAAAGTTCGTACCAACGAGAGTTTTTCATATGGTTTGTATGAACTTGGTCCAAACTTTGCTCCGCTTGAGTTTTTGGAGAGTAAGGAACTCAAAGTTCGGCCCAATGAGAGTTCTTTAGGTGGTTTGGACGACTCATGGTCCACACTTTTCTCCATCTCAGTATTCGAGAGCTCGGAACCCAAAGTTCGTCCCAATGAGATTTTTCATATGGTTTGGACGAACTTGGTCCAAACTTTGCTCTGTTTTAGTTTTTGGAGAGTTAGGAACTCAAAGTTCGGCCAATGAGAGTTCTTTCGGTCGTTTGGATGACACATGGTCCAAACTTTTCTCCGTTTATGTTTTTGAGAGCTCGGAACCCAAAGTTTGTCCCAATGAGTGTTCTTTATGTGGTTTGGACGACACAAGGTCCAAATTTTGCTGCGTTTCAGTATTTGAGAGCTCGTAAACCAAAGTTCGTCCCAATGAGAGTTTTTCATATGGTTTGGACGAACTTTGTCCAAACTTTGCACCGTTTGACTTTTTGGGGAGTTACGAACTCAGAGTTCGGCCCAATGAGAGTTCTTTAGGTGGTTTTCAAGACACATGGTCCAAACTTTGCTCCGTTTAAGTTTTTGAGAGCTCGAAACCCAAAGTTCGTCCCAATGAGAGTTTTTCATATGGTTTAGACGAACTTGGTCCAAACTTTGCTCCGTTTGAGTTTTTGGAGAGTTAGGAACTCAAAGCTCGGCCAATGAGAGTTTTTTCGGTGGTCTGGACGACACACGGTCCAAACTTTGTTCCGTTTAAGTTTTTGAGAGCTCGGAACCCAAAGTTCGTCCCAATGAGAGTTTTTCATATGGTTTGGACGAACTTGGTCCAAACTTTGCTCCGTTTGAGTTTTTTGAGAGTTAGGAACTCAAAGCTCGGCCAATGAGAGTTTTTTCGGTGGTCTGGACGACACACGGTCCAAACTTTGTTCCGTTTAAGTTTTTGATAGCTCGGAACCCAAAGTTCGTCCTAATGAGTGTTCTTTACGTGGTTTGGACGACACATGGTCAAAACTTTGCTCCGTTTCAGTATTTGAGAGCTCGTAACCCAAAGTTCGTCCCAATGAGAGTTTTTCATATGGTTGGACGAACTTGGTCCAAACTTTGCACCGTTTGATTTTTTGGGGAGTTAGGAACTCAAAGTTCGGCACAATGAGAGTTCTTTAGGTGGTTTGGAAAACACATGGTCCAAACTTTGCTCCGTTTCAGTTTTTGAGAGCTCGGAACCCAATGTTCGTCCCAATGAGTGTTCTTTATGTGGTTTGGACGACACCTGGTACAAACTTCTCTCCATTTCAGTATTTGAGAGCTCGTAACCCCATGTTCGTCCCAATGAGAGTTTTTCATATGGTTTGGACGAACTTGGTCCAAACTTTGCACCGTTTTAGTTTTTGGTGAGCTAGGAACTCAAAGTTCGGCCCAATGAGAGTTTTTTCGGTGGTTTGGACGACACATGATCAAAACTTTGCTCCGTTTAAGTTTTTGGGAGCTCGGAATCCAAAGTTCGTCCCAATGAGAGTTCTTTATGTGGTTTGGACGACACATGGTCCAAACTTTGCTCCGTTTCAGTTTTTGAGAGCTCGGAACCCTAAGTTCGTCCCAATGAGAGTTTTTCATATGGTTTGGACAAACCTTGTCCAAACTTTGCTACGTTTGAGTTTTTGGAGAGTTAGGAACTCAAAGTTCGGCCAATGAGAGTTTTTTCGGTGGTTTGGACGACACATGGTACAACCTTTGCTCCGTTTAAGTTTTTGAGAGTCTGGAACCCAAAGTTCGTCCCAATGAGAGTTCTTTATGTGGTTTGGACGACACGTGGTCCAAATTTTGCTGTGTTTCAGTATTTGAGAGCTCGTCAACCAAAGTTCATCCCAATGAGAGTTTTTCATAAGGTTTGGACGAACTTGGTCCAAACTTTGCACCGTTTGAGTTTTTGGGGAGTTAGGAACTTAGAGTTCGGCCCAATGAGAGTTCTTTAGGAGGTTTGCAAGACACATGGTCCAAACTTTACTCCGTTTAAGTTTTTGAGAACTCGAAACCCAAAGTTCGTCCCAATGAGAGTTTTTCATATGGTTTGGACGAACTTGGTCCAAACTTTGCATCGTTTGAGTTTTTGGGGAGTTAGGAACTCAGAGTTCGGCCCAATGAGAGTTCTTTAGGTGGTTTGCAAGACACATGTCCAAACTTTGCTCCGTTTAAGTTTTTGAGAGCTCGAAACCCAAAGTTCGTCCCAATGAGAGTTTTTTCGGTGGTTTGGACGACACACGGTCCAAACTTTGTTCCGTTTAAGTTTTTGAGAGCTCGGAACCCAAAGTTCGTCCCAATGAGAGTTCTTTATGTGGTTTGGACGACACATGGGCCAAACTTTGCTCCATTTCGGTATTTGAGAGCTCGTAACCCAATGTTCGTCCTAATGAGAGTTTTTCATATGGTTTGGACGAACTTGGTCCAAACTTTGCACCGTTTTAGTTTTTGGGGACTTAGGAACTCAAAGTTCGGCCCAATGAGAGTTCTTTAGGTGGTTTGGAAGACACATTTTCCAAACTTTTCTCCGTTTTAGTTTTTGAGAGCTTGGAACACAAAGTTCGTACCAACGAGAGTTTTTCATATGGTTTGTATGAACTTGGTCCAAACTTTGCTCCGCTTGAGTTTTTGGAGAGTAAGGAACTCAAAGTTCGGCCCAATGAGAGTTCTTTAGGTGATTTGGACGACACATGGTTCAAACTTTGCTCCGTTTCAGTTATTGAAAGCTCGGAACACAAATTTCGTCCCAATGAGAGTTTTTCATATGGTTTGGATGAACTTGGTTCAAACTTTGCTCCGTTTGAGATTTTGGAGAGTAAGGAACTCAAAGTTCGGCCCAATGAGAGTTCTTTGGGTGGTTTGGACGACACATGGTCATTACTTTGCTCCGTTTCAGTATTTGAGAGCTCGGAACCCAAAGTTCGTCCCAATGAGAGTTTTTCACATGGTTTGGATGAACTTGGTCCAAACTTTGCTCCGTTTGAGATTTTGGAGAGTAAGGAACTCAAAGTTCGGCCCAATGAGAGTTCTTTAGCTGGTTTGGACGGCACATTGTTCAAACTTTGCTCCGTTTCAGTTTTTGAGAGCTCGGAACACAAAGTTCGTCCCAATGAGAGTTTTTCATATGGTTTGGAAGAACTTCGTCCAAACTTTTCTTTGTTTGAGTTTTTGGTGAGTTAGGAACTCAAAGTTCAGCCCAATGAGAGTTCTTTAGGTGGTTTGGACGACACATGGTTCAAACTTTGCACCGTTTTAGTTTTTGAGAGCTCGGAACACAAAGTTCGTCCCAGTGAGAGTTTTTCATATGGTTTGGACGAACTTGGTCCAAACTTTGCTCCGTTTGAGTTTTTGGAGAGTTAGGAACTCAACATTCGGCCTAATGAGAGTTCTTTAGGTGGTTTTGGACGACACATGGTCCAAACTTTGCACCGTTTCAGTATTTGAGAGCTCGGAACACAAAGTAGATCCCAATGAGAGTTTTTCATATGGTTTCGACGAACTTGGTCCAAACTTTGCTTCGTTTAAGTTTTTGGAGAGTTATGAACTCAAAGTTTGGCCCAATGAGAGTTCTTTAGGTGGTTTGGACGACATAAGATTCAAACTTTGCTACGTTTCAGTTTTTGAGAGGTCGGAACACAAAGTTTGTCCCAATGAGAGTTTTTCATATGGTTCGGACGAGCTTGATCCAAACTTTGCTTCGTTTGGGTTTTTGGAGAGTTAGGAACTCAAAGTTCGGCCCAATGAGAGTTCTTTAGGTTGTTTGGACGACGTATGGTCCACACTTTTCTCCATCTCAGTATTTGAGAGCTCGGAACCCAAAGTTCGTCCCAATGAGATTTTTCATATGGTTTGGACGAACTTTGTCCAAACTTTGCTCTGTTTTAGTTTTTGGAGAGTTAGGAACTCAAAGTTCGGCCAATGAGAGTTCTTTCGGTTGTTTGGATGACACATGGTCCAAACTTTTCTCCGTTTATGTTTTTGAGAGCTCGGAACCCAAAGTTCGTCCCAATGAGAGTTCTTTATGTGGTTTGGACGACACAAGGTCCAAATTTTGCTGCGTTTCAGTATTTGAGAGCTTGTAAACCAAAGTTCGTCCCAATGAGAGTTTTTCATATGGTTTGGACGAACTTGGTCCAAACTTTGCACCGTTTGAGTTTTTGGGGAGTTAGGAACTCAGAGTTCGGCCCAATGACAGTTCTTTAGGTGGTTTGCAAGACACATGGTCCAAACTTTGCTCCGTTTAAGTTTTTGAGAGCTCGAAACCCAAAGTTCGTCCCAATGAGAGTTTTTCATATGGTTTGGACGAACTTGGTCCAAACTTTGCTCCGTTTGAGTTTTTGGAGAGTTAGGAACTAAAAGCTCGGCCAATGAGAGTTTTTTCGGTGGTCTGGACGACACACGGTCCAAACTTTGTTCCGTTTAAGTTTTTGAGAGCTCAGAACCCAAAGTTCGTCCTAATGAGTGTTCGTTACGTGGTTTGGACGACACATGGTCCAAACTTTGCTCCGTTTCAGTATTTGAGAGCTCGTAACCCAAAGTTCGTCCCAATGAGAGTTTTTCATATGGTTGGACGAACTTGGTCCAAACTTTGCACCGTTTTATTTTTTGGGGAGTTAGGAACTCAAAGTTCGGCACAATGAGAGTTGTTTAGGTGGTTTGGAAAACACATGGTCTAAACTTAGCTCCGTTTCAGTTTTTGAGAGCTCGGAACCCAAAGTTCGTCCCAATGAGTGTTCTTTATGTGGTTTGGACGACACCTGGTACAAACTTCTCTCCATTTCAGTATTTGAGAGCTCGTAACCCAATGTTCGTCCCTATGAGAGTTTTTCATATGGTTTGGACGAACTTGGTCCAAACTTTTCACCGTTTTAGTTTTTGGTGAGCTAGGAACTCAAAGTTCGGCCCAATTAGAGTTTTTTCGGTGGTTTGGACGACACATGGTGAAAACTTTGCTCCGTTTAAGTTTTTGGGAGCTCGGAATCCAAAGTTCGTCCCAATGAGAGTTCTTTATGTGGTTTGGACGACACATGGTCCAAACTTTGCTCCGTTTCAGTTTTTGAGAGCTCGGAACCCTAAGTTCGTCCCAATGAGAGTTTTTCATATGATTTGGACGAACGTTGTCCAAACTTCGCTACGTTTGAGTTTTTGGAGAGTTAGGAACTCAAAGTTCGGCCAATGAGAGTTTTTTCGGTGGTTTGGACGACACATGGTACAACCTTTGCTCCGTTTAAGTTTTTGAGAGCCTGGAACCCAAAGTTCGTCCCAATGAGAGTTCTTTATGTGGTTTGGACGACACATGGTCCAAATTTTGCTGCGTTTCAGTATTTGAGAGCTCGTCAACCAAAGTTCGTCCCAATGAGAGTTTTTCATATGGTTTGGACGAACTTGGTCCAAACTTTGCACCGTTTGAGTTTTTTGGGAGTTAGGAACTCAGAGTTCGGCCCAATGAGAGTTCTTTAGGGTGTTTGCAAGACACTGAAGGATTGGAATTCCGTAATTCCGTAAAGCGGAAGCGTGATTGGGACCGATTCGTAATTAATTTTGTTTAATCTAAAATACCAATACATTGGCAGTAATATTAGAACTTTTCTAAATATATATTATGGCTAAGCATACAAAAATATTAGATCTAAATCTAATTTATAAAGGAACAAATTACTTACTCTCGTTGACGACTCAGATTAAATTCACCAACTGCTTGTGAATTAATCACGAACTAGTGCGAACACCACCACTATGGCTACACCGGTATGACTCTGAGACTTCTAGAGGCAGGAGACTTGTGGGAGCCTTTGGGAGAATTCTCTGAGAGTAGGAGAATGAATGGGATGCCTTTCACCCCACCCCAGGGGTCCTATATATAGTAAAGGCCAAGACCTTTTTCCTAATAGGAAAAGGGAGACCTTTTCCTAATAGGAAAAAGTCTCTAATTTTAATAAATAATTAATTAATTCCATAATTAATTAATTTCCCAATTAAATATCATATATTTAATCTTAGGGATTTTATTAAAATTAAAATTAATATGAATCCAAATCATATTAAATTTATTTGAACTCTTTCAAATATTTTCTTTCCTAATAGGAAAAGGTCTCTAATTTTAATAAATAATTAATTAATTCCATAATTAATTAATTTACCCAATTAAATATCATATATTTAATCTTAGGAATTTTATTAATATTAAAATTAATATGAATCCAATTCATATTAAATTTATTTGAACTCTTTCAAATACTTTCTCTCAAGAATTAATTAATTCAAAAATTATATTATAAAGTTTCATAAACTTTATATTATAATGCATCAATATACATTATACGATTCCCCAAATAAATTGAAAACTTTCAATTTACAATTTATACTTAATTGCCTCAAGTCTCTTTACGAGCTACCAGTGGGACCTAATGGACCTACAGATCAGAAGCTCCAACGATACGAGACTAATTGGCCAAACTCATTGACCAAGTTTAGTCAACATTCGTTAACTGTGGGTCACTCCACTAAACTCGATTATTCAATAACCAAATTACTGAATTACTCAAATAACACTTTATTGAGATCGATTAATTTATTTAATTTACTATCTACGAGTTTTAGGGCATAAAACCCAACAGACACACGTTTCAGTTTTTGAGAGCTCGGAACCCAAAGTTCGTCCCAATGAGAGTTTTTCATATGGTTTGGACGAACTTGGTCCAAACTTTGCTACGTTTGAGTTTTTGGAGAGTTAGGAACTCAAAGTTCGGCCAATGAGAGTTTTTTCGGTGGTTTGGACGACACATGGTCCAAACTTTGCTCCGTTTAAGTTTTTGAGAGCTCGGAACCCAAAGTTCGTCCCAATGAGAGTTCTTTATGTGGTTTAGACGACACATGGTCCAAATTTTGCTCCGTTTCAGTATTTGAGAGCTCGTAAACCAAAGTTCGTCCCAATGAGAGTTTTTCATATGGTTTGGACGAACTTGGTCCAAACTTTGCACCGTTTGAGTTTTTGGGGAGTTAGGAACTCAGAGTTCGGCCCAATGAGAGTTCTTTAGGGTGTTTGCAAGACACATGGTCCAAACTTTGCTCCGTTTCAGTTTTTGAGAGCTCGAAACCGAAAGTTCGTCCCAATGAGAGTTTTTCATATGGTTTGGACGAACTTGGTCCAAACTTTGCTACGTTTGACTTTTTGGAGCTTTAAGAACTAAAAGTTCGGCCAATGAGAGTTTTTTCGGTGGTTTGGATGACACATGGTCCAAACTTTGCTCCGTTTAAGGTTTTGAGAGCTCGGAACCCAAAGTTCGTCCCAATGAGAGTTCTTTATGTGGTTTGGACGACACATGGTCCAAATTTTGCTGCGTTTCAGTATTTGTGAGCTCGTCAACCAAAGTTCGTCCCAATGAGAGTTTTTCATATGGTTTGGACGAACTTGGTCCAAACTTTGCATAGGTTTGAGTTTTTGGGGAGTTAGGAACTCAGAGTTCGGCCCAATGAGAGTTCTTTAGGTGGTTTACAAGACACATGGTCCAAACTTTGCGCCGTTTAAGTTTTTGAGAGCTCGAAACCCAAAGTTCGTCCCAATGAGAGTTTTTCATATGGTTTGGACGAACTTGGTCCAAACTTTGCTCCGTTTGAGTTTTTGGAGAGTTAGGAACTCAAAGCTCGGCCAATGAGAGTTTTTTCGGTGGTTTGGACGATACACGGTCCAAACTTTGCTCCGTTTAAGTTTTTGAGAGCTCGGAACCCAAAGTTCGTCCCAATGAGAGTTCTTTATGTGGTTTGGACGACACATGGGCCAAACTTTGCTCCATTTCGGTATTTGAGAGCTCGTAACCCAATGTTCATCCCAATGAGAGTTTTTCATATGGTTTGGACGAACTTGGTCCAAACTTTGCATCGTTTGAGTTTTTGGGGAGCTAGGAACTCAGAGTTCGGCCCAATGAGAGTTGTTTAGATGGTTTGCAAGACACATGGTCCAAAATTTTCTCCGTTTAAGTTTTTGAGAGCTCGAAACCCAGAGTTCGTCCAAATGAGAGTTTTTCATATGGTTTGGACGAACTTTTTCCAAACTTTGCTCCGTTTGAGTTTTTGGAGAGTTAGGAACTCAAAGTTCGGCCAATGAGAGTTTTTTCGGTGGTTTGGACGACACACGGTCCAAACTTTGCCCCGTTTAAGTTTTTGAGAGCTTGGAACCCAAAGTTCGTCCAAATGAGAGTTCTTTATGTTGCTTCGACGACACATGGTCCAAACTTTGCTTCGTTTAAGTTTTTGAGAGCTCGGAACCCAAAGTTCGTCCCAATGAGAGTTTTTCATATGGTTTGGACGAACCTTGTCCAAACATTGCTACGTTTGAGTTTTTGGAGAGTTAGGAACTTAAAGTTCGGCCAATGAGAGTTTTTTCGGTGGTTTGGACCACACATGGTCCAACCTTTGCTCCGTTTAAGTTTTTGAGAGCCTGGAACCCAAAGTTCGTCCCAATGAGAGTTCTTTATGTGGTTTGGACGACACATGGTCCAAATTTTGCTCCGTTTCAGTATTTCAGAGCTCGTAAACAAAAGTTCGTCCCAATGAGAGTTTTTCATATGGTTTGGACGAACTTGGTCCAAACTTTGCACCGTTTGAGTTTTTGGGGAGTTAGGAACTCAGAGTTTGGCCCAATGAGAGTTCTTTAGGGTGTTTGCAAGACACATGGTCCAAACTTTGCTCCGTTTCAGTTTTTGAGAGCTCGAAACCGAAAGTTCGTCCCAATGAGAGTTTTTCATATGGTTTGGACGAACTTGGTCCAAACTTTGCTACATTTGACTTTTTGGAGCGTTAAGAACTAAAAGTTCGGCCAATGAGAGTTTTTTCGGTGGTTTGGATGACACATGGTCCAAACTTTGCTCCGTTTAAGGTTTTGAGAGCTCGGAACCCAAAGCTCGTCCCAATGAGAGTTCTTTATGTGGTTTGGACGACACATGGTCCAAATTTTGCTGCGTTTCAGTATTTGTGAGCTCGTCAACCAAAGTTCGTCCCAATGAGAGTTTTTCATATGGTTTGGACGAACTTGGTCCAAACTTTGCATAGGTTTGAGTTTTTGGGGAGTTAGGAACTCAGAGTTCGGCCCAATGAGAGTTCTTTAGGTGGTTTACAAGACACATGGTCCAAACTTTGCGCCGTTTAAGTTTTTGAGAGCTCGAAACCCAAAGTTCGTCCCAATGAGAGTTTTTCATATGGTTTGGACGAACTTGGTCCAAACTTTGCTCCGTTTGAGTTTTTGGAGAGTTAGGAACTCAAAGCTCGGCCAATGAGAGTTTTTTCGGTGGTTTGGACGATACACGGTCCAAACTTTGCTCCGCTTATGTTTTTGAGAGCTCGGAACCCAAAGTTCGTCCCAATGAGAGTTCTTTATGTGGTTTGGACGACACATGGGCCAAACTTTGCTCCATTTCGGTATTTGAGAGCTCGTAACCCAATGTTCATCCCAATGAGAGTTTTTCATATGGTTTGGACGAACTTGGTCCAAACTTTGCATCGTTTGAGTTTTTGGGGAGCTAGGAACTCAGAGTTCGGCCCAATGAGAGTTGTTTAGATTGTTTGCAAGACACATGGTCCAAATTTTTCTCCGTTTAAGTTTTTGAGAGCTCGAAACCCAGAGTTCGTCCAAATGAGAGTTTTTCATATGGTTTGGACGAACTTTTTCCAAACTTTGCTCCGTTTGAGTTTTTGGAGAGTTAGGAACTCAAAGTTCGGCCAATGAGAGTTTTTTCGGTGGTTTGGACGACACACGGTCCAAACTTTGCCCCATTTAAGTTTTTGAGAGCTCGGAACCCAAAGTTCGTCCAAATGAGAGTTCTTTATGTTGCTTCGACGACACATGGTCCAAACTTTGCTTCGTTTCAGTTTTTGAGAACTCGGAACCCAAAGTTCGTCCCAATGAGAGTTTTTCATATGGTTTGGACGAACCTTGTCCAAACATTGCTACGTTTGAGTTTTTGGAGAGTTAGGAACTTAAAGTTCGGCCAATGAGAGTTTTTTCGGTGGTTTGGACCACACATGGTCCAACCTTTGCTCCGTTTAAGTTTTTGAGAGCCTGGAACCCAAAGTTCGTCCCAATGAGAGTTCTTTATGTGGTTTGGACGACACATGGTCCAAATTTTGCTCCGTTTCAGTATTTCAGAGCTCGTAAACAAAAGTTCGTCCCAATGAGAGTTTTTCATATGGTTTGGACGAACTTGGTCCAAACTTTGCACCGTTTGAGTTTTTGGGGAGTTAGGAACTCAGAGTTCGGCCCAATGAGAGTTCTTTAGGGTGTTTGCAAGACACATGGTCCAAACTTTGCTCCGTTTCAGTTTTTGAGAGCTCGAAACCGAAAGTTCGTCCCAATGAGAGTTTTTCATATGGTTTGGACGAACTTGGTCCAAACTTTGCTACGTTTGACTTTTTGGAGCGTTAAGAACTAAAAGTTCGGCCAATGAGAGTTTTTTCGGTGGTTTGGATGACACATGGTCCAAACTTTGCTCCGTTTAAGGTTTTGAGAGCTCGGAACCCAAAGTTCGTCCCAATGAGAGTTCTTTATGTGGTTTGGACGACACATGGTCCAAATTTTGCTGCGTTTCAGTATTTGTGAGCTCGTCAACCAAAGTTCGTCCCAATGAGAGTTTTTCATATGGTTTGGACGAACTTGGTCCAAACTTTGCATAGGTTTGAGTTTTTGGGGAGTTAGGAACTCAGAGTTCGGCCCAATGAGAGTTCTTTAGGTGGTTTACAAGACACATGGTCCAAACTTTGCGCCGTTTAAGTTTTTGAGAGCTCGAAACCCAAAGTTCGTCCCAATGAGAGTTTTTCATATGGTTTGGACGAACTTGGTCCAAACTTTGCTCCGTTTGAGTTTTTGGAGAGTTAGGAACTCAAAGCTCGGCCAATGAGAGTTTTTTCGGTGGTTTGGACGATACACGGTCCAAACTTTGCTCCGTTTAAGTTTTTGAGAGCTCGGAACCCAAAGTTCGTCCCAATGAGAGTTCTTTATGTGGTTTGGACGACACATGGGCCAAACTTTGCTCCATTTCGGTATTTGAGAGCTCGTAAATCAATGTTCATCCAAATGAGAGTTTTTGATATGGTTTGGACGAACATGGTCCAAACCTTGCATCGTTTGAGTTTTTGGGGAGCTAGGAACTCAGAGTTCGGCCCAATGAGAGTTGTTTAGATGGTTTGCAAGACACATGGTCCAAATTTTTCTCCGTTTAAGTTTTTGAGAGCTCGAAACCCAGAGTTCGTCCAAATGATAGTTTTTCATATGGTTTGGACGAACTTTTTCCAAACTTTGCTCCGTTTGAGTTTTTGGAGAGTTAGGAACTCAAAGTTCGGCCAATGAGAGTTTTTTCGGTGGTTTGGACGACACACGGTCCAAACTTTGCCCCGTTTAAGTTTTTGAGAGCTCGGAACCCAAAGTTCGTCAAAATGAGAGTTCTTTATGTTGCTTCGACGACACATGGTCCAAACTTTGCTTCGTTTCAGTTTTTGAGAGCTCGGAACCCAAAGTTTGTCCCAATGAGAGTTTTTCATATGGTTTGGACGAACCTTGTCCAAACATTGCTACGTTTGAGTTTTTGGAGAGTTAGGAACTTAAAGTTCGGCCAATGAGAGTTTTTTCGGTGGTTTGGACCACACATGGTCCAACCTTTGCTCCGTTTAAGTTTTTGAGAGCCTGGAACCCAAAGTTCGTCCCAATGAGAGTTCTTTATGTGGTTTGGACGACACATGGTCCAAATTTTGCTCCGTTTCAGTATTTCAGAGCTCGTAAACAAAAGTTCGTCCCAATGAGAGTTTTTCATATGGTTTGGACGAACTTGGTCCAAACTTTGCACCGTTTGAGTTTTTGGGGAGTTAGGAACTCAGAGTTCGGCCCAATGAGAGTTGTTTAGGGTGTTTGCAAGACACATGGTCCAAACTTTGCTCCGTTTCAGTTTTTGAGAGCTCGAAACCGAAAGTTCGTCCCAATGAGAGTTTTTCATATGGTTTGGACGAACTTGGTCCAAACTTTGCTACGTTTGACTTTTTGGAGCGTTAGGAACTAAAAGTTCGGCCAATGAGAGTTTTTTCGGTGGTTTGGACGACACATGGTCCAAACTTTCCTCCGTTTAAGGTTTTGAGAGCTCGGAACCCAAAGTTCGTCCCAATGAGAGTTCTTTATGTGGTTTGGACGAAACATGGTCCAAATTTTGCTCCGTTTCAGTATTTGAGAGCTCGTAAACCAAAGTTCGTCCCAATGAGAGTTTTTCATATGGTTTGGACGAACTTGGTCCAAACTTTGCACCGTTTGAGTTTTTGGGGAGTTAGGAACTCAGAGTTCGGCCCAATGACAGTTCTTTAGGGTGTTTGCAAGACACATGGTCCAAACTTTGCTCCGTTTCAGTTTTTGAGAGCTCGAAACCGAAAGTTCGTCCCAATGAGAGTTTTTCATATGGTTTGGACGAACTTGGTCCAAACTTTGCTACGTTTGACTTTTTGGAGCGTTAGGAACTAAAAGTTCGGCCAATGAGAGTTTTTTCGGTGGTTTGGATGACACATGGTCCAAACTTTGCTCCGTTTAAGGTTTTGAGAGCTCGGAACCCACAGTTCGTCCCAATGAGAGTTCTTTATGTGGTTTGGACGACACATGGTCCAAATTTTGTTGCGTTTCAGTATTTGAGAGCTCGTAACCCAATGTTCATCCCAATGAGAGTTTTTCATATGCTTTGGACGAACTTGGTCCAAACTTTGCATCGTTTGAGTTTTTGGGGAGCTAGGAACTCAGAGTTCGGCCCAATGAGAGTTGTTTAGATGGTTTGCAAGACACATGGTCCAAATTTTTCTCCGTTTAAGTTTTTGAAAGCTCGAAACCCAAAGTTCGTCCAAATGAGAGTTTTTCATATGGTTTGGACGAACTTGGTCCAAACTTTGCTCCGTTTGAGTTTTTGGAGAGTTAGGAACTCAAAGCTCGGCCAATGAGAGTTTTTTCGGTGGTTTGGACGACACATGGTCCAAACTTTGCTCCGTTTAAGTTTTTGAGAGCTCGGAACCCAAAGTTCGTCCCAATGAGAGTTTTTCATATGGTTTGGACGAACTTGGTCCATACTTTGCTACGTTTGAGTTTTTGGAGAGTTAGGAACTCAAAGTTCGGCCAATGAGAGTTTCTTCGGTGGTTTGGACGACACATGGTCCAAACTTTGCTCCGTTTAAGTTTTTGAGAGCTCGGAACCCAAAGTTCGTCCCAATGAGAGTTCTTTATGTGGTTTGGACGACACATGGTCCAAATTTTCTCCGTTTCAGTATTTGAGAGCTCGTAAACCAAAGTTCGTCCCAATGAGAGTTTTGCATATGGTTTGGACGAACTTGGTCCAAACTTTGCACCGTTTGAGTTTTTGGGGAGTTAGGAACTCAGAGTTCGGCCCAATGAGAGTTCTTTAGGTGGTTTGCAAGACACATGGTCCAAACTTTGCTCCGTTTAAGTTTTTGAGAGCTCGAAACCCAAAGTTCGTCCCAATGAGAGTTTTTCATATGGTGTGGACGAACTTGGTCCAAACTTTGCTACGTTTGAGTTTTTGGAGAGTTAGGAACTCAAAGTTCGGCCAATGAGAGTTTTTTCGGTGGTTTGGAAGACACATGGTCCAAACTTTGCTCTGTTTAAGTTTTTGAGAGCTCGGAACCCAAAGTTCGTCCCAATGAGAGTTCTTTATGTGGTTTGGACGACACATGGTCCAAATTTTGCTCTGTTTCAGTATTTGAGAGCTCGTAAACCAAAGTTCGTCCCAATGAGAGTTTTTCATATGGTTTGGACGAACTTGATCCAAAATTTGCACCGTTTGAGTTTTTGGAGAGTTAGGAACTCAAAGTTCGGCCAGTGAGAGTTCTTTCGATGGTTTGGATGACACATGGCCAAAAGTTTGCTCCGTTTAAGTTTTTGAGAGCTCGGAACACAAAGTTCGTCCCAATGAGAGTTCTTTAGGTGGTTTGGACGACACACGGTCCAAACTTTGCTCTGTTTCAGTATTTGAGAGCTCGTAACCCAAAGTTCGTCCCAATGAGAGTTTTTCATATGGTTTGGACGAACTTGGTCCAAACTTTGCTCCGTTTGAGTTTTTGGAGATTTAGGAACTCAAAGTTCGGCCAATGAGAGTTTTTTCGGTGGTCTAGATGACATAAGGTCCAAACTTTTCTCCGTTTAAGTTTTTGAGAGCTCGGAACCCAAAGTTCGTCCCAATGAGAGTTTTTCATATGGTTTGGTCGAACTAATTCCAAACTTTGCACCGTTTTAGTTTTTGGGGAGTTAGGAACTCAAAGTTCGGCCCAATGAGAGTTCTTTAGGTGGTTTGGAAGACACATGGTCCAAACTTTGCTCCGTTTCAGTTTTTGAGAGCTCGGAAACCAAAGTTCGTCCCAATGAGAGTTTTTCATATGGTTTGGACGAACTTGGTCCAAACTTTGCTCCGTTTGAGTTTTTGGAGATTTAGGAACTCAAAGTTCGGCCAATGAGAGTTTTTTCGGTGGTCTGGACGACATAAGGTCCAAACTTTGCTCCGTTTATGTTTTTGAGAGCTCGGAACCCAAAGTTCGTCCCAATGAGAGTTTTTCATATGGTTTGGACGAACTAATTCCAAACTTTGCACCGTTTTAGTTTTTGGGGAGTTAGGAACTCAAAGTTCGGCCCAATGAGAGTTCTTTAGGTGGTTTGGAAGACACATGGTCCAAACTTTGCTCCGTTTCAGTTTTTGAGAGCGCGGAACCCAAAGTTCATCCCAATGAGAGTTTTTCATATGGTTTGGACGAACTTGGTCCAAACTTTGCTACGTTTTAGTTTTTGGAGAGTTAGGAACTCAAAGTTCGGCCAATGAGAGTTTTTTCGGTGGTTTGGAAGACACATGGTCCAAACTTTGCTCCGTTTAAGTTTTTGAGAGCTCGGAACCCAAAGTTCGTCCCAATGAGAGTTCTTTATGTGGTTTGGACGACACATGGTCCCAATTTTGCTCTGTTTCAGTATTTGAGAGCTCGTAAACATAAGTTCGTCCCAATGAGAGTTTTTCATATGGTTTGGACGAACTTGGTCCAAACTTTGCACCGTTTGAGTTTTTGGAGAGTTAGGAACTCAAAGTTCGGCCAGTGAGAGTTCTTTCGATGGTTTGGATGACACATGGCCAAAAGTTTGCTCCGTTTAAGTTTTTGAGAGCTCGGAACACAAAGTTCGTCCCAATGAGAGTTCTTTATGTGGTTTGGACGACACATGGTCCAAATTTTGCTCCGTTTCAGTATTTGAGAGGTCGTAAACCAAAGTTCGTCCGAATGAGAGTTTTTCATATGGTTTGGACGAACTTGGTCCAAACTTTGCACCGTTTGAGTTTTTGGGGAGTTAGGAACTCAGAGTTCGGCCCAATGAGAGTTCTTTAGGTGGTTTGCAAGACACATGGTCCAAACTTTGCTCCGTTTAAGTTTTTGAGAGCTCGAAACCCAAAGTTCGTCCCAATGAGAGTTTTTCATATGGTTTGGACGAAACATGTCCAAACTTTGCTACGTTTGAGTTTTTTGAGAGTTAGGAACTCAAAGTTCGGCCAATGAGAGTTTTTTCGGTGGTTTGGAAGACACATGGTCCAAACTTTGCTCCGTTTAAGTTTTTGAGAGCTCGGAACCCAAAGTTCGTCCCAATGAGAGATCTTTAGGTGGTTTGGACGACACACGGTCCAAACTTTGCTCTGTTTCAGTATTTGAGAGCTCGTAACCCAAAGTTCGTCCCAATGAGAGTTTTTCATATGGTTTGGACGAACTTGGTCCAAACTTTGCTCCGTTTGAGTTTTTGGAGATTTAGGAACTCAAAGTTCGGCCAATGAGAGTTTTTTCGGTGGTTTGGAAGACACATGGTCCAAACTTTGCTCCGTTTAAGTTTTTGAGAGCTCGGAACCCAAAGTTCGTCCCAATGAGAGTTCTTCATGTGGTTTGGACGACACATGGTCCCAATTTTGCTCTGTTTCAGTATTTGAGAGCTCATAAACATAAGTTCGTCCCAATGAGAGTTTTTCATATGGTTTGGACGAACTTGGTCCAAACTTTGCACCGTTTGAGTTTTTGGGGAGTTAGGAACTCAGAGTTCTGCCCAATGAGAGTTCTTTAGGTGGTTTGCAAGACACATGGTCCAAACTTTGCTCCGTTTAAGTTTTTGAGAGCTCGAAACCCAAAGTTCGTCCCAATGAGAGTTTTTCATATGGTTTGGACGAACTTGGTCCAAACTTTGCTACGTTTGAGTTTTTGGACAGTTAGGAACTCAAAGTTCGGCCAATGAGAGTTTTTTCGGTGGTTTGGAAGACAAATGGTCCAAACTTTGCTCCGTTTAAGTTTTTGAGAGCTCGGAACCCAAAGTTCGTCCCAATGAGAGTTCTTTAGGTGGTTTGGACGACACACGGTCCAAACTTTGCTCTGTTTCAGTATTTGAGAGCTCGTAACCCAAAGTTCGTCCCAATGAGAGTTTTTCATATGGTTTGGACGAACTTGGTCCAAACTTTGCTCCGTTTGAGTTTTTGGAGATTTAGGAACTCAAAGTTCGGCCAATGAGAGTTTTTTCGGTGGTCTAGACGACATAAGGTCCAAACTTTTCTCCGTTTAAGTTTTTGAGAGCTCGGAACCCAAAGTTCGTCCCAATGAGAGTTTTTCATATGGTTTGGTCGAACTAATTCCAAACTTGGCACCGTTTTAGTTTTTGGGGAGTTAGGAACTCAAAGTTCGGCCCAATGAGAGTTCTTTAGGTGGTTTGGAAGACACATGGTCCAAACTTTGCTCCGTTTCAGTTTTTGAGAGCTCGGAAACCAAAGTTCGTCCCAATGAGAGTTTTTCATATGGTTTGGACGAACTTGGTCCAAACTTTGCTCCGTTTGAGTTTTTGGAGATTTAGGAACTCAAAGTTCGGCCAATGAGAGTTTTTTCGGTGGTCTGGACGACATAAGGTCCAAACTTTGCTCCGTTTATGTTTTTGAGAGCTCGGAACCCAAAGTTCGTCCCAATGAGAGTTTTTCATATGGTTTGGACGAACTAATTCCAAACTTTGCACCGTTTTAGTTTTTGGGGAGTTAGGAACTCAAAGTTCGGCCCAATGAGAGTTCTTTAGGTGGTTTGGAAGACACATGGTCCAAACTTTGCTCCGTTTCAGTTTTTGAGAGCGCGGAACCCAAAGTTCATCCCAATGAGAGTTTTTCATATGGTTTGGACGAACTTGGTCCAAACTTTGCTACGTTTTAGTTTTTGGAGAGTTAGGAACTCAAAGTTCGGCCAATGAGAGTTTTTTCGGTGGTTTGGAAGACACATGGTCCAAACTTTGCTCCGTTTAAGTTTTTGAGAGCTCGGAACCCAAAGTTCGTCCCAATGAGAGTTCTTTATGTGGTTTGGACGACACATGGTCCCAATTTTGCTCTGTTTCAGTATTTGAGAGCTCGTAAACATAAGTTCGTCCCAATGAGAGTTTTTCATATGGTTTGGACGAACTTGGTCCAAACTTTGCACCGTTTGAGTTTTTGGAGAGTTAGGAACTCAAAGTTCGGCCAGTGAGAGTTCTTTCGATGGTTTGGATGACACATGGCCAAAAGTTTGCTCCGTTTAAGTTTTTGAGAGCTCGGAACCCAAAGTTCATCCCAATGAGAGTTCTTTAGGTGGTTTGGAAGACACATGGTCCAAACTTTGCTCCGTTTAAGTTTTTGAGAGCTCGGAACCCAAAGTTCGTCCCAATGAGAGTTCTTTAGGTGGTTTGGAAGACACATGGTCCAAACTTTGCTCCGTTTCAGTTTTTGAGAGCTCGGAACCCAAAGTTCTTCCCAATTAGAGTTCTTTAGGTGGTTTGGACGACACACGGTCCAAACTTTTCTCTGTTTCAGTATTTGAGAGCTCGTAATCGAAAGTTCGTCCCAATGAGAGTTTTTCATATTGTTTGGACGAACTTGGTCCAAACTTAGCTCCGTTTGAGTTTTTGGAGAGTTAGGAACTCAAAGTTCGGCCAATGAGAGTTTTTTCGGTGGTTTGGACGACACATGGTCCAAACTTTGTTCTGTTTAAGTTTTTGAGAGCTCGGAACCCAAAGTTCGTCCCAATGAGAGTTCTTCATATGGTTTGGACGAACTTGGTCCAAACTTTGCTACGTTTGAGTTTTTGGAGAGTTAGGAACTCAAAGTTCGGCCAATGAGAGTTTTTTCGGTGGTTTGGACGACACATGGTCCAAACTTTGTTCTGTTTAAGTTTTTGAGAGCTCGGAACCCAAAGTTCGTCCCAATGAGAGTTTTTCATATGGTTTGGACGAACTTGGGCCAAAATTTGCACCGTTTGAGTTTTTGGAGAGTTAGGAACTCAAAGATCGGCCAGTGAGAGTTCTTTCGATGGTTTGGATGACACATGGCCCAAAGTTTGCTCCGTTTAAGTTTTTGAGAGCTCGGAACCCAAAGTTCGTCCCAATGAGAGTTCTTTAGGTGGTTTGGAAGACACATGGTCCAAACTTTTCTCCGTTTAAGTTTTTGAGAGCTCGGAACCCAAAGTTCGTCCCAATGAGAGTTTTTCATATGGTTTGGACGAACTAATTCCAAACTTTGCACCGTTTTAGTTTTTGGGGAGTTAGGAACTCAAAGTTCGGCCCAATGAGAGTTCTTTAGGTGGTTTGGAAGACACATGGTCCAAACTTTGCTCCATTTCAGTTTTTGAGAGCTCGGAAACCAAAGTTCGTCCCAATGAGAGTTTTTCATATGGTTTGAACGAACTTGGTCCAAACTTTGCTCCGTTTGAGTTTTTGGAGATTTAGGAACTCAAAGTTCGGCCAATGAGAGTTTTTTCGGTGGTTTGGAAGACACATGGTCCAAACTTTGCTCCGTTTAAGTTTTTGAGAGCTCGGAACCCAAAGTTCGTCCCAATGAGAGTTCTTTATGTTGTTTGGACGACACATGGTCCCAATTTTGCTATGTTTCAGTATTTGAGAGCTCGTAAACATAAGTTCGTCCCAATGAGAGTTTTTCATATGGTTTGGACGAACTTGGTCCAAACTTTGCACCGTTTGAGTTTTTGGGGAGTTAGGAACTCGAGTTCTGCCCAATGAGAGTTCTTTAGGTGGTTTGCAAGACACATGGTCCAAACTTTGCTCCGTTTAAGTTTTTGAGAGCTCGAAACCCAAAGTTCGTCCCAATGAGAGTTTTTCATATGGTTTGGACGAACTTGGTCCAAACTTTGCTACGTTTGAGTTTTTGGAGATTTAGGAACTCAAAGTTCGGCCAATGAGAGTTTTTTCGGTGGTTTGGAAGACAAATGGTCCAAACTTTGCTCCGTTTAAGTTTTTGAGAGCTCGGAACCCAAAGTTCGTCCCAATGAGAGTTCTTTAGGTGGTTTGGACGACACACGGTCCAAACTTTGCTCTGTTTCAGTATTTGAGAGCTCGTAACCCAAAGTTCGTCCCAATGAGAGTTTTTCATATGGTTTGGACGAACTTGGTCCAAACTTTGCTCCGTTTGAGTTTTTGGAGATTTAGGAACTCAAAGTTCGGCCAATGAGAGTTTTTTCGGTGGTCTGGACGACATAAGGTCCAAACTTTGCTCCGTTTAAGTTTTTGAGAGCTCGGAACCCAATGTTCGTCCCAATGAGAGTTTTTCATATGGTTTGGACGAACTAATTCCAAACTTTGCACCGTTTTAGTTTTTGGGGAGTTAGGAACTCAAAGTTCGGCCCAATGAGAGTTCTTTAGGTGGTTTGGAAGACACATGGTCCAAACTTTGCTCCGTTTCAGTTTTTGAGAGCTCGGAAACCAAAGTTCGTCCCAATGAGAGTTTTTCATATGGTTTGGACGAACTTGGTCCAAACTTTGCTCCGTTTGAGTTTTTGGAGATTTAGGAACTCAAAGTTCGGCCAAGGAGAGTTTTTTCGGTGGTCTGGACGACATAAGGTCCAAACTTTGCTCCGTTTAAGTTTTTGAGAGCTCGGAACCCAAAGTTCGTCCCAATGAGAGTTTTTCATATGGTTTGGACGAACTAATTCCAAACTTTGCACCGTTTTAGTTTTTGGGGAGTTAGGAACTCAAAGTTCGGCCCAATGAGAGTTCTTTAGGTGGTTTGGAAGACACATGGTCCAAACTTTGCTCCGTTTCAGTTTTTGAGAGCTCGGAACCCAAAGTTCATCCCAATGAGAGTTTTTCATACGGTTTGGACGAACTTGGTCCAAACTTTGCACCGTTTGAATTTTTGGGGAGTTAGGAACTCAGAGTTCGGCCCAATGAGAGTTCATTAGGTGGTTTGCAAGACACATGGTCCAAACTTTGCTCCGTTTCAGTTTTTGAGAGCTCGGAACCCAAAGTTCATCCCAATGAGAGTTTTTCATATGGTTTGGACGAACTTGGTCCAAACTTTGCTACGTTTGAGTTTTTGGAGAGTTAGGAACTCAAAGTTCGGCCAATGAGAGTTTTTTCGGTGGTTTGAAGACACATGGTCCAAACTTTGCTCCGTTTAAGTTTTTGAGAGCTCGGAACCCAAAGTTCGTCCCAATGAGAGTTCTTTAGGTGGTTTGCACGACACACGGTCCAAACTTTTCCCTGTTTAAGTATTTGAGAGCTCGTAACCCAAAGTTCGTCCCAATGAGAGTTTTTCATATGGTTTGGACGAACTTGGTCCAAACTTTGCTCCGTTTGAGTTTTTGGAGAGTTAGGAACTCAAAGTTCGGCCAATCAGAGTTTTTTCGGTGGTCTGGACGACATAAGGTCCAAAGTTTGCTCCGTTTAAGTTTTTGAGAGCTAGGAACCCAAAGTTCGTCCCAATGAGAGTTTTTCATATGGTTTTGACGAACTTATTCCAAACTTTGCACCGTTTTAGTTTTTGGGGAGTTAAGAACTCAAAGTTCGGCCCAATGAGAGTTCTTTAGGTGGTTTGGAAGACACATGGTCCAAACTTTGCTCCGTTTCAGTTTTTCAGAGCTCGGAACCCAAAGTTCGTCCCAATGAGAGTTTTTCATATGGTTTGGACGAACTTGGTCCAAACTTTGCTACGTTTTAGTTTTTGGAGAGTTAGGAACTCAAAGTTCGGCCAATGAGAGTTTTTTCGGTGGTTTGGAAAACACATGGTCCAAACTTTGCTCCGTTTAAGTTTTTGAGAGCTCGGAACCCAAAGTTCGTCCCAATGAGAGTTCTTTATGTGGTTTGGACGACACATGGTCCAAATTTTGCTCCGTTTCAGTATTTGAGAGCTCGTAAACAAAAGTTCGTCACAATGAGAGTTTTTCATATGGTTTGGACGAACTTGGTCCAAACTTTGCCCCGTTTGAGTTTTTGGGGAGTTAGGAACTCAGAGTTCGGCCCAATGAGAGTTCTTTAGGTGGTTTGCAAGACACATGGTCCAAACTTTGCTCCGTTTAAGTTTTTGAGAGCTCGAAACCCAAAGTTCGTCCCAATGAGAGTTTTTTATATGGTTTGGACGAACTTGGTCCAAACTTTTCTACGTTTGAGTTTTTGGAGAGTTAGGAACTCAAAGTTCGGCGAATGAGAGTTTTTTCGGTGGTTTGGAAGACACATGGTCCAAACTTTGCTCCGTTTAAGTTTTTGAGAGCTCGTGACCCAAAGTTCGTCCCAATGAGAGTTTTTCATATGGTTTGGACGAACTTGGTCCAAACTTTGCTCCGTTTGAGTTTTTGGAGAGTTAGGAACTCAAAGTTCGGCCAATGAGAGTTTGTTCGGTGGTCTGGACGACATAAGGTCCAAACTTTGCTCCGTTTAAGTTTTTGAGAGCTCGGAACCCAAAGTTCGTCCCAATGAGAGTTCTTTATGTGGTTTGGACGACACATGGTCCAAATTTTGCTCCGTTTCAGTATTTGAGAGCTCGTAAACAAAAGTTCGTCCCAATGAGAGTTTTTCATATGGTTTGGACGAACTTGGTCCAAACTTTGCACCGTTTGAGTTTTTGGAGAGTTAGGAACTCAGAGTTCGGCCCAATGAGAGTTCTTTAGGTGGTTTGCAAGACACATGGTCCAAACTTTGCTCCGTTTAAGTTTTTGAGAGCTCGGAACCCAAAGTTCGTCCCAATGAGAGGTCTTTAGGTGGTTTGGACGACACACGGTCCAAACTTTGCTCTGTTTCAGTATTTGAGAGCTCGTAACCCAAAGTTCCTCCCAATTAGAGTTTTTCATATGGTTTGGACGAACTTGGTCCAAACTTTGCTCCGTTTGAGTTTTTGGAGAGTTAAGAACTCAAAGTTCGGCCAATGAGAGTTTTTTCGGTGGTCTGGACGACATAAGGTCCAAACTTTGCTCCGTTTAAGTTTTTGAGAGCTCGGAACCCAAGGTTCGTCCCAATGAGAGTTCTTTATGTGGTTTGGACGACACATGGTCCAAATTTTGCTCCGTTTCAGTATTTGAGAGCTCGTAAACCAAAGTTCGTCCCAATGAGAGTTTTTCATATGGTTTGGACGAACTTGGTCCAAACTTTGCACCGTTTGAGTTTTTGGAGAGTTAGGAACTCAGAGTTCTACCCAATGAGAGTTCTTTAGGTGGTTTGCAAGACACATGGTCCAAACTTTGCACCATTTCAGTTTTTGAGAGCTCGAAACCCAAAGTTCGTCCCAATGAGAGTTTTTCATATGGTTTGGACGAACTTGGTCCAAACTTTGCACCGTTTGAGTTTTTGGGGAGTTAGGAACTCAAAGTTTGGCCCAATGAGAGTTCTTTAGGTGGTTTGCAAGACACATGGTCCAAACTTTGCTCCGTTTCAGTTTTTGAGAGCTCGAAACCCAAAGTTCGTCCCAATGAGAGTTTTTCATATGGTTTGGACGAACTTGGTCCAAACTTTGCTACGTTTGAGTTTTTGGAGAGTTAGGAACTCAAAGTTCGGCCAATGAGAGTTTTTTCGGTGGTTTGGATGACACATGGTCCAAACTTTGCTCCGTTTAAGGTTTTGAGAGCTCGGAACCCAAAGTTCGTCCCAATGAGAGTTCTTTATGTGGTTTGGACGACACATGGTCCAAATTTTGCTGCGTTTCAGTATTTGAGAGCTCGTCAACCAAAGTTCGTCCCAATGAGAGTTTTTCATATGGTTTGGACGAACTTGGTCCGAACTTTGCACCGTTTGAGTTTTTGGGGAGTTAGGAACTCAAAGTTCGGCCCAATGAGAGTTCTTTAGGTGGTTTGCAAGACACACTGTCCAAACTTTGCTCCGTTTCAGTTTTTGAGAGCTCGAAACCCAAAGTTCGTCCCAATGAGAGTTTTTCATATGGTTTGGATGAACTTGGTCCAAACTTTGCTACGTTTGAGTTTTTGGAGAGTTAGGAACTCAAAGTTCGGCCAATGAGAGTTTTTTCGGTGGTTTGGACGACACATGGTCCAAGCTTTGCTCCGTTTAAGGTTTTGAGAGCTCGGAACCCTAAGTTCGTCCCAATGAGAGTTCTTTATGTGGTTTGGACGACACATGGTCCAAATTTTCTGCGTTTCAGTATTTGAGAGCTCGGCAACCAAAGTTCGTCCCAATGAGAGTTTTTCATATGGTTTGGACGAACTTGGTCCAAACTTTGCACCGTTTGAGTTTTTGGGGAGTTAGGAACTCAAAGTTCGGCCCAATGAGAGTTCTTGTCACACCCCCTCCCGGACAACCTGCTAGCTTAGCCCGAAAGACGGCGTGAAGCCAACAGACATCGTCACCTCTAACGATCCCTGGTTACCCTATTGAAACGTTGAACCTGATAAACATACTAATCATAGATATAAAACATTCAATATGAAACACCACACAGCGGAATCCACGGAAACCTTTCAACATACACATGGTGCAGCCCTGACATAACCTGGTTTGGAAAGTAACCTCATATAGATATCACGACCAAAACATATACAACTAGGGTTATACATCCACGACCTCTAGGACGATATTATACAACCCTTACAAAACATTTACAATCTGAACGGACTCAATATACAACTCCAACCACGTACTGGAGCTTGATCTCGAACTTTCAGCAGACGTTGGCAGTGTATCAGGCACCGGGAGCTCGATCTCTACCTGAAAGTGGAAAAACATTTTGAAAGGATGAGCTACGAAGCCCAGTGAGTGACTAACTTTAAAAGTCTAAATCCGGAAGTCAAACACGTGATAAACCTTTAAACGAATAAATATGCTCAATCAAAGCGTTTAACAAAAACGTGTAATGAAAAAGGCTTTCTAAAATATCTCGCAAGTTCGTCATTAAAAATCTAGCAAGGCATATCAAATACATCAAACGTTTTAACTAACATGACCGATCTACGTTGTGTAGGGCACGCCCAGTACAACCAACGTTTACTAGTCCTACGATGTAGTGGGGCCCGCCCAGCACTCACGACAGCATCGTTGTCACGGAGTACACTCAACGTCAACAACGGAATATAACCTGTGTGCACACGGTACCATATAGCCTCGGGCTCAATATCTCAGTCATGTAGTCAATAGAAATCTCAGAAAATCACATGAAAACATTAAAACATGCCTGCTTATCGTTATCTTTCGTAAAACTTAAGCTTACTCAGCTTGCTCATGAAAAACTGGAAATCGTTTAAAAGTACTTGCTAATCCATACTTTACTTTAAAAGATATCGTTTCAGCTATTTTTCATAAAGTCATTAGACACGTGCTCGTATATAAACCTCATTAGAAAATCTGAGCTCAAAACTCATGCTTGAAACCGTTCATAAAAATCATATATCATTCATGGTAAAGCATATAAAACATATAATCATGAACAACCGTTTAAGAACATTTTCGAAATTCATTTTGTCACTCACAGTCTTATCTAGTTCCCCGGTTTGTAGACTCGACCTATTTCCTCTTGGCCTGTCAAATAACCAAAACCGAGCATTAGAACCATAGACAGCTTTGTCTTTCCATGCTCATGAATTTTTAAACAATTGGATTAAGAATCACATTCACATTCTACTTTTCCAGATTTTCCAGATTCTATACCCTAACTTCCAACACCCACAACTTCCTCAATACTGAACCAAAATTAATGCAATACACATCAAACTCTTCATTTTCGAACACTCTACAACTTACCTGAAGAAATGAAAACGAGATTCCCAACCAATGGGTCCAGAAATGCCCCGAAGTCAGACAACACAGATTCGAGCTTCTCTGTTACCCTTTATCTTCCTCCTGAAATTAAACCTACTTAAAGTCATTTTTGGCTCACGAATTCTTCATGAAAGTTGTAGATAATTGAATACGATTTCCAACCATACCAAATAGAGCTTCTGATTCACCTTGTACACCCCATAATGCTCAAAACATCAGAGAAAACCAGAGATCCTCCTGTTTTGCTCGAAACTCCTGTTCTCTATTTTCCATTCCAAAAACTATCCACTTCTCATACGATTTAGGTCAAGCTTCCTTCATGAAATTTGTTAGAAAATGAACTAGCTTCCAATAAAATCAAACCTCACCTCTTGATTCCTTCTGTGTATCTCAAACCGAATAAAAAACCAGAGGTTGACAGTTTGCACCCAGATTCTGCAATGGCTGGCTTTGCATGAACTTTTTCCTATCTTCTTCAACCTCAAACCACGAAATTCTTCTTCTTCTTCTTCCTTCACTCTCTCCTCAAAGTGCTCTGAAAGTTTGAATGGAAAATGATGGAGAAATGAAATGAAATTGGGCTGAAAAATGTGGTTGTCGGTGGTGGGCTTTGTGCTGTCCATTTCCACTTCCTTTCTTTTCTCTTTTTTTTTTTTTTTTTTTTCTTTGCTGATTTCTTTTCTCTCTTTTTTTTTTCTTTTCCTTCCATTTTCCTTTTCCTTTTCCTTTTCCTTTCTTTCCTTTCTTCTTTTAACTTAGTAATCCCAACAAGAGATGACAAGAGAAAATGATCCTAGAGAAGTCTCGGGTTTACAACTTACCTCCCCCTTATGAAATTTCGTCCTCGAAATTTAGAAGTTCTTAGGTGAAGAGTGTCGGGTAACTCCTCCTCATTTGATCTTCTGACTCCCAGGTTGCCTCCTCTACTCCGTGATGTCTCCAAAGAACTTTCACGAGTCGGATCGTTTTGTTCCTCAAAACTTGCTCCTTCCTGTCGAGGATCTGAACCGCTTCCTCCTTATAACTCAAGTCTTCCTTCAGCTCAATTGGTTGCATTTGCAACACATGGGACGGATCTGGAATATATTTCCTCAACATGGACACATGAAAAACATCATGTATTCGAGCGAGTTCCACTGGCAACTCAAGTCTATAGGCTGCTGGTCCAACTCGTTCTATTATCTGGTAAGGTCCAATATATCTAGGACTCAGCTTACCTTTCCTCCCAAAGCGAAGAACACCTTTCCACGGAGATAACTTTAAGAAAACTAGATCTCCAACTTGGAACTCTAAGTCTCTTCGTCGCTTATCTGCATAGGTCTTCTGTCGATCCTGAGCTATTTTTAGATTCTCCCTAATCAGCTTAATATTGTCTGACGTAACTTGTACCAACTCAGGACCAACTAGCTTTCGCTCTCCCACTTCGTTCCAGCACACATAAGTTCTGCATGGTCTGCCATACAAAGCCTCGAATGGTGCCATGCCGATACTAGACTGATAGCTGTTATTATAAGCGAACTCCATAAGTGATAAGTGGGTATCCCAACTTCCCTTAAACTGAAGGACACATGCTCTCAACATGTCCTCTAAGGTCTGGATGGTCCTCTCTGACTGACCATCTGTCTGGGGATGGAACGCTGTACGGAATTTCAACTTTGTCCCCATTGCTTTCTGCACACTAGGCCAAAACTTAGAAGTAAACCTTGGATCCCTATCTGAAACTATGGACACTGGAACTCCATGCTGACTCACAATCCTGTCGACCTATAGTTTAGCTAGCTGATCTAGTGTAGACGTCGCTTTAATCGGTATAAACCGCACTGTCTTGGTGAGTCTATCAACTATTACCCATATACCATCATGTCCACTAAAAGTACGGGGTAATCCAAACAGAAAATCCATGGTAATATGCTCCCACTTCCACTCTGGCACTGGCAGTGGATTAAGGAGTCCTCCTGGCCTCTGTCTTACTGGTTTAACCTGTTGACAGATCAAACATCTATCGACATATTCAGCCATCTCTTGCTTCATACCAGGCCACCAATAAGTTTTCTTCAGAGTTCTATACATCTTGGTGCTTCCTGGATGCATAGCGTTAGCTGAACTGTGAGCTTCCTCTAATATAGCACTCTCAAGCTCACTAATACTCGGAACGCATAGTCTTCCTTGCTTAACTATGGCTCCGTCTGTTCTCAACTCAAATTCTGCCTCTGGGCCTTGCCTGGACTTTGCAAGCATTTTCTGTAAGTTACTATCCTCTGGCTGTCTTCTCACAATCTCTGCTACTAGAGAAGACCTAACCTGAAATTGAGCTAAAAGACTCCCTGAGCTTCCTGCAATCATAACTGCCTTGAAACCTCTTAACTCACATAGCAAGCTTGCTCGAATACCACACAAGGCACTCTTCGGAAGTCTCGACTTCCTACTTAACGCATCTGCTACCACGTTAGCCTTACCTGGATGATATTCTATGGTACAGTCATAGTCTTTAATCAGTTCTAGCCATCGCCTCTGCCTTAGATTCAGCTCTTTCTGATCAAAGATGTACTTCAAACTCTTATGATCTGTGAAAATGTTGCACTTCTCACCGAATAAATAATGTCTCCAGATCTTCAGTGCTAGAACAACTGCTGCGAGCTCAAGATCATGGGTAGGGTAATTACACTCATGCTTCTTCAACTGCCTTGAAGCATAAGCTATCACCTTTCCTTCCTGCATCAGCATGCAACATAATCCTTGCCTTGAAGCATCACAATAGATCACATACCCCTTCCCTGTTACAGGAAGTGCTAGAATAGGTGCTGTCACCAATCTCTTCTTCAGCTCCTGGAAACTCTGTTCGCATTTATCCGACCACTCAAACTTAGCATTCTTCCTTGTCAAAGCTGTCAAGGGTAATGCTAACCGTGAGAAATCCTCAACAAAACGTCTGTAGTATCCGGCCAGGCCTAGGAAACTACGAACCTCTGTTGTACTAGCTGGTCTCTCCCAGTTGACAACAGCTTCCACTTTCTGCGAGTCAACACTAACTCCGTCCGCTGAAACTACATGCCCTAAGAACACCACTTGATTCAACCATAACTCATATTTGCTGAACTTAGCGTATAGTTGTTTATCACGTAGTGTCTGTAGAACAATCCTCAGATGTTCCTCATGGGCTTTCCTGTCAATTGAGTAAACTAGTATGTCATCGATGAACACTATCACAAACTGATCTAAATACTGATGGAAGATCCTGTTCATGAGGTCCATGAAAACTGCTGGCGCATTCGTTAAACCGAATGGCATCACTAAAAACTCATAGTGCCCATACCTCGTCCTGAATGCTGTCTTAGGAATATCTGATTCCCTAACCTTCAGCTGGTGGTATCCTGACCTCAGATCAATTTTAGAGAACACTGTTGCTCCCCTCAACTGGTCAAACAAGTCATCGATGCGTGGTAGAGGATACTTGTTACGTATCGTGACCTTGTTTAACTGTCTGTAATCAATGCATAATCTCGGGGTACCATCTTTCTTCTTCACGAATAACACTAGAGCTCCCCAAGGTGATACGCAAGGCCTGATGTATTCCTTGTCGACTAGTTCTTGCAACTGCACCTTCAGCTCCTTAAGCTCGCTCGGAGCCATCCTGTATGGTGCCTGTGAAATAGGTGATGTTCCTGGTAACAATTCAATAGTGAACTCCACCTCTCTATCAGGTGGCAAACCCGATAAATCAGCTGGGAAAACATTGAGAAATTCGTTCACCACAGGAACATTTTCTGGTTTCAGCTTTTCTTCTTGCACCTCTACCACGTGCGCAAGAAACGCTGTGCAACCTTTCCTCAACAACTTCTCAGCTTTCAGAGCTGAAATCAAACTCGTAGGAATAATCTTCCTCTCACCCCTGAAAACAACTTCAGTCGAACCTGGCTTCTTAAAAGTCACTTCCTTCCTATGGCAATCCATAGAAGCATAGTGAGTGAATAAGAAATCCATTCCCAAAATCACATCCAACGCCTGCAACTCTAGGGGAAGAAGATCCACTAACATACAGAGACCTTCTACTACAACCTCACAATCACGCAACACCTCATTAACTAATAAAATGTCACCAACTGGAGTGCATATGACTAACTCCTCAGATAAAGGCTCTAGCATCCTATTCAGCTTAGTTAAGAACATACTAGAAACAAAGGAATGCGTAGCGCCTGGATCTAATAAAACACGTGCAGGTACATTACAAATCAAAATCGTACCAATGATCACATCTGGTGCATCCTCTGCTTCCTGTTGAGTCATGGCGTAGACTTTTCCCTGCTGCCTAGGTCTCCCCACAACTACCTTCTGCCTTGCACCACTGGTTCCCTCTCCTGTGGCTGCTGGGATTCTCGGCTGCTCAACTGTGTGGGACTCAACTCCCTGGTCCTTCTGAACTGCTGCCCTCAGCTGTGGGCAATCCCTCTTGAAATGCCCTGGTTGTCCACACTGGTAACACACACCGGCGCCAACAAGACATTGACCCCGATGATTCTGCTGCTGGAATTTGGACTCAAAGTTCTCTCATCTCTCATTCTTCTCCATTGCTTGATGCTTCAAGCATTCCCTTCCCATTCCCTATCTTATATAGACTCCCACAAGTCGTTCTTGGCCCGGAGTATAGTAGGGAAGACTCTAGAGGTTGTCCAAGGAGCATAGGAGAGGCAAACACCACAAGGAGTTCAACATAAGTGAGCTACAAAGGTTGGTGTTTTCTAAACTCTCTATTATGTCTTTTCTAGAACATGCATGCTTTAGGAGTAAAATTGAATGTCTTAAGTGCTTTCGATCTTCAATTGCTTCCGCATGTGTAATATGTACACCTTCAATTGGTATCAGAGCATGATTAGAGCACTTAATTCGTTTTAATTTTGCTTTGGTGGGTACCATTTTGAAATTGAATTTTCTGTGTGCTAAAATGGAAGTGTTCTGGTTTGGCAATTTGTTGAGCATTCAAACCTTCATGAAATTGTAATTGCTCGGATATGTAAGAGCGTTAATGTGTGTACTATAGTCTGTAATTTTTATAGAGTCATTAGAGTCCATATAGGCTGTAAAATCGAAGAAAAACCGGAGAAGACGTAGCAGAAAATGAAAATTCCAGCAAGCAGTTTTTTTTCTTCTTCTATTCCAGAATTTTGGTCCGGTTCAGCTGCTGCCTTTTGGTCCGGTTCGGTCTGTTACAGCCTCATTTCACTCATTGCATGGCCGATTCATTGCTTGGATGAGCGGTTCGGGATGGTTCGTGAAGCTCGGGCGTGCTGCAAGTTTATTTATTAATTATTATTGTAATAATTAGTGAAATTGCTTGTGTTTTTTTTTAAAAAAAAATTGCCAAACTATTCCATTTTAGCTTGATTTAATTACTTTATGCATTGTGAATGTATGATTTAATTAAATGGATGTATGTGCATTATGAGCATGCCATATAGTTTTAAAACCCCACCATAGGAAAGCATGTTCATGCATTTGTTTAATTTTAATAAGTGTTATTGATTAATTCAAATGCATGAGGGAAATTTCATGTTTTATTAATATAAGAGTTGTATTAATTTAGGGAGATTCATGCTTGAATGGTTAATTAAAATTGATTAATTCTTATAATAGATATAATTATTAAAAGATAAAATTAACCAAGCATGTAGCATGAAATTTCTTTAGTTTGTTTATAAGTGTTATATTCAAATTAGACTTGTTATGGATTGATTTTATAATTGTTATAAAAAGAGATAGAAATCTAAAATCTATAACAAGATTAAGTGCATGCTCACTTAGGTTAATGAACCTTCAACAATTCGATCAACTTGCATAGTTTAGGTCGATATCTTGTAAAACAACGGTTATGAGAGAACTCACCCGACAAAATGATGTCTAAGGCTGGAGGTATTTAAGTTGACGGTTTACGGAACACCTCCTACCTGGGCATTGAGTCGGTTCTTGAGTTAAGTTTACTCGAGTTTTATGAGCATGCGTGAGCGGTGTGAGGTTTTAAAGTGTTATCACCTAGACATCGTAGTATAAAGAGTTATACAAACCTAGACATAGGTTGTTTCTAAAGGGTGCTTTTCTTATAACTTGAATGATTGATTGTTATATGCTTTAAAACACCATTAGAAAGCATGTTATAGGGTTTATTCATTAAAAGTTATAAGAGTTATAAAAGTTGATGAATAGAAACCGTAAAATCTATAACAAAGAGTTGCATGCTAACATAGGATCTTAGGATCTTGTCATTCTTTAAATGGTTTAAAATGAAGTAGACCTAAGATCGCCTTTTCTAATAGGATTAGAAATATGTCTTACTTAGTTTTTAAAATAGTTTTAAAAATTCGAGTAAGTAGGACATAAGACCTTGGTTATAAGGGAACTCTCCTGGCAAATGGTTCGGAACCTGAGTTGAATTAACCAAAGTCTTAGTAGCATGCAATGTCACTAGGTTATTAAAAGAGTTTAATTCACCTAGACATTTAGTGTAAAGACCTTGTTTAATAAGGCATAGACTTAGATAGATTCATTTAGCCGGAATTTACCTAAGTAATAAGACCCTAAAACTTTACGACACTTTAGTGGGAGGAAAAGTATAGAAACGAAATATTCATATTAAGTTTCTACTCTCACGCCCCTTGAGTTCACACCGTGAGATCCATGCTTGGCCTCGAGGCGCCCTGGGAGCGTCCCCCTACGGATGGTGTTTGCATGGGTTAATATCAAGGTGAATGGGGAAAGTGTTCATAGTAAGTGGGAGAAGGAAACGTGTCAAACGTATCCTGCGGTCTCCATCGTTAGGTTGCACCGTGAGATTCCTATGCGCTGCCTGCGAGTCGCCCTAGGAGCGATCACCCTACGGAGGGCTTGCGCATGGGATTCGGAACAACGCAAACTCCAGAAATGGATAGGGTTTCCTAGGGCCATTCCCAACATTAGCTCTTCCCTACGGTGGCATTGTTGGGGCCGTCCTCTGCGATCTGAAACTGATGGGTAACACTTACAAGATGGTCTTGACCAAATTAACGTTAGCTAATAACTATTGGAGTAAGAGTTATTCTGGGAATAGTATTTGGCCGAGATTGTCTCGATTCAGAGGAGGAGTAGCTGACTGCCCTACGGTAGAGGTTATTCTAAACCCCTGAACTATCGTTGCAAATAAATCAATTGTATATATGGGTCGATGATTGCTTTTGCTAAATCTGATTGGATAAATGTGATTAATGGGTTTAGTGCTTGTTTCTAATAGAGATTAATTTGTTTGTTTCAGCAATATGTCGAAAAACGTATGTGCTTTGTCAAATGCCAAATTAAACGGTTTAGTACATACGACTAAGAATACTTGCTTAAACGCTCAACACGTGGCAAAGAATTTAGGTTTGGTCTCAACTGAGGAATGTCCTCAAACTAACTGCATAGCCAAGAAAAACATGATCCACGACTCTAAATGCGATTTTTTAGTCTTGGAAACGTGTTTAGTGGAAAACGACGATTCTGCCTGGATACTCGATTCAGGTGCCACTAATCACGTATGTTCTTCATTTCAAGGAATGAGTTCCTGGCAACAGCTAATAGCTGGAGAGATGACTCTTAAAGTTGGAACAGGAGAAGTCATCTCGGCTATTGCAGTGGGAGATGTAAAATTATTCTTCACCAAGGAACGTTACATGATATTAGATAATGTATACATAGTTCCGAAAATTAAAAGAAATTTGATTTCTTTATCTTGTTTATTAGAACAAGGTTACTCAATTTCTTTTTCTGTTAATGAAGCGTTCATAACTAAAAGAGGTATTGATGTTTGCTCTACAAACTTGAAGAATAAATTGCATGTTTTGAGACCAATTGAGTCTAAATCTATTTTAAATCACGAGATGTTTAAAACCGCTGAGACTCAACCTAAAAAGCGAAGAGTTTCTCAAGATACCTATCTCTGGCACTTGAGGTTAGGCCATATCAACCTCAATAGGATTGGGAGATTGGTCAAGAGTGGACTTCTAAACAAGTTAGAAGACGACTCGTTGCCTCCTTGTGAGTCATGCCTTGAGGGCAAGATGACAAAACGACCTTTTACCAGAAAAGGTTATCGTGCCAAAGAGCCCCTAGAGCTCATTCATTCGGACCTCTGTGGACCAATGAACATTAGAGCTCGAGGAGGGTACGAATATTTCATCAGTTTCATTGATGATTATTCGAGGTATGGCTATCTCTACCTGTTGCATCATAAGTCCGAAGCTTTTGAAAAGTTCAAAGAGTACAAGGCCGATTTTGAGAACCTATTAGGTAAGACGATAAAAACACTTCGATCCGATCGAACTTGGTCCAAACTTTGCTCCGTTTGAGTTTTTGGAGAGTTAGGAACTCAAAGTTCGGCCAATGAGAGTTTTTTCGGTGGTTTGGACGACACATGGTCCAAACTTTGTCCCCATGAGAGTTCTTTATGTGGTTTGGACGACACATGGTCCAAACTCTGCTCCGTTTCAGTATTTGAGAGCTCGGAACCCAAACTTCATCCCAATGAGAGTTTTTCATATGGTTTGGACGAACTTGGTCCAAAGTTTGCACCGTTTGAGTCTTTGGGGAGTTAGGAACTCAAAGTTCGGCCATATGAGAGTTCTTTAGGTGGTTTGGAAGACACATGGTCCAAACTTTGCTCCGTTTCAGTTTTTGAGAGCTCGGAACCCAAAGTTCGTCCCAATGAGAGTTTTTATATGGTTTGGACGAACTTGGTCCAAACTTTGCACCGTTTGAGTATTTGGGGAGTTAGGAACTCAAAGTTCGGCCATATGAGAGTTCTTTAGGTGGTTTGGAAGACACATGGTCCAAACTTTGCTCCGTTTCAGTTTTTGAGAGCTCGGAACCAAAAGTTCGTCCGAATGAGAGTTCTTTAGGTGGTTTGGATGACACATGGTCCAAACTTTTCTCCGTTTCAGTATTTGAGAGCTCGTAACCCAAAGTTCGTCCGAATGAGAGTTTTTCATATGGTTTGGACGAACTTGGTCCAAACTTTGCACCGTTTTAGTTTTTCGGGACTTAGGAACTCAAAGTTCGGTCCAATGAGAGTTCTTTAGCTGGTTTGGAAGACACATGGTCCAAACTTTGCTCTGTTTCAGTTTTTGAGAGCTCGGAACCCAAAGTTCGTCCCAATGAGAGTTCTTTAGGTGGTTTGGACGACACATGGTCCAAACTTTGCTCCATTTCAGTATTTGAGAGCTCGTAACCCAAAGTTCGTCCCAATGAGAGTTTTTCATATGGTTTGGACGAACTTGGTCCAAACTTTGCTCCGTTTGAGTTTTTGGAGAGTTAGGAACTCAAAGTTCGGCCAATAAGAGTTTTTTCGGTGGTTTGGACGACACATGGTCCAAACTCTTCTCCGTTTAAGTTTTTTAGAGCTCGGAACCCAAAGTTCGTCCCAATGAGAGTTCTTTAGGTGGTTTGGACGACACATGGTCCAAACTTTGCTCCATTTAAGTATTTGAGAGCTCGTAACCCAAAGTTCGTCCCAATGAGAGTTTTTCATATGGTTTGGACGAACTTGGTCCAAACTTTGCTCCGTTTGAGTTTTTAGAGAGTTGAGAACTCAAAGATTGGCCAATGAGAGTTTTTTCGGTGGTTCGGACGACACATGGTCCAAACTCTTCTCCGTTTAAGTTTTTGAGAGCTCGGAACCCAAAGTTCGTCCCCATGAGAGTTCTTTATGTGGTTTGGACGACACATGGTCCTAACTTTGCTCCGTTTCAGTATTTGAGAGCTCGGAACCAAAAGTTCGTCCGAATGAGAGTTCTTTAGGTGGTTTGGATGACACATGGTCCAAACTTTTCTCCGTTTCAGTATTTGAGAGCTCGTAACCCAAAGTTCGTCCGAATGAGAGTTTTTCATATGGTTTGGACGAACTTGGTCCAAACTTTGCACCGTTTTAGTTTTTCGGGACTTAGGAACTCAAAGTTCGGTCCAATGAGAGTTCTTTAGCTGGTTTGGAAGACACATGGTCCAAACTTTGCTCCGTTTCAGTTTTTGAGAGCTCGGAACCCAAAGTTCGTCCCAATGAGAGTTCTTTAGGTGGTTTGGACGACACATGGTCCAAACTTTGCTCCATTTCAGTATTTGAGAGCTCGTAACCCAAAGTTCGTCCCAATGAGAGATTTTCATATGGTTTGGACGAACTTGGTCCAAACTTTGCTCCGTTTGAGTTTTTGGAGAGTTAGGAACTCAAAGTTCGGCCAATAAGAGTTTTTTCGGTGGTTGGGACGACACATGGTCCAAACTCTTCTCCGTTTAAGTTTTTGAGAGCTCGGAACCCAAAGTTCGTCCCAATGAGAGTTCTTTAGGTGGTTTGGACGACACATGGTCCAAACTTTGCTCCATTTCAGTTTTTGAGAGCTCGGAACCCAAAGTTCGTCCCAATGAGAGTTCTTTATGTGGTTCGGAAGACACATGGGCCAAACTTTTCTCCATTTCGTTATTTGAGTGCTCGTAACCCAATTTTCGTCCCCATGAGAGTTTTTCATATGGTTTGGACGAACTTGGTCCAAACTTTGCACCGTTTTAGTTTTTCGGGACTTAGGAACTCAAAGTTCGGTCCAATGAGAGTTCTTTAGCTGGTTTGGAAGACACATGGTCCAAACTTTGCTCCGTTTCAGTTTTTGAGAGCTCGGAATCCAAAGTTCGTCCCAATGAGAGTTCTTTAGGTGGTTTGGACGACACATGGTCCAAACTTTGCTCCATTTCAGTATTTGAGAGCTCGTAACCCAAAGTTCGTCCCAATGAGAGTTTTTCAGATGGTTTGGACGAACTTGGTCCAAACTTTGCTCCGTTTGAGTTTTTAGAGAGTTAAGAACTCAAAGATTGGCCAATGAGAGTTTTTTCGGTGGTTCGAACGACACATGGTCCAAACTCTTCTCCGTTTAAGTTTTTGAGAGCTCGGAACCCAAAGTTCGTCCCCATGAGAGTTCTTTATGTGGTTTGGACGACACATGGTCCTAACTTTGCTCCGTTTCAGTATTTGAGAGCTCGTAACCCAAAGTTCGTCCAATTGAGAGTTTTTCATATGGTTTGGATGAACTTGGTCCAAACTTTGCACCGTTTTAGTTTTTTGGGACTTAGGAACTCAAAGTTCGGCCCAATGATAGTTCTTTAGGTGGTTTGGAAGACACATGGTCCAAACTTTGCTCCGTTTCAGTTTTTGAGAGCTCGGAACCCAAAGTTCGTCCCAATGAGAGTTCTTTATGTGGTTTGGAAGACACATGGGCCAAACTTTTCTCCATTTCGTTATTTGAGAGCTCGTAACCCAATTTTCGTCCCCATGAGAGTTATTCATATGGTTTGGACGAACTTGGTCCAAAGTTTGCACCGTTTAAGTGTTTGGGGAGTTTGGAACTCAAAGTTCGGCCCCTTGAGAGTTCTTTAGGTGGTTTGGAAGACACATGGTCCAAAATTTGCTCCGTTTCAGTTTTTGAGAGCTCGGACCCAAAAGTTCGTCCCAATGAGAGTTTTTCATATGGTTTGGACGAACTTGGTCCAAACTTTGCTCCGTTTGAGTTTTTCGAGAGTTTGGAACTCAAAGTTCGGCCAATGAGAGTTTTTTCGGTGGTTTGGATGACACATGTTCCAAACTTGGCTCCGTTTAAGTTTTTTAGAGCTCGGAACCCAAAGTTCGTCCCCATGAGAGTTCTTTATGTGGTTTGGACGACACATGGTCAAAACTTTGCTCCGTTTCAGTATTTGAGAGCTCGTAACCCAAAGTTCGTCCTAATGAGAGTTTTTCATATGGTTTGGACGAACTTGGTCCAAACTTTGCACTGTTTTAGTTTTTTGGGACTTAGGAACTCAAAGTTCGGCCCAATGAGAGTTCTTTAGGTGGTTTGGAAGACACATGGTCCAAACTTTGCTCCGTTTCAGTTTTTGAGAGCTCGGAACCCAAAGTTCGTCCCAATGAGAGTTCTTTAGGTGGTTTGGACGACACATGGTCAAAACTTTGCTCCATTTCTGTATTTGAGAGCTAGTAACCCAAAGTTCGTCCCAATGAGATTTTATCATATGGTTTGGACGAACTTGGTCCAAACTTTGCTCCGTTTAAGTTTTTGGAGAGTTAGGAACTCAAAGTTCGGCCAATGAGAGTTTTTTCGGTGGTTTGGACGACACATGGTCCAAACTCTTCTCCGTTTAAGTTTTTGAGAGCTCGAACCCAAAGTTCGTCCCAATCAGAGTTCTTTAGTTGGTTTGGACGACACATGGTCCAAACTTTGCTCCATTTCCGTATTTGAGAGCTCGTAACCCAAAGTTCGTCCCAATGAGAGTTTTTCATATGGTTTGGACGAACTTGGTCAAAACTTTGCTCCGTTTTAGTTTTTGGAGAGTTAGGAACTCAAAGATCGGCCAATGAGAGTTTTTTCGGTGGTTTGGACGACACATGGTCCAAACTCTTCTCCGTTTAAGTTTTTGAGAGCTCGGAACCCAAAGTTCGTCCCCATGAGAGTTCTTTAAGTGGTTTGGACGACACATGGTCCTAACTTTGCTCCGTTTCAGTATTTGAGAGCTCGTAACCCAAAGTTCGTCCAATTGAGAGTTTTTCATATGGTTTGGACGAACTTGGTCCAAACTTTGCACCTTTTTAGTTTTTTGGGACTTAGGAACTCAAAGTTCGGCCCAATGAGAGTTCTTTAGGTGGTTAGGAAGACACATGGTCCAAACTTTTCTCCCTTTAAGTTTTTGAGAGCTCGGAACCCAAAGTTCGTCCCAATGAGAGTTCTTTATGTGGTTTGGAAGAGACATGGGCCAAACTTTTCTCCATTTCGGTATTTGAGAACTTGTAACCCAATTTTCGTCCCAATGAGAGTTATTCATATGGTTTGGACGAACTTGGTCAAAACTTTGCACCGTTTTTGTTTTTGGGGACATAGGAACTCAAAGTTCGGCCCAGTGAGAGTTCTTTAGGTGGTTTGGAAGACACATGGTCCAAAGTATGCTCCGTTTCAGTTTTTGAGAGCTCGGAACCCAAACTTCATCCCAATGAGAGTTTTTCATATGGTTTGGACGAACTTGGTCCAAAGTTGGCACCGTTGGAGTGTTTGGGGAGTTTGGAACTCAAAGTTCGGCCCCTTGAGAGTTCTTTAGGTGGTTTGGAAGACACATGGTCCAAACTTTGCTCCGTTTCAGTTTTTGAGAGCTCGGAACCCACAGTTCGTCCCAATGAGAGTTTTTCATATGGTTTGGCGAACTTGGTCCAAACTTTGCACCGTTTGAGTATTTGGGGAGTTAAGAACTCAAAGTTCGACCATATGAGAGTTCTTTAGGTGGTTTGGAAGACACATGGTCCAAACTTTTCTCCGTTTCAATTTTTGAGAGCTCGGAACCCAAAGTTCGTCCGAATGAGAGTTCTTTAGGTGCTTTGGACGACACATGGTCCAAACTTTGCTCCGTTTCAGTATTTGAGAGCTCGTAACCCAAAGTTCGTCCCAATGAGAGTTTTTCATATGGTTTGGACGAACTTGGTCCAAACTTTGCACCGTTTGAGTGTTTGGGGAGTTTGGAACTCAAAGTTCGGCCCCTTGAGAGTTCTTTAGGTGGTTTGGAAGACACATGGTCCAAACTTTGCTCCGTTTCAGTTTTTGAGAGCTCGGAAGCAAAGGTTCGTCCCAATGAGAGTTTTTCATATGGTTTGGACAAACTTGGTCCAAACTTTGCTCCGTTTGAGTTTTTGGAGAGTTTTGAACTCAAAGTTCGGCCAATGAGAGTTTTTTCGGTGGTTTGGATGACACATGGTCCAAACTTTGCTCCGTTTAAGTTTTTGAGAGCTCGGAACCCAAAGTTCGTCCCCATGAGAGTTCTTTATGTGGTTTGGACGACACATGGTCAAAACTTTGCTCCGTTTCAGTATTTGAGAGCTCGTAACCCAAAGTTCGTCCTAATGAGAGTTTTTCATATGGTTTGGACGAACTTGGTCCAAACTTTGCACTGTTTTAGTTTTTTGGGACTTAGGAACTCAAAGTTCGGCCCAATGAGAGTTCTTTAGGTGGTTTGGAAGACACATGGACATAACTTTGCTCCGTTTCAGTTTTTGAGAGCTCGGAACCCAAAGTTCGTCCCAATGAGAGTTTTTCATATGGTTTGGACGAACTTGGTCCAAACTTTGCTCCGTTTGAGTTTTTGGAGAGTTAGAAACTCAAAGTTTGGAACAATGAGAGTTCTTTAGGTGGTTTGGACGACATATCGTCTAACTATGCTCCGTTTCAGTTTCGGGAGCTCGAAGCACATAGTTCGTCCTAATGAGAGTTTTTCATATGGTTTAGACGAACTTGGTCCAAACTTTGCTCCGTTTTAATTTTTGGTGTGTTAGGAACTCAAAGTTCGTCCCAATGAGAGTTCTTTAGGTGGTTTGGACGACACATGGTCCAAACTTTGCTCCGTTTCAGTTTTTGAGAGCTCGGAACCCAAAGTTCTTCCCATGTGAGTTTTTCATGTGGTTTGGACGAAATTGGTCAAAACTTTGCTCCGTTTGAGTTTTTGGAGTGTTAGGAAGTCAAAGTTCGTCCCAATGAGAGTTCTTTAGGTGGTTTGGACGACACATGGTCCAAACATTGCTCCGTTTCAGTTTTTGAGAGCTCGGAACCCAAAGTTCTTCCCATGTGAGTTTTTCATGTGGTTTGGACGAAATTGGTCAAAACTTTGCTCCGATTGAGTTTTTGGAGAGTTAGGAACTCAAAGTTCAGCCCAATGAGAGTTCTTTAGGTGGTTTGGATGACACATGGTCCAAACTTTTCTCCGTTTCAGTATTTGTGAGCTCGGAACCCAAAGTACGTCCCAATGAGATTTTTCATATGGTTTGGACGAACACATGGTCCAAACTTTGCTACGTTTGAGTTTTTGGAGAGTTAGGAACTCAAAGTTCGGCCCAATGAGAGTTCTTTAGGTGGTTTGGACGACACATCGTCCAAACTATGCTCCGTTTCAGTTTTTGAGAGCTCGGAACACAAAGTTCTTCCCAATGAGAGTTTTTCATATGGTTTGGATGAACTTGGTCCAACCTTTGTTCCGTTTGAGTTTTTGGAGACTTAGAAACTCAAAGTTCAGCCCAATGAGAGTTCTTTAGGTGGTTTAGACGACACATGGTCCAAACTTTGCTCCGTTTCACTATTTGAGAGCTCCGAACCCAAAGTTCTTCCCAATGAGAGTTTTTCATATGGTTTGGACGAACTTGGTCAAAACTTTTCTCCGTTTGCGTTTTTGGAGAGTTAGGAACTCAAAGTTCGGCCCAATGAGAGTTCTTTCGGTGGTTTGGACGACACATGGTCCAAACTTTGCTCCATTTCAGTATTTGAGAGCTCGGATCCCAAAGCTCGTCCCACTGAGAGTTTTTCATATGGTTTGGAAGAACTTGGTCCAAACTTTGCATCGTTTGAGTTTTTGGGGAGTTAGGAACTCAAAGTTCGGCCCAATGAGAGTTCTTTAGGTGGTTTGGAAGACACATGGTCCAAACTTTGCTCCGTTTCAGTTTTTGAGAGCTCGGAACCCAAAGTTCGTCCCAATGAGAGTTTTTCATATGGTTTGGACGAACTTGGTCCAAACTTTGCTCCGTCTGAGTTTTTGGAGAGTTAGAAACTCAAAGTTTGGCCCAATGAGAGTTCTTTAGGTGGTCTGGACGACATATCGTCTAACTATGCTCCGTTTCAGTTTTTGAGAGCTCGAAACACATAGTTCGTCCTAATGAGAGTTTTTCATATGGTTTAGACGAACTTGGTCCAAACCTTGCTCTGTTTTAATTTTTGGAGTGTTATAAACTCAAAGTTCGTCCCAATGAGAGTTCTTTAGGTTGTTTGGACGACACATGGTCAAAACTTTGCTCCGTTTCAGTTTTTGAGAGCTCGGAACCAAAAGTTCTTCCCATGTGAGTTTTTCAGGTGGTTTGGACGAAATTGGTCAAAATTTTGCTCCGTTTGAGTTTTTGGAGTGTTAGGAAGTCAAAGTTCGTCCCAATGAGAGTTCTTTAGGTGGTTTGGACGACACATGGTCCAAACTTTGCTCCGTTTCAGTTTTTGAGAGCTCGGAACCCAAAGTTCTTCCCATGTGAGCTTTACATGTGGTTTGGACGAAATTGGTCAAAACTTTGCTCCGATTGAGTTTTTGGAGAGTTAGGAACTCAAAGTTCAGCCCAATGAGAGTTCCTTAGGTGGTTTGGATGATACATGGTCCAAACTTTTCTCCGTTTCAGTATTTGTGAGCTCGGAACCCAAAGTTCGTCCCAATGAGATTTTTCATATGGTTTGGACAAACTTTGTCCAAACTTTGCTACGTTTGAGTTTTTGGAGAGTTAGGAACTCAAAGTTCGGCCCAATGAGAGTTCTTTAGGTGGTTTGGACGACACATCGTCCAAACTATGCTCCGTTTCAGTTTTTGAGAGCTCGGAACACAAAGTTCTTCCAAATGAGAGTTTTTCATATGGTTTGGATGAACTTGGTCCAACCTTTGCTCCGTTTTAGTTTTTGGAGACTTAGAAACTCAAAGTTCAGCCGAATGAGAGTTCTTTAGGTGGTTTCGACGACACATGGTCCAAACTTTGCTCCGTTTCAGTATTTGAGAGCTCGGAACCCAAAGTTCTTCCCAATGAGAGTTTTTCATATGGTTTGGACGAACTTGGTCCAAAATTTTCTCCGTTTGAGTTTTTGGAGAGTTAGGAACCCAAAGTTCGGCCCAATGAGAGTTCTTTCGGTGGTTTGGACGACACATGGTCCAAACTTTGCTCCGTTTCAGTATTTGAGAGCTCGGAACCCAAAGTTCGTCCCACTGAGAGTTTTTCATATGGTTTGGAAGAACTTGGTCCAAACTTTGCATCGTTTGAGTTTTTGGGGAGTTAGGAACTCAAAGTTCGGCCCAATGAGAGTTCTTTAGGTGGTTTGGAAGACACATGGTCCAAACTTTGCTCCGTTTCAGTTTTTGAGTGCTCGGAACCCAAAGTTCGTCCCAAATGAGAGTTTTTCATATTGTTTGGACGAACTTGGTCCAAACTTTGCTCCGTTTGAGTTTTTGGAGGGTTAGGAACTCAAAGTTCGGCCCAATGAGAGTTCTTTATGTGGTTTGGACGACACATGGTCCAAACTTTTCTCCGTTTATCAAACAACCATCGGGCTCAGTGGCTGAGTGAGTGATTATCCTTGGTTTCTCCTTGGTGGGGGTTCGATCCTCCATATATGTAGTTTACTCTTTATTTAACCACCCAAATTTTTGCTCCATGCTGGGGGTTCGATCCTGCATATACGCAGTTTACTGTTTATTTAACCGCCCAATTTTTGGTTGCTCCATGGTGGGGGTTCGATCCTGCATATACGCAGTTTACTGTTTATTTAACCACCCAAATTTTTATCAAACAACCAGCTGGCTCAGTGGCTGAGTGAGGGATTTTCCTTGGTTGCTCCATGGTGGGGGTTCGATCCTGCATATACGCAATTTACTGTTTATTTAACTACCCAATTTTTTATCAAACAACCACCTGGCTCAGTGGCTGAGTGAGTGATTATCCTTGGTTGCTCCTGGCTCAGTGGCTGAGTGAGTGATTATCCTTGGTTGCTCCATGGTGGGGGTTTCGATCCTGCATATACGCAGTTTACTGTTTATTTAACCGCCCAATTTTTTTTTCTGCATATACGCAGTTTATTGTTTATTTAACACCCAAATTTTTTTGCTCCATGGTGGGGGTTTGATCCTGCATATACGCAGTTTACTGTTTATTTAACCGCCCAAATTTTTTAAAATTTTTAGGGTTTCTAGTTTTCTTTGTTCTCTCTCCTTCACGTAATTGGACAGGGTTTAGAGGGACTGGTCCCGGCAAGGCGGCGCCGTCGCCGTCCTTGTTTTTCTTCCGGTTGGGTGTTGTTGCAGGTCATTGCATGTATTGGATGGTCGGATGTGATCGTTCGTGTTGGGTGGTCTTTTGTTGGATCTATTGGTGATCAATTCATGTTGGCTTGGCCTTTTTCGAATTGTTTTATGGTACTGATTGTATTAGGTGTTGAGCCTGGCGTTTGTGCAAATTGTGTTGAGGGTTTCATCGTGGTTGTGGGTGATTGGACCGCTTGATTTTGGCGGTGGGATTTATCTGGCGATGGTGCGTTTTTGTTGTGAACACTGATTGGGGTTGGCGGTGGAAGATTGTACCGTCTGGATTTTGGGTTTCCTCGTCTTCTTGCTATGCGTAAACGGTGGTTGTCCGAGTGGTTTTTCGGCTGAGCGATGGGGAAGAAACGATCTCCATCGAAGGGGAAGGTCCTGTTGTCTGATTTGCAAGTTGCTCTAAAGGCGCAAGCGAGGGCTGACAGGTCTTTGGTTGAGGATTCGGCCGTGAAATCTGATGGGTCTGGTTATAAGGCGCTGGCGTCTTCTCTTGTTGTGAAGGATTTAAAGTCGGACGGAGATGTGGTTCTAGGGGTCAAGGAGTCGAGGTTGGTAGCAGATCAGTTGAAGGTGACGAGCAAGTCTGATTCATCGGTTATGGGTTCTTCTTCGGCTACGTTGAAGGAGGTTGCTCTGCCGCCGGTGGAGAAGAGTGTCGTGGACGATTCCTTTGTGCAGGCGGTGGCTAGGTCGAACTCGCTCCACTCTCGGGTATGGGGCAGTGCGGGTCGGGTGGATGGTGGATCCGTGAAGGGTAAGATTACTCAATCTGTGAGGCCTTCGTCAAGTGGGCCATATGGGTCGTATGAGTCTCAATCTTTGAAGTCAACTACGTTGGGTGGGCTGGGTGATCAAACCGTGAAGGCTTTGTCGAGTGGGCTGGGTGAGTCTCAAACTGTGAAGGCTTTGTCAAGTGGGTTGGGTGAGTCTCAAGCCGTGAACGCTTTGTTAAGTGGGTTGGTTGGTGATCAATCCGTGAAGGAGGGTCCGATTGGGGCTTCAAGTGGGTCGATTGGGCCTTCTAAGGGGATGGGTTCATCTTCTATTAAAGGTGAGGTGAGGTCTTGGGCTGCATTATTTGGGACACCTAATTCTTCTTCAATGTCTAAGCTTCAATTTGTTCTGCCTATGGTAGTAAATGGTCGTCGGGTGGATATTGTGAATGAGGGGATTAAATTGTGGCATTGCTCACTTGTGGGCCAATTTGTGGACTCTCGAGTTACTTTCCCTGTCTTATCTCGGTTACTTAATCGCATTTGGGGGCATCTTGAGGAGCCTTCTATTACAATGATGGAAAGTGGCCTTATTGTTTTCCAGTTTAGACAGGAAGCGTCATGTGATTGGATTTTGTCGAATGGTCCATGGCATATTGGAGGTAAGCCTCTTCTACTTCGTAAGTGGTTTCTGGGTATTGTTCCTCAAACCTTCTCTTTTGATAGTGTGCCCATTTGGGTGAAGTTGTCAAATTTGCCGCTTGAGTTATGGACATCGAGTGGGATTAGTGTGGTGGCTAGTGCTATTGGTAGGCTGGTGTGCCTTGATAAGGCGACAGAGGAACGACGTCGGTTGTCTTTTGCAAGGTGTGTGTAGAAATTGAGCCGAAGGATGAATTACCTAGCTCGGTGGATGTTTGTCTGAGGGGAACAAACTTTGTTATTCCAATTGAGTATGCTTGGATACCTAGAAGATGCTCCCATTGTTGCGTGTTTGGGCATTCGTTTTGTGCGAGTAGGCCGAAGCAGGGCCATGTGGTATCCAACGTTCAGCCCTCTCTTCCTAGCCCGAAGAGGCCTGTGGCAGAGGTTTCACGTATTGTTACTCAGGGTTCTATCCCAGTAGGGACGGGTGTTCAACCACCTTCTCCTAGCCCGATGGGGCCTGTGGTAGAGGGTTCGCAGTTAGTTACTCAGGTCCCTAGCTCGGTGGGGCCCAAGAGTCATGCCAGTTCCCGTTAGGGGGTTGATGGGAAGACCTTGGCCGTTATCCCGGAGGTTACCGATCCTCCTCCGTTAGCTATGGTGACTCCTAAGTCGAACTACATTACGTATGAGTGTGCTCCTCAGTTTAGTGTTGATTCCTTATGGGGCAAGGGAGGCTTCCCTTCTCCTTGAGTTATTCATGTTAGGTGTAGTTGATTGGTTGTCAGTTGTCTTAGTATGTTCAGAAATATAGTCGTTGATAGTAATCAATCCAAGTATAAATTGACAAAATCAAGTAGTACCTGGTAAGTCCAGGGTCGATTCCACAGGGAAGGGATATTCACAAAGTCTTTAACAATATTTACTGATCTAAACTCAAAAACGTATGATATTATTTAAAAGAATAAACAAAAGATTTGGTATATTTGGAAAGTAAATACTTGCATAAAACAACACATGTGACGAGAATGAAAGGAAAATTTATGAGGAGAATAAAATTAAGGTTGTTGCGGTTGCAACCTCATGCGTTTATAATAACCTTGTAGCGCATACTTTGATTAATTGATCCATTAATGCCTGAGTGAGAAAAAAAAATCATAAGTTTCCCTTCCGGTACTTGTGAACCCGAGACTTTCCCTTAGATAATTTTCTCTTATCATCTATTGTGGCTTCATGGTTGAATCTAAGTTGTTGGAAATTATACACTTAAAAAGAAAGGAGATGGGAAAGAAGAAAAGAAAATAAATGGAAAAGGAAAAGGAAAAGGAAAAGGGAAAAAAAAAAAAAAAAAAAAAAGAAAAGAAATGAAGTGGGAATGGACAGCAAGAAGGGCACCACCGACTAGCATTCTTATCAGCCCATTATCAGCCTCATTTCTCATCCTTTTCCACTAAAACTTTCAGAGCACTTTAAGGAGAGAGTGAAGGAGGAGGAAGAAGAAGAATTTCGTGGTTTGAGGTTGAAGAAGAAAGGGAAAAGCTCATGCAAAGCCAGCCATTGCAGGATCTGAGATCAACCTGTCAACCTCTGGTTTTGTATTCGGTTTGAGCTACACAGAAGGAATCAAGAGGTGAGGTTTGATTTTCTTGAAAGTTAGTTCATTTTCTAACAAAATTCATGAAGGAAGCGTGACCTAAATCGTATGAGAAGTTGATGGTTTTTGGAATGGAAAACAGAGCACAGGATTTTCGAGCAAAGCAGGAGGATCTCTGGTTTTCTCTGATGTTTTGAGCATTCTGGGGTGTACAAGTTGAATCAGAAGCTCTATTTGGTATGGTTGGAAAGCTTATTCAATTATCCACAACTTTCATGAAAAATTCGTGCGCCAAAAATGACTTGAAGTAGGTTTAATTTCAGGAGGAAGATAAAGGGTAACAGAGAAGCTCGAATCTGTGTTGTCTGATTTCGGGGAATTTCTGGACAAATTGGTTGGGAATCTCGTTTTCATTTCTTCAGGTAAGTTGTAGAGTGTTCGAAAATGAAGAGTTTTATGTGTATTTCATTAATTTTGGTTCAGCATTGAGGATGTTATGGGTGTTGGAAATTAGGGTATAGAATCTGGAAAATCTGGAAAAGTAGAATGTGAATGTGATTCTTAATCCAATTGTTTAAAAAGTCATGAGCATGGAAAGACAAAGCTATCTATGATTCTAATGCTCGGTTTTTGTTATTTGACAGGCCAAGAGGAAATAGGTCGAGTCTACAAACCGGGGAACTAGATAAGACAGTGAGTGACAAAATGAATTTCGAAAATGTTCTTAAACGGTTGTTCATGATTATATGTTTTACATGCTTTCCTATGAATGATACATGGTTTTTATGAACGGTTTCAAGCATGAGTTTTGAGCTCAGATTTTCTAATGAGGTTTATATACGAGCACGTGGCTAATGACTTTATGAAAAGTAGCTGAAACGATATCTTTTAAAGCAAAGTATGGATTAGCAAGTACTTCTAAATGATTTTCGGTTTTCCACGAGCAAGCTGAGTAAGCTTAAGTTTTACGAAAGATAAAGATAAGCAGGCATGTTTTAATGTTTTCATGTGATTTTCTGAGATTTCTATTGACTACATGACTGAGATATTGAGCCCGAGGCTATATGGTACCGTGTGCACACAGGTTATATTCCGTTGTCGACGTTGAGTGTACTTCGTGACAAGGATGCTGTCGTGAGTGCTGGGCGGGCCCCACTACGACAAAGACGATGGGAGTGCTGGGCGGGCCCCACTACATCGTAGGACTAGTAAACGTTGGTTGTACTGGGCGTGCCCTACACAACGTAGATCGGTCATGTTAGTTAAAACGTTTGATATACTTGATATGCCTTGCTAGATTCATAATGACGGACTTGCGAAATGTTTTAGAAAGCCTTTATCCTTACACGTTTATGTTAAACGCTTTGACTGAGCATATTTATACGTTTAAAGGTTTATCACGTGTTTTGACTTCCAGATTTAGAGTTTTAAAATTAGTCACTCACTGGGCTTCGTAGCTCATTCTTTCAAAATGTTTTTCACTTTTCAAGTAGAGATCGAGCTCCCAGTGCTTGATACACTGCCAACGTCTGCTGAAAGTTCTAGATCAAGCTCCAGTACGTGGTTGGAGTTGTATATTGAGTCCGTTCATATTGTAAATGTTTTGTAAGGGTTGTATAATATCGTCCTAGAGGTCGTGGATGTATAACCCTAGTTGTATATGTTTTGGTCGTGATATCTATATCAGGTTACTTTCCAAACCAGGTTATGTCAGGGCTGCACCATGTGTATGTTGAAAGGTTTCCGTGGATTCCGCTGTGTGGTGTTTCATATAGAATGTTTTATATCTATGATTAGTATGTTTATCAGGTTCAACGTTTCAGTAGGGTCAACAGGGATCGTTAGAGGTGACGATGTCTGTTGGCTTCACGCCGTCTTTCGGGCTAAGCTAGCAGGTGGTCCGGGAGGGGGTGTGACAACTTGGTATCAGAGCAGTAAGCTCCATGGGAAAAGAGACATGACAGTTAGTGCTAAGAAAATCCAGGAAGTAAATAGTTAGACGTTGGGTCAGTTCAGATAGAACTAGCGGAGTATGGTCCGAGTATTGTTGAGAGTGAGTCCAGTCAGGACTAGAATGTAGGTATAAGTTTAGTATCATGCATATGAGTGAAGTATCTATAGCATGTCTGATGTGTTGATATGTTATAGGAGTCATGCCACCACGTACCGGCAGACGACGCAGGCAGAATCAGGACGGGAAGCAGGATCCTACCCAAAGTCAATCTGAGAGGGGATCCAGTACCCCGAGAGGTCAGAATGAGGCAGGGAGTGAGCGATTTGCTAGATCTGCACAGGAGATCGGTAGGCCAGAGAGAGCAGGGCCTAGTGATCCGGAAAAGATGTATGGGATTGAACGGTTGAAGAAGTTAGGAGCCGCAGTGTTTGAGGGTTCCACGGATCCAGCTGACGCCGAGGTCTGGTTGAATATGTTGGAGAAGTTAGGAGCCGCATTGCTTTGCCTTCTTCCCCTAATTCTCCCATTAGGGAGTTCCATGCGGCCACTTCCCGCTCAGAAAACTGCGGCGAAGTGGTTTGCGCTGTGATTGATGGTGGAGGGGAAATGTTTGCGGCAGAAGAAGAAGAAGGGACAGAGTCTAATGTGAGTGAAGTTGAGGAGTTTGGTGGTGGAAGAAGGAGGGGCATCGAAGGGAATGGTGATGGAAATGGGGTTAGGTTTCGAGGGGTGGTAAGATTTTGTGTGGGTTGAAGGGTGACTGGTTGTATGATAAAGAAGAAGTGTCCAGGGGTGCAATATCGAGCACCTCTGGTGGGTTGGTAGTGAAGATGGGTGGTTGTTCGAGGTCGATGAGCTCGTTTCCCTCAGTTTCCATGGAATCACGCATTGTCTCCCCTTCGGTTTGGCTCTGGTTTTCCTCACTAGAAGAAGAACTGGTTTCTTTGAGCGGTCCTTCAACCTCTGGTGAGGACGGGGAAGCTTCATCTGCGTATCCGACAACTGAAAGGTTTTGGGAATCCGACATTGCAAGGGTTCGGTGAAGCTTAGAGAGAGAAACAAGGGTTTGGGGCTTTTGCAAGGATGAAGAAGATGAAAGAAATGAGGAAGAGAAAGAGAAACCACATCCTTATTTTATAGCTAACGTAAGGCACTGTGTTCTTTGGTACTGGTGCCCTTTCGCATCCATGTAGGTCGGTTATCATGATTATCATGGGGGGATGTGAGCGGTTGCCTTGGTTATTGTGCAAAAACAGGGATTAGTGCGGCTCATTAAATTAAAACATGATTATGGTTGCGCCTCCAATGCGAGAGAGATACAGATGGATTGGGACATGCGATGGGATTTCCTTCTAAGGCTCTCTCGCAACAAAAACTACTAACACAATGATTCTATCAAAATTCTAACACAACTAATGCGAGTCAATCATGCGATGTGTTCGAGCTTACTAAAATACTAACGCAATAAAATAAACATGCGGAAAGAAACAAATAATTACAACTTCTAACCTGTTGTGCTCTTACGCTAGGTCCTGACGTAACTGAGAGCACTTTTTATCCTGGACCTATTTTGTCTTGCTTCTTTAAGGCGGATCTTTCAGAAGAATAATCTCAACTACCTCGTCCAAGGTTCCTTCAATGTACGGTTTTACTCTTTGCCCGTTGACTTTGAAAATTCTCTTTCCATTAGTAGAATGTAGGTCCACTGCCTCATGTGGATATACTTTATGGATAGTAAATGGGCCCGACCACCTGGATTTTAGCTTACCTGGAAAGAGACGTAAGCGAGAACTAAATAACAATACTTTCATACCTTCTCTGAGATCGTTTTTGCATATTCTTCGATCATGCCATTGTTTTTGTTTTTCTTTACTGATCTTGGCATTTTCATATGCACCTCTTCTGAATTCTTCGAACTCTGACAGTTGACGCAATCTTTCTTGTCCTGCGACTTCTAGATCAAAATTTAGATGTTTCATTGCCCAATGCGCCTTGTGCTCCAATTCTAAGGGCAAATGACAAGCCTTGCCAAACACCAACGCATATGGAGATGTTCCTATGGGTGTTTTGAAGGCTGTGCAGTATGCCCACATCGCATCATCTAGGTGTTGCGCCCAATCTTTCCTGCTTGTGCTGACAACTTTCTCAAGAATTTTCTTAATCTCCCTGTTCGATACTTCAGCTTGTCCATTGCTTTGCGGGTGATAAGCTGTTGCGATATGATGTTTAACATTGTATTTCTGCAACAACTTCTACATGATCTTATTTATGAAATGGGTCCCTTCATCACTAATCATTCTGCGTGGTACACCAAATCTTGTAAAAATATTCTTTTTAAGAAATTTTGCCACGGTCGTCGCATCGTTCTTTACGCACGTGATTGCCTCCACCCACTTTATTACGTAGTCAACTGCGAGGAGTATATATTGATATCCTTGCGACGATGGGAAAGGTCCCATGAAATCAATGCCCCAGATATCAAACGACTCAATTTCTATTATGTAGTTTTGTGGCATCTTGTTCCTTGCGCTGATATTGCCAGTGCGTTGGCACTTGTCGCAACTATCCACATATTTCTTTGCGTCCTGGAACAAAGTTGGCCACCAATAACCACTCTGTAATACTTTAGTCGTGGTGCGTCGACCTCCAAAGTGTCCCCCATATGGGGCTTCATGACAGGCTTCCAAAATTCACATCGCATCCCTATGTCCAACCCATCTCCTGGTGATCTGGTCAGGTCCCCTACGATAGAGAAAAGGGTCATCCCATAAATAAAATTTTAATTCATGAAAGAATTTCTTACGGTGTTGCGGCTGAGTATTCCTCAGGTAAGACCCCTGCGACAAGGTAGTTTGCGATGTCCGTAAACCAAGGTTCTTCATCATTAATCATCAAAAGCTTATCGTCAGGAAATTCTTCTACGATAGGGATTCTTGACGCATCTACCCTTTCAGGATTCTCCAATCGTGACAAATGATCTGCGACCAAATTCTCACTCCCCTTTTTGTCCTTGATCTATAGGTCAAATTCATGCAGCAATAAGATCCACCTGATCCACCTAGGTTTCGCATCTTTTTTTGTGATAAGATATTTTATCGCCGCATGATCTGTATAGACAACGACTTTGGAGCCAATTAAATAAGCACAAAATTTGTCAAAAGCATACACAACCGCCAATAATTCCTTCTCGGTTGTTGAAAACAAGCATACATGACTCTGGATGAGCTTCATCCAAACTTTGCTTCGTTAGGAACTCAAAGTTCGGCCCAACGACAGTTCTTTTGGTGGTTTGGACGACACATGGTCCAAACTTTTCTCCATTTCAGTTTCTGAGAGTTCGGAACCAAAAGTTCGTCCCAATGAGAACTTTTCATATGGTTTGGACAAACTTGGTCCAAACTTTGCTCCGTTTGAGTTTTCGGAGAGTTACAAACTCAAAGTTCGGCCCAATGAGAGTTCTTTAGGTGGTGTGGACGACACATGCTTCAAACTTTGCTCCGTTTCAGTTTTTCAGACTTCGGAACACAAAGTTCGTCCCAATGAGAGTTCTTCATATGGTTCGGACGAGCTTGATCCAAACTTTTCTTCGTTTGGGTTTTGGAGAGTTAGGAACTCAAAGTTCGGCCCAACGACAGTTCGTTGGGTGGTTTGGACGACACATGGTCCAAGCTTTTCTCCGTTTCAGTTTTTGAGAGTTCGGAACCCAAAGTTCGTCCCAATGAGAACTTTTCATATGGTTTGGACGAACTTGGTCCAAACTTTTCTCTGTTTGAGTTTTTGGAGAGTTAGGAACTCAAAGTTCGGCCCAATGAGAGTTCTTTAGGTGGTTTGGACGACAAATGGTTAAAACTTTTCTCCGTTTCAGTTTTTGAGAGCTCGGAACACAAAGTTCGTCCCAATGAGAGTTTTTCATATGGTCTGCATGAACTTGGTCAAAACTTTGCTTCGCTTGAGTTTTTGGAGAGTTAGGAACTCAAAGTTCGGCCCAATGAGAGTTCTTTAGGTGGTTTGGACGACACATGGTCCAAACTATTCTCCATTTCAGTTTTTTAGAGCTCGGAACCCAAAGTTCGTCCCAATGAGAACTTTTCATATGGTTTGGACGAACTTGGTCCAAACTTTGCTCCGTTTGAGTTTTTGGAGAGTTAGGAACTCAAAGTTCGGCCCAATGAGAGTTCTGTAGGTGGTTTGGACGACAAATGGTTCAAATTTTGCTCCGTTTAAGTTTTTTAGAGCTCGGAACACAAAGTTCGTCCCAATGAGAGTTTTTCATATGGTGTGTATGAACTTGGTCCAAACTTTCCTCCGTTTGACTTATTGGAGAGTTAGGAACTCAAAGTTCGGCCCAATGAGAGTTCTTTAGGATGTTTGGACGACGGATGGTCGAAAGTTCGCTCCGTTTCAGTGTTTGAGAGCTCGGAACCCAAAGTTCATCCCAATGAGAGTTTTTCATATGGTTTGGACGACCTTCATCCAAACTTTGCTTTGTTTGAGTTTTTGGAGAGTTAGGAACTCAAAGTTCGGCCCAACGACAGTTCTTTGGGTGGTTTGGACGACACATGGTCCAAACTTTTCTCCGTTTCTGTTTTTGAGAGTTCGGAACCCAAAGTTCGTCCCAATGAGAACTCTTCATATGGTTTGGACGAACTTGGTCTAAACTTTGCTCCGTTTGAGTTTTTGGAGAGTTACGAACTCAAAGTTCGGCCCAATGAGAGTTCTTTAGGTGGTGTGGACGACACATGCTTCAAACTTTGCTCCGTTTCAGTTTTTGAGAGCTCGGAAAACAAAGTTCGTCCCAATGAGAGTTTTTCATATGGTTTGGATGAACTTGGTCCAAACTTTGCTCCGTTTGAATTTTTTGAGAGTTAGGAACTCAAAGTTCGGCCCAATGAGAGTTTTTTAGGTGGTTTGGACGACAAATGGTTCAAACTTTGCTTCGTTTCAGTTTTTGGGAGCTCGAAAAACAAAATTCGTCCCAATGAGAGTTTTTCATATGCTTTGTATGAACTTGGTCCAAACTTTAAACCATTTGACTTTTTGGAGAGTTAGGAACTCAACGTTCGGCCCAATGAGAGATCTTTAGGTGGTTTTGACGACACATGGTCCAAACTTTGCTCCGTTTCAGTTTTTGAGAGCTCGGAACCCAAAGTTCGTCCCAATGAGAGTTTTTCATTTGGTTTGGACGAGCTTGATCAAAACTTTGCTTCGTTTGGGTTTTTGGAGAGTTAGGAACTCAAAGTTCGGCCCAATGAGAGTTCTTTAGGTGGTTTGGACGACACATGGTCCAAACTTTTCTCCGTTTCAGTTTTTGAGAGTTCGGAACCCAAAGTTCGTCCCAATGAGAACTTTTCATATGGTTTGGACGAACTTGGTCTAAACTTTGCTCCGTTTGAGTTTTTGGAGAGTTAGGAAGTCAAAGTTCGGCCCAATGAGAGTTCTTTAGGTGGTTTGGACGACAAATGGTTAAAACTTTTCTCCGTTTCAGTTCTTGAGAGCCCGGAACACAAAGTTCGTCCCAATGAGAGTTTTTCATATGGTCTGTATGAACTTGGTCCAAACTTTGCTCCGTTTGAGTTTTTGGAGAGTTAGGAACTCAAAGTTCGGCCCAATGAGAGATCTTTAGGTGGTTTGGACGACACATGGTCCAAACTATTCTCCATTTCAGTTTTTTAGAGCTACGAACCCAAAGTTCGTCCCAATGAGAACTTTTCATATGGTTTGGACGAACTTGGTCCAAACTTTGCTCCGTTTGACTATTTGGAGAGTTAGGAACTCAAAGTTCGGCCCAATGAGAGTTCTTTAGGTGGTTTGGACGACACATGGTCCAAACTTTTCTCCGTTTCAGTTTTTGAGAGTTCGGAACCCAAAGTTCGTCCCAATGAGAACTTTTCATATGGTTTGGATGAACTTGGTCCAAACTTTGCTCTGTTTAAGTTTTTGGAGAGTTAGGAACTCAAAGTTCGGCGCAATGAGAGTTCTTTAGGTGGTTTGGACGACAAATGGTTAAAACTTTGCTCCGTTTCAGTTTTTGAGAGCTCGGAACACAAAGTACATCCCAATGAGAGTTTTTCATATGGTCTGTATGAACTTGGTCCAAACTTTTCTCCGTTTGAGTTTTTGGGGAGTTAGGAACTCAAAGTTCGGCCCAATGAGAGATCTTTAGGTGGTTTGGACGACACATGGTCCAAACTATTCTCCATTTCAGTTTTTGAGAGCTACGAACCCAAAGTTCTTCCCAATGAAAACTTTTCATATGGTTTGGACGAACTTGGTCCAAACTTTGCTCCGTTTGACTATTTGGAGAGTTAGGAACTCAAAGTTCGGGCCAATGAGAGTTCTTTAGGTGGTCTGGACGACACATGGTCCAATCTTTTCTTCGTTCAAGTTTTTGAGAGCTCGGAACCCAAAGTTCATCCCAATGAGAGTTTTTCATATGGTTTGGACGAGCTTGATCCAAACTTTGCTTCGTTTGGGTTGTTGGAGAGTTAGGAACTCAAAGTTCGGCCCAATGAGAGTTCTTTAGGTGGTTTGGACGACACATGGTCCAAACTTTTCTCCGTTTCAGTTTTTGAGAGTTCGGAACCAAAAGTTCGTCCCAATGAGAACTTTTTATATGGTTTGGATGAACTTGGTCCAAACTTTGCTGTGTTTCAGTTTTTGGAGAGTTAGGAACTCAAAGTTCGGCCCAATGAGAGTGCTTTAGGTTGTTTGGACGACAAATGGTTCAAACTTTGCTCCGTTTCAGTTTTTTAGAGCTCGAAACACAAAGTTCGTCCCAATGAGAGTTTTTCATATGGTCTGTATGAACTTGGTCCAAACTTTGCTCCGCTTGAGTTTTTGGAGAGTTAGGAACTCAAAGTTCGGCCCAATGAGAGATCTTTAGGTGGTTTGAACGACACATGGTCCAAACTATTCTCCATTTCAGTTTTTGAGAGATCGGAACCCAAAGTTCGTCCCAATGAGAACTTTTCATATGGTTTGGACGAACTTCGTCCAAACTTTGCTCCGTTTGACTTTTTGGAGAGTTAGGAACTCAAAGCTCGGCCCAATGAGAGTTCTTTAGGTGGTCTGGACGACACATGGTCCAAACTTTTCTTCGTTTCAGTTTTTGAGAGATCGGAACCCAAAGTTCGTCCCAATGAGAGTTTTTCATATGGTTTGGACGAGCTTGATCCAAACTTTGCTTCGTTTGGGTTGTTGGAGAATTTGGAACTCAAAGTTCGGCGCAATGAGAGTTGTTTAGGTGGTTTTGACGACACATGGTCCAAGCTTTTCTCCGTTCCAGTTTTTGAGAGTTCGGAACCCAAAGTTCATCCCAATGAGAGTTTTTCATATTGTCTGTATGAACTTGGTCCAAACTTTGCTCCGTTTGAGTTTTTGGAGAGTTAGGAACTCAAAGTTCGGCCAAATGGGAGATCTTTAGGTGGTTTGGACGACACATGGTCCAAACTATTCTCCATTTAAGTTTTTCAGAGCTCGGAACCCAAAGTTCGTCCCAATGAGAACTTTTCATATGGTTTGGACGAACTTGATCCAAACTTTGCTTCGTTAGAGTTTTTTGAGAGTTGGGAACTCAATGTTCGGCCGAATGAGAGTTCTTTAGGTGGTTTGGACGACAAATGGTTCAAACTTTGCTCCGTTTAAGTTTTTGAGAGCTTGGAACACAAAGTTTGTCCCAACGAGAGTTTTTCATATTGTGTGTATGAACTTGGTCCAAACTTTGCTCCGTTTGAGTTTTTGGAGACTTAGGAACTCAAAGTTCGGCCCAATGAGAGTTCTTTAGGTGGTTTGGACGACAAATGGTTCAAACTTTGCTCCGTTTCAGTTTTTGAGGGCTCGGAACACAAAGTTCGTCCCAATGAGAGTTTTTCATATGGTCTGTATGAACTTGGTCCCAACTTTGCTCCGCTTGAGTTTTTGGAGAGTTAGGAACTGAAAGTTCGGCCAAATGAGAGATCTTTAGGTGGTTTGGACGACACATGGTCCAAACTATTCTCCATTTCAGTTTTTGAGAGCTCGGAACCCAAAGTTCGTCCCAATGAGAACTTTTCATATGGTTTGTACGAACTTCGTCCAAACTTTGCTCCGTTTGACTTTTTGGAGAGTTAGGAACTCAAAGTTCGGCCCAATGAGAGTTCTTTAGGTGGTTTGGACGACACATGGTCCAAACTTTTCTTCGTTTCAGTTTTTGAGAGCTCGGAACCCAAAGTTCGTCCCAATGAGAGTTTTTCATATGGTTTGGACGAGCTTGATCCAAACTTTGCTTCGTTTGGGTTTTTCGAGAGTTAGGAACTCAAAGTTCGGCCCAATAAGAGTTCTTTAGGTGGTTTGGACGACACATGGTCCAAACTTTTCTCCGTTTCAGTTTTTGAGAGTTCGGAACCGAAAGTTCGTCCCAATGAGAACTTTTCATATGGTTTGGACGAACATTGTCTAATTTTTGCTCCGTTTGAGTTTTTGGAGAGTTAGGAAGTCAAAGTTCGGCCCAATGAGAGTTCTTTAGGTGGTTTGGACGACAAATGGTTAAAACTTTGCTCCGTTTCAGTTTTTGAGAGCTCGGAACACAAAGTTCGTCCCAATGAGAGTTTTTCATATGGTCTGTATGAACTTGGTCCAAACTTTGCTCCGTTTGAGTTTTTGGAGAGTTAGGAGCTCAACGTTCGGCCCAATGAGAGTTCTTTAGGTGGTTTGGATGACACATGGTCCAAACTTTGCTCCGTTTCAGTTTCTGAGAGCTCGGAACCCAAAGTTCGTCCCAATGAGAGTTTTTCATATGGTTTGGACGAAATTGATCCAAACTTTGCTTCGTTTGGGTTTTTGGAGAGTTAGGAACTCAAAGTTCAGCCCAATGAGAGTTCTTTAGGTGGTTTGGACGACACATGGTCCAAACTTTTCTCCGTTTCAGTTTTTGAGAGTTCGGAACCCAAAGTTTGTCCCAATGAGAACTTTTCATATGGTTTGGACGAACTTGGTCCAAACTTTGCTCCGTTTGAGTTTTTGGAGAGTTAGGAACTCAAAGTTCGGCCCAATGAGAGTTCTTTAGGTGGTTTGGACGACAAATGGTTCAAACTTTGTTCCGTTTCAGTTTTTGAGATCTCGGAACACAAAGTTCGTCCCAATGAGAGTTTTTCATATTGTCTGTATGAACTTGGTCCAAACTTTGCTCCGTTTGACTTTTTGGAGAGTTAGGAACTCAAAGTTCGGCCCAATGAGAGTTCTTTAGGTGGTTTGGACGACACATGGTCCAAACTTTTCTCCGTTTCAGTTTTTAGAGCTCGGAACGCAAAGTTCGTCCCAATGAGAACTTTTCATATGGTTTGGACGAATTTCGTCCAAACTTTGCTCCGTTTCTGTATTTGAGAGCTCGGAACCCAAAGTTCGTCGTAAAGAGAGTTTTTCATATGGTTTGGACAAACTTGGTCCAAACTTTGCTTCGTTTGAGTTTTTCGGGCGTTAGGAACTCAAAGTTCGGCCCAATGAGAGTTATTTAGGTGGTTTGGACGAAACATGGTCCAAACTTTGCTCCGTTTTAGTTTTTGAGAGCTCGAAACCCAAAGTTCGTCCCAATGAGAGTTTTTCATATGGTTTGGACGAACTTGGTCCAAACTTTTCTCCGTTTGAGTTTTTAGAGAGTTAGGAACTCAAAGTTCGGCCCAATGAGAGTTCTTTAGGTGGTTTGGACAACACATGGTCAAAACTTTTCTCCATTTCAGTTGTTGAGCGCTCGGAAGCCATAGTTCGTCCCAAAGAGAGCTTTTCATATGGTTTGGACGAACTTGGTCCAAAATTTGCTCCGTTTGAGTTTTTGGAGAGTTAGGAACTCAAAGTTCGGCCCAATGAGAGTTCTTTAGGTGGTTTGGACGACACATGGTCCAAACTTTGCTCAGTTTCAGTTTTTGAGAGCTCGGAAGCCAAAGTTCGTCCCAATGAGAGTTTTTCATATGGTTCCGACGAATTTTGTCCAAACTTTGCTCCGTTTGATTGATATTTACTGACAATCCCTACTGCATAACAAATGTCAGGCCTTGTACACAACATGGCATACATTAGGCTACCTACTGCAGAGGCATAGGGAAAACGTCTCATGTCCTCAACTTCTTGAGGTGTCTGAGGACACTATTCCTTAGACAAAATAATTCCGTGCCTGAAAGGTAATAGTCCTTTCTTGGAATTTTGCATTTTATATCTAACCAACAATTTGTCGATATAAGACGCTTCAGACAGGGCTAGCGTTTTGTTCTTTCGGTTTCGAACAATTTGGATCCCTAGAACAAATTGTGCCTCACCCAAATCTTTCATTTGGAATTGAGTTGCTAGCCATAGTTTAATGTCAGTTAGATAACCTACATCATTCCCGATGAGTAGGATATCATCTACATACAGTACTAAGAAAGCTACGGAGTTGTTGATGATCCTTTTGTAAACACAAGGCTCATCAACGTTTTGTTCAAAGCCATAATATTTGATCGCAGTATCAAATCTCATATTCCAGGATCTAGATGCTTGTTTTAATCCATAAATGGATCGTTTAAGCTTGCAAACTTTTTGCTCTTGATCCTGAGCTATGAACCCCTCTGGCTGAGACATGTAGATACTTTCTTCAAGATTACCGTTCAGAAAGGCAGTCTTGACATCCATTTGCCATATTTCATAATCGTAAAACGTGGCAATGGACAAAAGTATCCGGATCGACTTTAACATGGCAATAGGGGAGAAGGTTTCTTCATAGTCAATCCCCTCCCGTTGGGTAAAACCCTTTGCCACAAGTCGTGCCTTAAAGGTCTGTACCTTTCCAGCAGCGTCTCGTTTTCTCTTGTAGATCCATTTACACCCTATGGGTCTAACCCCTTCAGGTTGATCTACAAGATCCCATACTGAATTAAAATGCATGGACTCGATTTCCAAGTCCATGGCTTTAATCCACTCGTTCTTGTCAACATCATCCATTGCCTGTTTAAAGGTTAATGGATCCTCGATTCCGTCATCAGGTATGACGACTGGAGTTTCAGTTAAACCCAAATAGCGATCAGGTTGTCTAACAACCCTCCCACTACGTCGAGGTTCTCTTATTTCTTGAGAAGGACGCGATTGACTCGAGGTGCCAGCATCACCAACAACTCTTGTTGATGTTTCTGTAGCTTCGTTTGATAGTTCACTTAAAACGACTTTACTTCGTGGCTTGTGATCTCTGAGGTGGTCTTCTTCTAGGAATGTACAATTTGTCGATACAAGTACTTTATTTTCCTCTGGATCGAAGAAGTATCCACCTCTCGTTTCTTTGGGATAGCCTACAAATAGGCAAAATTTAGAACGAGGTTCTAATTTCTTTGGATTTGCTTCTAGCACGTATGCAGGGCATCCCCAAATTCTAAAATGTCGTAAACTAGCTTTACGTCCTTTCCAGAGCTCAAACGGTGTTTCAGAAACACTCTTTGAGGGAACTACGTTCAAAATATAAACTGCAGTCTCTACTACATAACCCCAAAACGAGTTAGGCAACTGAGCATAACTCATCATCGAACGAACCATGTCCAACAAGGTTCTGTTTCTCCTTCCGATACACCGTTTTGTTGAGGTGTACCAGGGGCTGAGAGTTGGGACGTAATTCAATGCTCTATCAAATAGTCTTGAAAACTTGAGTCCATGTACTCTCTACCTCGATCGGATCGAAGTGTTTTTATCGTCTTACCTAATAGGTTCTCAACCTCGGCCTTGTACTCTTTGAACTTTTCAAAAGCTTCAGACATATGATGCAACAGGTAGAGATAGCCATACCTCGAATAATCATCAATGAAACTGATGAAATATTCGTACCCTCCTCGAGCTCTAATGTTCATTGGTCCACAGAGGTCCGAATGAATGAGCTCTAGGGGCTCTTTGGCACGATAACCTTTTCCGGTAAAAGGTCGTTTTGTCATCTTGCCCTCAAGGCATGACTCACAAGGAGGCAACGAGTCGTCTTCTAACTTGTTTAGAAGTCCACTCTTGACCAATCTCCCAATCCTATTGAGGTTGATATGGCCTAACCTCAAGTGCCAGAGATAGGTATCTTGAGAAACTCTTCGCTTTTTAGGTTGAGTCTCAGCGGTTTTAAACATCTCGTGATTTAAAATAGCTTTAGACTCAATTGGTCTCAAAACATACAATTTATTCTTCAAGTTTGCAGAGCAAACATTAATACCTCTTTTAGTTATGAACGCTTCATTAACAGAAAAAGAAATTGAGTAACCTTGTTCCAATAAACAAGATAAAGAAATCAAATTTCTTTTAATTTTCGGAACTATGTACACATTATCTAATATCATGTAACGTTCCTTGGTGAAGAATAATTTTATGTCTCCCACTGCAATAAATTTTGAAGTTTAAATCTATCTTCGACGAAGAGATCGTCAGAAGCTATTTACGTTCATCTACTCCAGAGGACTGCTGTGAAGGACTGTTGCGGTTGGTGGTCCCGGTCGTAAGACGCAAAGAAGAGCGCAGTGAATCCGTTGGTCAGCCTACCTTGCCTTCTTGCCAAAAGAGTAAGTGAAGGTACATATCTTTTGATTTTCAATTCGAAGAAAATAGTTATTAATTTTAAAAATTTATCGTTTGAATTTTTGAAAATTTTTTTTCTTTAATTGATCCATGTCTCTCTTAAGGAAAATTCTGTTTAAGACACTTCCTTCAAAACCAGCTCCTTCTAAGGAGCTAACTCAAAATGAAATCGAGGACCAGCATATGGTCTCATCTGGCTCTGACATTTCCAATGAAGCTTTGCATATAGCAAAGATCGAAAACAACCTTCAAGTCTGGGGTCTACCCAAGCTTGACAATAAGACAATCTATATGCACAACACGTTCAATTTCAAAGAACAACATTGCATAAAGATTGTTGAACGCAAAATCCCAGTCTATGGGAATATTGATTCTATTCAATTATTTCCAAAAGACGATATCCTCAAACACCGAAAGGATTTTCAATTCCTCCATATAGGAGCTGTTCAAGTTGCTCTCCGTCCCATGTTCAGAACGGGTCTTGACACTCCTGTTCTTGCAATCTTGAGAGATAGACGTCACAAAGACTTCTCTAACTCTCTTCTTGGAATCATCGAGTCCAATCTTGCCGATGGTCCAGTCTATTTCAATTGTTTCCCAAATTTTATGGTGGCTCTTGATGACCCCCATATTCTCAAGACCTTGACCCTTGAAGTTACAGGTCAAGGTTTGAATCTTGAAGAAGGTGTCAAGAAGATGACGCTTCTATACAAGATCACCTACAAAACTCTTACTTCCTCAATGGAACCAAAAGCATTGGTTCAATCCCCTAAAGGGAAAACCATGCTTATTGAAACCAACATCAATAAATCCTCTGTAAGCGTCCCAAAGATGCTTTCATGGGATAATCTTACTAAGAATCCTTCTTGGACAATCGAAAATGCCTTTGTCCCAAAAAAGAAAGAGAAAGAACTTTCCCATATAGTCGAACATCCTGATGGGAGAGTTGAAATCAAGTTTGAGGATGAAGAACCTCGTTTCCCTGTGGTAAAGGAAAACATGAACAGAAAAGAGTTCATGAGCTCCAGACCAAGTACCTCTGGCATTAGGCCAGAGTCTTTTCAAAGCATTGGCAGAACTAACTCACTCAGAGTTAAATCTGTAAGGTTGGAACATGGAATTCCAAATCTCCAATATGAAGAAGAAAAACCTCCTTCTCCGACCCAAACCGATATGGAAACCGAATCGGTTTTCAAAAGCCAATTGAATGTTATCATTGCTGATAACGATTTCAAAGTTGACAGAGAAGCTCTGCAAAAGGAGTTTATGGCCAAAGAAAATAGAGAAGAAAGAAAACGATTCTTTAAGACTCACTCTGAAGAACAGAGAAAAGTCATTAAAGAAGAGTACTTTCAAACTCTAGAAAAGCTCCAAGAACATATTTCCTTTTTTAGATGGTTCAATCAGAGAAAAGAATATTCTCATATATGTGCCATTAGAGAAAAGGAAAAATGGAAAACTATGAGAAGAGGAGAAGTACAAGGAAACTATCCTCCAATGGAAGATGTTGAATTCGACAGTTTTTACCATGAGAAAATTGTCGCGAAACCTTTCCAACTCATCAGAGAAGCTGAAGAGGCTCAACTTCCTACAAACAGAGAAATCAAAAGCATTCAGGTGCAGAACAATTTCTCAAATCGAATGCTAACATCCATAGCTGAACAGGTTTACCGATTAGAGGATTTGATTGATCCTCCTCCTGCACCTATCAAACCTAGGTTTAGCCCTCTTGAGCAAGTCAATCTTAAAACTGCAAAGACCAAACTTCTGGAAGAGATTGACAGAAAACTTTCTGCTATAGCAAAAGGAGAAAGTTCAAACCAAATCAATGTCCTTAACGATAGTGACAGTGATATTGATTCCCTCATCGATCAATTATCAGGACTCCGGATAGATGAACCTCAATCCCTTAACAAGATGGGTTATCTAAATCCAGGAGACTGTGTAAACTGGTATCACAGACCTTCGATGCCAGACCTCAACTACGAACAAAGTCACAAGTTCGTAAAATCCAAACAATTTGACGGACAGTCGATAATTGTCTGGAATATTGATGGAAAATCCGATAGGCAAATCCAAGATATGTTGTCTGAAATGCTCATAGCATCAACAGCATATCAAGAAAACGGAAATTCTAACCATGCAGCCTGTGTAACCTTGATTAATGGTTTTACAGGAATTTTAAAGGCATGGTGGGATTGCCTCGGTGCTGATATCCGGTTAGAGATCAAGTTGCATACCACAAAGGTTAAAAGAAAAAGAGAAATTTCTGATGCTAAAGCAGATCCAGGTATCAGGATAGGTGGAGAACCTATCTCAAAACCTGAAACCTCAAAAACCCCTCCAAAGGTTGTCGTCATAGAAGAAGAGGTAGAACAGCAAGATGCTGTCGAAGCATTAATCTATGCTATCTCTTGGGCATTCACTACTGCTCATAATGTAAAACATGACGATACCCAAAGAACCATTCTCAAAAATCTCAGATGTAAGAACCTTGCCAATTTCAATTGGTATAAAGATATGTTCATCTCCAGGGTTTATTACATGAAAGATCCCAATTGGAACCATTGGAAAGAGAAGTTCATTGACGGACTTCCTAGCTATGTCTCCGAAAGAGTTTATTTGACTCTTCGAGAACGCTATGATGGTAACATCAACTGGAGCAATCTGACCTATGGTGATTTAACATCATATGTTATCAACTGTGGTCTGCATATTTGCAATGAAATCAAAGTTCAACGCAAAGTTCAAAAGAATGAAAAGAGCAGACTAAGAGATATGAAAGCTTTCTGCTCTCAATACGGGTGCGAGCGTATCGAAGAACCAGGCCGCCTCCCAAACAAAATCATCCGACGGCGTAGTAGCCGAAGGTATTACAAAAACCCATTCTATGATAGACCTCAGTCCTATCATAGGCAACCTAGGAAGTATATTCCTAGAAAAAATTTCACCCCAAATCCTCGTTATAAGAGGAGACAACCTCGGCACAATTCTAAACCAAATCAAACCGCTTTCAAAAACAAAGGGAAAACCTTTTGTTTCAAGTTCCAAAAGGAAGGACACTATGCAAATAGGTGTCCAACCAGAAGAATCAATGAGCTTGATTTAGAAGAAGAATATTCCTCTGAATATGATAGTTCTAATCAAGAATTGAACGAATTTCAATTCGACGACACCAACTCTGAGGCCTCTAGCCAAAGCCAGAGTGACCAATCGAAAGGTGTCAAAGTTTGTAAAATGGATTGCGAAGGACATTGTATAAATGTTCTTACTACTGAACAAGAAGTCATCTTTAACTCTATTGATCACATAGAGGATAAAGAGATGAAGAAAACAATCCTTCAAACCCTCAAACAATCTTTGTCTTCTTCCAGTTCAACAAATTTCGTCAAAGAAAAAATCGAAGTAAAACATTCCAGCCTTTCAGAAATCCTTCAAAGAAATGATTTCTTTAAACAAAAATCTGATATCAAACCATCTTCCATCCAAGATTTACAATTTGAAATCAACAATCTTAAAAAAGAGATAAGGGATAATAAAATTGAGATCGAGCAAATAAAAATCGAACTCAGCAATCTAAAACTCAAATCTGTCAATTCTGATAATGAAGGAGAAGATTTCCTCCTAAATCAAATTACCATAACCCAGTTTCAAAAATGGTATTCTTTAATCACTCTTAAAATAGAAGATTTTCAAATCACCCTCAAAGCCTTAATTGACTCTGGGGCTGATCAAAATTGTGTCCAACAAGGCCTCATCCCTACCAAATATTTTGAAAAAACTACTCAAAAGCTGAGTAGCGCAAATGGTCAAGGGTTAAATGTTCAATACAAATTATCAAATGCTCATATATGCAATAATGAAATTTGCATTATTTGCTCATTTCTTTTAGTCAAAGATTTAAAACAAGAGTTGATCTTAGGAACCCCATTCCTAACCCAACTCTATCCTTTAAGTATTACTGAAAAAGGTTTAGTCTCCAATTTTGACGGAACCGATATCATTTTCGAGTTCATTACTCCAATTCTTCCATATGATATTATGGAAGTAAGTGAACTAAAACTGGAAGAGATCCAAAGAAAACAAAAACAGATTTCTTTTCTAAAAGAAGAAATCAGCTACAAAAAGATTGAAGAAAATCTTAAAAACCCTTCTGTAAAAATCAGAATAAAGGATCTAGAAAGCAAAATTGAAAAAGAAATTTGCTCAAATCTTCCAAATGCTTTTTGGGATAGGAAGAAACACATCGTTAATCTTCCCTATTCAAAAGATTTTGATGAATCAAAAATCCCTACAAAGGCAAGACCTATTCAAATGAATGCGGAGCTACTAACATTTTGTAAATCAGAAATACAGGATTTACTCAAAAAGAAGCTGATTCGACCATCCAAAAGCCCATGGTCATGTGCAGCATTCTATGTGAACAACGCAGCCGAACAGGAGCGTGGTGTGCCAAGGTTAGTAATCAATTACAGACCTTTAAACAAAGTTTTGGAATGGATAAGATATCCAATTCCCAATAAACAAGATTTACTAAAACGAATTTCTGGTGCAAAAGTATTTTCAAAATTTGACATGAAGTCAGGTTTTTGGCAAATTCAAATTTCGGAAAAAGATAAGTACAAAACTGCTTTCAATGTACCATTCGGCCAATATGAATGGAATGTTATGCCATTTGGGCTTAAAAATGCCCCTTCAGAATTTCAAAAAATCATGAATGACATTTTCAATGATTTTCAAGATTTTACAATTGTTTATATTGATGATGTCTTGGTTTTCTCTTCAAGCATCGATCAGCATTTCAAGCATTTAAACATGTTTATCAACATCATCAAACAAAATGGTCTGGCAGTTTCTCTATCAAAAGTCAAACTTTTTCAAACCCAGATTAAATTTTTGGGCTTCAATATCAATATGGGCCTGATTAAACCTATTCAAAGGTCCATAATCTTTGCTACAAATTTTCCGGACCAACTCACAGACAAAACCCAACTTCAAAGGTTTTTGGGCTGTCTCAATTATGTGTCTGATTTCATTCAAAATCTCAGACCCATTTGTAAGCCACTTTTTCAAGGGCTAAAGAAAAATCCAAAACCATGGAATGATGAGCATACTAAAGCTGTTCAAAAGATAAAAGCTTTAGTCAAATCAATTCCCTGTTTAAGTCTCATCAATCCAAAAGCAAATCTGATCGTAGAGACAGATGCATCAGACATTGGATATGGAGGAATCCTTAAACAGTGTCTTGATAAGGAAGAATCAATTATTCGATTCCATTCAGGAATTTGGAATGACACTCAAAAGAATTACTCCACAGTCAAAAAAAGAGTTACTTGTTATAGTTCTCTGTGTCCAAAAATTCCAAGGTGATTTGATAAACAAAAAATTCACTATCAAAACGGATTCTAGAGCGTCAAAATTCGTTTTAGAAAAAGATGTTAAAAATCTGGTCTCAAAACAAATTTTTGCCAGATGGCAGGCGATTTTATCGTGTTTTGATTTCGAGATTTTGCCTATAAAAGGCACTCAAAACCCTCTTGCAGATTATCTCTCAAGGGAGTTTCTAATTCAAAAAACTCTCTCCTCTCTCTCTCTTGCTAAAGAAAAGAAAAGAGTGAATGAGTGAAAATAGAGGCAGAGCCTCCTCTTCAAGGGGCAGTCGCCCATCTTCTTCCTCTTCTCCAGCACCTCCTCCTATGAGTGCTGATCAATATGCAATGGATTTGGGGTTTACTCCGGTAACCCGATCCAGGTCAAGGCAAGGCGGTATACGCCCTATGCCCCCAATGGAGTCTTCTACTCCACCTCCACGGCCTTCGGCCAACCTTGTCCGTCCTTCTGGCGGAGTTGTTCAATTGAGACTTCCTGTCTCTCCTTCTTCAGCAATCGGATCATCGATCCCGACCTCTTCAACATACTCTGCGGCTGTAACGCCTGTAAAGAGGTTTGTACCTCGCCCAGAGATCAAAGGTTACTTTCAAAAGACTCAGGTCATCTATGAACCTATCATAGAACCTGAATTTCAAGGTCTTAACCTAGAAGAGACCGTTTCAAATATGTATCCTACAGGCTTCAATTTCATGCCTGAGGATCTTAACAAAACTCGTACCTTCTATGAGTTTATCCTGGTTGACACCAAGTCAGCTGAGATCACTCATATTCCAGACAAAAACGATCCCTCAAAGATCGCTTATTCAAAATTAAAAATATTCAAAGCCTTGAATCCGACCCATTGGAATCAAGGTTTATACACTGATAAATCCTTCTCAAAACCATTTGTACCACAAACGTATTCATATCGGGATTACATCAGAGCCTGGTATAACGTCATGTGGTATTCACATTTCAAACATTCTTGGTTCATATCCTTTTGTCAAAATGCATGCAAAATCACATTTCCTCTGTGGTTTATTCAATGGTGGAATACATTCGGTCTTACGGATGATATTTTACCAACACCCTTGCAAGAATCATATTATCATTTTGCGAGAAATATTCAAAAAACAACGTTTCATAACTCCATGAGATTCTGTTTATACTTTCAAGTTCCTTGGATATTTTGCTGGAACTTCTCAACCAGCAATCAACCTTAATACAAAACCATCAAATGGTGGGACAAGTTCAATTTTCAAAATGCTACCCTCATCAAAGTAAAAGAATGGTTCGCTGCAAATGGATATCTTCAAGATATCGATATTAAAAGAAATACCGAATTTCTGAACGACAAATCCAAGCTTCTGGCAGCTCTAGCTCAGACGACATCTGATGCAGATTTCCAAAGAATTCTACAGATGGCGGCTTCAGACAGAAGCGCATCCCCAGCTTCTTCTGCACAAGAAGGAGAAGAAAGCGATCCGGATTACGATCTGGACGATCCGTTCCTCGACTCACAACCTATGTGAGCTCCGATTCAAAATGACCTGTTTCACAAAGAGACAGTCAGTACAAGGAATACTTCAAAAGGAAGTAATTCCGTCAAAAAAAAAAAAAAAAAAAGAGTGTTGTAAATTCTCCACTTTAGTGTTAAAAGGTGTAAACTCTGTAAGTAATCTGGTTTACACTGTAAATACATTTCTGCTAAAGCACAGCTTTAGAAGAAGAAGCAGCAGTACGATCAAGGTCAAAGATCCTATATATTGAAGACGAAGATAGTTGGCAATTGTCCTGAAAATCGTGAGGACCTAGTTTGGTGTTCCCGGCCGTAAGTCTCGCAAATGTTTAAGAGCAGTGAGTCCGTTGGTAAGCCTGTAATTCGCCTAGGGTGATCGAAGATTAGGAGAAAAGCCAATTATTCAGCCGACAAGATATGGAATCTTATCTTCTGAAAAGAGATAAAGCTGAAGCATCCTCAACAGCTGTAAAGTAGCAGACATGAAATCTTATCTTCTCTTATCATTTCTTTTGTCATTTTGTAATTATTTATCTTTATGTCTAGTCTATCCGGTCAGGGGTCCTGTCCTGTCGGAATAATAATTTAGTTTTGCTTTTTCAATTTTGTCGTTTTTACTTTTCAAAAAGACGAATCTATCAGGGGTCCTGTCCTGACGATTCGATCTTATCTTTTATTTTTCCGCATTCAATTTTCGTTTGAATTCCGGAGTCTATAAAAGACTTCTATCTTGTATTTCAAAGGCATGCACTGAGAACTCTCAAGCTATCTTTACTTGTAAAGCTTGAATCTCACCTTGCTTTCTGTAATCAACTAGTCGATCCTTGTAAGGGCCATCGAAGCTGTTTTCAATTTGGTATCAGAGCCATTCAATAAAATTTTCAATTTCTCAATTGTTGATTTCAAATTTTTTTTTGGGGGAGAGAAGGGTATCGATTCCAGAAAACCTATTCTCTTAATTTCATTCAATAAATTTTGAAGTTTAAATCTATCTTCGACGAAGAGATTGTCAGAAGCTATTTACGTTCATCTACTCCAGAGGACTGCTGTGAAGGACTGTTGCGGTTGGTGGTCCCGGTCGTAAGACGCAAAGAAGAGCGCAGTGAATCCGTTGGTCAGCCTACCTTGCCTTCTTGCCAAAAGAGTAAGTGAAGGTACATATCTTTTGATTTTCAATTCGAAGAAAATAGTTATTAATTTTAAAAATTTATCGTTTGAATTTTTGAAAAATGTTTTTCTTTAATTGATCCATGTCTCTCTTAAGGAAAATTCTGTTTAAGACACTTCCTTCAAAACCAGCTCCTTCTAAGGAGCTAACTCAAAATGAAATCGAGGACCAGCATATGGTCTCATCTGGCTCTGACATTTCCAATGAAGCTTTGCATATAGCAAAGATCGAAAACAACCTTCAAGTCTGGGGTCTACCCAAGCTTGACAATAAGACAATCTATATGCACAACACGTTCAATTTCAAAGAACAACATTGCATAAAGATTGTTGAACGCAAAATCCCAGTCTATGGGAATATTGATTCTATTCAATTATTTCCAAAAGACGATATCCTCAAACACCGAAAGGATTTTCAATTCCTCCATATAGGAGCTGTTCAAGTTGCTCTCCGTCCCATGTTCAGAACGGGTCTTGACACTCCTGTTCTTGCAATCTCGAGAGATAGACGTCACAAAGACTTCTCTAACTCTCTTCTTGGAATCATCGAGTCCAATCTTGCCGATGGTCCAGTCTATTTCAATTGTTTCCCAAATTTTATGGTTGCTCTTGATGACCACCATATTCTCAAGACCTTAACCCTTGAAGTTACAGGTCAAGGTTTGAATCTTGAAGAAGGTGTCAAGAAGATGACGCTTCTATACAAGATCACCTACAAAACTCTTACTTCCTCAATGAAACCAAAAGCATTGGTTCAATCCCCTAAAGGGAAAACCATGCTTATTGAAACCAACATCAATAAATCCTCTGTAAGCGTCCCAAAGATGCTTTCATGGGATAATCTTACTAAGAATCCTTCTTGGACAATCGAAAATGCCTTTGTCCCAAAAAAGAAAGAGAAAGAACTTTCCCATATAGTCGAACATCCTGATGGGAGAGTTGAAATCAAGTTTGAGGATGAAGAACCTCGTTTCCCTGTGGTCAAGGAAAACATGAACAGAAAAGAGTTCATGAGCTCCAGACCAAGTACCTCTGGCATTAGGCCAGAGTCTTTTCAAAGCATTGGCAGAACTAACTCACTCAGAGTTAAATCTGTAAGGTTGGAACATGGAATTCCGAATCTCCAATATGAAAAAGAAAAACCTCCTTCTCCGACCCAAACCGATATGGAAACCGAATCGGTTTTCAAAAGCCAATTGAATGTTATCATTGCTGATAACGATTTCAAAGTTGACAGAGAAGCTCTGCAAAAGGAGTTTATGGCCAAAGAAAATAGAGAAGAAAGAAAACGATTCTTTAAGACTCACTCTGAAGAACAGAGAAAAGTCATTAAAGAATAGTACTTTCAAACTCTAGAAAAGCTTCAAGAACATATTTCCTTTTTTAGATGGTTCAATCAGAGAAAAGAATATTCTCATATATGTGCCATTAGAGAAAAGGAAAAATGGAAAACTATGAGAAGAGGAGAAGTACAAGGAAACTATCCTCCAATGGAAGATGTTGAATTCGACAGTTTTTACCATGAGAAAATTGTCGCGAAACCTTTCCAACTCATCAGAGAAGCTGAAGAGGCTCAACTTCCTACAAACAGAGAAATCAAAAGCATTCAGGTGCAAAACAATTTCTCAAATCGAATGCTAACATCCATAGCTGAACAGGTTTACCGATTAGAGGATTTGATTGATCCTCCTCCTGCACCTATCAAACCTAGGTTTAGCCCTCTTGAGCAAGTCAATCTTAAAACTGCAAAGACCAAACTTCTGGAAGAGATTGACAGAAAACTTTCTGCTATAGCAAAAGGAGAAAGTTCAAACCAAATCAATGTCCTTAACGATAGTGACAGTGATATTGATTCCCTCATCGATCAATTATCAGGACTCCGGATAGATGAACCTCAATCCCTTAACAAGATGGGTTATCTAAATCCAGGAGACCGTGTAAACTGGTATCATAGACCTTCGATGCTAGACCTCAACTACGAACAAAGTCACAAGTTCGTAAAATCTAAACAATTTGACGGACAGTCGATAATTGTCTGGAATATTGATGGAAAATCCGATAGGCAAATCCAAGATATGTTGTCCGAAATGCTCATAGCATCAACAGCATATCAAGAAAACGGAAATTCTAACCATGCAGCCTGTGTAACCTTGATTAATGGTTTTACAGGAATTTTAAAGGCATGGTGGGATTGCCTCGGTGCTGATATCCGGTTAGAGATCAAGTTGCATACCACAAAGGTTAAAAGAAAAAGAGAAATTTCTGATGCTAAAGCAGATCCAGGTATCAGGATAGGTGGAGAACCTATCTCGAAACCTGAAACCTCAACAACCCCTCCAAAGGTTGTCATCATAGAAGAAGAGGTAGAACAGCAAGATGCTGTCGAAGCATTAATCTATGCTATCTCTTGGGCATTCACTACTGCTCATAATGTAAAACATGACGATACCCAAAGAACCATTCTCAAAAATCTCAGATGTAAGCACCTTGCCAATTTCAATTGGTATAAAGATATGTTCATCTCCAGGGTTTATTACATGAAAGATCCCAATTGGAACCATTGGAAAGAGAAGTTCATTGACGGACTTCCTAGCTATGTCTCCGAAAGAGTTTATTTGACTCTTCGAGAACGCTATGTTGGTAACATCAACTGGAGCAATCTGACCTATGGTGATTTAACTTCATATGTTATCAACTGTGGTCTGCATATTTGCAATGAAATCAAAGTTCAACGCAAAGTTCAAAAGAATGAAAAGAGCAGACTAAGAGATATGAAAGCTTTCTGCTCTCAATACGGGTGCGAGCGTATCGAAGAACCAGGCCGCCTCCCAAACAAAATCATCCGACGGCATAGTAGCCGAAGGTATTACAAAAACCCATTCTATGATAGACCTCAGTCCTATCATAGGCAACCTAGGAAGTATATTCCTAGAAAAAATTTCACCCCAAATCCTCGTTATAAGAGGAGACAACATCGGCACAATTCTAAACCAAATCAAACCGCTTTCAAAAACAAAGGGAAAACCTTTTGTTTCAAGTGCCAAAAGGAAGGACACTATGCAAATAGGTGTCCAACCAGAAGAATCAACGAGCTTGATTTAGAAGAAGAATATTCCTCTGAATATGATAGTTCTGATCAAGAATTGAACGAATTTCAATTCGACGACACCAACTCTGAGGCCTCTAGCCAAAGCCAGAGTGACCAATCGAAAGGTGTCAAAGTTTGTAAAAAGGATTGCGAAGGACATTGTATAAATGTTCTTACTACTGAACAAGAAGTCCTCTTTAACTCTATTGATCACATAGAGGATAAAGAGATGAAGAAAACAATCATTCAAACCCTCAAACAATCTTTGTCTTCTTCCAGTTCAACAAATTTCGTCAAAGAAAAAATCGAAGTAAAACATTCCAGCCTTTCAGAAATCCTTCAAAGAAACGATTTGTTTAAACAAAAATCAGATATTCAACCTTCCTCTATTCAAGACCTACAATTTGAAATCAACAATCTCAAAAAAGAGATTAGGGAAAACAAAACTGAAATCGATTTAATAAAAATCGAACTCAGTAATCTAAAACTCAAATCCTCCAACTCTGATAATGAAGGAGAAGATTTCCTTCTAAATCAAATCACTAAAACCCAGTTTCAAAAATGGTATTCTTTAATCACTCTTAAAATAGAAGATTTTCAAATCACCCTCAAAGCCTTAATTGACTCTAGGGCTGATCAAAATTGTGTCCAACAAGGCCTCATCCCTACCAAATATTTTGAGAAAACTACTCAAAAGCTGAGTAGCGCAAATGGTCAAGGGTTAAATGTTCAATACAAATTGTCAAATGCTCATATATGCAATAATGAAATTTGCATTATTTGCTCATTTCTTTTAGTCAAAGATTTAAAACAAGAGTTGATCTTAGGAACCCCATTCCTAACCCAACTCTATCCTTTAAGTATTACTGAAAAAGGTTTAGTCTCCAATTTTGACGAAACCGATATCATTTTCGAGTTCATTACTCCAATTCTTCCATATGATATTATGGAAGTAAGTGAACTAAAACTGGAAGAGATCCAAAGAAAACAAAAACAGATTTCTTTTCTAAAAGAAGAAATCAGCTACAAAAAGATTGAAGAAAATCTTAAAAACCCTTCTGTAAAAATCAGAATAAAGGATCTAGAAAGCAAAATTGAAAAAGAAATTTGCTCAAATCTTCCAAATGCTTTTTGGGATAGGAAGAAACACATCGTTAATCTTCCCTATTCAAAAGATTTTGATGAATCAAAAATCCCTACAAAGGCAAGACCTATTCAAATGAATGCGGAGCTACTAACATTTTGTAAATCAGAAATACAGGATTTACTCAAAAAGAAGCTGATTCGACCATCCAAAAGCCCATGGTCATGTGCAGCATTCTATGTGAACAACGCAGCCAAACAGGAGCGTGGTGTGCCAAGGTTAGTAATCAATTACAAACCTTTAAACAAAGTTTTGGAATGGATAAGATATCCAATTCCCAATAAACAAGATTTACTAAAACGAATTTCTGGTGCAAAAGTATTTTCAAAATTTGACATGAAGTCAGGTTTTTGGCAAATTCAAATTTCGGAAAAAGATAAGTACAAAACTGCTTTCAATGTACCATTCAGCCAATATGAATGGAATGTTATGCCATTTGGGCTTAAAAATGCCCCTTCAGAATTTCAAAAAATCATGAATGACATTTTCAATGATTTTCAAGATTTTACAATTGTTTATATTGATGATGTCTTGGTTTTCTCTTCAAGCATCGATCAACATTTCAAGCATTTAAACATGTTTATCAACATCATCAAACAAAATGGTCTGGCAGTTTCTCTATCAAAAGTCAAACTTTTTCAAACCCAGATTAAATTTTTGGGCTTCAATATCAATATGGGCCTGATTAAACCTATTCAAAGGTCCATAAACTTTGCTACAAATTTTCCGGATCAACTCACAGACAAAACCCAACTTCAAAGGTTTTTGGGCTGTCTCAATTATGTGTCTGATTTCATTCAAAATCTCAGACCCATTTGTAAGCCACTTTTTCAAAGGCTAAAGAAAAATCCAAAACCATGCAATGATGAGCATACTAAAGCTGTTCAAAATATAAAAGCTTTAGTCAAATCAATTCCCTGTTTAAGTCTCATCAATCCAAAAGCAAATCTGATCGTAGAGACAGATGCATCAGACATTGGATATGGAGGAATCCTTAAACAGTGTCTTGATAAGGAAGAATCAATTATCCGATTCCATTCAGGAATTTGGAATGACACTCAAAAGAATTACTCCACAGTCAAAAAAGAGTTACTTGCTATAGTTCTCTGGGTCCAAAAATTCCAAGGTGATTTGATAAACAAAAAATTCACTATCAAAACGGATTCTAGAGCGTCAAAATTCGTTTTAGAAAAAGATGTTAAAAATCTGGTCTCAAAACAAAATTTTGCCAGATGGCAGGCGATTTTATCGTGTTTTGATTTCGAGATTTTGCCTATAAAAGGCACTCAAAACCCTCTTGCAGATTATCTCTTAAGGGAGTTTCTAATTCAAAAAACTCTCTCCTCTCTCTCTCTTGCTAAAGAAAAGAAAAGAGTGAATGAGTGAAAATAGAGGCAGAGCCTCCTCTTCAAGGGGCAGTCGCCCATCTTCTTCCTCTTCTCCAGCACCTCCTCCTATGAGTGCTGATCAATATGCAATGGATTTGGGGTTTACTCCGGTAACCCGATCCAGGTCAAGGCAAGGCGGTATACGCCCTATGCCCCCAATGGAGTCTTCTACTCCACCTCCACGGCCTTCGGCCAACCTTGTCCGTCCTTCTGGCGGAGTTGTTCAATTGAGACCTCCTGTCTCTCCTTCTTCAGCAATCGGATCATCGATCCCGACCTCTTCAACATACTCTGCAGCTGTAACGCCTGTAAAGAGGTTTGTACCTCGCCCAGAGATCAAAGGTTACTTTCAAAAGACTCAGGTCATCTATGAACCTATCATAGAACCTGAATTTAATGGTCTTAACCTAGAAGAGACCGTTTCAAATATGTATCCTACAGGCTTCAATTTCATGCCTGAGGATCTTAACAAAACTCGTACCTTCTATGAGTTTATCCTGGTTGACACCAAGTCAGCTGAGATTACTCATATTCCAGACAAAAACGATCCCTCAAAGATCGCTTATTCAAAATTCAAAATATTCAAAGCCTTGAATCCGACCCATTGGAATCAAGGTTTATACACTGATAAATCCTTCTCAAAACCATTTGTACCACAAACGTATTCATATCGGGATTACATCAGAGCCTGGTATAACGTCATGTGGTATTCACATTTCAAACATTCTTGGTTCATATCCTTTTGTCAAAATGCATGCAAAATCACATTTCCTCTGTGGTTTATTCAATGGTGGAATACATTCGGTCTTACGGATGATATTTTACCAACACCCTTGCAAGAATCATATTATCATTTTGCGAGAAATATTCAAAAAACAGCGTTTCATAACTCCATGAGATTCTGTTTATACTTTCAAGTTCCTTGGATATTTTGCTGGAACTTCTCAACCAGCAATCAACCTCAATACAAAACCATCACCAAGATCTTAAAGATTAAATGGTGGGACAAGTTCAATTTTCAAAATGCTACCCTCAACAAAGTAAAAGAATGGTTTGCTGCAAATGGATATCTTCAAGATATCGATATTAAAAGAAATGCCGAATTTCTGAACGACAAATCCAAGCTTCTGGCAGCTCTAGCTCAGACGACATCTGATGCAGATTTCCAAAGAATTCTACAGATGGCGGCTTCAGACAGAAGCGCATCCCCAGCTTCTTCTGCACAAGAAGGAGAAGAAAGCGATCCGGATTACGATCTGGACGATCCGTTCTTCGACTCACAACCTATGTGAGCTCCGATTCAAAATGACCTGTTTCACAAAGAGACAGTCAGTACAAGGAATACTTCAAAAGGAAGTAATTCCGTCAAAAAAAAAAAAAAGTGTTGTAAATTCTCCACTTTAGTGTTGAAAGGTGTAAACTCTGTAAGTAATCTGGTTTACACTGTAAATACATTTCTGCTAAAGCACAGCTTTAGAAGAAGAAGCAGCAGTACGATCAAGGTCAAAGATCCTATATTTTGAAGACGAAGATAGTTGGCAATTGTCCTGAAAATCGTGAGGACCTAGTTTGGTGTTCCCGGCCATAAGTCTCGCAAATGTTTAAGAGCAGTGAGTCCGTTGGTAAGCCTGTAATTCGCCTAGGGTGATCGAAGTTTAGGAGAAAAGCCAATTATTCAGCCGACAAGATAAAGAATCTTATCTTCTGAAAAGAGATAAAGCTGAAGCATCTTCAACAGCTGTAAAGTAGCAGTCATGAAATCTTATCTTATGCTTTCTTTTGTCTTTTATAATTATTTATCTTTATGTCTAGTCTACCGCTCAGGGGTCCTGTCCTGTCGGACTAATAATTTAGTTTATCTTTTTCAATTGTCGTTATTACTTTTCAAAAAGACGAATCTATCAGGGGTCCTGTCCTGTCGATTCGATCTTATCTTTTATTTTTCCGTATTCAATTTTCGTTTGAATTCCGGAGTCTATAAAAGACTTCTATCTTGTAGTTCAAGGGCATGCGCTGAGAACTCTCAAGCTATCTTTACTTGTAAAGCTTGAATCTCACCTTGCTTTCTGTAATCAGCTAGTCGATCCTTGTAAGGACCATATGTTTTTGAGTGCCTTTTATAGGCAAAATCTCGAAATCAAAACACGATAAAATCGCCTGCCATCTGGCAAAATTTTTTTTTTAGACCAGATTTTTAACATCTTTTTCTAAAACGAATTTTGACGCTCTAGAATCCGTTTTGATAGTGAATTTTTTGTTTATCAAATCACCTTGGAATTTTTGGACACAGAGAATTATAGCAAGTAACTCTTTTTTGACTGTGGAGTAATTCTTTTGAGTGTCATTCCAAATTCCTGAATGGAATCGGATAATTGATTCTTCCTTATCAAGACACTGTTTAAGGATTCCTCCATATCCAATGTCTGATGCATCTGTCTCTACGATCAGATTTGCTTTTGGATTGATGAGACTTAAACAGGGAATTGATTTGACTAAAGCTTTTATCTTTTGAACAGCTTTAGTATGCTCATCATTCCATGGTTTTGGATTTTTCTTTAGCCTTTGAAAAAGTGGCTTACAAATGGGTCTGAGATTTTGAATGAAATCAGACACATAATTGAGACAGCCCAAAAACCTTTGAAGTTGGGATTTGTCTGTGAGTTGGTCCGGAAAATTTGTAGCAAAGTTTATGGACCTTTGAATAGGTTTAATCAGGCCCATATTGATATTGAAGCCCAAAAATTTAATCTGGGTTTGAAAAAATTTGACTTTTGATAGAGAAACTGCCAGACCATTTTGTTTGATGATGTTGATAAACATGTTTAAATGCTTGAAATGTTGATCGATGCTTGAAGAGAAAACCAAGACATCATCAATCCTTCAAACCCTCAAACAATCTTGGTATTCTTCCAGTTCAACAAATTTCGTCAAAGAAAAAATCGAAGTAAAACATTCCAGCCTTTCAGAAATCCTTCAAATAAATGATTTCTTTAAACAAAAATCTGATATCAAACCATCTTCCATCCAAGATTTACAATTTGAAATCAACAATCTTAAAAAAGAGATAAGGGATAATAAAACTGAGATCGAGCAAATAAAAATCGAACTCAGCAATCTAAAACTCAAATCTGTCAATTCTGATAATGAAAGAGAAGATTTCTCCAGAGGACTGCTGTGAAGGACTGTTGCGGTTGGTGGTCCCGGTCGTAAGACGCAAAGAAGAGCGCAGTGAATCCGTTGGTCAGCCTACCTTGCCTTCTTATAGATTGTCTTATTGTCAAGCTTGGGTAGACCCCAGGCTTGAAGGTTGTTTTCGATCTTTGCTATATGCAAAGCTTCATTGGAAATGTCAGAGCCAGATGAGACCATATGCTGGTCCTCGATTTCATTTTGAGTTAGCTCCTTAGAAGGAGCTGGTTTTGAAGGAAGTGTCTTAAACAGAATTTTCCTTAAGAGAGACATGGATCAATTAAAGAAAAACATTTTTCAAAAATTCAAACGATAAATTTTAAAATTAAAAACTATTTTCTCCGAATTGAAAATCAAAAGATATGTACCTTCACTTACTCTTTTGGCAAGAAGGCAAGGTAGCTCCGCATTCATTTGAATAGGTCTTGCCTTTGTAGGGATTTTTGATTCATCAAAATCTTTTGAATAGGGAAGATTAACAATGTGTTTCTTCCTATCCCAAAAAGCATTTGGAAGATTTGAGCAAATTTCTTTTTCAATTTTGCTTTCTAGATCCTTTATTCTGATTTTTACAGAAGGGTTTTTAAGATTTTCTTCAATCTTTTTGTAGCTGATTTCTTCTTTTAGAAAAGAAATCTGTTTTTGTTTTCTTTGGATCTCTTCCAGTTTTAGTTCACTTACTTCCATAATATCATATGGAAGAATTGGAGTAATGAACTCGAAAATGATATCGGTTCCGTCAAAATTGGAGACTAAACCTTTTTCAGTAATACTTAAAGGATATAATGGGGTTCCTAAGATCAACTCTTGTTTTAAATCTTTGACTAAAAGAAATGAGCAAATAATGCAAATTTCATTATTGCATATATGAGCATTTGACAATTTGTATTGAACATTTAACCCTTGACCATTTGCGCTACTCAGCTTTTGAGTAGTTTTCTCAAAATATTTGGTAGGGATGAGGCCTTGTTGGACACAATTTTGATCAGCTAGTCGATCCTTGTAAGGGCCATCGAAATACAAGATAGAACCATTTGCCGGGAGAGTTCCCTTATAACCAAGGTCTTATGTCCTACTTACTAGAATTTCAAAACTATTTTAAAAAACTAAGTAAGACATATTTCTAATCATATTAGAAAAAGGCGATCTTAGGTCTATTTCATTTTAAACCATTTAAAGAATGATAAGATCCTAAGATCCTATGTTAGCATGCAACTCTTTGTTATAGATTTTTCGGTTTCTATTCATCAACTTTTATAACTCTTATAACTTTTAATGAATAAACCCTATAACATGCTTTCTAATGGTGTTTTAAAGCATATAACAATCAATCATTCAAGTTATAAGAAAAGCACCCTTTAGAAACAACCTATGTCTAGGTTTGTATAACTCTTTATACTGCGATGTCTAGGTGATAACACTTTAAAACCTCACACCGCTCACGCATGCTCATAAAACTCGAGTTAACTTAACTCAAGAACCGACTCAATGCCAAGGTAGGAGGTGTTCCGTAAACCGTCAACTTAAATACCTCCAGCCTTAGACAACATTTTGTCGGGTGAGTTCTCTCGTAACCGTTGTTTTACAAGATATCGACCTAAACTATGCAAGTTGATCGAATTGTTGAAGGTTCATTAACCTAAGTGAGCATGCTCTTTATCTTGTTATAGATTTTAGATTTCTATCTCTTTTATAACAATTATAAAACAAATCCATAACAAGCCTAATTTGAGTATAACAATTATAATCAAACTAATGAAATTTCATGTTCATGCTTGGTTAATTTTATCATTTAATAATTATAACTATTATAAGAATTAATCAATTTTAATTAACCATTCAAGCATGAATCTCCCTAAATTAATACAACTCTTATATTAATAAAACATGAAATTTCCCTCATGCATTTGAATTAATAAATAACACTTATTCAAATTAAACAAATGCATGAACATGCTTTCCTATGGTGGGGTTTTAAATATAAATGACATACATTATGCACATAAAATACTATTTAATTAAAACATACATTCAATAATGCATAATTAATTAAATTTACTAAAGTGAATTGGTTTTGGGATTTTTAATGAAGAAAAAATAAAAACTAAAATTATTACAATAATAATTTCAAATAGGGCTTGGACCGCTTCCGAACAATTCGAACCGACCCGAACCACCTTTGGATTGCTTGAACCGGACCATTTTACCGTTACGAGAAGAACGTACTTGAGCTGGAACTAAAAAACAGCATGCTGGAATTTTCGGCCAGCAGCGAGCAGTCTCCGAATTTCTTCAAATTGACGGCCTAAATGGACTCTATTGACTCTCAAATTTCACAGACTCCATATGAACACATTAAAGCCCATAAAAATGTAGGCAATTACAATTAATTCCAACGAATTGACTGAAAATTAAAATCAATCCGAAAACCAATTGTCTTTAGTTTTTACACAGTTTCATCATATGAAAAGCTACCCACCAAGCTAAAATTAATGCATGTTAGGTGCCTTAATCATGCTCTGATACCAATTGAAGGTGTTCATATAACACATGCGGAAGCAATTTTAGGATTGGAGGCACTTAACTACATCAATTTTAGAAAATGAAAACATGCTGTCCAAATACCGTAAGGAGAGAGCAGAATTTTTACCAACCTTTTGGAGACCGATTCAACAACTCCCTTTGATTCCTTTGATCACGAACGGTGTGTGGACCACCTCTAGTGTCTTCCCTACTATTCTCCGGGCCAAGAACGACTTGTGGGAGTCTATAGAGATAGGGAATGGGAAGGGAATGCTTGAAGGTTCAAGCACTAGAGAGATATATGGAGATGAGTGAGTTTGAGACCAAAATCCAGCAGCATAACAATATGGAAAATGGCTCTACTTCCTTTGAATCTGATTCATACTCCTTATATAGACATCTTCCATGCAAAGAGAAGCCTCATGACAATATGGAAAATGCCTCAACCTCGGCCTTGTACTCCTTGAACTTTTCAAAAGCTTCGGACTTATGATGCATCAGGTAGAGATAGCCATACCTCGAATAATCATCAATGAAACTGAGGTCCGAATGAATGAGCTCTAGGGGCTCTTTGGCACGATAACCTTTTCTGGTAAAAGGTCGTTTTGTCATCTTGCCCTCAAGGCATGACTCACAAGGAGGCAACGAGTCGTCTTCTAACTTGTTTAGAAGTCCACTTCTGACCAATCTCCCAATCCTATTGATGTTGATATGGCCTAACCTCAAGTGCCAGAGATAGGTATCTTGAGAAACTCTTCGCCTTTTAGGTCGAGTCTCAGCAGTTTTAAACATCTCATGATTTAAAATAGCTTTAGACTCAATTGGTCTCATAACCTACAATTTATTCTCCATGTTTGCAGAGCAAACATCAATACCTCTTTTAGTTATGAACGCTTCATTAACAGAAAAAGAAATTGAATAACCTTGTTCCAATAAACAAGATAAAGAAATCAAATTTCTTTTAATTTTCGGAACTATGTACACATTATCTAATATCATGTAACGTTCCTTGATGAAGAATAATTTTATGTCTCCCACTGCAATAGCCGAGATGACTTCTCCTGTTCCGACTTTAAGAGTCATCTCTCCAGCTCTCAGCTGTTGCCAGGAACTCATTCATTGAAATGAAGAACATACGTGATTAGTGACACCTGAATCGAGTATCCAGGCAGAATCGTCGTTTTCCACTAAACACGTTCCCAAGACTAATAAATCGCATTTAGAGTCGTGGAGCATGTTTTTCTTGGCTAAGCAGTTAGTTTGAGGACATTCCTCTGTTGAGACCAATCCTAAATTGTTCGCCACGTGTTTAGCGTTTAAGAAAGTATTCTTAGTCGTATGTACTAATCCGTTTAATTTGGCATTTGACAAAGCACATACGTTTTTCGACATATTTGCTGAAACAAACAAATTAATCTCTATTAGAAACTTGCACTAAACCCTTTATTCAAATTATCCAATCAGATTTTAGCAAAAGCAATCATCGACCCATATATATATACAATTGATTTATTTTGCAACGATACTTCAGGGGTTTAGAATAATCGCTACCGTAGGGCAGTCAACTACTCCTCCTCTGAATCGAGACAATCTCGACCAAATACTATTCCCAGAATAACTCTTACTCCAATAGTTATTAGCTATCGTTAATTTGGTCAAGACCATCTTGTAAGTGTTACCCATCATTTTCAGATCGCAGAGGGCGGCCCCAACAATGCCACCGTAGGGAAGAGCTAATGTTGGGAATGGCCCTAGGAAACCCTATCCATTTCTGGAGTTTGCGTTGTTCTGAATCCCATGCGCAAGCCCTCCGTAGGGTGATCGCTCCCAGGGCGACTCGCAGGCAGCGCATAGGAATCTCATGGTGCAACCTAATGATGGAGACCGCAGGATACGTTTGACACGTTTCCTTCTCCCACTTACTATGAACACTTCCCCCATTCACCTTGATATTAACCCATGCAAACACCATCCGTAGGGGGACGCTCCCAGAGCGCCTCGAGGCCAAGCATGGATCTCACGGCGTGAACTCAGGGGGACGTGAGAGTAGAAACTTAATATGAATATTTCATTTCTATACTTTTCCTCCCACTAAAGTGTCGTAAGGTTTTAGGGTCTATTACTTAGGTAAATTCCGGCTAAATGAATCTATCTAAGTCTATGCCTTTTTAAACAAGGTCTTTACACTAAATGTCTAGATGAATTAAACTCTTTTAATAACCTAGTGACATTGCATGCTAGTAAGACTATGGTTAATTCAACTCAGGTTTCGAACCATTTTGCCGGGAGAGTTCCCTTATAACCAAGGTCTTATGTCCTACTTACTCAAATTTTAAAACTATTAAAAAACTAAGTAAGACATATTTCTAATCCTATTAGAAAAGGCGATCTTAGGTCTATTTCATTTTAAACCATTTAAAGAATGAGAAGATCCTAAGATCCTATGTTAGCATGCAACTCTTTGTTATAGGTTTTACGGATTCTATTCATCAACTTTTATAACTCTTATAACTTTTAATGAATTAACCCTATAACATGCTTTCTAATGGTGTTTAAAAGCATATAACAATCAATCATTCAAGTTATAAGAAAAGCACCATTTAGAAACATCCTATGTCTAGGTTTGTATAACTCTTTATACTACGATGTCTAGGTGATAACACTTTAAAACCTCACACTGCTCACGCATGCTCATAAAACTCGAGTTAACTTAACTCAAGAACCGACTCAATGCCCAGGTAGGAGGTGTTCCGTAAACCGTCAACTTAAATACCTCCAGCCTTAGACAGCATTTTGTCGGTTGAGTTCTCTCGTAACCGTTGTTTTACAAGATATCGACCTAAACTATGCAAGTTGATCGATTTGGAGGTTCATTAACCCAAGTGAGCATGCACTTTATCTTGTTATAGATTTTAGATTTCTATCTCTTTTATAACAATTATAAAACAAATCCATAACAAGCCTAATTTGAGTATAACACTTATAATCAAACTAATGAAATTTCATGCTTCATGCTTGGTTAATTTTATCCTATAATAATTATAACTATTATAAGAATTAATCAACATTAGGAAATTAACCATTCAAGCACGAATCTCCCTAATTAATACAACACTTATATTAATAAACATGAAATTTCCCTCATGCATTTGAATTAATAAATAACACTTATTCAAATTAAACAAATGCATGAACATGCTTTCCTATGGTGGGGTTTTAAATATAAATGACATACATTATGCACATAAAATACTATTTAATTAAAACATACATTCAATAATGCATAATTAATTAAATTTACTAAAGTGAATTGGTTTTGGGATTTTTAATCAAGCAAAAATAAAAACTAAAATTATTACAATAATAATTTCAAATAGGGCTTGGACCGCTTCCGAACAATTCGAACCGACCCGAACCACCTTTGGATTGCTTGAACCGGACCATTTTACCGTTACGAGAAGAACGTACTTGAGCTGGAACTAAAAAACAGCATGCTGGAATTTTCGGCTAGCAGCGAGCAGTCTCCGAATTTCTTCAAATTGACGGCCTAAATGGACTCTATTGACTCTCAAATTTTACAGACTCCATATGAACACATTAAAGCCCATAAACATGTAGGCAATTACAATTAATTCCAAAAAATTGACTGAAAATTAAAATCAATCCCAAAACCAATTTTCTTTAGTTTTTACACAGTTTCATCATATGAAAAGCTACCCACCAAGCTAAAATTAATGCATGTTAGGTGCCTTAATCATGCTCTGATACCAATTGAGTGTTCATATAACACATGCGGAAGCAATTTTAGGATCGGAGGCACTTAACTACATCAATTTTAGAAAATGAAAACATGCTGTCCAAATACCGTAAGGAGAGAGCAGAATTTTTACCAACCTTTTGGAGACCGATTCAACAACTCCCTTTGATTCCTTTGATCACGAACGGTGTGTGGACCACCTCTAGTGTCTTCCCTACTATTCTCCGGGCCAAGAACGATTTGTGGGAGTCTATAGAGATAGGGAATGGGAAGGGAATGCTTGAAGGTTCAAGCACTAGAGAGATATATGGAGATGAGTGAGTTTGAGACCAAAATCCAGCAGCATAACAATATGGAAAATGGCTCTCCTTCATTTCAATCTGATTCATACTCCTTATATAGACATCTTCCATGCAAAGAGAAGCCTCATGACACTAGACACATGGTGAAATTGCAACTCAAAGTGGATTCTAGGTGTTTAATTCACAACACATGCAACTAGTGCATGGTTGTGTTGTTTTCCACTATGCATCAACATGCAAGAGTGGGAATGCCACTAAATCCACTTAAAATTGAATCTAAATTCTCAATTTTCAGCTTGCAATTCATTCCTATTTCAATTCAAAATTGAAATTGATTTCTAGGCAATTAATTTGTACAATTCCAGGTAATTTTTACATGATTAATCCAATTAATCTTTATCACCTAGTGCCATGAATTATATATGATTCCTAATACATATATATGGTATTCAAAACACTTTTAAATACTCCATCTCTCATTTTCTAATTTAATTATAAATTAAATTATTGTGTCAAACACAATTTACGATAATACCCGTTTTCCCGATTTTGAACGATTCAAAGCTTCCTATCTTTTTGTTCTAGGCTTTGTTCCGATATGAGCTAGTACGGGGACCTAATGGACCTATAGATCATGGGCTCCAACGATTCGAGGCTAACCGACTAATCTCATTATCCAAGCTAGCCAACATTCGTTAACTACCGGGACACTCCACTATAGCCCGATAGTTGCACTCCCCTCACTATAGATATATTTCCGTCCACTTGATTTAACCATGATTAGTAAGTCGATCCTTCACAGGTTGTTCGTATCTATAGCTAGGTCAAAAAGCCGTTTCACCCCTATAGTACTTCTAGTTCCTCAAGTCCCACTGATCCTCTAATGAACAATTGGTTTATGGTCCAACCAATAAACCGAGTCCCTCTCGGGCCAATGAGAGGGCGGGATCCCTTTGTTCAAGCCCCGGAGTCAGCACTTAAGGGAACAACCTCTCTACTATCCCTAATTCGGGTAGGAGTGAATTCCTTCTTGCACGACTATGTCCCCAGCTATCTACCCGTTCCTATCCCTGAAATGGGAGGCTTGTTGAGTCGGCGATACTGAGCCACTCTCACCTATGCAGATCTAAGGATAAGCCCGAATAAACAGGAGTTCATAGTTAGCTCAGGATTAAGATCGAGTTACCTAGGTCATCACATGAAATAGTCAGTCTCGTCAGTAAACGGTGTTATAAAGCGAGAGTGACTTATTTCTCGGTCCTGGTCTTATGCAAACTCATTGCATAGGACGCCCCCACTCACATGTCTCTACATGGACGATTTAGGATCACATCGTCTATACTATCTATAAAGTGGGCCGCGTCTCATAGTGTCCCCAGAATAAGGTACCCAGCCCTATTCCTATACTATAGACCGTTTAGGCTATAACTCGAGCTTGATCCACTTTTATGTCTCTACATAAAGCTCAAGTGTTCAACCTATAGCCACGGATCTTGGTTTATTGGATTTGGGTTATCTAATGTGCAATTTACTTATTCAGTTATGACTTTACTGAATTAATCTCGATAACAACTTTATCGAACAACTATATAATATTTATTTAACATTCACTATCTACGAGTTTTAGGGCACCAATCCCAACACAAAGTTCGGCCCAATGAGAGTTCTTTAAGTGGTTTGGACGACACATGGTCCAAACTTTTCTCCGATTCAGTTTTTGAGAGTTCGGAACCCAAAGTTCGTCGCAATGAGAACTTTTCATATGGTTTGGACGAACTTGGTCCAAACTTTTCTCCGTTTGAGTTTTTGGAGAGTTAGGAACTCAAAGTTTAGCCCAATGAGAGTTCTTTAGGTGGTTTGGACGACAAATGGTTCAAACTTTGCTCCGTTTCAGTTTTTGAGAGCTCGGAACACAAAGTTCGTCCCAATGAGAGTTCTTAATATGGTCTGTATAAACTTGGTCCAAACTTTGCTCCGTTTGACTTTTTGGAGAGTTAGGAACTCAAAGTTCGGCCCAATGAGAGTTCTTTAGGTGGTTTGGACAACACATGGTCAAAACTTGGCTCCGTTTCAGTTTTTGAGCGCTCGGAACCCAAAGTTCGTCCCAAAGAGAGCTTTTCATATGGTTTGGACGAACTTGGTCCAAACTTTGCTCCGTTTCTGTATTTGAGAGCTCGGAACCCAAAGATCGTCCTAAAGAGAGTTTTTCAAATGGTTTGGACGAACTTGGTCCAAACTTTGCTTCGTTTGAGTTTTTCGGGCGTTAGGAACTCAAAGTTCGGCCCAATGAGAGTTATTTAGGTGGTTTGGACGAAACATGGTCCAAACTTTGCTCCGTTTTAGTTTTTGAGAGCTCGGAACCCAAAGTTCGTCCCAATGAGAGTTTTTCATATGGTTTGGACGAACTTGGTCCAAACTTTTCTCCGTTTGAGTTTTTAGAGAGTTAGGAACTCAAAGTTCAGCCCAATGAGAGTTCTTTAGGTGGTTTGGACAACACATGGTCAAAACTTTGCTCCATTTCAGTTTTTGAGCGCTCGGAAGCCAAAGTTCGTCCCAAAGAGAGCTTTTCATATGGTTTGGACGAACGTGGTCCAAACTTTGCTCCGTTTCAGTTTTTGAGGGCTCGGAAGCCAAAGTTCGTCCCAATGAGAGTTTTTCATATGGTTCCGACGTACTTGGTCAAAACGTTGCTCCGTTTCTGTATTTGAGCGCTCGGAACCCAAAGTTCGTCCCAACGAGAGCTTTTCATATGGTTTGGGAAAACTTGGTCCAAACTTTGCTCCGTTTGAGTTTTTGCAGAGTTAGGAACTCACAGTTCGGCCCAATGAGAGTTATTTAGGTGGTTTGGACGACACATGGTCCAAACTTTTCTCCGTTTCAGTTTTTGAGGGCTCGGAACCCAAAGTTCCTCCCAATGAGAGTTTTTCATATGGTTTGGACGAACTTGGTCCAAACTTTGCTCTGTTTGAGTTTTTGGAGAGTTAGGAACACAAAGTTCGGCCCAATGAGAGTTCTTTAGGTGGTTTGGACGACACATGGTCAAAACTTTGCTCCGTTTAAGTTTTTGAGAGATCGGAACCCAAATGTCATCCCAAAGAGAGTTTTTCATATGGTTTGGACGAACTTGGTCCAAACTTTGCTACGTTTGACTTTTTCGAGCTTTAGGAACTCAAAGTTCGGCACCATGAGAGTTATTAAGGTGGTTTGGACGAAACATGGTCCAAACTTTGCTCCGTTTCAGTTTTTGAGAGCTCGGAACCAAAAGTTCGTTCCAATGAGAGTTTTTCATATGGTTTGGACGAACTTGGTCCAAACTTTGCTCTGTTTGAGTTTTTGGAGAGTTAGGAACACAAAGTTCGGCCCAATGAGAGTTCTTTAGGTGGTTTGGATGACACATGGTCAAAACTTTGCTCCGTTTAAGTTTTTGAGAGATCGGAACCCAAATGTCATCCCAAAGAGAGTTTTTCATATGGTTTGGACGAACTTGGTCCAAACTTTGCTACGTTTGACTTTTTCGAGCTTTAGGAACTCAAAGTTCGGCACCATGAGAGTTATTAAGGTGGTTTGGACGAAACATGGTCCAAACTTTGCTCCGTTTCAGTTTTTGAGAGCTCGGAACCAAAAGTTCGTTCCAATGAGAGTTTTCCATATGGGTTGGACGAACTTGGTGAAAACTTTGCTCCGTTTTTGTTTTTGGAGAGTTAGGAACTCAAAGTTCGGCCCAATGAGAGTTCTTTAGGTGGTTTGGACGACACATGTTCAAAACTTTGCTCCGTTTCAGTTTTTGAGAGATCGGAACCCAAATGTTGTCCCGAAGAGAGTTTTTCATATTGTTTGGACGAAGTTGGTCCAAACTTTGCTACGTTTGAGTTTTTCGAGCTTTAGGAACTCAAAGTTCGGCACCATGAGAGTTATTAAGGTGGTTTGGACGAAACATGGTCCAAACTTTGCTCCGTTTCAGTTTTTGAGAGATCAGAACCCAAATGTCGTCCCAAAGAGAGTTTTTCATATGGTTTGGACGAACTTGGTCCAAAATTTGCTCCCTTTGAGTTTTTTAGAGTTAGGAAATCAAAGTTTGGCCCAATTAGAGTTCTTTAGGTTGTTTGGATGACACAAGGTCGAAACTTTGCTTCGTTTCAGTATTTGAGAGCTCGGAACCCAAAGTTTGTCCCAATGAGAGTTTTTCATATGGTTTGGACGAACTGTGTCCAAACTTTGCTCCGTTTGAGTTTTTGGAGAGTTAGGAACTCAAAGTTCGGCCCAATGAGAGTTATTTAGGTGGTTTGGACGACACATGGTCCAAAATTTTCTCCGTTTCAGTTTTTGAGGGCTCGGAACCCAAAGTTCCTCCCAATGAGAGTTTTTCATATGGTTTGGACGAACTTGGTCCAAACTTTGCTCCGTTTGAGTTTTTTGAGAGGTAGGAACTCAAAGTTCGGCCCAATGAGAGTTCTTTAGGTCGTTTGGATGACACATGGTCAAAACTTTGCTCTGTTTCTGTATTTGACAGCTCGAAACCCAAAGTTCGTCCTAAAGAGAGTTTTTCATATGGTTTGGACGAACATGTCCAAACTTTGCTCCGTTTGAGTTTTTCGAGCTTTAGGAACTCAAAGTGCGGCCCAATGAGAGTTATTTAGGTGGTTTGGACGAAACATGGTCCAAACTTTGCTCCATTTCAGTTGTTGAGAGCTCGGAACCCAAAGATCGTCCCAATGAGAGTTTTTCATATGGTTTGGACGAACTTGGTCCAAAGTGTAAACCCGAGACTTTCCTTGGATCATTTACTCTTGTCATCTATTGTGGTTTCATGGTTGAACTTAAGTTGTTGGGATTTACCAAGTTAAAAGAAGAAAAAGAAAAGGAAAGAGAAGGAAAAAGAAAATGAAATGGGGAAATGAAAAACAGACAAAAAAAAAAAAAAAAAGAAAAGAAAAGAAAGGAAGTGGGAAAGGCCAGCAAACCTTCCACCACCGCTTCACCCTTTTTCAGTCCCTTTTCCCCATCATTTTTCCATCATTTTCCATCCAAATTTTCAGTGCACTTGAGGGAGAGAGTGAAGGAGGAAGAAGAAGAAGATTTTCGTGGTTTGAGGTTGAAGAAGATAGGAAAAGCTCATGCAAAGCCAGCCATAGCAGAATCTGGGTTCAACCTGTCAACCTCTGGTTTTTGATTCGGTTTGAGCTACATAGAAGGAACTAAGAGGTGAGGTTTGATGTTCTTGAAATTTAGTTCATTTTCTAACAAATTTTATGAAGGAATCTTGAGCTAAATCGTATGAGAAGTTAATGGTTTTTGGAATGGAAAACGGAGCACAGGATTTTAGAGCAGAGCAGGAGGATCTCTGGTTTTCTCTGGTTCTTCGAGCATTCTGGGGTGTACAAGTTGAATCAGAAGCTCTATTTGGTATGGTTGGAAAGCTTATTCAATTTCCTACAACTTTCATGAAGAATTCGTGAACCAAAAATGACTTGAAGTAGGTTTAATTTCAGGAGATAGATAAAGGGAAGCAGAGAACCTTGAATCTGTGTTGTTTATGTTCGGGGCGTTTCTGGGCAAATCGGTTGGGAATCTCGTTTTCATTTCTTCAGGTAAGTTGTAGAGTGTTCGAAAATGAAGAGTTTGAAGTATAGTACATTAATTGTGGTTAAGTATTGAGGAAGTTATGGGTGTTGGAAGTTAGGGTATAGAATCTGGAAAATCTGGAAAAGTAAAATGTGAATGTGGTTCTTAATTCAAGTGTCTAGAATTTATGAGCATGGAAGAATGAGACCATCTATGGTTCTAATGCTCGGTTTTGGTTGTTTGACAGGCCAAGAGGAAATAGGTCGAGTCTACAAACCAGGGAACTAGATAAGACAGTGAGTGACAAAATGAATTTCGAAAATTGTTTCCAACGGTTGTTCATGTTTAGACGTTTTATATGCTTTTCCATGAATGATATATGATTTCTATGAATGGTTTCAAGCATAAGTTTTGAGCTTAGATTTTCTAACGAGGTTTATATACGAGCACGTGGCTAATGACTTTATGAAAAGTAGCTGAAACGATATCTTTTAAAGTAAAGTATGGATTAGCAAGTACTTTTAAACGATTTTCAGTTTTTCACGAGCAAGCTGAGTAAGTTTAAGTTTTACGAAACATAACGATAAGCAGGCATGTTTTAATGTTTTCATGTGATTTTCTGAGATTTCTATTGACTACATGACTGAGATATTGAGCCCGAGGCTATATGGTACCGTGTGCACACAGGTTATATTCCGTTGTTGACGTTGAGTATACTCCGTGACAACGATGCTGTCGTGAGTGCTGGGCGGGCCCCACTACGACAAAGACGATAGGAGTGCTGGGCGGGCCCCACTACATCGTAGGACTAGTAAACGTTGGTTGTACTGGGCGTGCCCTACACAACGTAGATCGGTCATGTTAGTTAAAACGTTTGATGTACTTAATATGCCTTGCTAGATTTTTTAATGACGAACTTGCGAGATGTTTTAGAAAGCCTTTATCCTTACACGTTTATGTTAAACGCTTTGATTGAGCATATTTATACGTTTAAAGGTTTATCACGTGTTTTGACTTCCGGATTTAGAGTTTTAAAGTTAGTCACTCACTGGGCTTTATAGCTCATTCTTTCAAAATGTTTTTCCACTTTTCAGGTAGAGATCGAGCTCCCGGTGCCTGATACACTGCCAACGTCTGCTAAAAGTTCCAGATCAAGCTCCAGTACGTGGGTGGAGTTGCATATTGAGTCTGTCCATATTGTAATATTTTGTAACGATTGGATAATTTAGTCCTAGAGGTCGTGGTTGTGTAAACCCCAGTTGTATATCTTTTTGGTTGTGATATCAATATCAGGTTATTTTCCAAACAGAGTTATGTCAGGGCGACACCTCGTGTTTGTTGAAAGTTTTTTGTCAGGGATTCCGCTGTGCTGTGTTTCATGTAGAATATTTTATATCTATGATTAGTGTGTTTATCAGGTTCAATGTTTCAGGAGGGTCAACGGGTATCGTTAGAGGAGGACGATGTCCGTTGGCTTCATGCCATCTTCCGGGCTAACCTAGCAGGTGGTCCGAGAGGGGGTGTGACACAAACTTTGCTACGTTTGAGTTTTTCGAGCTTTAGGAACTCAAAGTTCTGCCCAATGAGAGTTCTTTAGGTGGTTTGGACGACACATGGTCCAAACTTTGCTCCGTTTCAGTTTTTGAGAGCTCGGAACCCATATTTCGTCCCAATGAGAGTTTTTCATATGGTTTGGACGAACTTTGTCCAATCTTTGCTCTGTTTGAGCTTTTGGAGAGTTAGGAACTCAAAGTTCGGCCCAATGAGAGTTCTTTAGGTGATTTGGACGACACATGGTCCAAACTTTTCTCCGTTTCAGTTTTTGAGGGCTCGGAACCCAAAGTTCCTCCCAATGAGAGTTTTTCAGATGGTTTGGACGAACTTGGTCCAAACTTTGCTCCGTTTGAGTTTTTGGAGAGTTAGGAACTCAAAGTTCGGCCCAATGGGAGTTCTTTAGGTAGTTTGGACGACACATGGTCCCAACTTTGCTCCGTTTCAGTTTTTGAGAGCTCGGAATCCAAAGTTCGTCCCAATGAGAGTTTTTCATATGGTTTGGACGAACTTGGTCCAAACTTTGCTCCCTTTGAGTTTTTGAGAGTTAGGAACTCAACGTTCGCCCCAATGAGAGTTCTTTAGGTGGTTTGGACGACAAATGGTCCAAACTTTGCTCCGTTTCAGTATTTGAGAGCTTGGAACCTAAAGTTCGTCCCAATGAGAGTATTTCATATGGTTGGGACGGACTTGGTCCAAACTTTGCTCCCTTTCAGTTTTTAGAAAGTTAGGAACTCAAAGTTCGGCCCAATGAGAGTTATTTAGGTGGTTTGGAAGACATATGGTCCAAGCTTTTCTCCGTTTCAGTTTTTGAGGGCTCGGAACCCAAAGTTCCTCCCAATGAGAGTTTTTCATATGGTTTGGACGAACTTGGTCCAAACTTTGCTCCATTTGAGTTTTTGGAGAGTTAGGAACTAAAAGTTCGGCCCAATGAGAGTTATTTAGGTGGTTTGGATGACACATGGTCCAAACTTTTCTCCATTTCAGTTTTTGAGAGCTTGGAACCAGACGTTCGTCCCAATGAGAGTTTTTCATATGGTTTGGACGAACTTGGTCCAAACTTTGCTCCGTTTGAGTTTTTGAGAGTTAGGAACTGAACGTTCGCCCCAATGAGAGTTCTTTAGGTGGTTTGGACGACAAATGGTCTAAACTTTGCTCCGTTTCAGTATTTGAGAGCTTGGAACCCAAAGTTCGTCCCAATGAGAATTTTTCATATGGTTTGGACGGACTTGGTCCAAACTTTGCTCCCTTTCAGTTTTTAGAAAGTTAGGAACTCAAAGTTCGGCCCAATGAGAGTTACTTAGGTGGTTTGGACGACACATGGTCCAAACTTTTCTCCGTTTCAGTTTTTGAGGGCTCAGAACCCAAAGTTCCTCCCAATGAGAGTTTTTCATATGGTTTGGACGAACTTGGTCCAAACTTTGCTCCCTTTGAGTTTTTTAGAGTTAGGAACTCAACGTTCGCCCCAATGAGAGTTCTTTAGGTGGTTTGGACGACAAATGGTCCAAACTTTGCTCCGTTTCAGTATTTGATAGCTTGGAACCCATAGTTCGTCCCGATCAGAGTTTTTCATATGGTTTGGACGGACTTGGTCCAAACTTTGCTCCCTTTCAGTTTTTAGAAAGTTAGTAACTCAAAGTTCGGCCCAATGAGAGTTATTTAGGTGGTTTGGATGACACATGGTCCAAACTATTCTCCGTTTCAGTTTTTGAGAGCTTGGAACTAGAAGTTCGTCCGAATGAGAGTTTTTCATATGGTTTGGACGAACTTGGTCCAAACTTTGCTCCCTTTGGGTTTTTGAGAGTAAGGAACTCAACGATCGCCCCAATGAGAGTTGTTTAGGTGGTTTGGACGACATATGGTCCAAACTTTGCTCCGTTTCAGTATTTGAGAGCTTCGAACCCAAATGTTGTCCCAAAGAGAGTTTTTCATATGGTTTGGACGGACTTGATCCAAACTTTGCTCCCTTTGAGTTTTTTAGAGTTAGGAAATCAAAGTTTGGCCCAATGAGAGTTCTTTGGGTGGTTTGGACGACACAGGGTCGAAACTTTGCTCCGTTTCAGTATTTGAGAGCTCGGAACCCAATGTTCGTCCCATGAGAGTTTTTCATATGGTTTGGACGGACTTGGCCAAACTTTGCTCCCTTTAAGTTTTTGGAGAGTTAGAAACTCAAAGTTCGGCCCAATGAGAGTTATTTAGGTGGTTTGTACGAAACATGGTCCAAACTTTGCTCCACTTCAGTTTTTGAGAGCTTGGAACCCAAAGTTCGTCCCAATGAGAGTTTTTCATATGGTTTGGACGAACTTGGTCCAAACTTTGCTCTGTTTGAGTTTTTGGAGAGTTAGGAACTCAAAGTTCGGCCCAATGCGAGTTCTGTAGGTGGTTTGGACAACACATGGTCAAAACTTTGCTTCGTTTCAGTTTTTGAGAGCTCGGAACCCAAAGTTCGTCCCAAAGAGAGCTTTTCATATTGTTTGGACGAACTTGGTCCAAACTTTGCTCCCTTTGAGTTTTTGAGAGTTAGGAAATCAAAGTTTGGACCAATGAGAGTTCTTTAGGTGGTTTGGACGACACAGGGTCGAAACTTTGCTCCGTTTCAGTATTTGAGAGCTCGGAACCAAAAGTTTGTCCCAATGAGAGTTTCTCATATGGTTTGGACGAACTTGGTTCAAAATTTGCTCCGTTTGAGTTTTTGGAGAGTTAGGAACTCAAAGTTCGGCCCAATGAGAGTTCTTTAGGTGATTTGGACGACACATGGTCCAAAATGTTCTCCGTTTCAGTTTTTGAGTGCTCGGAACCCAAAGTTCCTCCCAATGAGAGTTTTTCATATGGTTTGGACGAACTTGGTCCAAACTTTGCTCCGTTTGAGTTTTTGGAGAGTTAGGAACTCAAAGTTCGGCCCAATGAGAGTTATTTTGGAGGTTTGGACGATACATGGTCCAAACTCTTCTCCGTTTCAGTTTTTGAAAGCTTGGAACCAGAAGTTCATCCCAATGAGAGTTTTTCATATGGTTTGGACGAACTTGGTCCAAACTTTGCTCCCTTTGAGTTTTTGAGAGTTAGGAACTCAACGTTCGCCCCAATGAGAGTTCTTTAGGTGGTTTGGACGACATATGGTCCAAACTTTGCTCCGTTCCAGTATTTGAGAGCTTGGAACCCAAATGTCGTCCCAAAGAGAGTTTTTCATATGATTTGGACGGAATTGGTCCAAACTTTTCTCCCTTTGTGTTTTTGAGAGTTAGGAAATCAAAGTTTGGCACAATGACAGTTCTTTAGGTGGTTTGGACGACACAGGGTCGAAACTTTGCTCCATTTTAGTATTTGAGAGATCGGAACCCAAAGTTCGTCCCAATGAGAGTTTTTCATATGGTTTGGACGAACTTGCTCCAAACTTTGCTCCCTTTTAGTTTTTCGAGAGTTTGGAACTAAAAGTTCGGCCCAATGATCGTTATTTAGGTGGTTTGGACGACACATGGTCCAAACTTTTCTCCGTTTCAGTTTTTGAGGGCTCAGATCCCAAAGTTCGGCCCAATGAGAGTTTTTGGAGAGTTAGGAACTCAAAGTTCTGCAAAATGAGAGTTCTTTAGGTTGTTTGGACGACACATTGTCCAAAATTTGCTCCGTTTCAGTTTTTGACAGCTCGGAACCCAAAGTTCGTCCCACTGAGAGTTTTTCATATGGTTTGGACGAACTTGGTCAAATCTTTGCTCCGTTTGAGTTTTTTGAGAGTTAGGAACTCAAAGTTCGGCCCAATGAGAGTTCTTTAGGTTGTTTGGACGACACATTGTCCAAACTTTCCTCCGTTTCAGTTTTTGAGAGCTCGGAAGCCAAAGTTCGTCCCAATGAGAGTTTTTCAGATGGTTTGGACGAACTTGGTCCAAACCTTTCTCTGTTTGTGTTTTTGGAGAGTTAGGAACTCAAAGTTTGGCCCAATGCGAGTTCTTTAGGTGGTTTGGACAACACATGGTCAAAACTTTGCTTCATTTCAGTTTTTGAGAGCTCGGAACCCAAAGTTCGTCCAAAAGAGAGCTTTTCATATTGTTTGGACGAACTTGGTTCAAACTTTGCTCCGTTTGAGTTTTTTGAGAGTTAGGAACTCAAAGTTCGGCCCAATGAGAGTTCTTTAGGTTGTTTGGACGACACATGGTCCAAACTTTCCTCTGTTTCAGTTTTTCAGAGCTCGGAAGCCAAAGTTCGTCCCAATGAGAGTTTTTCATATGGTTCCGACGAACTTGGTCTAAACTTTGCTCCGTTTCTGTATTTGAGGGCTCGGAACCCAATGTTCGTCCTAAAGAGAGTTTTTCATATGGTTTGGGCGAACATGGTCCAAACTTTGCTTCGTTTGAGTTTTTCGAGGGTTAGGAACTCATAGTTCGGCCCAATGAGAGTTATTTAGGTGGTTTGGACGAAACATGGTCCAAACTTTGCTCCACTTCAGTTTTTGAGAGCTCGGAACCCAAAGTTCGTCCCAAAGAGAGCTTTTCATATTGTTTGGACGAACTTGGTCCAAACTTTGCTCCCTTTGAGTTTTTGAGAGTTAGGAAATCAAAGTTTGGCCCAATGAGAGTTCTTTAGGTGGTTTGGACGACACAAGGTCGAAACTTTGCTCCGTTTCAGTATTTGAGAGCTCGGAACCCAAAGTTCGTCCCAATGAGAGTTTCTCATATGGTTTGGACGAACTTGGTTCAAAATTTGCTCCGTTTGAGTTTTTGGAGAGTTAGGAACTCAAAGTTCGGCCCAATGAGAGTTCTTTAGGTGATTTGGACGACACATGGTCCAAACTGTTCTCCGTTTCAGTTTTTTAGTGCTCGGAACCCAAAGTTCCTCCCAATGAGAGTTTTTCATATGGTTTGGACGAACTTGGTCCAAAGTTTGCTCCGTTTGAGTTTTTGGAGAGTTAGGAACTCAAAGTTCGGCCCAATGAGAGTTATTTAGGAGGTTTGGACGACACATGGTCCAAACTCTTCTCCGTTTCAGTTTTTGAAAGCTTGGAACCAGAAGTTCATCCCAATGAGAGTTTTTCATATGGTTTCGACGAACTTGGTCCAAACTTTGCTCCCTTTGTGTTTTTGAGGGTTAGGAACTCAACGTTCGCCCCAATGAGAGTTCTTTAGGTGGTTTGGACGACATATGGTCCAAACTTTGCTCCGTTTCAGTATTTGAGAGCTTGGAACCCAAATGTCGTCCCAAAGAGAGTTTTTCATATGATTTGGACGGACTTGGTCCAAACTTTGCTCCCTTTGAGTTTTTGGGAGTTAGGAAATCAAATTTTGGCACAATGACAGTTCTTTAGGTGGTTTGGACGACACAGGGTCGAAACTTTGCTCCATTTCAGTATTTGAGAGCTCGGAACCCAAAGTTCGTCCCAATGAGAGTTTTTCATATGGTTTGGACGGACTTGGTCCAAACTTTGCTCCCTTTCAGTTTTTGGAGAGTTTGGAACTCAAAGTTCGGCCCAATGATCGTTATTTAGGTGGTTTGGACGACACATGGTCCAAACTTTTCTCCGTTTTAGTTTTTGAGGGCTCAGAACCCAAAGTTCGGCCCAATGAGAGTTTTTGGAGAGTTAGGAACTCAAAGTTCTGCAAAATGAGAGTTCTTTAGGTTGTTTGGACGACACATAGTCCAAAATTTGCTCCGTTTCAGTTTTTGAGAGCTCGGAACCCAAAGTTCGTCCCACTGAGAGTTTTTCATATGGTTTGGACGAACTTGGTCCAAACTTTGCTCCCTTTGAGTTTTTCGAGCTTCAGGAACTCAAAGTTCGGCACCATGAGAGTTATTAAGGTGGTTTGGACGAAACATGGTCCAAACTTTGCTCCGTTTCAGTTTTTGAGAGATCAGAACCCAAATGTCGTCCCAAAGAGAGTTTTTCATATGGTTTGGACGAACTTGGTCCAAACTTTGCTCCCTTTGAGTTTTTGAGAGTTAGGAAATCAAAGTTTGGCCCAATGAGAGTTCTTTAGGTGGTTTGGAAGACACAGGGTCGAAACTTTGCTTCGTTTCAGTATTTGAGAGCTCGAAACCCAAAGTTCGTCCCAATGAGAGTTATTCATAAGGTTTGGACGAACTTGGTCCAATCTTTGCTCCGTTTGAGTTTTTGGAGAGTTAGGAACTACAAGTCCGGCCCAATGAGAGTTATTTAGGTTGTTTGGACGACACATTGTCCAAACTTTGCTCCGTTTCAGTTTTTGAGAGCTCGGAAGCCAAAGTTCGTCCCAATGAGAGTTTTTCAGATGGTTTGGACGAACTTGGTCCAAACTTTGCTCTGTTTGAGTTTTTGGAGAGTTAGGAACTCAAAGTTCGGCCCACTGCGAGTTCTTTAGGTGGTTTGGACAACACATGGTCAAAACTTTGCTTCGTTTCAGTTTTTGAGAGCTCGGAACCCAAAGTTCGTCCCGAAGAGAGCTTTTCATATTGTTTGGACGAACTTGGTCCAAACTTTGCTCCGTTTGAGTTTTTGGAGAGTTAGGAACTCAAAGTGAGGCCCAATGAGAGTTCTTTAGGTGGTTTGGACGACACATGGTCCAAACTTTCCACCGTTTCAGTTTTTCAGAGCTCGGAAGCCAAAGTTCGTCCCAATGAGAGTTTTTCATCTGGTTTGGACAAACTTGGTCATAACTTTGCTTCGTTTGAGTTTTTCGAGGGTTAGGAACTCAAAGTTCAGCCCAATGAGAGTTATTTAGGTGGTTTGGACGAAACATGGTCCAAACTTTGCTCCACTTCAGTTTTTGAGAGCTCGGAACCCAAAGTTCGTCCCAATGAGAGTTTTTCATATGGTTTGGACGAACTTGGTCCAAACGTTGCTCTGTTTGAGTTTTTGGAGAGTTAGGAACTCAAAGTTCGGCCCAATGCGAGTTCTTTAGGTGGTTTGGACAACACATGGTCAAAACTTTGATTCGTTTCAGTTTTTGAGAGCTCGGAACCCAAAGTTCGTCCCAAAGAGAGCTTTTCATATTGTTTGGACGAACTTGGTCCAAACTTTTCTCCCTTTGAGTTTTTGAGAGTTAGGAAATCAAAGTTTGGCCCAATGAGCGTTCTTTAGGTGGTTTGGACGACACAGGGTCGAAACTTTGCTCCGTTTCAGTATTTGAGAGCTCGGAACCCAAAGTTCGTCCCAATGAGAGTTTTTCATATGGTTTGGACGAACTTGGTCCAATCTTTGCTCCGTTTGAGTTTTTGGAGAGTTTGGAACTCAAAGTTCGACCCAATGAGAGTTCTTTAGGTTGTTTGGACGACACATTGTCCAAACTTTGCTCCGTTTCAGTTTTTGAGAGCAGGGAAGCCAAAGTTCATCCCAATGAGAGTTTTTCATATGGTTTGGACGAACTTGGTCCAAACTTTCCTCCCTTTGAGTTTTTGAGAGTTAGGAACTCAACGTTCGCCCCAATGAGAGTTCTTTAGGTGGTTTGGACGACATATGGTCCAAACTTTGCTCCGTTTCAGTATTTGAGAGCTTGGAACCCAAATGTCGTCCCAAAGAGAGTTTTTCATATGATTTGGACGGAATTTGTCCAAACTTTTCTCCCTTTGTGTTTTTGAGAGTTAGGAAATCAAAGTTTGGCACAATGACAGTTCTTTAGGTGGTTTGGACGACACAGGGTCGAAACTTTGCTCCATTTTAGTATTTGAGAGATCGGAACCCAAAGTTCGTCCCAATGAGAGTTTTTCATATGGTTTGGACGGACTTGCTCCAAACTTTGCTCCCTTTTAGTTTTTCGAGAGTTTGGAACTAAAAGTTCGGCCCAATGATCGTTATTTAGATGGTTTGGACGACACATGGTCCAAACTTTTCTCCGTTTCAGTTTTTGAGGGCTCAGATCCCAAAGTTCGGCCCAATGAGAGTTTTTGGAGAGTTAGGAACTCAAAGTTCTGCAAAATGAGAGTTCTTTAGGTTGTTTGGACGACACATTGTCCAAAATTTGCTCCGTTTCAGTTTTTGACAGCTCGGAACCCAAAGTTCGTCCCACTGAGAGTTTTTCATATGGTTTGGACGAACTTGGTCAAATCTTTGCTCCGTTTGAGTTTTTTGAGAGTTAGGAACTCAAAGTTCGGCCCAATGAGAGTTCTTTAGGTTGTTTGGACGACACATTGTCCAAACTTTCCTCCGTTTCAGTTTTTGAGAGCTCGGAAGCCAAAGTTCGTCCCAATGAGAGTTTTTCAGATGGTTTGGACGAACTTGGTCCAAACCTTCTCTGTTTGTGTTTTTGGAGAGTTAGGAACTCAAAGTTTGGCCCAATGCGAGTTCTTTAGGTGGTTTGGACAACACATGGTCAAAACTTTGCTTCGTTTCAGTTTTTGAGAGCTCGGAACCCAAAGTTCGTCCAAAAGAGAGCTTTTCATATTGTTTGGACGAACTTGGTTCAAACTTTGCTCCGTTTGAGTTTTTTGAGAGTTAGGAACTCAAAGTTCGGCCCAATGAGAGTTCTTTAGGTTGTTTGGACGACACATGGTCCAAACTTTCCTCTGTTTCAGTTTTTCAGAGCTCGGAAGCCAAAGTTCGTCCCAATGCGAGTTTTTCATATGGTTCCGACGAACTTGGTCTAAACTTTGCTCCGTTTCTGTATTTGAGGGCTCGGAACCCAATGTTCGTCCTAAAGAGAGTTTTTCATATGGTTTGGGCGAACATGGTCCAAACTTTGCTTCGTTTGAGTTTTTCGAGGGTTAGGAACTCATAGTTCGGCCCAATGAGAGTTATTTAGGTGGTTTGGACGAAACATGGTCCAAACTTTGCTCCACTTCAGTTTTTGAGAGCTCGGAACCCAAAGTTCGTCCCAATGAGAGTTTTTCATATGGTTTGGACGAACTTGGTCCAAACATTGTTCTGTTTGAGTTTTTGGAGAGTTAGGAACTCAAAGTTCGGCCCAATGAGAGTTATTTAGGAGGTTTGGACGACACATGGTCCAAACTCTTCTCCGTTTCAGTTTTTGAAAGCTTGGAACCAGAAGTTCATCCCAATGAGAGTTTTTCATATGGTTTCGACGAACTTGGTCCAAACTTTGCTCCCTTTGTGTTTTTGAGGGTTAGGAACTCAACGTTCGCCCCAATGAGAGTTCTTTAGGTGGTTTGGACGACATATGGTCCAAACTTTGCTCCGTTTCAGTATTTGAGAGCTTGGAACCCAAATGTCGTCCCAAATAGAGTTTTTCATATGATTTGGACGGACTTGGTCCAAACTTTGCTCCCTTTGAGTTTTTGGGAGTTAGGAAATCAAATTTTGGCACAATGACAGTTCTTTAGGTGGTTTGGACGACACAGGGTCGAAACTTTGCTCCATTTCAGTATTTGAGAGCTCGGAACCCAAAGTTCGTCCCAATGAGAGTTTTTCATATGGTTTGGACGGACTTGGTCCAAACTTTGCTCCCTTTCAGTTTTTGGAGAGTTTGGAACTCAAAGTTCGGCCCAATGATCGTTATTTAGGTGGTTTGGACGACACATGGTCCAAACTTTTCTCCGTTTTAGTTTTTGAGGGCTCAGAACCCAAAGTTCGGCCCAATGAGAGTTTTTGGAGAGTTAGGAACTCAAAGTTCTGCAAAATGAGAGTTCTTTAGGTTGTTTGGACGACACATAGTCCAAAATTTGCTCCGTTTCAGTTTTTGAGAGCTCGGAACCCAAAGTTCGTCCCACTGAGAGTTTTTCATATGGTTTGGACGAACTTGGTCCAAACTTTGCTCCCTTTGAGTTTTTCGAGCTTCAGGAACTCAAAGTTCGGCACCATGAGAGTTATTAAGGTGGTTTGGACGAAACATGGTCCAAACTTTGCTCCGTTTCAGTTTTTGAGAGATCAGAACCCAAATGTCGTCCCAAAGAGAGTTTTTCATATGGTTTGGACGAACTTGGTCCAAACTTTGCTCCCTTTGAGTTTTTGAGAGTTAGGAAATCAAAGTTTGGCCCAATGAGAGTTCTTTAGGTGGTTTGGAAGACACAGGGTCGAAACTTTGCTTCGTTTCAGTATTTGAGAGCTCGAAACCCAAAGTTCGTCCCAATGAGAGTTTTTCATATGGTTTGGACGAACTTGGTCCAATCTTTGCTCCGTTTGAGTTTTTGGAGAGTTAGGAACTACAAGTCCGGCCCAATGAGAGTTATTTAGGTTGTTTGGACGACACAATGTCCAAACTTTGCTCTGTTTCAGTTTTTGAGAGCTCGGAAGCCAAAGTTCGTCCCAATGAGAGTTTTTCAGATGGTTTGGACGAACTTGGTACAAACTTTGCTCTGTTTGAGTTTTTGGAGAGTTAGGAACTCAAAGTTCGGCCCACTGCGAGTTCTTTAGGTGGTTTGGACAACACATGGTCAAAACTTTGCTTCGTTTCAGTTTTTGAGAGCTCGGAACCCAAAGTTCGTCCCAAAGAGAGCTTTTCATATTGTTTGGACGAACTTGGTCCAAACTTTGCTCCGTTTGAGTTTTTGGAGAGTTAGGAACTCAAAGTGAGGCCCAATGAGAGTTCTTTAGGTGGTTTGGACGACACATGGTCCAAACTTTCCACCGTTTCAGTTTTTCAGAGCTCGGAAGCCAAAGTTCGTCCCAATGAGAGTTTTTCATCTGGTTTGGACAAACTTGGTCATAACTTTGCTTCGTTTGAGTTTTTCGAGGGTTAGGAACTCAAAGTTCAGCCCAATGAGAGTTATTTAGGTGGTTTGGACGAAACATGGTCCAAACTTTGCTCCACTTCAGTTTTTGAGAGCTCGGAACCCAAAGTTCGTCCCAATGAGAGTTTTTCATATGGTTTGGACGAACTTGGTCCAAACTTTGCTCTGTTTGAGTTTTTGGAGAGTTAGGAACTCAAAGTTCGGCCCAATGCGAGTTCTTTAGGTGGTTTGGACAACACATGGTCAAAACTTTGATTCGTTTCAGTTTTTGAGAGCTCGGAACCCAAAGTTCGTCCCAAAGAGAGCTTTTCATATTGTTTGGACGAACATGGTCCAAACTTTTCTCCCTTTGAGTTTTTGAGAGTTAGGAAATCAAAGTTTGGCCCAATGAGCGTTCTTTAGGTGGTTTGGACGACACAGGGTCGAAACTTTGCTCCGTTTCAGTATTTGAGAGCTCGGAACCCAAAGTTCGTCCCAATGAGAGTTTTTCATATGGTTTGGACGAACTTGGTCCAATCTTTGCTCCGTTTGAGTTTTTGGAGAGTTAGGAACTCAAAGTTCGACCCAATGAGAGTTCTTTAGGTTGTTTGGACGACACATTGTCCAAACTTTGCTCCGTTTCAGTTTTTGAGAGCTGGGAAGCCAAAGTTCATCCCAATGAGAGTTTTTCATATGGTTTGGACGAACTTGGTCCAAACTTTCCTCCCTTTGAGTTTTTGAGAGTTAGGAACTCAACGTTCGCCCCAATGAGAGTTCTTTAGGTGGTTTGGACGACATATGGTCCAAACTTTGCTCCGTTTCAGTATTTGAGAGCTTGGAACCCAAATGTCGTCCCAAAGAGAGTTTTTCATATGATTTGGACGGAATTTGTCCAAACTTTTCTCCCTTTGTGTTTTTGAGAGTTAGGAAATCAAAGTTTGGCACAATGACAGTTCTTTAGGTGGTTTGGACGACACAGGGTCGAAACTTTCTCCATTTTAGTATTTGAGAGATCGGAACCCAAAGTTCGTCCCAATGAGAGTTTTTCATATGGTTTGGACGGACTTGCTCCAAACTTTGCTCCCTTTTAGTTTTTCGAGAGTTTGGAACTAAAAGTTCGGCCCAATGATCGTTATTTAGATGGTTTGGACGACACATGGTCCAAACTTTTCTCCGTTTCAGTTTTTGAGGGCTCAGATCCCAAAGTTCGGCCCAATGAGAGTTTTTGGAGAGTTAGGAACTCAAAGTTCTGCAAAATGAGAGTTCTTTAGGTTGTTTGGACGACACATTGTCCAAAATTTGCTCCGTTTCAGTTTTTGACAGCTCGGAACCCAAAGTTCGTCCCACTGAGAGTTTTTCATATGGTTTGGACGAACCTGGTCAAATCTTTGCTCCGTTTGAGTTTTTTGAGAGTTAGGAACTCAAAGTTCGGCCCAATGAGAGTTCTTTAGGTTGTTTGGACGACACATTGTCCAAACTTTCCTCCGTTTCAGTTTTTGAGAGCTCGGAAGCCAAAGTTCGTCCCAATGAGAGTTTTTCAGATGGTTTGGACGAACTTGGTCCAAACCTTTCTCTGTTTGTGTTTTTGGAGAGTTAGGAACTCAAAGTTTGGCCCAATGCGAGTTCTTTAGGTGGTTTGGACAACACATGGTCAAAACTTTGCTTCGTTTCAGTTTTTGAGAGCTCGGAACCCAAAGTTCGTCCAAAAGAGAGCTTTTCATATTGTTTGGACGAACTTGGTTCAAACTTTGCTCCGTTTGAGTTTTTTGAGAGTTAGGAACTCAAAGTTCGGCCCAATGAGAGTTCTTTAGGTTGTTTGGACGACACATGGTCCAAACTTTCCTCTGTTTCAGTTTTTCAGAGCTCGGAAGCCAAAGTTCGTCCCAATGCGAGTTTTTCATATGGTTCCGACGAACTTGGTCTAAACTTTGCTCCGTTTCTGTATTTGAGGGCTCGGAACCCAATGTTCGTCCTAAAGAGAGTTTTTCATATGGTTTGGGCGAACATGGTCCAAACTTTGCTTCGTTTGAGTTTTTCGAGGGTTAGGAACTCATAGTTCGGCCCAATGAGAGTTATTTAGGTGGTTTGGACGAAACATGGTCCAAACTTTGCTCCACTTCAGTTTTTGAGAGCTCGGAACCCAAAGTTCGTCCCAATGAGAGTTTTTCATATGGTTTGGACGAACTTGGTCCAAACATTGTTCTGTTTGAGTTTTTGGAGAGTTAGGAACTCAAAGTTCGGCCCAATGCGAGTTCTTTAGGTCGTTTGGACAACACATGGTCAAAACTTTGCTTCGTTTTAGTTTTTGAGAGCTCGGAACCCAAAGTTCGTCCCAAAGAGAGCTTTTCATATTGTTTGGACGAACTTGGTCCAAACTTTGCTCCCTTTGAGTTTTTGAGAGTTAGGAAATCAAAGTTTGGCCCAATGAGAGTTCTTTAGGTGGTTTGGACGACACAAGGTCGAAACTTTGCTCCGTTTCAGTATTTGAGAGCTCGGAACCCAAAGTTCGTCCCAATGAGAGTTTCTCATATGGTTTGGACGAACTTGGTTCAAAATTTGCTCCGTTTGAGTTTTTGGAGAGTTAGGAACTCAAAGTTCGGCCCAATGAGAGTTCTTTAGGTGATTTGGACGACACATGGTCCAAACTGTTCTCCGTTTCAGTTTTTTAGTGCTCGGAACCCAAAGTTCCTCCCAATGAGAGTTTTTCATATGGTTTGGACGAACTTGGTCCAAAGTTTGCTCCGTTTGAGTTTTTGGAGAGTTAGGAACTCAAAGTTCGGCCCAATGAGAGTTATTTAGGAGGTTTGGACGACACATGGTCCAAACTCTTCTCCGTTTCAGTTTTTGAAAGCTTGGAACCAGAAGTTCATCCCAATGAGAGTTTTTCAGATGGTTTTGACGAACTTGGTCCAAACTTTGCTCCCTTTGTGTTTTTGAGGGTTAGGAACTCAACGTTCGCCCCAATGAGAGTTCTTTAGGTGGTTTGGACGACATATGGTCCAAACTTTGCTCCGTTTCAGTATTTGAGAGCTTGGAACCCAAATGTCGTCCCAAAGAGAGTTTTTCATATGATTTGGACGGACTTGGTCCAAACTTTGCTCCCTTTGAGTTTTTGGGAGTTAGGAAATCAAATTTTGGCACAATGACAGTTCTTTAGGTGGTTTGGACGACACAGGGTCGAAACTTTGCTCCATTTCAGTATTTGAGAGCTCGGAACCCAAAGTTCGTCCCAATGAGAGTTTTTCATATGGTTTGGACGGACTTGGTCCAAACTTTGCTCCCTTTCAGTTTTTGGAGAGTTTGGAACTCAAAGTTCGGCCCAATGATCGTTATTTAGGTGGTTTGGACGACACATGGTCCAAACTTTTCTCCGTTTTAGTTTTTGAGGGCTCAGAACCCAAAGTTCGGCCCAATGAGAGTTTTTGGAGAGTTAGGAACTCAAAGTTCTGCAAAATGAGAGTTCTTTAGGTTGTTTGGACGACACATAGTCCAAAATTTGCTCCGTTTCAGTTTTTGAGAGCTTGGAACCCAAAGTTCGTCCCACTGAGAGTTTTTCATATGGTTTGGACGAACTTGGTCCAAACTTTGCTCCCTTTGAGTTTTTCGAGCTTCAGGAACTCAAAGTTCGGCACCATGAGAGTTATTAAGGTGGTTTGGACGAAACATGGTCCAAACTTTGCTCCGTTTCAGTTTTTGAGAGATCAGAACCCAAATGTCGTCCCAAAGAGAGTTTTTCATATGGTTTGGACGAACTTGGTCCAAACTTTGCTCCCTTTGAGTTTTTGAGAGTTAGGAAATCAAAGTTTGGCCCAATGAGAGTTCTTTAGGTGGTTTGGAAGACACAGGGTCGAAACTTTGCTTCGTTTCAGTATTTGAGAGCTCGAAACCCAAAGTTCGTCCCAATGAGAGTTTTTCATATGGTTTGGACGAACTTGGTCCAATCTTTGCTCCGTTTGAGTTTTTGGAGAGTTAGGAACTACAAGTCCGGCCCAATGAGAGTTATTTAGGTTGTTTGGACGACACATTGTCCAAACTTTGCTCCGTTTCAGTTTTTGAGAGCTCGGAAGCCAAAGTTCGTCCCAATGAGAGTTTTTCAGATGGTTTGGACGAACTTGGTCCAAACTTTGCTCTGTTTGAGTTTTTGGAGAGTTAGGAACTCAAAGTTCGGCCCACTGCGAGTTCTTTAGGTGGTTTGGACAACACATGGTCAAAACTTTGCTTCGTTTCAGTTTTTGAGAGCTCGGAACCCAAAGTTCGTCCCAAAGAGAGCTTTTCATATTGTTTGGACGAACTTGGTCCAAACTTTGCTCCGTTTGAGTTTTTGGAGAGTTAGGAACTCAAAGTGAGGCCCAATGAGAGTTCTTTAGGTGGTTTGGACGACACATGGTCCAAACTTTCCACCGTTTCAGTTTTTCAGAGCTCGGAAGCCAAAGTTCGTCCCAATGAGAGTTTTTCATCTGGTTTGGACAAACTTGGTCATAACTTTGCTTCGTTTGAGTTTTTCGAGGGTTAGGAACTCAAAGTTCAGCCCAATGAGAGTTATTTAGGTGGTTTGGACGAAACATGGTCCAAACTTTGCTCCACTTCAGTTTTTGAGAGCTCGGAACCCAAAGTTCGTCCCAATGAGAGTTTTTCATATGGTTTGGACGAACTTGGTCCAAACTTTGCTCTGTTTGAGTTTTTGGAGAGTTAGGAACTCAAAGTTCGGCCCAATGCGAGTTCTTTAGGTGGTTTGGACAACACATGGTCAAAACTTTGATTCGTTTCAGTTTTTGAGAGCTCGGAACCCAAAGTTCGTCCCAAAGAGAGCTTTTCATATTGTTTGGACGAACTTGGTCCAAACTTTTCTCCCTTTGAGTTTTTGAGAGTTAGGAAATCAAAGTTTGGCCCAATGAGCGTTCTTTAGGTGGTTTGGACGACACAGGGTCGAAACTTTGCTCCGTTTCAGTATTTGAGAGCTCGGAACCCAAAGTTCGTCCCAATGAGAGTTTTTCATATGGTTTGGACGAACTTGGTCCAATCTTTGCTCCGTTTGAGTTTTTGGAGAGTTAGGAAGTCAAAGTTCGACCCAATGAGAGTTCTTTAGGTTGTTTGGACGACACATTGTCCAAACTTTGCTCCGTTTCAGTTTTTGAGAGCTGGGAAGCCAAAGTTCATCCCAATGAGAGTTTTTCATATGGTTTGGACGAACTTGGTCCAAACTTTGCTCTGTTTGAGTTTTTGGAGAGTTAGGTACTCAAAGTTCGGCCCAATGCGAGTTCTTTAGTGTTGGGTTTTATGCCCTAAAACTCGTAGATAGTGAATGTAAACAAATTTTATACTTGTATTTAATAAAGTGTTATTTAGTTTCTACAATAAAATGTTATTGTTAAATATTGCACTATTTGACCCTAATCCAATAAACTAGACATCCTAGGCTGTAATATGAAGTCTTGAACTATATGTAGCGACATATGGGGATCATTGTTCAAGAAACAGCCTAAAGGGTCTATAGTATAGGGATAAGACTGGGAGCCTTATCCTGGCAACACTATGGATACGGCCCACTTTGTATTTGATACAAACGCTATGATCCAACGCGTTCGTGTAGGAGACATGCGAGTGGGGGTATCCTATGCAATGAGTTTCATAAGACCGGACCGCGAAATAGTAACCACTGGTTATAACACCGTTAACTAGTTGGTTTTCTATTTCACTAGGACGACCTAGACAACTTAGTCTTAATCCTGAGTTGATTATGGACTCCTGCTCATGAGAGATTGTCCTTTGATTTGTATGGGTGAGAGTGGCCAATTCGCCGACTCAATAAGCCTACCATTTTGGGGACAAGACCGAATGGGGAGCTGGGAACATAATCGTACAAGATGGAATTCACGCCTTCCCGACTTTAGGGAAGCAGATGAGTGTTCCCTTAAGTGGTTACTCCGAGTCTTGAACAAAGGGCCCTACCCTCTCAATGGCACGAGAGGGTTTCTGTTTGATGGTTGGACCACAAACAGGTTGTTCATTAGAGGAGAACTGGTACTTAAGGAAATAGAGGTAACCCAGGGGTAAAACGGTAATTTGACCCAGCTGACGTTACGGACACTCGTGAAGGACTAACTAGTCGATATTGGTCTAGATCCGTGGACACAGAAAATATGTCTGCAGTGAGAAGAGTGCAACTGTGAGTCTATAGTGGAATGTACACACAGTTAACGAATATTGATTAATGTGGTTAATGAGTTTGACCAATTAATCTCACATCGTTGGAGCTTCTGATCTGCAGGTCCATTAGGTCCCACTGGTAGCTCGTAAAGTAATTTGAGGCAACTAAGTAATAAATGTGAATTGAAAATGTTCAATTTACTAAGGGAAACAAATATAATATATATTGATATATTATTATGAGAGAAATTAATATTTGAAGAAATTCAAATATAAATTTATGGAAGTTTGAAAGAGTTCAAATAATGAATTAATTAATTTAAGGCCTAAAATGTGTTTGGTCAAATTAATTAATTCTAGGCCAGGAATTAAATATGTGATATTTAATTAGTGGTTAATTAATTAGAGAATTAATTAACCGGGAATTAATCAATTATGGAAATAATTAATCACTTAAGGAAGTGATTAATCATTTATGGAAATGATCTAATCACTTATGGAAGTAATTAGTCATTTGTGGAAAAGATTAATCAATTATGGAATTGATTGATCATGATTGATTAATTAAGGAATAAGATTGAATCAATTTTGGAAAAGATTGATTTAATTGAATATTTTATTCATGGCCTCTCTTCTATAAATAGAACACTAGACCTAATTGGTCATGACACTTAACATTCTTGCTCTTGCTCTTAGACTCTCAAAGACAAGACCTAGAATTCTCTCTAGCCTCCCTCTTAGAGAAAGACTCCCACAAGTCTTTTGCCTCCTAGACTTAGAGACATACCGGTGTAACCTTTGTGGTTATTGTGTCAATCAAGAAGAAAATTCCAGCGATTAAGAGGCGAGGAGGCTGCTGCGTTTTCGTTCGTTGGAGCATCGTTGGCGAAGAACGGTCAAGTCTACAACGGAGGTTTGTAACGGTTCTTCCTCTTTTCTTTAGAAAAGCATGAAAATAAATTTAGATTTATTTTTTAAGCATGTTTAAACTGAATTTCCAGCAACTTTAAAAGGTGTTTAAAGTTTGATTGAGTTTTCGTAACGGAATTTTAATGTTAATTAATATACGGCGTAAGGTCCAATCGATGCGCTTCCGCTGCGTGGGGACTTTTATTCCCTTCATTTAGGTGGTTTGGACAACACATGGTCAAAGCTTTGCTTCGTTTCAATTTTTGAGAGCTCGGAACCCAAAGTTCGTCCCAAAGAGAGCTTTTCATATTGTTTGGACGAACTTGGTCCAAACTTTGCTCCGTTTGAGTTTTTGGAGAGTTAGGAACTCAAAGTTCGGCCCAATGAGAGTTCTTTAGGTGGTTTGGACGACACATGGTCCAAACTTTCCTCCGTTTCAGTTTTTCAGTGCTCGGAAGCCAAAGTTCGTCCCAATGAGAGTTTTTCATATGGTTCCGACGAACTTGGTCAAAACTTTGCTCCGTTTCTGTATTTGAGAGCTCGGAACCCAATGTTCATCCTAAAGAGAGTTTTTCATATGGTTTGGACGAACTTGGTCCAAACTTTGCTCTGTTTGAGTTTTTGGAGAGTTAGGAACTCAAAGTTCGGCCCAATGCGAGTTCTTTAGTGTTGGGTTTTATGCCCTAAAACTCGTAGATAGTGAATGTAAACAAATTTTATACTTGTATTTAATAAAGTGTTATTTAGTTTCTACAATAAAATGTTATTGTTAAATATTGCACTATTTGACCCTAATCCAATAAACTAGACATCCTAGGCTGTAATATGAAGTCTTGAACTATATGTAGCGATATATGGGGATCATTGTTCAAGAAACAGCCTAAAGGGTCTATAGTATAGGGATAAGACTGGGAGCCTTATCCTGGCAACACTATGGATACGGCCCACTTTGTATTTGATACAAACGCTATGATCCAACGCGTTCGTGTAGGAGACATGCGAGTGGGGGTATCCTATGCAATGAGTTTGCATAAGACCGGACCGCGAAATAGTAACCACTGGTTATAACACCGTTAACTAGTTGGTTTTCTATTTCACTAGGACGACCTAGACAACTTAGTCTTAATCCTGAGTTGATTATGGACTCCTGCTCATGAGAGATTGTCCTTTGATTTGTATGGGTGAGAGTGGCCAATACGCCGACTCAATAAGCCTACCACTTTGGGGACAAGACCGAATGGGGAGATGGGAACATAATCGTACAAGATGGAATTCACGCCTTCCCGACTTTAGGGAAGCAGATGAGTGTTCCCTTAAGTGGTTACTCCGAGTCTTGAACAAAGGGCCCTACCCTCTCAATGGCACGAGAGGGTTTCTGTTTGATGGTTGGACCACAAACAGGTTGTTCATTAGAGGAGAACTGGTACTTAAGGAAATAGAGGTAACCCAGGGGTAAAACGGTAATTTGACCCAGCTGACGTTACGGACACTCGTGAAGGACTAACTAGTCGATATTGGTCTAGATCCGTGGACACAGAAAATATGTCTGCAGTGAGAAGAGTGCAACTGTGAGTCTATAGTGGAATGTACACACAGTTAACGAATATTGATTAATGTGGTTAATGAGTTTGACCAATTAATCTCACATCGTTGGAGCTCTGATCTGCAGGTCCATTAGGTCCCACTGGTAGCTCGTAAAGTAATTTGAGGCAACTAAGTAATAAATGTGAATTGAAAATGTTCAATTTACTAAGGGAAACAAATATAATATATATTGATATATTATTATGAGAGAAATTAATATTTGAAGAAATTCAAATATAAATTTATGGAAGTTTGAAAGAGTTCAAATAATGAATTAATTAATTTAAGGCCTAAAATGTGTTTGGGCAAATTAATTAATTCTAGGCCAGGAATTAAATATGTGATATTTAATTAGTGGTTAATTAATTAGAGAATTAATTAACCGGGAATTAATCAATTATGGAAATAATTAATCACTTAAGGAAGTGATTAATCATTTATGGAAATGATCTAATCACTTATGGAAGTAATTAGTCATTTGTGGAAAAGATTAATCAATTATGGAATTGATTGATCATGATTGATTAATTAAGGAATAGGATTGAATCAATTTTGGAAAAGATTGATTTAATTGAATATTTTATTCATGGCCTCTCTTCTATAAATAGAACACTAGACCTAATTGGTCATGACACTTAACATTCTTGCTCTTGCTCTTAGACTCTCAAAGACAAGACCTAGAATTCTCTCTAGCCTCCCTCTTAGAGAAAGACTCCCACAAGTCTTTTGCCTCCTAGACTTAGAGACATACCGGTGTAACCTTTGTGGTTATTGTGTCAATCAAGAAGAAAATTCCAGCGATTAAGAGGCGAGGAGGCTGCTGCGTTTTCGTTCGTTGGAGCATCGTTGGCGAAGAACGGTCAAGTCTACAACGGAGGTTTGTAACGGTTCTTCCTCTTTTCTTTAGAAAAGCATGAAAATAAATTTAGATTTATTTTTTAAGCATGTTTAAACTGAATTTCCAGCAACTTTAAAAGGTGTTTAAAGTTTGATTGAGTTTTCGTAACGGAATTTTAATGTTAATTAATATACGGCGTAAGGTCCAATCGATGCGCTTCCGCTGCGTGGGGACTTTTATTCCCTTCATTTAGGTGGTTTGGACAACACATGGTCAAAGCTTTGCTTCGTTTCAATTTTTGAGAGCTCGGAACCCAAAGTTCGTCCCAAAGAGAGCTTTTCATATTGTTTGGACGAACTTGGTCCAAACTTTGCTCCGTTTGAGTTTTTGGAGAGTTAGGAACTCAAAGTTCGGCCCAATGAGAGTTCTTTAGGTGGTTTGGACGACACATGGTCCAAACTTTCCTCCGTTTCAGTTTTTCAGTGCTCGGAAGCCAAAGTTCGTCCCAATGAGAGTTTTTCATATGGTTCCGACGAACTTGGTCAAAACTTTGCTCCGTTTCTGTATTTGAGAGCTCGGAACCCAATGTTCATCCTAAAGAGAGTTTTTCATATGGTTTGGACGAACTTGGTCCAAACTTTGCTCTGTTTGAGTTTTTGGAGAGTTAGGAACTCAAAGTTCGGCCCAATGCGAGTTCTTTAGTGTTGGGTTTTATGCCCTAAAACTCGTAGATAGTGAATGTAAACAAATTTTATACTTGTATTTAATAAAGTGTTATTTAGTTTCTACAATAAAATGTTATTGTTAAATATCGCACTATTTGACCCTAATCCAATAAACTAGACATCCTAGGCTGTAATATGAAGTCTTGAACTATATGTAGCGATATATGGGGATCATTGTTCAAGAAACAGCCTAAAGGGTCTATAGTATAGGGATAAGACTGGGAGCCTTATCCTGGCAACACTATGGATACGGCCCACTTTGTATTTGATACAAACGCTATGATCCAACGCGTTCGTGTAGGAGACATGCGAGTGGGGGTATCCTATGCAATGAGTTTGCATAAGACCGGACCGCGAAATAGTAACCACTGGTTATAACACCGTTAACTAGTTGGTTTTCTATTTCACTAGGACGACCTAGACAACTTAGTCTTAATCCTGAGTTGATTATGGACTCCTGCTCATGAGAGATTGTCCTTTGATTTGTATGGGTGAGAGTGGCCAATTCGCCGACTCAATAAGCCTACCATTTTGGGGACAAGACCGAATGGGGAGCTGGGAACATAATCGTACAAGATGGAATTCACGCCTTCCCGACTTTAGGGAAGCAGATGAGTGTTCCCTTAAGTGGTTACTCCGAGTCTTGAACAAAGGGCCCTACCCTCTCAATGGCACGAGAGGGTTTCTGTTTGATGGTTGGACCACAAACAGGTTGTTCATTAGAGGAGAACTGGTACTTAAGGAAATAGAGGTAACCCAGGGGTAAAACGGTAATTTGACCCAGCTGACGTTACGGACACTCGTGAAGGACTAACTAGTTGATATTGGTCTAGATCCGTGGACACAGAAAATATGTCTGCAGTGAGAAGAGTGCAACTGTGAGTCTATAGTGGAATGTACACACAGTTAACGAATATTGATTAATGTGGTTAATGAGTTTGACCAATTAATCTCACATCGTTGGAGCTCTGATCTGCAGGTCCATTAGGTCCCACTGGTAGCTCGTAAAGTAATTTGAGGCAACTAAGTAATAAATGTGAATTGAAAATGTTCAATTTACTAAGGGAAACAAATATAATATATATTGATATATTATTATGAGAGAAATTAATATTTGAAGAAATTCAAATATAAATTTATGGAAGTTTGAAAGAGTTCAAATAATGAATTAATTAATTTAAGGCCTAAAATGTGTTTGGGCAAATTAATTAATTCTAGGCCAGGAATTAAATATGTGATATTTAATTAGTGGTTAATTAATTAGATAATTAATTAACTGGGAATTAATCAATTATGGAAATAATTAATCACTTAAGGAAGTGATTAATCATTTATGGAAATGATCTAATCACTTATGGAAGTAATTAGTCATTTGTGGAAAAGATTAATCAATTATGGAATTGATTGATCATGATTGATTAATTAAGGAATAAGATTGAATCAATTTTGGAAAAGATTGATTTAATTGAATATTTTATTCATGGCCTCTCTTCTATAAATAGAACACTAGACCTAATTGGTCATGACACTTGACATTCTTGCTCTTGCTCTTAGACTCTCAAAGACAAGACCTAGAATTCTCTCTAGCCTCCCTCTTAGAGAAAGACTCCCACAAGTCTTTTGCCTCCTAGACTTAGAGACATACCGGTGTAACCTTTGTGGTTATTCTGTCAATCAAGAAGAAAATTCCAGCGATTAAGAGGCGAGGAGGCTGCTGCGTTTTCGTTTCAGTTCTTCAGAGCTCGAAAGCCAAAGTTCGTCCGAATGAGAGTTTTTCATATGGTTCCGACGAACTTGGTCAAAACTTTGCTCTGTTTCTGTATTTGAGAGCTCGGAACCCAATGTTCGTCCTAAAGAGAGTTTTTAATATGGTTTGGACGAACTTGGTCAAACATTGCTTCGTTTGAGTTTTTCGAGCGTTAGGAACTCAAAGTTCGGCCCAATGAGAGTTATTTAGGAGGTTTGGACGAAACATGGTCCAAACTTTGCTCCGTTTCAGTTTTTGAGGGCTTGGAACCCAAAGTTCATCCCAAAGAGAGCTTTTCATATTGTTTGGACAAACTTGGTCCAAACTTTGCTCCGTTTGAGTTTTTGGAGAGTTAGGAACTCAAAGTTTTGCCCAATGAGAGTTCTTTAGGTGGTTTGGACGACCCATGGTCCAAACTTTGCTCTGATTCAGTTTTTGAGAGCTCGGAAGCCACAGTTCGTCCCAATGAGAGTTTTTCATATGGTTCCGACGAATTGGTCCAAACTTTGCTCCGTTATAGTTTTTCGAGTTGTAGGAACTCAAAGTTCTGCACCATGAGAGTTATTTAGGTGGTCTGGAAGAAACATGGTCATAACTTTGCTCTGTTTCAGTTTTTGAAAGCTCGAAACCCAAAGTTCGTCCCAATGAGAGTTTTTCATATGGTTTGGACGAACTTGGTCCAAACTTTGCTTCGTTTGAGTTTTTCGAGCGTTAGGAACTCAAAGTTCGGCCCAATGAGAGTTATTTAGGTGGTTTTGACGAAACATGGTCCAAACTTTGATCCGTTTCAGTTTTTGAGGGCTCGGAACCCAATGTTCGTCCCAAAGAGAGCTTTTCATATTGTTTGGACGAACTTGGTCCAAACTTTGCTCCGTTTGAGTTTTTGGAGAGTTAGGAACTCAAAGTTTGGCCCAATGAAAGTTCTTTAGGTGGTTTGGACGACACATGGTCCAAACTTTGCTTCGATTTAGTTTTTAAGGGCTCGGAAGCCAAAGTTCGACCCAATGAGAGTTTTTTATATGTTTCCGACGAATTGGTCCAAACTTTGCTCCGTTTGAGTTTTTCGAGCTTTAGGAACTCAAAGTTCAGACCAATGAGAGTTCTTTAGGTGGTTTTGACGACACATTGTCCAAACTTTTCTCCGTTTCAGTTTTTCAGAGCTCGGAAGCCAAAGTTCGTCCCAATAAGAGTTTTTCATATGGTTCCGACGAACTTGGTCCAAACTTTGCTCCGTTTGAGTTTTTGGAGAGGTAGGAACTCAAAGTTCGGCCCAATGAGAGTTCTTTAGGTGGTTTGGATGACACATGGTCAAAACTTCGCTCCGTTTCCGTATTTGAGAGCTCGGAACCCAAAGTTCGTCCTAAAGAGAGTTTTTCATATGGTCTGGATGAACTTTGTCCAAACTTTGCTTCGTTTGAGTTTTTCGAGCGTTAGGAACTCGAAGTTCGGCCCAATAAGAGTTATTTAGGTGGTTTGGACGAAACATGGTCCAAACTTTGCTCCGTTTCAGTTTTTGAGAGCTTGGAACCCAAAGTTCGTCCCAATGAGAGTTTTTCATATGGTTTGGATGAACTTGGTCCAACTTTGCTCCAATTGAGTTTTTGGAGAGTTAGGAACTCAAAGTTCAGCGCAATGAGAGTTCTTTAGGTGGTTTCGATGACACATGGTCCAAACTTTGCTCCGATTCAGTTTTTGAGAGCTCGGAAGCCGAAGTTCGACCCAATGAGAGTTTTTCATATGGTTCCGACGAATTGGTCCAAACTTTGCTCCATTTGAGTTTTTGGAGAGTTAGGAACTCAAAGTTCGGCGCAATGAGAGTTCTTTAGGTGGTTTGGATGACACATGGTCCAAACTTTGCTCCGCTTCAGTTTTTGAAAGCTCGGAACCTAATGTTCGTCCTAAAGAGAGTTTTTCATATGGTTTGGACGAACTTGGTCCAAACTTTGCTTCGTTTGAGTTTTTCGAGCGTTAGGAACTCAAAGTTCGGCCCAATGAGCGTTATTTAGGTGGTTTGGACGAAACATGGTCCAAACTTTGCTCCACTTCAGTTTTTGAGAGCTCGGAACCCAAAGTTCTTCCCAAAGAGAGCTTTTCATATGGTTTAGATGAACTTGGTCCAAACTTTGCTCCGTTTGAGTGTTTTGAGAGTTAGGAACTCAAAGTTCGGCCCAATGAGAGTTCTTTAGGTGGTTTGGATGACACATGGTCAAAACTTTTCTCCGTTTCTGTATTTGAGAGCTCGGAACCCAAAGTTCGTCCTAAAGAGTGTTTTTCATATGGTTTGGACGAACTTGGTCCAAACTTTGCTTCGTTTGAGTTTTTCGAGCGTTAGGAACTCAAAGTTCGGCCCAATGAGAGTTATTTATGTGGTTTGGACGAAACATGGTCAAAACTTTGCTCCACTTCAGTTTTTGAGAGCTCGGAACCCAAAGTTCTTCCCAAAGAGAGCTTTTCATATGGTTTGGACGAACTTGGTCCAAACTTTGCTCAGTTTGAGTTTTTGGAGAGTTAGGAACTCAAAGTTTGGCCCAATGAGAGTTCTTTAGGTGGTTTGGACGACACATGGTCCAAACTTTGCTCCGTTTAAGTTTTTGAGAGCTCGGAAGCCAAAGTTCGACCCAATGAAAGTTTTTCATATGTTTCGGACGAATTGGTCCAAACTTTGCTCCGTTTGAGTTTTTCGAGCTTTAGGAACTCAAAGTTCGGACCAATGAGAGTTCTTTAGGTGGTTTTGACGACACATGGTCCAAACTTTTCTCCGTTTCAGTTTTTCAGAGCTCGGAAGCCAAAGTTCGTCCCAATAAGAGTTTTTCATATGGTTCCGACGAACTTGGTCCAAACTTTGCTCCGTTTGAGTTTTTGGAGAGGTAGGAACTCAAAGTTCGGCCGAATGAGAGTTCATTAGGTGGTTTGGATGACACATGGTCAAAACTTCGCTCCGTTTCTGTATTTGAGAGCTCGGAACCCAAAGTTCGTCCTAAAGAGAGTTTTTCATATGGTTTGGATGAACTTGGTCCAAACTTTGCTTCGTTTGAGTTTTTCGAGCGTTAGGAACTCAAAGTTCGGCCCAATAAAAGTTATTTAGGTGGTTTGGACGAAACATGGTCCAAACTTTGCTCCGTTTCAGTTTTTGAGGGCTCGGAACCCAATGTTCGTCCCAAAGAGAGCTTTTCATATTGTTTGGACGAACTTGGTCTACACTTTGCTTCGTTTGAGTTTTTCGAGCGTTAGGAAATCAAAGTTCGGCCCAATAAAAGTTATTTAGGTGGTTTTGACGAAACATGGTCCAAACTTTGCTCCGTTTTAGTTTTTGAGAGCTTGGAACCCAAAGTTCGTCCCAATGAGAGTTTTTCATATGGTTTCGATGAACTTGGTCCAAACTTTGCTCCATTTGAGTTTTTGGAGAGTTAGGAACTCAAAGTTCGGCGCAATGAGAGTTCTTTAGGTGGTTTGGATGACACATGGTCCAAACTTTGCTCCGATTCAGTTTTTGAGAGCTCGAAAGCCAAAGTTCGACCCAATGAGAGTTTTTCATATGGTTCCGACGAATTGGTCCAAATTTTGCTCCGTTTGAGTTTTTTGAGCTTTAGGAACTCAAAGTTCTACCCAATGGGAGTTATCTAGGTGGTTTGGACGAAACATGGTCCAAACTTTGCTCCGCTTCAGTTTTTGAGAGCTCGGAACCCAATGTTCGTTCTAAAGAGAGTTTTTCAGATGGTTTGGATGAACTTGGTCCAAACTTTGCTTCGTTTGAGTTTTTCGAGCGTTAGGAACTCAAAGTTCGGCCCAATGAGAGTTATTTAGGTGGTTTGGACGAAACATGGTCCAAACTTTGCTCCACGTCAGTTTTTGAGAGCTCGGAACCGAAAGTTCTTCCCAAAGAGAGCTTTTCATATGGTTTGGACGAACTTGGTCCAAACTTTGCTCCGTTTGAGTTTTTGGAGAGTTGGGAACTCAAAGTTCGGCCCAATGAGAGTTCTTTAGGTGGTTTGGATGACACATGGTCAAAACTTTGCTCCGTTTCTGTATTTGAGAGCTCGGAACCCAAAGTTCGTCCTAAAGAGTGTTTTTCATATGGTTTGGACGAACTTAGTCCAAACTTTGCTTCGTTTGAGTTTTTCGAGCGTGAGGAACTCAAAGTTCGGCCCAATGAGAGTTATTTAGGTGGTTTGGACGAAACATGGTCCAAACTTATCTCCACTTCAGTTTTTGAGAGCTCGGAACCCAAAGTTCTTCCCAAAGAGAGCTTTTTATATGGTTTGGACGAACTTGGTCCAAACTTTGCTCCGTTTGAGTTTTTTGAGAGTTAGGAACTCAAAGTTCGATCCAATGAGAGTTCTTTAGGTGGTTTGGACGACACATGGTCAAAACTTTTCTCCGTTTCAGTTTTTGAGAGTTCGAAGCCAAAGTTCGTCCCAATGAGAGTTTTTCCTATGGTTCCGACGAACTTGGTCAAAACTTTTATCCGTTTCTGTATTTGAGAGCTTGAAACCCAATGTTCGTCCTAAAAAGAGTTTTTCATATGGTTTGGACGAACTTGGTCCAAACTTTTCTTCGTTTGAGTTTTTCGAGCGTTAGGAACTCAAAGTTCGGCCCAATGAGAGTTATCTAGGTGGTTTGGACGAAACATGGTCCAAACTTTTCTCCGTTTTAGTTTTTGAGAGCTCGGAACCCAAAGTTCGTCCCAAATAGAGCTTTTCATATTGTTTGGACGAACTTGGTCCAAACTTTGCTCCGTTTGAGTTTTTGGAGAGGTAGGAACTCAAAGTTCGGCCCAATGAGAGTTCTTTAGGTGGTTTGGATGACACATGATCAAAACTTCGCTCCGTTTCTGTATTTGAGAGCTCGGAACCCAAAGTTCGTCCTAAGGAGAGTTTTTCATATGGTTTGGATGAACTTGGTCCAAACTTTGCTTCGTTTGATTTTTTCGAGCGTTAGGAACTCTGATAGCGAGCATAGCTAGCTATTTTTCTCTGATTAATTAAGCTAGTCTTTTACAATTATTTGCCCAAATTTATGCATTTTTATGTTTTATTGTAGGAAGTATGTGTTTGAAGCTTAATTCAGCAATTGGAGTCAAATGGAGTCTTCAATCTAAAAAAAAAAATAAAAATCATAGCGTCGCGACGCTATAGGCAAATTTTCCAAAAATGCGGTATCGCAACAGCGTCGCGACGCTGTCCATAGCGTCTCGACGCTGTCGCCAGATTTTCTATAAATTCATCTTTTCATGCTACGGCCAAGGGGAGTCCAATTGGTTAGATTTTAGCCCTAATTTCGACTAGAGACCTTTTGTGGGAGCTAAAGGCAAGGCCAAGGAGCGGGAATCAAGCGAGAAGACGTGGAGATCGTGACGGGGACGTGCGGTGTCGGCGGATTCGAGTTTTCCTTTCTCTTTCCCTTAACTCTTGTAGTTTTTATGGCTTTTCTTTCAATTAGTGTTTGTGGTTTAAAGACTATGAATTGCTAGTTGTTTGTCTTAGGGTTTGATGTAGTTGCTTAAATTGTTGGATTGAATTTTGGGTATGAATGTGTTCTTATTCTATGCATGCAATTTTATGTGTAATGCTTTCAATTACTTGATCACTAATTGAATAATTTAAGTGTTGAATCTAACTCGGGAGAGAGGATTTGGCCTAAGACTTGCTTTGTTCAATTGCATGACTAGAGTAGAAATTCTAAGTTTGTGACGGGATTTAGAATATCTCTAGAAGTATAACAAGGACCGAACCGAATAATGCCTTGCATGTTAATGAACTTAGATAGGGATATCAAGTTAGTTATATGCATGAGAATCAATTATACTCGGGAGAGGTAATCGTGATAAATGTTTCCTTGGCTTGTAGAATAATTGCACGGTAATTCATTCCTATTAATCAATCCTCAATCTTAATCAACGAAATCAATTCCCTGAGAGTCTTTCCATTTGAGTCTCCACCTTTATTTTATACTTTTTGTCTTTAGATTTATCTTTTTCATGAAGTTTTGCTCCCTAAATAAAATTGGACAAAAGTATTCACGGTACTTAATTTGCTAGAAAACCAATCCAGAGGACGACACTCATTTTACACGAAAACACTATATTATTACTTGACCCGTACACTTGCGATTAGCAATTTGCACATCAAACTCAAAGTTCGGCCCAATAAGAGTTATTTAGGTGGTTTGGACGAAACATGGTCCAAACTTTGCTCCGTGTCAGTTTTTGAGAGCTCGGAACCCAAAGTTCGTCCCAATGAGAGTTTTTCATATTGTTTGGACGAACTTGGTCCAAACTTTGCTCCATTTGAGTTTTTGGAGAGTTAGGAACTCAAAGTTCGCCAAACGAGAGTTCTTTAGGTGGTTTGGACAACACATGGTCCAAGCTTTGCTCCGATTCAGTTTTTTAGAGCTCGAAAGCCAAAGTTCGTCCCAATGAGAGTTTTTCATATGGTTCCGACGAACTTGGTCCAAACATTGCTCTGTTTGAGTTTCTGGAGAGGTAGGAACTCAAAGTTCGGCCCAATGAGAGATCTTTAGGTGGTTTGGATGACACATGGTCAAAACTTTGCTCCGTTTATGTATTTGAGACCTCGAAACCCAAAGTTCGTCCTAAAGAGAGTTTTTCATATGGTTTGGACGAACTTGGTCCAAACTTTGGTTCGTTTGAGTTTTTCGAGCGTTAGGAACTCAAAGTTCGGCCCAATGAGAGTTATTTAGGTGGTTTGGACGAAACATGGTCCAAACTTTGCTCCGTTTCAGTTTTTGAGAGCTCGGAACCCAAAGTTCGTCCCAAAGAGAGCTTTTCATATGGTTTGGACGAACTTGGTCCAAACTTTGCTCCGTTTGAGTTTTTGGAGAGTTAGGAACTCAAAGTTCGGCTCAATGAGAGTTCTTTAGGTGGTTTGGACGACACATGGTCCAAACTTTGCTCCGTTTCAGTTTTTGAGAGCTCGGAAGCCAAAGTTCGTCCCAATGAGAGTTTTTCCTATGGTTCCGACGAACTTTGTCAAAACTTTGCTCCCTTTCTGTGAAGGTGTTCATATAACACATGCGGAAGCAATTGAAGATCGGAAGCACTTAAGACATTCAATTTTGCTCCTAAAGCATGCATGTTCTATAAAAGACAGAATATAGAGTTGAGAGAACACCAACCTTTGTAGCTCACTTATGTGGAACTCCTTGTGGTGTTTGCCTCTCCTATGCTCCTTGGACAACCTCTAGAGTCTTCCCTACTATTCTCTTGGGCCTAGAAAGACTTGTGGGAGTCTATAGAAGAAAGATAGAAGGGAATGCTTGATGGTACAAGCTTTTGGAAGGAGATGAAATGAGAGAGAATTTGAGGGAGAAAATTTGCAGCATAACACTAAATGAAAGCTTGCTCTTCTTGAATCTAATTCAAGCCCCTTTTATAGACATCTCCCATGCAAAGACAAGCTTCATGACACTTAGCCACATGGCCAAGATGCAACTCAAAGTGGATTCTAGGTGTCTACTTCACAACACATGCATCTAGTGCATGGTTGTGTTGTTTTCCACTATGCATCATCATGCAAGAGTGGAAATGCCACTAAATCCATTATGAATTGTATCCTAATTGTAAATTTTCAGCTTGCAATTCATTTCAATTTCAATTCAAAATTGAAATTGATTTCTAGGCAATTAATTGGGACATTTCCAAGTAATTTTGATATGATTGATCCAATCAATCTTTATCACCTAATGTCATGAATTATATATGATTCCTAATACATATATATGGTATTTAAAACACTTTCAAATACCTCATCTCTCAATTCCTAATTTAATTCATAATTAAATCATTGTGTCGAACACGTCTTACGATAAAAACCCTATTTCCCGTTTTTGAACGATTCAAAAATTCCTATCAATATGTTCTAGGCTTTAATCCGATATGAGCTAGTAGAGGGACCTAATGGACCTATAGATCATGGGCTCCAACGATTCAAGGCTAACCGACTAATCTCATTATCTAAGCTAGCCAACATTCGTTAACTATCGGGACACTCCACTATAGCCCGATAGTTGCACTCCCCTCACTATAGATATATTTCCGTCCACTTGATTTAACCATGTTCAGTAAGTCGTTCCTTCACAGGTTGTTCATAGCTATAGCTAGGTCAAATAACCGTTACACCCCTATAGTACTTCTTGTTCCTTAAGTTCCACTAATCCTCTAATGAACAATCAGTTTGCGGTCCAACCATCAAACCTAAGTTCCTCTCGATCCAACGAGAGGGTGGGGCCCCTTGTTCAAGTCCTGGAGTTAGTACTTAAGAGAACAACCTCTCTGCTATCCCTAAAATGGGTAGGAGTGAATTCCGTCTTGCGAAACTATGTCCCCAGCTATCTATTCGATCTTATCCCCAAAATGGTAGGCTTGTCGAGTCGGCGATGCTGGCCACTCTCACCCATGCAGATCAAAGGATAATCTCTCATAAACAGGAGTTCATAGATAGCTCAGGATTAAGAACGAGTTACCTAGGTCATCTATGAGAAATAGTCAGTTTCTTCAGTAAACGGCGTTATAAAGAGAAAGTGACTTATTTCGTGGTCCAGTCTTATGCAAACTCATTGCATAGGACGCCCCCACTCGCATGTCACCACATGAACGATTTAGGATCTCATCGTTTGTACTTAATACAAAGTGGGCCGCGTCCATAGTGTCACTAGGATAAGGCACCCAACCGTATCCTTATACTATAGACTATTTTGACTATAAACTTGAACTTGATCCTACGATATGTCCCTACATATAGTTCGAGTATTCATTTTATAGTCAAGGATCTTAGTTTATTGGATTTAGGTTAATCATTCGCAATTTACATATTCAATAACATCTTTTACTGAATAACCTCAATAACGTCTTTATTGGAAATAGAATATGTTTAATGATTTACAAACTACGAGTTTATAGGACATTAAACCCAACATTCTGTATTTGAGAGCTCGGAACCCAATGTTCGTCCTAAAGAGAGTTTTTCATATGGTTTGGACGAACTTGGTCCAAACTTTGCTTCTTTTGAGTTTTTCGAGCGTTAGGAACTAAAAGTTCGGCCCAATGAGAGTTATCTAGGTGGTTTGGACGAAACTTGGTCCAAACTTTTCTCCGTTTTAGTTTTTGAGAGCTCGGAACCCAAAGTTCGTCCCAAAGAGAGCTTTTCATATTGTTTGGACGAACTTGGTCCAAACTTTGCTTCGTTTGAGTTTTTCGAGCGTTGGGAACTCAAAGTTCGGCCCAATAAGAGTTATTTAGGTGGTTTGGACGAAACATGGTCCAAACTTTGCTCCGTTTCCGTTTTTTAGATCTCGGAACCCAAAGTTCGTCCCAATGAGAGTTTTTCATATGGTTTGGACGAACTTGGTCCAAACTTTGCTCCATTTGAGTTTTTGGAGAGTTAGGAACTCAAAGTTCGGCCCAATTAGAGTTCTTCAGGTGGTTTGGACGACACATGGTCCAAACCTTGCTCCGTTTAAGTTTTTGAGAGCTCGGAAGCCAAAGTTCGTCCCAAAGAGAGCTTTTCATATGGTTTGGATGAACTTGGTCCAAACTTTTCTCCGTTTGAGTTCTTGGAGAGTTAAGAACTCAAACTTCGTCCCAATGAGAATTTTTCATATGGTTCCGACGAACTTGGTCAAAACTTTGCTCCGTTTCTGTATTTGAGAGCTCGGAACCCAATGTTCGTCCTAAAGAGAGTTTTGCATATGGTTTGGACGAACTTTGTCCAAACTTTGCTTCGTTTGAGTTTTTGGAGAGTTAGGAACTCAAAGTTCGGCCCAATTAGAGTTCTTTAGGTGGTTTTGACGACACATGGTCCAAACTTTGCTCCGTTTCAGTTTTTGAGAGCTCGGAAGCCAAAGTTCGTCCCAATGAGAGTTTTTCATATGGTTTGGACGAACTTCGTCCAAACTTTGCTCTGTTTGAGTTTTTGGAGAGTTAGGAACTCAAAGTTCGGCCCAATGAGAGTTATTTAGGTGGTCTGGATGAAACATGGTCCAAACTTTGCTCCACTTCAGTTTTTGAGAGCTCGGAACCCAAAGTTCGTCCCAAAGAGAGCTTTTCATATGGTTTGGACGAACTTGCTCCACACTTTGCTCCGTTTGAGTTTTTGGAGAGTTAGGAACTCAAAGTTCGGCCCAATGAGACTTCTTTAGGTGGTTTGGACGACACATGGTCCAAACTTTGCTCCGTTTCAGTTTTTGAGAGCTCGGAAGCCAAAGTTCGTCCCAATGAGAATTTTTCATATGGTTCCGACGAACTTTGTCAAAACTTTGCTCCGTTTCTGTATTTGAGAGCTCGAAACCCAATGTTCGTCATAAAGAGAGTTTTTCATATGGTTTGGACGAACTTTGCCTAAACTTTTCTTCGTTTGAGTTTTTTGAGAGTTAGGATCTCAAAGTTCGGCCCAAAGAGAGTTCTTTAGGTGGTTTGGATGACACACGGTCCAAACTTTGCTCCGTTTCAGTTTTTGAGAGCTCGGAAGCCAAAGTTCGTCCCAATGAGAGTTTTTCATATTGTTCCGACGAACTTGGTCAAAACTTTGCTCCGTATCTGTATTTGAGAGCTCGGAACCCAATGTTCGTACTAAAGAGAGTTTTTCATATGGTTTGGACGAACTTGGTCTAAACACTCCTTTGTTTGAGTTTTTCGAGCGTTAGGAACTCAAGGTTCGGCCCAATGAGAGTTATTTCGGTGGTTTGGATGAAACAGGGTCCAAACTTTGCTCCACTTCAGTTTTTGAGAGCTCGGAACCCAAAGTTCGTCCCAATTAGAGTTTTTCATATGGTTTCGACGAACTTGGTCCAAACTTTGCTCCGTTTGAGTTTTTAGAGAGTTAGGAACTCAAAGTTCGGCCCAATGCGAGTTCTTTAGGTGGTGTGGACAACACATGGTCAAACTTTGCTCCGTTTCAGTTTTTGAGAGCTCGGAACCCAAAGTTCGTCCCAAAGAGAGCTTTGCATATGGTTTGGACGAACTTGGACCAATCTTTGCTCCGTTTGAGTTTTTAGAGAGTTAGGAACTCAAAGTTCGGCCCAGTCAGAGTTCTTTAGGTGGTTTGGATGATACATGGTCCAAACCTTGCTCCGTTTCAGTTTTTGAGAGCTTGGAAGCCAAAGTTCGTCCCAATGAGAGTTTTTCATATGGTTTGGACGAACTGGGTCCAAACTTTGCTCTTTTTGAGTTTTTGGAGAGTTAGGAACTCAAAGTTCGGCCCAATGCGAGTTCTTTAGGTGGTTTGGACAACACATGGTCAAAACTTTGCTCCGTTTCAGTTTTTGAGAGCTCGAAACCCAAAGTTCGTCCCAAAGAGAGCTTTTCATATGGTTTGGTCGAACTTGGACAAATCTTTGCTCCGTTTGAGTTTTTTGGAGAGTTAGGAACTCAAAGTTCGACCCAATGAGAGTTCTTTAGGTGGTTTGGACGACACATGGTCCAAACCTTGCTCCGTTTCAGTTTTTGAGAGCTCGGAAGCCAAAGTTCGTCCCAAAGAGAGCTTTCATATGGTTTGAACGAACTTGGTCCAAACTTTGCTCCGTTTGAGTTTTTGGAGAGTTAGGAACTCAAAGTTCGGCCCAATGAGAGATCATTAGGTGGTTTGGACGACACATGGTCCAAACTTTGCTCCGTTTCTGTTTTTGAGAGCTCGGAAGCCAAAGTTCGTCCCAATGAGAATTTTTCATATGGTTCCGACGAACTTGGTCAAAACTTTGCTCCGTTTCTGTATTTGAGAGCTCGGAACCCAAAATTCTTCCTAAAGAGAGTTTTTCATATGGTTTGGACGAACTTGGTCCAAACTTTGCTTCGTTTGACTTTTTCGAGTGTTAGGAACTCAAAGTTCGGCCCAATGAGAGTTATTTAGGTGGTTTGGACGAAACATGGTCCAAACTTTGCTCCACTTCAGTTTTTGAGAGCTCGGAACCCAAAGTTCATCCCAATGAGAGTTTTTCATATGGTTTGGACGAACTTGGTCCAATCTTTGCTCCGTTTGAGTTTTTGGAGAGTTAGGAACTCAAAGGTCGGCCCAATGAGAGTTCCTTAGGTGGTTTGGACGACACATGGTCAAAACTTTGCTACGTCTCTGTTTTTTAGAGCTCGGAAGCCAAAGTTCGTCCCAATGAGAATTTTTCATATGGTTCCGACGAACTTGGTCAAAACTTTGCTCCTTTCTGTATTCGAGAGCTCGGAACCCAATGTTCGTCCTAAAGAGAGTTTTTCATATGGTTTGGACGAACTTTGTCCCAACTTTGCTTCGTTTGAGTTTTTGGAGAGTTAGGAACGCAAAGTTCGGCCCAATGAGAGTTCCTTAGGTGGTTTTGACGACACATGGTCCAAACTTTGCTCCGTTTCAGTTTTTTAGAGCACGGAAGCCAAAGTTCGTCCCAATGAGAGTTTTTCATATGGTTCCGACGAACTTGGTCAAAACTTTGCTCCGTTTCTGTATTTGAGAGCTCGGAACCCAATGTTCGTCCTAAAGAGAGTTTTTCATATGGTTTGGACGAACTTGGTCCAAACTTTGCGTCGTTTGAGTTTTTCGAGCGTTAGGAACTAAAAGTTCGGCCCAATGAGATTTATTTAGGTGGTTTGGACGAAACATGGTCCAAACTTTGCTCCACTTCAGTTTTTGAGAGCTCGGAACCCAAAGTTCGTCCCAATGAGAGTTTTTCATATGGTTTGGACGAACATGGTCGAAACTTTTCTTCGTTTGAGTTTTTGGAGAGTTAGGAACTCAAAGTTCGGCCCAATGCGAGTTCTTTAGGTGGTTTGGATAACACATGGTCAAAACTTTGCTCCGTTTCAGTTTTTGAGAGCCTGGAACCGAAAGTTCGTCCCAAAGAGAGCTTTTCATATGGTTTGGACGAACTTGGTCCAAACTTTGCTCCGTTTGAGTTTTTGGAGAGTTAGGAACTCAAAGTTCGGCCCAATGAGAGTTCTTTAGGTGGTTTGGACGACACATGGTCCAAACTTTGCTCCGTTTCAGTTTTTTAGAGCTCGGAAGCAAAAGTTCGTCCCAATGAGAATTTTTCATATGGTTCCGACGAACTTGGTCAAAACTTTGCTCCGTTTCTGTATTTTAGAGCTCGAAACCCAATGTTCGTCCTAAAGAGAGTTTTTCATATTGTTTGGACGAAATTTGTCCAAACTTTGCTTCGTTTGAGTTTTTCGAGAGTTAGGAACTCAAAGTTCGGCCCAATGAGAGTTATTTAGGTGGTTTGGACGACACATGGTCCAAACTTTGCTCCGTTTCAGTTTTTGAGAGCTCGGAAGCCAAAGTTCATCCCAATGAGATTTTTTCATATGGTTTGGACGAACTTGGTCCAAACTTTGCTCCGTTTGAGTTTTTTGAGAGTTAGGAACACAAAGTTTGGCCCAATGCGAGTTCTTTAGGTGGTTTGGACAACACATGGTCAAAACTTAGCTCCGTTTCCGTTTTGGAGAGCTCGGAACCCAACGTTCGTCCCAAAGAGAGCTATTCGTATGGTTTGGACGAACTTGGTCCAAACTTTGCTCCATTTGAGTTTTTGGAGAAAGGAACTCAAAGTTCGGCCCAATGAGAGTTCTTTAGGTGGTTTGGACGAGACATTGCCCAAACCTTGCTCCGTTTCAGTTTTTGAGAGCTCGGAAGCCAAAGTTCATCCCAATGAGAATTTTTCATATGGTTTGGACGAACTTGGTCCAAACTTTGCTCCGTTTGAGTTTTTTGAGAGTTAGGAACACAAAGTTTGGCCCAATGCGAGTTCTTTAGGTGGTTTGGACAACACATGGTCAAAACTTAGCTCCGTTTCAGTTTTGGAGAGCTCGGAACCCAAAGTTCGTCCCAAAGAGAGCTATTCATATGGTTTGGACGAACTTGGTCCAAACTTTGCTCCATTTGAGTTTTTGGAGAAAGGAACTCAAAGTTCGGCCCAATGAGAGTTCTTTAGGTGGTTTGGACGAGACATTGTCCAAACCTTGCTCCGTTTCAGTTTTTGAGAGCTCGGAAGCCAAAGTTCGTCCCAATGAGAGTTTTTCATATGGTTCCGACGAACTTGGTCAAAACTTTGCTCCATTTCTTTATTTGAGAGCTCGGAACCCAATGTTCGTCCTAAAGAGAGTTTTTCATATTGTTTCGACGAACTTGGTCCAAACTTTGCTTCGTTTGAGTTTTTCAAGCGTTAGGAACTTAAAGTTCGGCCCAATGAGAGTTCTTTAGGTGGTTTGGACCACACATGGTCAAAACTTTGCTCCGTTTCAGTTTTTGAGAGCTGGGAACCCGAAGTACCTCCCAAAGAGAGCTTTTCATATTGTTTGGACGAACTTGCTCCAAACTTTGCTCCGTTTGACTTTTTGGAGAGTTAGGAACTCAAAGTTCAGCCCAATGAGAGTTCTTTAGGTGGTTTGGACGACACATGGTCCAAACTTTGCTTCGTTTTAGTTTTCGAGAGCTCGGAAGCCAAAGTTCGACCCAATGAGAGTTTTTCATATGGTTCCGACGAACTTGGTCCAAACTTTTCTCCGTTTGAGTTTTTCGAGCTTTAGTAACTCAAAGTTCGGCACCACGAGAGTTATTTAGGTGGTTATGAAGAAAGATGGTCCAAACTTTGCTCCGTTTCAGTTTTTGAGAGCTCGGAAGCCAAAGTTCGTCCCAATGAGAGTTTTTCATATGGTTCCGACGAACTTGGCCAAAAGTTTGCTCCATTTCTATATTTGAAAGCTCGGAACCCAATGTTCGTCCTAAAGAGAGTTTTTCATAAGGTTTGGACGAACTTAGTCCAAACTTTGCTTCGTTTGAGTTTTTCGAGCGTTAGGAACTCAAAGTTCGGCCCAATGAGAGTTATTTTGGTGGTTTGGACGAAACATGGTCCAAACTTTGCTCCGTTTCAGTTTTTGAGAGCTCGAAACCCAAAGTTCGTCCCAAAGAGAGCTTTTCCTATGGTTTGGACGAACTTGGTCCAAACTTTGCTCCGTTTGAGTTTTTGGAGAGTTAGGAACTGAAAGTTCGGCCCAATGAGAGTTATTTAGGTGGTTTGAACGAAACATGGTCTAAACTTTGCTCCGTTTTAGTTTTTGAGAGCTCGTAACCCAAAGTTTGTCCCAATGAGAGTTTTTCATATGTTTGGACGAAATTTGTCCAAACTTTGCTCCGTTTGAGTTTTTGGAGGGTTAGGAACTCAAAGTTCGGCCCAATGAGAGTTCTTTAGGTGGTTTGCATGACACATGGTCAAAAGTTTGCTCCGTTTCTGTATTTGGGAGCTCGGAACCCAAAGTTCGTCCTAAAGAGAGTTTTTCATATGGTTTGGACGAACTTGGTCAAAACTTTGCTTCGTTTGATTTTTTCGAGCGTTAGGAACTCAAAGTTCGGCCCAATGAGAGTTATTTAGGTGGTTTGGACGAAACATAGTCAAAACTTTGCTCTGTTTCAGTTTTTGAGAGCTCAGAACCCAAAGTTCGTCCCAATAAGAGTTTTTCATATGGTTTGGACGAACTTGGTCCAAACTTTGCTCCGTTTGAGTTTTTGGAGAGTTAGGAACTAAAAGTTCAGCCCAATGAGAGTTATTTAGGTTGTTTGTACGACACATGGTCAAAACTTTTCTCCGTTTCAGTTTTTTAGAGCTCGGAACCAGAAGTTCTTCCCAATGAGAGTTTTTTCATATGGTTTGGACGAACTTGGTCCAAAATTTTCTCCCTTTGAGTTTTTGAGAGTTAGGAAATCAAAGTTCGGCCCAATGAGAGTTCTTTAGGTGGTTTGGACGACACATGGTCAAAAATTTTCTCCGTTTCAGTTTTTTAGAGCTCGGAACCAGAAGTTCTTCCCAATGAGAGTTTTTTCATATGGTTTGGACGAACTTGGTCCAAACTTTTCTCCCTTTGAGTTTTTGAGAGTTAGGAAATCAAAGTTCGGCCCAATGAGAGTTCTTTAGGTGGTTTGGACGACACAGGGTCCAAACATTGCTCCGTTTCAGTATTTGAGAGCTCAGAACCCAAAGTTTGTCCCAATGAGAGTTTTTCATATGGTTTGGACGAACTTTGTCCAACCTTTGCTCCGTTTGAGTTTTTGGAGAGTTAGGAACTCAAAGTTCGGCCCAATGAGAGTTCTTTAGGTTGTTTGGACGACACATTGTCCAAACTTTGCTCTGTTTCAGTTTTTGAGAGCTCGGAAGCCAAAGTTTGTCCAAATGAGAGTTTTTCATATGGTTTGGTTGAACTTGGTCCAAACTATGCTCCGTTTGAGTTTTTGGAGAGTTAGGAACTCAAAGTTCGGCCCAATGAGAGTTCTTTAGGTGGTTTGGACGACACATTGTCCAAACTTTGCTATGTTTCAGTTTTTGAGATCTCAGAAGCAAAAGTTCGTCCCAACGAGAGTTTTTCATAGGGTTTGGACGAACTTGGTCCAAACATTTCTCCGTTTGAGTTTTTGGAGAGTTAGGAACTCAAAGTTCAGCCCAATGAGAGTTCTTTAGGTGGTTTGGACGACACATGGTCAAAACTTTGCTCCGTTTAAGTTTTTAAGAGATTGGAACCCAAATGTCGTCCCAAAGAGAGTTTTTCATACGGTTTGGACAAACTTAGTCCAAACTTTGCTACGTTTGAGTTTTTCGAGCTTTAGGAACTCAAAGTTCGGCCCAACGAGAGTTGTTTAGGTGGTTTTGACGACACGTGGTCCCAACTTTGCTCCGTTTCAGTTTTTGAGAGCTCGGAACCCAAAGTTCGTCCCAATGAGAGTTTTTCATATGGTTTGGACGAACTTGGTCCAATCTTTGTTCTGTTTGAGTTTTTGGAGAGTTAGGAACTCAAAGTTCGGCCCATTGAGAGTTCTTTAGGTGGTTTGGACAACACATTGTCCAAACTTTGCTCCGTTTCAGTTTTTGAGTGCTCGGAAGCCAAAGTTTGTCCCAATGAGAGTTTTTCATATGGTTTGGACGAACTTGGTCAAAACTATGCTCCGTTTGAGTTTTTGGAGAGTTAGGAACTCAAAGTTCAGCCCAATGAGAGTTCTCTAGGTGGTTTGGACGACACATGGTCAAAACTTTGCTCCGTTTAAGTTTTTAAGAGATTGGAACCCAAATGTCGTCCCAAAGAGAGTTTTTCATACAGTTTGGACAAACATAGTCCAAACTTTGCTACGTTTGAGTTTTTCGAGCTCTAGGAACTCAAAGTTCGGCCCAACGAGAGTTGTTTAGGTGGTTTTGACGACACGTGGTCCCAACTTTGCTCCGTTTCAGTTTTTGAGAGCTCGGAACCCAAAGTTCGTCCCAATGAGAGTTTTTCATATGGTTTGGACGAACTTGGTCCAATCTTTGTTCTGTTTGAGTTTTTGGAGAGTTAGGAACTCAAAGTTCGGCCCATTGAGAGTTCTTTAGGTGGTTTGGACGACACATTGTCCAAACTTTGCTCCGTTTCAGTTTTTGAGTGCTCGGAAGCCAAAGTTTGTCCCAATGAGAGTTTTTCATATGGTTTGGACGAACTTGGTCAAAACTATGCTCCGTTTGAGTTTTTGGAGAGTTAGGAACTCAAAGTTCAGCCCAATGAGAGTTCTCTAGGTGGTTTGGACGACACATGGTCAAAACTTTGCTCCGTTTAAGTTTTTAAGAGATTGGAACCCAAATGTCGTCCCAAAGAGAGTTTTTCATACAGTTTGGACAAACATAGTCCAAACTTTGCTACGTTTGAGTTTTTCGAGCTCTAGGAACTCAAAGTTCGGCCCAACGAGAGTTCTTTAGGTGGTTTTGACGACACGTGGTCCCAACTTTGCTCCGTTTCAGTTTTTGAGAGCTCGGAACCCAAAGTTCGTCCCAATGAGAGTTTTTCATATGGTTTGGACGAACTTGGTCCAATCTTTGTTCTGTTTGAGTTTTTGGAGAGTTAGGAACTCAAAGTTCGGCCCATTGAGAGTTCTTTAGGTGGTTTGGACGACACATTGTCCAAACTTTGCTCCGTTTCAGTTTTTGAGTGCTCGGAAGCCAAAGTTTGTCCCAATGAGAGTTTTTCATATGGTTTGGACGAACTTGGTCAAAACTATGCTCCGTTTGAGTTTTTGGAGAGTTAGGAACTCAAAGTTCGATCCAATGAGAGTTCTTTAGGGGGTTTGGACGACCCATGGTCAAAACATTGCTCCGTTTCAGTTTTTGAGAGATCGGAACCCCAATGTCGTCCCAAAGAGAGTTTTTAATATGGTGTGGACGAACTTTGTCCAAACTTTGCTCCCTTTGAGTTTTTGAGAGTTAGGAACTCAACGTTCGCCCCAATGAGAGTTCTTTAGGTGGTTTAGACGACATATGGTCCAAACTTTTTTCCGTTTCAGTATTTGAGAGCTCGGAACCCAAAGTTCGTCCCAATGAGAGTTTTTCATATGGTTTGGACGAACTTGGTCCAAACTTTGCTCCCTTTGAGTTTTTGAGAGTTAGGAACTCAACGTTCGGCCCAATGAGAGTTCTTTAGGTGGTTTCGACGACACATGGTCCAAACTTTGCTCCGTTTCAGTACTTGAGAGCTCGGAACCCAAAGTTCGTCCCAATGAGAGTTTTTCATATGGTTTTGACGAACTTGGTCCAAACTTTTCTCCGTTTGTGTTTTTGGAGGGTTAGGAACTCAAAGTTCGGCCCAATGAGAGTTCTTTAGGTGGTTTGGACGACACTTTGTCCAAACTTTGCTCCGTTTCAGTTTTTGAGATCTCGGAAGCCAAAGTTCGTCCCAATGAGAGTTCTTTAGGTGGTTTGGACGACACATGGTCCAAACTTTTCTCCGTTTCAGTATTTGAGAGCTCGGAACAAAAAGTTCGTCCCAATGAGAGTTTTCCATATGGTTTGGACGAATATGGTCCTAACTTTTTTCCGTTTGAGTTTTTGGAGAGTTAGGATTTCAAAGTTCGGCCCAATGAGAGTTTTTCATATGGTTTGGACGAAGTTGGTCCAAACTTTGCTCCCTTTGAGTTTTTGAGAGTTAGGAACTCAACGTTCGGCCCAATGAGAGTTCTTTAGGTGGTTTCGACGACACATGGTCCAAACTTTGCTCCGTTTCAGTATTTGAGAGCTCGGAACCCAAAGTTCGTCCAATTGAGAGTTTTTCATATGGTTTGGACGAACTTGGTCCAAACTTTGCTTCGTTTGAGTTTTTGGAGGGTTAGGAACTCAAAGTACGGCCCAATGAGAGTTCTTTAGGTGGTTTGGACGACACTTTGTCCAAACTTTGCTCCGTTTCAGTTTTTGAGATCTCGGAAGCCAAAGTTCGTCCCAATGAGAGTTCTTTAGGTGGATTGGACGACACATGGTCCAAACTTTGCTCCCTTTGAGTTTTTGAGTGTTAGGAACTCAACGTTCGCCCCAATGAGAGTTCTTTAGGTGGTTTGGACGACATATGGTCCAAACTTTTTTCCGTTTCAGTATTTGAGAGCTCGGAACCCAAAGTTCGTCCCAATAAGAGTTTTTCATATGGTTTGGACGAACTTGGTCCAAACTTTGCTCCCTTTGAGTTTTTGAGAGTTAGGAACTCAATGTTCGGCCCAATGAGAGTTCTTTAGGTGGTTTCGACGACACATGGTCCAAACTTTGCTCCGTTTCAGTACTTGAGAGCTCGGAACCCAAACTTCGTCCCAATGAGAGTTTTTCATATGGTTTGGACGAACTTGGTCCAAACTTTGCTCCGTTTGAGTTTTTGGAGGGTTAGGAACTCAAAGTTCTGCCCAATGAGAGTTCTTTATGTGGTTTGGAGGACACTTTGTCTAAACTTTGCTCCGTTTCAGTTTTTGAGATCTCGGAAGCCAAAGTTCATCCCAATGAGAGTTCTTTAGGTGGTTTGGACGACACATGGTCCAAACTTTTCTCCGTTTCAGTATTTGAGAGCTCGGAACCCAAAGTTCGTCCCAATGAGAGTTTTTCATATGGTTTGGACGAACTTGGTCCAAACTTTGCTCCGTTTGAGTTTTTGGAGCGTTAGGAACTCAAAGTTCGGCCCAATGAGAGTTCTTTAGGTGGTTTGGACGACACATGGTCCAAACTTTGCTCCGTTTCAGCTTTTGAGAGATCGGAACCCAAATGTCGTCCCAATGAGAGTTTTTCATATGGTTTGGACGAACTTGGTCCAAACTTTGCTCCCTTTGAGTTTTTGAGAGTTAAGAACTCAACGTTCGGCCCAATGAGAGTTCTTTAGGTGGTTTGGACGACACATGGTCCAAACTTTGCTCCGTTTCAGTATTTGAGAGCTCGGAACCCAAAGTTCGTCCAATTGAGAGTTTTTCGTATGGTTTGGACGAACTTGGTCCAAACTTTGCTACGTTTGAGTTTTTGGAGGTTTAGGAACTCAAAGTACGGCCCAATCAGAGTTCTTTAGGTGGTTTGGACGACACTTTGTCCAAACTTTTCTCCGTTTAAGTTTTTGAGATCTCGGAAGCCAAAGTTCGTCCCAATGAGAGTTCTTTAGGTGGATTGGACGACACATGGTCCAAACTTTGCTCCGTTTCAGTATTTGAGAGCTCGGAACCCAAAGTTCGTCCCAATGAGAGTTTTTCATATGGTTTGGACGAACTTGGTCCAAACTTTGCTCCGTTTGAGTTTTTGGAGCGTTAGGAACTGAAAGTTCGGCCCAATGAGAGTTCTTTAGGTGGTTTGGACGACACATGGTCCAAACTTTGCTCCGTTTCAGCTTTTGAGCGATCGGAACCCAAATGTCGTCCCAAAGAGAGTTTTTCATATGGTTTGGACGAACTTGGTCCAAACTTTGCTCCCTTTGAGTTTTTGAGAGTTAGGAACTCAACGTTCGCCCCAATGAGAGTTCTTTAGGTGGTTTGGACGACATATTGTCCAAACTTTGTTCCGTTTCAGTATTTGAGAGCGCGGAACCCAAAGTTCGTCCCAATGAGAGTTTCTCATATGGTTTGAACGAACTTGGTCCAAACTTTGCTCCCTTTGAGTTTTTGAGAGTTAGGAACTCAACGTTCGGCCCAATGAGAGTTCTTTAGGTGGTTTCGACGACACATGGTCCAAACTTTGCTCCGTTTCAGTATTTGAGAGCTCGGAACCCAAAGTTCGTCCAATTGAGAGTTTTTCATATGGTTTGGACGAACTTGGTCCAAACTTTGCTTCGTTTGAGTTTTTGGAGGGTTAGGAACTCAAAGTACGGCCCAATGAGAGTTCTTTAGGTGGTTTGGACAACACTTTGTCCAAACTTTGCTCCGTTTCAGTTTTTGAGAGCTCGGAACCCAAAGTTCGTCCAATTGAGAGTTTTTCGTATGGTTTGGACGAACTTGGTCCAAACTTTGCTACGTTTGAGTTTTTGGAGGTTTAGGAACTCAAAGTACGGCCCAATCAGAGTTCTTTAGGTGGTTTGGACGACACTTTGTCCAAACTTTTCTCCGTTTAAGTTTTTGAGATCTCGGAAGCCAAAGTTCGTCCCAATGAGAGTTCTTTAGGTGGATTGGACGACACATGGTCCAAACTTTGCTCCGTTTCAGTATTTGAGAGCTCGGAACCCAAAGTTCGTCCCAATGAGAGTTTTTCATATGGTTTGGACGAACTTGGTCCAAACTTTGCTCCGTTTGAGTTTTTGGAGCGTTAGGAACTGAAAGTTCGGCCCAATGAGAGTTCTTTAGGTGGTTTGGACGACACATGGTCCAAACTTTGCTCCGTTTCAGCTTTTGAGCGATCGGAACCCAAATGTCGTCCCAAAGAGAGTTTTTCATATGGTTTGGACGAACTTGGTCCAAACTTTGCTCCCTTTGAGTTTTTGAGAGTTAGGAACTCAACGTTCGCCCCAATGAGAGTTCTTTAGGTGGTTTGGACGACATATTGTCCAAACTTTGTTCCGTTTCAGTATTTGAGAGCGCGGAACCCAAAGTTCGTCCCAATGAGAGTTTCTCATATGGTTTGAACGAACTTGGTCCAAACTTTGCTCCCTTTGAGTTTTTGAGAGTTAGGAACTCAACGTTCGGCCCAATGAGAGTTCTTTAGGTGGTTTCGACGACACATGGTCCAAACTTTGCTCCGTTTCAGTATTTGAGAGCTCGGAACCCAAAGTTCGTCCAATTGAGAGTTTTTCATATGGTTTGGACGAACTTGGTCCAAACTTTGCTTCGTTTGAGTTTTTGGAGGGTTAGGAACTCAAAGTACGGCCCAATGAGAGTTCTTTAGGTGGTTTGGACAACACTTTGTCCAAACTTTGCTCCGTTTCAGTTTTTGAGATCTCGGAAGCCAAAGTTCGTCCCAATGAGAGTTCTTTAGGTGGATTGGACGACACATGGTCCAAACTTTTCTCCCATAGAGTTTTTCAGAGTTAGGAACTCAACGTTCGCCCCAATGAGAGTTCTTTAGGTGGTTTGGACGACATATGGTCCAAACTTTTTTCCGTTTCAGTATTTGAGAGCTCGGAACCCAAAGTTCGTCCCAATTAGAGTTTTTCATATGGTTTGGACGAACTTGGTCCAAACTTTGCTCCCTTTGAGTTTTTGAGAGTTAGGAACTCAACGTTCGGCCCAATGAGAGTTCTTTAGGTGGTTTCGACGACACATGGTCCAAACTTTGCTCCGTTTCAGTACTTGAGAGCTCGGAACCCAAAGTTCGTCCCAATGAGAGTTTTTCATATGGTTTGGACGAACTTGGTCCAAACTTTGCTCCGTTTGAGTTTTTGGAGGGTTAGGAACTCAAAGTTCGGCCCAATGAGAGTTCTTTAGGTGGTTTGGAGGACACTTTGTCCAAACTTTGCTCCGTTTCAGTTTTTGAGATCTCGGAAGCCAAAGTTCGTCCCAGTGAGAGTTCTTTAGGTGGTTTGGACGACACATGGTCCAAACTTTTCTCCGTTTCAGTATTTGAGAGCTCGGAACCCAAAATTCGTCCCAATGAGAGTTTTTCATATGGTTTGGACGAACTTGGTCCAAACTTTGTTCCGTTTGAGTTTTTGGAGCGTTAGGAACTCAAAGTTCGGCCCAATGAGAGTTCTTTAGGTGGTTTGGACGACACATGGTCCAAACTTTGCTCCGTTTCAGCTTTTGCGAGATCGGAACCCAAATGTCGTCCCAAAGAGAGTTTTTCATATGGTTTGGATGAACTTGGTCCAAACTTTGCTCCCTTTGAGTTTTTGAGAGTTAAGAACTCAACGTTCGCCCCAATGAGAGTTCTTTAGGTGGTTTGGACGACATATGGTCAAAACTTTGTTCCGTTTCAGTATTTGAGAGCTCGGAACCCAAAGTTCATCCCAATGAGAGTTTTTCATATGGTTTGAACGAACTTGGTCCAAACTTTGCTCCCTTTGAGTTTTTGAGAGTTAGGAACTCAACGTTCGGCCCAATGAGAGTTCTTTAGGTGGTTTCGACGACACATGGTCCAAACTTTCCTTCGTTTCAGTATTTGAGAGCTCGGAACCAGAAGTTCGTCCCAATGAGAGTTTTTTCATATGGTTTGGACGAACTTGGTTCAAACTTTGCTCCGTTTGAGTTTTTGGAGAGTGAGGAACTCAAAGTTCAACCCAATTAGAGTTATTTAGGTGGTTTGGACGACATATGGTCAAAACTTTTCTCCATTTCAGTTTTTGAGGGCTCGGAACCCAAAGTTCCTCCCAATGAGAGTTTTGTATATGGTTTGGACGAACTCTGTCAAAACTTTGCTCCGTTTGAGTTTTTGGAGAGTTAGGAACTCAAAGTTCGGCCCAATGAGAGTTGTCTAGGTGGTTTGGACGACACATGGTCAAAACTTTTCTCCGTTTCTATTTTTGAGAGCTCGGAACCAGAAGTTCGTCCCAATGAGAGTTTTTTCATATGGTTTGGACGAACTTGGTCCAAACTTTGCTCCCTTTGAGTTTTTCAGAGTTAGGAAATCCAAGTTCGGCCCAGTGAGAGTTCTTTAGGTGGTTTGGACGACACTGGGTCCAAACATTGCTCCGTTTAAGTATTTGAGAGCTCGGAACCAGAAGTTCGTCACAATGAGTGTTTTTCATATGGTTTGGACGAAGTTCGTCCAATCTTTGCTCCCTTTTAGTTTTTGAGAGTTAGGAACTCAACGTTCGGCCCAATGAGAGTTCTTTAGGTGGTTTGGACGACACATGGTCCAAACTTTGCTCCGTTTCAGTATTTGAGAGCTCGGAACCCAAAGTTCGTCCCAATGAGAGTTTTTCATATGGTTTGGACGAGCTTGGTCAAAACTTTGTTCCGTTTGAGTTTTTGGAGAGTTAGGAGCTGAAAGTTCGGAGCAATTAGAGTTCTTTAGGTGGTTTGGACGACACATGGTCCAAACTTTGCTCCGTTTCAGTTTTTGAGAGCTCGGAAGCCTAAGTTCGTCCAGAATAGAGTTTTTCATATGGTTTGGACGAACTTCGTCCAAACTTTGCTTCTTTTGAGTTTTTGGAGAGTTAGGAACTCAAAGTTCGGCCCAATGAGAGTTCTTTAGGTGGTTTGGACGACACATGGCCAAATCTTTGCTCCGTTTCAGTTTTTGAGAGATCGGAACCCAAATGTCTTCCCAAAGAGAGTTTTTCATATGGTTTCGACGAACTTGGTCCAAACGTTGCTCCCTTTGGGTTTTTGAGAGTTAGGAACTCAACGTTCGCCCCACTGAGAGTTCTTTAGGTGGTTTGGACGACATATGGTCCAAATAATCCTCTGTTTCAGTATTTGAGAGCTCGGAACCCTAAGTTCGTCCCAATGAGTGTTTTTCATATGGCTTGGACGAACTTGGTCCAAACTTTGCTCCCTTTCAGTTTTTTAGAGTTAGGAACTCAACGTTCAGCCCAATGAGAGTTCTTTAGGTGGTTTTGACGACACATGGTCCCAACTTTGCTCCGTTTCAGTTTTTGAGAGCTCGGAAGCAAAAGTTCGTCCCAATGAGAGTTTTACATATGGTTTGGACGAACTTGGTCCAAACTTTGCTCCCTTTGAGTTTTTGAGAGTTAGGAACTCAACGTTCGCCCCAATGAGAGTTCTTTAGGTGGTTTGGACGACACATTTTCCAAACTTGTCTCCGTTTCAGTTTTTGAGATCTCGGAAGCTAAAGTTCGTCCCACTGAGAGTTTTTCATATGGTTTGTACGAGCTTGGTCAAAACTTTGTTCCGTTTGAGTTTTTGGAGAGTTAAGAACTCAAAGTTCGGGGCAATTAGAGTTCTTTAGGTGGTTTGGACGACACATGGTCCAAACTTTGCTCCGTTTCAGTTTTTGAGAGCTCGGAAGCCTAAGTTCGTCCCAAATAGAGTTTTTCATTTGGTTTGGACGAACTTGGTCCAAACTTTGCTCTGTTTGAGTTTTTGGAGAGTTAGGAACTCAAAGTTCGGCCCAATGAGAGTTCTGTAGGTGGTTTGGACGACACATGGTCAAATCTTTTCTCCGTTTCAGTTTTTGAGAGATCGGAACCCAAATGTCGTCCCAAAGAGTGTTTTTCATATGGCTTGGACGAACTTTGTCCAAACTTTGCTCCCTTTCAGTTTTTGAGAGTTAGGAACTCAACGTTCGGCCCAATGAGAGTTCTTTAGGTGGTTTGGACGACACATGGTCCAAACTTTGCTCCGTTTCAGTATTTGAGAGATCAGAACCAAAAGTTCGTTCCAATAAGAGTTTTTGATATGGTTTGGACGAACTTGGTCCAAACTTTTCTTCGTTTGAGTTTTTGGAGAGTTAGGAACTCAAAGTTCGGCCCAATGAGAGTTCTTTAGGTGGTTTGGATGACACATGGTAAAAACTTTGCTCTGTTTCAGTATTTGAGAGCTCGGAACCCAAAGTTCGTCCCAATGAGAGTTTTTCATATGGTTTGGACGAACTTGGTCCAAACTTTGCTCCCTTTGAGTTTTTGAGAGTTAGGAACTCAACGTTCGCCCCAATGAGAGTTCTTTATGTGGTTTGGACGACATATGGTCCAAACTTAGCTCCGTTTCAATATTTGAGAGCTCGGAACCCAAAGTTCGTCCCAATGAGAGTTTTACATATGGTTTGGACGAACTTGGTCCAAACTTTGCTCCCTTTGAGTTTTTGGAGAGTTAGGAACTCAAAGTTCGACCCAATGAGAGTTATTTATGTGGTTTGGACGACACATGGTCAAAAATTTTCTCCGTTTCAGTTTTTGAGGGCTCAGAACCCAAAGTTCCTCCCAATGAGAGTTTTTCATATGGTTTGGACGAACTTGGTCCAAACTTTGCTCCGTTTGAGTTTTTGGAGGGTTAGGAACTCAAAGTTCTGCCCAATGAGAGTTCTTTATGTGGTTTGGAGGACACTTTGTCTAAACTTTGCTCCGTTTCAGTTTTTGAGATCTCGGAAGCCAAAGTTCGTCCCAATGAGAGTTCTTTAGGTGGTTTGGACGACACATGGTCCAAACTTTTCTCCGTTTCAGTATTTGAGAGCTTGGAACCCAAAGTTCGTCCCAATGAGAGTTTTTCATATGGTTTGGACGAACTTGGTCCAAACTTTGCTCCGTTTGAGTTTTTGGAGCGTTAGGAACTCAAAGTTCGGCCCAATGAGAGTTCTTTAGGTGGTTTGGACGACACATGGAAACTTTTCTCCGTTTCAGTTTTTGAGAGATCGGAACCCAAATGTCGTCCCAAAGAGAGTTTTTCATATGGTTTGGACGAACTTGGTCCAAAGTTTGCTCCCTTTCAGTTTTTGAGAGTTAGGAACTCAACGTTCGCCACAATGAGAGTTCTTTAGGTGGTTTGGACGACATATGGTCCAAACTTTCCTCCGTTTCAGTATTTGAGAGCTCGGAACCCAAAGTTCGTCCCAATGAGTGTTTTTCATATGGTTTGGACGAATGATGTGGAATTTTCCTTACCGCAAGCGCACGGGTCAAGTAATAATAAAGTGTTCGTATAAATGAGTGTCGTCCTCTGGATTGGATTTTTAACCAAATCAAGTATTGTGAATTATCTTGCTCAATTTTATTTAGGGATCAAAAAGTAGTGAGTGAATGATATGAAAACTAAATCAAAGCAAGTAAAAAGTGGAAATTCAATTGGAAAAACACTTAGGGAATTGATTTCGCCGATTTAGTCTAGGATTGATTTTAAGGAGTAAGTTATTATGCACAATGGAATTATGAGCCTAAGACCCTTTAATCAGAACTACCTCTCCCGAGTATAATTGATTCTCATGCAAATTAATCTACTTGATATCCCTATCTAAGTTTATTAACATGCAAGGCAATGAGATCTTTTGACCAATTGTAAAGTTAATCTAAAACCGTCACGAATTAGAAAATAAACCTTAGTCATGCAATCTTGAGTAAGTCTACATTTAATCCCCTCTCCCGAGCAAGAATAAAAACTCAAATCATTCAACTAATGGCCAATTAATTGAAAGCTTTAAATCAAGAGTGCAACATAATAACCATTGCACAACTTAAACCATAAATCAATCCATAAACAAAATCAACTACATCAATCCCTAAGCTACAAGTTTAGCTACTCATGAATGAAATTACAAGCTCAACTAAACATAACAAAGCCATAAATCTAGCTAGAGAAAAGGAAAGGGAAAAGAATACTCAATGTAGGCCGAGACCGAACGTCCCCGTCACGATCCTCACGAATAATGGGTTGATTTCCGCTTTTATCCCTCTTGTTCAGCCTCAATCCTCTGTTTTCTCCTCTGTTTTACGGCTCCAAAAGTATCCCAAAAGAGTTCCCCCAAAAACCTAGCCGAAAAGAAGCTTATATTCTGTTTTTTCGTCATAGTGTCTCGACGCTGTCAAGACAGCGTCTCGACGCTGCCTTCAAAACGCGCGTTTCTGGAAAGGAAAACTCGCAGCATCGAGACGCTAAGGTCGCAGCGTCTCGACGCTGTGACCTTTTAGCGCCTATTCAGATATGGAATGCCAGCGTCGAGACGCTCAAGAGCTAGCGTCTCGACGCTAGCCTGCAGTTGACCCTACTTTGACTTTTCCTTCTTTGATTCTCTTTGGTTCTTTTGCAACTTTTCACGTCCCGAGCACCCGATTAACTCCAATATCGCGCTTTAGCTCCAATCAACCATTTCCTACAAAATAAACAAATAAGTGCAATAAAATGGCCAATAAATCATCAAAGACTAGCTAAATTAATTAGGGAAAACTAGCTAGCTATGCTCGCTATCAAACACCCCCAAACTTAAGCTTTTGCTAGTCCTCGAGCAAACTAAAAATCAAGCATATAATGGAAGAATAGATGCAACAAACATGACTCAATCCTCAAGGCTCAAAAGTCAATAACCAAGCAAGCAAGAGACATGCACATAAGGACCAATGAGGGAGACAAATTAAAATTTTTCCAAAATTAACTTGCACAAGCGAGATCTAACTCAACAAGATCAGACTCTACTAGCCCGGGATTGATTTATTAAACTCTCAGCTCATCTTCCCTCTACACTGGCACTAAGGTTTCACTAATGAGTTAATGGAACAAATTAGTTTGTTTTTCTCCATACTTAGGTGCTTATAATTAACAATTAAATTAAGCATTTATATGTGGCACTAGCTTTCACACACCTGTTGCAGGGACCCTTAACCTGAGTTTTCTCTGGTTGGCCTAACTAATCACAACAGGGGTAGCTCTTTTTGCCTAAACTTTATTAAACATTGCAAACTGTGCACAGGCCATGGCATAATTTTTTCTCAATAATAACAACAAGAATGATTTTTCTTTATGAACATGATAAGCATATATTCTTTTCTTTCCTCCTAAGCGAGATCAAACATGCTAATTTGCAAAAAAAATTAACTTTTTAGCTCTTCCCTACACCTATCGAGGTGACAACAAGCATATGAACCCAATAATTCGCTCCTAAGCATTCAAATCGAAATCTAGCCAAGAAAAATACTCTACTCATGCAAGACATCTCCTAGAAAAATTTTAAAAAGTCTCCCTTTTTGGGCACTCATGCTTACAACTCATCGCAAGCTTAAAAATTGACAAGAAAGCCTATCCTAGGACATCATAGTCATGCAAAAATAGCATCCAGAAAACAACCATATGCTTAATTCAAAGAAAGCTCAAAACTATAGCCCGAACTCAGATGCTCAAGGGCTCCACAAACATGCTATCCCACCCCCAAACTTAAAACATGCATTGTCCTCAATGTATAAAGAAAATAAGGCATAAACAAGCATGAGAACAATAAAAGAATGAGAGGAGTGAATAATACTGGCCTGGAATGATGATGACTTCTTGATTGAAATCTTGAAAGCTTGAAAGCAAAGGAGAGACAGAAAACAAGACCTACAAAAACAAACAATAAATCAAAAGCAAACAGAAAAGCACAACTACACTTACTTGGGTTGCCTCCCATAAGCGCTTGTTTAACGTCATTAGCTCGACGTGTTGACCGTGCTTCAAGGAGGCTTTTTTTCAGTGAATCCAACAGAGGTGCTCTTTCTTGCACCTTTCTTGTAGCCCATGAAAAGCACTTCAGATTGTCCCTTAGAGTCTTCAACTGCCTTAAAAATTTCTTTTTCGTTCCTGACTCTAAGAGTGAGCTCCCTGCGCTCAATATCAATAATCACTCGCCCAGTAGCGAGGAATGGTCTTCCTAGTATGACAGGCATTGAAGGATTTTCTATCATGTCCATAACATACAGATCAATAGGGAGGAAAAATCTATCTACCCTGATTAAAACATTTTCTACAATGCCAACTGGTCTAACCACAGACTGATCAGCCAATTGGAGCTTTACAGGAGTAGATTTAATCTCACCTATGTCTAACTTTTTGCATAAAGATAGAGGAATGGTATTAATGCTAGCACCTAAGTCACATAATGCTCTAAAAGAGTAAGTACCAAAACTGCAAGGAACAGAAAAACTCCCTGGATCTGCTACTTTTTCAGGTACCTTCTGTTGGACTCTAGTGCTGCATGTGGAAGCAAGATACACCGTGTCAACCTTCTTTTCCTTTCGCTTCTTTGCTAACCACTCCTTCATGAACCTGTTATACTGGGGCATCTCTAACGCCTCTGCAAAAGGAATATTAATATTCAGATTCATAAAAGCATTCATAAATTTGTCAAACTGAATCTGGTTGTTCTTTTTCTTCTTTTTCCTTTTCTTTTCTTTGGGAACCATCAGTGTGGGAGAAGGAATAGGAGGCTAAGGTTCAGGCTTTTCAGCCTCATCTGATGATGTGTCCTCCTCAGCTTCCCCGGTAGGCGTGTCATAATCCTCAGACTCAGGCTCCCCTTCAGTTTCCTCCTGGTGCACAGTGATTGCCTTACAGTACTCCATCTGGGTTTTCTCTTGCTCAGCTAGGGCCTTAGCTTTATTCATGGTGCTTACAACACTTACCAACTGTCCCAGCTGAGTCTCAATATTCTTGATGGCAGCACTGTGGCCATTCACTGTTGAGTTGATGGCAATGACTGCCTCCTCCAATTTAGTTGTCCTGTTACTAGACTCTGCAATGAAAGCTCCAACAAGATCTTCTAACTTTTTATTTTCTTGAGTTTGAGGGGCAAACCCAGGAGGATTAAGAACATTCTTATTATTAGCATAAGAGAAATTTTCATGGTTCCTATTGTTAGGGTGATAATGTGTAGGTGTAGAATTATTATTATATCCCCTAGAATTAAAATTTGATACATACTGAACCTGCTCGATGGTCTCCTCCTGAGGTCTAGATGCTAAAGCAGCAGCTGATTCAATTGACTGTGCACTCCCTGTACCTGAAAATTTCATAAAAGCATTAGCAAGGGAGGTCATCTGGGCCTGGAGTGCACTTACTTTATCAACCTCAAATACTCCAGCAGCAATCTTTTTAGGTGCAGACCGCTCTGATGGCCACTGATAGCTGTTGGTGGCCATATCCTCTAGAAGTGTACGAACATTTTCCACGGTCTTGGACAACAGAGTCCCACCTGCAGCTGTATCAACAATCGTTTTTGTACTAGGAGTCAAACCATTATAAAACAATTGAACTTGAAGCCAGTCGGGATATCCATGCTGAGGGCACTTCCTCAGTAGCTCTTTAAATCGCTCCCAGGCCTCGAACAGCTGCTCATCATATTGTTGTTGGAATGTCCCAATCTCGGTCCTCAACTTGACCGTCTTTGCAGGAGGGAAAAATTTCTTTAAAAAGGCCTGGACTAAAGCATCCCAGGTGGTGATGCTCCCAGGGGGAATGGACTGCAACCAATCTCGTGCTTTATCCTGCAAAGAAAAAGGAAATAAGCGTAAGCGAACAGCATCCTCAGAAACGCCATTAATTTTTACCGTCCCACAAATGTCCAAAAATGATTTAAGATGAGAATTTGGATCCTCGGTGGGCGATCCTCTATATGCACAGTCTCGAGCCATCTGAATGAGACCGGTCTTCAGCTCAAAGTTGTTGGCATTAATTGGGGCATAGACAATCCCCGACTGTTGCCCCTGAAACACGGGCTGAAAGTAATCTCTTATAGGCCTAGGCTCCTCAGGTGGATTTTGGTCAGCCATCTGAATAATTTCTCTATTTTCCCTTCGAAGCCTATGAATTGTTCTTTCAATCTCGGGATCCAACAGTATCACTTCTCTACTACTACGCATACAAAAAACAAATCTACCCTAAAAAGGAAAGAAAACAATTATGGAAAGAAACAAAGAAAAGAAAACAACTAATCTAAATATGGAAAATATAATCTAGAAAAGGAAACAAAATAACCTAATATGGAATGCAAAAATAAATATGGCAAAACACAAATAAGGAAAAACTAATCTAAAAAGGAATAACAAGAAACAAATAAGGAAAAGATTACTCAACTAAAAGAAAAACTAAACTCGAAAAACAAATATGGAAAAATGCAATCAACCTAGAAAAGTAAAAATACACCCTAAATTAAGATCAAACAATTTTTTCACAATATCAATCTAGCTAAATGTGTCAATCCCCGGCAACGGCGCCAAAAACTTGATGTGGAATTTTCCTTACCGCAAGCGCACGGGTCAAGTAATAATAAAGTGTTCGTATAAACGAGTGTCGTCCTCTTGATTTGATTTTTTAAGCAAATCAAGTATTGTGAATTATCTTGCTCAATTTTATTTAGGGATCAAAAAGTAGTGAGTGAATGATATGAAAACTAAATCAAAGCAAGTAAAAAGTGGAAATTCAATTGGAAAAACACTTAGGGAATTGATTTCGCCGATTTAGTCTAGGATTGATTTTAAGGAGTAAGTTATTATGCACAATGGAATTATGAGCCTAAGACCCTTTAATCACAACTACCTCTCCCGAGTATAATTGATTCTCATGCAAATTAATCTACTTGATATCCCTATCTAAGTTTATTAACATGCAAGGCAATGAGATCTTTTGACCAATTCTAAAGTTAATCTAAAACCGTCACGAATTAGAAAATAAACCTTAGTCATGCAATCTTGAGTAAGTCTACATTTAATCCCCTCTCCCGAGCAAGAATAAAAACTCAAATCATTCAACTAATGGCCAATTAATTGAAAGCATTAAATCAAGATTGCAACATAATAACCATTGCACAACTTAAACCATAAATCAATCCATAAACAAAATCAACTACATCAATCCCTAAGCTACAAGTTTAGCTACTCATGAATGAAATTACAAGCTCAACTAAACATAACAAAGCCATAAATCTAGCTAGAGAAAAGGAAAGGGAAAAGAAAACTCAATGTAGGCCGAGACCGAACGTCCCCGTCACGATTCCCACGAACAATGGGTTGATTTCCGCTTTCATCCCTCTTGTTCAGCCTCAATCCTCTGTTTTCTCCTCTGTTTTACGGCTCCAAAAGTATCCCAAAAGAGTTCCCCCAAAAACCTAGCCGAAAAGAAGCTTATATTCTGTTTTTTCGTCATAGTGTCTCGACGCTGTCAAGACAGCGTCTCGACGCTGCCTTCAAAACGCGCGTTTCTGGAAAGGAAAACTCGCAGCGTCGAGACGCTAAGGTCGCAGCGTCTCGACGCTGTGACCTTTTAGCGCCTATTCAGATATGGAATGCCAGCGTCGAGACGCTCAAGAGCTAGCGTCTCGACGCTAGCCTGCAGTTGACCCTACTTTGACTTTTCCTTCTTTGATTCTCTTTGGTTCTTTTGCAACTTTTCACGTCCCGAGCACCCGATTAACTCCAATATCGCGCTTTAGCTCCAATCAACCATTTCCTACAAAATAAACAAATAAGTGCAATAAAATGGCCAATAAATCATCAAAGACTAGCTAAATTAATTAGGGAAAACTAGCTAGCTATGCTCGCTATCAACGAACTTTGTCCAAACTTTGCTCCCTTTCAGTTTTTGAGAGTTAGGAACTCAACGTTAGGCCCAATGAGAGTTCTTTAGGTGGTTTGGACGAAACATGGTACAAACTTTGCTCCGTTTCAGTATTTGAGAGCTCGGAACCCAAAGTTCGTCCCAATGAGAGTTTTTCATATGGTTTGGACGAACTTGGTCCAAACTTTGCTCCGTTTGACTTTTTGGAGCATTAGGAACTCAAAGGTCGGCCCAATGAGAGATCTTTAGGTGGTTTGGACGACACATTGTCCAAACTTTGCTCCGTTTCAGTTTTTGACAGCTCGGAAGCCAAAGTTCGTCCCAATGAGAGTTTTTCATATGGTTTCGACGAACTTGGTCCAAACTTTGCTCCGTTTGAGTTTTTGGAGAGTTAGGAACTCAAAGTTCGGCCCAATGAGAGTTCTTTAGGTGGTTTGGACGACACATGTTCAAAACTTTACTCTGTTTCAGTATTTGAGAGCTCGGAACCCAAAGTTCGTCCCAATGAGAGTTTTTCATATGGGTTGGACGAACTTGGTGAAAATCTTCTCCATTTTAGTTTTTGGAGAGTTGGGAACTCTAAGTTCGGCCAAATGAAAGTTCTTTAGGTCGTTTGGACGACACATGGTCCCAAGTTTGCTCTGTTTCAGTTTTTGAGAGCTCGGAACCCAAAGTTCGTCCCAATGAGAGTTTTTCATATGGTTTGGACGAACTTGGTCCAAACTTTGCTCCGTTTGAGTTTTTGGAGAGTTAGGAACTCAAAGTTCGGCCCAATGAGAGTTCTTTAGGTGGTTTGGACGACACATGGTCAAAACTTTGCTCCGTTTCAGTATTTGAGAGCTCGGAACCCAAAGTTCGTCCCAGTGAGAGTTTTTCATATGGTTTGGACAAACTTGGTCCAAACTTTGCTCCGTTTGAGTTTTTCGAGTGTTAGGAACTCAAAGTTCGGCCCAATGAGAGTTCTTTAGGTAGTTTGGACGACACGTTGTCCAAACTTAGCTCCGTTTCAGTATTTGAGAGCTCGGAACCCAAAGTTCGTCCCAGTGCGAGTTTTTCATATGGTTTGGACAAACTTGGTCCAAACTTTGCTCCGTTTGAGTTTTTCGAGCGTTAGGAACTCAAAGTTCGGCCCAATCAGAGTTCTTTAGGTAGTTTGGACGACACGTTGTCCAAACTAACTCCGTTTCAGTTTTTGAGAGCTCGGAAGCCAAAGTTCGTCCCAATGAGAGTTTTTCATATGGTTTGGACGAACTTGGTCCAAACTTTGCTCCGTTTGAGTTTTTTGAGAGTTAGGAACTCAAAGTTCGGCCCAATGAGAGTTCTTTAGGTAGTTTGGACGACACGTTGTCAAAACTTTGCTCCGTTTCAGTTTTGGAGAGCTCGGAAGCCAAAGTTCGTCCCAATGAGAGTTTTTCATATGGTTTGGACGAACTTGGTCCAAACTTTGCTCCGTTTGAGTTTTTGGAGAGTTAGGAACTCAAAGTTCGGCCCAATGAGAGTTCTTTAGGTGGTTTGGACGACACATGGTCAAAACTTTGCTCCGTTTCAGTATTTGAGAGCTCGGAACCCAAAGTTTGTCCCAATGAGAGTTTTTCATATGGTTTGGATGAACTTGGTCCAATCTTTGCTCCGTTTGAGTTTTTAGAGAGTTAGGAACTCAAAGTTCGGCCCAATGAGAGTTCTTTAGGTAGTTTGGACGAAACATTATCCAAACTCTGCTACGTTTCAGTTTTTGAGAGCTTGGAACCGAAAGTTCGTCCAAATGAGAGTTTTTCATATGGTTTCGACGAACTTGGTCCAAACTTTGCTCCGTTTGAGTTTTTGGAGAGTTAGGAACTCAAAGTTCGGCCCAATGAGAGTTCTTTAGGTGGTTTGGACGACACATGTTCAAAACTTTACTCTGTTTCAGTATTTGAGAGCTCGGAACCCAAAGTTCGTCCCAATGAGAGTTTTTCATATGGGTTGGGGAACTTGGTGAAAATCTTCTCCATTTTAGTTTTTGGAGAGTTGGGAACTCTAAGTTCGGCCAAATGAAAGTTCTTTAGGTCGTTTGGACGACACATGGTCCCAAGTTTGCTCTGTTTCAGTTTTTGAGAGCTCGGAACCCAAAGTTCGTCCCAATGAGAGTTTTTCATATGGTTTGGACGAACTTGGTCCAAACTTTGCTCCGTTTGAGTTTTTGGAGAGTTAGGAACTCAAAGTTCGGCCCAATGAGAGTTCTTTAGGTGGTTTGGACGACACATGGTCAAAACTTTGCTCCGTTTCAGTATTTGAGAGCTCGGAACCCAAAGTTCGTCCCAGTGAGAGTTTTTCATATGGTTTGGACAAACTTGGTCCAAACTTTGCTCCGTTTGAGTTTTTCGAGTGTTAGGAACTCAAAGTTCGGCCCAATGAGAGTTCTTTAGGTAGTTTGGACGACACGTTGTCCAAACTTAGCTCCGTTTCAGTATTTGAGAGCTCGGAACCCAAAGTTCGTCCCAGTGCGAGTTTTTCATATGGTTTGGACAAACTTGGTCCAAACTTTGCTCCGTTTGAGTTTTTCGAGCGTTAGGAACTCAAAGTTCGGCCCAATCAGAGTTCTTTAGGTAGTTTGGACGACACGTTGTCCAAACTAACTCCGTTTCAGTTTTTGAGAGCTCGGAAGCCAAAGTTCGTCCCAATGAGAGTTTTTCATATGGTTTGGACAAACTTGGTCCAAACTTTGCTCCGTTTGAGTTTTTCGAGTGTTAGGAACTCAAAGTTCGGCCCAATGAGAGTTCTTTAGGTAGTTTGGACGACACGTTGTCCAAACTTAGCTCCGTTTCAGTATTTGAGAGCTCGGAACCCAAAGTTCGTCCCAGTGCGAGTTTTTCATATGGTTTGGACAAACTTGGTCCAAACTTTGCTCCGTTTGAGTTTTTCGAGCGTTAGGAACTCAAAGTTCGGCCCAATCAGAGTTCTTTAGGTAGTTTGGACGACACGTTGTCCAAACTAACTCCGTTTCAGTTTTTGAGAGCTCGGAAGCCAAAGTTCGTCCCAATGAGAGTTTTTCATATGGTTTGGACGAACTTGGTCCAAACTTTGCTCCGTTTGAGTTTTTTGAGAGTTAGGAACTCAAAGTTCGGCCCAATGAGAGTTCTTTAGGTAGTTTGGATGACACGTTGTCAAAACTTTGCTCCGTTTCAGTTTTGGAGAGCTCGGAAGCCAAAGTTCGTCCCAATGATAGTTTTTCATATGGTTTGGACGAACTTGGTCCAAACTTTGCTCCGTTTGAGTTTTTGGAGAGTTAGGAACTCAAAGTTCGGCCCAATGAGAGTTCTTTAGGTGGTTTGGACGACACATGGTCAAAACTTTGCTCCGTTTCAGTATTTGAGAGCTCGGAACCCAAAGTTTGTCCCAATGAGAGTTTTTCATATGGTTTGGATGAACTTGGTCCAATCTTTGCTCCGTTTGAGTTTTTAGAGAGTTAGGAACTCAAAGTTCGGCCCAATGAGAGTTCTTTAGGTAGTTTGGACGAAACATTATCCAAACTCTGCTACGTTTCAGTTTTTGAGAGCTTGGAACCGAAAGTTCGTCCCAATGAGAGTTTTTCATATGGGTTGGACGAACCTGGTGAAAACTCTTCTCCGTTTTAGTTTTTGGAGAGTTAGGAACTCAAAGTTCGGCCCAATGAGAGTTCTTTAGGTCGTTTGGATGACACATGGTCCCAACTTTGCTCCGTTTCAGTTTTTGAGAGCTCGGAAGCCAAAGTTCGTCCCAATGAGAGTTTTTCATATGGTTTGGACGAACTTGGTCCAAACTTTGCTCCCTTTGAGTTTTTGAGAGTTAGGAACTCAACCTTCGGCCCAATGAGAGTTCTTTAGGTGGTTTGGACGACACATGGTCCAAACTTTGCTCCGTTTAAGTTTTTGAGAGCTCAGAACCCAAAGTTCATCCCAATGAGAGTTTTCATATGGTTTTGACGAACATGGTCCAAACTTTGCTCCGTTTGAGTTTTTGGAGTGGTAGGAACTCAAAGTTCGGCCCAATGAGACTTCTTTAGGTGGTTTGGATGACACATGGTCAAAACTTTTCTCCGTTTCTGTATTTGAGAGCTCGGTACCCAAAGATCGTCCGAAAGAGAGTTTTTCATATGGTTTGGATGAACTTGGTCCAATCTTTGCTCCGTTTGAGTTTTTAGAGAGTTAGGAACTCAAAGTTCGGCCCAATGAGAGTTCTTTAGGTAGTTTGGACGAAACATTGTCCAAACTTTGCTACGTTTCAGTTTTTGAGAGCTTGGAACCCAAAGTTCGTCGCAATGAGAGTTTTTCATATGGGTTGGACGAACTTGGTGAAAACTCTTCTCCGTTTTAGTTTTTGGAGAGTTAGGAACTCAAAGTTCAGCCCAATGAGAGTTCTTTAGGTAGTTTGGACGACACGTTGTCCAAACTTTGCTCTGTTTCAGTTTTTGAGAGCTCGGAAGCCAAAGTTCGTCCCAATGAGAGTTTTTCATATGGTTTGGACGAACTTGGTCCAAACTTTGCTCCGTTTGAGTTTTTTGAGAGTTAGGAACTCAAAGTTCGGCCCAATGAGAGTTCTTTAGGTGGTTTCGACGACACATGGTCAAAACTTTGCTCCGTTTCAGTATTTGAGAGCTCCGAACCCAAAGTTCGTCCCAAAGATAGTTTTTCATATGGTTTGGATGAACTTGGTCCAATCTTTGCTCCGTTTGAGTTTTTAGAGAGTTAGGAACTCAAAGTTCGGCCCAATGAGAGTTCTTTAGGTAGTTTGGACGAAACATTGTCCAAACTTTGCTACGTTTCAGTTTTTGAGAGCTTGGAACCCAAAGTTCGTCGCAATGAGAGTTTTTCATATGGGTTGGACGAACTTGGTGAAAACTCTTCTCCGTTTTAGTTTTTGGAGAGTTAGGAACTCAAAGTTCAGCCCAATGAGAGTTCTTTAGGTCGTTTGGATGACACATGGTCCCAACTTTGCTCCGTTTCAGTTTTTGAGAGCTCGGAAGCCAAAGTTCGTCCCAATGAGAGTTTTTCATATGGTTTGGACGAACTTGGTCCAAACTTTGCTCCGTTTGAGTTTTTGGAGAGGTAGGAACTCAAAGTTCGGCCCAATGAGACTTCTTTAGGTGGTTTGGATGACACATGGTCAAAACTTTTATCCGTTTCTGTATTTGAGAGCTCGGAACCCAAAGATCGTCTGAAAGAGAGTTTTTCATATGGTTTGGACGAACTTGGTCCAAACTTTGCTCCGTTTAACATTTTCGAGCGTTAGGAACTCAAAGTTCGGCCCAATGAGAGTTCTTTAGGTAGTTTGGACGACACGTTGTCCAAACTTTGCACCGTTTCAGTTTTTGAGAGCTCGGAAGCCAAAGATCGTCCCAATGAGAGTTTTTCATATGGTTTGGACGAACTTGGTCCAAACTTTGCTCCGTTTGAGTTTTTTGAGAGTTAGGAACTCAAAGTTCGGCCCAATGAGAGTTCTTTAGGTGGTTTGGACGACACATGGTCAAAACTTTGCACCGTTTCAGTATTTGAGAGCTCGGAACCCAAAGTTCGTCCCAATGAGAGTTTTTCATATGGTTTGGATGAACTTGGTCCAATCTTTGCTCCGTTTGAGTTTTTAGAGAGTTAGGAACTCAAAGTTCGGCCCAATGAGAGTTCTTTAGGTAGTTTGGACGAAACATTGTCCAAACTTTGCTACGTTTCAGTTTTTAAGAGCTTGGAACCAAAAGTTCGTCCCAATGGGAGTTTTTCATATGGGTTGGACGAACTTGGTGAAAACTCTTCTCCGTTTTAGTTTTTGGAGAGTTAGGAACTCAAAGTTGTGCCCAATGAGAGCTTTCCATATGGTCTGGACGAACTTGGTCCAAACTTTGCTCCGTTTGAGTTTTTGGAGAGTTAGGAACTCAAAGTTCGGCGCAATGAGAGTTCTTTCGGTGGTTTGGACGACACATGGTCCAAACTTTGCTCCGTTTCAGTTCTTGAGAGATCGGAAACCTAAGTTCGTCCCAAATAGAGTTTTTCATATGGTTTGGACGAACTTGGTCCAAACTTTGCTCCCTTTGAGTTTTTGGAGAGTTAGGTACTGAAAGTTCGGTCCAATGAGAGTTCTTTAGGTGGTTTGGACGACACATGGTCAAAACTTTGCTTCCTTTCAGTTTTTGAGAGATCGAAAACCAAATGTCGTCCCAAAGAGAGTCTTTCATATGGTTTGGACGAACTTGGTCCAAACTTTTCTACGTTTGAGTTTTTCGAGCTTTAGGAACTCAAAGTTTGGCCAAATGAGAGTTATTTAGGTGGTTTCGACGAAACATGGTCCAAACTTTGCTCCGTTTCAGTTTTTGAGAGCTCGGAACCCAAACTTCATCCCAATGAGAGTTATTCATATGGGTTGGAGGAACTTTGTGAAAACTCCTCTCCGTTTTAGTTTTTGGAGAGTTAGGAACTCAAAGTTCGTCCCAAAGAGAGCTTTTCATATGGTCTGGACGAACTTGGTCCAAACTTTGCTCCGTTTGAGTTTTTGGAGAGTTAGTAACTCAAAGTTCGACCCAATGAGAGTTCTTTAGGTGGTTTGGACAACACATTGTCCAAACTTTGCTCCGTTTCAGTTTTTGAGAGCTCGGAAGCTAAAGTTCGTCCCAATGAGAGTTTTTCATATGGTTTGGATGAACTTGGTCCAAACTTTGCTCCGTTTGAGTTTTTGGAGAGTTAGGAACTAAAAGTTCGGCCTAATGAGAGTTCTTTAGGTGGTTTGGACGACACATGGTCAAAACTTTGCTTCGTTTCAGTTTTTGAGGGATCGGAACCCTAATGTCGTCCCAAAGAGAGTTTTTCATATGGTTTGGACGACCTTGGTCCAAACTTTTCTACGTTTGAGTTTTTTGAGCTTTAGGAACTCAAAGTTCGGCGCAATAAGAGTTATTTAGGTGGTTTAAACGAAACATGGTCCAAACTTTCCTCCGTTTCAGTTTTTGAGAGCTCGGAACCCAAAGTTCGTCCCAATGAGAGATTTTTATATGGGTTGGACGAACTTGGTGAAAACTCTTCTCCGTTTTAGTTTTTGGAGAGTTAGGAACTCAAAGTTCAGCCCAATGAGAGTTCTTTAGGTTGTTTGGACGACACATGGTCCCAACTTTGCTCTGTTTCAGTTTTTGAGAGCTCGGAAGCCAAAGTTCGTCCCAATGAGAGTTTTTCATATCGTTTGGACGAACTTGGTCCAAACTTTGCTCCCTTTAAGTTTTTGAGAGTTAGGAACTCAACGTTCGGCCCAATGAGAGTTCTTTAGGTTGTTTGGACGACACATGGTCCAAACTTTGCTCCGTTTAAGTTTTTGAGAGCTCGGAACCCAAAGTTCGTCCCAATGAGAGTTTTTCATATGGTTTGGACGAACTTGGTCCAAACTTTGCTACGTTTGAGTTTTTCGAGCTTTAGGAACTCAAAGTTCAGCCCAATGAGAGTTATTTAGGTGGTTTGGACGAAACATGGTCCAAACTTTGCTCCGTTTCAGTTTTTGAGAGCTCAGAACCCAAAGTTCGTCCCAACGAGAGTTTTTCATATGGGTTGGACGAACTCTGTGAAAACTCTTCTCCGTTTTTGTTTTTGGAGAGTTAGGAACTCAAAGTTCGGCCCAATGAGAGTTCTTTAGGTCGTTAGGACGACACATGGTACCAACTTTGCTCCGTTTCAGTTTTTGAGAGCTCGGAACCCAAAGTTCGTCCCAATGAGAGTTCTTCATATGGGTTGGATTGGTGAATACTTTGCTCCGTTTCAGTTTTTGGAGAGTTAGGAACTCAAAGTTCGGCCCAATGAGAGTTCTTTAGGTGGTTTGGACGACTCATGGTCAAAACTTTGCTCCGTTTCAGTTTTTGAGAGCTCGGAAGCCAAAGTTCGTCCCAATGAGAGTTTTTCATATGGTTCCGACATACTTGGTCCAAACTTTACTCCGTTTGAGTTTGTGGAGAGGTAGGAACTCAAAGTTCGGCACAATGAGAGTTCTTTAGGCGGTTCTGACGACACATGGTCCAAACTTTCCTCCGTTTCAGTTTTTCAGAGCTTGGAACCCAAACTTCGTCCCAAAGAGAGCTTTTCATATGGTTTGGACGAACTTGGTCCAAACTTTGCTCCGTTTGAGTTTTTGGAGAGTTAGGAACTCAAAGTTCGGCCCAATGAGAGTTCTTTAGGTGGTTTGGACGACACATTGTCCAAACTTTGCACCGTTTCAGTTTTTGAGAGCTCGGAAGCCAAAGTTCGTCCCAATGAGAGTTTTTCATATGGTTTGGACGAACTTGGTCCAAACTTTGCTCCGTTTGAGTTTTTGGATCGTTAGGAACTCAAAGTTTGGCCCAATGAGAGTTCTTTAGGTGGTTTGGACGACACATGGTCAAAACTTTGCTCCGTTTCAGTTTTTGAGAGATCGGAATCCAAATGTCGTCCTAAAGAGAGTTTTTCATATGGTTTGGATGAACTTGGTCCAAACGTTGCTACGTTTGAGTTTTTTGAGCTTTAGGAACTCAAAGTTCGGCGCAATGATAGTTATTTAGGTGGTTTGGACGAATCATGGTCCAAACTTTGCCCCGTTTCAGTTTTTGAGAGCTCGGATCCCAAAGTTCGTCCCAATGAGAGTTCTTCATATGGGTTGGCTTGGTGAATACTTTGCTCCGTTTCAGTTTTTGGAGAGTTAGGAACTCAAAGGTCGGCCCAATGAGAGTTCTTTAGGTGGTTTGGACGACCCATGGTCCAAACTTTGCTCCGTTTCAGTTTTTGAGAGCTCGGAAGCCAAAGTTCGTCCCAATGGGAGTTTTTCATATGTTTTGGACGACCTTGGTCCAAACTTTGCTCCGTTTGAGTTTTTGGAGTGTTAGGAACTCAAAGTTCGGCGCAATGAGAGTTCTTTAGTTGGTTTGGACGACACATGGTCCAAACTTTGCTCCGTTTCAGTTTTTGAGAGATCGGAAGCCTAAGTTCGTCCCAATGAGAGTTTTTCATATGGTTTGGACGAACTTGGTCCAAACTTTGCTCTGTTTGAGTTTTTGGAGAGGTAGGAACTCAAAGTTCGGCACAATGAGAGTTCTTTAGGTGGTTTGGACGACACATGGTCCCAACTTTGCTCCGTTTCAGTTTTTGAGAGCTCGGAACCCAAAGTTCGTCCCAATGAGAGCTTTTCATATGGTTTGGACGAACTTGGTCCAAACTTTGCTCCGTTTGAGTTTTTGGAGAGTTAGGAACTCATAGTTCGGCCGAATGAGAGTTCTTTAGGTGGTTTGGACGACACATTGTCCAAACTTTGCACCGTTTCAGTTTTTGAGAGCTCGGAAGCCAAAGTTCGTCCCAATGAGAGTTTTTCATATGGTTTGAATGAACTTGGTCAAACTTTGCTCCGTTTGAGTTTTTAGAGCGTTAGGAACTCAAAGTTTGGCCCAATGAGAGTTCTTTAGGTGGTTTGGACGACACATGGTCAAAACTTTGCTCCGTTTCAGTTTTTGAGAGATCAGAATCCAAATGTCGTCCTAAAGAGAGTTTTTCATATGGTTTGGACGAACTTGGTCCAAACGTTGCTACGTTTGAGTTTTTTCAGCTTTAGGAACTCAAAGTTCGGCGCAATGAGAGTTATTTAGGTGGTTTGGACGAAACATGGTCCAAACTTTGCCCCGTTTCAGTTTTTTAGAGCTCGGAACCCAAAGTTCGTCCCAATGAGAGTTCTTCATATGGGTTGGCTTGGTGAATACTTTGCTCCGTTTCAGTTTTTGGAGAGTTAGGAACTCAAAGTTCGGCCCAATGAGAGTTCTTCAGGTGGTTTGGACGACCCATGGTCCAAACTTTGCTCCGTTTCAGTTTTTTAGAGCTCGGAAGCCAAAGTTCGTCCCAATGAGAGTTTTTCATATGGTGAGGACGACCTTGGTCCAAACTTTGCTCCATTTGAGTTTTTGGAGAGTTAGGAACTCAAAGTTCGGCGCAATGAGAGTTCTTTAGTTTGTTTGGACGACACATGGTCCAAACTTTGCTCCGTTTCAGTTTTTGAGAGATCGGAAGCCTAAGTTTGTCCCAATGAGAGTTTTTCATATGGTTTTGACGAACTTGGTCCAAACTTTGCTCTGTTTGAGTTTTTGGAGAGGTAGGAACTCAAAGTTCGGCACAATGAGAGTTCTTTAGGTGGTTTGGACGACACATGGTCCCAACTTTGCTCCGTTTCAGTTTTTGAGAGCTCGGAACCCAAAGTTCGTCCCAATGAGAGCTTTTCATATGGTTTGGACGAACTTGGTCCAAACTTTGCTCCGTTTGAGTTTTTGGAGAGTTAGGAACTCATAGTTCGGCCGAATGAGAGTTCTTTAGGTGGTTTGGACGACACATTGTCCAAACTTTGCACCGTTTCATTTTTTGAGAGCTCGGAAGCCAAAGTTTGTCCCAATGAGAGTTTTTCATATGGTTTGGACAAACTTGGTCCAAACTTTGCTCTGTTTGAGTTTTTGGAGAGTTAGGAACTCAAAGTTCGTCCCAATGAGAGTTTTTCATATGGTTTGGACGACACATGGTCAAAACTTTGTTCCGTTTCAGTTTTTGGAGAGTTAGGAACTCAAAGTTCGGCCCAATGAGAGTTCTTTAGGTGGTTTGGACGACCCATGGTCCAAACTTTGCTCCGTTTCAGTTTTTGAGAGCTCGGAAGCCAAAGTTCGTCCCAATGAGAGTTTTTCATATGGTTTGGACGACCTTGGTCCAAACTTTGCTCCGTTTGAGTTTTTGGAGAGTTAGGAACTCAAAGTTCGGCGCAAGGAGAGTTCTTTAGTTGGTTTGGACGACACATGGTCCAAACTTTGCTCCGTTTCAGTTTTTGAGAGATCGGAAGCCTAAGTTCGTCCCAAAGAGAGTTTTTCATATGGTTTGTACGAACTTGGTGGAAACTTTGCTACGTTTTAGTTTTTCAAACTTTAGGAACTCAAAGTTCGGCCCAATGAGAGTTATTTAGGTGGTTTGGACGAAACATGGTCCAAACTTTGCTCCGTTTCAGTTTTTGAGAGCTCGGAACCCAAAGTTCGTCCCAACGAGAGTTCTTCATATGGGTTGGCTTGGTGAATACTTTGCTCCGTTTCAGTTTTTGGAGAGTTAGGAACTCAAAGTTCGGCCCAATGAGAGTTCTTTAGGTGGTTTGGACGACACATGGTCCAAACTTTGCTCCGTTTCAGTTTTTGAGAGCTCGGAAGCCAAAGTTCGTCCCAATAAGAGTTTTTCATATGGTTCCGACGTACTTGGTCCAAACTTTACTCCGTTTGAGTTTTTGGAGAGGTAGGAACTCAAAGTACGGCACAATGAGAGTTCTTTAGGCGGTTTGGACGACACATGGTCCCAATTTTGCTCCGTTTCAGTTTTTCAGAGCTTGGAACCCAAACTTCGTCCCAAAGAGAGCTTTTCATATGGTTTGGACGAACTTGGTCCAAACTTTGGTCCGTTTGAGTTTTTGGAGAGTTAGGAACTCAAAGTTCGGCCCAATGAGAGTTCTTTAGGTGGTTTGGACGACACATTGTCCAAACTTTGCACCGTTTCAGTTTTTGAGAGCTCGGAACCCAAATGTCGTCCCAAAGAGAGTTTTTCATATGGTTTGGACGAACTTGGTCCAAACTTTGCTACTTTTGAGTTTTTCAAGCTTTAGGAACTCAAAGTTCGGCCCAATGAGAGTTATTTAGGTGGTTTGGACGAAACATGGTCCAAACTTTGCTCCGTTCCAGTTTTTCAGAGCTCGGAACCCAAAGTTCGTCCCAATGAGAGTTCTTCATATGGGTTGGCTTGGTGAATACTTTGCTCCGTTTCAGTTTTTGGAGAGTTAGGAACTCAAAGTTCGGCCCAATTAGAGTTCTTTAGGTGGTTTGGACGACACATGGTCCGAACTTTGCTCCGTTTAAGTTTTTGAGAGCTCGGAAGCCAAAGTTCGTCCCAATGAGAGTTTTTCATCTGGTTCCGACGAACTTGGTCCAAACTTTACTCCGTTTGAGTTTTTGAAGAGGTAGGAACTCAAAGTTCGGCACAATGAGAGTTCTTTAGGCGGTTTGGACGACACATGGTCCCAACTTTGCTCCGTTTCAGTTTTTCAGAGCTTGGAACGCAAACTTCGTCCCAAAGAGAGCTTTTCATATGGTTTGGACGAACATGGTCCAAACTTTGCTCCGTTTGAGTTTTTGGAGAGTTAGGAACTCAAAGTTCGGCCCAATGAGAGTTCTTTAGGTGGTTTGGACGACACATTGTCCAAACTTTGCACCGTTTCAGTTTTTGAGAGCTCGGAAGCCAAAGTTCGTCCCAATGAGAGTTTTTCATATCGTTTGGACGAACTTGGTCCAATCTTTTCTCCGTTTGAGTTTTTGGAGCGTTAGGAACTCAAAGTTCGGCCCAATGAGAGTTCTTTAGGTGGTTTGGACGACACATGGTCAAACCTTTGCTACGTTTCAGTTTTCGAGAGATCGGAACCCAAATGTCGTCCCAAAGAGAGTTTTTCATATGGTTTGGACGAACTTGGTCCAAACTTTGCTACTTTTGAGTTTTTCGAGCTTTAGGAACTGAAAGTTCGGTGCAATGAGAGTTATTTAGGTGGTTTGGACGAAACATGGTCCAAACTTTGCTCCGTTTCAGGTTTTGAGAGCTCGGAACCCAAAGTTCGTCCCAATGAGAGTTCTTCATATGGGTTGGCTTGGTGAATACTTTGCTCCGTTTCAGTTTTTGGAGAGTTAGGAACTCAAAGTTCGGCCCAATGAGAGTTCTTTAGGTGGTTTGGACGACACATGGTCCAAACTTTGCTCCGTTTCAGTTTTTGAGAGCTCGGAAGCCAAAGTTCGTCCCAATGAGAGTTTTTCATATGGTTCCGACGTACTTGGTCCAAACTTTACTCCGTTTGAGTTTTTGGAGAGGTAGGAACTCAAAGTTCGGCACAATGAGAGTTCTTTAGGCGGTCTAGACGACACATGGTCCCAATTTTGCTCCGTTTCAGTTTTTCAGAGCTTGGAACCCAAACTTCGTCCCAAAGAGAGCTTTTCATATGGTTTGGACAAACTTGGTCCAAACTTTGGTCCGTTTGAGTTTTTGGAGAGTTAGGAACTCAAAGTTCGACCCAATGAGAGTTCTTTAGGTGGTTTGGACGACACATTGTCCAAACTTTGCACCGTTTCAGTTTTTGAGAGCTCGGAAGCCAAAGTTCGTCCCAATGAGAGTTTCTCATATGGTTTGGACGAACTTGGTCCAAACTTTGCTCCGTTTGAGTTTTTGGAGCGTTAGGAACTCAAAGTTCGGCCCAATGAGAGTTCATTAGGTGGTTTGGACGACACATGGTCAAAACTTTGCTCCGTTTCAGTTTTTGAGAGATCGGAATACAAATGTCGTCCCAAAGAGAGTTTTTCATATGGTTTGGACGAACTTGGTCCAAACTTTGCTACGTTTGAGTTTTTTGAGCTTTAGGAACTCAAAGTTCGGCGCAATGAGAGTTATTTAGGTGGTTTGGACGAAACATGGTCCAAACTTTGCTCCGTTTCAGTTTTTGAGAGCTCGGAATCCAAAGTTCGTCCCAATGAGAGTTCTTCATATGGGTTGGACGAACTTGGTGAATACTTTGCTCCGTTTTAGTTTTTGGAGAGTTAGGAACTCAAATTTCGGCCCAATGAGAGTTCTTTAGGTGGTTTGGACGACACATGGTCCAAACTTTGCTCCGTTTAAGTTTTTGAGAGCTCGGAAGCCAAAGTTCGTCCCAATGAGAGTTTTTCATATGGTTCCGACGCACTTGGTCCAAACTTTACTCCGTTTGAGTTTTTGGAGAGGTAGGAACTCAAAGTTCGCCACAATGAGAGTTCTTTAGGTTGTTTGGACGACACATGGTCCCAACTTTGCTCCGTTTCAGTTTTTTAGAGCTCGGAACCCAAAGTTCGTCCCAAAGAGAGATTTTCATATGGTTTGGACGAACTTGGTCCAAACTTTTCTCCGTTGGAGTTTATTCAGAGTTAGGAACTCAAAGTTCGGCCCAATGAGAATTCTTTAGGTGCTTTGGACGACACATTGTCCAAAGTTTGCACCGTTTTAGTTTTTGAGAGCTGGGAAGCCAAAGTCCGTCCCAATGAGTTTTTCATATGGTTTGGATGAACTATGTCCAAACTTTGCTCCGTTTGAGTTTTTGGAGAGTTAGGAAATCAAAGTTCGGCCCAATGAGAGTTCTTTAGGTGGTTAGGACGACACATGGTCCAAACTTTGCTCCGTTTCAGTTTTTGAGAGCTCAGAAGCCAAAGTTCGTCCCAATGAGAGTTTTTCATATGGTTCCGACGAACTTGGTCCAAACTTTGCTCCGTTTGAGTTTTTGGAGAGGTAGGAACTCAAAGTTTGGCCCAATGAGAGTTCTTTAGGTGGTTTGGATGAGACATGGTCAAAACTTTTCTCCGTTTCAGTATTTGAGAGCTCGGAACCCAAAGTTTGTCCTAAAGAGAGTTTTTCATATGGTTTGGACGAACTTGGTCTAAACTTTTCTCCGTTTGAGTTTTTGGAGAGTTAGGAACTCAAAGTTCAGCCCAATGAGATTTCTTTAGGTGGTTTGGACTACACATGGTCCAAACTTTGCTCCGTTTCAGTTTTTGAGAGCTCGGAAGCCAAAGTTCGTCCCAATGAGAGTTTTTCATATGGTTCCGACAAACTTGGTCCAAACTTTGCTCCGTTTGAGTTTTTGGAGAGGTAGGAACTCAAAGTTCGGTCCAATGACAGTTCTTTAGGTGGTTTGGATGACACATGGTCAAAACTTTTCTCCGTTTCTGTATTTGAGAGCTCGGAACCCAAAGTTCGTCTTAGAGAGAGTTTTTCATATGGTTTGGACGAACTTGGTCCAAACTTTGCTCCGTATAAGTTTTTTGAGCGTTAGGAACTCAACGTTCGGCCCAATGAGAGTTCTTTAGGTGGTTTGGACGACACATGGTCAAAACGTTGCTCCGTTTCAGTTTTTGAGAGATCGGAACCCAAATGTCGTCCCAAAGAGAGTTTTTCATATGGTTTGGACGAACTTGGTCCAAACTTTGCTACATTTGAGTTTTTCGAGCTTTAGGAACTCAATGTTCGGCCCAATGAGAGTTATTTAGGTGGTTTGGTCGAAACATGGTACAAACTTTGCTCCGTTTCAGTTTTAGAGCTCGGAACCCAAAGTTCGTCCCAATGAGAGTTTTTCATATGGGTTGGACGAACTTAGTGAAAACTTTGCTCCGTTTCAGTTTTTGGAGAGTTAGGAACTCAAAGTTCGGCCAAATGAGAGTTCGTTAGGTCGTTTGGAGGACACATGGTCCAAACTTTACTCCATTTCAGTTTTCGAGAGCTCGGAAGCGAAAGTTCGTCCCAATGAGAGTTTTTCATATGGTTTGGAGAACTTGGTCCAAACTTTGCTCCGTTTGGGTTTTTTGAGAGTTAGGAACTCAAAGTTCGGCCCAATGAGAGTTCTTTAGGTGGTTTGGACGACACATGGTCCCAACTTTGCTCCGTTTCAGTTTTTGAGAGCTCGGAAGCCAAAGTTCGTCCCAATGAGAGTTTTTCATATGGTTTGGACGAACTTGGTCCAAACTTTGCTCCGTTTGAGTTTTTGGAGAGTTAGGAACTCAAAGTTTGGCCCAATGAGAGTTCTTTAGGTGGTTTTGACGACACATGGTCCAAACTTTGCTCTGTTTCAGTTTTTGAGATCTTGGAAGCGAAAGTTATTCCCAATGAGAGTTTTTCATATGGTTTGGACGAACTTGGTCCAAACTTTGCTACGTTTGAGTTTTTGGAGCGTTAGGAACTCAAAGTTCGGCCCAATGAGAGTTCTTTAGGTGGTTTTGACGACACTTGGTCCAAACTTTGCTCGATGATACCTTCGATCCTGCATATACGCAGCTGTTTATTTAACCGCCCAAATTTTTATCAAACAACCACCTGGCTCAGTGGCTGAGTGAGTGATTATCCCTGGTTTTTCCATGGTGGGCGTTCGATCCTGCATATACGCAGTTTACTATTAATTTAACCGCCCAACTTTTTGAGCGCTAGGTTTTTCTCTATTCTCTCTCCTTGACGGAATTGGAGATTGGGATCCGGGGACTAGTGCAGCAAGGCGGCGCCGCCGCCGTCTTGTTGGGTTTTGGGGTTTGGGGGGGTTTTTGCATATTTTGCGTGTGGCATGTGGGATCAATGGTGATCTTCTCCGTGCGATTTTGATGAGTTCCTCCGTGTGATATTCTCCGTGGGTGCGATTGTACCAGGTGTGGGTGTGCGATCGTCCTCTGGATTGTTCTTTTTTTCTTCGTTGTGGACTGCTTTTGGTTGCTTTGATCGTGTTATAGTTGTGCTGGTTGGCCTATTCTCATTGGACCGATTGGTTTTGGTGCAATCAGTGGTGCAAGCGGTGATTTTTTCGTTTGCGTGATTGCCGATTGTTCTTTTAGTGCTTCTGGAGTGTTGATGGTGTAGCGGTTAGTGGAGGCTGTCTGGCGGTGTAGCGGTGGAGGTTAGTGGTGGGCATTGTGCGATGGGAAAGAAACGCTCGCCGTTGAAGAAGGCCAATGCACCGGTGCCTGTTCGGAGGAAAGAAGACCAGAAGGTCTCGTCTACGAAGGTATCATCGGAACCTATCAAATCGAATGATTCTGTTTCGTTAAAGCCTGGCGATGATGGGAATTCGGTGGGTAGTGATCAGCCGAATTTGACTGATCTGAAGAATGCTGAGATGAAGGTTGTGCCGGCAGTGGTTGAGACGGAGCTGACGGCTGCGGGACCATCGTCTTCATTCGTTCAGGCGGTGGCTAGGGCTTCACGAACCATGCAATCTCGGGTTCAATTTGGGTCGTTGTTACAGCGGGAGGGTTTGACCCATGTGGAGTGTGACCCGAAGGGGAAGCAGGTGAGGGATGTGGCTGATGGTGATAATGGGCCTGCTACGGTTGGGCTTTGTAAGAAATCTAATAGCAAGCTGGACAAGGGAGGTGGGTCATCTTGGGCTGATTTGTTTGGGCCTAGATACTCTCCTTCTCCGGATTTGCTTTTTGTGCCTCCTAAGGAATTGAATGGTAAACGAGTGGTGGTGCCGGAAGAGGATATTCTTGAGGAAGGAATTAATTTATGGAGGAGTTCACTTGTGGGACAATTTATTGATGCTCGGGTTCCTTTTTCGGTTTTGTCTCGTATGGTGAATAAGATTTGGGGTCATCTTGAGGAGCCTACAATTACTGTTCTTGAAGATGGCCTTATTATTTTCCAATTCCGCCATTCTTCTTCTTGTGATTGGATTCTTAAGAATGGGCCGTGGCATATTGGTGGTAAGCCCCTCCTTCTTCGGAAATGGTCCCCAGATATTGTTCCAGAATCTTTTTCTTTTTATAGAGTGCCTATTTGGGTCAAATTATCTAAGTTACCGTTAGAATTGTGGACTACTAGAGGTTTGAGTGTGGTTGCTAGTGCCATAGGTAGGCCAGTTTGCCTTGATTAGGCTATTGAGGAGCGTAGGCGGTTTTCTTTTGCACGTGTTTGTGTGGAGATTGGGCGGAGGGATGATTTACCAAGTACGGTGGAGGTGTGTATTCGTGGCCAGAATTTTGTTGTGGCTATGGATTATTCGTGGAAGCCTAAGAGGTGTGTGCCTTGTGGTGTGTTTGGTCACTCTAGTGCTAGTTGTCCGAAGTCAGTGGAGGTTCGTGATGAGGTTAGGGTTAAGCCTGCTGATCTTCCTTCTACTGGTGTTCCTTCTACTAGTGCTCCTCCTGCGAGTGGTTGGCGTGTTTCGACAAGCCCTAGTCCCCGTGGTTCGCCAGTTGCCTCGAAAAGGGTGGGGCCGATTTCGCCTATTAAAGGGGTTGGATCCTCCTCCCCTTCGGATCACTCGAGCTTGGGGAATTCGTTTGCTAAGTTGGAGGGTGATGATGAGTCTGCTCTTGTTGTGGTTCCGGCTGTGACAGACCCTCCGCCATTAGCTATGGTGACGCCCCAGTCGAATTTTATCACTTTTGAGCATGCACCTCAGTTCAGTGTGGACCCTGAGTGGGGGAAGGGTGCCTTTGACCTTCCTGGAATGTGCGGGGGTTGGGCGATCCCGCGAAGGGTCTTGCTGTGCGATCCTTTTTACAGTCGTCTAGTGTTGGTTTCTGTTGTCTCCTGGAGACTAAGGTGAAGCGTAATCGGTTTGTGTCAGTATTTGATGGCTTTGGGTCTGATTGGCAGTGTGCTTGTAGTTATGGCGATAGTGGTTTGGGGAGGATCTGGGTGATGTGGAGAGCGAATCAATTCTCTTTCGTTCCTATTGCTGTTAGGCCACAAATGATTCATGGTACGGTTTGTGATCTTTCTTCTCAGGTTTCTATTGAGGTGGTGTGTGTGTATGCCTCCAATTCTGAGGGGGAGAGACGTGTTTTATGGGATGAGATTCTTGTTGTTTGCTCGGCTTGGAGTTCACCTGGTCTTGTGATGGGGGACTTTAATGCTATTCGTTGTTCATCTTAAGGGTTTGGGGGGAGTCCTGATCTCCCGGAGATGGAGGCTTATAATGATGTGTTGATTCAGGCTGATCTGGTTGAGTTGAAGGTTAGGGGGAGTTGGTTTACTTGGACCAATCGTCCACGAGGTCCTGTGGATATTACGCGCAGACTGGATCGTGTGTTAGTGAATGAAGAGTGGGTATCTGCTCTTCCGCTGTGTGAGGTTCAGGCAGTTGGTTGGGGGATTTCTGATCATTGCCCCTTAGTTTTTGATCCTGGGTTGAGTGTGGCGCGTAGGCCTCCTTCTTTTCATTTTTTCAGTCATTGGGCCAAAGAGGATGGGTTTTTAGATGTTGTGGTTGAGAGTTGGGTTCGATATCAGGATGTGTCCCCGTTGGTTGGGTTTGGGCGTAATCTTAAGGCGCTTAAATCTGTTCTTCGGAGGAAGTTTGGGTGTTCTATTGCTATTATTAGTAGGGAGGTGGTGGAGGCCAGGAGGGGCATGGAGGATGCTCAGGTGGCTGTTGGGCTTAACCCTCTCTCGTCTAGTCTTGTGGATCAGTCTACTAGGGCTTCTCAGTCTTTTTGGGAGTGGATTAGGAGGGAGGAGTCCTCCCTTCGCCAGAAGTCTCGAATTCAGTGGCTCTCGCTGGGTGATCATAACTCTGCTTTTTTCCACAGGTGTGTTAAGGCCAGGGTGATTCGTAATGGTCTTCTTTCTTTGGTGGATGGAGAAGGTAATACCCTTACTGGCCAGTCTGATATTGCGAGGGTTGTTGTTGATTATTATAGAGGTATTCTGGGGACTCAACTACTTGGATACAGAGATCTCACAGCCCAGATTGCTGAGATTGTGGGGTTTGTCTGGCCAGAGGAGTGCGGGGTTGACCTGTGTCGCCCTGTGACTAGAGAGGAGGTCAAGTTAGTGCTGTTTGCGATGAATAGCAGTAAAGCTCCGGGACCAGATGGTTTTTCTGTGGGGTTCTTTAAGGCAGCATGGAGTGTGGTTGGTGGAGATTTTTGTTCTGCTGTCTTGCATTTCTTTGATACCTACTACCTTCCTCCAGGTATTAATGCTACTTCTATCACTCTAGTTCCCAAGCGACCGAGTCTAGAAGGGTTGTGGTGTTACAGGCCTATTTCTTGCTGTAATGTGTTATATAAATGCATTACTAAGATCTTAGCTAACAGGTTGAGGGTTTGGCTTCCACGCTTTATTAGTCCTAACCAATCAGCGTTTGTTCAGGGCAGGAGCATTGTTGATAATATTTTGCTATGTCAGGAGCTTGTCGGGGGTTACCATCTAGATAGGGGGCCGCCCACGTGTGTCCTGAAGGTTGACCTTCAGAAGGCTTATGATTCTGTACAGTGGGACTTTCTGTTTGGGCTTCTTTTAGCAGTGGGTACACCTGTCCAGTTTGTTAGTTGGGTGCGAGCTTGTGTTTCCTCTCCTATGTTCTCTGAGTCGGTGAATGGTTCCCTTGAGGGTTTCTTTCCAGGGAGGAGGGGGTTGCGGCAGGGGGATCCTCTTTCTCCTTATTTGTTTGTGATGGTAATGGAGGTGTTATCACGCACGTTGAATGCTCCCCTAGATGGCTTTGGTTTTCACTTTCGATGTGAGAAGGTGGGGTTGACCCATTTGTGTTTTGCAGATGACTTGATGATTTTTAGTGCAGGGGATCGAGCCTCCATCTCGTTTATTCAAGATTGTCTCCGCAGGTTTCAGGTTCTTTCGGGGCTTGTGGCTAACCCTGGGAAGAGTTCCTTGTTCTGTGCGGGGATGTCTCGGGTGGGTGCAGAGGATCTTGCCTCGTTCGTTGGGGTCTCTTTAGCTTCTCTGCCTGTACGTTATCTTGGTCTCCCTCTTATTTCAGGTCGGTTAACGTATAGGGACTGTAAGCCTCTGCTGGAGCGGATCACTACTCGAATTAGCTCATGGTCTGCCCGGGTTTTGTCATATGTTGGTCGCCTTCAGCTTATTCAGTTAGTCCTTCAGAGCTTTCAGGTCTTTTGGGCTAGTGTGTTTGTTCTCCCTGCTAGGGTCACCCATGAGGTTGATCGGTTACTACGTTCTTATTTATGGAAGGGTGATCCGGCTTTGCATGGTGGGGCTAAGGTTGCCTGGTCGGAGGTGTGCCTTCCTCGTGAGGAGGGGGGTTGGGTATCAGGCATGTTCGTTCGTGGAATGAGGCAGCTGTTATGAAGCTGTTGTGGCTGCTTATGTTGAGGACTGGTTCGTTGTGGGTTGCCTAGGTTGAGGCTTATATCTTGTATGGGTGGTCTCTATGGACTGTGCACCCCTCTTCACGGTGGTCTTGGTGTTGGAGAGCGATTCTTAGTCTTCGGGATCAATTTCGGTCACTCGTTCGCTTCCGCATTCGTGATGGTCGGAGATGTCTTACATGGGTGGATCCGTGGTTGCCCGAGGGTACTATTATTCCTCGTTTTTCTGAGAGGGTTGTTTATGATGCTGCTAGCTCATTGTATGCTCCTGTGGCTGATTTCCTCTTGCCTGATGGGTCCTGGCGTTGGCCTAGTATATCACTTGAGTTATTGCTTTTGTTGCCCTCAGTACAAGGGGTTCAGCGGTGCCTTGCTAGGGAGGATAGTGTGGTTTGGCTCCCGAGTAGGTCTGGGGGTTTTTCTGTCTCCAGTGCGTGGGAGGCTATTAGGCCTCATTCTTCGGTTGTTCCTTGGTTCCGCTTGTTATGGTTTGGGGGTAATATCCCTAAACACTCCTTTATTGCTTGGCTTGGGGTGCGGGATAGGCTTTATACGAGGGACCGGTTGCACAGGTGAGATTCTTCGAGCCACACTGACTGTCTTTTGTGCTTTGGTGCCCCTGAGTCTCGTGATCATCTGTTTTTTGAGTGCCCTTTCAGCCAGGTTGTATGGGGTGGGATCTTGAGTTGGGGTGCCTGTTCTCATAGGATTGCCTCATGGGATACTGAGTTGTCTTGGATCTGCCAGTTTAGTGGTGGCAAGCATCGTAGCCGCTGAGTGTGGAGGGTTGCCTGGTGTGCCTCGATCTATCACATTTGGAGGGAGAGGAATCTGCGTCTCCATGGTTCGGGTCCTCGCTCTCCTCAGACTGTTTTACATGTGGTTCAGGCTGATATGTAAGGTCGTTGTGCCTCCTGGCTAGGGGTGTGTCTTCGCCCCTGCCTGGGGCATCTCCCTGGAGCATGTTTTCTTGATGTGTCGGGGTTTTTGCTGTTACTTTCTTTGTTTGTTTGGCTCGAGCTGTGAGCTTGGTTTTTTGTTTCTGTTTGAGCGTGGTTTCTTTGTTTTCCCTTGGCTCGGGTTGTGAGCATTCGTTCTTTTTGCCTTGACCTCGGGTTGTGAGTTCCTCCAATTTTTTTGCTATGTATATATTTACCTTTGCAAAAAAAAAAAAAACTTTGCTCCGTTCCTGTTTTTGAGAGTTCGGAAGCAAAAGTTCGTCCCAATGAGAGTTTTTCATATGGTTCCGACGAACTTGGTCCAAACTTTGCTCCGTTTGAGATTTTGGAGAGGTAGGAACTAAAAGTTCGGCCCAATGAGAGTTCTATAGGTGGTTTGGATGACACATGGTCAAAACTTTGCTCCGTTTCTGTATTTGAGAGCTCGGAACCCAACGTTCGTCCTAAAGAGATTTTTGCATATGGTTTGGACGAACTTCGTCCAAACTTTGTTTCGTTTGAGTTTTTCGAGCGTTAGGAACTCAAAGTTCGGCCCAATGAGACTTATTTAGGTGGTTTGGACGAAACATGGTCCAAACTTTGCTCCGTTTCAGTTTTTGAGAGCTCGGAACCCAAAGTTCGTCCCAATGAGAGTTTTTCATATGGTTTGGACGAACTTGGTCCAAACTTTGCTCTGTTTTTGTTTTTGGAGAGTTAGGAACTCAAAGTTCGGCCCAATGAGAGTTCTATAGGTGGTTTGGATGACACATGGTCAAAACTTTGCTCCGTTTTTGTATTTGAGAGCTCGGAACCCAACGTTCGTCCTAAAGAGAGTTTTGCATATGGTTTGCACGAACTTCGTCCAAACTTTGTTTCGTTTGAGTTTTTCGAGCGTTAGGAACTCAAAGTTCGGCCCAATGAGACTTATTTAGGTGGTTTGGACGAAACATGGTCCAAACTTTGCTCCGTTTCAGTTTTTGAGAGCACGGAACCCAAAGTTCGTCCCAATGAGAGTTTTTCATATGGTTTGGACGAACTTGGTCCAAACTTTGCTCTGTTTTTGTTTTTGGAGAGTTGGGAACTCAAAGTTCGGCCCAATGAGAGTTTTTTAGGTGGTTTGGACAACACATGGTCAAAACTTTGCTCCGTTTCAGTTTTTGAGAGCTCGGAACCCAAAGTTCGTCCCAAATAGAGCTTTTCATATGGTTTGGACGAACTTTGTCCAAACTTTGCTCCGTTTGTGTTTTTGGAGAGTTAGGAACTCAAAGTTCGGCCCAATGAGAGTTATTTATGTGGTTTGGACAACACATGGTCCAAACTTTTCTCCGTTTCAGTTTTTGAGGGCTCGGAACCCAAAGTTTGTCCCAATGAGAGTTTTTCATATGGTTTGGACAAACTTGGTCTAAACTTTGCTCCGTTTGAGTTTTTTGAGAGGTAGGAACTCAAAGTTCGACCCAATGAGAGTTCTTTAGGTGGTTTGGATGACACATGGTCAAAACTTTACTCCGTTTCTGTATTTGAGAGCTCGGAACCCAAAGTTCGTCCTAAAGAGAGTTTTTCATATGGTTTGGACGAACATGTCCAAACTTTGCTACGTTTGAGTTTTTCAAGCATTAGGAACTCAAAGTTCGGCCCAATGAGAGTTATTTAGGTTGTTTGGACGAAACATGGTCCAAACTTTGCTCCGTTTCAGTTTTTGAGAGCTCGGAACCCAAAGTTCGTCCCAATGAGAGTTTTTCATATGGTTTGGACGAACTTTGTCCAAACTTTGCTACGTTTGAGTTTTTGGAGAGTTAGGAACTCAAAGTTCGGCCCAATGAGAGTTCTTTAGGTGGTTTGGACGACACATGGTCAAAACTTTGCTCCGTTTCTGTTTTTGAGAGATCGGAACAAAAATGTCGTCCCAAAGAGAGTGTTTCATATGGTTTGGAGGAACTTGGTCCAAACTTTTCTACGTTTGAGTTTTTCGAGCTTTAGGAACTCAAAGTTCGGCACCATGAGAGTTATTAAGGTGGTTTGGACGAAACATGGTCCAAACTTTGCTCCGTTTAAGTTTTTGAGAGCTCGGAACCCAATGTTCGTCCCAATGAGAGTTTTCCATATGGGTTGGACGAACTTGGTGAAAACTTTGCTCCGTTTCAGTTTTTGGAGAGTTTGGAAGTCAAAGTTCGGCCCAATGAGAGTTCTTTAGGTGGTTTGGACGACACATGGTCCCAACTTTGCGCCGTTTCAGTTTTTGAGAGCTCGGAAGCCAAATTTCGTCCCAATGAGAGTTTTTCATATGGTTTGGACGAACTTGGTCCAAAATTTGCTCCCTTTGAGTTTTTGAGAGTTAGGAACTCAACGTTCGGCCCAATGAGAGTTCTTTAGGTGATTTGGACGACACGTGGTCCAAACTTTGCTCCGTTTCAGTATTTGAAAGATCGGAACCCAAAGTTCGTCCCAATGAGAGTTTTTCATATGGTTTGGACGAACTTGGTCCAAACTTTACTCCGTTTGAGTTTTTGGAGAGTTAGGAACTCAAAGTTCGGCCCAATGAGAGTTCTTTAGGTGGTTTGGACGACACATGGTCCAAACTTTGCTCCGTTTCAGTTTTTGAGAGCTCGGAAGCCAAAGTTCGTCCCAAATAGAGTTTTTCATATGGTTTGGACGAACTTGGTCCAAACTTTGCTCCCTTTGAGTTTTTTAGAGTTAGGAAGTCGACGTTCGGCCCAATGAGAGTTGTTTTGGTGGTTTGGTCGACACATTGTCCAAACTTTGCTCCGTTTCTGTATTTGAGAGCTCGGAACCCAAAGTTCGTGCTAAAGAGAGTTTTTCATATGGTTTGGACGAACTTGGTCCAAACGTTGCTCTGTTTGAGTTTTCCGAGCGTTAGGAACCCAAAGTTCGTCCCAATGAGAGTTTTTCATATGGTTTGGACGAACTTGGTCCAAACTTTGCTCCGTTTGAGTTTTTTGAGAGTTAGGAACTCAGAGTTCGGCCAATGATAGTTTTTTCACTGGTTTGGACGACACATGGTCCAAACTTTGCTCCGTTTCAGTATTTGAGAGCTCGAAACCCAAAATTCGTCCCAATGAGAGTTTTTCATATGGTTTGGACGAACTTGGTCTAAACTTTGCTCCGTTTCAGTTTTCTGAGAGTTAGAAACTCAAAGTTCGGCCCAATAAGAGTTCTTTAGGTGGTTTGGACGACACATGGTCCAAACTTTGCTCCATTTTAGTATTTGAGAACTCGGAACCAAAAGTTCGTCCCAATGAGAGTTTTACATATGGTTTGGACGAACTTGGTCCAAACTTTGCTCCGTTTGAGTTTTTGGAGAGTTAGAAACTCAAAGTTCAGCTCAATGAGATTTCTTTAGGTGGTTTGGACGACAAATGGTCCAAACTTTGCTCCATTTTAGTATTTGAGAACTCGGAACCAAAAGTTCGTCCCAATGAGAGTTTTTCATATGGTTTGGACGAACTTGGTCCAAACTTTGCTCCGTTTGAGTTTTTGGAGAGTTAGAAACTCAAAGTTCTGCTCAATGAGATTTCTTTAGGTGGTTTGGACGACAAATGGTCCAAACTTTGCTCCGTTTAAGTTTTTGAGAGCTCGGAACCCAAAATTCGTCCCAATGAGAGTACTTTAGGTGGTTTTGACGACACATGGTCTAAACTTTGCTCCGTTTCAGTATTTGAGAGCTCGTAACCCAAAGTTCGTCCCAATGAGAGTTTTTCATATGGTTTGGACCAACTTGGTCCAAACTTTGCTCCGTTTGAGTGTTTGGGGATTTAGGAACTCAAAGTTCGGCCCAATGGGAGTTGTTTAGGTGGTTTGGAAGACACATGGTCCAAACTTTGCTCCGTTTTAGTTTTTGAGAGCTCGGAACCCAAAGTTCGTCCCAATGAGAGTTTTTCATATGGTTTGGACGAACTTGGTCCAAACTTTGCTCCGTTTAAGTTTTTGGAGAGTTAGGAACTCAAAGTTCGGCCAATGAGAGTTCTTTCGGTGGTTTGGACGACACATGGTCCAAACTTTTCTCCGTTTCAGTTTTTGAGAGCTCGGAACCCAAAGTTCGTCCCAATGTGAGTTTTTCATATGGTTTGGACGAACTTGGTCCAAACTTTGCTCCGTTTTAGTTTTTGGAGAGTTAGGAACTCAAAGTTCGGCCAATGAGAGTTCTTTCGGTGGTTTGGACGACACATGGTCCAAACTTTTCTCCGTTTCAGTTTTTGAGAGCTCGGAACCCAAAGTTCGTCCCAATGAGAGTTTCTCATATTGTTTGGACGAACTTGGTCCAAACTTTGCTCCGTTGGAGTTTTAAGAGAGTTAAGAACTCAAAATTCGGCCAATGAGAGTTCTTTCGGTGGTTTGGACGACACATGGTCCAAACTTTTCTCCGTTTAAGTTTTTGAGAGCTCGGAACCCAAAATTCGTCCCAATGAGAGTACTTTAGGTGGTTTTGACGACACATGGTCTAAACTTTGCTCCGTTTCAGTATTTGAGAGCTCGTAACCCAAAGTTCGTCCCAATGAGAGTATTTCATATGGTTTGGACAAACTTGGTCCAAACTTTGCACCGTTTGAGTTTTTGGGGAGTTAGGAACTCAAAGTACGGCCCAACGAGAGTTCTTTAGGTGGTTTGGAAGACAGATGGTCCAAACTTTTCTCCGTTTCAGTTTTTGAGTGCTCGAAACCCAAAGTTCGTCCCAATGAGAGTTTTTCATATGGTTTGGAAGAACTTGATCCAAACTTTGCTCCGTTTGAGTTTTTTGAGAGTTAGGAACTCAGAGTTCGGCCAATGAGAGTTTTTTCGCTGGTTTGGACGACACATGGTCCAAACTTTGCTCCGTTTCAGTATTTGAGAGCTCGAAACCCAAATTTCGTCCCAATGAGAGTTTTTCATATGGTTTGGACGAACTTGGTCTAAACTTTGCTCCGTTTCAGTTTTCTGAGAGTTAGAAACTCAAAGTTCGGCCCAATGAGAGTTCTTTAGGTGGTTTGGACGACACATGGTCCAAACTTTGCTCCATTTTAGTATTTGAGAACCCGGAACCAAAAGTTCGTCCCAATGAGAGTTTTTCATATGGTTTGGACGAACTTGGTCCAAACTTTGCTCCGTTTGAGTTTTTGGAGAGTTAGAAACTCAAAGTTCAGCTCAATGAGATTTCTTTAGGTGGTTTGGACGACAAATGGTCCAAACTTTGCTCCATTTTAGTATTTGAGAACTCGGAACCAAAAGTTCGTCCCAATGAGAGTTTTTCATATGGTTTGGACGAACTTGGTCCAAACTTTGCTCCATTTGAGTTTTTGGAGAGTTAGAAACTCAAAGTTCTGCTCAATGAGATTTCTTTAGGTGGTTTGGACGACAAATGGTCAAAACTTTGCTCCGTTTAAGTTTTTGAGAGCTCGGAACCCAAAATTCGTCCCAATGAGAGTACTTTAGGTGGTTTTGACGACACATGGTCTAAACTTTGCTCCGTTTCAGTATTTGAGAGCTCGTAACCCAAAGTTCGTCCCAATGAGAGTTTTTCATATGGTTTGGACCAACTTTGTCCAAACTTTGCTCCGTTTGAGTGTTTGGGGACTTAGGAACTAAAAGTTCGGCCCAATGGGATTTGTTTAGGTGGTTTGGAAGACACATGGTCCAAACTTTGCTCCGTTTTAGTTTTTGAGAGCTCGGAACCCAAAGTTCGTCCCAATGAGAGTTTTTCATATGGTTTGGACGAACTTGGTCCAAACTTTGCTCCGTTTTAGTTTTTGGAGAGTTAGGAACTCAAAGTTCGGCCAATGAGAGTTCTTTCGGTGGTTTGGACGACACATGGTCCAAACTTTTCTCCGTTTCAGTTTTTGAGAGCTCGGAACCCAAAGTTCATCCCAATGAGAGTTTTTCATATTGTTTGGACGAACTTGGTCCAAACTTTGCTCCGTTGGAGTTTTAAGAGAGTTAAGAACTCAAAATTCGGCCAATGAGAGTTCTTTCGGTGGTTTGGACGACACATGGTCCAAACTTTTCTCCGTTTCATGATTTGAGAGCTCGTAACCCAAAGTTCGTCCCAATGAGAGTATTTCATATGGTTTGGACGAACTTGGTCCAAACTTTGCACCGTTTGAGTTTTTGGGGAGTTAGGAACTCAAAGTACGGCCCAACGAGAGTTCTTTAGGTGGTTTGGAAGACAGATGGTCCAAACTTTTCTCCGTTTCAGTTTTTGAGTGCTCGAAACCCAAAGTTCGTCCCAATCAGAGTTTTTCATATGGTTTGGACGAACTTGGTCCAAACTTTGCTCCGTTTGAGTTTTTTGAGAGTTAGGAACTCAGAGTTCGGCCAATGAGAGTTTTTTCGCTGGTTTGGACGACACATGGTCCAAACTTTGCTCCGTTTCAGTATTTGAGAGCTCGAAACCCAAAGTTCGTCCCAATGAGAGTTTTTCATATGGTTTGGACGAACTTGGTCTAAACATTGCTCTGTTTCAGTTTTCTTAGAGTTAGAAACTCAAAGTTCGGCCCAATGAGAGTTCTTTAGGTGGTTTGGACGACACATGGTCCAAACTTTGCTCCATTTTAGTATTTGAGAACTCGGAACCAAAAGTTCGTCCCAATGAGAGTTTTTCATATGGTTTGGACGAACTTGGTCCAAACTTTGCTCCGTTTGAGTTTTTGGAGAGTTAGAAACTCAAAGTTCAGCTCAATGAGATTTCTTTAGGTAGTTTGGACGACAAATGGTCCAAACTTTGCTCCATTTTAGTATTTGAGAACTCGGAACCAAAAGTTCGTCCCAATGAGAGTTTTTCATATGGTTTGGACGAACTTGGTCCAAACTTTGCTCCGTTTGAGTTTTTGGAGAGTTAGAAACTCAAAGTTCTGCTCAATGAGATTTCTTTAGGTGGTTTGGACGACAAATGGTCCAAACTTTGCTCCGTTTAAGTTTTTGAGAGCTCGGAACCCAAAATTCGTCCCAATGAGAGTACTTTAGGTGGTTTTGACGACACATGGTCTAAACTTTGCTCCGTTTCAGTATTTGAGAGCTCGTAACCCAAAGTTCGTCCCAATGAGAGTTTTTCATATGGTTTGGACCAACTTGGTCCAAACTTTGCTCCGCTTGAGTGTTTGGGGACTTAGGAACTCAAAGTTCGGCCCAATGGGAGTTGTTTAGGTGGTTTGGAAGACACATGGTCCAAACTTTGCTCCGTTTTAGTTTTTGAGAGCTCGGAACCCAAAGTTCGTCCCAATGAGAGTTTTTCATATGGTTTGGACGAACTTGGTCCAAACTTTGCTCCGTTTTAGTTTTTGGAGAGTTAGGAACTCAAAGTTCGGCCAATGAGAGTTCTTTCGGTGGTTTGGACGACACATGGTCCAAACTTTTCTCCGTTTCAGTTTTTGAGAGCTCGGAACCCAAAGTTCGTCCCAATGAGAGTTTTTCATATTGTTTGGACGAACTTGGTCCAAACTTTGCTCCGTTGGAATTTTAAGAGAGTTAAGAACTCAAAATTCGGCCAATGAGAGTTCTTTCGGTGGTTTGGACGACACATGGTCCAAACTTTTCTCCATTTCATGATTTGAGAGCTCGTAACCCAAAGTTCGTCCCAATGAGAGTATTTCATATGGTTTGGACGAACTTGGTCCAAACTTTGCACCGTTTGAGTTTTTGGGGAGTTAGGAACTCAAAGTACGGCCCAACGAGAGTTCTTTAGGTGGTTTGGAAGACAGATGGTCCAAACTTTTCTCCGTTTCAGTTTTTGAGTGCTCGAAACCCAAAGTTCGTCCCAATCAGAGTTTTTCATATGGTTTGGACGAACTTGGTCCAAACTTTGCTCCGTTTGAGTTTTTTTAGAGTTAGGAACTCAGAGTTCGGCCAATGAGAGTTCTTTCGCTGGTTTGGACGACACATGGTCCAAACTTTGCTCCGTTTCAGTATTTGAGAGCTCGAAACCCAAAGTTCGTCCCAATTAGAGTTTTTCATATGGTTTGGACGAACTTGGTCTAAACTTTGCTCCGTTTCAGTTTTCTGAGAGTTAGAAACTCAAAGTTCGGCCCAATGAGAGTTCTTTAGGTGGTTTGGACGACACATGGTCCAAACTTTTCTCCATTTTAGTATTTGAGAACTCGGAACCAAAAGTTCGTCCCAATGAGAGTTTTTCATATGGTTTGGACGAACTTGGTCCAAACTTTGCTCCGTTTGAGTTTTTTGGAGAGTTAGAAACTCAAAGTTCAGCTCAATGAGATTTCTTTAGGTGGTTTGGACGACAAATGGTCCAAACTTTGCTCCGTTTAAGTTTTTGAGAGCTCGGAACCCAAAATTCGTCCCAATGAGAGTACTTTAGGTGGTTTTGACGACACATGGTCTAAACTTTGCTCCGTTTCAGTATTTGAGAGCTCGTAACCCAAAGTTCGTCCCAATGAGAGGATTTCATATGGTTTGGACGAACTTGGTCCAAACTTTGCACCGTTTGAGTTTTTGGGGAGTTAGGAACTCAAAGTACGGCCCAACGAGAGTTCTTTAGGTGGTTTGGAAGACACATGGTCCAAACTTTGCTCCGTTTCAGTTTTTGAGAGCTCGAAACCCAAAGTTCGCCCCAATGAGAGTTTTTCATATGGTTTGGACGAACTTGGTCCAAACTTTGCTCCGTTTCAGTTTCTTTAGAGTTAGGAACTCAGAGTTCGGCCAATGAGATTTGTTTCGCTGGTTTGGACGACACATGGTCCAAACTTTGCTCCGTTTCAGTATTTGAGAGCTCGAAACCCAAAGTTCGTCCCAATTATAGTTTTTCATATGGTTTGGACGAACTTGGTCTAAACTTTGCTCCGTTTCAGTTTTCTGAGAGTTAGAAACTCAAAGTTCTGCCCAATGAGAGTTCTTTAGGTGGTTTGGACGACACATGGTCCAAGCTTTTCTCCATTTTAGTATTTGAGAACTCGGAACCAAAAGTTCGTCCCAATGAGAGTTTTTCATATGGTTTGGACGAACTTGGTCCAAACTTTGCTCCGTTTGAGTTTTTGGAGCGTTAGAAACTCAAAGTTCAGCTCAATGAGATTTCTTTAGGTGGTTTGGACGACAAATGGTCCAAACTTTGCTCCGTTTAAGTTTTTGAGAGCTCGGAACCCAAAATTCGTCCCAATGAGAGTACTTTAGGTGGTTTTGACGACACATGGTCTAAACTTTGCTCCGTTTCAGTATTTGAGAGCTCGTAAGCCAAAGTTCGTCCCAATGAGAGTTTTTCATATGGTTTGGACCAACTTGGTCCAAACTTTGCTCCGTTTTAGTTTTTGAGAGCTCGAAACCCAAAGTTCGTCCCAATGAGAGTTTTTCATATGGTTTGGATAAACTTCGTCCAAACTTTGCTCCGTTTGAGTTTTTGGAGAGTTAGAAACTCAAAGTTCAACCCAATGAGATTTCTTTAGGTGGGTTGGACGACAAATGGTCCAAACTTTGTTCTGTTTAAGTTTTTGAGAGCTCGTAACCCAAAATTCGTCCCGACGATAGTTCTTTAGGTGGTTTTGTAGACACATGGTCCAAACTTTTCTCCGTTTCAGTATTTGAGAGCTCGGAACCCAAAGTTCGTCCCAATGAGAGTTTTTCATATGGTTTGGACGAACTTGGTCAAAACTTTGCTCCGTTTGAGTTTTTGGAGAGTTAGGAACTCAAAGTTCGTCCCAATGAGAGTTCTTTAGGTGGTTTAGACGACACATGGTTCAAACTTTGCTCCGTTTCAGTTTTTGAGAGCTCGGAACACAAAGTTCGTCCCAATGAGATTTTTCATATGGTTTGGACAAACTTGGTCCAAACTTTGTTCCGTTTGAGTTATTGGAGAGTTAGGAACTAAAAGTTCGGCCCAATGAGAGTTCTTTAGGTGGTTTGGACGACACATGGTCCAAACTTTGCTCCATTTCAGTATTTGAGAGCTCGGAACCCAAAGTTCGTCCCAATGAGAGTTTTTCATATGGTTTGGACGAACTTGGTCCAAACTTTTCTCCGTTTGAGTTTTTAGAGAGTTAGGAACTCAAAGTTCGGCGAATGAGAGTTCTTTAGGTGGTTTGGACGACACATGGTCCAAACTTTTCTCCATTTCCGTATTTGAGAGCTCGGAACCCAAAGTTCAACCCAATGAGAGTTTTTCATATGGTTTGGACGAACTTGGTCCAAACTTTGCTCCGTTTGAGTTTTTGGAGAGTTAGGAACTCAAAGTTCGGCCCAATGAGAGTTCTTTCGGTGGTTTGGACGACACATGGTCCAAACTTTGCTCCGTTTCAGTTTTTGAGAGCTCGTAACCCAAAGTTCGTCCCAATGAGAGTTTTTATATGGTTTGGACGAACTTGGTCCAAACTTTGCTCCGTTTGAGTTTTTGGAGAGTTAGGAACTCAAAGTTCGGCCAATGAGAGTTCTTTCTGTGGTTTGGACGACACATGTTCCAAACTTTGCTCCGTTTCTGTTGGGTTTAATGTCCTATAAACTCGTAGTTTGTAAATCATTAAACATATTCTATTTTCAATAAAGACGTTATTGAGGTTATTCAGTATAAGATGTTATTGAATATGTAAATTGCGAATGATTAACCTAAATCCAATAAACTAAGATCCTTGACTATAAAATGAATACTCGAACTATATGTAGGAACATATCGTAGGATCAAGTTCAAGTTTATAGTCAAAATAGTCTATAGTATAAGGATACGGTTGGGTTCCTTATCCTGGAGACACTATAGACGCGGCCCACATTGTATTAAGTACAAACGATGAGATCCTAAATCATTCATGTGGTGACATGAGAGTGGGGACGTCCTATGCAATGAGTTTGCATAAGACTGGACCACGAAATAAGTCACTTTCTCTTTATAACGCCGTTTACTGAAGAAACTGACTATTTCTCATAGATGACCTAGGTAACTCGTTCTTAATCCTGAGCTAACTATGAACTCCTGTTTATACGAGATTATCCTTTGATCTGCATGGGTGAGAGTGGCCAGCATCGCCGACTCAACAAGCCTACCATTTTGAGGATAAGATCGAATAGATAGCTAGGGACATAGTTTCGCAAGACGGAATTCACTCCTACCTTTTTCAGGGATAGCAGAGAGGTTGTTCTCTTAAGTACTAACTCCGGGACTTGAACAAGGGGCCCCACCCTCTCGTTGGATCGAGAGGAACTTAGGTTTCATGGTTAGATCGCAAACCGATTGTTCATTAGAGGATTAGTGGAACTTAAGGAACAAGAAGTACTATAGGGGTGAAACGGTTATTTGACCTAGCTATAGCTACGAACAACCTGTGAAGGAACGACTTACTAATCATGGTTAAATCAAGTGGACGGAAATATATCTTTAGTGAGGGGAGTGCAACTATAGGGCTATAGTGGAGTGTCCCGGTAGTTAACGAATGTTGGCTAACTTAGATTATGAGATTAGTCGGTTAGCCTCGAATCGTTGGAGCCCATGATCTATAGGTCCATTAGGTCCCTCTACTAGCTCATATTGTATTAATGCTTAGATCATAATGATAGGATTTTTTGAATCGTTCAAAAACGGGAAATAGGGCTTTATCGTAAAAATGTGTTTGACACAATTTTTAATTATGAATTAAATAAGGAATTGAGAGATAAGGTATTTAAAAGTGTTTTAAATACCATGTATATGTATTAGGAATCATATACTATTAATGGCACTAGGTAAGAATGATTAATTAGATTAATCATGATATATTAACTTGGAAATGTCCCAATTTATAACCTAGAAATCAAATTCAATTTCAAATTGAATTAAGGAAAATTGCAAGCTGAAAATTCAAGTATGAAGGTTCAATTTAGTGGATTTAGTGGCATTCCCACTCTTGCATGTTGATGCATAGTGGAAAACAACACAACCATGCACTAGTTGCATGTGTTGTGAATTAAACACCTAGAATCCACTTTGAGTTGCATTTTCACCATGTGTCTAGTGTCATGAAGCTTGTCTTTGCATGGAGGAGGTCTTTATAAGGAGCTTGAATCAGATTCAAAGTGGAAGAGAGCTTTTACCTACTGTTATGCTGCTGGTTTTTCCTCTCAAAGACACACTCTTCCTTAGTTCTTTCAATAGCTTGATCCTTCAAGCATTCCCTTCCCATTCCTTATTTCTATAAGACTCCCACAAGTCATTCTGAGCAAGGAGAATAGTAGAGAAGACTCTAGAGGTTGTCCAAGGAGCATTGGAGAGGATAACTGATAACTTCCCAAAAGGTAGTTATTTAGGCCTCATTTATATAAGGATTTGTGTGTCTTTAATGCTTAATAGGGTTGGTTTTAGAGAGATATTACATGATTTAACCCATTTGGAAGAATGGAAGCTTTGGAAATCACTTTGTGCAGATTATGCTGCTGGGCGACTGGAGGGAGCAAATTCTGTGCTGCAGCAAAACTGGGAGCAGAAACTGCCACGTCACAGCTCGTTAGCCAACTTCATGAACCGACTTCTGTTGAGTTATTTTCGGGATAAAGGAGCAAAGGAGAGCCTTACACGTGTCCTAGTTGACCTAATTCAAGCCTCCTATCACCTCTATAAAAGGAAGGAGCCGCCCAAGTCCAATTCATTTCACTTTTGGGAGAAAATATTCCAAGTCTTCCCGTGGAAGCCGTATAGTATAGAGAGATTGAAGATCATCAAGAACACCATCATCCGCAAGTTGATTAGGGAGTTTATTTTCTTTATTAACTTGTGGTTATGGACATGCATACTCAGATTGTAACTCATATTCCTATGCCTGTTATGAACTAAGTAGCTTAAGGTGTTGGTTAGGAATAATGTGATTACTGTGCTTCATCTCTAATAATATATTGACTATCGCATTTTGGTTAATTGTTGTGCTTATTCTCATTTTACTCCCGCCTGGCCAGCCGGTGTGAATAGCTCTCTCTAGTTTCAGGGATGATTTAGAGAGTGTGTGGCAATTCTCCACACTACGATCATTGTGTATTGGTGAACGCCAGTGACTGAGCTAGGGATAGCCAGTTGCCTAGTGCTTGATCGGTCGTACTTCATTGGGGTTGAAACACATCCCAAAAGATCCGGAGTTCCGGGAGGAATCCGCTAATAATACTGCGAGAAATGCATGATCAATAATATTGCTAGAGCATATTTTATAACAATCACTAAGACCTAACCAGCGCCTGTCTTTAATCTGCCATTTATTTTGCTTCAGCATAATTCAGATAAAACCCAATCATTTTATTATTCTTGAAACCATTAAAAAGTTACACAAAAATAGGTAGAGTGGAAACTCATTCAGGGCTCGGATTGATAGTATTACTTGCTGCAGACTGTGTATACTTGCACAGGAATTCTAGAGTATTTTATACTAAATTTTTACTCACTCTAGGAACCCAACAAGTTTTTGGCGCCGTTGCCGGGGACTTGAATAAGTTTTTATCTGATCTGTGTTTGTGTACGTGTTTTGGTGGTTTGGTGCTAGAACTTCTTGATTGTTTCTTTTGTTTTTGCAGGTGTGATTTTGGTGCATGAGCGATCCGCCTGGGGTACGGTTTGAGCTTGATCCAGAAATTGAGAGAACATTTAGGAACAGAAGGAGGGAGCAGCGCAGAAACCAGATGGAGAACGCCCCGCAACTTCCGCAGATTCCTGAAGGTCCAGCAGCAGTAAACCCCCAGCAGAATCCGTTGCTGCAGCAAAACCCACTGTTTGAGAAAAATGAGCAGCAGAATAATCAGGTTGAGAATCCTATCCTGATAGCGAACGATAGGACCAGAGCCATTCGAGCGTATGCTGTCCCAATGTTTAATGAGTTGAATCCAGGAATTGCACGTCCCCAAATCCAAGCGGCGAATTTTGAAATGAAACCGGTAATGTTTCAGATGTTGCAAACCGTGGGTCAATTCCATGGTTTGTCATCTGAAGACCCTCATTTACATCTTAGGTCTTTTCTAGGAGTTAGTGATTCTTTTGTAATTCAAGGAGTGCCTAGAGATGCTCTTAGGTTAACTTTGTTCCCGTATTCTCTTAGAGATGGAGCAAAGTCATGGTTAAACTCTTTTGCTCCAGGATCAATTAGGACATGGGATGAGTTAGCTGAAAAATTTTTTAGTAAATATTTCCCACCTAATAGAAATGCTAAATTAAGGAGTGAAATAGTAGGGTTTAGGCAACTTGAAGATGAGACTTTTAGTGAAGCTTGGGAGAGGTTTAAGGAGCTTTTGCGAAAGTGTCCCCACCATGGCCTACCACATTGTATCCAAATGGAAACGTTTTACAATGGATTGAATGCGGTAACTCAAGGTATGGTCGATGCTTCGGCTGGAGGGGCCCTTTTGGCAAAAACTTTTGACGAGGCCTATGAAATTTTAGAAAGAATATCTATTAATAGTTGTCAGTGGTCGGATGTTAGAGGCACAAATAGAAAGGTTAAAAGTGTATTAGAGGTTGATGGTGTGTCCACCATTAGGGCTGATCTTGCAATGATTGCTAACGCTCTTAAGAATGTGACAGTGATTAGTCATCAGCAGCCGCCGGTTGTGGAGCCTGCTGCAGTGGTGAACCAAGTCACAGAGGAAGCATGTGTCTATTGTGGTGAAAATCACAACTACGAGTTTTGCCCCAGCAATCCAGCTTCTGTGTTTTTTGTAGGTAATCAGAGGAACAACCCGTATTCTAACTTCTATAATCCAGGTTGGCGCAACCACCCCAACTTCGCGTGGGGAGGACAAGGGAGTAATGTGCAAGCACAACAAAAGGTGAACCAGCCGGGATTTGCTAAAGCGCAGGTAATGCCCCAGCAAAATAAGCAGGCTTTGCCCCAGCAAAATTCGGAGAATTCTCTCGAGGCAATGATGAAAGAATTTATGGCTCGTACAGACGCTGCAATTCAAAGTAATCAAGCTTCAATGAGAGCCCTGGAATTGCAAGTGGGTCAGCTAGCTAATGAGCTAAAGGCAAGGCCTCAAGGGAAACTTCCATCTGATACTGAACACCCTAGAAGGGAAGGTAAGGAGCAGGTACAGGCAGTGACTCTTAGGAGTGGTAAGCCACTAGAAGAAAGAAGAGAGCCTAGTAAAACCCAGGATATAGATAAAAATGATGATAGAAATAATAATGTTGTTATCGAGAAAGAGTTGGAGTCTGGTCAGGGTGCTGGAGGCAGCAATAAAGATGCTGGAGCATCTGGTTCTGTTCCAGATGTGGAACCACCTTATGTGCCGCCCCCGCCTTATGTACCACCTCTACCTTTTCCACAAAGGCAAAAACCTAGGAATCAGGATGGTCAATTTAGAAAGTTTTTAGAGATTCTTAAGCAATTGCATATAAATATCCCTTTAGTAGAAGCTATAGAGCAAATGCCTAATTATGCTAAATTTCTTAAAGATATTTTAACTAAAAAGAAGAGGTTAGGTGAGTTTGAGACTGTATCACTTACTGAAGAATGTAGTGCTATTCTTAAAAATGGGCTACCAACCAAGGCTAAGGATCCAGGATCATTTACTATACCTGTGTCTATAGGTGGAAAAGAGTTAGGTAGAGCACTCTGTGATTTAGGTGCAAGCATTAACCTTATGCCTCTTTCGGTCTATCGAAAGCTAGGTATTGGTGAAGCTAGACCTACCACAGTTACACTCCAACTAGCTGATAGGTCTATCACATATCCAGAGGGTAAGATTGAGGATGTCTTAGTAAAAGTGGATAAATTTATATTTCCTGTTGATTTCATTATTTTAGATTATGAGGCTGATAAAGATGTCCCAATTATTTTAGGACGTCCATTTTTGGCTACTGGTAGGGCGTTAATAGATGTTCAAAAAGGGGAATTAACAATGAGAGTTTGTAATGAGGAAGTAAAATTTAATGTGTTTAAGGCCATGAAGTATCCAGACGAGATGGAAGATTGCTCTTTCATTAGGATTCTGGAGAACACAATTGTTGAGACAGCAATTCAGGATTCGGCTAATAAGCATTTGGAAAATCATGGAAAGGTTAGTGTAGAGGATTTAGAAGTTTGTTCTTTAGAAAGAAAAAAATGAAAAAGAGTTATTTAGGTGTGAGGATGTTTTTGAGTCTTTAGATTTAGATCAAAGGAAGGCTCCTCCAATTAAGCCATCCCTGATTGAGGCACCTACTTTAGATTTGAAGCCCTTGCCGGATCATCTGAAGTATGTGTATCTTGGGGAAGGTGAGACGTTGCCCATTATTGTTGCATCAAATTTAATGCCGGAGCATGAAGAGGCCTTAATAAAGTTGCTGCAGCAATACCGCAAGGCTATTGGTTGGACATTGGCTGACATTCAGGGGATTAGCCCATCTTTTTGTATGCATAAAATCACTCTAGAGGAGGGATCCTTTAGGAGTATTGAGCAACAAAGAAGGCTTAACCCTGCAATGAAAGAAGTGGTTAAAAAGGAGGTGATTAAATGGTTGGATGCTGGCATCATTTATCCGATTGCAGACAGCAATTGGGTGAGCCCTGTCCAATGTGTTCCTAAGAAAGGAGGTGTCACTGTGGTAAGCAATAAAGACAATGAGTTGATCCCAACTAGGACAGTAACTGGTTGGAGGGTTTGCATGGATTACAGGAGGCTTAACAAAGCCACCCGTAAGGACCACTTTCCTCTGCCATTTATTGACCAGATGTTGGATCGATTGGCTGGTCAGGCCTACTACTGTTTCTTGGATGGTTATTCTGGGTATAACCAGATTACTATTGCTCCTGAAGATCAGGAAAAAACCACTTTCACCTGCCCTTATGGGACGTTTGCTTTCAGGCGAATGCCTTTTGGCCTTTGCAATGCTCCAGCAACATTTCAGTGGTGTATGTTAGCAATTTTTTCTGACATGATTGAGTCCACTGTTGAGGTCTTTATGGACGATTTTTCAGTTTTTGGAGGGTCTTTTCAGAGTTGTTTAGATAATTTAGGTCAGGTGTTAAAAAGATGTGAGGATACCCATCTAGTTCTTAATTGGGAGAAGTGCCACTTCATGGTGAAGGAGGGCATAGTGTTAGGTCATAGGATTTCTAAGAATGGTCTAGAAGTTGATAGAGCAAAAGTTGAGGTTATTGAAAGATTAGAACCACCGAATTCAGTGAAGGGAATTCGGAGCTTCTTAGGGCATGCTGGATTTTATAGGAGGTTCATAAAGGATTTTTCAAAAATCAGTAAACCTCTTTGTAACTTATTGTGCACTGATCATGTTTTTGACTTTAATGCAGATTGTAGGAAGGCTTTTGAAACATTGAAGGCTGCTTTAATCTCAGCACCCATTCTCTGCGCACCTAATTGGAATTTGCCATTCGAGGTAATGTGTGATGCGAGTGATGCTGCAGTAGGCGCAATGCTGGGGCAAAAGCAGGGCAAATTTATCCATCCTATATATTATGCAAGCAAGGTTTTAAATGAGGCACAGGTCAACTACACAACTACTGAAAAGGAGTTGTTAGCTGTTGTGTTTGCCTTTGAGAAACTCCGGCCATATTTGGTTGGATCCAAAGTCACGGTGTTCACGGATCATGCAGCAATAAGGTATTTAATGTCAAAGAAAGATGCAAAGCCTAGACTAATTCGTTGGGTTTTATTACTGTAGGAGTTCGACTTGGAGATAAAGGACAAGAAGGGATGAGAGAATGTCATTGCGGATCACTTGTCTCGTCTTGATCCATCATCATCTTTGCTGGAGCAATCTGCCATTTCCGATTCTTTTCCAGATGAACAGCTTTTTGCTGTTCAGGTAAAGGTAGTCAGGGATGTCCCTTGGTATGCTGATATTGCCAACTTTTTAGTGAAGGGAGTCACCCCTATTGATATGGATTGGAGACAGAAGAAAAAGTTTAAGCATGATGCTAAATTTTTCTATTGGGATGAGCCATTTATGTATAAGCAATGCTCTGACGGTATTATTCGTAGGTGCGTTTCAGGTGATGAAGCAGCAGAAATCCTGAAGCAATGTCACTCTTCGCCGTATGGAGGCCATTTCAGCGGTCAAAGGACAGCTATGAGGATTTTGCATTGCGGATTCTTCTGGCCTACCTTGTTTAAGGATGCCCACTGGTTCTACAAGCAATGTGACGCTTGTCAAAGGAGAGGAAACTTGGGGCCTAGAGATGAAATGCCTCTTACTTACATTTTAGAAGTTGAATTATTCGATGTATGGGGTATTGATTTTATGGGGCCATTTCCCCCTTCTAATGGCAATGTTTTTATCTTATTGGCAGTGGATTACGTGTCCAAGTGGGTGGAGGCCATTGCATGCCATCAGAGTGATGCCAAGACGGTTTCAAGGTTTCTCCAATCGCACATTTTTGCGCGGTTCGGGACACCTAGAGCTCTAATAAGTGATGAGGGTACACATTTTGTTAATAATATCTTAACTAAGCTTTTAGCTAAGTATGGAATCAAACACAGGATAGCTACCCCCTATCACCCACAGGCTAATGGTCAAGCTGAGATAAGTAATAGGGAAATTAAATCAATTCTAGAAAAAGTAGTCCATCCATCTAGAAAGGATTGGTCTAGGTTGGATGAGGCTCTTTGGGCTTATAGGACAGCCTATAAGACTCCTCTAGGTATGTCTCCCTATCGGTTGGTATATGGGAAAGCTTGTCATTTACGATTAGAGCTGGAGCATAAAACGTTTTGGGCTTTGAAAAAGTTAAATTTTGATCTGAGTAGTGCAGGAGCAATGCGAATGCTGCAGCTTAACGAATTGGAAGAATTTCGCCAATTTTCTTATGAGAATGCGAAAATTTATAAAGAAAAGATTAAGTTGTGGCATGACAAAAAAATTAGACCTAAAAAATTTGTCAAAGGTCAAAAAGTTTTGCTTTATAATTCTAGATTAAAATTGTTTCCTGGGAAACTAAAGTCCAAATGGTCAGGTCCGTTTGTGGTGATTGAGGTTTTCCCCCATGGAGCAGTGACTTTGCAAGATGAGAAGGATGGAAGAATGTTCAAAGTGAATGGTCAGCGTGTGAAACATTATTGGGGTGAGGAGTTTCGAGCGAAATATCCTTCCCTAAGGTTAGTTGATGATTGAGAGAGCAGGACTTTTGCGGGAGCATTTCACAGAGCAAAATTTTGAGCTCCCAGAATTTGTATTGATTTTATTTTTCGTTGATTTGATTTTAATTGCGGTTAGGTTAGATTTGATTTTGTGAGGTTTATTAGATTTTATCTTTAAATATTTGATTAGATCTTATCTATTTTGTTTTGAATTTGATTTGATTTTTGGGTTATTTATTTAAATTATCTTTCAGTTATCTTTTAGTTAGTTAGATTTTATTAGATTTTATTTAGGTTTTATTTTCGGTTATTTGAATTCTAGTGTTGATTAATAGAGATTTTCTCTAATTTATTCGGCTTTTTTTGAAAATAAAAGATTGGGATGATTGGTTAAAATTCAATTTGAACTTTAAAAGATTTGATTTTTCTTGCTTTGAAATTTGAATTCCGTATCTAAGATTCTTCAGGTTCAGCAGATTGTTGCGGCAAAGAGATGGCTGAAGCAAAATCATCCGAATTATAAGGGTTTTCGTTGGGAATTTATTATTTTTACCGTTGAGATTTTCTTTGAATTTTCGCAGGTAAATTTGCGTGCATAATCTGATGAGGCCACGTGTCGAAGAGTAATTATCCGAAGGCTTCAATGATGACAACACATCAATTTTACAATGGGCGTTTGGAATCCACGATTTTACCGTTGATGATGTTTGGAATTTCAGGTTTGTTTTTTTTAAATTTAAACGGTAATATTATTTAATGCAGAGCAAATCATTTCGGTTAGGATTGCATTTTGCTGGAGCCCTATTTATTCACAACCGCTGGTAAGTTTCTTTCCACTTCGTCTTCTTGATCTCATTTTTTTTGTCATCTGCATTCTTTCTTCTTCCCTTCCATTCTCTGTCAAATTGTTGAGTTCTCCATGGCTAAGACTAGAGCTAGAAAAGAAAGAGAGAGTGAAGAGGAGGAGGTGCCGGTTACGCCGGAAGTGCAGAAAGGAAAAACCAAGAAGAAAAGAACGCCGGAAGAGAAAGAAGTTAAGAGAAGGAGACGGCAACAGAGGGCTGAGGAACGAGAAAATGTCCAGAAAGCAGCGGAAGAAGTGGTTGAAGAAGATCCGCAAGAACCTGTTGTACAGAACCCCGAGCAGGATGAGCCAAGAGTCGCGGATACAGAGGAAGTCCAAGAAACGGGACACACTGAGGAAAATCAAGAGCAACAGAATAAGGATATGCAGGCAGAGGGTGCGACTGAGGAGGAGCCAGTTCAGGAGGCTCGTGTTGAGGTCATCATGCCAGAACTTCCAAAACGTCGCCGCATTAAGCGGAAGGTTGGGCGCGTTCAGGTGATTCGGACTGATACCCCATCACCGCCGTCGCCGGATTCTGAGAAAGAGAAGGCAGAGCGAGAGGAACAAGAGAAAAAAGAAGCTGAGGAAAAAGTGCGAGAAGAAGCAAAGAAGGCTGAGGAAGAGATTTTGCGCAAGCGAAGAGAAGACAAGGGCAAAGGTATTGCCGAGGCATCAGGTGCGACTGATGAGGTTGAAGCACAAGGGTTACCTTTTATTCGCTTCGTCAACAACCTTGCTCGAGCAAAATACCAGGAGATGCTGAAACGGGACTTTCTGTTCGAACGAGGATTTGGCAATGAGTTGCCACGGTTCTTGAGGACTGGAATAGAGAACCTCGGCTGGAGCCAATTTTGTGCGAAACCAGAGCCGGTGAATTCCAACTTTGTTCGGGAATTTTACGCAAATCTTGACGATAAGGAAGAATTTCAGGTTATAGTTCGAGGAGTCCCAGTGGATTGGAGCCCAGAAGCTGTTAATGACTTGTTTGATCTCCAGGATTTTCCGCATGCAGCCTTCAATGAGATGGTGGTTGCCCCATCTAACGACCAGTTAAGTGCGGCTGTCCGAGAGGTTGGCATTGAAGGGGCCCAGTGGAGGTTGTCGCAGACGCGGAAGCGCACATTTCAGGCAGCTTATTTGAAAAGCGAGGCCAACACCTGGATGGGTTTTATTAAGTTGCGCTTACTACCGACTACGCATGACTCCACAGTATCTCGGGACAGGGTATTGCTTGCCTTTGCTATTCTTCGCTCAATGAGTATTGATGTAGGAAAAATAATTTCGTCTGAGATTCTTGACTGCTGGCGGAAAAAGGTGGGGAAGCTGTTTTTCCCCAACACTATCACGATGCTATGCCGAAGGGCAGGGGTGCCAGAGAGTGAGGACGATATGATATTACCAGATAAGGGAATAATTGATACGCCAAATTTGGCTAGGCTTCAGAGAACACAGGAAGCACGCCAAGGGGGTTTGGTGTGCGGCATCCAACAAATTCAGGAGCTGTTGCAGTTGCATTCCAGCAGAATGGAATTCGCTGAAAGGCAATTTCAGACTTTCTGGGACTATGTAAAGAGAAGGGATGCCGCCGTAAGGGTGGCCTTGCAATCAAATTTTTTCGAACCATACCTGGCCTTACCCGTATTCCCTGAGGACCTACTGAACCCCTGGATTCCGCCCCCACCAATGGAAGGAGGAGAAGAGGAAGATGAAAATGAACCAGGCCAAGAGGACTGAAGGATGAAGTGGCCTTGAGCGAGCATGATTTTTGTTCTGACTTTTTGTTTGCTCGCGCATTTTCTACTTTCCTTTTCTGTTGATGTTCTGTTTGTTTCTTTTTCATATTTCTGCTTCTTAAAAAATATATCTGCTAATGTAATTTCTTTTTCTATGTTTTTAATGAATTTCTGGATGTTTCTGTTCTATGAGCACTGAGTAATGCCTAACTTAACTAATTTTCTTCTGAATTTTTGAAGCTTGGACTGATTACGCTTAATTAGATCAAGGTATTCTGATCTCCAGAAACCTTTTGCTTGAGCATTTCTTCTAGCTTGGACTGTTGCTGCGGCGAAGAAAAATTCTGGAGGTAGTGTTGACTTATATAATCCACTTTAAGCTTAGTTCTAGTCCCGCGCTTAGGTTAAAAATTCAGATAGAAAAATTTAAGTTTGGGGGTATAATTGCTTTATTAATGATTCATTGGGGACAATGAATAATTCAAGTTTGGGGGACTTTTTACTACTCCAATTGTTTTGCTCGAGCATTCCTCTCCTTCAAGTAAAAATTTGCTAGGTTATTGAGTAACCGGGGACATTTGTGATACCCACAGTTTGTCTTCGCGTCAAAAGATGACCTAGGAAATGTAAAAAATAAGAACAATTATTTGCTGGAAAAATTATTTGTTGAAAATTTTGCTAAGAAAATTCATGGAGCAAAAGTTTTGAAGGATGAATGATGATCTAGCAGTTTTTCTGTCTCCCAGAACTTAGGTGAGCTTCATCATAAAATGTCGCCATTCTGAGGGGCAAGAGATAGAATAACTAAGGATTTTTGAGCTTTATAATGAGTATTGAGCCTAGTTGGTAATGAGCTTGAGGCAAGGGTATACTGCACCATAAAGTGGGTCATCTCATGCTTAAGAGCTTATGACTGTAAGGCTGCTCTAAGTCTGATAAATAAGCCCCTGTAAAAATATGTTTTGAAATGTCTGAAAATAGAGCTAGGCTGTGGTGAGTCCTTAGAATTGAGTTAAAAGTGGTGATTATTTGTCCATGCCGGAGGAATCATTTTGCTGCAGCAGAGCTTGGTTTTGCAGAGTACTCAGATAAAGGTTAAAGGTAGTGTTGGACTGTCATGTTTGATTAAGCTAATTCTTTGTCTACTGTTTTGAAATTCTTGAAGGAAGGTTGGTTAGTATTGCTCGGGACGCGCAATAGTTCAAGTTTGGGGGTATGATAACTGCCCAAAAGGTAGTTATTTAGGCCTCATTTATATAAGGATTTGTGTGTCTTTAATGCTTAATAGGGTTGGTTTTAGAGAGATATTACATGATTTAACCCATTTGGAAGAATGGAAGCTTTGGAAATCACTTTGTGCAGATTATGCTGCTGGGCGACTGGAGGGAGCAAATTCTGTGCTGTAGCAAACCTGGGAGCAGAAACTGCCACGTCACAGCTCGTTAGCCAACTTCATGAACCGACTTCTGTTGAGTTATTTTCGGGATAAAGGAGCAAAGGAGAGCCTTACACGTGTCCTAGTTGACCTAATTCAAGCCTCCTATCACCTCTATAAAAGGAAGGAGCCGCCCAAGTCCAATTCATTTCACTTTTGGGAGAAAATATTCCAAGTCTTCCCGTGGAAGCCGTATAGTATAGAGAGATTGAAGATCATCAAGAACACCATCATCCGCAAGTTGATTAGGGAGTTTATTTTCTTTATTAACTTGTGGTTATGGACATGCATACTCAGATTGTAACTCATATTCCTATGCCTGTTATGAACTAAGTAGCTTAAGGTGTTGGTTAGGAATAATGTGATTACTGTGCTTCATCTCTAATAATATATTGACTATCGCATTTTGGTTAATTGTTGTGCTTATTCTCATTTTACTCCCGCCTGGCCAGCCGGTGTGAATAGCTCTCTCTAGTTTCAGGGATGATTTAGAGAGTGTGTGGCAATTCTCCACACTACGATCATTGTGTATTGGTGAACGCCAGTGACTGAGCTAGGGATAGCCAGTTGCCTAGTGCTTGATCGGTCGTACTTCATTGGGGTTGAAACACATCCCAAAAGATCCGGAGTTCCGGGAGGAATCCGCTAATAATACTGCGAGAAATGCATGATCAATAATATTGCTAGAGCATATTTTATAACAATCACTAAAACCTAACCAGCGCCTGTCTTTAATCTGTCTATCTATTTGTTTACTTATTGTTCTGCCATTTATTTTGCTTCAGCATAATTCAGATAAAACCCAATCATTTTATTATTCTTGAAACCATTAAAAAGTTACACAAAAATAGGTAGAGTGGAAACTCATTCAGCGCTCGGATTGATAGTATTACTTGCTGCAGACTGTGTATACTTGCACAGGAATTCTAGAGTATTTTATACTAAATTTTTACTCACTCTAGGAACCCAACAATAACACCACAAGGAGTTCCATATAAGAGAGCTACAAAGGTTGGTGTTCTCTAACTCTCTTTTCTGCCTTTTCTAGAACATGCATGCTTTAGGTGTAAAATTGAATGTCTTAAGTGCTTTCGATCTTCAATTGCTTCCTCATGTGTAATATGTACACCTTCAATTGGTATCAGAGCATGATTAGAGCACTTAAGTCGTTTTAATTTTGCTATGGTGGGTATCATTTTGAAATTGAATTTTCTGTGTGCTAAAATGGAAGTGTTTTGGTTTGGCAATTTTTTTGAGCTTTCAAATCTTCATGAAATTGTAATTGCTCGGAAATGTAAGAGCGTTAATGTGTGTACTAGAGTCTGTAATTTTTATAGAGTCATTAGAGTCCATATAGGCTGTAAAATCGAAGCAAAACGGGAGAAGACACAGCAAAAAACAGCAGCAGATTGCTGCTGTGCGTGACAGCGTCGGGACGCTCTTCAAGCAGCGTCCCGATGCTGTTGAAGAAAATTTTCCAGCAGCAGCAGTTTTCAAATCTGGTCCGGTTCAGCTGCTTCTGTCTTGGTCTGTTCGGTCTGCTGCAGTTTCTTTACACATATTTGAAGGCCGGTTCACTCCATGGAGGGTTGGTTCGGGTCGGTTCGTAAAGCTCGGGATCATCACAAGCAATTTTATTGATTATTATTGTAATAATTAGTTGATTGTTTGTTTTAAATTGCAAAACCATTCCATTTTAGCTTGATTTAATTTCTTTTATGCATTGAGAATGTATGGTTTAATTGGATTAAATGTATGTGCATTATGAGCATGCCATATAGTTTAAAATCCCACTATAGGAAAGCATGTTCATGCATTTTTAATAAGTGTTATTAATAGTTCAAATGCATGAGGGAAATTTCATGTTTAAATTGATATAAATGTTGTATTGATTTAGGGAGATTCATGCTTGAATGGTTAATTAAAATTGATTAATTGATATAAAAGATATATTAATCAAAAGATAAAATTAACCTAGCATGAAGCATGAAATTTCCTTAGAATTTTGTTTATAAGAGTTATATTCAAAAGGCAAGTTTGTTATAGTTTAGATTTATAATTGTTATAAATCACATAGAAATTTAAAATTTATAACAAAGAAAAAAGGTGCATGCTCACTTAGGGTTAATTTGATCCAACTCTCGATCGATTTCAATTAGATTCAAATAGGTCGATAAGCTTGTAAAACATAGGTTACAAGAGAACTCACCCGACGAGATGCTGTCTAAGGCTTGAGGTATTTAAGTTGACGGTTTACGGAACACCTCCTACCTGTGCATCGAGTCGGTTCTTGAGTTAAAGTTAACCCAGTTTTATGAGCATGCACGTGTGTGATGTGAGGTTTTAATCGTTATCACCTAGACATCGTAAGATTATATGAACTTAGACTTAGGGTTATTCAATTAGCCGGAATTAACCTAAGTATAAGTATACCCAAAACAGTTTAAAATACTTAGTGGGAGGGGAGAGATATATCAAATCCATTTCCCTTTTACGTTCTCCCTTTTGTTCACAAGGTGAGATTTATGCTTGGCCTCGTGTTGATTATACCTCAACTACTCCATTCGGAAGGTGTTTGCATAAATCAATAACAAGGTGAATGGAGAAAGTATTTATAGTAAGTGAGTGAAGGAAGTGTGTCAACACATCCTGCGGTCTCCTCCGTTAGGTTGCACCGTGAGATTTCCATGTTGCGCCTGCTTGTATGCCCTGGAGCTACTAACCATTCGGAGGGTTGTAACATGGAGATCGGAACAACGCAAACTCCAGAGATGGATAGGATTACTTAGGACCATTTCCAACATTAGCTTTTCCATTCGGTAGCATTGTTGGGGTCGTTCTCTGTAATCTTAAAACGGCAGGTCACACTTACAAGGGTTACTAAGTGTTAGTAAATTCCTGACCAAACGTAACGATAACTAAACAACTATAGGAATAAGAGTTATTCTGGGATTAGTATTTAGTCAAGAACGTCTTGGTTTAGTGAAGGAGTAATTGACTGCCCCTCGGTAGCGGTTGCTCTAACTCACTAAAGTATCGTTGCAAAATAATAATCCTGGGTACATTATTACTTTTGCTAAAACCTAATTGGATTTTGTCTAAAAATGGTTAATAAGCAATTTCTAATAGCTTTGTTTAATTTTTCAGCATGTCTAGCTCACTAGTACAATTACTCGCTTCGGATAAGCTTAACGGGGATAACTATGGAACTTGGAAGTCTTATCTAAACACAATACTAGTAATCGAGGATCTTAGATTTGTCCTTACCGAAGAGTGTCCGCCTAACCCTGGCTCGTCAACAAACCAAATTGTTCGGGAAGCATATGAGAAATGGACTCGAGCTAATGATAAAGCAAGAGTCTATATTTTAGCAAGCATTTCGGATGTCTTGTCGAAAAAACACGAGAGGATGGTCACCGCAAGGGAGATCATGACTTCGTTGCAAGGTATGTTTGGACAACCGTCCTCACAAATCAGGCACGAAGCTCTCAAGAATGTTTACAATTCCCGAATGAAGGAAGGTGCTTCAGTTAGGGAACATGTTTTGAACATGATGGTTCAGTTTAACATTGCTGAAGTAAACGATGCTACAATTGACGAGGGTAGTCAAGTAAGTTTCATAATGGAGTCTCTTCCGAAGAGCTTCATTCAGTTCAGGACAAACGCTGTCATGAACAAAATAGACTTTAACTTGACCACTTTGCTAAACGAGCTTCAGACTTACCAAAGTCTTACTAAGAGAGGACATGAAGGGGAGGCAAATGTTGCCACAACCAAGAGGTTCCAAAAGGGATCTTCCTCAGGAACAAAGTCTGGACCTTCCACTTCAAAGAATAAGAGTATTCAGATGAAGAAAAAGAAGGTAAAAGGGAAAGGAAAAGCTCCAATGGGAGGCAAGGCAAAAGCTGCAGAAAAAGGAAAGTGTTTCCATTGTAATGTAGACGGATATTGGAAACGCAACTGTCCCAAGTACCTTGCGGAAAAGAAGGCTGAAAAAGAAAAACAAGGTAAATATGATTTGCTCGTTATCGAAACATGTTTAGTTGAGCAAGATAGCTCTGCCTGGATATTAGATTCAGGAGCGACTAACCATGTATGCTCTTCTTTACAGGAAATTAGTTCCTGGCATATGCTGGAAGACGGCGAAGTAACTCTCAAAGTTGGAACTGGAGAGGTCGTCACAGCCAGAGCTTCAGGAACTCTCAAGTTGTCTTTTGGGGATAGATTTTTACTACTAGAAAATGTCTTGTACGTTCCCGATATAAAAAGGAACTTAATTTCTATCTCTTGTTTGATTGAACATGAATACCAAGTATCTTTTGATATTAATAAAGTGTTTGTTAACAAAAGAGGTATGCATATATGTTCTGCAAAACTTGAAAGCAACTAATACGTGTTAAGGCCAATTCAAGTTAAAGCTATTTTTAATACGGAGATGTTTAAAGTAGCGGAAACTCACAATAAAAGGCGAAAAGTTTCTCCTAATACCTATCTTTGGCACTTGAGATTAGGCCACATAAATCGCAATAGGATTGAAAGATTGGTAAAGAGTGGACTACTAAGTCAGTTAGAAGATGACTCGTTACCACCATGTGAGTCCTGCCTCGAGGGAAAAATGACCAAACGACCTTTTTCAGAAAAAGGTTATAGGGCCAAAGAACCCTTAGAACTCGTGCATTCGGATCTCTGTGGTCCTATGAATGTCAAAGCACGAGGAGGGTATGAATATTTCGTCAGCTTCATTGATGATTATTCAAGGTATGGCTATCTTTACCTAATGCATCATAAGTCTGAAGTCCTTGAAAAGTTCAAAGAGTACAAGACCGAGGTTGAGAACCAATTAGGTAAAACGATTAAAACACTACGATCAGATCGAGTTGGAGAATATATGGACCTACAATTCCAAGACTATTTGATAGAACATGGAATTACGTCCCAACTCTCAGCCCCTGCTACACCACAACAAAATGGTGTATCAGAAAGGAGAAATCGAACTCTGTTAGACATGGTTCGATCGATGATGAGCTATGCTCAGTTGCCTGATTCGTTCTGGGGATATGCAGTTGAGACTGCCGTATACATTTTGAACATGGTACCCTCTAAGAGTGTTTCTGAAACACCTTATGAGCTATGGAAAGGGCGTAAAGGTAGTTTACGTCACTTCAGAATTTGGGGATGCCCAACACACGTGTTGGTGCAAAACCCAAAGAAGTTGGAACGACGTTCAAAACTGTGCCTATTTGTAGGATATCCTAAAGAAACGAAAGGTGGTCTATTTTACGATCCTCAGGATAATAAAGTGATTGTATCGACAAACGCTACGTTCCTTGAGGAAGATCACATAAAAGATCATCGACCTCGCAGTAAACTAGTATTAGATGAGATTTCAAGAAAAACTACAAAAGAATCTACAAAAGTTGTAGATCAAGCTGGTCCATCAAAAGTTATTGATCAAACACATCCATCTCAAATAGTGAGAGAGCCTCGACGTAGTGGGAGGGTTATAATACAACCCGACTGCTACATCGGTTTAACAGAAACTCAAACCATTATATTTGATGATGGTGTAGAGGATCCATTGTCCTTTAATCAGGCAATGAATGATGTTGATAAGGACCAGTGGATCAAAGCCATGGATCTCGAAATAGAGTCAATGTACTTCAATTCGGTCTGGGAACTTGTAGAACAGCCGGATGGGGTAAAACCTATTGGTTGTAAATGGATCTACAAAAGAAAATGAGACCAAGCTGGTAAGGTTCAAACCTTTAAGGCTCGACTTGTGGCAAAGGGTTTTACCCAGCGGGAAGGAGTGGATTATGAAGAAACTTTTTCCCCTGTTGCCATGCTTAAGTCGATTAGAATACTCTTATCCATTGCCACATATTATGATTATGAAATATGGCAAATGGATGTCAAGACAGCCTTTTTGAACGGCAATCTTGAAGAGACTATCTATATGGCTCAACCAGAGGGATTCATAGTCCAGGGTGATGAGCAAAAGGTTTGTAAACTTAAACGATCCATTTATGGATTAAAACAAGCATCAAGATCCTGGAATATACGTTTTGACACTTCGATCAAAACATATGGCTTTGAGCAGAATGTTGACGAACCTTGTGTTTACAAGAAAATCGTCAAATCCACTGTAGCTTTTCTAGTTCTATACGTAGATGATATCCTACTTATTGGGAATAATGTAGGATTCCTAACTGACGTAAAACAATGGCTAGCGACTCAATTCCAAATGAAAGATTTGGGTGAGGCTCAATTTGTTCTGGGCATTCAAATCATTAGAAATAGAAAGAACAAAACGCTAGCACTGTCTCAAGCATCATATATCGACAAAATGTTGGTACAATATTCGATGCAGAACTCCAAGAAAGGGTTATTACCTTTTAGGCACGGGGTTCACCTGTCTAAGCAACAAAGTCCTAAGACACCTCAAGAAGTTGAGGAGATGAGACGTATTCCCTATGCATCAGCAGTTGGTAGTTTGATGTATGCAATGTTGTGTACCAGACCCGACATATGCTATGCCGTAGGAATAGTCAGCAGATATCAGTCTAATCCTGGACATGCGCATTGGACTGCCGTCAAAAACATCCTTAAGTATCTAAGGAGAACTAGGGATTATACGCTCGTGTATGGAGCTAAGGATCTGATCCTTACAGGATACACTGACTCAGATTTTTAGACCGATATAGATTCAAGAAAATCAACATCGGGATCTGTGTTTACTCTAAATGGAGGAGCAATAGTATAGAGGTTGTTCTCTTAAGTACTACCTTTTTCAGGGATAGCATAGAGGTTGTTCTCTTAAGTACTAACTCCGGGACTTGAACAAGGGGCCCCACCCTCTCGTTGGATCGAGAGGAACTTAGGTTTGATGGTTGGACCGCAAACCGATTGTTCATTAGAGGATTAGTGGAACTTAAGGAACAAGAAGTACTATAGGGGTGAAACGGTTATTTGACCTAGCTATAGCTACGAACAACCTGTGAAGGAACGACTTACTAATCATGGTTAAATCAAGTGGACGGAAATATATCTATAGTGAGGGGAGTGCAACTATCGGGCTATAGTGGAGTGTTCCGGTAGTTAACGAATGTTGGCTAACTTAGATTATGAGATTAGTCGGTTAGCCTCGAATCGTTGGAGCCCATGATCTATAGGTCCATTAGGTCCCTCTATAGCTCATATTGTATTAATGCTTAGATCATAATGATAGGATTTTTTGAATCGTTAAAAAACGGGAAATAGGGCTTTATCGTAAAAATGTGTTTGACACAATTTTTAATTATGAATTAAATAAGGAATTGAGAGATAAGGTATTTAAAAGTGTTTTAAATACCATGTATATGTATTAGGAATCATATACTATTAATGGCACTAGGTAAGGATGATTAATTAGATTAATCATGATATATTAACTTGGAAATGTCCCAATTTATAACCTAGAAATCAAATTCAATTTCAAATTGAATTAAGGAAAATTGCAAGCTGAAAATTCAAGTATGAAGGTTCAATTTAGTGGATACAACCGGGACCACCAACCGGCAACAGTCCTTCGCAGCTGTCCTTCGGAGTAAATGAAAGTGAATAGCTTCTGACGATCTCTTCGTCGAAGACAGTTTTTGAATTCAAAGGTTATTGTTTGAAGTTTTGAAAAATGTTTTTCTTTAATTAATCGATGTCTCTTCTGAAGAAAATTCTTTTCAAAACTCTTCCCTCAAAACCTGCTCCCTCAAAGGAGCTAACTCAAAATGAAATCGAGGACCAGCATATGGCCTCATCCGACTCTGACATCTCAAACGAAGCTTTGCATATAGCAAAGATCGAAAACAATCTTCAAGCATGGGGTTTGCCCAAGCTTGACAATAAAACAATCTATATGCACAATACGTTCAATTTCAAAGAACAACATTGCATAAAGATTGTTGAACGCAAAATTCCAGTCTATGGAAACATTGATTCAATTCAATTATTTCCAAAAGACGACATCCTCAAACACAGAAAAGACTTTCAGTTCCTTCATATCGGAGCTGTTCAAGTCGCCCTTCGTCCAATGTTCAGAACGGGTCTCGATACCCCTGTTCTTGCGATTCTGAGAGATAGACGTCATAAAGACTTCTCTAACTCTCTCCTTGGTATCATCGAATCCAATCTTGCCGATGGACCAGTTTATTTCAATTGTTTTCCAAACTTTATGGTGGCATTAGATGACCCCCATATTCTCAAAACCTTAACCTTGGAAGTCACGGGAAAAGGTTTAAATCTTGAAGAAGGAGTCAAGAAGATGACACTTCTATACAAGATTACCTACAAAACCCTTACTTCCTCAATGGAACCGAAAGCATTGGTACAATCCCCCAAAGGAAAGACCATGCTTATCGAGACCAACATCAATAAATCCTCTGTCAGTGTCCCAAAGATGCTTTCATGGGATAGCCTTACCAAAAACCCTTCTTGGACAATTGAAAATGCCTTCGTCCCCAAGAAGAAAGAAAAAGAACTCTCTCACATCATCGAGCACCCAGATGGGAGAGTAGAAATCAAATTCGATGAGGAAGAACCTCGTTTCCCAATCTTGAAGGAAAACATGAACAAAAAGGAGTTCATGAGTTCCAGACCAAGCACCTCTGGTATCAGACCAGAGTCGCTTCAAAGTATTGGAAGATCTGGCTCACTTAGAGTCAAATCTGTAAGGCTGGAAGAAGGAATTCCAAATTTCCAATATGAAGAAGAAAAACCTCCTTCTCCTTCTCAAACCGACATGGAAACGGATTCTGTTTTCAAAAGTCAATTGAATTTTATTATCGCTGATAACGAATTCAAAGTTGATAAAGTAGCCCTCCAAAAAGAATTCATGGCGGATGAAAACAAGGAAGCCAGAAAACACTTCTTTGCAACTTACTCTGCCGAGCAGAGGAAAGCATTTAAAGAAGAGTATTTCAAACTCCTTGATAAACTTCAAGAACATATTTCCTTTTTCAGATGGTTCAATCAAAAGGATGAATTTTCCCATATTTGTGCCATTCGAGAAAAGGAAAGATGGAAAACCGCCAGGAGAGGTGAAATTCAAGGTAACTTTCCTCCCATGGAAGATGTCGAATTCGACAGTTTCTACCATGAAAGGATTGTCGCCAAACCCTTCCAACTTGTTAGAGATAGCGAGGAAGCTCAGCCTCCAACTAACAAGGAAATCAAAAGCATCCAATGTCAAAACAACTTCTCAAATCGGATGCTCACCTCAATAGCTGAACAAGTTTATCGGCTAGAGGAATTAATTGATCCTCCTCCAGCGCCCGTTAAACCAATGTTCAGTCCCCTTGAGCCAGTCAATCTAAGAACTCCAAAGACAAGACTCTTGGAGGAAATCGACAGAAAGCTATCTGCCATCTCAAGAGGAGAAAGCTCTAATCAGCTTAACACTCTCGACGATACAGATAGTGAAGATGTTGATTCAATCATTGAGCAACTCAAAGGTCTTCACTTAGAAGATCCTCCATCTCTAAACAAACTAGGATACAATCCTGGTGATAGAGTCAACTGGTACCAAAGGCCTTCCATGGCTGACCTCAATTACGAACAAAATCATAAGTTCGCAAAAGTCAAACAATTTGATGGGCAATCCATTGTAGTATGGAATCTAGATGGAAAATCAGATAGGCAAATACAAGATATGCTATCTGAAATGCTCATTGCTGCAACCTCTTACCAAGAAAATGGTAATACAAATCATGTAGCCTGTGCTACTCTTGTTAACGGATTCACAGGAGTCCTCAAAGCATGGTGGGATTGCCTTAGTTCTGGTCTTAGAAATGAGATCAAGACCCACACCACCAGAGTCAAAAGAACTAGAGAAGTTCCTGATCTCAAAGCTGATCCAGGTATTAGAATAGGCGGAGAACCTATTAAACCTGAATCATCCAAATCTCAAAAAAAGATCATCATTGAAGAAGAGGTAGATCAAGAAGATGCCGTTGAGGCACTAGTCTATGCTATCTCTTGGAACTTCACAACAGCCCATAATGTGAAGCATGATGACACTCAAAGAACAATTCTCAAAAATCTTAGATACAAAAACTTGGCCAACTTCAATTGGTACAAGGATATGTTCATTTCCAGGGTCTTCTATATGAAAGATACTGATTGGACCCACTGGAAAGAAAAATTCGTGGATGGCCTTCCAAGTTACGTTTCTGAAAGAGTTTACATAACTCTGAAGGAACGCTATAATGGAAAGATCGAATGGAACAATCTAACATATGGTGATCTTACATCATATGTCATCAACTGCGGTCTTCAAATTTGCAATGAGATAAAGGTTCAGCGCAAAATGCAAAGGGATGATAAGAGCAGGCTCAGAGATATGAAAGCCTTTTGCTCTCAATATGGTTGCGAGCGTTTGGAGGAACCAAACCGCTCTGCTAACAAAATGATCCGACGGCGTAATAGCCGAAGGTTCTATAAAAATCAATTCGAAAGACCTCAGAATTTCCAGAGGCAATCGAGGAAGTATTTCCCTAAAAGGCAATACAATCCAAATCCTCGATTCAAGAAAAGGCAATCTCGGGATCAACCCAGACAAAGGCAAGCTACCTTTAAGACAAAGGGAAAAACCTTTTGTTTTAAATGTCGAAAGGAAGGACACTATGCAAATAGATGTCCCAACCTTAGAATCAATGAGCTGGATATAGAAGAAGAATATTCCTCTATCTATGATAGCTCTGATCAAGAATTGAATGAATTTCAATTCAACGACACAGATTCAGAGGTCTCTAGCGATAGCCAGAGCAAAGAATCTGAAGGCGTTAAAGCTTGCAAAAAGGACTGTGAAGGACAATGCATAAATGTCCTTACACTGGAACAAGAAGTTCTCTTTAACTCTATAGACCATATAGAGGATAAAGAGATGAAGAAGACAATTCTGAAAACCCTCAAGCAGTCTTTGACTTCTCAAAAAACTTCTGAGTTAAGAGAAAAGGTTGTTGAGCAACCCTCTCTTTCCCAGATTCTTCAAAGAGATGATTTCTTCAAACCGAAATCTGATCCTCAACCTTCTTCTATTCAAGACCTTCAATTTGAAATCAACAATCTCAAAAAGGAGATAGAAAAAAGCAAAATCGAAATCGATTTGATCAAAATAGAGATTAACAATCTCAAATCAAAACCCTTGATTTCCAATGATGAAGAAAAAGATTTTCTTCTTAATCAAATTACAAAATCTCAATTTCAAAAATGGTATTCAATGATTACCCTAAAAATTGAGGATTTTCAAATCACGGTCAAAGCCCTAATTGATTCAGGGGCAGATCAAAATTGTATTCAACAGGGACTCATCCCTACAAAGTATTTTGAAAAAACCACTCAAAGACTTAACAGTGCCAATGGCCAGCGTCTTTGTGTGCAGTACAAACTTTCAAATGCCCATATTTGCAACAATGACATATGTATTGTTTGCTCATTTCTTTTGGTCAAAGACCTCAAACAAGAGTTGATCTTAGGAACTCCATTCCTAACACAACTCTATCCTATTAAAATAACAGAAAACGGTTTGGTTTCAAATTTTGCCGGTTCAGAAATAACTTTTGAATTTATTTGCCCAATCCTTCCAGTTGATTTTATGGAAGTAAGTTTAAATGAAATTCGGCAAAAACAAAAACAAATTTCTTTTCTCAAAGAAGACATCAGTTACAAAAAGATTGATGAAAACCTCAAAAATCCCTCTGTTATTGTAAAAATAAAAGAGTTGGAAAACAAAATTGAAAAAGAGATTTGCTCAAACCTTCCAAATGCTTTTTGGGCAAGGAAAAAACACATTGTTCAACTTCCTTACTCAAAAGATTTTGATGAATCAAAAATACCAACAAAGGCAAGACCAATTCAAATGAATTCGGATTTACTAACGTTCTGTAAAAAGGAAATACAGGATTTGCTCAATAAGAAGCTGATTCGACCATCCAAAAGCCCATGGTCGTGTGCAGCATTCTATGTCAACAACGCAGCCGAACAGGAGCGTGGTGTGCCAAGGTTAGTTATCAATTACAAGCCTTTAAACAAAGTTTTGGAATGGATTAGATATCCAATTCCAAACAAACAAGACCTTTTAAAAAGGATTTCAAAAGCAAAAGTATTTTCGAAATTTGATATGAAGTCAGGTTTCTGGCAAATTCAAATTTCCGAAAAAGATAAATACAAAACCGCTTTCAATGTGCCATTCGGGCAATACGAATGGAATGTCATGCCATTTGGGCTAAAGAATGCCCCATCAGAATTTCAAAAAATCATGAATGATATTTTCAATGATTTCCAAGATTTTACAATTGTTTACATTGACGATGTCTTGGTTTTCTCCTCAAGCATCGATCAACATTTCAAACATTTGGATATATTTATCAAAGTTGTTAAACAAAATGGTTTGGTAGTCTCTCTACCAAAAGTCAAACTTTTTCAAACCCAGATTAAATTTTTGGGCTTCAATATCAATATGGGCCTGATCAAACCAATTCAAAGGTCCATAAACTTTGCTTCAAATTTTCCGGACCAAATTACAGAAAAAACCCAACTTCAAAGGTTCTTGGGCTGTCTCAATTATGTGTCTGATTTTATTCAAAACCTCAGACCCATTTGCAAACCGCTTTTTCAAAGGCTTAGGAAAAATCCAAAGCCATGGTCCAATGAACATACTAAAGCTGTTCAAAAGATAAAAGCTTTAGTCAAATCACTTCCCTGTTTAAGTCTTATCAATCCAAAAGCACATCTGATCGTAGAGACAGATGCATCAGACATTGGATATGGAGGAATCCTAAAACAGTGTCTTGATAAGAACGAATCAATTATCCGATTCCACTCAGGAATCTGGAACGAAACTCAGAAAAATTACTCCACCGTCAAAAAGGAGTTACTGGCAATAGTTCTCTGTGTTCAAAAATTTCAAGGTGATTTGATAAACAAAAGTTTTACCATCAAAACTGATTCTCAAGCATCAAAATTCGTTTTGGAAAAAGATGTTAAAAATCTTGTTTCAAAACAAATCTTTGCCAGATGGCAAGCAATACTTTCGTGTTTTGATTTCAAAATTTTGCCTATAAAAGGAACTGAAAACCCCCTTGCTGATTATCTCTCAAGGGAGTTTCTAACTCCAAAACTCTCTCCTCTCTCTCTCCCTTCTACCAAAGAAAAGAAAAGAGTGAATGAGTGAAGCAAGAGGCAGAGCCTCCTCTTCAAGGGGCAGTCGCCCATCTTCTTCCTCCTATGCACCTCCTCCCATGAGTGCAGATCAATATGCAATGGAATTAGGGTTTACTCCGGTAACCCGTTCCAGATCAAGGCAAGGCGGTATACGCCCTATGCCTCCAATGGAGTCTTCTACTCCACCTCCACGGCCTTCGGCCAACCTCGTCCGTCCTTCAGGCGGAGTTGTTCAACTAAGACCTCCTGTCTCTCCCTCTTCAGTCATGGGATCATCAATCCCATCCTCTTCAACCTACTCTGCGGCGGTAACACCGGAAAAGAGGTTTGTACCTCGCCCAGAGATCAAAGGTTATTTTCAAAAATCCCAGGTTATCTATGAACCCATCATAGAACCTGAATTTCAAGGTCTCAATCTTGAAGAGACCGTTTCAAACATGTATCCTACAGGCTTCAATTTCATGCCTGAGGATCTGAACAAAACTCGTACCTTCTACGAGTTCATTCTCGTCGACACCAAGTCAGCCGAGATTACTCATATTCCAGACAAAAACGATCCATCAATGATCGCTTATTCCAAATTAAAAATATTCAAAGCCTTGAATCCGACCCACTGGAATCAAGGATTGTACACGGACAAATCTTTTTCAAAGCCTTTCGTTCCACAAACATATTCATATCGGGACTACATAAGAGCCTGGTATAATGTGGTATTCAAACTATAAGCATTCTTGGTTCATTTCTTTCTGCCAAAATGCTTACAAAATCACATTCCCACTATGGTTTATTCAATGGTGGAATACATTCGGTCTTTCGGATGATATTTTACCAACACCCTTGCAAGAATCATATTATCACTTTGCAAGGAACATTCAAAAGACAGCGTTTCATAACTCAATGAGATTCTGTCTATATTTTCAAATTCCATGGATTTTTTGCTGGAACTTCTCGACCAGCAATCAACCTCAGTACAAAACAGTCACCAAGATCCTAAAGATCAAGTGGTGGGATAAATTCAATTTCCAGAACGCAACCCTCAACAAAGTTAAAGAGTGGTTTGCAGCTAATGGATATCTCCAGGATATCGACATCAAGAGGAATGCAGAATTTCTCAATGACAAATCCAAGCTCCTAGCAGCTCTAGCACAGACCACATCTGATGCAGATTTTCAAAGAATTCTCCAGATGGCGGCTTCAAGCGCGTCCCCAGCTTCTTCTGCTCAAGGAGAAGACGAAGATCCGGATTACGATCTGGACGACCCATTCCTCGACTCACAACCCATGTGAGCTCCGAGTCAAATAATGCTGTTTCACATAGAAGCAGTTAGTATTTCAAGAATACTTCAAAAGGAAGTAATTCCGTCAATTTTTTAAAAAAAAAAAAAAAAAAAAAAAAAAAAAAAGTGTGTTGTAAATTCTCTTCTTTAGATCTAAAAGGTGTAAACTCTGTAATTATTCCAGTTTGCACTGTAAATACATTTCTGTCAAAGCACAGCTTTAGAAGATGAAGCAGCAGTACGATCAAGATACAAGACTTCAATGTTTTGAAAGCAAAGATTGTTAGCAACTTTCCTAGATCGTGAGGACCTAGTTTGGCGTTTACCGGCAGATGATGATGTAAGTCCGGGTTTAGCCTATAATCCGCCTAGGGTGATCGAGGGTTAGGATTGGAGCTAATAATTCAGCCGACAAGATAAAGAATCTTATCTACTGAAAAGAGATAAAGCTGGAGCATCTTCAACAGCTGTAAAGTGGCAGACATGATATCTTATCTTCTTATCTCTTCATATTTTGTCTTTTGTAATTATTTGCTTTAATTATTTTTCTTTAGTCACGTCTATCCGTCAGGGGTCCTGTCCTGTCGGAATAATAATTTAGATTTACTTTTTCAATTTTGTCGTTACTACTTTTCAAAAAGACGAATTTGTCAGGGGTCCTGTCCTGATTATTCGATCTTATCTTTTAATTTTCCGCATTCAATTTTCGTTTGAAGCCCGGAGTCTATAAAAGACTTCAAGTTTGTATTGCAAAGGCATGCGCTGAGAACTCTCAAGCTATCTTCTCTTGTAAAGCTTGAATCTCACCTTGCTTTCTTTATCAGCTAGTCGATCCTCTCAAAGGGCATCCCAAGCTGTTTTCTGGTATCAGAGCCGTTTTCAAGTTTGTTTTCTGGAGCCAGAAAACAGCTTGGGATGCCCTTTGAGAGGATCGACTAGCTGATAAAGAAAGCAAGGTGAGATTCAAGCTTTACAAGAGAAGATAGCTTGAGAGTTCTCAGCGCATGCCTTTGCAATACAAACTTGAAGTCTTTTATAGACTCCGGGCTTCAAACGAAAATTGAATGCGGAAAATTAAAAGATAAGATCGAATAATCAGGACAGGACCCCTGACAGATTCGTCTTTTTGAAAAGTAGTAACGACAAAATTGAAAAAGTAAATCTAAATTATTATTCCGACAGGACAGGACCCCTGACGGATAGACGTGACTAAAGAAAAATAATTAAAGCAAATAATTACAAAAGACAAAATATGAAGAGATAAGAAGATAAGATATCATGTCTGCCACTTTACAGCTGTTGAAGATGCTCCAGCTTTATCTCTTTTCAGTAGATAAGATTCTTTATCTTGTCGGCTGAATTATTAGCTCCAATCCTAACCCTCGATCACCCTAGGCGGATTATAGGCTAAACCCGGACTTACATCATCATCTGCCGGTAAACGCCAAACTAGGTCCTCACGATCTAGGAAAGTTGCTAACAATCTTTGCTTTCAAAACATTGAAGTCTTGTATCTTGATCGTACTGCTGCTTCATCTTCTAAAGCTGTGCTTTGACAGAAATGTATTTACAGTGCAAACTGGAATAATTACAGAGTTTACACCTTTTAGATCTAAAGAAGAGAATTTACAACACACTTTTTTTTTTTTTTTTTTTTTTTTTTTTTTTTTTTTAAAATTGACGGAATTACTTCCTTTTGAAGTATTCTTGAAATACTAACTGCTTCTATGTGAAACAGCATTATTTGACTCGGAGCTCACATGGGTTGTGAGTCGAGGAATGGGTCGTCCAGATCGTAATCCGGATCTTCGTCTTCTCCTTGAGCAGAAGAAGCTGGGGACGCGCTTGAAGCCGCCATCTGGAGAATTCTTTGAAAATCCGCATCAGATGTGGTCTGTGCTAGAGCTGCTAGGAGATTGGATTTGTCATTGAGAAATTCTGCATTCCTCTTGATGTCGATATCCTGGAGATATCCATTAGCTGCAAACCACTCTTTAACTTTGTTGAGGGTTGCGTTCTGGAAATTGAATTTATCCCACCACTTGATCTTTAGGATCTTGGTGACTGTTTTGTACTGAGGTTGATTGCTGGTCGAGAAGTTCCAGCAAAAAATCCATGGAATTTGAAAATATAGACAGAATCTCATTGAGTTATGAAACGCTGTCTTTTGAATGTTCCTTGCAAAGTGATAATATGATTCTTGCAAGGGTGTTGGTAAAATATCATCCGAAAGACCGAATGTATTCCACCATTGAATAAACCATAGTGGGAATGTGATTTTGTAAGCATTTTGGCAGAAAGAAATGAACCAAGAATGCTTATAGTTTGAATACCACATTATACCAGGCTCTTATGTAGTCCCGATATGAATATGTTTGTGGAACGAAAGGCTTTGAAAAAGATTTGTCCGTGTACAATCCTTGATTCCAGTGGGTCGGATTCAAGGCTTTGAATATTTTTAATTTGCAATAAGCGATCATTGATGGATCGTTTTTGTCTGGAATATGAGTAATCTCGGCTGACTTGGTGTCGACGAGAATGAACTCGTAGAAGGTACGAGTTTTGTTCAGATCCTCAGGCATGAAATTGAAGCCTGTAGGATACATGTTTGAAACGGTCTCTTCAAGATTGAGACCTTGAAATTCAGGTTCTATGATGGGTTCATAGATAACCTGGGATTTTTGAAAATAACCTTTGATCTCTGGGCGAGGTACAAACCTCTTTTCCGGTGTTACCGCCGCAGAGTAGGTTGAAGAGGATGGGATTGATGATCCCATGACTGAAGAGGGAGAGACAGGAGGTCTTAGTTGAACAACTCCGCCTGAAGGACGGACGAGGTTGGCCGAAGGCCGTGGAGGTGGAGTAGAAGACTCCATTGGAGGCATAGGGCGTATACCGCCTTGCCTTGATCTGGAACGGGTTACCGGAGTAAACCCTAATTCCATTGCATATTGATCTGCACTCATGGGAGGAGGTGCATAGGAGGAAGAAGATGGGCGACTGCCCCTTGAAGAGGAGGCTCTGCCTCTTGCTTCACTCATTCACTCTTTTCTTTTCTTTGGTAGAAGGGAGAGAGAGAGGAGAGAGTTTTGGAGTTAGAAACTCCCTTGAGAGATAATCAGCAAGGGGGTTTTCAGTTCCTTTTATAGGCAAAATTTTGAAATCAAAACACGAAAGTATTGCTTGCCATCTGGCAAAGATTTGTTTTGAAACAAGATTTTTAACATCTTTTTCCAAAACGAATTTTGATGCTTGAGAATCAGTTTTGATGGTAAAACTTTTGTTTATCAAATCACCTTGAAATTTTTGAACACAGAGAACTATTGCCAGTAACTCCTTTTTGACGGTGGAGTAATTTTTCTGAGTTTCGTTCCAGATTCCTGAGTGGAATCGGATAATTGATTCGTTCTTATCAAGACACTGTTTTAGGATTCCTCCATATCCAATGTCTGATGCATCTGTCTCTACGATCAGATGTGCTTTTGGATTGATAAGACTTAAACAGGGAAGTGATTTGACTAAAGCTTTTATCTTTTGAACAGCTTTAGTATGTTCATTGGACCATGGCTTTGGATTTTTCCTAAGCCTTTGAAAAAGCGGTTTGCAAATGGGTCTGAGGTTTTGAATAAAATCAGACACATAATTGAGACAGCCCAAGAACCTTTGAAGTTGGGTTTTTTCTGTAATTTGGTCCGGAAAATTTGAAGCAAAGTTTATGGACCTTTGAATTGGTTTGATCAGGCCCATATTGATATTGAAGCCCAAAAATTTAATCTGGGTTTGAAAAAGTTTGACTTTTGGTAGAGAGACTACCAAACCATTTTGTTTAACAACTTTGATAAATATATCCAAATGTTTGAAATGTTGATCGATGCTTGAGGAGAAAACCAAGACATCGTCAATGTAAACAATTGTAAAATCTTGGAAATCATTGAAAATATCATTCATGATTTTTTGAAATTCTGATGGGGCATTCTTTAGCCCAAATGGCATGACATTCCATTCGTATTGCCCGAATGGCACATTGAAAGCGGTTTTGTATTTATCTTTTTCGGAAATTTGAATTTGCCAGAAACCTGACTTCATATCAAATTTCGAAAATACTTTTGCTTTTGAAATCCTTTTTAAAAGGTCTTGTTTGTTTGGAATTGGATATCTAATCCATTCCAAAACTTTGTTTAAAGGCTTGTAATTGATAACTAACCTTGGCACACCACGCTCCTGTTCGGCTGCGTTGTTGACATAGAATGCTGCACACGACCATGGGCTTTTGGATGGTCGAATCAGCTTCTTATTGAGCAAATCCTGTATTTCCTTTTTACAGAACGTTAGTAAATCCGAATTCATTTGAATTGGTCTTGCCTTTGTTGGTATTTTTGATTCATCAAAATCTTTTGAGTAAGGAAGTTGAACAATGTGTTTTTTCCTTGCCCAAAAAGCATTTGGAAGGTTTGAGCAAATCTCTTTTTCAATTTTGTTTTCCAACTCTTTTATTTTTACAATAACAGAGGGATTTTTGAGGTTTTCATCAATCTTTTTGTAACTGATGTCTTCTTTGAGAAAAGAAATTTGTTTTTGTTTTTGCCGAATTTCATTTAAACTTACTTCCATAAAATCAACTGGAAGGATTGGGCAAATAAATTCAAAAGTTATTTCTGAACCGGCAAAATTTGAAACCAAACCGTTTTCTGTTATTTTAATAGGATAGAGTTGTGTTAGGAATGGAGTTCCTAAGATCAACTCTTGTTTGAGGTCTTTGACCAAAAGAAATGAGCAAACAATACATATGTCATTGTTGCAAATATGGGCATTTGAAAGTTTGTACTGCACACAAAGACGCTGGCCATTGGCACTGTTAAGTCTTTGAGTGGTTTTTTCAAAATACTTTGTAGGGATGAGTCCCTGTTGAATACAATTTTGATCTGCCCCTGAATCAATTAGGGCTTTGACCGTGATTTGAAAATCCTCAATTTTTAGGGTAATCATTGAATACCATTTTTGAAATTGAGATTTTGTAATTTGATTAAGAAGAAAATCTTTTTCTTCATCGTTGGAAATCAAGGGTTTTGATTTGAGATTGTTAATCTCTATTTTGATCAAATCGATTTCGATTTTGCTTTTTTCTATCTCCTTTTTGAGATTGTTGATTTCAAATTGAAGGTCTTGAATAGAAGAAGGTTGAGGATCAGATTTCGGTTTGAAGAAATCATCTCTTTGAAGAATCTGGGAAAGAGAGGGTTGCTCAACAACCTTTTCTCTTAACTCAGAAGTTTTTTGAGAAGTCAAAGACTGCTTGAGGGTTTTCAGAATTGTCTTCTTCATCTCTTTATCCTCTATATGGTCTATAGAGTTAAAGAGAACTTCTTGTTCCAGTGTAAGGACATTTATGCATTGTCCTTCACAGTCCTTTTTGCAAGCTTTAACGCCTTCAGATTCTTTGCTCTGGCTATCGCTAGAGACCTCTGAATCTGTGTCGTTGAATTGAAATTCATTCAATTCTTGATCAGAGCTATCATAGATAGAGGAATATTCTTCTTCTATATCCAGCTCATTGATTCTAAGGTTGGGACATCTATTTGCATAGTGTCCTTCCTTTCGACATTTAAAACAAAAGGTTTTTCCCTTTGTCTTAAAGGCAGCTTGCCTTTGTCTGGGTTGATCCCGAGATTGCCTTTTCTTGAATCGAGGATTTGGATTGTATTGCCTTTTAGGGAAATACTTCCTCGATTGCCTCTGGAAATTCTGAGGTCTTTCGAATTGATTTTTATAGAACCTTCGGCTATTACGCCGTCGGATCATTTTGTTAGCAGAGCGGTTTGGTTCCTCCAAACGCTCGCAACCATATTGAGAGCAAAAGGCTTTCATATCTCTGAGCCTGCTCTTATCATCCCTTTGCATTTTGCGCTGAACCTTTATCTCATTGCAAATTTGAAGACCGCAGTTGATGACATATGATGTAAGATCACCATATGTTAGATTGTTCCATTCGATCTTTCCATTATAGCGTTCCTTCAGAGTTATGTAAACTCTTTCAGAAACGTAACTTGGAAGGCCATCCACGAATTTTTCTTTCCAGTGGGTCCAATCAGTATCTTTCATATAGAAGACCCTGGAAATGAACATATCCTTGTACCAATTGAAGTTGGCCAAGTTTTTGCATCTAAGATTTTTGAGAATTGTTCTTTGAGTGTCATCATGCTTCACATTATGGGCTGTTGTGAAGTTCTAAGAGATAGCATAGACTAGTGCCTCAACGGCATCTTCTTGATCTACCTCTTCTTCAATGATGATCTTTTTTGGAGATTTGGATGATTCAGGTTTAATAGGTTCTCCGCCTATTCTAATACCTGGATCAGCTTTGAGATCAGGAACTTCTCTAGTTCTTTTGACTCTGGTGGTGTGGGTCTTGATCTCATTTCTAAGACCAGAACTAAGGCAATCCCACCATGCTTTGAGGACTCCTGTGAATCCGTTAACAAGAGTAGCACAGGCTACATGATTTGTATTACCATTTTCTTGGTAAGAGGTTGCAGCAATGAGCATTTCAGATAGCATATCTTGTATTTGCCTATCTGATTTTCCATCTAGATTCCATACTACAATGGATTGCCCATCAAATTGTTTGACTTTTGCGAACTTATGATTTTGTTCGTAATTGAGGTCAGGCATGGAAGGCCTTTGGTACCAGTTGACTCTATCACCAGGATTGTATCCTAGTTTGTTTAGAGATGGAGGATCTTCTAAGTGAAGACCTTTGAGTTGCTCAATGATTGAATCAACATCTTCACTATCTGTATCGTCGAGAGTGTTAAGCTGATTAGAGCTTTCTCCTCTTGAGATGGCAGATAGCTTTCTGTCGATTTCCTCCAAGAGTCTTGTCTTTGGAGTTCTTAGATTGACTGGCTCAAGGGGACTGAACATTGGTTTAACGGGCGCTGGAGGAGGATCAATTAATTCCTCTAGCCGATAAACTTGTTCAGCTATTGAGGTGAGCATCCGATTTGAGAAGTTGTTTTGACATTGGATGCTTTTGATTTCCTTGTTAGTTGGAGGCTGAGCTTCCTCGCTATCTCTAACAAGTTGGAAGGGTTTGGCGACAATCCTTTCATGGTAGAAACTGTCGAATTCGACATCTTCCATGGGAGGAAAGTTACCTTGAATTTCACCTCTCCTGGCGGTTTTCCATCTTTCCTTTTCTCGAATGGCACAAATATGGGAAAATTCATCCTTTTGATTGAACCATCTGAAAAAGGAAATATGTTCTTGAAGTTTATCAAGGAGTTTGAAATACTCTTCTTTAAATGCTTTCCTCTGCTCGGCAGAGTAAGTTGCAAAGAAGTGTTTTCTGGCTTCCTTGTTTTCATCCGCCATGAATTCTTTTTGGAGGGCTACTTTATCAACTTTGAATTCGTTATCAGCGATAATAACATTCAATTGACTTTTGAAAACAGAATCCGTTTCCATGTCGGTTTGAGAAGGAGAAGGAGGTTTTTCTTCTTCATATTGGAAATTTGGAATTCCTTCTTCCAGCCTTACAGATTTGACTCTAAGTGAGCCAGATCTTCCAATACTTTGAAGCGACTCTGGTCTGATACCAGAGGTGCTTGGTCTGGAACTCATGAACTCCTTTTTGTTCATGTTTTCCTTCAAGATTGGGAAACGAGGTTCTTCCTCATCGAATTTGATTTCTACTCTCCCATCTGGGTGCTCGATGATGTGAGAGAGTTCTTTTTCTTTCTTCTTGGGGACGAAGGCATTTTCAATTGTCCAAGAAGGGTTTTTGGTAAGGCTATCCCATGAAAGCATCTTTGGGACACTGACAGAGGATTTATTGATGTTGGTCTCGATAAGCATGGTCTTTCCTTTGGGGGATTGTACCAATGCTTTCGGTTCCATTGAGGAAGTAAGGGTTTTGTAGGTAATCTTGTATAGAAGTGTCATCTTCTTGACTCCTTCTTCAAGATTTAAACCTTTTCCCGTGACTTCCAAGGTTAAGGTTTTGAGAATATGGGGGTCATCTAATGCCACCATAAAGTTTGGAAAACAATTGAAATAAACTGGTCCATCGGCAAGATTGGATTCGATGATACCAAGGAGAGAGTTAGAGAAGTCTTTATGACGTCTATCTCTCAGAATCGCAAGAACAGGGGTATCGAGACCCGTTCTGAACATTGGACGAAGGGCGACTTGAACAGCTCCGATATGAAGGAACTGAAAGTCTTTTCTGTGTTTGAGGATGTCGTCTTTTGGAAATAATTGAATTGAATCAATGTTTCCATAGACTGGAATTTTGCGTTCAACAATCTTTATGCAATGTTGTTCTTTGAAATTGAACGTATTGTGCATATAGATTGTTTTATTGTCAAGCTTGGGCAAACCCCATGCTTGAAGATTGTTTTCGATCTTTGCTATATGCAAAGCTTCGTTTGAGATGTCAGAGTCGGATGAGGCCATATGCTGGTCCTCGATTTCATTTTGAGTTAGCTCCTTTGAGGGAGCAGGTTTTGAGGGAAGAGTTTTGAAAAGAATTTTCTTCAGAAGAGACATCGATTAATTAAAGAAAAACATTTTTCAAAACTTCAAACAATAAACTTTGAAATACAAAAACTATTTTCTTTGAGTTGATTATCAAAAGATATTTACCTTAACTTACTCTTCCGGCGAGAAGGCGAGGTAGGCTGACCAACGGATTCACCGCGCTTCTTTGCGTCTTACAACCGGGACCACCAACCGGCAACAGTCCTTCGCAGCTGTCCTTCGGAGTAAATGAAAGTGAATAGCTTCTGACGATCTCTTCGTCGAAGACAGTTTTTGAATTCAAAGGTTATAGAATGAACTTGTGAAAGATGGCTCTGGAATAGATCTCCTCTCCCCCAGAAAAAAATTTGAAATCAACAAATTTGAACACTCAAAAATTGATAAATTTGAGAGCTCGGAACCCAAAGTTCGTCCCAATGAGAGTTTTTCATATGGTTTGGACGAACTTGGTACAAACTTTGCTCCGTTTGAGTTTTTGGAAAGTTAGGAAGTCAAAGTTTAGCCAATGAGAGTTCTTTCGGTGGTTTGGACGACACATGGTCAAAACTTTGCTCCCTTTCAGTATTTGAGAGCTCGGAACCCAATGTTCATCCCAATGAGAGTTTTTCCTATGGTTTGGACGAACTTGGTACAAACTTTGCTCCGTTTGAGTTTTTGGAAAGTTAGGAAGTCAAAGTTCAGCCAATGAGAGTTCTTTCGGTGGTTTGGACGACACATGGTCCAAACTTTGCTCCCTTTCAGTATTTGAGAGCTCGGAACCCAAAGTTCGTCCCAATGAGAGTTTTTCATATGGTTTGGACGAACTTGGTCCAAACTTTGCTCTGTTTGAGCTTTTGGAGAGTTAGGAACTCAAACTATGGCCCAATGAGAGTTCTTTAGGTGGTTTGGACGACACATGGCCCAAACTTTGCTCCGTTTCAGTTTTTGAGAGCTCGGTACCAAAAGTTCGTCTGAATGAGAGTTTTTCGTATGGTTTGGACGAACTTTGTCCAAACTTTGCTCGGTTTCAATTTTTTGAGAGTTAGAAACTCGAAGTTCGGCCCAATGAGAGTTCTTTAGGTGGTTTGGAAGACACATGGTCCAAACTTGTTTCAATTTTTGAGAGCTCGGAACCCAAAGTTCGTCCCAATGAGAGATTTTCATATGGTTTGGACAAACTTGGTCCAAACTTTGGTCCGTTTTAGTTTTTGGAGGATTAGGAACTCAAAGTTCGGCCCAATGAGAGTTCTTTAGGTGGTTTGGAAGACACATGGTCAAAACTTTGCTCCATTTCAGTATTTGAGAGCTCGGAACCCAAAGTTTGTCCCAATGAGAGTTTTCCATATGGTTTGGACGAACTTGGTCCCAACTTTGCTCCGTTTCAGTTTTTGGAGAGTTAGGAACTCAAAGTTCGGCCCAATGGAAGTTCATTAGCTGGTTTGGACGACACATGGTCCAAACTTTGCTTTTTTCAGTTTTTGAGAGCTATGAACCCAAAGTTCGTCCCAATGAGAGTTTTTCATAAACTTTGGACGAATTTGGTCCAAACTTTGATCCGTTTCAGTTTTTGGAGAGTTAGGAACTCAAAGTTCGGCCCAATGAGAGTTCTTAAGGTGGTTTAGACGACACATGGTCCAAACTTTGCTTCGTTTCAGTTTTTGAGAGCACGGAACCAAAAGTTCGTCCCAATGAGAGTTTTTCATATGGTTTGGACGAACTTGGTCCAAACTTTGCTAAGTTTGAGCTTTTGGAGAGTTAGGAACTCAAACTATGGCCCAATGAGAGTTCTTTAGGTGGTTTAGACGACACATGGCCCAAACTTTGCTCCGTATCAGTTTTTGAGAGCTCGATACCCAAAGTTCGTCCGAATGAGAGTTTTTCATATGGTTTGGCCGAACTTGGTCCCGACTTTGCTCTGTTTAAGTTTTTGGAGAGTTAGCAACTCAAAGTTCGGCCCAATGAGAGTTCATTAGGTGGTTTGGACGACACATGGTCCAAACTTTGCTTTTTTCAGTTTTTGAGAGCTATGAACCCAAAGTTCGTCCCAATGAGAGTTTTTCATAAAGTTTGGACGAGTTTGGTCCAAACTTTGATCCGTTTCAGTTTTTGGAGAGTTAGGAACGCAAAGTTCGGCCCAATGAGAGTTCTTAAGGTGGTTTGGACGACACATGGTCCAAACTTTGCTCCGTTTCAGTTTTTGAGAGCACGGAACCAAAAGTTCGTCCCAATGAGAGTTTTTCATATGGTTTGGACGAACTTGGACCAAACTTTTCCCCGTTTGAGTTTTTGGAGAGTTAGGAACTCAAAGTTCGGCCCAATGAGAGTTCTTTAGGTGGTTTAGACGACACATGGTTCAAACTTTGCTCCGTTTCAGTTTTTGAGAGCTCGGAACACAGAGTTCGTCCCATGAGATTTTTCATATGGTTTGGACGAACTTTGTCCAAACTTTGTTCCGTTTGAGTTTTTGGAGAGTTAGGAACTCAAAGTTCGGCCCAATGAGAGTTCTTTAGGTGGTTTCGACGACACATGGTCCAAACTTTTCTCCGTTTCAGTATTTGAGAGCTCGGAACCCAAAGTTCGTCCCAATGAGAGTTTTTCATATGGTTGGTACGAACCTGGTACAAACTTTTCCCCGTTTGAGTTTTTGGAGAGTTAGGAACTCAAAGTTCGGCCCAATGAGAGTTCTTTAGGTGGTTTAGACGACACATGGTTCAAACTTTGCTCCGTTTCAGTTTTTGAGAGCTCGGAACACAAAGTTCGTCCCAATAAGATTTTTCATATGGTTTGGACGAACTTGGTCCAAACTTTGTTCCGTTTGAGTTTTTGGAGAGTTAGGAACTAAAAGTTCGGCCCAATGAGAGTTCTTTAGGTGGTTTGGGCGACACATGGTCCAAACATTGCTCCATTTCTGTATTTGAGAGTTCGAAACCCAAAGTTCGTCCCAAATAGAGTTTTTCATATGGTTTGGACGAACTTGGTCCAAACTTTTCTCCGTTTGAGTTTTTAGAGAGTTAGGAACTCAAAGTTCGGCCAATGAGAGTTCTTTCGGTGGTTTGGACGACACATGGTCCAAACTCTGCTTCGTTTCAGTATTTGAGAGCTCGGAACCCAAAATTCGTCCCAATGAGAGTTCTTTAGGTGGTTTGGAAGACACATGATCCAAACTTTGCTCCGTTTAAGTATTTGAGAGCTCGGAACCAAAAGTTCAACCCAATGAGAGTTTTTCATATGGTTTGGACGAACTTGGTCCAAACTTTGCTCCGTTTCAGTATTGGAGAGCTCGGAACCCAAAGTTCGTCCCAAGGAGAGTTTTTCATTTGGTTTGGACGATCTTTGTCCAAACTTTGCTCCGTTTCAGTTTTTGGAGAGTTAGGAACTCAAACTATGGCCCAATGAGAGTTCTTTACGTGGTTTGGACGACACATGGCCAAACTTTGCTCCGTTTCAGTTTTTGAGAGCTCGGTACCCAAAGTTCGTCCGAATGAGAGTTTTTCATATGGTTTGGCCGAACTTGGTCAAAACTTTGCTCCGTTTTAGTGTTTGGAGGGTTAGGAACTAAAAATTCGGCCCAATGAGAGTTCTTTAGGTGGTTTGGACGACACATGGTCAAAACTTTGCTCCGTTTCAGTATTTGAGAGCTTGGAACCCAAAGTTCGTCCCAATGAGAGTTTTTCATATGGTTTGTACGAACTGGGTCTAAACTTTGATCCGTTTCAGTTTTCTGAGAGTTAGAAACTCAAAGTTCGACCCAATGAGAGTTGTTTAGGTGGTTTGGACGACACATGGTCCAAACTTTGCTCCGTTTTAGTATTTGAGAACTCGGAACCCAAAGTTCGTCCCAATGAGAGTTTTCATGTGGTTCGGACGAACTTGGTCCCAACTTAACTCCGTTTGAGTTTTTGGAGAGTAAGGAACTCAAAGTTCGGCCCAATGAGATTTCTTTAGGTGGTTTGGACGCCACATGGTCCAAACTTTGCTCCGTTTAAGTTTTTGAGAGCTCGGAACCCAAAGTTCGTCCCAATGAGAATTTTCATGTGGTTCGGACGAACTTGGTCCCAACTTAACTCCGTTTGAGTTTTTGGAGAGTAAGGAACTCAAAGTTCGGCCCAATGAGATTTCTTTAGGTGGTTTGGACGCCACATCGTCCAAACTTTGCTCCGTTTCAGTTTTTGAGAGCTCGGAACCCAAATTTTTCCCAATGAGAGTTTTTCATATGGTTTGGACGAACTTGGTCCAAACTTTGCTACGTTTGAGTTTTTGGAGAGTTAGGAACTCAATGTTTGGCCCAATGAGAGTTCTTTAGGTGGTTTGGACGACACATGGTCCAAACTTTGCTCTGTTTTAGTTTTTGAGAGCTCGGAACCCAAAATTCGTCCCAATGGGAGTTTTTCATGTGGTTTGGACGAGTTTGGTCAAAACTTTTCTCTGTTTGAGTTTTTGGAGAGTTCGGAACTCAAAGTTCGGCCCAATGCGAGTTCTTTAGGTTGTTTGGATGACATAGGGTCCAAACTTTGCTCCGTTTCAGTTTTTGAGAGCTTGGAACCCAAAGTTCGTCTCAATGAGAGTTTTTCATATGGTTTGGACGAACTTGGTCCAAACTTTTCTTCGTTTGAGTTTTCTGAGAGTTAGGAACTCAAAGTTCGGCGCAATGAGAGTTCTTTAGGTGGTTCTGACGACACATGGTCCAAACTTTGCTACGTTAGAGTTTTTGGAGAGTTAGGAACTTAATGTTCGGCCCAAAGAGAGTTCTTTAGGTTGTTTGGACGACACATGGTCCAAACTTTGCTCTGTTTAAGTTTTTGAGAGCTCGGAACCCAAAGTTCGTCCCAATGAGAGTTTTCAAGTGGTTCGGACGAACTTGGTCCCAACTTAACTCCGTTTGAGTTTTTGGAGAGTTAGGAACTCAAAGTTCGGCCCAATGAGATTTCTTTAGGTGGTTTGGACGCCACATGGTCCAAACTTTTCTCCGTTTCAGTTTTTGAGAGCTCGGAACCCAAATTTTTCCCAATGAGAGTTTTTCATATGGTTTGGACGAACTTGGTCCAAAGTTTACTCCGTTTGAGTTTTTTGAGAGTTAGGAACTCAAAGTTCGGCCCAATGAGATTTCTTTAGGTGGTTTGGACACCACATGGTCCAAACTTTTCTCCGTTTCAGTTTTTGAGAGCTCGAAACCCAAATTTTTCCCAATGAGAGTTTTTCATATGGTTTGGACGAACTTGGTCCAAACTTTGCTACGTTTCAGTTTTTGGAGAGTTAGGAACTCAATGTTCGGCCCAATGTGAGTTCTTTAGGTGGTATGGACGACAGACGGTCCAAACTTTGCTCTGTTTTAGTTTTTGAGAGCTCGGAACCCAAAGTACGTCCTAATGAGAGTTTTTCATGTGGTTTGGACGAGTTTGGTCAAAACTTTTCTCTGTTTGAGATTTTGGAGAGTTCGAAACTCAAAGTTCGGCCCAAAGCGAGTTCTTTAGGTGGTTTGGATGACACATGGTCCAAACTTTGCTCCGTTTCAGTTTTTGAGAGCTTGGAACCCAAAGTTCGTCCCAATGTGAGTTTTTCATATGGTTTGGACGAACTTGGTACAAACTTTGCCCCGTTTGAGTTTTTGGAGAGTTAGGAACACAAAGTTCGGCCCAATGAGAGTTCTTTAGGTGGTTTGGACGACACATGGTCCAAACTTTGCTCCATTTCAATTTTTGAGAGCTCGGAACCCAAAGTTCGTCCCAATGAGAGTTTTTCATATGGTTTGGAGGAACATGGTCCAAACTTTGCTACGTTTGAGTTTTTGGAGAGTTAGGAACTCAATGTTCGGCCCAACGAGAGTTCTTAAGGTGGTTTGGACAACACATGGTCCAAACTTTGCTCCGTTTCAGTTTTTGAGAGCACGGAACCAAAAGTTCGTCCCAATGAGAGTTTTTCATATGGTTTGGACGAACGTGGTCCAAACTTTGCTCTGTTTGAGCTTTTGGAGAGTTAGGAACTAAAACTATGGCCCAATGAGAGTTCTTTAGGTGGTTTTGATGACACATGGCCCGAACTTTGCTCCGTTTCAGTTTTTGAGATCTCGATGCCCAAAGTTCGTCCGAATGAGAGTTTTTCATATGGTTTGGCCGAACTTGGTCCCGACTTTGCTCTGTTTAAGTTTTTGGAGAGTTAGGAACTCAATGTTCGGCCCAATGAGAGTTCTTTAGGTGGTTTGGAAGACACATGGTCCAAACTTTGCTCCGTTTCAGTTTTTGAGAGCTCGGAACACAATCTTCGTCCCAATGAGAGTTTTTCATATGGTTTGGACGAACTTGGTCCCAACATTGCTCCGTTTGAGTTTTTGGAGAGTTAGAAACTCAAAGTTCAGCCCAATGAGAGTTCTTTAGGTGGTTTGGACGACACATGGTCCAAATTTTCTTGGTTTCAGTATTGGAGAGCTCGGAATCCAAAGTTCGTCCCAATGAGAGTTTTTCATATGGTTGGGACGAACTTGGTACAAACTTTGCCCCGTTTGAGTTTTTGGAGAGTTAGGTACACAAAGTTCGGCCCAATGAGAGTTCTTTAGGTGGTTTGGACGACACATGGTCCAAACTTTGCTCCCTTTCAGTTTTTGAGAGCTCGGAACCCAAAGTTCGTCCCAATGAGAGTTTTTCATAAGGTTTGGACGAACATGGTCCAAACTTTGCTACGTTTGAGTTTTTCGAGAGTTAGGAACTCAATGTTCGGCCCAATGACAGTTCTTAAGGTGGTTTGGACGACACATGGTCCAAACTTTGCTCCGTTTCAGTTTTTGAGAGCACGGAACGAAAAGTTCGTCCCAATGAGAGTTTTTCATATGGTTTGGACGAACGTGGTCCAAACTTTCCTCTGTTTGAGATTTTGGAGAGTTACGAACTCAAACTATGGCCCAATGAGAGTTCTTTAGGTGGTTTGGACAACACATGGCCCAAACTTTGCTCCGTTTCAGTTTTTGAGCGCTCGGTACCCAAAGTTCGTACGAATGAGAGTTTTTCATATGGTTTGGCCGAACTGGGCCCCGACTTTGCTCTGTTTAAGTTTTTGGAGAGTTAGGAACTAAAAGTTCGCCCCAATGAGAGTTCTTTAGGTGGTTTGGAAGACACATGGTAAAAACTTTGCTCCGTTTCAGTTTTTGAGAGCTCGGAACCCAATGTTCGTCCCAATGAGCGTTTTTCATATGGTTTGGACGAACTTTGTCCAAACATTGCTCCGTTTGAGTTTTTGGAGAGTTAGAAACTCAAAGTTCAGCCCAATGAGAGTTCTTTAGGTGGTTTGGACGACACATGGTCCAAACTTTGCTCCGTTTAAGTTTTTGAGAGCTCGGAACCCAAAGTTCGTCCCAATGAGAGCTTTCAAGTGGTTCGGACGAACTTGGTCCCAACTTAAATCCGTTTGAGTTTTTGGAGAGTTAGGAACTCAAAGTTCGGCCCAATGAGATTTCTTTAGGTGGTTTGGACGCCACATGGTCCAAACTTTGCTCCGTTTCAGTTTTTGAGAGCTCGGAACCCAAATTTTTCCCAATGAGAGTTTTTCATATGGTTTGGACGAACTTGGTCCAAACTTTGCTACGTTTCAGTTTTTGGAGAGTTAGGAACTGAATGTTCGGCCCAATCAGAGTTCTTTAGGTGGTCTGGACGACAGATGGTCCAAACTTTGCTCTGTTTTAGTTTTTGAGAGCTCGGAACCCAAAGTTCGTCCTAATGAGAGTTTTTCATGTGGTTTGGACGAGTTTGGTCAAAACTTTTCTCTGTTTGAGTTTTTGGAGAGTTCGGAACTCAAAGTTCGGCCCAAAGCGAGTTCTTTAGGTGGTTTGGATGACACGTGGTCCAAACTTTGCTCCGTTTCAGTTTTTGAGAGCTTGGAACCCAAAGTTCGTCCCAATGAGAGTTTTTCATATGGTTTGGACAAACTTGGTCCAAACTTTTCTTCGTTTGAGTTTTCTGAGAGTTAGGAACTCAAAGTTCGGCCTAATGAGAGTTCTTTAGGTTGTTTGGACGACACATGGTCCAAACTTTTCTCTGTTTCAGTATTGGAGAGCTCGGAACCCAAAGTTCGTCCCAATGAGAGTTTTTCATATGGTTGGGACGAACTTGGTACAAACTTTGCCCCGTTTGAGTTTTTGGAGAGTTAGGAACACAAAGTTCGGCCCAATGAGAGTTCTTTAGGTGGTTTGGACGACACATGGTCCAAACTTTGCTCCGTTTCAGTATTTGAAAGATCGAAACCCAAAGTTCGTCCCAATCAGAGTTTTTCATATGGTTTGGCCGAACTTGGTTCCGACTTTGCTCCGTTTCAGTTTTTGGAGAGTTAGGAACTCAAAGTTCGGCCCAATGAGAGTTCTTTAGACGACACATGGTCCAAACTTTGCTCCGTTTCAGTTTTTGAGAGCTTGAAAACCAATGTTCGTCCTGATGAGAGTTTTTCATATGGTTTGGACGAACTTGGTCCAAACTTTGCTCTGTTTGAGTTTTTGGAGAGTTAGGAACTCAATGTTCGGCCCAATGAGAGTTCTTTAGGTTGATTGGAAGACACATGGTCTAAACTTTGCTCTGTTTTAGTTTTTTAGAGCTCGGAACCCAAAGTTCGTCCCAATGAGAGTTTTTCATGTGGTTTGGACGAATTTGGTCAAAACTTTGCTCTGTTTGAGTTTTTGGAGAGTTCGGAACTCAAAGTTCGACCCAATGCGAGTTCTTTAGGTGGTTTGTATGACACATGGTCCAGACTTTGCACCGTTTCAGTTTTTGAGAGCTGGGAACCCAAAGTTCGTCCCAATGAGAGTTTTTCATATGGTTTGGACGAACTTGGTCAAAACTTTTCTTCATTTGAGTTTTTGGAGAGTTAGGAACTCAAAGTTCGGCCCAAAGAGAGTTCTTTAGGTGGTTTGGACGACACATGGTCAAAGTCTGCTCCGTTTCAGTTTTTGAGAGCTTGGAACCCAAAGTTCGTCCCAAACAGAGCTTTTCATATGGTTAGGACGAACTTGGTCTGAACTTTGCTCCGTTTGAGTTTTTGGAGAGTTAGGAACTGAAAGTTCGGCCCAATGAGAGTTATTTAGGTGGTTTGGACGACACATGGTCTAAACTTTGTACCGTTTCAGTATTTCAGAGCTCAGAACCTAAAGTTCGTCCCAATGAGAGTTTTTCATATGGTTTGGACGAACTTGGTCCAAACTTTTCTCCGTTTGAGTTTTTGGAGAGTTAGGAACTCAAAGTTCGGCCCAATGAGAGTTATTTAGGTGGTTTGCACGAAACATGGTCCAAATTTTGCTCCGTTTTTGTTTTTGAGAGCTCGGATGCCAAAGTTCGTCCCAATGAGAGTTTTTCATATGGTTTGGACGAACTTGGTCCAAACTTTGCTCCGTTTGAGTTTTTGGAGAGTTAGGAACTCAAATATCGGCAAAATGAGAGTTCTTTAGGTGGTTTGGACGACACATGGTCAAAACTTTGCTCCGTTTCAGTTTTTGAGAGCTCGGAACCCAAAGTTCGTCCCAATGAGAGTTTTTCATATGGTTTGGACGAACATGGTCCAAACTTTGATCTGTTTGAGTTTTTGGAGAGTTAGGAACTCAAAGTTCGGCCCAATGAGAGTTCATTAGGTTGTTTGGACGACACATGGTCCAAACTTTGTACCGTTTCAGTATTTCAGAGCTGGAAACCCAAAGTTCGTCCTAATGAGAGTTTTTCATATGGTTTGGACGAACTTGGTCCAAACTTTTCTCCGTTTGAGTTTTTGGAGAGTTAGGAACTCAAAGTTCGGCCCAATGAGAGTTATTTAGGTGGTTTGGAAGAAACATGGTCCAAACTTTGCTCCGTTTCAGTTTTTGAGAGCTCGGAACCCAAAGTTCGTCCCAATGAGAGTTTTTCATATGGTTTGGACGAACTTGGTCTAAACTTTGCTCTGTTTGAGTTTATGGAGAGTTAGGAAATCAAAGTTCGGCCCAATGAGAGTTTTTTAGGTGGTTTGGACGACACATGGTCAAAGTCTGCTCTGTTTCAGTTTTTGAGAGCTTGGAACCCAAAGTTCGTCCCAAAGAGAGCTTTTCATATGGTTTGGACGAACTTGGTCCGAACTTTGCTCCGTTCGAGTTTTTGGAGAGTTAGGAACTGAAAGTTCGGCCCAATGAGAGTTATTTAGTGGTTTGGACGACATATGTTCCAAACTTTCCTCTGTTTCAGTTTTTTAGGGCTCGGAACCCAAAGTTCGTCGCATGAGAGTTTTTCATATGGTTTGGACGAACTTGGTCGAAACTTTGCTCTGTTTGAGTTTTTGGAGAGTTAGGAACTAAAAGTTCGGCCCAATGAGAGTTCTTTAGGTGGTTTGGATGACACATGGTCCAAACTTTGCTCCGTTTCAGTTTTTGAGAGCTCGGAAGCCAAAGTTCGTCCCAATGAGAGTGTTTCATATGGTTTGGACGAACTATGTCCAAACTTTGCTTCGTTTGAGTTTTTCGAGCTTTAGGAACTCAAAGTTCGGCCCAATGAGAGTTATTTAGGTGGTCTGGACGAAACATGGTCCAAACTTTTCCCCGTTTCAGTTTTTGAGAGCTCGGAACACAAAGTTCGTCGCAATGGGAGTTTTTCATATGGTTATGACGAACTTGGTCAGAACTTTGCTCTGTTTGAGTTTTTGGAGAGTTAGGAAGTCAAACTTGAGCCCAATGAGAGTTCTTTAGGTGGTTTGGACGACACATGGTCCAAACTTTGCTCCGTTTCAGTTTTTGCGAGCTCGGAAGCCAAAGTTCGTCCCAATGAGAGTTTTTCATATGGTTTGGACGAACTTGGTCCAAACTTATATCCGTTTGAGTTTTTGGAGAGTTAGGAACTCAAAGTTCGGCAAAATGAGAGTTCTTTAGGTGGTTTAGGCGACACATGGTCAAAACTATTCTCCGTTTCAGTTTTTGAGAGCTCGAAACCTAAAGTTCGTCCCAAAGAGAGTTTTTCATATGGTTTGGACGAACTTGAACCAAAGTTTGCTCCGTTTCAGTTTTTTGAGAGTTAGGAACTCAAAGTTCGGCCCAATGAGAGTTCTTTAGGTGGTTTTGATGACACATGGTCCAAACTTTGTACCGTTTCAGTATTTCAGAGCTCAGAACCCAAAGTTCGTCCAATTGAGAGTTTTTCATATGGTTTTGACGAACTTGGTCCAATCTTTTCTCCGTTTGAGTTTTTGGAGAGTTAGGAACTCAAAGTTCGGCCCAATGAGAGTTCTTTAGGTGTTTGGATGACACATGGTCCAAACTTTGCTCCGTTTCAGTTTTTGAGAGCTCGGAAGCCAAAGTTCGTCCCAATGAGAGTGTTTCATATGGTTTGGACGAACTATGTCCAAACTTTGCTTCGTTTGAGTTTTTCGAGCTTTAGGAACTCAAAGTTCGGCCCAATGAGAGTTATTTAGGTGGTCTGGACGAAACATGGTCCAAACTTTGCCCCGTTTCAGTTTTTGAGTGCTCGGAACACAAAGTTCGTCGCAATGGGAGTTTTTCATATGGTTATGACGAACTTGGTCAGAACTTTGCTCTGTTTGAGTTTTTGGAGAGTTAGGAAGTCAAACTTGAGCCCAATGAGAGTTCTTTAGGTGGTTTGGACGACACATGGTCCAAACTTTGCTCCGTTTCAGTTTTTGCGATCTCGGAAGCCAAAGTTCGTCCCAATGAGAGTTTTTCATATGGTTTGGACGAACTTGGTCCAAACTTTGATCCGTTTGAGTTTTTGGAGAGTTAGGAACTCAAAGTTCGGCAAAATGAGAGTTCTTTAGGTGGTTTAGACGACACATGGTCAAAACTTTTCTCCGTTTCAGTTTTTGAGAGCTCGAAACCTAAAGTTCGTCCCAAAGAGAGTTTTTCATATTGTTTGGACGAACATGGACCAAAGTTTGCTCCGTTTGAGTTTTTTGAGAGTTAGGAACTCAAAGTTCGGCACAATGAGAGTTCTTTAGGTTTTTTTGATGACACATGGTCCAAACTTTGTACCGTTTCAGTATTTCAGAGCTCAGAACCCAAAGTTCGTCCAATTGAGAGTTTTTCATATGGTTTTGACGAACTTGGTCCAATCTTTTCTCCGTTTGAGTTTTTGGAGAGTTAGGAACTCAAAGTTCGGCCCAAAGAGAGTTCTTTAGGTGGTTCGGACAACACATGGTCAAAACTTTGTTCCGTTTCAGTTTTTGAGAGATCGGAACCCAAATTTCGTCCCAAAGAGAGTTTTTCATATGGTTTGGACGAACTTGGTCCAAACTTTGCTACGTTTAAGTTTTTCAAGCGTTAGGAACTCAAACTTCAACCCAATGGGAGTTATTTAGGTGATTTGGACGACACATAGTCCACACTTTGCTCCGTTTCTGTTTTTGCGAGCTCGGAAGCCAAAGTTTGTCCCAATGAGAGCTTTTCATATGGTTTGGACGAACTTGGTGCAAACTTTGCTCCGTTTGAGTTTTTGGAGAGTTAGGAACTCAAAGTTCGGCCCAATGAGAGTTCTTTAGGTGGTTTGGACGACACATGGTCAAAGTCTGCTTCGTTTCAGTTTTTGAGAGCTTGGAACCCAAAGTTCGTCCCAAAGAGAGCTTTTCATATGGTTTGGACGAACTTGGTCCGAACTTTGCTCGATTTGAGTTTTTGGAGAGTTAGGAACTGAAAGTTCGGCCCAATGAGAGTTATTTAGTGGTTTGGACGACATATGTTCCAAACTTTTCTCTGTTTCAGTTTTTTAGGGCTCGGAACCCAAAGTTCGTCGCATGAGAGTTTTTCATATGGTTTGGACGAACTTGGTCGAAACTTTGCTCTGTTTGAGTTTTTGGAGAGTTAGGAACTAAAAGTTCGGCCCAATGAGAGTTCTTTAGGTGGTTTGGATGACACATGGTCCAAACTTTGCTCCGTTTCAGTTTTTGAGAGCTCGGAAGCCAAAGTTCGTCCCAATGAGAGTGTTTCATATGGTTTGGACGAACTATGTCCAAACTTTGCTTCGTTTGAGTTTTTCGAGCTTTAGGAACTCAAAGTTCGGCCCAATGAGAGTTATTTAGGTGGTCTGGACGAAACATGGTCCAAACTTTTCCCCGTTTCAGTTTTTGAGAGCTCGGAACACAAAGTTCGTCGCAATGGGAGTTTTTCATATGGTTATGACGAACTTGGTCAGAACTTTGCTCTGTTTGAGTTTTTGGAGAGTTAGGAAGTCAAACTTGAGCCCAATGAGAGTTCTTTACGTGGTTTGGACGACACATGGTCCAAACTTTGCTCCGTTTCAGTTTTTGCGAGCTCGGAAGCCAAAGTTCGTCCCAATGAGAGTTTTTCATATGGTTTGGACGAACTTGGTCCAAACTTATATCCGTTTGAGTTTTTGGAGAGTTAGGAACTCAAAGTTCGGCAAAATGAGAGTTCTTTAGGTGGTTTAGGCGACACATGGTCAAAACTATTCTCCATTTCAGTTTTTGAGAGCTCGAAACCTAAAGTTCGTCCCAAAGAGAGTTTTTCATATGGTTTGGACGAACTTGAACCAAAGTTTGCTCCATTTCAGTTTTTTGAGAGTTAGGAACTCAAAGTTCGGCCCAATGAGAGTTCTTTAGGTGGTTTTGATGACACATGGTCCAAACTTTGTACCGTTTCAGTATTTCAGAGCTCAGAACCCAAAGTTCGTCCAATTGAGAGTTTTTCATATGGTCTTGACGAACTTGGTCCAATCTTTTCTCCGTTTGAGTTTTTGGAGAGTTAGGAACTCAAAGTTCGGCCCAATGAGAGTTCTTTAGGTGTTTGGATGACACATGGTCCAAACTTTGCTCCGTTTCAGTTTTTGAGAGCTCGGAAGCCAAAGTTCGTCCCAATGAGAGTGTTTCATATGGTTTGGACGAACTATGTCCAAACTTTGCTTCGTTTGAGTTTTTCGAGCTTTAGGAACTCAAAGTTCGGCCCAATGAGAGTTATTTAGGTGGTCTGGACGAAACATGGTCCAAACTTTGCCCCGTTTCAGTTTTTGAGTGCTCGGAACACAAAGTTCGTCGCAATGGGAGTTTTTCATATGGTTATGACGAACTTGGTCAGAACTTTGCTCTGTTTGAGTTTTTGGAGAGTTAGGAAGTCAAACTTGAGCCCAATGAGAGTTCTTTAGGTGGTTTGGACGACACATGGTCCAAACTTTGCTCCGTTTCAGTTTTTGCGATCTCGGAAGCCAAAGTTCGTCCCAATGAGAGTTTTTCATATGGTTTGGACGAACTTGGTCCAAACTTTGATCCGTTTGAGATTTTGGAGAGTTAGGAACTCAAAGTTCGGCAAAATGAGAGTTCTTTAGGTGGTTTAGACGACACATGGTCAAAACTTTTCTCCGTTTCAGTTTTTGAGAGCTCGAAACCTAAAGTTCGTCCCAAAGAGAGTTTTTCATATTGTTTGGACGAACATGGACCAAAGTTTGCTCCGTTTGAGTTTTTTGAGAGTTAGGAACTCAAAGTTCGGCACAATGAGAGTTCTTTAGGTTGTTTTGATGACACATGGTCCAAACTTTGTACCGTTTCAGTATTTCAGAGCTCAGAACCCAAAGTTCGTCCAATTGAGAGTTTTTCATATGGTTTTGACGAACTTGGTCCAATCTTTTCTCCGTTTGAGTTTTTGGAGAGTTAGGAACTCAAAGTTCGGCCCAAAGAGAGTTCTTTAGGTGGTTCGGACAACACATGGTCAAAACTTTGTTCCGTTTCAGTTTTTGAGAGATCGGAACCCAAATTTCGTCCCAAAGAGAGTTTTTCATATGGTTTGGACGAACTTGGTCCAAACTTTGCTACGTTTAAGTTTTTCAAGCGTTAGGAACTCAAACTTCAACCCAATGGGAGTTATTTAGGTGATTTGGACGACACATAGTCCAAACTTTGCTCCGTTTCTGTTTTTGCGAGCTCGGAAGCCAAAGTTTGTCCCAATGAGAGCTTTTCATATGGTTTGGACGAACTTGGTGCAAACTTTGCTCCGTTTGAGTTTTTGGAGAGTTAGGAACTCAAAGTTCGGCCCAATGAGAGTTCTTTAGGTGGTTTGGACGACACATGGTCAAAGTCTGCTTCGTTTCAGTTTTTGAGAGCTTGGAACCCAAAGTTCGTCCCAAAGAGAGCTTTTCATATGGTTTGGACGAACTTGGTCCGAACTTTGCTCCGTTTGAGTTTTTGGAGAGTTAGGAACTGAAAGTTCGGCCCAATGAGAGTTATTTAGTGGTTTGGACGACATATGTTCCAAACTTTTCTCTGTTTCAGTTTTTTAGGGCTCGGAACCCAAAGTTCGTCGCATGAGAGTTTTTCATATGGTTTGGACGAACTTGGTCGAAACTTTGCTCTGTTTGAGTTTTTGGAGAGTTAGGAACTAAAAGTTCGGCCCAATGAGAGTTCTTTAGGTGGTTTGGATGACACATGGTCCAAACTTTGCTCCGTTTCAGTTTTTGAGAGCTCGGAAGCCAAAGTTCGTCCCAATGAGAGTGTTTCATATGGTTTGGACGAACTATGTCCAAACTTTGCTTCGTTTGAGTTTTTCGAGCTTTAGGAACTCAAAGTTCGGCCCAATGAGAGTTATTTAGGTGGTCTGGACGAAACATGGTCCAAACTTTTCCCCGTTTCAGTTTTTGAGAGCTCGGAACACAAAGTTCGTCGCAATGGGAGTTTTTCATATGGTTATGACGAACTTGGTCAGAACTTTGCTCTGTTTGAGTTTTTGGAGAGTTAGGAAGTCAGACTTGAGCCCAATGAGAGTTCTTTAGGTGGTTTGGACGACACATGGTCCAAACTTTGCTCCGTTTCAGTTTTTGCGAGCTCGGAAGCCAAAGTTCGTCCCAATGAGAGTTTTTCATATGGTTTGGACGAACTTGGTCCAAACTTATATCCGTTTGAGTTTTTGGAGAGTTAGGAACTCAAAGTTCGGCAAAATGAGAGTTCTTTAGGTGGTTTAGGCGACACATGGTCAAAACTATTCTCCGTTTCAGTTTTTGAGAGCTCGAAACCTAAAGTTCGTCCCAAAGAGAGTTTTTCATATGGTTTGGACGAACTTGAACCAAAGTTTGCTCCGTTTCAGTTTTTTGAGAGTTAGGAACTCAAAGTTCGGCCCAATGAGAGTTCTTTAGGTGGTTTTGATGACACATGGTCCAAACTTTGTACCGTTTCAGTATTTCAGAGCTCAGAACCCAAAGTTCGTCCAATTGAGAGTTTTTCATATGGTTTTGACGAACTTGGTCCAATCTTTTCTCCGTTTGAGTTTTTGGAGAGTTAGGAACTCAAAGTTCGGCCCAATGAGAGTTCTTTAGGTGTTTGGATGACACATGGTCCAAACTTTGCTCCGTTTCAGTTTTTGAGAGCTCGGAAGCCAAAGTTCGTCCCAATGAGAGTGTTTCATATGGTTTGGACGAACTATGTCCAAACTTTGCTTCGTTTGAGTTTTTCGAGCTTTAGGAACTCAAAGTTCGGCCCAATGAGAGTTATTTAGGTGGTCTGGACGAAACATGGTCCAAACTTTGCCCCGTTTCAGTTTTTGAGTGCTCGGAACACAAAGTTCGTCGCAATGGGAGTTTTTCATATGGTTATGACGAACTTGGTCAGAACTTTGCTCTGTTTGAGTTTTTGGAGAGTTAGGAAGTCAAACTTGAGCCCAATGAGAGTTCTTTAGGTGGTTTGGACGACACATGGTCCAAACTTTGCTCCGTTTCAGTTTTTGCGATCTCGGAAGCCAAAGTTCGTCCCATTGAGAGTTTTTCATATGGTTTGGACGAACTTGGTCCAAACTTTGATCCGTTTGAGTTTTTGGAGAGTTAGGAACTCAAAGTTCGGCAAAATGAGAGTTCTTTAGGTGGTTTAGACGACACATGGTCAAAACTTTTCTCCGTTTCAGTTTTTGAGAGCTCGAAACCTAAAGTTCGTCCCAAAGAGAGTTTTTCATATTGTTTGGACGAACATGGACCAAAGTTTGCTCCGTTTGAGTTTTTTGAGAGTTAGGAACTCAAAGTTCGGCACAATGAGAGTTCTTTAGGTTGTTTTGATGACACATGGTCCAAACTTTGTACCGTTTCAGTATTTCAGAGCTCAGAACCCAAAGTTCGTCCAATTGAGAGTTTTTCATATGGTTTTGACGAACTTGGTCCAATCTTTTCTCCGTTTGAGTTTTTGGAGAGTTAGGAACTCAAAGTTCGGCACAATGAGAGTTCTTTAGGTGTTTGGATGACACATGGTGCAAACTTTGCTCCGTTTCAGTTTTTGAGAGCTCGGAAGCCAAAGTTCGTCCCAATGAGAGTGTTTCATATGGTTTGGACGAACTATGTCCAAACTTTGCGTCGTTTGAGTTTTTCGAGCTTTAGGAACTCAAAGTTCGGCCCAATGAGAGTTATTTAGGTGGTCTGGACGAAACATGGTCCAAACTTTGCCCCGTTTCAGTTTTTGAGTGCTCGGAACACAAAGTTCGTCGCAATGGGAGTTTTTCATATGATTATGACGAACTTGGTCAGAACTTTGCTCTGTTTGAGTTTTTGGAGAGTTAGGAAGTCAAACTTGAGCCCAATGAGAGTTCTTTAGGTGGTTTGGACGACACATGGTCCAAACTTTGCTCCGTTTCAGTTTTTGCGAGCTCGGAAGCCAAAGTTCGTCCCAATGAGAGTTTTTCATATGGTTTGGACGAACTTGGTCCAAACTTTGATCCGTTTGAGTTTTTGGAGAGTTAGGAACTCAAAGTTCGGCAAAATGAGAGTTCTTTAGGTGGTTTAGGCGACACATGGTCAAAACTATTCTCCGTTTCAGTTTTTGAGAGCTCGAAACCTAAAGTTCGTCCCAAAGAGAGTTTTTCATATGGTTTGGACGAACTTGAACCAAAGTTTGCTCCGTTTCAGTTTTTTGAGAGTTAGGAACTCAAAGTTCGGCCCAATGAGAGTTCTTTAGGTGGTTTTGATGACACATGGTCCAAACTTTGTACCGTTTCAGTATTTCAGAGCTCAGAACCCAAAGTTCGTCCAATTGAGAGTTTTTCATATGGTTTTGACGAACTTGGTCCAATCTTTTCTCCGCTTGAGTTTTTGGAGAGTTAGGAACTCAAAGTTCGGCCCAATGAGGTTCTTTAGGTGTTTGGATGACACATGGTCCAAACTTTGCTCCGTTTCAGTTTTTGAGAGCTCGGAAGCCAAAGTTCGTCCCAATGAGAGTGTTTCATATGGTTTGGACGAACTATGTCCAAACTTTGCTTCGTTTGAGTTTTTCGAGCTTTAGGAACTCAAAGTTCGGCCCAATGAGAGTTCTTTAGGTGGTTTGGACGACACATGGTCCAAACTTTGCTCCGTTTCAGTTTTTGCGAGCTCGGAAGCCAAAGTTCGTCCCAATGAGAGTTTTTCATATGGTTTGGACGAACTTGGTCCAAACTTTGCTCCGTTTGAGTTTTTGGAGAGTTAGGAACTCAAAGTTCGGCAAAATGAGAGTTCTTTAGGTGGTTTAGACGACACATGGTCAAAAATTTTCTCCGTTTCTGTTTTTGAGAGCTCGAAACCTAAAGTTGGTCCCAAAGAGAGTTTTTCATATGGTTTGGACGAACTTGGACCAAAGTTTGCTCCGTTTGAGTTTTTTGAGAGTTAGGAACTCAAAGTTCGGCCCAATGAGAGTTCTTTAGGTGGTTTTGATGACACATGGTCCAAACTTTGTACCGTTTCAGTATTTCAGAGCTCCGAACCCAAAGTTCGTCCAATTGAGAGTTTTTCATATGGTTTTGACGAACTTGGTCCAATCTTTTCTCCGTTTGAGTTTTTGGAGAGTTAGGAACTCAAAGTTCGGCCCAATGAGAGTTCTTTAGGTGGTTTGGACGACACATGGTCAAAACTTTGCTCCGTTTCAGTTTTTGAGAGATCGGAAACCAAATGTCGTCCCAAAGAGAGTTTTTCATATGGTTTGGACGAACATGGTCCAAACTTTGCTACGTTTAAGTTTTTCGATCGTTAGGAACTCAAACTTCAAGCCAATGAGAGTTATTTAGGTAGTTTGGACGACACATGGTCCAAACTTTGTACCGTTTCAGTATTTCAGAGCTCGGAACCCAAAGTTCGTCCTAATGAGAGTTTTTCATATGGTTTGGACGTACTTGGTCTAAACTTTTCTCCGTTTGAGTTTTTATAGAGTTAGGAACTAAAAGTTCGGCCCAATGAGAGTTCTTTAGGTTGTTTGGACGACACATGGTCAAAACTTTGCTCCGTTTCAGTTTTTGAGAGATCGGAACCCAAATGTCGCCCCAAAGAGAGTTTTTCATATGGTTTGGACGAACTTGGTCCAAACTTTGCTACGTTTAAGTTTTTCGAGCATTAGGAACTCAAACTTCGACCCAATGAGAGTTATTTAGGTGGTTTGGACGAAACATGGTCCTAACTTTGCTCCGTTTCAATTTTTGAGAGCTCGGAACCCAAAGTTCGTCCCAATGAGAGTTTTTCATATGGTTTGGACGAACTTGGTCTAAACTTTGCTACGTTTGAGTTTTTCGAGCTTTAGGAACTCAACGTTCGGCCCAATGAGAGTTATTTAGGTGGTTTTCACGAAACATGGTCCAAACTTTGCTCCGTTTTTGTTTTTGAGAGCTCGGAAGTCAAAGTTCGTCCGAATGAGAGTTTTTCATATGGTTTGGACGAACTTGATCCAAACTTTGCTCCGTTTGAGTTTTTGGAGAGTTAGGAACTCAAAGTTCGGCCCAATGAGAGTTCTTTAGGTGGTTTGGACGACTCATTGTCCAAACTTTATACCGTTTCAGTATTTCAGAGCTCAGAACCTGAAGTTCGTCCCAATGAGAGTTTTTCATATGGTTTGGACGAACTTGGTCCAATCTTTTCTCCATTTGAGTTTTTGGAGAGTTAGGAACTCAAAGTTCGGCCCAATGAGAGTTCTTTAGGTGGTTTGGACGAGACATGGTCAAAACTTTGCTCCGTTTCAGTTTTTGAGAGATCGGAACCCAAATGTCGTCCCAAAGAGAGTTTTTCATATGGTTTGGACGAACTTGGTCCAATCTTTTCTCCATTTGAGTTTTTGGAGAGTTAGGAACTCAAAGTTCGGCAAAATGAGAGTTCTTTAGGTGGTTTGGATGACACATGGTCCAAACTTTGCTCCGTTTCAGTTTTTGCGAGCTCGGACGCCAAAGTTCGTCCCAATGAGAGCTTTTCATATGGTTTGGACGAACTTGGTGCAAACTTTGCTCGGTTTGAGTTTTTGGAGAGTTAGGAACTCAAAGTTCGGATAAAATGAGAGTTCTTTAGGTGGTTTGGATGACACATGGTCAAAACTTTTCTCCGTTTCAGTTTTTTAGAGCTCGGAACCCAAAGTTCGTCCCAAAGAGAGTTTTTAATATGGTTTGGACGAACTTGGTCCAAAGTTTGCTCCGTTTGAATTTTTGGAGAGTTAGGAACTCAAAGTTCGGCCCAATGAGAGTTCTTTAGGTGGTTTGGACGACACATGGTCCAAACTTTGTACCGTTTCAATATTTCAGAGCTCGGAACCCAAAGTTCATCCCAATGAGAGTTTTTCATATGGTTATGACGAACTTGGTCCAAACTTTTCTCCGTTTGAGTTTTTGGAGTGTTAGGAACTAAAAGTTCGGCCCAATGAGAGTTCTTTAGGTGGTGTGGACGACACATGGTCAAAACTTTTCTCCGTTTCAGTTTTTGAGAGCTCGGAACCCAAAGTTCATCCCAAAGAGAGTTTTTCATATGGTTCGGACGAACTTGGTCCAAAGATTGCTCCGTTTGAGTTTTTGGAGAGTTAGGAACTCAAAGTTCGGCCCAATGAGAGTTCTTTAGGTGGTTTGGACGACACATGGTCCAAACTTTGTACCGTTTCAGTATCTCAGAGCTCGGAACCCAAAGTTCGTCCCAATGAGAGTTTTTCATACGGTTTGGACGTACTTGGTCTAAACTTTTCTCCGTTTGAGTTTTTATAGAGTTAGGAACTAAAAGTTCGGCCCAATGAGAGTTCTTTAGGTGGTTTGGACGACACATGGTCAAAACTTTGCTTCGTTTAAGTTTTTGAGAGATCGGAACCCAAATGTCGCCCCAAAGAGAGTTTTTCATATGGTTTGGACGAACTTGGTCCAAACTTTGCTACGTTTAAGTTTTTCGAGCGTTAGGAACTCAAACTTCGACCCAATGAGAGTTATTTAGGTGGTTTGGACGAAACATGGTCCTAACTTTGCTCCGTTTCAATTTTTGAGAGCTCGGAACCGAAAGTTCGTCCCAATGAGAGTTTTTCATATGGTTTGGACGAACTTGGTCTAAACTTTGCTACGTTTGAGTTTTTCGAGCGTTAGGAACTCAAAGTTCGGCCCAATGAGAGTTATTTAGGTGGTTTTCACGAAACATGGTCCAAATTTTGCTCCGTTTTTGTTTTTGAGAGCTCGGAAGTCAAAGTTCGTCCGAATGAGAGTTTCTCATATGGTTTGGACGAACTTGGTCCAAACTTTGCTCCGTTTGAGTTTTTGGAGAGTTAGGAACTCAAAGTTCGGCCCAATGAGAGTTCTTTAGGTGGTTTGGACGACTCATGGTCCAAACTTTATACCGTTTCAGTATTTCAGAGCTCAAAACCTAAAGTTCGTCCCAATGAGAGTTTTTCATATGGTTTGGACGAACTTGGTCCAATCTTTTCTCCATTTGAGTTTTGGGAGAGTTAGGAACTCAAAGTTCGGCCCAATGAGAGTTCTTTAGGTGGTTTGGACGACACATGGTCAAAACTTTGCTCCGTTTCAGTTTTTGAGAGATCGGAACCCAAATGTCGTCCCAAAGAGAGTTTTTCATATGGTTTGGACGAACATGGTCCAAACTTTGCTACGTTTAAGTTTTTCGATCGTTAGGAACTCAAACTTCAACCCAATGAGAGTTATTTAGGTGATTTGGAAGACACATGGTCCAAACTTTGCTCCATTTTTGTTTTTGCGGGCTCGGAAGCCAAAGTTCGTCCCAATGAGAGCTTTCCATATGGTTTGGACGAACTTGGTCCAAAGTTTGCTCCGTTTGAATTTTTGGAGAGTTAGGAACTCAAAGTTCGGCCCAATGAGAGTTCTTTAGGTGGTTTGGACGACACATGGTCCAAACTTTGTACCGTTTCAGTATTTCAGAGCTCGGAACCCAAAGTTTGTCCCAATGAGAGTTTTTCATATGGTTATGACGAACTTGGTCCAAACTTTTCTCCGTTTGAGTTTTTGGAGTGTTAGGAACTAAAAGTTCGGCCCAATGAGAGTTCTTTAGGTGGTGTGGACGACACATGGTCAAAACTTTGCTCCGTTTCAGTTTTTGAGAGATCGGAACCCAAATGTCGTCCCAAAGAGAGTTTTTCATATGGTTTGGACGAACTTGGGCCAAACTTTGCTACGTTTAAGTTTTTCGAGCGTTAGGAACGCAAACTTCTACCCAATGAGAGTTATTTAGGTGGTTTGGACGAAACATGGTCCAAACTTTGCTCCGTTTCAATTTTTGAGAGCTCGGAACCCAAAGTTTGTCCCAATGAGAGTTTTTCATATGGTTTGGACGAACTTGGTCTAAACTTTGCTACGTTTGAGTTTTTCGAGCGTTAGGAACTCAAAGTTCGGCCCAATGAGAGTTATTTTGGTGGTTTGCACGAAACATGGTCCAAACTTTGCTCCGTTTTTGTTTTTGAGAGCTCGGAAGTCAAAGTTCATCCGAATGAGAGTTTTTCATATGGTTTGTACGAACTTGGTCCAAACTTTGCTCCGTTTGCGTTTTTGGAGAGTTAGGAACTCAAAGTTCGGCCCAATGAGAGTTCTTTAGGTGGTTTGGACGACTCATGGTCCAAACTTTGTACCGTTTCAGTATTTCAGAGCTCAGAACCTAAAGTTCGTCCCAATGAGAGTTTTTCATATGGTTTGGACGAACTTGGTCCAATCTTTTCTCCATTTGAGTTTTTGGAGAGTTAGGAACTCAAAGTTCGGCCCAATGAGAGTTCTTAGGTGGTTTGGACGACACATGGTCAAAACTTTGCTCCGTTTCAGTTTTTGAGAGATCGGAACCCAAATGTCGTCCCAAAGAGAGTTTTTCATATGGTTTGGACGAACATGGTCCAAACTTTGCTACGTTTAAGTTTTTCGATCGTTAGGAACTCAAACTTCAACCCAATGAGAGTTATTTAGGTGATTTGGACGACACATGGTCCAAACTTTGCTCCGTTTTGGTTTTTGCGAGCTCGGAAGCCAAAGTTCGTCCCAATGAGAGCTTTCCATATGGTTTGGACGAACTTGGTGCAAACTTTGCTCGGTTTTAGTTTTTGGAGAGTTAAGAACTCAAAGTTCGACAAAATGAGAGTTCTTTAGGTGGTTTGGACGACACATGGTCAAAACTTTTCTCCGTTTCAGTTTTTTAGAGCTCGGAACCCAAAGTTCGTCCCAAAGAGAGTTTTTCATATGGTTTGGACGAACTTGGTCCAAAGTTTGCTCCGTTTGAGTTTTTGGAGAGTTAGGAACTCAAAGTTCAGCCCAATGAGAGTTCTTTAGGTGGTTTGGACGACACATGGTCCAAACTTTGTACCGTTTCAGTATCTCAGAGCTCGGAACCCAAAGTTCGTCCCAATGAGAGTTTTTCATACGGTTTGGACGTACTTGGTCTAAACTTTTCTCCGTTTGAGTTTTTATAGAGTTAGGAACTAAAAGTTCGGCCCAATGAGAGTTCTTTAGGTGGTTTGGACGACACATGGTCAAAACTTTGCTTCGTTTAAGTTTTTGAGAGATCGGAACCCAAATGTCGCCCCAAAGAGAGTTTTTCATATGGTTTGGACGAACTTGGTCCAAACTTTGCTACGTTTAAGTTTTTCGAGCGTTAGGAACTCAAACTTCGACCCAATGAGAGTTATTTAGGTGGTTTGGACGAAACATGGTCCTAACTTTGCTCCGTTTCAATTTTTGAGAGCTCGGAACCCAAAGTTCGTCCCAATGAGAGTTTTTCATATGGTTTGGACGAACTTGGTCTAAACTTTGCTACGTTTGAGTTTTTCGAGCGTTAGGAACTCAAAGTTCGGCCCAATGAGAGTTATTTAGGTGGTTTTCACGAAACATGGTCCAAACTTTGCTCCGTTTTTGTTTTTGAGAGCTCGGAAGTCAAAGTTCATCCGAATGAGAGTTTTTTATATGGTTTGGACGAACTTGGTCCAAACTTTGCTCCGTTTGAGTTTTTGGAGAGTTAGGAACTCAAAGTTCGGCCCAATGAGAGTTCTTTAGGTGGTTTGGACGACTCATGGTCCAAACTTTATACCGTTTCAGTATTTCAGAGCTCAAAACCTAAAGTTCGTCCCAATGAGAGTTTTTCATATGGTTTGGACGAACTTGGTCCAATCTTTTCTCCATTTGAGTTTTTGGAGAGTTAGGAACTCAAAGTTCGGCCCAATGAGAGTTCTTTAGGTGGTTTGGACGACACATGGTCAAAACTTTGCTCCGTTTCAGTTTTTGAGAGATCGGAACCCAAATGTCGTCCCAAAGAGAGTTTTTCATATGGTTTGGACGAACATGGTCCAAACTTTGCTACGTTTAAGTTTTTCGATCGTTAGGAACTCAAACTTCAACCCAATGAGAGTTATTTAGGTGGTTTGGACGACACATGGTCCAAACTTTGTACCGTTTCAGTATTTCAGAGCTCGGAACCCAAAGTTCGTCCCAATGAGAGTTTTTCATATGGTTTGGACGTACTTGGTCTAAACTTTTCTCCGTTTGAGTTTTTATAGAGTTAGGAACTAAAAGTTCGGCCCAATGAGAGTTCTTTAGGTGGTTTGGATGACACATGGTCAAAACTTTGCTCTGTTTCAGTTTTTGAGCGATCGGAACCCAAATGTCGCCCCAAAGAGAGTTTTTCATATGGTTTGGACGAACTTGGTCCAAACTTTGCTACGTTTAAGTTTTTCGAGCGTTAGGAACTCAAACTTCGACCCAATGAGAGTTATTTAGGTGGTTTGGACGAAACATGGTCCTAACTTTGCTCCGTTTCTATTTTTGAGAGCTCGGAACCCAAAGTTCGTCCCAATGAGAGTTTTTCATATGGTTTGGACGAACTTGGTCTAAACTTTGCTAGGTTTGAGTTTTTCGAGCGTTAGGAACTCAAAGTTCGGCCCAATGAGAGTTATTTAGGTGGTTTTCACGAAACATGGTCCAAATTTTTCTCCGTTTTTGTTTTTGAGAGCTCGGAAGTCAAAGTTCGTCCGAATGAGAGTTTCTCATATGGTTTGGACGAACTTGGTCCAAACTTTGCTCCGTTTGAGTTTTTGGAGAGTTAGGAACTCAAAGTTCGGCCCAATGAGAGTTCTTTAGGTGGTTTGGACGACACATGGTCCAAACTTTGTACCGTTTCAGTATCTCAGAGCTCGGAACCCAAAGTTCGTCCCAATGAGAGTTTTTCATATGGTTTGGACGTACTTGGTCTAAACTTTGCTAGGTTTGAGTTTTTCGAGCGTTAGGAACTCAAAGTTCGGCCCAATGAGAGTTATTTAGGTGGTTTTCACGAAACATGGTCCAAATTTTGCTCCGTTTTTGTTTTTGAGAGCTCGGAAGTCAAAGTTCGTCCGAATGAGAGTTTCTCATATGGTTTGGACGAACTTGGTCCAAACTTTGCTCCGTTTGAGTTTTTGGAGAGTTAGGAACTCAAAGTTCGGCCCAATGAGAGTTCTTTAGGTGGTTTGGACGACTCATGGTCCAAACTTTATACCGTTTCAGTATTTCAGAGCTCAGAACCTAAAGTTCGTCCCAATGAGAGTTTTTCATATGGTTTGGACGAACTTGGTCCAATCTTTTCTCCATTTGAGTTTTTGGAGAGTTAGGAACTCAAAGTTCGGCCCAATGAGAGTTCTTTAGGTGGTTTGGACGACACATGGTCAAAACTTTGCTCCGTTTCAGTTTTTGAGAGATCGGAACCCAAATGTCGTCCCAAAGAGAGTTTTTCATATGGTTTGGACGAACATGGTCCAAACTTTGCTACGTTTAAGTTTTTCGATCGTTAGGAACTCAAACTTCAACCCAATGAGAGTTATTTAGGTGATTTGGAAGACACATGGTCCAAACTTTGCTCCATTTTTGTTTTTGCGGGCTCGGAAGCCAAAGTTCGTCCCAATGAGAGCTTTCCATATGGTTTGGACGAACTTGGTGCAAACTTTGCTCGGTTTTAGTTTTTGGAGAGTTAGGAACTCAAAGTTCGACAAAATGAGAGTTCTTTAGGTGGTTTGGACGACACATGGTCAAAACTTTTCTCCGTTTCAGTTTTTGAGAGCTCGGAACCCAAAGTTCGTCCCAAAGAGAGTTTTTCATATGGTTTGGACGAACTTGGTCCAAAGTTTGCTCCGTTTGAGTTTTTGGAGAGTTATGAACTCAAAGTTCGGCCCAATGAGAGTTCTTTAGGTGGTTTGGACGACACATGGTCCAAACTTTGTACCGTTTCAGTATTTCAGAGCTCGGAACCCAAAGTTCGTCCCAATGAGAGTTTTTCATATGGTTTGGACGAACTTGGTCCAAACTTTTCTCCGTTTGAGTTTTCGGAGAGTTAGGAACTAAAAGTTCGGCCCAATGAGAGTTCTTTAGGTGGTTTGGACGAGACATGGTCAAAACTTTGCTCCGTTTCAGTTTTTGAGAGATCGGAACCCAAATGTCGTCCCAAAGAGAGTTTTTCATATGGTTTGGACGAACTTGGTCCAAACTTTGCTACGTTTAAGTTTTTCGAGCGTTAGGAACTCAAACTTCGACCCAATGAGAGTTATTTAGGTGGTTTGGACGAAACATGGTCCAACCTTTGCTCCGTTTCAATTTTTGAGAGCTCGGAACCTAAAGTTCGTCCCAATGAGAGTTTTTCATATGGTTTGGACGAACTTGGTCTAAACTTTGCTACGTTTGAGTTTTTCGAGCGTTAGGAACTCAAAGTTCGGCCCAATGAGAGTTATTTAGGTGGTTTGCACGAAACATCGTCCAAACTTTGCTCCGTTTTTGTTTTTGAGAGCTCGGAAGTCAAAGTTCGTCCGAATGAGAGTTTTTCATATGGTTTGGACGAACTTGGTCCAAAGTTAGCTCCGTTTGAGTTTTTGGAGAGTTACGAACTCAAAGTTCGGCCCAATGAGAGTTCTTTAGGTGGTTTGGACGACACATGGTCAAAACTTTGCTCCGTTTCAGTTTTTGAAAGATCGGAACCCAAATATCGTCCCAAAGAGAGTTTTTCATATGGTTTGGACGAACATGGTCCAAACTTTGCTACGTTTAAGTGTTTCGATCGTTAGGAACTCAAAGTTCAACCCAATGAGAGTTATTTAGGTGATTTGGACGACACATGGTCCAAACTTTGCTCCGTTTCAGTTTTTGCGAGCTCGGAAGCCAAAGTTCGTCCCATGAGAGCTTTTCATATGGTTTGGACGAACTTGGTGCAAACTTTGCTCGGTTTGAGTTTTTGGAGAGTTAGGAACTCAAAGTCGGCAAAATGAGAGTTCTTTAGGTGGTTTGGACGACACATGGTCAAAACTTTTCTCCGTTTCAGTTTTTGAGAGCTCGGAACCCAAAGTTCGTCCCAAAGAGAGTTTTTCATATGGTTTGGACGAACTTGGTCCAAAGTTAGCTCCGTTTGAGTTTTTGGAGAGTTAGGAACTCAAAGTTCGGCCCAATGAGAGTTCTTTAGGTTGTTTGGACGACACATGGTCCAAACTTTGTACCGTTTCAGTATTTCAGAGCTCGGAACCCAAAGTTTGTCCCAATGAGAGTTTTTCATATGGTTTGGACGAACTTGGTCCAAAATTTTCTCCGTTTGAGTTTTTGGAGAGTTAGGAACTAAAAGTTCGGCCCAACGAGAGTTCTTTAGGTGGTTTGGACGACACATGGTCAAAACTTTGCTCCGTTTCAGTTTTTGAGAGATCGGAACCCAAATGTCGTCCCAAAGAGAGTTTTTCATATGGTTTGGACGAACATGGTCCAAACTTTGCTACGTTTAAGTTTTTCGAGCGTTAGGAACTCAAACTTCAACCCAATGAGAGTTATTTAGGTGATTTGGACGACACATGGTCCAAACTTTGCTCCGTTTCAGTTTTTGCGAGCTCGGAAGCCAAAGTTCGTCCCAATGAGAGCTTTTCATATGGTTTGGACAAACTTGGTGCAAACTTTGCTCGGTTTGAGTTTTTGGAGAGTTAGGAACTCAAAGTTCGGCAAAATGAGAGTTCTTTAGGTGGTTTGGACGACACATGGTCAAAACTTTTCTCCGTTTCAGTTTTTGAGAGCTCGGAACCCAAAGTTCGTCCCAAAGAGAGTTTTTCATATGGTTTGGACGAACTTGGTCCAAAGTTTGCTCCGTTTGAGTTTTTGGAGAGTTAGGAACTCAAAGTTCGGCCCAATGAGAGTTCTTTAGGTGGTTTGGACGACACATGGTCCAAACTTTGTACCGTTTCAGTATTTCAGAGCTCGGAACCCAAAGTTCGTCCCAATGAGAGTTTTTCATATGGTTTGGACGAACTTGGTCCAAACTTTTCTCCGTTTGAGTTTTTGGAGAGTTAGGAACTAAAAGTTCGGCCCAATGAGAGTTCTTTAGGTGGTTTGGACGACACATGGTCAAAACTTTGCTCCGTTTCAGTTTTTGAGAGATCAGAACCCAAATGTCGTCCCAAAGAGAGTTTTTCTTTTGGTTTGGACGAACTTGGTCCAAACGTTGCTACGTTTAAGTTTTTCGAGTGTTAGGAACTCAAACTTCGACCCAATGAGAGTTATTTAGGTGGTTTGGACGAAACATGGTCCAAACTTTTCTCCGTTTCAATTTCTGAGAGCTCGGATCCCAAAGTTCGTCCCAATGAGAGTTTTTCATATGGTTTGGACGAACTTGGTGCAAACTTTGCTCGGTTTGAGTTTTTGGAGAGTTAGGAACTCAAAGTCGGCAAAATGAGAGTTCTTTAGGTGGTTTGGACGACACATGGTCAAAACTTTTCTCCGTTTCAGTTTTTGAGAGCTCGGAACCCAAAGTTCGTCCCAAAGAGAGTTTTTCATATGGTTTGGACGAACTTGGTCCAAAGTTAGCTCCGTTTGAGTTTTTGGAGAGTTAGGAACTCAAAGTTCGGCCCAATGAGAGTTCTTTAGGTTGTTTGGACGACACATGGTCCAAACTTTGTACCGTTTCAGTATTTCAGAGCTCGGAACCCAAAGTTTGTCCCAATGAGAGTTTTTCATATGGTTTGGACGAACTTGGTCCAAAATTTTCTCCGTTTGAGTTTTTGGAGAGTTAGGAACTAAAAGTTCGGCCCAACGAGAGTTCTTTAGGTGGTTTGGACGACACATGGTCAAAACTTTGCTCCGTTTCAGTTTTTGAGAGATCGGAACCCAAATGTCGTCCCAAAGAGAGTTTTTCATATGGTTTGGACGAACATGGTCCAAACTTTGCTACGTTTAAGTTTTTCGAGCGTTAGGAACTCAAACTTCAACCCAATGAGAGTTATTTAGGTGATTTGGACGACACATGGTCCAAACTTTGCTCCGTTTCAGTTTTTGCGAGCTCGGAAGCCAAAGTTCGTCCCAATGAGAGCTTTTCATATGGTTTGGACAAACTTGGTGCAAACTTTGCTCGGTTTGAGTTTTTGGAGAGTTAGGAACTCAAAGTTCGGCAAAATGAGAGTTCTTTAGGTGGTTTGGACGACACATGGTCAAAACTTTTCTCCGTTTCAGTTTTTGAGAGCTCGGAACCCAAAGTTCGTCCCAAAGAGAGTTTTTCATATGGTTTGGACGAACTTGGTCCAAAGTTTGCTCCGTTTGAGTTTTTGGAGAGTTAGGAACTCAAAGTTCGGCCCAATGAGAGTTCTTTAGGTGGTTTGGACGACACATGGTCCAAACTTTGTACCGTTTCAGTATTTCAGAGCTCGGAACCCAAAGTTCGTCCCAATGAGAGTTTTTCATATGGTTTGGACGAACTTGGTCCAAACTTTTCTCCGTTTGAGTTTTTGAAGAGTTAGGAACTAAAAGTTCGGCCCAATGAGAGTTCTTTAGGTGGTTTGGACGACACATGGTCAAAACTTTGCTCCGTTTCAGTTTTTGAGAGATCAGAACCCAAATGTCGTCCCAAAGAGAGTTTTTCTTTTGGTTATGACGAACTTGGTCCAAACGTTGCTACGTTTAAGTTTTTCGAGTGTTAGGAACTCAAACTTCGACCCAATGAGAGTTATTTAGGTGGTTTGGACGAAACATGGTCCAAACTTTTCTCCGTTTCAATTTCTGAGAGCTCGGATCCCAAAGTTCGTCCCAATGAGAGTTTTTCATATGGTTTGGACGAACTTGGTCTAAACTTTGCTACCTTTGAGTTTTTCGAGCGTTAGGAACTCAAAGTTCGGCCCAATGAGAGTTATTTATGTGGTTTGCACGAAACAAAGTCCAAACTTTGCTCCGTTTTTGTTTTTGAGAGCTCGGAAGCCAAAGTTCGTCCCAATGAGAGTTTTTCATATGGTTTGGACGAACTTGGTCCAAACTTTGCTCCGTTTGAGTTTTTGGATAGTTAGGAACTCAAAGTTTGGCCCAATGAGAGTTCTTTAGGTGGTTTGGACGACACATGGTCCAAACTTTGTACCGTTTCAGTATTTCAGAGCTCGGAACCCAAAGTTCGTCCCAATGAGAGTTTTTCATATGGTTTGGACGAACTTGGTCCAAGCTTTTCTCCGTTTGAGTTTTTGGAGAGTTAGGTGTTGGGATTGGTGTCCTAAAACTCGTAGATAGTGAATGTTAAAAGAATTATATACTTATTCAAGATTAATTCAGTAAAGTTATTACTGAATAAAGTAAATTGCACATATAATAACCCAAATCCAATAAACTAAGATCCATGGCTATAGGATGAACACTTGAGCTTTATGTAGAGACATAAAAGTGGATCAAGCTTGAGTAATAGCCAAAACGGTCTATAGTATAGGGATAGGGTTGGGTACCTTATTCTGGAGACACTATGAGACGCGGCCCACTTTATAGATGGTATAGACGATGTGATCCTAAATCGTCCATGTAGAGACATGCGAGTGGGGGCGTCCTATGCAATGAGTTTACATAAGACCAGGACCAAGAAATAAGTCGCTCTCGCTTTATAACACCGTTTACTGACGAGACTGACTATTTCATGTGATGACATAGGTAACTCGATCTTAATCCTGAGCTAACTATGAACTCCTGTTTATTCGGACTTATCCTTAGATCTGCATAGGTGAGAGTGGCTCAGTATCGCCGACTCAATAAGCCTCCCATTTCAGGGATAGGAACGAGTAGATAGTTGGGGACATAGTCGTGCAAGAAGGAATTCACTTCTACCCGAATTAGGGATAGTAGAGAGGTTGTTCCCTTAAGTGCTGACTCCGGGGCTTGAACAAAGGGATCCCGCCCTCTCATTGGCCCGAGAGGGACTCGGTTTATTGGTTGGACCATAAACCAATTGTTCATTAGAGGATCAGTGGGACTTAAGGAACTAGAAGTACTATAGGGGTAAAACGGCTTTTTGACCTAGCTATAGATACAAACAACCTGTGAAGGATCGACTTACTAATCATGGTTAAATCAAGTGGACGGAAATATATCTATAGTGAGGGGAGTGCAACTATCGGGCTATAGTGGAGTGTCCCGGTAGTTAACGAATGTTGGCTAGCTTAGATAATGAGATTAGTCGGTTAGCCTCGAATCTTTGGAGCCCATGATCTATAGGTCCATTAGGTCCCCCTACTAGCTCATATCGGAACAAAGCCTAGAACAAAAAGATAGGAAGCTTTGAATCGTTCAAAATCGGGAAAACGGGTATTATCGTAAATTGTGTTTGACACAATAATTTAATTATGAATTAAATTAGAAAATGAGAGATGGAGTATTTAAAAGTGTTTTGAATACCATATATATGTATTAGGAATCATATATAATTAATGGCACTAGGTGATAAAGATTAATTGGATTAATAATGTAAAAATTACTTGGAATTGTATGGAAGATGTCTAGTGTCTAGTGTCCTGAGGCTTCTCTTTGCATGGAAGATGTCTATATAAGGAGTATGAATCAGATTCAAAGGAAGCAGAGCCATTTTCCATATTGTTATGCTGCTGGATTTTGGTCTCAAACTCACTCATCTCCATATATCTCTCTAGTGCTTGAACCTTCAAGCATTCCCTTCCCATTCCCTATCTCTATAGCCTCCCACAAGTCGTTCTTGGCCCGGAGAATAGTAGGGAATACACTAGAGGTGGTCCACACACCGTTCGTGATCAAAGGAATCAAGGGGAGTTGTTGAATCGGTCTCCAAAAGGTTGGTAAAAATTCTGCTCTCTCCTTACGGTATTTGGACAGCATGTTTTCATTTTCTAAAATTGATGTAGTTAAGTGCCTCCGATCCTAAAATTGCTTCCTCATGTGTTATATGAACACCTTCAATTGGTATCAGAGCATGATTAAGGCACCTAACATGCATTAATTTTAGCTTGGTGGGTAGCTTTTCATATGATGAAACTGTGTAAAAACTAAAGAAAATTGGTTTTGGGATTGATTTTAATTTTCAGTCAATTTGTTGGAATTAATTGTAATTGCCTACATGTTTATGGGCTTTAATGTGTTCATATGGAGTCTGTAAAATTTGAGAGTCAATAGAGTCCATTTAGGCCGTCAATTTGAAGAAATTTGGAGACTGCTCGCTGCTGGCCGAAAATTCCAGCATGCTGTTTTTTTAGTTCCAGCTCAAGTACGTTCTTCACGTAACGGTAAAATGGTCCGGTTCAAGCAATCCAAAGGTGGTTCGGGTCTGTTCGAATGGTTCGGAAGCGGTCCAAGCCCTATTTGAAATTATTATTGTAATAATTTTAGTTTTTATTTTTGCTTGATTAAAAATCCCAAAACCAATTCACTTTAGTAAATTTAATTAATTATGCATTATTGAATGTATGTTTTAATTAAATAGTATTTTATGTGCATAATGTATGTCATTTATATTTAAAACCCCACCATAGGAAAGCATGTTCATGCATTTGTTTAATTTGAATAAGTGTTATTTATTAATTCAAATGCATGAGGGAAATTTCATGTTTTATTAATATAAGAGTTGTATTAATTTAGGGAGATTCATGCTTGAAAGGTTAATTAAAATTGATTAATTCTTATAATAGTTATAATTATTAAATGATAAAATTAACCAAGCATGAACATGAAATTTCATTAGTTTGATTATAATTGTTATACTCAAATTAGGCTTGTTATGGATTTGTTTTATAATTGTTATAAAAGAGATAGAAATCTAAAATCTATAACAAGATAAAGAGCATGCTCACTTAGGTTAATGAACCTTCAACAATTCGATCAACTTGCATAGTTTAGGTCGATATCTTGTAAAACAACGGTTACGAGAGAACTCACCCGACAAAATGCTGTCTAAGGCTGGAGGTATTTAAGTTGACGGTTTACGGAACACCTCCTACCTGGGCATTGAGTCGGTTCTTGAGTTAAGTTAACTCGAGTTTTATGAGCATGCGTGAGTGGTGTGAGGTTTTAAAGTGTTATCACCTAGACATCGTAGTATAAAGAGTTATACAAACCTAGACATAGGTTGTTTCTAAAGGGTGCTTTTCTTATAACTTGAATGATTGATTGTTATATGCTTTAAAACACCATTAGAAAGCATGTTATAGGGTTTATTCATTAAAAGTTATAAGAGTTATAAAAGTTGATGAATAGAAACCGTAAAATCTATAACAAAGAGTTGCATGCTAACATAGGATCTTAGGATCTTATCATTCTTTAAATGGTTTAAAATGAAATAGACCTAAGATCGCCTTTTTCTAATAGGATTAGAAATATGTCTTACTTAGTTTTTTAAAATAGTTTTGAAATTCGAGTAAGTAGGACATAAGACCTTGGTTATAAGGGAACTCTCCCGGCAAATGGTTCGGAACCTGAGTTGAATTAACCATAGTCTTACTAGCATGCAATGTCACTAGGTTATTAAAAGTGTTTAATCACCTAGACATTTAGTGTAAAGACCTTGTTTAATAAGGCATAGACTTAGATAGATTCATTTAGCCGGAATTTACTTAAGTAATAAGACCCTAAAACTTTACAACACTTTAGTGGGAGGAAAAGTATAGAAACGAAATATTCATATTAAGTTTCTACTCTCACGTCCCCCTGAGTTCACACCGTGAGATCCATGCTTGGCCTCGAGGCGCCCTGGGAGCGTCCCCCTACGGATGGTGTTTGCATGGGTTAATATCAAGGTGAATAGGGAAAGTGTTCATAGTAAGTGGGAGAAGGAAACATGTCAAACGTATCCTGCGGTCTCCATCATTAGGTTGCACCGTGAGATTCCTATGTGCTGCCTGCGAGTCGCCCTGGGAGCGATCACCCTACGGAGGGCTTGCGCATGGGATTCAGAACAACGCAAACTCCAGAAATGGATAGGGTTTCCTAGGGCCATTCCCAACATTAGCTCTTCCCTACGGTGGCATTGTTGGGGCCGTCATCTGCGATCTGAAAATGATGGGTAACACTTACAAGATGGTCTTGACCAAATTAACGTTAGCTAATAACTATTGGAGTAAGAGTTATTCTGGGAATAGTATTTGGCCGAGATTGTCTCGATTCAGAGGAGGAGTAGCTGACTGCCGTACGGTAGCGGTTATTCTAAACCCCTGAAGTATTGTTGCAAAATAAATCAATTGTATATATGGGTCGATGATTGCTTTTGCTAAATCTAATTGGATAAATGTGATTAATGGGTTTAGTGCATGTTTCTAATAGAGATTAATTTGTTTGTTTCAGCAATATGTCGAAAAACGTATGTGCTTTGTCAAATGCCAAATTAAACGGTTTAGTACATACGACTAAGAATACTTGCTTAAACGCTAAACACGTGGCAAAGAATTTAGGTTTGGTCTCAATTGAGGAATGTCCTCAAACTAACTGCATAGCCAAGAAAAACATGATCCACGACTCTAAATGCGATTTATTAGTCTTGGAAACGTGTTTAGTGGAAAACGACGATTCTGCCTGGATACTCGATTCAGGTGCCACTAATCACGTATGTTCTTCATTTCAAGGAATGAGTTCCTGGCAACAGCTAATAGCTGGAGGGATGACTCTTAAAGTTGGAACAGGAGAAGTCATCTCGGCTATTGCAGTGGGAGATGTAAAATTATTCTTCACCAAGGAACGTTACATGATATTAGATAATGTATACATAGTTCCGAAAATTAAAAGAAATTTGATTTCCTTATCTTGTTTATTAGAACAAGGTTACTCAATTTCTTTTTCTGTTAATGAAGCGTTCATAACTAAAAGAGGTATTGATGTTTGCTCTGCAAACTTGAAGAATAAATTGTATGTTTTGAGACCAATTGAGTCTAAAGCTATTTTAAATCATGAGATGTTTAAAACCGCTGAGACTCAACCTAAAAAGCGAAGAGTTTCTCAAGATACCTATCTCTGGCACTTGAGGTTAGGCCATATCAACCTCAATAGGATTGGGAGATTGGTCAAGAGTGGACTTCTAAACAAGTTAGAAGACGACTCGTTGCCTCCTTGTGAGTCATGCCTTGAGGGCAAGATGACAAAATGACCTTTTATCGGAAAAGGTTATCGGGCCAAAGAGCCCCTAGAGCTCATTCATTCGGACCTCTGTGGACCAATGAACATTAGAGCTCGAGGAGGGTACGAATATTTCATCAGTTTCATTGATGATTATTCGAGGTATGGCTATCTCTACCTAATGCATCATAAGTCCGAGGCTTTTGAAAAGTTCAAAGAGTACAAGGCTGAGGTTGAGAACCTATTAGGTAAGACGATAAAAACACTTCGATCCGATCGAGGTGGAGAGTATATGGACTCAAGTTTTCAAGACTATTTGATAGAGCATGGAATTACGTCCCAACTCTCAGCCCCTGGTACACCTCAGCAAAACGGTGTATCACAAAGGAGAAAAAGAACCTTTTTGGACATGGTTCGTTCGATGATGAGTTATGCTTAGTTGCCTAAGTCGTTTTGGGGATATGCAGTAGAAACTGCGGTTTATATCTTGAACGTAGTTCCATCAAAGAGTGTTTCTGAAACACCGTTTGAGCTCTGGAAAGGTCGTAAAGCTAGTTTACGACATTTCAGAATTTGGGGATGCCCTGCATACGTGCTAGATGCAAACCCAAAGAAATTGGAGCCTCGTTCTAGATTTTGCCTATTTGTAGGCTTTCCCAAAGAAACGAGAGGTGGATACTTCTTCGTTCCTGAGGAAAATAAAGTACTTGTATCGACAAATGCTACATTCCTAGAAGAAGACCACCTGAGAGAACACAAGCCACGAAGTAAAGTCGTATTAAGTGAACTATCTAACGAAGCTACCGAAACATCAACAAGAGTTGTTGATGATGCTGGCACCTCGAGTCAATCACGTCCTTCTCAAGAAATAAGAGAACCTCGACGTAGTGGGAGGGTTGTTAGACGACCTGATCGCTATTTCGGTTTAACTGAAACTCCAGTCGTCATACCTCATGACGGAATCGAGGATCCATTAACCTTTAAACAGGCAATGGATGATGTTGACAAGAACGAGTGGATTAAAGCCATGGACTTGGAAATCGAGTCCATGCATTTTAATTCAGTATGGGATCTTGTAGATCAATCTGAAGGGGTTAGACCCATAGGGTGTAAATGGATCTACAAGAGAAAACGACATGCTGCTGGAAAGGTACAGACCTTTAAGGCACGACTTGTGGCAAAGGGTTTTTCCCAGCGGGAGGGGATTGACTATGAAGAAACCTTCTCCCCTGTTGCCATGTTGAAGTCGATCAGGATACTTTTATCCATCGCCACGTTTTACGATTACGAAATATGGCAAATGGATGTCAAGACTGCCTTTCTGAACGGCAATCTTGAAGAAAGTATCTACATGTCTCAGCCAGAAGGGTTCATTGCTCAGGATTAAGAGCAAAAAGTTTGCAAGCTTAAACGATCCATTTATGGATTAAAACAAGCGTCTAGATCCTGGAATATGAGATTTGATACTGCGATCAAATCTTATGGCTTTGAACAAAACGTTGATGAACCTTGTGTTTACAAAAGGATCATCAACAACTCCGTAGCTTTCTTAGTACTGTATGTGGATGATATCCTACTCATTGGGAATGATGTAGGTTATCTAACTGACATTAAACTATGGCTAGCAACTAAATTCCAAATGAAAGATTTGGGTGAGGCACAATTTGTTCTAGGGATCCAAATTGTTCGAAACCGAAAGAACAAAATGCTAGCCCTGTCTCAAGCGTCTTATATCGACAAATTATTAGTTAGATATAAAATGCAAAATTCCAAGAAAGGACTATTACCTTTCAGGCACGGAATTAACTTGTCTAAGGAACAGTGTCCTCAGACACCTCAAGAAGTTGAGGACATGAGAAGTTTTCCTTATGCCTCTGCAGTAGGTAGCCTAATGTATGCCATGTTGTGTACAAGGCCTGACATTTGTTATGCAGTAGGGATTGTCAGTAGATATCAATCAAATCCAGGATTCGATCACTGGACAGCCGTTAAAAATATCCTCAAATATCTAAGGAGAACGAGGGACTATATGCTCGTGTATGGTTCGAAGGATTTGATCCTTACAGGATACACTGATTCTGACTTTCAAACAGATAAAGATTCGAGGAAATCTACATCGGGGTCAACATTCACTCTAAATGGAGGAGCAATAGTATGACGTAGCATCAAGCAAGGATGCATTGCAGACTCGACCATAGGAGGCCGAATATGTAGCCGCTTGCGAAGCAGAAAAAGAGGCAGTATGGCTCAGGAAGTTCCTAACTGACTTGGAAGTCATTCCGAATATGCATCTGCCTATCACCTTGTATTGTGATAATAGCGGCGCAGTTGCAAACTCAAAGGAACCTCGCAGCCATAAGAGAGGCAAGCACATCGAAAGGAAATACCATCTCATCAGGGAGATTGTGCACCAAGGAGACGTGATCGTCACGAAGATAGCGTCGGAGCACAACATTGCTGATCCATTCACGAAGGCTCTCACGGCTAAAGTGTTCGAGAGTAATCTAGAAGGTCTAGGTCTGCGAGAAATGTACGAGAAATAATCTAGGTCAAGTGGGAGAATTGTAACCGGTATATCGATGCCTCAGTATACTGGGTATTTAGATGCCCTAGTTTATTGTATTTTTACTTTGTTATTAATACAAGTATTTATTCACCCACTGCTGTTATAGATTATAGTACATCCCACTAAACTAGAGTTTTAGTTCAAGTGGGAGGTTGTTGGGATTGGTGTCCTAAAACTCGTAGATAGTGAATGTTAAACGAATTATATACTTATTCGATAAAGGCGTCATCGAGATTAATTCAGTAAAGTTATTACTGAAAAAAGTAAATTGCACATATAATAACCCAAATCCAATAAACTAAGATCCATGGCTATAGGATGAACACTTGAGCTTTATGTAGAGACATAAAAGTGGATCAAGCTTGAGTAATAGCCAAAACGGTCTATAGTATAGGGATAGGGTTGGGTACCTTATTCTAGAGACACTATGAGACGCGGCCCACTTTATAGATGGTATAGACGATGTGATCCTAAATCGTCCATGTAGAGACATGCGAGTGGGGGCGTCCTATGCAATGAGTTTGCATAAGACCAGGACCAAGAAATAAGTTGCTCTCGCTTTATAACACCGTTTACTGACGAGACTGGCTATTTCATGTGATGACCTAGCTAACTCGATCTTAATCCTGAGCTAACTATGAACTCCTGTTTATTCGGACTTATCCTTAGATCTGCATAGGTGAGAGTGGCTCAATATCCCCGACTCAATAAGCCTCCCATTTCAGGGATAGGAACGAGTAGATAGCTGGGGACATAGTCGTGCAAGAAGGAATTCACTCCTACCCGAATTAGGGATAGTAGAGAGGTTGTTCCCTTAAGTGCTGACTCCGGGGCTTGAACAAAGGGATCCCGCCCTCTCATTGGCCCGAGAGGGACTCGGTTTATTGGTTGGACCATAAACCAATTGTTCATTAGAGGATCAGTGGGACTTAAGGAACTAGAAGTACTATAGGGGTAAAACGGGCTTTTGACCTAGCTATAGCTACGAACAACCTGTGAAGTATCGACTTACTAATCATGGTTAAATCAAGTGGACAAAAAAATATGTCTATAGTGAGGGGAGTGCAACTATCGGGCTATAGTGGAGTGTCCCGGTAGTTAACGAATGTTGGCTAGCTTGGATAATGAGATTAGTCGGTTAGCCTCGAATCGTTGGAGCCCATGATCTATAGGTCCATTAGGTCCCCCTACTAGCTCATATCGGAACAAAGCCTAGAACAAAAAGATAAGAAGCTTTGAATCGTTCAAAATCGGGAAAACGGGTATTATCGTAAATTTCTCATTTTCTAATTTAATTCATAATTAAATTATTGTGTTTGACACAATAATTTAATTATGAATTAAATTAGAAAATGAGAGATGGAGTATTTAAAAGTGTTTTGAATACCATATATATGTATTAGGAATCATATATAATTCATGGCACTAGGTGATAAAGATTAATTGGATTAATCATGTAAAAATTACTTGGAATTGTACAAATTAATTGCCTAGAAATCAATTTCAATTTTGAATTGAAATAGGAATGAATTGCAAGCTGAAAATTGAGAATTTAGATTCAATTTTAAGTGGATTTAGTGGCATTCCCACTCTTGCATGTTGGTGCATAGTGGAAAACAACACAACCATGCACTAGTTGCATGTGTTGTGAATTAAACACCTAGAATCCACTTTGAGTTGCAATTTCACCATGTGTCTAGTGTCATGAGGCTTCTCTTTGCATGGAAGATGTCTATATAAGGAGTATGAATCAGATTCAAAGGAAGTAGAGCCATTTTCCATATTGTTATGCTGCTGGATTTTGGTCTCAAACTCACTCATCTCCATATATCTCTCTAGTGCTTGAACCTTCAAGCATTCCCTTCCCATTCCCTATCTCTATAGACTCCCACAAGTCGTTCTTGGCCCGAAGAATAGTAGGGAAGACACTAGAGGTGGTCCACACACCGTTCGTGATCAAAGGAATCAAAGGGAGTTGTTGAATCGGTCTCCAAAAGGTTGGTAAAAATTCTGCTCTCTCCTTACGGTATTTGGACAGCATGTTTTCATTTTCTAAAATTGATGTAGTTAAGTGCCTCCGATCCTAAAATTGCGTCCGCATGTGTTATATGAACACCTTTAGTCCAAACCACCTAAAGAACTCTCATTGGGCCGAACTTTGAGTTCCTAACTCTCCAAAAACTCAAACGGAGCAAAGCCTGGACCAAGTTCGTCCAAACAATATGACAAACTCTCAGTGGGACGAACTTTTGGTTCCGAGCTCTCAAATACTGAAAAGGGAGCAAAGTTTTTCCCATGTGTCGTCCAAACCACCTAAAGAACTCTCATTGGATTGAAGTTTGAGTTCCTAACTCTCCAAAAACTCAAACAGAGCAAAGTTTGGACCATGTTTGTCAAAACCATATGAAAAACTCTCATTGGGACGAACTTTGGGTTCCGTGCTCTCAAATACTGAAACGGAGCAAAGTTTGGACCATCTGTCGTCGTACCACTTAAAGAACTCTCATCGGGCCGAACTTTGAGTTCCGAGCTCCCTGTTGGGATTGGTGTCCTAAAACTCATAGATAGTGAATGTTAAACGAATTATATACTTATTCGATAAAGGCGTTATCGAGATTAATTCAGTAAAGTTATTACTGAATAAAGTAAATTGCACATATAATAACCCAAATCCAATAAACTAAGATCCATGGCTATAGGATGAACACTTGAGCTTTATGTAGAGACATAAAAGTGGATCAAGCTTGAGTAATAGCCAAAACGGTCTATAGTATAGGGATAGGGTTGGGTACCTTATTCTGGGGACACTATGAGACGCGGCCGGCTTTATAGATGGTATAGACGATGTGATCCTAAATCGTCCATGTAGAGACATGCGAGTGGGGGCGTCCTATGCAATGAGTTTGCATAAGACCAGGACCAAGAAATAAGTTGCTCTCGCTTTATAACACCGTTTACTGACGAGACTGGCTATTTCATGTGATGACCTAGCTAACTCGATCTTAATCCTGAGCTAACTATGAACTCCTGTTTATTCGGACTTATCCTTAGATCTGCATAGGTGAGAGTGGCTCAATATCCCCGACTCAATAAGCCTCCCATTTCAGGGATAGGAACGAGTAGATAGCTGGGGACATAGTCGTGCAAGAAGGAATTCACTCCTACCCGAATTAGGGATAGTAGAGAGGTTGTTCCCTTAAGTGCTGACTCCGGGGCTTGAACAAAGGGATCCCGCCCTCTCATTGGCCCGAGAGGGACTCGGTTTATTGGTTGGACCATAAACCAATTGTTCATTAGAGGATCAGTGGGACTTAAGGAACTAGAAGTACTATAGGGGTAAAACGGGCTTTTGACCTAGCTATAGCTACGAACAACCTGTGAAGTATCGACTTACTAATCATGGTTAAATCAAGTGGACAAAAAAATATGTCTATAGTGAGGGGAGTGCAACTATCGGGCTATAGTGGAGTGTCCCGGTAGTTAACGAATGTTGGCTAGCTTGGATAATGAGATTAGTCGGTTAGCCTCGAATCGTTGGAGCCCATGATCTATAGGTCCATTAGGTCCCCCTACTAGCTCATATCGGAACAAAGCCTAGAACAAAAAGATAAGAAGCTTTGAATCGTTCAAAATCGGGAAAACGGGTATTATCGTAAATTTCTCATTTTCTAATTTAATTCATAATTAAATTATTGTGTTTGACACAATAATTTAATTATGAATTAAATTAGAAAATGAGAGATGGAGTATTTAAAAGTGTTTTGAATACCATATATATGTATTAGGAATCATATATAATTCATGGCACTAGGTGATAAAGATTAATTGGATTAATCATGTAAAAATTACTTGGAATTGTACAAATTAATTGCCTAGAAATCAATTTCAATTTTGAATTGAAATAGGAATGAATTGCAAGCTGAAAATTGAGAATTTAGATTCAATTTTAAGTGGATTTAGTGGCATTCCCACTCTTGCATGTTGGTGCATAGTGGAAAACAACACAACCATGCACTAGTTGCATGTGTTGTGAATTAAACACCTAGAATCCACTTTGAGTTGCAATTTCACCATGTGTCTAGTGTCATGAGGCTTCTCTTTGCATGGAAGATGTCTATATAAGGAGTATGAATCAGATTCAAAGGAAGTAGAGCCATTTTCCATATTGTTATGCTGCTGGATTTTGGTCTCAAACTCACTCATCTCCATATATCTCTCTAGTGCTTGAACCTTCAAGCATTCCCTTCCCATTCCCTATCTCTATAGACTCCCACAAGTCGTTCTTGGCCCGAAGAATAGTAGGGAAGACACTAGAGGTGGTCCACACACCGTTCGTGATCAAAGGAATCAAAGGGAGTTGTTGAATCGGTCTCCAAAAGGTTGGTAAAAATTCTGCTCTCTCCTTACGGTATTTGGACAGCATGTTTTCATTTTCTAAAATTGATGTAGTTAAGTGCCTCCGATCCTAAAATTGCGTCCGCATGTGTTATATGAACACCTTTAGTCCAAACCACCTAAAGAACTCTCATTGGGCCGAACTTTGAGTTCCTAACTCTCCAAAAACTCAAACGGAGCAAAGCCTGGACCAAGTTCGTCCAAACAATATGACAAACTCTCAGTGGGACGAACTTTTGGTTCCGAGCTCTCAAATACTGAAAAGGGAGCAAAGTTTTTCCCATGTGTCGTCCAAACCACCTAAAGAACTCTCATTGGATTGAAGTTTGAGTTCCTAACTCTCCAAAAACTCAAACAGAGCAAAGTTTGGACCATGTTTGTCAAAACCATATGAAAAACTCTCATTGGGACGAACTTTGGGTTCCGTGCTCTCAAATACTGAAACGGAGCAAAGTTTGGACCATCTGTCGTCGTACCACTTAAAGAACTCTCATCGGGCCGAACTTTGAGTTCCGAGCTCCCTGTTGGGATTGGTGTCCTAAAACTCATAGATAGTGAATGTTAAACGAATTATATACTTATTCGATAAAGGCGTTATCGAGATTAATTCAGTAAAGTTATTACTGAATAAAGTAAATTGCACATATAATAACCCAAATCCAATAAACTAAGATCCATGGCTATAGGATGAACACTTGAGCTTTATGTAGAGACATAAAAGTGGATCAAGCTTGAGTAATAGCCAAAACGGTCTATAGTATAGGGATAGGGTTGGGTACCTTATTCTGGGGACACTATGAGACGCGGCCGGCTTTATAGATGGTATAGACGATGTGATCCTAAATCGTCCATGTAGAGACATGCGAGTGGGGGCGTCATATGCAATGAGTTTGCATAAGACCAGGACCGAGAAATAAGTCGCTCTCGCTTTATAACACCGTTTACTGATGAGACTGACTATTTCATATGATGACCTAGGTAACTCGATCTTAATCTTGAGCTATCTATGAACTCCTGTTTATTCGGGCTTATCCTTAGATCTGCATAGGTGAGAGTGGCTCAGTATCGCCGACTCAATAAGCCTCCCATTTCAGGGATAGGAACGGGTAGATAGCTGGGGACATAGTCGTGCAAGAAGGAATTCACTCCTACCCGAATTAAGGATAGTAGAGAGGTTGTTCCCTTAAGTGCTGACTCCAGGGCTTGAACAAAGGGATCCCGCCCTCTCATTGGCCCGAGAGGGACTCGGTTTATTGGTTGGACCATAAACCAATTGTTCATTAGAGGATCAGTGGGACTTAAGGAACTAGAAGTACTATAGGGGTAAAACGGGCTTTTGACCTAGCTATAGCTAAGAACAACCTGTGAAGGATCGACTTACTAATCATGGTTAAATCAAGTGGACAAAAAAATATGTCTATAGTGAGGGGAGTGCAACAATCGAGCTATAGTGGAGTGTCCCGGTAGTTAACGAATGTTGGCTAGCTTGGATAATGAGATTAGTCGGTTAGCCTCGAATCGTTGGAGCCCATGATCTATAGGTCCATTAGGTCCCCCTACTAGCTCATATTGGAACAAAGCCAAGAACAAAAAGATAAGAAGCTTTGAATCGTTCAAAATCGGGAAAACGAGTATTATCGTAAATTGTGTTTGACAAAATAATTTAATTATGAATTAAATAAGAAAATGAGAGATGGAGTATTTAAAAGTGTTTTGAATACCATATATATGTATTAGGAATCATATATAATTCATGGCACTAGGTGATAAAGATTAATTGGATTAATCATGTAAAAATTACTTGGAATTGTACAAATTAATTGCCTAGAAATCAATTTCAATTTTGAATTGAAATAGGAATGAATTGCAAGCTGAAAATTGAGAATGTAGATTCAATTTTAAGTGGATTTAGTTGCATTCCCACTCTTGCATGTTGATGCATAGTGGAAAACAACACAACCATGCACTAGTTGCATGTGTTGTGAATTAAACACCTAGAATCCACTTTGAGTTGCAATTTCACCATGTGTCTAGTGTCATGAGGCTTCTCTTTGCATGGAAGATGTCTATATAAGGAGTATGAATCAGATTCAAAGGAAGTAGAGCCATTTTCCATATTGTTATGCTGCTGGATTTTGGTCTCAAACTCACTCATCTCCATATATCTCTCTAGTGCTTGAACCTTCAAGCATTCCCTTCCCATTCCCTATCTCTATAGACTCCCACAAGTCGTTCTTGGCCCGGAGAATAGTAGGGAAGACAATAGAGGTGGTCCACACACCGTTCGTGATCAAAGGAATCAAAGGGAGTTGTTGAATCGGTCTCCAAAAGGTTGGTAAAAATTCTGCTCTCACCTTACGGTATTTGGACAGCATGTTTTCATTTTCTAAAATTGATGTAGTTAAGTGCCTCCGATCCTAAAATTGCTTCCGCATGTGTTATATGAACACCTTCAATTGGTATCAGAGCATGATTAAGGCACCTAACATGCATTAATTTTAGTTTGGTGGGTAGCTTTTCATATGATGAAACTGTGTAAAAACTAAAGAAAATTGGTTTTGGGATTGATTTTAATTTTCAGTCAATTCGTTGGAATTAATTGTAATTGCCTACATGTTTATGGGCTTTAATGTGTTCATATGGAGTCTGTAAAATTTGAGAGTCAATAGAGTCCATTTAGGCCGTCAATTTGAAGAAATTCGGAGACTGCTCGCTGCTGGCCGAAAATTCCAGCATGTTGTTTTTTTAGTTCCAGCTCAAGTACGTTCTTCACGTAACGTTAAAATGGTCCGGTTCAAGCAATCCAAAGGTGGTTCGGGTCGGTTCGAATGGTTCGGAAGCGGTCCAAGCCCTATTTGAAATTATTATTGTAATAATTTTAGTTTTTTTTTGCTTGATTAAAAATCCCAAAACCAATTCACTTTAGTAAATTTAATTAATTATGCATTATTGAATGTATGTTTTAATTAAATAGTATTTTATGTGCATAATGTATGTCATTTATATTTAAAACCCCACCATAGGAAAGCATGTTCATGCATTTGTTTAATTTGAATAAGTGTTATTTATTAATTCAAATGCATGAGGGAAATTTCATGTTTTATTAATATAAGAGTTGTATTAATTTAGGGAGATTCATGCTTGAATGGTTAATTAAAATTTATTAATTCTTATAATAGTTATAATTATTAAATGATAAAATTAACCAAGCATGAAGCATGAAATTTCATTAGTTTGATTATAAGTGTTATACTCAAATTAGGCTTGTTATGGATTTGTTTTATAATTGTTATAAAAGAGATAGAAATCTAAAATCTATAACAAGATAAAGAGCATGCTCACTTAGGTTAATGAACCTTCAACAATTCGATCAACTTGCATAGTTTAGCTCGATATCTTGTAAAACAACGGTTACGAGAGAACTCATCCGACAAAATGCTGTCTAAGGCTGGAGGTATTTAAGTTGACGGTTTACGGAACACCTCCTACCTGGGCATTGAGTCGGTTCTTGAGTTAAGTTAACTCGAGTTTTATGAGCATGCGTGAGCGGTGTGAGGTTTTATAGTGTTATCACCTAGACATCGTAGTATAAAGAGTTATACAAACCTAGACATAGGTTGTTTCTAAAGGGTGCTTTTCTTATAACTTGAATGATTGATTGTTATATGCTTTAAAACACCATTAGAAAGCATGTTATAGGGTTTATTCATTAAAAGTTATAAGAGTTATAAAAGTTGATGAATAGAAACCGTAAAATCTATAACAAAGAGTTGCATGCTAACATAGGATCTTAGGATCTTGTCATTCTTTAAATGGTTTAAAATGAAATAGACCTAAGATCGCCTTTTTCTAATAGGATTAGAAATATGTCTTACTTAGTTTTTAAAATAGTTTTAAAATTCGAGTAAGTAGGACATAAGACCTTGGTTATAAGGGAACTCTCCCGGCAAATGGTTCGGAACCTGAGTTGAATTAACCATAGTCTTACTAGCATGCAATGTCACTAGGTTATTAAAAGTGTTTAATCACCTAGACATTTAGTGTAAAGACCTTGGTTAATAAGGCATAGACTTAGATAGATTCATTTAGCCGGAATTTACCTAAGTAATAAGACCCTAAAACTTTACAACACTTTAGTGGGAGGAAAAGTATAGAAACGAAATATTCATATTAAGTTTCTACTCTCACGTCTCCCTGAGTTCACACCGTGAGATCCATGCTTGGCCTCGAGGCGCCCTGGGAGCGTCCCCCTACGGATGGTGTTTGCATGGGTTAATATCAAGGTGAATGGGGAAAGTGTTCATAGTAAGTGGGAGAAGGAAACATGTCAAACGTATCCTGCGGTCTCCATCATTAGGTTGCACCGTGAGATTCCTATGTGCTGCCTGCGAGTCGCCCTGGGAGCGATCACCCTACGGAGGGCTTGCGCATGGGATTCAGAACAACGCAAACTCCAGAAATGGATAGGGTTTCCTAGGGCCATTCCCAACATTAGCTCTTCCCTACGGTGGCATTGTTGGGGCCGTCCTCTGCGATCTGAAAATGATGGGTAACACTTACAAGATGGTCTTGACCAAATTAACGTTACCTAATAACTATTGGAGTAAGAGTTATTCTGGGAATAGTATTTGGCCGAGATTGTCTCGATTCAGAGGAGGAGTAGCTGACTGCCCTACGGTAGCGGTTATTCTAAACCCCTGAAGTATCGTTGCAAAATAAATCAATTGTATATATGGGTCGATGATTGCTCTTGCTACATCTGATTGGATAAATGTCATTAATGGGTTTAGTGCATGTTTCTAATAGAGATTAATTTGTTTGTTTCAGCAATATGTCGAAAAACGTATGTGCTTTGTCAAATGCCAAATTAAACGGTTTAGTACATACGACTAAGAATACTTGCTTAAACGCTAAACACGTGGCAAAGAATTTAGGTTTGGTCTCAACTGAGGAATGTCCTCAAACTAACTGCATAGCCAAGAAAAACATGATCCACGACTCTAAATGCGATTTATTAGTCTTGGAAACGTGTTTAGTGGAAAACGACGATTCTGCCTGGATACTCGATTCAGGTGCCACTAATCACGTATGTTCTTCATTTCAAGGAATGAGTTCCTGGCAACAACTAATAGCTGGAGAGATGACTCTTAAAGTTGGAACAGGAGAAGTCATCTCGGCTGTTGCAGTGGGAGACGTAAAATTATTCTTCACCAAGGAACGTTACATGATATTAGATAATGTGTACATAGTTCCGAAAATTAAAAGAAATTTGATTTCTTTATCTTGTTTATTAGAACAAGGTTACTCAATTTCTTTTTCTGTTAATGAAGCGTTCATAACTAAAAGAGGTATTGATGTTTGCTCTGTAAACTTGAAGAATAAATTGTATGTTTTGAGACCAATTGAGTCTAAAGCTATTTTAAATCACGACATGTTTAAAACCGCTGAGACTCAACCTAAAAAGCGAAGAGTTTCTCAAGATACCTATCTCTGGCACTTGAGGTTAGGCCATATCAACCTCAATAGGATTGGGAGATTGGTCAATAGTGGACTTCTAAACAAGTTAGAAGATGACTCGTTGCCTCCTTGTGAGTCATGCCTTGTGGGCAAGATGACAAAACAACCTTTTACCGAAAAAGGTTATCGTGCCAAAGAGCCCCTAGAGCTCATTCATTCGGACCTCTGTGGACCAATGAACATTAGAGCTCGAGGAGGGTACGAATATTTCATCAGTTTCATTGATGATTATTCGAGGTATGGCTATCTCTACCTAATGCATCATAAGTCCGAGGCTTTTGAAAAGTTCAAAGAGTACAAGGCTGAGGTTGAGAACCTATTAGGTAAGACGATAAAAACACTTCGATCCGATCGAGGTGGAGAGTATATGGACTCAAGTTTTCAAGACTATTTGATAGAGCATGGAATTACGTCCCAACTCTCAGCCCCTGGTACACCTCAGCAAAACGGTGTATCAGAAAGGAGAAACAGAACCTTGTTGGACATGGTTCGTTCTGAAGGGAATAAAAGTCCCCACGCAGCGGAAGCGCATCGATTGGACCTTACGCCGTATATTAATTAACATTAAAATACCGTTACGAAAACTCAAACAAACTTTAAACACTCTTTAAAGTTGCTGGAAAATCAGTTTAAACATGCTTAAAAATAAATCTAAATTTATTTTCATGCTTTTCTAAAGAAAAGGGGAAGAACCGTTACAAACCTCCGTTGTAGACTTGACCGTTCGTCGCCAACGATGCTCCAACGAACAAAACGCAGCAGCCTCCTTTGTCTTGTGATCGCTGGAAAATTCTTCTTGAATGACACAATAACCACAAAGGTTACACCGGTATGTCTCTAAGTCTAGGAGGCAAAAGACTTGTGGGAGTCTTTCTCTAAGAGGGAGGCTAGAGAGAATTCTAGGTCTTGTCTTTGAGAGTCTAAGAGCAAGAGCAAGAATGTCAAGTGTCCTAGACCAATTAGGTCTAGTGTTCTATTTATAGAAGAGAGGCCATGAATAAAATATTCAATTAAATCAATCTTTTCCAAAATTGATTTAATCTTATTCCTTAATTAATCAATCATGATCAATCAATTCCACAATTGATTAATCTTTTCCACAAATGACTAATTACTTCCATAAGTGATTAGATCATTTCCATAAATGATTAATCACTTCCTTAAGTGATTAATTATTTCCATAATTGATTAATTCCCACCAATTAAATATCACATATTTAATTTCCGGCCTAGAATTAATTAATTTGCCCAAACACATTTTAGGCCTTAAATTAATTAATTCATTATTTGAACTCTTTTAAACTTCCATAAATTTATATTTGAATTTCTTCAAATATTAATTTCTCTCATAATAATATATCAATATATATTATATTTGTTTCCCTTAGTAAATTGAACATTTTCAATTTACATTTATTACTTAGTTGCCTCAAATTACTTTATGAGCTACCAGTGGGACCTAATGGACCTGCAGATCAGAAGCTCCAACGATGTGAGATTAATTGGTCAAACTCATTAACCACATTAATCAATATTCGTTAACTGTGTGTTCATTCCACTATAGACTCACGGTTGCACTCTTCTCACTGCAGACATATTTTCTATGTCCACGGATATAGACCAATATCGACTAGTTAGTCCTTCACGAGTGTCCGTAACACCAGCTGGGTCAAATTACCGTTTTACCCCTGGGTTACCTCTATTTCCTTAAGTACCAATTCTCCTCTAATGAACAACCTGTTTGTGGTCCAACCATCAAACAGAAAACCCTCTCGTGCCATTGAGAGGGTAGGGCCCTTTGTTCAAGACTCGGAGTAACCACTTAAGGGAACACTCATCTGCTTCCCTAAAGTCGGGAAGGAGTGAATTCCATCTTGTACGATTATGTTCCCATCTCCCCATTCGGTCTTGTCCCCAAAGTGGTAGGCTTATTGAGTCGGCGTATTGGCCACTCTCACCCATACAAATCAAAGGACAATCTCTCATGAGCAGGAGTCCATAATCAACTCAGGATTAAGACTAAGTTGTCTAGGTCGTCCTAGTGAAATAGAAAACCAACTAGTTAACGGTGTTATAACCAGTGGTTACTATTTCGCGGTCCGGTCTTATGCAAACTCATTGCATAGGATACCCCCACTCGCATGTCTCCTACACGAACGCGTTGGATCGCAGCGTTTGTATCAAATACAAAGTGGGCCGTATCCATAGTGTCACCAGGATAAGGCACCCAGTCTTATCCCTATACTATAGACCCTTTAGGCTGTTTCTTGAACAATGATCCCATATGTCGCTACATATAGTTCAAGACTCATATTACAGCCTTGGATGTCTAGTTTATTGGATTAGGGTTATTATTAGGCAAAGACAAATATAAAATAACTAATAACAATTAATAAAAAACATATCAATATTATTTCATTAATATCCGGTCAACGGTTACATTCACTATCTACGAGTTTTAGGGCATAAAACCCAACACGTTCGATGATGAGTTATGCTCAGTTGCCTAACTCGTTTTGGGGATATGCAGTAGAAACTGCGGTTTATATCTTGAACGTAGTTCCATTAAAGAGTGTTTCTGAAACACCGTTTGAGCTCTGGAAAGGTCGTAAAGCTAGTTTACGACATTTCAGAATTTGGGGATGCCCTGCATACGTGCTAGATGCAAACCTAAAGAAATTGGAGCCTCGTTCTAGATTTTGCCTATTTGTAGGCTATCCCAAAGAAACGAGAGGTGGATACTTCTTCGTTCCTGAGGAAAATAAAGTACTTGTATCGACAAATGCTACATTCCTAGAAGAAGACCACCTCAGAGAACACAAGCCACGAAGTAAAGTCGTATCAAGTGAACTATCTAACGAAGCTACCGAAACATCAACAATAGTTGTTGATGATGCTGGCACCTCGAGTCAATCACGTCCTTCTCAAGAAATAAGAGAACCTCGACGTAGTGGGAGGGTTGTTAGACGACCTGATCGCTATTTGGGTTTAACTGAAACTCCAGTCGTCATACCTCATGACGGAATCGAGGATCCATTAACCTTTAAACAGGCAATGGATGATGTTGACAAGAACGAGTGGATTAAAGCCATGGACTTGGAAATCGAGTCCATGCATTTTAATTCAGTATGGGATCTTGTAGATCAACCTGAAGGGGTTAGACCCATAGGGTGTAAATGGATTTACAAGAGAAAACGAGATGCTGCTGGAAAGGTACAGACCTTTAAGGCACCACTTGTGGCAAAGGGTTTTACCCAGCGGGAGGGGATTGACTATGAAGAAACCTTCTCCCCTGTTGCCATGTTGAAGTCTATCAGGATACTTCTATCCATCGCCACGTTTTACAATTACGAAATATGGCAAATGGATGTCAAGACTGCCTTTCTGAACGGCAATCTTGAAGAAAGTATCTACATGTCTCAGCAAGAAGGGTTCATTGCTCAGGATCAAGAGCAAAAAGTTTGCAAGCTTAAACGATCCATTTATGGATTAAAACAAGCGTCTAGATCCTGGAATATGAGATTTGATACTGCGATCAAATCTTATGGCTTTGAACAAAACGTTGATGAACCTTGTGTTTACAAAAGGATCATCAACAGCTCCGTAGCTTTCTTAGTACTGTATGTGGATGATATCCTACTCATTGGGAATGATGTAGGTTATCTAACTGACATTAAACTATGGCTAGCAACTCAATTCCAAATGAAAGATTTGGGTGAGGCACAATTTGTTCTAGGGATCCAAATTGTTCGAAACCGAAAGAACAAAACACTAGCCCTGTCTCAAGCGTCTTATATCGACAAATTATTAGTTAGATATAAAATGCAAAATTCCAAGAAAGGACTATTACCTTTCAGGCACGGAATTAACTTGTCTAAGGAACAGTGTCCTCAGACACCTCAAGAAGTTGAGGACATGAGACGTTTTCCCTATGCCTCTGCAGTAGGTAGCCTAATGTATGCCATGTTGTGTACAAGGCCTGACATTTGTTATGCAGTAGGGATTGTCAGTAGATATCAATCAAATCCAGGATTCGATCACTAGACAGCCGTTAAAAATATCCTCAAATATCTAAGGAGAACGAGGGACTATATGCTCGTGTATGGTTCGAAGGATTTGATCCTTACAGGATACACTGATTCTGACTTTCAAACCGATAAAGATTTGAGGAAATCTACATCGGGGTCAGTATTCACTCTAAATGGAGGAGCAATAGTATGGCGTAGCATCAAGCAAGGATGCATTCCAGACTCGACCATGGAGGCCGAATATGTAGTCGCTTGCGAAGCAGCAAAAGAGGCAGTATGGCTCAGGAAGTTCCTAACTGACTTGGAAGTCATTCCGAATATGCATCTGCCTATCACCTTGTATTGTGATAATAGCGGCGCAGTTGCAAACTCAAAGGAACCTCGCAGCCATAAGAGAGGCAAGCACATCGAAAGGAAATACCATCTCATCAGGGAGATTGTGCACCGAGGAGACGTGATCGTCACGAAGATAGCGTCGGAGCACAACATTGCTGATCCATTCACGAAGGCTCTCACGGCTAAAGTGTTCGAGAGTAATCTAGAAGGTCTAGGTCTGCGAGAAATGTACGAGAAATAATCTAGGTCAAGTGGGAGAATTGTAACCGGTATATCGATGCCTCAGTATACTGGGTATTTAGATGCCCTAGTTTATTGTATTTTTACTTTGTTATTAATACAAGTATTTATTCACCCACTGCTGTTATAGATTATAGTACATCCCACTAAACTAGAGTTTTAGTTCAACTGGGAGATTGTTGGGATTGGTGTCCTAAAACTCGTAGATAGTGAATGTTAAACGAATTATATACTTATTCGATAAAGGCGTTATCGAGATTAATTCAGTAAAGTTATTACTGAATAAAGTAAATTGCACATATAATAACCCAAATCCAATAAACTAAGATCCATGGCTATAGGATAAACACTTGAGCTTTATGTAGAGACATAAAAGTGGATCAAGCTTGAGTAATAGCCAAAACGGTCTATAGTATAGGGATAGGGTTGGGTACCTTATTCTGGGGACACTATGAGACGCGGCCCGCTTTATAGATGGTATAGACGATGTGATCCTAAATCGTCCATGTAGAGACATGCGAGTGGGGGCGTCATATGCAATGAGTTGGCATAAGACCAGGACCGAGAAATAAGTCGCTCTCGCTTTATAACACCGTTTACTGATGAGACTGACTATTTCATATGATGACCTAGGTAACTCGATCTTAATCCTGAGCTATCTATGAACTCCTGTTTATTCGGGCTTATCCTTAGATCTGCATAGGTGAGAGTGGCTTAGTATCGCCGACTCAATAAGCCTCCCATTTCAGGGATAGGAACGGGTAGATAGCTGGGGACATAGTCGTGCAAGAAGGAATTCACTCCTACCCGAATTAAGGATAGTAGAGAGGTTGTTCCCTTAAGTGCTGACTCCAGGGCTTGAACAAAGGGATCCCGCCCTCTCATTGGCCCGAGAGGGACTCGGTTTATTGGTTGGACCATAAACCAATTGTTCATTAGAGGATCAGTGGGACTTAAGGAACTAGAAGTACTATAGGGGTAAAACGGGCTTTTGACCTAGCTATAGCTACGAACAACCTGTGAAGGATCGACTTACTAATCATGGTTAAATCAAGTGGACAAAAAAATATGTCTATAGTGAGGGGAGTGCAACAATCGAGCTATAGTGGAGTGTCCCGGTAGTTAACGAATGTTGGCTAGCTTGGATAATGAGATTAGTCGGTTAGCCTCGAATCGTTGGAGCCCATGATCTATAGGTCCATTAGGTCCCCCTACTAGCTCATATTGGAACAAAGCCTAGAACAAAAAGATAAGAAGCTTTGAATCGTTCAAAATCGGGAAAACGAGTATTATCGTAAATTGTGTTTGACACAATAATTTAATTATGAATTAAATTAGAAAATGAGAGATGGAGTATTTAAAAGTGTTTTGAATACCATATATATGTATTAGGAATCATATATAATTCATGGCACTAGGTGATAAAGATTAATTGGATTAATCATGTAAAAATTACTTGGAATTGTACAAATTAATTGCCTAGAAATCAATTTCAATTTTGAATTGAAATAGGAATGAATTGCAAGCTGAAAATTGAGAATGTAGATTCAATTTTAAGTGGATTTAGTGGTATTCCCACTCTTGCATGTTGATGCATAGTGGAAAACAACACAACCATGCACTAGTTACATGTGTTGTGAATTAAACACCTAGAATCCACTTTGAGTTGCAATTTCACCATGTGTCTAGTGTCATGAGGCTTCTCTTTGCATGGAAGATGTCTATATAAGGAGTATGAATTAGATTCAAAGGAAGTAGAGCCATTTTCCATATTGTTATGCTGCTGGATTTTGGTCTCAAACTCACTCATCTCCATATATCTCTCTAGTGCTTGAACCTTCAAGCATTCCCTTCCCATTCCCTATCTCTATTGACTCCCACAAGTCGTTCTTGGCCCGGAGAATAGTAGGGAAGACACTAGAGGTGGTCCACACACCGTTCGTGATCAAAGGAATCAAAGGGAGTTGTTGAATCGGTCTCCAAAAGGTTGGTAAGAATTCTGCTCTCACCTTACGGTATTTGGACAGCATGTTTTCATTTTCTAAAATTGATGTAGTTAAGTGCCTCCGATCCTAAAATTGTTTCCGCATGTGTTATATGAACACCTTCACTCCCAAATACTGAAACGGAGAGAAGTTTGGACCATGTGTTGTCCAAACCACCTAACGAACTCTCATTGCGTCGAAGTTTTAGTTCCTAACTCTCCAAAAACTCAAACGAAGCAATGTTTGGACCAAGTTCGTCCAAACCATATGAAAAACTCTCAGTGGGACGAACTTTTGGTTCCGAGCTCCCAAATACTGAAACGGAGCAAAGTTTGGACCATGTGTCGTCCAAACCACCTAAAGAACTCTCATCGGGCCGAACTTTGCGTTCCTAACTCTCCAAAAACTCCAACGAAGCAAAGTTTTGACCAAGTTCGTCCAAACCATATGAAAATCTCTCATCAGAACGAACTTTGGGTTCCGACCTATCAAAAACTGAAACGGAGCAAAGTTTGGACCACGTGTCGCCCAAACCACCTAAAGAACTCTCATTGGGCCGAACTTTGAGTTCCTACCTCTCCAAAAACTCAAACGAAGTAAAGTTTGGACCAAGTTCGTCGAAACCATATGAAAAACTCTCATTGGGACGAACTTTGGGTTCCGAGCTCTCAAATATTGAAACGGATATAAGTTTGGACCATGTGTCGTCCAAACCACCTAAAGAACTCTCATTGGGCTGAACTTTGAGTTCCTAACTCTCCAAAAACTCAAACGGAGCAAAGCCTGGACCAAGTTCGTCCAAACAATATGACAAACTCTCAGTGGGACGAACTTTTGGTTCCGAGCTCTCAAATACTGAAACGGAGCAAAGTTTTTACCATGTGTCGTCCAAACCACCTAAAGAACTCTCATTGGATTGAAGTTTGTGTAAACCCGAGACTTCTCTAGGATCATTTTCTCTTGTCATCTATTGTGGAAGTTGGACCTAAGTTGTGCTGTTTCATTGTTGAAGGAAAATGGCAAGCTTTTAGTTCAAGTTGTTTTTTTTATAACTTTGGAGTTTTTTAAAAAACAAAAAAGAGAAAATGAAAGGAAAAGGAAAAAAAAAAGAAAAGAAAAGAAAAAGAAAAGGAAAAGGGAAAAAGGAAAAAGAAAAGAAAAAAGAAAGAAAAAGAAAGCAAATGGAAATGGCCAGCATTAAAAACCCACCACCGACTACAATTTTCATCAGCCTATTTCCATCTCATTTCTCATCCTTTTCCATTGAAACTTTCAGAGCACTTTAAGGAGGGAGTGAAGGAGGAGGAAGAAGAAGAATTTCTTTGTTTGAGGTTGAAGAAGATAGGGAAAAGCTCATGCAAAGCCAGCCATTGCAGAATCTGTGTTCAACCTGTCAACCTCTAGTGTTTTAGTCGGTTTGAGCTACACAGAAGGGATCAAGAGGTGAGGTTTGATTTTCTTGAAATTTAGTTCATTTTCTAAAAAATTTCATGAAGGAAGCTTGACCTAAATCGTATGAGAAGTTGATGGTTTTTGGAATGGAAAACAGAGCACAGGATTTTCGAGCAAAGCAGGAGGATCTCTGGTTTTCTCTGATGTTTTGAGCATTATGGGGTCTAAAAGTTGAATCAGAAGATCTATTTGGTATGGTTGGAAAGCGTATTCAATTATCTACAACTTTCATGAAGAATTCGTGAGCCAAAGATGACTTGAAGTAGGTTTAATTTCAGGAGGAAGATAAAGGGTAACAGAGAAGCTCGAATCTGTGTTGTCTGATTTCGGGGCATTTCTGGACAAATTGGTAGGGAATCTCGTTTTCATTTCCAGGTAAGTTGTAGGGTGTTCGAAAATGAAGAGTTTGATGTGTATTTCATTAATTTCGGTTAAGTATTGAGGAAGTTATGGGTGTTGAAAGTTAGGGTATAGAATCTGGAAAAACCGGGGAACTAGCTAAGACAGTGAGTGACAAAATGAATTTCGAAAATGGTTTCCAACGGTTGTACATGTTTAGAAGTTTTATACGCTTTTCTATGAATGATACATGATTCTATGAACGGTTTCAAGCATAAGTTTTGAGCTTAGATTTTCTAACGAGGTTTATATACGAGCACGTGGCTAATGACTTTATGAAAAGTAGCTGAAATGATATCCTTTAAAGTAAAGTATGTGTTAGCAAGTATTGTTTAATGATTTAAAGTTTTTCACGAGCAAACTGAGTAAGCTTGAGTTTTACGAAAGATAACGATAAGCAGGCATGTTTTAATCTTTTCATGTGATTTTGTGAGATTTCTATTGACTACATGACTGAGATATTGAGCCCGAGGCTATATGGTACCGTGTGCACACAGGTTATATTCCGTTGTCGACGTTGAGTGTACTCCGTGACAACGATGCTGTCGTGAGTGCTGGGCGGGCCCCACTACGACAAAGACGATGGGAGTGCTGGGCGGGCCCCACTACATCGTAGGATTAGTAAACGTTAGTTGTACTGGGCGTGCCCTACACAACGTAGATCGGTCATGTTAGTTAAAACGTTTGATGTATTTCATATGTCTTGCTAGATTTTTAATGACGAACTTGCAAGATATTTTAGAAAGCCTTTTTCATTACACGTTTATGTTAAACGCTTTGATTGAGCATATTTATACGTTTAAAGGTTTATCACGTGTTTGACTTCCGGATTTAGAGTTTTAAAGTTAGTCACTCACTGGGCTTCGTAGCTCATCCTTTCAAAATGTTTTTCCACTTTCAGGTAGAGATCGAGCTCCCGGTGCCTGATACACTGCCAACGTCTGCTGAAAGTTTTAGATCAAGCTCCAGTACGTGGTTGGAGTTGTATATTGAGTACGTTCATATTGTAAATGTTTTGTAAGGGTTGTATAATATCGTCCTAGAGGTCGTGGATGTATAACCCTAGTTGTATATGTTTTGGTCGTGATATCTATATCAGGTTACTTTCCAAACCAGGTTATGTCAGGGCTGCACCATGTGTATGTTGAAAGGTTTCCGTGGATTCCGCTGTGTGGTGTTTCATATAGAATGTTGTATATCTATGATTAGTATGTTTATCAGGTTCAACGTTTCAGTAGGGTCAACAGGGATCGTTAGAGGTGACGATGTCTGTTGGCTTCACGCCGTCTTTCGGGCTAAGCTAGCAGGTGGTCCGGGAGGGGGTGTGACAGTTTGAGTTCCTAACTCTCTGAAAACTCAAACAGAGCAAAGTTTGGACCAAGTTTGTCCAAACCATATGAAAAACTCTCATTGGGACGAACTTTGGGTTCCGAGCTCCCAAATACTGAAACGGAGAGAAGTTTGGACCATGTGTCGTCCAAACCACCTAACGAACTCTCATTGCGTTGAAGTTTGAGTTCCTAACTCTCCAAAAACTCAAACGAAGCAATGTTTGGACCAAGTTCGTCCAAACCATATGAAAAACTCTCAGTGGGACGAACTTTTGGTTCCGAGCTCCCAAATACTGAAACGGAGCAAAGTTTGGACCATGTGTCGTCCAAACAACCTAAAGAACTCTCATCGGGCCGAACTTTGCGTTCCTAACTCTCCAAAAACTCAAACGGAGCAAAGTTTTGACCAAGTTCGTCCAAACCATATGAAAAAACTCTCATCAGAAAAAACTTTGGGTTCCGACCTATCAAAAACTGAAACGGAGCAAAGTTTAGACCATGTGTCGCCGAAACCACCTAAAGAACTCTCATTGGGCCAAACTTTGAGTTCCTACCTCTCCAAAAACTCAAACGGAGCAAAGTTTTAACCATGTTCGTCCAAACCATATGAAAAACTCTCATTGGGACGAACTTTGGGTTCCGAGCTCTCAAATACTGAAACGGAGCAAAGTTTGGACTTTGTGTCGTTCAAACCACCTAAAGAACTCTCATTGGGCCGAACTTTGAGTTCCTACCTCTCCAAAAACTCAAACAGAGCAAAGTCTGGACCAAGTTCGTCCAAACGATATGACCAACTCTCAGTGGGACGAACTTTTGGTTCCGAGCTCTCAAATACTGAATGGAGCAAAGTTTGGACCATGTGTCGTCCAAACCACCTAAAGAACTCTCATTGGTCCGAACTTTGAGTTCCTAACTCTCAAAAAACTCAAACGGAGCAAAGTTTGGACCAAGTTCGTCCAAACAATATGAAAAACTCTCATTGGGACGAACTTTGGGTTCTGAGTTCTCAATTACTGAAACGGAGCACTGTTTGGACCATGTTTCGTCCAATCCACCTAAAGAACTCTTATTGGGATGAACTTTGAGTTCCTAATTCTCCAAAAACTCTAACAGAGCAAAGTTTGGACCAAGTTCGTCCAAACCATATGAATAACTCTCATTGGGACAAACTTTGGGTTCCGAGCTCGCAAATACTGAAACGGAGCAAAGTTTGGACCATGTGTCGTCCAAACCACCTAAAGAACTCTCAATTGGCCAAACTTTGAGTTCCTAACTCTCCAAAAACTCAAATGGAGCAAAGTTTTTACCAAGTTCGTCCAAACCATATGAAAAACTCTCATCAGGACGAACTTTGGGTTCCGAGCTCTAAAAAACTGAAACGGAGCAAAGTTTGGACCATGTGTCGCCCAAACCAACTAAAGAACTCTCATTGCGCCGAACTTTGAGTTCCTACCTCTCCAAAAACTCAAACGAAGAAAAGTTTGGACCAAGTTCGTCCAAACCATATGAAAAACTCTCATTGGGACAAACTTTGGGTTCCGAGCTCTCCCATATTGAAACGGAGAAAAGTTTGGACCATGTGTCGTCCAAACTGAAGGGATAAAAGCCCTTTCGCAGCGGAAACGTACAGAACCTTAACTCAATTTTAATTTGAACTAAAATACCAATACGTTTGCAAATAAAAACACAGCAGTAAACATAATTTAACATGCTGAATTTTAATTATAAAACATGCTAAAACTCATTAGGAAAAATCTAGATCTAATCTCATCTAATTTGGATCCTATTGATCCTAGATCAAGGAAAAACATACCTTTGTAGAAATTCTCGATTAACTTCACCAAAACTCCCAGAAACTCGCCAAAAACCAGCAGCAAAGAGACCTTGATTTCGTTGTAAAATCGTCACGAACACCACCACCAAAGATCCACCAGTATTCTCTTGAAGGTTGCGCGTTAGGGGCTTGTGGGAGCACAATCTCTAAGGGTTCTATGGAAAAATTTCTCTGTATTCTTTTTGGGAGAGAATTGCATAGAGCTTTCTTAGAATTGGAGAGGTTGAGAGAGTTCTGCGTAAGATTTCAGAGAGAGCCTAATTGAATGATGGAGAGCATACCGTAAAATGCACAAGTACTCCCTTAAAACCCTCCCATTCACGCAAGTTTGAGGAAAAAAGGGAGCACACGTTCCCATCAGTTACCCTAACTGATGGGAAATAATTTAATTAATAATATTAATTAAACCTTTAATTAAATTAACTATTAATTTAATTAAACAACATTTGCATAAACATATTTATACAAAATAAACTCCATTTATCCTATAGTTTTAATATAGCTGAATTAAATCAAATTTAATTAAAATTAAAACCAAATTATTAATTAATTCACCAATTAATTAATATCACAATTAAATATCATATATTTAATTATATATATATCTCTCAAATTAACTATAGAATTAATATACATCATATGTGTATTAATTATAACCTATAGTTTTTAATATGAATCCAATTCATATTTAAACTTAATATTCGAACCACTTCGAATATTCAAATCACCCTTAGAAATTTACCTCAACGCCCTTATAGAGCTACCGGTGGGACCTGATGGACCTACAGATCAGAAGCTCCAACGATATGAGATTAATTGGCTAAACTCATTAACCAAGTTAATCAATATTCGTTAACTGTGGTTCACTCCACTATAGAACCACAGTTGCACTCTTCTCACTGCAGATATATTTCTGTGTCCACGGATATCGACCATCAACAGCAAGTTAGCCCTTCACGTGTGTTCGTACCCCAGCTAGGTCAAATTACCGTTTTACCCCTGGGCTACCTCTTGGTCCTTAAGTACCAGTGCTCCTCTAATGAACAACCTGTTTGAGGTCCAACCAACAAACAGAAATCCCTCTCGTGCCATAGAGAGGGTAGGGCCCATTGTTCAAGACCCGAGACACCACTTAAGGGAACACACCTCTACTTACCCTAAAGTAGGGAAGGAGTGAATTCCTTCTTGTAAGACTATGTTCCCAGCTCCCCACTCGGTCTCGTCCCCAAAATGGTAGGCTTATTGAGTCGGCGAATAGGCCACTCTCACCCGTACAAATCAAAGGACAATCCCTCATGGACAGGAGTCCATAATCCACTCAGGATTAAGGCCAAGTTGCCTAGGTCATCCTAGTGAAATAGAAACCGAACTAACTAACGGTGTTACAGTTAGTGGTTAACTATTTCGCGGTCCGGTCTTTGTGCAAACTCATTGCACAGGATACCCCCACTCGCATGTCTACTTACATGAACGCGTTGGATCAATACGTTTGTATCAATATACAAAGCGGGCCGTATCCATAGTGTCACCAGGATAAGGTATCCAGCCTTATCCCTATACTACAGACCCTTTAGGCTAAAACTTGAACATCGATCCCCGTATGTCCCTACATACTAGTTCAAGCCTCATTCTATTAGCCTTGGATGTTTAGTTTATTGGATTAGGGTTAATAAGACAAGATATAATACAAACATTGAATAATACATCACTTTTATTAATGTTTGGTCAAATGTACATTTACTATCTACGAGTTTTAGGGCATAAAACCCAACAAACTCCCACTTGAACTAAAACTCAAGTTAATGGGGAAGTATATACAAAATAATCCAAAGCTAGAAATGGTAAATGTATGTTGTACATTACATGAAAAGTAAATATACAAAATACAATAAACTAGGGCATCCTTACACCCATTACACATTTCCCACTTGCCCTAGATTACGCTATATACATGTCTCGCAGACCTAGACTTTCTAGATGACCCTCGAACAGTTTAGCCGAGAGGGCCTTCGTAAACAGATCAGCAATGTTGTGCTCTGAAGCGATCTTTGTCACGACCACATCTCCTCTTTGCACAATCTCTCGAATCAGATGATACTTCCTCTCAATATGTTTACCTCGTTTGTGGCTGCGAGGTTCCTTTGAATTGGCTACAGCCCCACTGTTGTCACAGTATAGAGTAATGGGCAAGTTCATGTTTGGAACAACTTCCAAATCAGTCAAGAACTTCCTTAGCCAAACAGCTTCCTTAGCTGCTTCACAAGCTGCTACATACTCAGCCTCCATGGTGGAGTCAGCTATGCATCCTTGCTTTATACTTCTCCAAACTACAGCTCCCCCGTTAAGGGTGAACACTGACCCTGACGTGGATTTCCTAGAATCCTTGTCAGTCTGAAAGTCAGAGTCGGTGTATCTAGTGAGAACTAACTCTTTAGCCCCAAACACCAGCATGTAGTCCCTCGTTCTCCTAAGATACTTGAGGATTCCTTTAACGGCGGTCCAGTGGTCTAACCCTGGATTTGACTGATATCTGCTGACAATCCCTACAGCATAACAGATGTCAGGCCTCGTGCAGAGCATAGCATACATTAAGCTACCCACGGCAGAAGCGTAGGGAATCCGTCTCATATCCTCAACCTCTTGAGGTGTCTTAGGAGACTGTTCCTTAGACAGGTGAACCCCATGCCGGAAAGGCAATAAGCCCTTCTTGGAATTCTGCATCGAATATCGAGCCAACATCTTGTCGATATACGTTGCTTGAGACAGGGCTAGCATTTTGTTCTTTCGATCCCGAATAATCTGGATACCAAGAACATATTGGGCCTCACCCAAATCTTTCATTTGGAATTGGGCCGCTAGCCATTCTTTTACGCCAGACAGATAGCCTACATCATTCCCAATGAGTAGGATGTCGTCAACATAAAGTACAAGGAAAGCTACTTTATTCTTGTTGATTTTCTTGTAAACACAAGGTTCATCAACATTTTGGTCAAAGCCAAAAGACTTGATAGCAGTATCAAATCTAATATTCCAAGATCTGGAGGCCTGTTTCAACCCATAAATGGATCGATTCAGCTTACAAACCTTGTGTTCCTGACCTTGGGTTATGAACCCTTCGGGCTGAGACATAAAAATACTCTCTTCAAGATTGCCATTCAGAAAAGCAGTCTTGACATCCATCTGCCATATTTCATAGTCATAAAACGTGGCAATGGATAAGAGAATTCTTATGGACTTAAGCATAGCAACTGGAGAAAAGGTTTCTTCATAGTCCACCCCTTCTCTTTGGGTATAGCCCTTTGCTACAAGTCTTGCCTTGAAAGTCTGTACTTTCCCAGCAGCATCTCTTTTCCTCTTATAGATCCATTTGCACCCAATGGGTTTAACCCCTTCAGGTGGATCTACAAGTTCCCAAACTTGATTGAAGTACATAGACTCCATCTCAAGGTCCATGGCTTTGGCCCATTCGTCTTTGTCTACGTCATTCATTGCCTGACGATAAGACAATGGATCTTCTACGCCGTCATCAGGCATGACTACTTGTGTTTCCGTTAAACCCAAGTAGCGGTTAGGTTGGATTACAACCCTCCCACTGCGTCGAAGAGGACTAGATTGACGAAAAGAACTGGCTTCTCCAACAACTCTTGTTGAAGGACCTGGTTCATCAACAACCCTTGTTGATCCTTCTGTAGCTTCTCCTAATACTAACTTACTTCGTGGTTTATGATCTCGAATGTGGTCTTCCTCCAAGAAAGTTGCATTTGTCGATACAAATACTTTATTTTCTTGAGGGTCGTAGAAAAGACCACCTCTCGTTTCTTTTGGGTATCCAACAAATTGGCATATTCTTGTACGTGGTTCCAATTTCTTAGGATTCGTCACTAGCACGTGTGCAGGACAACCCCATATACGAAAGTAACGCAAACTAGGTTTACGCCCCCTCCATAACTCAAAAGGAGTTTCAGAAACACTCTTTGAGGGAACGTTGTTAAGAATATGTACTGCAGTCTCTACTGCATACCCCCAAAACGAGCTAGGCAACTGAGCATAGCTCATCATAGAACGAACCATGTCTAACAGGGTTCTATTTCTCCTTTCTGATACACCATTCTGCTGAGGTGTACCAGGTGCTGAGAGTTGGGATTGGATTCCATGTTTTATCATATAGTCCTGGAATCTTTGATCCAGATACTCTCCACCTCGATCTGATCGAAGTGTTTTAATCGTTTGACCTAACAGGTTTTCAACCTCAGTCTTAAACTCTTTAAACTTTTCAAGAGCTTCGGACTTATGGCCCATTAGGTATAAGTAACCGTATCGAGAATAATCATCTATGAAAGAGATGAAATATTCATAACCACCTCGAGCCTTTACATTCATTGGACCACAAAGATCCGAATGTATCAGTTCAAGTGGTTCTTTGGCCCTGTAACCTTTTCCAGTAAAAGGCCTCTTGGTCATTTTACCCTCGAGACACGATTCACAGGGTGGTAAAGATGTATCTTCTAAATCAGTTAGAAGTCCATTTTTAACCAAACGATCGATCCGATCGATGTTAATATGACCAAGACGAAGATGCCAAAGATACGTGTTGTTACTTAAAGGAGAAATCTTTTGCCTTTTGTTTTGAGTTTCGGCCGTTTTAAACATTTCATGACTTAAAATAGCCTTAGTATCAGTAGGTCTTAACACAAATAAATTATTTTCACGCTTAGCTGAACAAATATAAATTCCATTCCGAGAAATATAAGCTTCATTAAGCATGAATGAAATTGAATAACATTGTTCAAGTAAAGCTGAAACAGAAATAAGGTTCCTTTTAATTCTAGGAACCAAGTACAAGTTCTCTAAAATCAAATACTTATTTCTAAAAAATAATTTTGCAGCTCCCACTGCACGAGCTGAAACGACCTCTCCTGTTCCAACCTTGAGAGTCATTTCACCATCTGCCAGCTGTTGGAAATCATTTCCCTAAAAAGATGAGCAAACATGATTAGTGGCTCCCGAATCTAATATCCAGGCAAACTCATCATGTTCTACAAGACAGGTTTCTAAAACCAGTAAATCGAATTTACCTTCTTTTTCTCTCTTCTTCTCAGCGAGGTAACGGGGACAGTTGCGCTTCCAGTGACCATCCACATTGCAGTGGAAGCATCTGCCTTTGTCGGCCACGACCTTGGCCTTGCCCTTACCTTGCACAGCTTGTGCAGGAGCCTTCCCCTTGTCTCCCTTCCTCTTCTGTATTTGCTTCGATGAAGAAGCTTGAGGTACAGATTTAGTCCCTGAGGATGAACCCTTCACGAACTTTTTCTTTGAATGGGCCACATTGGCCTCTCCTTTCACTACGTTTTTGCCCTTGCTTTTCAGCATGGACTCATAAATCTGTAACTCCGAGAGGAGGGTAGTCAGGTTGAACTGAATTTTGTTCATACTCGCATTCGTCCTGAATTGCATATAGCTTGCAGGAAGCGAGTGAAGGATGAACGCAACCTGACTGCGCTCGCAGACTACCCCGCCGTTTGCCTCAGCAATGTTGAACTGGTTAATCATATCCAGGACATGTTCCCGGACAGACTGACCTTCTTGCATCTTGGCGTTGAAGACGTTCTTCAAGGCATCGTGGTGGAGCTGATAGGACGGTAGTCCAAACATCTCCTGCAGGGAATTCATAATCTCCCTGGCAGTTGCCACGTTCTCATAACGCTTGGCCAAGACTTCAGATAAGCTGACCAATATATAGACTTTGACCTTTTCATTGGCCTTCGTCCAGCGTTCATGGGCATCCTTTACTGCCTGAGTGGGAGTGTGAGGGGGAACGGGAGGACATTCCTCCGTTAAGACGAACCTAAGATCCTCTACCATGAGTATGGTATTTAGATTCGATTTCCAAGTTGGAAAATTTTCGCCAGTTAATCTTTCATTCTTAAGCAAGGAAATGATTGAGGAAGACATTGCTGAAAAAAAACAAACAATTGACCGTATTAGTTATCTTTGCCTTAACCCATCACACAAGCAACACAAACAATTGCATTCATCCAATCAATTTTGCAAACAAACAATCAAAGAACCTTAATAAAACTATTGATTGTGTTATGCAACGATGCTTTAGAGGTTTAGAAGAACAGTCACCGAAGGGTGATCAGTTGTTCCTCCTCTAAAATGAGACTCTTCTCAGTTAATCTCTAATCCCAGAATAACTCATATTCCATTAGATTTTAACCACCGTTGTTCGGTCAAGGATTTGTTAACCAATTAACTCCTCCCCGTAAGTGTAACCCTCCCACTTTCAGATCTCAAAGGCACGGACCAACAGGCTACCGTTAGGAGAGACAACTGTTGGTAATTAGCCTCAACGATCCTATCCTATTTAGGAGTTCACGGTGTTCCGAATCCTATGATCAGGCCCTCCGAAGGGATGGTTGCTCCAGGACAACACGCAGGCGGATCATAGGAATCTCACGTTGTGACCTAGGGGTGGAGACCGAAGGATACGTTGACACGCGTCCCGCTCCCACTTACTATGGTCACTTTCCCCATTCACCTTGGTATTGATCCATGCAAACACTTTCAGAAGGGAGGCCGCGCTAAAACGACACGAAGCCGAGCATGGATCTCACGATGTGAACATACAGGGACGTAGGAGCAAAACTCAATTTAAATTAAGTTTTGTAATTTTCCTCCCACTAAAGTAACCTATCGAGTTATTTAGGGTTTGATTAGACCTAGATAAATCCGGTTAAGTCATTTATCTAAGTCTAGTCCTATTATAACTATTATAATAAGACCTAATGTCTAGGTGTATTAAACAATTTTTAATTAACCTAGCGACATTATTCTAACATTAACCTGAGATTAATTCAACTCCGGTGATCCAGATTAGTTCCCAGGTAGGAGGTGTTCCGTATACCGTCAACTTAAATACCTCCAATCCTTAGACAGAACTTCACTGGTAGAGTTCCCTTATAATCTCAGGAATGTTTGTCCTACTTAGTTCATTAAAACTATTTTAAAACTAAGTAAGAAATTCTAATCCTATTAGAATATGATCTTAGGTCTAATTAATTTTAACTCATTTAAAATTAATTTACTTTAACCTAAGAGCCTAAGTGAGCATGCATATCTTGATTATAGATTGACTGTTTCTAATCATAAATTTTAAACTATTTCAAAATTTTAATGATTAGCCCTATAATCATGCATACTATAGTTTTAAAAACAATTAACAATCATATTCTAGTTAATGAAATTAAAACTATATTCTAGCATTGCATGAATTTAATATAACTTTTATATTAAACTATGGATGTATCATGCTCAATGCAACTTGATTTCCATTTTTAATGAATTAACAATTAATTATTGCCAAAAATGGTAAATCATAGTAGCATGCTGCAAACAATTCATTTTAAATATAACTCTTATATTAAAACTATGTAATTGCATGCATCATGCTATACCATTTTCATGATTTTAATATAACTCAACTATATATTAAAATATTCATGAAAATTAATCCATGCATTTCAATCATATATTATAATCTAATTATAACATACATAAATGCATGAGCATGCTTTATAACCTAAGGTGGGATTTCTAATTTTATATGACATCCATAAAGCATATAAAATAGCATATGAACCGATTAATTGGCCCCTAGGATAAAATTAAAGCTAAATTACAATAATAAAGCAAAATTCTATCCTATTACAGGATTCTGCAGCCCCGAACCGGACCAAAACTGCTCCAAAACGTGCCAAAACCGCCCAAAACAAGTCAAAACAGCTTGAACCAGCTGGAAAACCACTTAACCCAGTCAAAAACCTGTCAAAAACAGCCCAGAATTGACCGAACCGCGCCCCAGTCAGCAAACCAGGCGAGCCGGTCAACGAACCATGCAGGAAAGTCAACGAACCGACTGTAAACCAGCTGAACTCGCCTCTTCACGAACCGGACCGCCGAACCGCGCCTATCCGAAGAACCGGTTGACGCGAACTAGACCGCCCCTTCGAACCGCGTACGCTGACTTCATCAGCGTAAGCGATGACGTCAGACCTACCCTGACGCGCGTGATTCCTTCCGATTTTCCTTTTTTTTTTTTTTTTCGAATTTCTGGAAAAACTGCATTGTTCCAGCCGCAATTGTTCGCCGTTTTCCGCCGTTTTTGGCCAAATTTGGTCCCGATCTTCATCGTTCTTCAGCCTAAACTAGACCCGGACTTACAGAAACTCGATTTACAATTTAATTGCCCAAAAAAACGCAGGGGCCTTTACATTTGATCGCATCAAAAAATTGTAAATCTAAGGCCAATTAACCTCCAGTTCATAGCAAATTAACATACATTATGCAATTAAATCCCACCTAAAACCAACGCAAATTTTAATTCACAAATTAAAATACAGAGAAGGCTCTGATACCAATTGAAGGGATAAAAGCCCTTTCGCAGCGGAAACGTACAGAACCTTAACTCAGTTTTAATTTGAACTAAAATACCAATACGTTGGCAAATAAAAACACAGCAGTAAACATAATTTAACATGCTGAATTTTAATTATAAAACATGCTAAAACTCATTAGGAAAAATCTAGATCTAATCTCATCTAATTTGGATCCTATTGATCCTAGATCAAGGAAAAACATACCTTTGTAGAAATTCTCGATTAACTTCACCAAAACTCCCAGAAACTCGCCAAAAACCAGCAGCAAAGAGACCTTGATTTCGTTGTAAAATCGTCACGAACACCACCACCAAAGATCCACCAGTATTCTCTTGAAGGTTGCGCGTTAGGGGCTTGTGGGAGCACAATCTCTAAGGGTTCTATGGAAAAATTTCTCTATATTCTTTTTGGGAGAGAATTGCAGAGAGCTTTCTTAGAATTGGAGAGGTTGAGAGAGTTCTGCGTAAGATTTCAGAGAGAGCCTAATTGAATGATGGAGAGCATACCGTAAAATGCACAACTACTCCCTTAAAACCCTCCCATTCACGCAAGTTTGAGGAAAAAAGGGAGCACAAGTTCCCATCAGTTACCCTAACTGATGGGAAATAATTTAATTAATAATATTAATTAAACCTTTAATTAAATTAACTATTAATTTAATTAAATAACATTTGCATAAACATATTTATACAAAATAAACTCCATTTATCCTATAGTTTTAATATAGCTGAATTAAATCAAATTTAATTAAAATTAAAACCAAATTATTAATTAATTCACCAATTAATTAATATCACAATTAAATATCATATATTTAATTATATATATATCTCTCAAATTAACTATAGAATTAATATACATCATATGTGTATTAATTATAACCTATAGTTTTTAATATGAATCCAATTCATATTTAAACTTAATATTCGAACCACTTCGAATATTCAAATCACCCTTAGAAATTTACCTCAACGCCCTTATAGAGCTACCGGTGGGACCTGATGGACCTACAGATCAGAAGCTCCAACGATATGAGATTAATTGGCTAAACTCATTAACCAAGTTAATCAATATTCGTTAACTGTGGTTCACTCCACTATAGAACCACAGTTGCACTCTTCTCACTGCAGATATATTTCTGTGTCCACGGATATCGACCATCAACAGCAAGTTAGCCCTTCACGTGTGTTCGTACCCCAGCTAGGTCAAATTACCGTTTTACCCCTGGGCTACCTCTTGGTCCTTAAGTACCAGTGCTCCTCTAATGAACAACCTGTTTGAGGTCCAACCAACAAACAGAAATCCCTCTCGTGCCATAGAGAGGGTAGGGCCCATTGTTCAAGACCCGGAGACACCACTTAAGGGAACACACCTCTACTTACCCTAAAGTAGGGAAGGAGTGAATTCCTTCTTGTAAGACTATGTTCCCAGCTCCCCACTCGGTCTCGTCCCCAAAATGGTAGGCTTATTGAGTCGGCGAATAGGCCACTCTCACCCGTACAAATCAAAGGACAATCCCTCATGGACAGGAGTCCATAATCCACTCAGGATTAAGGCCAAGTTGCCTAGGTCATCCTAGTGAAATAGAAACCGAACTAACTAACGGTGTTACAGTTAGTGGTTAACTATTTCGCGGTCCGGTCTTTGTGCAAACTCATTGCACAGGATACCCCCACTCGCATGTCTACTTACATGAACACGTTGGATCAATACGTTTGTATCAATATACAAAGCGGGCCGTATCCATAGTGTCACCAGGATAAGGTATCCAGCCTTATCCCTATACTACAGACCCTTTAGGCTAAAACTTGAACATCGATCCCCGTATGTCCCTACATACTAGTTCAAGCCTCATTCTATTAGCCTTGGATGTTTAGTTTATTGGATTAGGGTTAATAAGACAAGATATAATACAAACATTGAATAATACATCACTTTTATTAATGTTTGGTCAAATGTACATTTACTATCTACGAGTTTTAGGGCATAAAACCCAACACAAACCACCTAAAGAACTCTCATTGGGCCGAACTTTGAGTTCCTAACTCTCCAAAAACTCAAACGGAGAAAAGTTTTGACCATGTTCGTCCAAACCATATGAAAAACTCTCATTGGTACGAACTTTGGGTTCCGAGCTCTCAAATACTGAAACGGAGCAACGTTTGGACCTTGTGTCGTTCAAACCACCTAAACAACTCTCATTGGGCCGAACTTTGAGTTCCTACCCCTCAAAAAACTCAAACGGAGCAAAGTTTTGACCAAGTTCGTCCAAACCATATGAAAAACTCTCATTGGGACGAAATTTTTGTTCTGAGCTTTCAAAAATTGAAACGAAGCAAAGTTTGAACCATGTGTCGTCCAAACCACCTAAAGAACTCTCATTGGGCCGAACTTTGAGTTCCTAACTCTCCAAAAACTCAAACGGAGCAAAGTTTGGACCATGTTCATCCAAACCAAATGAAAAACTCTCATTGGGACGAACTTTGGGTTCCGAGCTCTCAAAAACTGAAACGGAGCAAAGTTTTGACCATGTTTCGTCCAAACCATCTAAAGAACTCTCATTGGGCCGAAGATTCAAGTCCTAACTCTCCAAAAACAAAAGCGGAGCAAAGTTTGGTCCAAGTTCGTCCAAACCATATGAAAAACTCTCATTGGGACGAAATTTGTGTTCCGAGCTTTCAAAAACTGAAACGGAGCAAAGTTTGAACCAAGTGTCGTCCAAACCACCTAAAGAACTATCATTGGGCCGAACTTTCTGTTCCTAACTGTCCAAAAACTCAAACGGAGCAAAGTTTGGACCAAGTTCGTCCAAACCATATGAAAAACTCTCATTGGGACGAACTTTGGGTTCCGAGCTCTCAAATATTGAAACGGAGCAAAGTTTGGACCATGTGTCGTCCAAACCACCCAAAGAACTCTCATTGGGCCGAACTTTGAGTTCCTTACTCTCCAAAAACTCAAACGGAGCAAAGTTTGAACCAAGTTCGTCCAAACCATATGAAAAACTCTCATTGGGACGAAATTTGTGTTCCGAGCTTTCAAAAATTGAAACGAAGCAAAGTTTGAACCATGTGTCGTCCAAACCACCTAAAGAACTCTCATTGGGCCGAACTTTGAGTTCCTAACTCTCCAAAAACTCAACCGGAGCAAAGTATGGACCATGTTCGTCCAAACAATCTGAAAAACTCTCATTGGGACGAACTTTGTGTCCCGAGCTCTCAAAAACTGAAATGGAGCAAAGTTTGAACCATGTGTCGTCCAAACCACCTAAAGAACTCTCATTTTCCTGAACTTTGAGTTCCTAACTCTCCAAAAACTCAAACGGAGCAAAGTTTGGACCAAGTTCGTCCAAACCATATGAAAAACTCTCATTGGGACGAACTTTGGGTTCCTAGCTCTCAAATACTTAAACGGAGCAAAATTTGGACCATGTGTCGTCCAAACAACCCAAAGAACTCTCATTGGGCTGAACTTTGAGTTCCTTACTCTCCAAAAATTCAAATGGAGCAAAGTTTGAACCAAGTTCGTCCAAACCATATGAAAAACTTGGGCGATTAAATAAACAGTAAACTGCGTATATGTAGGATCGAACCCCCACCATGGAGCAAACAACCACCTGGCTCAGTGGCTGAGTTCTTTGCCTTGGTTACTCAATGATGGGGATTCGATCCTGCATATACGTAGTTTACTATTTATTTAATCGCCCAAATTTTATCAAACAACCACGTGGCTCAGTGGCTGAGTGAGTGATTATCCTTGGTTGCTCCATGGTGTGGGTTCGATCCTGCATATACACAGTTTACTGTTTATTTAAGCGCCCAAATTTTTCCATGGTGGGGGTTCGATCCTGCATATATACAGTTTACTGTTTATTTAATCGCCCAAATTTTATGTTGCTCCATGGTGGGGGTTCAATCCTGCATATACGCAGTTTACTGTTTATTTAACCGCCCAAATTTTTTTTGCTCCATGGTGAGGGTTCGATTCTTCATATACGCAGTTTACTGTTTATTTAACCGCCCAAATTTTTATCAAACAACCACCTGGCTCAGTGGCTGAGTGAGTTATTATCCTTGGTTGCTCCATGGTGGGGGTTCGATCCTGCATCTACACAGTTTACTGTTTATTTAAACGCCCAAATTTTTATCAAACAACCACCTGGCTTAGTGGCTGAGTGAGTGATTATCCTTGGTTGCTCGATGGTGGGGGTTCGATCCTGCATATACGCAGTTTACTGTTTATTTAACTGCCCAATTTTTTTGGCTGCTCCATGGTGGGGGTTCGATCCTGCATATACGCAGTTTACTGTTTATTTAACCGCCTAATTTTTTTTAAATATTAGGCCCAAATTTTTGAGACCTAGTTTTCTCTGTTCTCTTTCCTTGACGAAATTAGACGACGAGATTGAGGGTGCTAGGGCGGCAAGGCGGCGCCGTCGCCGTCTTGTGGGTTTTGGGTTTCGGTTGTGCAGGTTTGCGTGTGTTGTGTGCCGGTATTTGGGTGCAGTGGTGGCCTTAGGGTTTTCGTTTGCATGGATTTTAGTCTTGTGATATTTTATCGTGGCTTGATTTCGTTTGCGTGATTCTTTCTTTGCTGATTGTCCTTGAGTTTGACGGTGCAAGGGGTAGATTCTGAGTTTGACGTTGTTTTCGTTTGCGGAGTCCTTGGTGCCGATTATTTTTTTATTTTTTTTTAGTGCTGCTGGTGTGTTTACGGTGCAAGTGGTTAGTGGAGGTTCTAGTGGTGAAGCGGTGGAGGTTGTCTAGCGGTGGAGCGGTGGATTTAGCGGTGGGTTGTAGTGTTGAGTGCGATGGGGAAAAACGCTCGTCGTTGAAGAAGCCAGTGCGCTGGTGCCTGTTCGGAGGAAAGAAGATCAGAAGGCCCCGTCTGTTGTGAAGGTATCATCGGAACCCATAACATCGAATATGTCTGTTTCGTTAATGGAGCAGGTGGCTGGCGATGATGGGAATTCTAGTGACCAGACGAAATCGACTGTTCTGAAGGGTGCTGAGATGAAGGTTGCGCCGGTAGTGGAGACGAAGCTGACGGCTGAAGGATCATCGTCTTCCTTCGTTCAGGCGGTGGCTAGGGCATCACGAATGCAGTCTCGGGTTCAATTTGGGCCGTTGGTACAGCGGGTGGGTGTGATCCATGAGGAGTGTGACCCGAATCCAAAGGGGAAGCGGGTGGAGGATGGGGCTGATGGTAATGGGCCTGCTACGCTTGGGCTTGGTAAGAAATTAGGTGATGGTGGGCAATCCATTAGCAAGCTGGACAAGGGTGGGACGAATAATGGGACATCTTGGGCTGATTTCTTTGGGCCTAGATACTCCCCTTCTCCGGAGTTGCTTTTTCTGTCGCCTAAGGAATTGAGTGGCAAACGAGTGGTGGTGCCGGATGAGGATATTCTTGAGGAAGGAATTAATTTGTGGAGGAGTTCGCTTGTGGGACAATTTATTGATGCTCGGGTTCCTTTTCCGGTTTTGTCTCGTATGGTTAATAAAATTTGGGGTCATCTTGAGGAGCCTACCATTACTGTTCTTGAAGATGGCCTTATTATTTTCCAATTCCACCACTCTACTTCTTGTGACTGGATTCTTAAGAATGGGTCGTGGCATATCGAGGGTAAGCCCCTCCTTCTTCGGAAATGGTTCCCAGGTATTGTTCCAGAATCTTTTTCCTTTGATAGAGTACCTGTGTGGGTCAAGTTGTCTAAGTTGCCGTTAGAATTGTGGACTACTAGAGGTTTGAGTGTGGTTGCTAGTGCCATAGGCAGACCGGTGTGCCTTGATAAGGCTACTGAGGAGCGCAGACGGTTGTCTTTTGCACGTGTTTGTGTGGAGATTGGGTCGAGGGATGAATTACCGAGTACAGTGGAGGTGTGTATTCGTGGCCAGAATTTTGTTGTGGTTGTGGATTATTCTTGGAAGCCTAAGAGGTGTGTACCTTGTGGTGTGTTTGGTCACTCGAGTGGTAGTTGTCCAGAGTCAGTGGGGGCTCGTGACGAGGTTAGGGTTAAGCCTGTTGACCTCATTTCTGCTGTTCCTTCTACCAGTGCCCCTCCTGCAAGGGGTCGTCGTGGGTCGACAAGCCCTAGTCCCCGTGTTTTGCCGGTTGGCTCGAAGAGGGTGGGGCCGGCTTCGCCGATTAAGAGGGTTGGAGCTTCCTCCCCTTCGGCTCTTTCGAGCTCAGGGAATTCGTTTGCTATATTGAAGGGTGATGATGAGTCTGCGCTTGCTGTGGTTCCGGCTGTTACGGATCCTCCTCCTTTAGCTATGGTGACGCCTCCGTCGAATTTTGTTACTTTTGAGCGTGCACCTCAGTTCAGTGTGGATCCCGAGTGGGGGAAGGGTGCTTTGGACCTTCCTTCTGATGACTAGTTGGTGTTCGTGGAATGTGCGGGGGTTGGGCGATCCCGCGAAGGGTCTTGCTGTGAGATCCTTTTTGCAGTCGTCTAGTGTGGGGTTCTGTTGTCTACTGGAGACTAAGGTGAAGGGTCATCGGTTTGCGTCGGTGTTTGATGGCTTTGGGTTTGATTGGCAGTGTGCTTGTAGTTATGGGGCGAGTGGTCTGGGGAGGATCTGGGTAATGTGGAGAGCGAATCGTTTCTCTTTCATTTCTATTTCTGTTGGGCCACAAATGATTCATGGTACGGTTTGTGATCTTTCTTCTCAAGTTTCTGTTGAGGTGGTGTGTGTGTATGCCTCCAATTCTGAGGGGGAAAGACGTGTGTTGTGGGGAGAGATTCATGCTGTTTGTTCGGCTTGGAGTTCGCCTGGTCTTGTGATGAGGGATTTCAATGCTATTCGTTGTTCGTCTGAAGGGTTTGGGAGGAGTCCTAATCTCTCTGAGATGGAGGCTTTTAATGATATGTTGATTTAGGGCGATCTGGGTGAGTTGAGGGTTAGAGGGAGTTGGTTTACTTGGACTAATCGCCCACGAGGTCCAGTGGATATTATGCGCAGACTGGATCGTGTGTTAGTAAATGAGGAGTGGGTATCTGCTCTTCCGCTATGTGAGGTTCAGGCGGTTGGCTGGGGGATTTCTGACCATTGCCCCCTAATTTTTTTATCCTGGGTTGAGTGTGGCTCGTAAGCCTCCTTATTTTCGTTTTTTCAGTCATTGGTCCAAGGAAGATGGGTTTTTGGATGTTGTGGCCGAGAGTTGGGTTCCATATCAGGATGTGTCCCCGTTGGTTGGGTTTGGGCGTAATCTTAAGGCGCTTAAATCTATTCTTCGGAGGAAGTTTGGGTGTTCTATTGTTGTTATTAGTAGGCAGGTGGTAGAGGCCAGGAGGCGTATGGAGGATGCTCAAGGGGCTGTTGGGCTGAACCCTGTCTCTTCTAGTCTTGTGGATCAAGCTGCTAGGGCTTCTCAGTCTTTTTGGGAGTGGGTTAGGAGGGAGGAGTCTTCCCTTCGCCAAAAATCTCGAGTTCACTGGCTCTCGTTCGGTGATCATAACTCTGCTTTTTTCCACAGGTGTGTTAAGGCCAGGGTGATTCGTAATGGTCTTAATTCTTTGATGGATGAAGGACGTAATATTCTTACTAGCCAATCTGATATTGCGAGGGTTGTTGATTATTATAGAGGTATTCTAGGGACTCAGTTGCTTGGATACAAAGATTTTACAGCCCAGATTACTGAGATTGTGGGGTTTGTCTAGCCTAAGGAGTGTGGGGCTCATCTGTGTCGCCTTGTGACTAGAGAGGAGGTCAGGTTGGTGCTTTTTTCGATGAATAGCAGTAAAGCCTCAGGACCAGATGGTTTTTCTGTGGGATTTTTTAAGGCAGCATGGAGTGTGGTTGGTGATGATTTTTGTTTGATAGCGAGCATAACTAGCTATTTTTCTCTAATTAATTAAGCTAGTCTTTTACAATTATTTGGCCAAATTTATGCATTTATATGTTTTATTTGTAGGAAGTATGTGTATGAAGCTAAAGTGAGCAATTGGAGTTAAATGGAGTTTTCAATCTTAAAAAAAAAAAAAAAATCATAGCGTCGCGACGCTCTCTGCGAACTTCCAGAATCCGTGATTTCGCTGTAGCGTCGCGACGCTACCCTTACAGCGTCGCGACGCTACGACCAATTTTTGCCTTATTTAAAGATTGCGATTAGGGCTTTTATGGGGGACTTTTTTGGTGACTTTGGAGCCGTAAAACAAAGAGAATTGGCTACTTTGAAGGCTGAAGCAAGGGGAGAAAAAGGGATTTGAAGGCTTTGTTCGTGGAGATCGTGACGGGGACGTTCGGTTTCGGCCTACTTAGCGTTTACTTCTCTTTTCCCTTCTCTTTAGTAGATTTATGGCTTATTTAGACTTAGCTTATATCGTAACGCGGATTATGTGTAACTAAGTTTAATTCTTAGGGATTGATGTAGCCGTTGGGCAATTGTGGATTAATTTTATGGATTTATGTTATTGATTTCATTTATGCATATTGTATGTTTAATGCTTTCAATTTACCGGCCATGAATTGAATGTTGATTGTGATTAAATCTAACTCGGGAGAGAGGATTTATCTTAGAACTCACTATGCATAACTAGGATTTAGCTAGAAATCGGGAGATAATAGTTAATTCTAGAAATCGTTAAAAAGGTTAACCTTAATGCCTTGCATGTTTAATGAATTTAGATAGGGATATCGGGTTTATTGAATGTGGGAGAATCATGTATGCTCGGGAGAGATATGTGTGATTTTACTTCCCAAGATTTATGAATCATAGCATGTCATTAATCCATGAATTAATCCATAATCCCAATTGGTGAAATCAACTCCCTAAGACCGTTGTCTCCATTAGATTGTCATACTTTTCCATTGTTTTGTGTTTGATTTACATTCATTCTCACTTCGATTGGTTCCCTAAATAAAATTGGGCAAGAGTACTTCCGGTAATTAAAATTGATTAGAAATCCAATCCAGAGGACGACATTCGAATATCACATTCACTATATTATTACTTGACCCGTGCGCTTGCGGTAGGAAATTCCACATCATTGTTCTGCTGTCTTGCATTTTTTTGATACATGCTACCTTCCTCCAGGTATTAATGCTACTTCTATCACTCTAGTTCCCAAGCGGCCTAGTTCAGAAGGGTTGCGTGATTATAGGCCTATTTCTTACTGTAATATGTTGTATAAATGCACTACTAAGATCTTAGCTAACAGGTTGAGGGTTTGGCTTCCACGCTTTATTAGTCCTAACCAGTCAGCGTTTGTTCAGGGCAGGAGCATTGTGGATAATATTTTGCTATGTCAGGAGCTTGTGGGGGGTTATCATCTAGATAGGGGGCCTCCCAGGTGTGTTCTGAAGGTTGACCTCCAGAAGGCTTATGATTCTGTACAGTGGGACTTTCTGTTTGGGCTGCTTTTAGCAGTGGGTACACCTGTCCAGTTTGTTAGTTGGGTGCGTGCTTGTGTGTCATCACCTATGTTCTCTGTATCAGTAAATGGTTCCCTTGAGGGGTTCTTTCCGGGGAGGAGGGGGCTGCGGCAGGGGGATCCTCTTTCTCCTTATCTGTTTTTGATGGTGATGGAGGTGTTATCACGTATGTTGAATGCTCCTCCAGATGGCTTTGGTTTTCACTTTCGTTGTGAGAAGGTGGGGTTGACCCACTTGTGCTTTGCAGATGACTTGATGATTTTTAGTGCAAGGGATCGGTCCTCCATTTCGTTTGTTCAGGATTGTCTTCGCAGGTTTCAGGTTCTTTCGAGGCTTGTAGCTAACCCTGGGAAGAGTTCCTTGTTCTGTGCGGGGGTGTCTCGAGTGGTTGCAGAGGATCTTGCCTCGTTCATTGGGGTCTCTTTAGCTTCTCTGCCTGTACGTTATCTTGGTCTCCCTCTTATTTCAGGTCGGTTAACGTATAGGGATTGTAAGCCTCTACTGGAGCGGATCACTGCTCGGATTAGCTCTTGGTCTGCCCGGGTCTTGTCGTATGCTGGTCGCCTTCAGCTTGTTCAGTCGGTACTTCAGAGCTTTCAGGTCTTTTGGGCTAGTGTGTTTGTTCTCCCTGCTAGGGTCACCCATGAGGTAGATCAGTTGTTACGTTCTTATTTATGGAAGGGTGATCCGACCTTGCATGGTGGGGCTAAGGTTGCCTGGTCGGAGGTGTGCCTTCCTCGTGAGGAGGGGGGTTAGGTATCAGGCATGTTCGCTCGTGGAATGAGGCAACTGTTATGAAGTTGTTGTGGTTGCTTATGTTGAAGTCTGGTTCGTTGTGGGTTGCCTGGGTTGAGGCTTATATCTTGTGTGGGCGGTCTCTGTGGACTGTGCGCCCCTCTCCGAGGTGGTCTTGGTGTTGGAGAGCGATTCTTAGTCTTCGGGATCAGTTTCGGTCACTTATTCGTTTTCGCGTTGGTGATGGTCGGAGATGTCTTACATGGGTGGATTCGTGGTTGCCTGAGGGTTCTATTATTTCTCGTTTTTCGAGAGAGTTATTTATGATGCTGCTAGCTCGTTGTATGCTCCTGTGGCTGATTTCCTCTTGCCTGATGGGTCTTGGCGTTGGCCTAGTGTATCGCTTGAGCTATTGCTTCTGTTGCCTTCAGTACAAGGGGTTCAACCGTGCCTTGCTAGGGAGGATAGTGTGGTTTGGCTCCCGAGTAGGTCTGGGGGTTTCTCTGTCTCCAGTGCTTGGGAGGCTATTAGGCCTCGCTCTTCGATTGTTCCTTGGTTTCGCTTGTTATGGTTTGGGGGTAATATCCCTAACACTACTTATTGCTTGGCTTGGGGTGCGGGATAGGCTCTATACGAGGGACCGATTGCATAGATGGGATTCTTCGAGCCCCACTGATTGTCTATTGTGCTTTGGTGCCCTTGAGTCCCGAGATCATCTGTTTTTTGAGTGCCCTTTCAGCCAGGTTGTATGGGGTGGGATCTTGAGTTGGGGTGCCTGTTCTCATAGGATTGCCTCATGGGATACTGAGTTGTCTTGGATCTGCCAGTTTAGTGGTGGCAAGCGTCGTAGCTGCCGAGTGTGGAGGGTTGCCTGGTGTGCCTCGATCTATCACATTTGGAGGGAGAGGAATCTGCGTCTCCATGGTTCAGGTCCTCGCTCTCCTTAGACTGTTTTACATGTGGTTCAGGCTGATATGTCCGGTCGTTGCGCCTCCTGGCAAGGGGGTTCTTCTCCCCTACCTGGGGACGTCTCCCTAAAGCATGTTTGCTTGAAGGGCCAAGGTTTTTTTTCTTTGTTTTGCTTGGCCCGGGCTGTGAGCTTTGTTCTTTGCCTCTATTTGGGAGTGTGTTTTTCCCTTTTTGTTTCCCTTGATTCCGGTTGTGAGCTTTCATTCTTTTTGCCTTGACCTCGGGCTGTGAGGTCCTCCAATTTTTTTTGCTATATATATATCTACCTTTGCAAAAAAAAAACCATATGAAAAACTCTCATTGGGATGAAATTTGTGTTCCGAGCTTTCAAAAATTGAAACGAAGAAAAGTTTGAACCATGTGTCGTCCAAACCACCTAAAAAACTCTCATTGGAACGAACTTTGAGTTCCTGACTCTCCAAAAACTAAAACGAAGCAAAGTTTCGACCAAGTTCGTCCAAACCATATAAAAACTCTCATTGGGACGAAATTTGTAGTTCGAGCTTTCAAAAACAGAAACGGAGAAAAGTTTGAACCATGTGTCGTCCAAACCATCTAAAGAACTCTCATTGGACCGAACTTTCAGTTCCTAACTCTCCAAAAACTCAAACGGAGCAAAGTTTGGACCAAGTTCGTCCAAACCATATGAAAAACTCTCATTGGGACGAACTTTGGGTTCCGAGCTCTCAAATATTGAAACGGAGCAAAGTTTGGACCATGTGTCGTCCAAAGCACCCAAAGAACTCTCATTGGGCCGAACTTTGAGTTCCTTACTCTCCAAAAACTCAAACGGAGCAAAGTTTGAACCAAGTTCGTCCAAACCATATGAAAAACTCCCATTGGGACGAAATTTGTCTTCCGAGCTTTCAAAAATTAAAACGAAGAAAAGTTTGAACCATGTGTCGTCCAAACCACCTAAAGAACTCTCATTGGGCCGAACTTTGAGTTCCTAACTCTCCAAAAACTCAAACGGAGCAAAGTTTGGACCATGTTCGTCCAAACCATCTGAAAAACTTTCATTGGGACAAACTTTGTGTTCCGAGCTTTCAAAAATTGAAACGAAGCAAAGTTTGAACAATGTGTCGTCCAAACAACCTAAAGAACTCTCATTGGGCCGAACTTTCAGTTCCGAACTCCCCAAAAACTCAAACGGAGGAAAGTCTGGACCAAGTTCGTCCAAACCATATGAAAAACTCTCATTGGGACGAACTTTGGGTTCCGAGCTCTCAAATACTGAAACGGAGTAAAGTTTGGACCATGTGTAGTCCAAACCACCTAAAGAACTCTCATTGGGCCGAACTTTGAGTTCCTTACTCTCCAAAAACTCAAACGGAGCAAAGTTTGAACCAAGTTCGTCCAAACCATATGAAAAACTCTCATTGGGACGAAATTTGTGTTCCGAGCTTTAGAAAATTGAAACGAAGCAAAGTTTGAACCATGTGTCGTCCAAACCACCTAAAGAAGTCTAATCTGCCGAACTTTGAGTTCCTAACTCTCCAAAAACTCAAACGGAGCAAAGTTTGGACCATGTTCGTCCAAACCATCTGAAAAACTCTCATTGGGACGAACTTTCTGTTCCGAGCTCTCAAAAACTGAAACGGAGCAAAGTTTGAACCATGTGTCGTCCAAACCACCTGAAGGACTCTCATTGGACCGAACTTTCAGTTCCTAACTCTCCAAAAACTCAAACGGAGCAAAGTTTGGACCAAGTTCGTCCAAACCATATGAAAAACTCTCATTGGGACGAACTTTGGGTTCTGAGCTCTCAAATATTGAAACGGAGCAAAGTTTGGACAATGTGTCGTCCAAAGCACCCAAAGAACTCTCATTGGGCCGAACTTTGAGTTCCTTACTCTCCAAAAACTCAAACGGAGACAAGTTTGAACCAAGTTCGTCCAAACCATATGAAAAACTCTCATTGGGACGAAATTTGTGTTCCGAGCTTTAGAAAATTGAAACGAAGCAAAGTTTGAACCATGTGTCGTCAAACCCACCTAAAGAAGTCTCATTGGCCGAACTTTGAGTTCCTTACTCTCCAAAAACTCAAACGGAGCAAAGTTTGGACCACGTTCGTCCAAACAATCTGAAAAACTCTCATTGGGACGAACTTTAGGTTCTGAGCCCTCAAAAACTTAAACGGAGAAAAGATTGGACCATGTGTCGTCCAAACCACCTAAATAACTCTCATTGGGCCGAACTTTGAGTTCCTAACCCTCCAAAAACTGCAACGGAGCAAAGTTTGGACCAAGTTCGTCCAAACCATATGAAAAACTCTCTTTGGGACGACATTTGGGTTTCGATCTCTCAAAAACTCAAACAGAGCAAAGTTTTCACCATGTGTCGTCCAAACAACCTAAAGAACTCTCATTGGGCTGAACTTTGAGTTCCTAACTCTCCAAAAACTCAAACGGAGTAAAGTTTGGACCAAGTTCGTCCAAACCAAATGAAAAACTCTCATTGGGACGAACTTTGGGTTCCGAGCCCTCAAAAACTGAAACGGAGAAAAGATTGGACCATGTGTCATCCAAACCACCTAAATAACTGTCATTGGGCCGAACTTTGAGTTCCTAACTCTCCAAAAACTCAAACGGAGTAAAGTTTGGACCAAGTTCGTCCAAACCATATGAAAAACTCTCAATGGGATGAACTTTAGGTTCCGAGCCCTCAAAAACGGAAACGGAGAAAAGATTGGACCATGTGTCGTCCAAACCACCTAAATAACTCTCATTGGGCTGTACTTTGAGTTCCTAACCCTCCAAAAACTGCAACGGAGCAAAGTTTGGACCAAGTTCGTCCAAACCATATGAAAAACTCTCTTTGGGACGACATTTGGGTTTTTATCTCTCAAAAACTCAAACAGAGCAAAGTTTTCACCATGTGTCGTCATAACCACCTAAAGAACTCTCATTGGGCCGAACTTTGAGTTCCTAACTCTCCAAAAACTCAAACGGAGTAAAGTTTGGACCAAGTTCGTCCAAACCAAATGAAAAACTGTCATTGGGACGAACTTTGGGTTTCGAGCCCTCAAAAACTGAAACGGAGAAAAGATTGAACCATGTGTCATCCAAACCACCTAAATAACTATCATTGGGCCGAACTTTGAGTTCCTAACTCTCCAAAAACTCAAACGGAGCAAAGTTTGGACCAAGTTCGTCCAAACCATATCAAAAGCTCTCTTTGGGACGAACTTTGGGTTCCGATCTCTCAAAAACTGAAACTGAGCAAAGTTTTGACCATGTGTCGTCCAAACCACCTAAAGAACTCTCATTGGGCCGAACTTTGAGTTCCTAACTCTCCAAAAACTCAAACGGAGTAAAGTTTGGACCAAGTTCGTCAAAACCATATGAAAAACTCTCATTGGGACGAACTTTAGGTTCCGAGCCCTCAAAAACTGAAACGGAGAAAAGATTGGACCATGTGTCGTCCAAACCACCTAAATAAGTCTCATTGGGTCGTACTTTGAGTTCCTAACCCTCCAAAAACTGCAACGGAGCAAAGTTTGGACCAAGTTCGTCCAAACCATATGAGAAACTCTCTTTGGGACGACATTTGGGTTTTGATCTCTCAAAAACTCAAACAGAGCAAACTTTTCACCATGTGTCGTCCAAACCACCTAAAGAACTCTCATTGGGCCGAACTTTGAGTTCCTAACTCTCCAAAAACTCAAACGGAGTAAAGTTTGGACCAAGTTCGTCCAAACCAAATGAAAAACTGTCATTGGGACGAACTTTGGGTTTCGAGCCCTCAAAAACTGAAACGGAGAAAAGATTGAACCATGTGTCATCCAAACCACCTAAATAACTGTCATTGGGCCGAACTTTGAGTTCCTAACTCTCCAAAAACTCAAACGGAGCAAAGTTTGGACCAAGTTCCTCCAAACCATATCAAAAGCTCTCTTTGGGACGAACTTTGGGTTCCGATCTCTCAAAAACTGAACCTGAGCAAAGTTTTGACCATGTGTCGTCCAAACCACCTAAAGAACTCTCATTGGGCCGAACTTTGAGTTCCTAACTCTCCAAAAACTCAAACGGAGTAATGTTTGGACCAAGTTCGTCCAAACCATATGAAAAGCTCTCTTTGGGACGAACTTTGGGTTCCGATCTCTCAAAAACTGAAACGGAGCAAAGTTTTGACCATGTGTCGTCCAAACCGACGAAAGAACTCTCATTGGGTCGAACTTGGAGTTCCTAACTCTCCAAAAACTCAAACGGAGTAAAGTTTGGACAAAGTTCGTCCAAACCATATGAAAAACTCTCATTGGGACGAACTTTGGGTTCCGAGCCCTCAAAAATTGAAACGGAGAAAAGATTGGACCATGTGTCATCCAAACCGCCTAAATAACTCTCATTGGGCCGAACTTTGAGTTCCTAACTGTCCAAAAACTCAAACGGAGCAAAGTTTTGACCAAGTTCGTCCAAACCATATGAAAAGCTGCCTTTCGGACGAACTTTGGGTTTCGAGCTCTCAAAAACTGAAACGGAGAAAAGTTTGGACCATGTTTCATCCAAACCACCTAAAGAACTCTCATTGGGCCGAACTTTGATTTCCTAACTCTCAAAAAACTCAAACGGAGTAAAGTTTGGACCAAGTTCGTCCAAACCATATGAAAAACTCTCATTGGGACGAACTTTAGGTTCCGAGCCCTCAAAAACTGAAACGGAGAAAAGATTGGACCATGTGTCGTCCAAACCACCTAAATAACTCTCATTGGGCCGTACTTTGAGTTCCTAACCCTCCAAAAACTCAAACGGAGCAAAGTTTGGACCAAGTTCGTCCAAACCATATGAAAAACTCTCTTTGGGACGACATTTGGGTTCCGATCTCTCAAAAACTCAAACAGAGCAAAGTTTTCACCATGTGTCGTCCAAACAACCTAAAGAACTCTCATTGGGCCGAACTTTGAGTTCCTAACTCTCAAAAACAAAAACGGAGTAAAGTTTGGACCAAGTTCGTCCAAACCAAATGAAAAACTCTCATTGGGACGAACTTTGGGTTCCGAGCCCTCAAAAACTGAAACGGAGAAAAGATTGGACCACGTGTCATCCAAACCACCTAAATAACTGTCATTGGGCCGTACTTTGAGTTCCTAACCCTCCAAAAACTCAAACGGAGCAAAGTTTGGACCAAGTTCGTCCAAACCATATCAAAAGCTCTCTTTGGGACGAACTTTGGGTTCCGATCTCTCAAAAACTGAAACTGAGAAAAGTTTTGACCATGTGTCGTCCAAACCACCTAAAGAACTCTCATTGGGCCGAACTTTGAGTTCATAACTCTCCAGAAACTCAAACGGAGTAAAGTTTGGACCAAGTTCGTCCAAACCATATGAAAAACTCTCATTGGGACAAACTTTGGGTTCCGAGCCCTCAAAAACTGAAACGGAGAAAAGATTGGACCACGTGTCATCCAAACCACCTAAATAACTGTCATTGGCCCGTACTTTGAGTTCCTAACCCTCCAAAAACTCAAACGGAGCAAAGTTTGGACCAAGTTCGTCCAAACCATATGAAAAACTCTCTTTGGGACGACATTTGGGTTCCGATCTCTCAAAAACTCAAACAGAGCAAAGTTTTCACCATGTGTCGTCCAAACAACCTAAAGAACTCTCATTGGGCCGAACTTTGAGTTCCTAACTCTCAAAAACTAAAACGGAGTAAAGTTTGGACCAAGTTCGTCCAAACCAAATGAAAAACTCTCATTGGGACGAACTTTGGGTTCCGAGCCCTCAAAAACTGAAACGGAGAAAAGATTGGACCACGTGTCATCCAAACCACCTAAATAACTGTCATTGGGCCGTACTTTGAGTTCCTAACCCTCCAAAAACTCAAACGGAGCAAAGTTTGGACCAAGTTCGTCCAAACCATATCAAAAGCTCTCTTTGGGACGAACTTTGGGTTCCGATCTCTCAAAAACTGAAACTGAGAAAAGTTTTGACCATGTGTCGTCCAAACCACATAAATAACTCTCATTGGGCCGAACTTTGAGTTCCTAACCCTCCAAATACTCAAACGGAGGAAAGTTTGGACCACGTTCGTCCAAACCATATGAAAAGCTCTCTTTGGGACGAACTTTGGGTTCCGATCTCTCAAAAACTGAAACGGAGAAAAGTTTGGACCATGTGTCGTCCAAACCACCTAAAGAACTCTCATTGGGCCGAACTTTGAGTTCCTAACTCACCAAAAACTCAAACGGAGTAAAGTTTGGACCAAGTTCGTCCAAACCATATGAAAAGCTCTCTTTGGGACGAACTTTGGGTTCCGATCTCTCAAAAACTGAAACGGACCAACGTTTTGACCATGTGTCGTCCAAACCACCTAAAGAACTCTCACTGGGCCGAACTTTGAGTTCCTCACTCTCCAATAACTCAAACGGAGTAAAGTTTGGACCAAGTTCGTCCAAACCATACGAAAAACTTTCATTGGGACGAACTTTGGGTTTCGAGCCCTCAAAAACTGAAACGGAGAAAAGATTGGACCATGTGTCGTCCAAACCTCCTAAATAACTCTCATTGGGCTGAACTTTGAGTTCCTAACCCTCCAAAAACTCAAACGGAGGAAAGTTTGGACCAAGTTCGTCCAAACCATATGAAAAGCTCTCTTTGGGACGAACTTTGGGTTCCGATCTCTCAAAAACTGAAACGGAGCAAAGTTTGGACCATGTGTCGTCCAAACGACCTAAAGAACTCTCATTGGGCCGAACTTTGAGTTCCTAACTCTCAAAAACTAAAACGGAGTAAAGTTTGGACCAAGTTCGTCCAAACCAAATGAAAAACTCTCATTGGGACGAACTTTGGGTTCCGAGCCCTCAAAAACTGAAACGGAGAAAAGATTGGACCACGTGTCATCCAAACCACCTAAATAACTGTCATTGGGCCGTACTTTGAGTTCCTAACCCTCCAAAAACTCAAACGGAGCAAAGTTTGGACCAAGTTCGTCCAAACCATATCAAAAGCTCTCTTTGGGACGAACTTTTGGTTCCGATCTCTCAAAAACTGAAACTGAGAAAAGTTTTGACCATGTGTCGTCCAAACCACCTAAAGAACTCTCATTGGGCCGAACTTTGAGTTCATAACTCTCCAAAAACTCAAAACGGAGTAAAGTTTGGACCAAGTTCGTCCAAACCATATGAAAAACTCTCATTGGGACGAACTTTTGGTTCCGAGCCCTCAAAAACTAAAACGTAGAAAAGATTGGACCATGTGTCGTCCAAACCACATAAATAACTCTCATTGGGCCGAACTTTGAGTTCCTAACCCTCCAAATACTCAAACGGAGGAAAGTTTGGACCACGTTCGTCCAAACCATATGAAAAGCTCTCTTTGGGACGAACTTTGGGTTCCGATCTCTCAAAAACTGAAACGGAGAAAAGTTTGGACCATGTGTCGTCCAAACCACCTAAAGAACTCTCATTGGGCCGAACTTTGAGTTCCTAACTCACCAAAAACTCAAACGGAGTAAAGTTTGGACCAAGTTCGTCCAAACCATATGAAAAGCTCTCTTTGGGACGAACTTTGGGTTCCGATCTCTCAAAAACTCAAACAGAGCAAAGTTTTCACCATGTGTCGTCCAAACAACCTAAAGAACTCTCATTGGGCCGAACTTTGAGTTCCTAACTCTCAAAAACTAAAACGGAGTAAAGTTTGGACCAAGTTCGTCCAAACCATACGAAAAACTTTCATTGGGACGAACTTTGGGTTTCGAGCCCTCAAAAACTGAAACGGAGAAAAGATTGGACCATGTGTCGTCCAAACCTCCTAAATAACTCTCATTGGGCTGAACTTTGAGTTCCTAACCCTCCAAAAACTCAAACGGAGGAAAGTTTGGACCAAGTTCGTCCAAACCATATGAAAAGCTCTCTTTGGGACGAACTTTGGGTTCCGATCTCTCAAAAACTGAAACGGAGCAAAGTTTGGACCATGTGTCGTCCAAACGACCTAAAGAACTCTCATTGGGCCGAACTTTGAGTTCCTAACTCACCAAAAACTCAAACGGAGTAAAGATTGGACCAATTTCGTCCAAACCATATGAAAAGCTCTCTTTGGGACGAACTTTGGGTTCCGATCTCTCAAAAACTGAAACTGAGAAAAGTTTTGACCATGTGTCGTCCAAACCACCTAAAGAACTCTCATTGGGCCGAACTTTGAGTTCATAACTCTCCAAAAACTCAAACGGAGTAAAGTTTGGACCAAGTTCGTCCAAACCATATGAAAAACTCTCATTGGGACGAACTTTTGGTTCCGAGCCCTCGAAAACTAAAACGGAGAAAAGATTGGACCATGTGTCGTCCAAACCACATAAATAACTCTCATTGGGCCGAACTTTGAGTTCCTAACTCTCAAAAACTAAAACGGACTAAAGTTTGGACCAAGTTCGTCCAAACCAAATGAAAAACTCTCATTGGGACGAACTTTGGGTTCCGAGCCCTCAAAAACTGAAACGGAGAAAAGATTGGACCACGTGTCATCCAAACCACCTAAATAACTGTCATTGGGCCGTACTTTGAGTTCCTAACCCTCCAAAAACTCAAACGGAGCAAAGTTTGGACCAAGTTCGTCCAAACCATATCAAAAGCTCTCTTTGGGACGAACTTTGGGTTCCGATCTCTCAAAAATTGAAACTGAGAAAAGTTTTGACCATGTGTCGTCCAAACCACCTAAAGAACTCTCATTGGGCCGAACTTTGAGTTCATAACTCTCCAAAAACTCAAACGGAGTAAAGTTTGGACCAAGTTCGTCCAAACCATATGAAAAACTCTCATTGGGACGAACTTTTGGTTCCGAGCCCTCAAAAACTAAAACGGAGAAAAGATTGGACCATGTGTCGTCCAAACCACATAAATAACTCTCATTGGGCCGAACTTTGAGTTCCTAACCCTCCAAATACTCAAACGGAGGAAAGTTTGGACCACGTTCGTCCAAACCATTTGAAAAGCTCTCTTTGGGACGAACTTTGGGTTCCGATCTCTCAAAAACTGAAACGGAGCAAAGTTTGGACCATGTGTCGTCCAAACGACCTAAAGAACTCTCATTGGGCCGAACTTTGAGTTCCTAACTCACCAAAAACTCAAACGGAGTAAAGATTGGACCAATTTCGTCCAAACCATATGAAAAGCTCTCTTTGGGACGAACTTTTGGTTCCGATCTCTCAAAAACTGAAACGGAGCAACGTTTTGACCATGTGTCGTCCAAACCACCTAAAGAACTCTCATTGGGCCGAATTTTGAGTTCTTAACTCACCAAAAACTCAAACGGAGTAATGTTTGGACCAAGTTCGTCCAAACCATATGAAAAGCTCTCTTTGGGACGAACTTTGGGTTCCGATCTCTCAAAAACTGAAACGGAGCAAAGTTTTGACCATGTGTCGTCCAAACCGACGAAAGAACTCTCATTGGGTTGAACTTGGAGTTCCTAACTCCCCAAAAACTCAAACGGAGTAAAGTTTGGACAAAGTTCGTCCAAACCATATGAAAAACTCTCATTGGGACGAACTTTGGGTTCCGAGCCCTCAAAAATTGAAACGGAGAAAAGATTGGACCATGTGTCATCCAAACCGCCTAAATAACTCTCATTGGGCCGGACTTTGAGTTCCTAACTGTCCAAAAACTCAAACGGCGCAAAGTTTTGACCAAGTTCGTCCAAACCATATGAAAAGCTGCCTTTCGGACGAACTTTGGGTTTCGAGCTCTCAAAAACTGAAACGGAGAAAAGTTTGGACCATGTTTCATCCAAACCACCTAAAGAACTCTCATTGGGCCGAACTTTGATTTCCTAACTCTCAAAAAACTCAAACGGAGTAAAGTTTGGACCAAGTTCGTCCAAACCATATGAAAAACTCTCATTGGGACGAACTTTAGGTTCCGAGCCCTCAAAAACTGAAACGGAGAAAAGATTGGACCATGTGTCGTCCAAACCACCTAAATAACTCTCATTGGGCCGTACTTTGAGTTCCTAACCCTCCAAAAACTCAAACGGAGCAAAGTTTGGACCAAGTTCGTCCAAACCATATGAAAAACTCTCTTTGGGACGACATTTGGGTTCCGATCTCTCAAAAACTCAAACAGAGCAAAGTTTTCACCATGTGTCGTCCAAACAACCTAAAGAACTCTCATTGGGCCGAACTTTGAGTTCCTAACTCTCAAAAACTAAAACGGAGTAAAGTTTGGACCAAGTTCGTCCAAACCAAATGAAAAACTCTCATTGGGACGAACTTTGGGTTCCGAGCCCTCAAAAACTGAAACGGAGAAAAGATTGGACCACGTGTCATCCAAACCACCTAAATAACTGTCATTGGGCCGTACTTTGAGTTCCTAACCCTCCAAAAACTCAAACGGAGCAAAGTTTGGACCAAGTTCGTCCAAACCATATCAAAAGCTCTCTTTGGGACGAACTTTGGGTTCCGATCTCTCAAAAACTGAAACTGAGAAAAGTTTTGACCATGTGTCGTCCAAACCACCTAAAGAACTCTCATTGGGCCGAACTTTGAGTTCATAACTCTCCAAAAACTCAAACGGAGTAAAGTTTGGACCAAGTTCGTCCAAACCATATGAAAAACTCTCATTGGGACGAACTTTTGGTTCCGAGCCCTCAAAAACTAAAACGGAGAAAAGATTGGACCATGTGTCGTCCAAACCACATAAATAACTCTCATTGGGCCGAACTTTGAGTTCCTAACCCTCCAAATACTCAAACGGAGGAAAGTTTGGACCACGTTCGTCCAAACCATATGAAAAGCTCTCTTTGGGACGAACTTTGGGTTCCGATCTCTCAAAAACTGAAACGGAGAAAAGTTTGGACCATGTGTCATCCAAACCACCTAAAGAACTCTCATTGGGCCGAACTTTGAGTTCCTAACTCACCAAAAACTCAAACGGAGTAAAGTTTGGACCAAGTTCGTCCAAACCATATGAAAAGCTCTCTTTGGGACGAACTTTGGGTTCCGATCTCTCAAAAACTGAAACGGAGCAACGTTTTGACCATGTGTCGTCCAAACCACCTAAAGAACTCTCACTGGGCCGAACTTTGAGTTCCTCACTCTCCAAAAACTCAAACGGAGTAAAGTTTGGACCAAGTTCGTCCAAACCATACGAAAAACTTTCATTGGGACGAACTTTGGGTTTCGAGCCCTCAAAAACTGAAACGGAGAAAAGATTGGACCATGTGTCGTCCAAACCTCCTAAATAACTCTCATTGGGCTGAACTTTGAGTTCCTAACCCTCCAAAAACTCAAACGGAGGAAAGTTTGGACCAAGTTCGTCCAAACCATATGAAAAGCTCTCTTTGGGACGAACTTTGGGTTCCGATCTCTCAAAAACTGAAACGGAGCAAAGTTTGGACCATGTGTCGTCCAAACGACCTACAGAACTCTCATTGGGCCGAACTTTGAGTTCCTAACTCACCAAAAACTCAAACGGAGTAAAGATTGGACCAATTTCGTCCAAACCATATGAAAAGCTCTCTTTGGGACGAACTTTTGGTTCCGATCTCTCAAAAACTGAAACGGAGCAACGTTTTGACCATGTGTCGTCCAAACCACCTAAAGAACTCTCATTGGGCCGAATTTTGAGTTCTTAACTCACCAAAAACTCAAACGGAGTAATGTTTGGACCAAGTTCGTCCAAACCATATGAAAAGCTCTCTTTGGGACGAACTTTGGGTTCCGATCTCTCAAAAACTGAAACGGAGCAAAGTTTTGACTATATGTCGTCCAAACCGACGAAAGAACTCTCATTGGGTCGAACTTGGAGTTCCTAACTCTCCAAAAACTCAAACGGAGTAAAGTTTGGACAAAGTTCGTCCAAACCTTATGAAAAACTCTCATTGGGACGAACTTTGGGTTCCGAGCCCTCAAAAATTGAAACGGAGAAAAGATTGGACCATGTGTAATCCAAACCGCCTAAATAACTCTCATTGGGCCGAACTTTGAGTTCCTAACTGTCCAAAAACTCAAACGGAGCAAAGTTTTGACCAAGTTCGTCCAAACCATATGAAAAGCTGCCTTTCGGACGAACTTTGGGTTTCGAGCTCTCAAAAACTGAAACGGAGAAAAGTTTGGACCATGTTTCATCCAAACCACCTAAAGAACTCTCATTGGGCCGAACTTTGATTTCCTAACTCTCAAAAAATTCAAACGGAGTAAAGTTTGGACCAAGTTCGTCCAAACCATATGAAAAACTCTCATTGGGACGAACTTTAGGTTCCGAGCCCTCAAAAACTGAAACGGAGAAAAGATTGGACCATGTGTCGTCCAAACCACCTAAATAACTCTCATTGGGCCGTACTTTGAGTTCCTAACCCTCCAAAAACTCAAACGGAGCAAAGTTTGGACCAAGTTCGTCCAAACCATATGAAAAACTCTCTTTGGGACGACATTTGGGTTCCGATCTCTCAAAAACTCAAACAGAGCAAAGTTTTCACCATGTGTCGTCCAAACAACCTAAAGAACTCTCATTGGGCCGAACTTTGAGTTCCTAACTCTCAAAAACTAAAACGGAGTAAAGTTTGGACCAAGTTCGTCCAAACCAAATGAAAAACTCTCATTGGGACGAACTTTGGGTTCCGAGCCCTCAAAAACTGAAACGGAGAAAAGATTGGACCACGTGTCATCCAAACCACCTAAATAACTGTCATTGGGCCGTACTTTGAGTTCCTAACCCTCCAAAAACTCAAACGGAGCAAAGTTTGGACCAAGTTCGTCCAAACCATATCAAAAGCTCTCTTTGGGACGAACTTTGGGTTCCGATCTCTCAAAAACTGAAACTGAGAAAAGTTTTGACCATGTGTCGTCCAAACCACCTAAAGAACTCTCATTGGGCCGAACTTTGAGTTCATAACTCTCCAAAAACTCAAACGGAGTAAAGTTTGGACCAAGTTCGTCCAAACCATATGAAAAACTCTCATTGGGACGAACTTTTGGTTCCGAGCCCTCAAAAACTAAAACGGAGAAAAGATTGGACCATGTGTCGTCCAAACCACATAAATAACTCTCATTGGGCCGAACTTTGAGTTCCTAACCCTCCAAATACTCAAACGGAGGAAAGTTTGGACCACGTTCGTCCAAACCATATGAAAAGCTCTCTTTGGGACGAACTTTGGGTTCCGATCTCTCAAAAACTGAAACGGAGAAAAGTTTGGACCATGTGTCGTCCAAACCACCTAAAGAACTCTCATTGGGCCGAACTTTGAGTTCCTAACTCACCAAAAACTCAAACGGAGTAAAGTTTGGACCAAGTTCGTCCAAACCATATGAAAAGCTCTCTTTGGGACGAACTTTGGGTTCCGATCTCTCAAAAACTGAAACGGAGCAACGTTTTGACCATGTGTCGTCCAAACCACCTAAAGAACTCTCACTGGGCCGAACTTTGAGTTCCTCACTCTCCAAAAACTCAAACGGAGTAAAGTTTGGACCAAGTTCGTCCAAACCATACGAAAAACTTTCATTGGGACGAACTTTGGGTTTCGAGCCCTCAAAAACTGAAACGGAGAAAAGATTGGACCATGTGTCGTCCAAACCTCCTAAATAACTCTCATTGGGCTGAACTTTGAGTTCCTAACCCTCCAAAAACTCAAACGGAGGAAAGTTTGGACCAAGTTCGTCCAAACCATATGAAAAGCTCTCTTTGGGACGAACTTTGGGTTCCGATCTCTCAAAAACTGAAACGGAGCAAAGTTTGGACCATGTGTCGTCCAAACGACCTAAAAAACTCTCATTGGGCCGAACTTTGAGTTCCTAACTCACCAAAAACTCAAACGGAGTAAAGATTGGACCAATTTCGTCCAAACCATATGAAAAGCTCTCTTTGGGACGAACTTTTGGTTCCGATCTCTCAAAAACTGAAACGGAGCAACGTTTTGACCATGTGTCGTCCAAACCACCTAAAGAACTCTCATTGGGCCGAATTTTGAGTTCTTAACTCACCAAAAACTCAAACGGAGTAATGTTTGGACCAAGTTCGTCCAAACCATATGAAAAGCTCTCTTTGGGACGAACTTTGGGTTCCGATCTCTCAAAAACTGAAACGGAGCAAAGTTTTGACCATGTGTCGTCCAAACCGACGAAAGAACTCTCATTGGGTTGAACTTGGAGTTCCTAACTCCCCAAAAACTCAAACGGAGTAAAGTTTGGACAAAGTTCGTCCAAACCATATGAAAAACTCTCATTGGGACGAACTTTGGGTTCCGAGCCCTCAAAAATTGAAACGGAGAAAAGATTGGACCATGTGTCATCCAAACCGCCTAAATAACTCTCATTGGGCCGAACTTTGAGTTCCTAACTGTCCAAAAACTCAAACGGAGCAAAGTTTTGACCAAGTTCGTCCAAACCATATGAAAAGCTGCCTTTCGGACGAACTTTGGGTTTCGAGCTCTCAAAAACTGAAACGGAGAAAAGTTTGGACCATGTTTCATCCAAACCACCTAAAGAACTCTCATTGGGCCGAACTTTGATTTCCTAACTCTCAAAAAACTCAAACGGAGTAAAGTTTGGACCAAGTTCGTCCAAACCATCTGAAAAACTCTCATTGGGACGAACTTTAGGTTCCGAGCCCTCAAAAACTGAAACGGAGAAAAGATTGGACCATGTGTCGTCCAAACCACCTAAATAACTCTCATTGGGCCGTACTTTGAGTTCCTAACCCTCCAAAAACTCAAACGGAGCAAAGTTTGGACCAAGTTCGTCCAAACCATATGAAAAACTCTCTTTGGGACGACATTTGGGTTCCGATCTCTCAAAAACTCAAACAGAGCAAAGTTTTCACCATGTGTCGTCCAAACAACCTAAAGAACTCTCATTGGGCCGAACTTTGAGTTCCTAACTCTCAAAAACTAAAACGGAGTAAAGTTTGGACCAAGTTCGTCCAAACCAAATGAAAAACTCTCATTGGGACGAACTTTGGGTTCCGAGCCCTCAAAAACTGAAACGGAGAAAAGATTGGACCACGTGTCATCCAAACCACCTAAATAACTGTCATTGGGCCGTACTTTGAGTTCCTAACCCTCCAAAAACTCAAACGGAGCAAAGTTTGGACCAAGTTCGTCCAAACCATATCAAAAGCTCTCTTTGGGACGAACTTTTGGTTCCGATCTCTCAAAAACTGAAACTGAGAAAAGTTTTGACCATGTGTCGTCCAAACCACCTAAAGAACTCTCATTGGGCCGAACTTTGAGTTCATAACTCTCCAAAAACTCAAACGGAGTAAAGTTTGGACCAAGTTCGTCCAAACCATATGAAAAACTCTCATTGGGACGAACTTTTGGTTCCGAGCCCTCAAAAACTAAAACGGAGAAAAGATTGGACCATGTGTCGTCCAAACCACATAAATAACTCTCATTGGGCCGAACTTTGAGTTCCTAACCCTCCAAATACTCAAACGGAGGAAAGTTTGGACCACGTTCGTCCAAACCATATGAAAAGCTCTCTTTGGGACGAACTTTGGGTTCCGATCTCTCAAAAACTGAAACGGAGAAAAGTTTGGACCATGTGTCATCCAAACCACCTAAAGAACTCTCATTGGGCCGAACTTTGAGTTCCTAACTCACCAAAAACTCAAACGGAGTAAAGTTTGGACCAAGTTCGTCCAAACCATATGAAAAGCTCTCTTTGGGACGAACTTTGGGTTCCGATCTCTCAAAAACTGAAACGGAGCAACGTTTTGACCATGTGTCGTCCAAACCACCTAAAGAACTCTCACTGGGCCGAACTTTGAGTTCCTCACTCTCCAAAAACTCAAACGGAGTAAAGTTTGGACCAAGTTCGTCCAAACCATACGAAAAACTTTCATTGGGACGAACTTTGGGTTTCGAGCCCTCAAAAACTGAAACGGAGAAAAGATTGGACCATGTGTCGTCCAAACCTCCTAAATAACTCTCATTGGGCTGAACTTTGAGTTCCTAACCCTCCAAAAACTCAAACGGAGGAAAGTTTGGACCAAGTTCGTCCAAACCATATGAAAAGCTCTCTTTGGGACGAACTTTGGGTTCCGATCTCTCAAAAACTGAAACGGAGCAAAGTTTGGACCATGTGTCGTCCAAACGACCTACAGAACTCTCATTGGGCCGAACTTTGAGTTCCTAACTCACCAAAAACTCAAACGGAGTAAAGATTGGACCAATTTCGTCCAAACCATATGAAAAGCTCTCTTTGGGACGAACTTTTGGTTCCGATCTCTCAAAAACTGAAACGGAGCAACGTTTTGACCATGTGTCGTCCAAACCACCTAAAGAACTCTCATTGGGCCGAATTTTGAGTTCTTAACTCACCAAAAACTCAAACGGAGTAATGTTTGGACCAAGTTCGTCCAAACCATATGAAAAGCTCTCTTTGGGACGAACTTTGGGTTCCGATCTCTCAAAAACTGAAACGGAGCAAAGTTTTGACCATATGTCGTCCAAACCGACGAAAGAACTCTCATTGGGTCGAACTTGGAGTTCCTAACTCTCCAAAAACTCAAACGGAGTAAAGTTTGGACAAAGTTCGTCCAAACCTTATGAAAAACTCTCATTGGGACGAACTTTGGGTTCCGAGCCCTCAAAAATTGAAACGGAGAAAAGATTGGACCATGTGTAATCCAAACCGCCTAAATAACTCTCATTGGGCCGAACTTTGAGTTCCTAACTGTCCAAAAACTCAAACGGAGCAAAGTTTTGACCAAGTTCGTCCAAACCATATGAAAAGCTGCCTTTCGGACGAACTTTGGGTTTCGAGCTCTCAAAAACTGAAACGGAGAAAAGTTTGGACCATGTTTCATCCAAACCACCTAAAGAACTCTCATTGGGCCGAACTTTGATTTCCTAACTCTCAAAAAATTCAAACGGAGTAAAGTTTGGACCAAGTTCGTCCAAACCATATGAAAAACTCTCATTGGGACGAACTTTAGGTTCCGAGCCCTCAAAAACTGAAACGGAGAAAAGATTGGACCATGTGTCGTCCAAACCACCTAAATAACTCTCATTGGGCCGTACTTTGAGTTCCTAACCCTCCAAAAACTCAAACGGAGCAAAGTTTGGACCAAGTTCGTCCAAACCATATGAAAAACTCTCTTTGGGACGACATTTGGGTTCCGATCTCTCAAAAACTCAAACAGAGCAAAGTTTTCACCATGTGTCGTCCAAACAACCTAAAGAACTCTCATTGGGCCGAACTTTGAGTTCCTAACTCTCAAAAACTAAAACGGAGTAAAGTTTGGACCAAGTTCGTCCAAACCAAATGAAAAACTCTCATTGGGACGAACTTTGGGTTCCGAGCCCTCAAAAACTGAAACGGAGAAAAGATTGGACCACGTGTCATCCAAACCACCTAAATAACTGTCATTGGGCCGTACTTTGAGTTCCTAACCCTCCAAAAACTCAAACGGAGCAAAGTTTGGACCAAGTTCGTCCAAACCATATCAAAAGCTCTCTTTGGGACGAACTTTGGGTTCCGATCTCTCAAAAACTGAAACTGAGAAAAGTTTTGACCATGTGTCGTCCAAACCACCTAAAGAACTCTCATTGGGCCGAACTTTGAGTTCATAACTCTCCAAAAACTCAAACGGAGTAAAGTTTGGACCAAGTTCGTCCAAACCATATGAAAAACTCTCATTGGGACGAACTTTTGGTTCCGAGCCCTAAAAAACTAAAACGGAGAAAAGATTGGACCATGTGTCGTCCAAACCACATAAATAACTCTCATTGGGCCGAACTTTGAGTTCCTAACCCTCCAAATACTCAAACGGAGGAAAGTTTGGACCACGTTCGTCCAAACCATATGAAAAGCTCTCTTTGGGACGAACTTTGGGTTCCGATCTCTCAAAAACTGAAACGGAGAAAAGTTTGGACCATGTGTCGTCCAAACCACCTAAAGAACTCTCATTGGGCCGAACTTTGAGTTCCTAACTCACCAAAAACTCAAACGGAGTAAAGTTTGGACCAAGTTCGTCCAAACCATATGAAAAGCTCTCTTTGGGACGAACTTTGGGTTCCGATCTCTCAAAAACTGAAACGGAGCAACGTTTTGACCATGTGTCGTCCAAACCACCTAAAGAACTCTCACTGGGCCGAACTTTGAGTTCCTCACTCTCCAAAAACTCAAACGGAGTAAAGTTTGGACCAAGTTCGTCCAAACCATACGAAAAACTTTCATTGGGACGAACTTTGGGTTTCGAGCCCTCAAAAACTGAAACGGAGAAAAGATTGGACCATGTGTCGTCCAAACCTCCTAAATAACTCTCATTGGGCTGAACTTTGAGTTCCTAACCCTCCAAAAACTCAAACGGAGGAAAGTTTGGACCAAGTTCGTCCAAACCATATGAAAAGCTCTCTTTGGGACGAACTTTGGGTTCCGATCTCTCAAAAACTGAAACGGAGCAAAGTTTGGACCATGTGTCGTCCAAACGACCTAAAAAACTCTCATTGGGCCGAACTTTGAGTTCCTAACTCACCAAAAACTCAAACGGAGTAAAGATTGGACCAATTTCGTCCAAACCATATGAAAAGCTCTCTTTGGGACGAACTTTTGGTTCCGATCTCTCAAAAACTGAAACGGAGCAACGTTTTGACCATGTGTCGTCCAAACCACCTAAAGAACTCTCATTGGGCCGAATTTTGAGTTCTTAACTCACCAAAAACTCAAACGGAGTAATGTTTGGACCAAGTTCGTCCAAACCATATGAAAAGCTCTCTTTGGGACGAACTTTGGGTTCCGATCTCTCAAAAACTGAAACGGAGCAAAGTTTTGACCATGTGTCGTCCAAACCGACGAAAGAACTCTCATTGGGTTGAACTTGGAGTTCCTAACTCCCCAAAAACTCAAACGGAGTAAAGTTTGGACAAAGTTCGTCCAAACCATATGAAAAACTCTCATTGGGACGAACTTTGGGTTCCGAGCCCTCAAAAATTGAAACGGAGAAAAGATTGGACCATGTGTCATCCAAACCGCCTAAATAACTCTCATTGGGCCGAACTTTGAGTTCCTAACTGTCCAAAAACTCAAACGGAGCAAAGTTTTGACCAAGTTCGTCCAAACCATATGAAAAGCTGCCTTTCGGACGAACTTTGGGTTTCGAGCTCTCAAAAACTGAAACGGAGAAAAGTTTGGACCATGTTTCATCCAAACCACCTAAAGAACTCTCATTGGGCCGAACTTTGATTTCCTAACTCTCAAAAAACTCAAACGGAGTAAAGTTTGGACCAAGTTCGTCCAAACCATATGAAAAACTCTCATTGGGACGAACTTTAGGTTCCGAGCCCTCAAAAACTGAAACGGAGAAAAGATTGGACCATGTGTCGTCCAAACCACCTAAATAACTCTCATTGGGCCGTACTTTGAGTTCCTAACCCTCCAAAAACTCAAACGGAGCAAAGTTTGGACCAAGTTCGTCCAAACCATATGAAAAACTCTCTTTGGGACGACATTTGGGTTCCGATCTCTCAAAAACTCAAACAGAGCAAAGTTTTCACCATGTGTCGTCCAAACAACCTAAAGAACTCTCATTGGGCCGAACTTTGAGTTCCTAACTCTCAAAAACTAAAACGGAGTAAAGTTTGGACCAAGTTCGTCCAAACCAAATGAAAAACTCTCATTGGGACGAACTTTGGGTTCCGAGCCCTCAAAAACTGAAACGGAGAAAAGATTGGACCACGTGTCATCCAAACCACCTAAATAACTGTCATTGGGCCGTACTTTGAGTTCCTAACCCTCCAAAAACTCAAACGGAGCAAAGTTTGGACCAAGTTCGTCCAAACCATATCAAAAGCTCTCTTTGGGATGAACTTTGGGTTCCGATCTCTCAAAAACTGAAACTGAGAAAAGTTTTGACCATGTGTCGTCCAAACCACCTAAAGAACTCTCATTGGGCCGAACTTTGAGTTCATAACTCTCCAAAAACTCAAACGGAGTAAAGTTTGGACCAAGTTCGTCCAAACCATATGAAAAACTCTCATTGGGACGAACTTTTGGTTCCGAGCCCTCAAAAACTAAAACGGAGAAAAGATTGGACCATGTGTCGTCCAAACCACATAAATAACTCTCATTGGGCCGAACTTTGAGTTCCTAACCCTCCAAATACTCAAACGGAGGAAAGTTTGGACCACGTTCGTCCAAACCATATGAAAAGCTCTCTTTGGGACGAACTTTGGGTTCCGATCTCTCAAAAACTGAAACGGAGAAAAGTTTGGACCATGTGTCATCCAAACCACCTAAAGAACTCTCATTGGGCCGAACTTTGAGTTCCTAACTCACCAAAAACTCAAACGGAGTAAAGTTTGGACCAAGTTCGTCCAAACCATATGAAAAGCTCTCTTTGGGACGAACTTTGGGTTCCGATCTCTCAAAAACTGAAACGGAGCAACGTTTTGACCATGTGTCGTCCAAACCACCTAAAGAACTCTCACTGGGCCGAACTTTGAGTTCCTCACTCTCCAAAAACTCAAACGGAGTAAAGTTTGGACCAAGTTCGTCCAAACCATACGAAAAACTTTCATTGGGACGAACTTTGGGTTTCGAGCCCTCAAAAACTGAAACGGAGAAAAGATTGGACCATGTGTCGTCCAAACCTCCTAAATAACTCTCATTGGGCTGAACTTTGAGTTCCTAACCCTCCAAAAACTCAAACGGAGGAAAGTTTGGACCAAGTTCGTCCAAACCATATGAAAAGCTCTCTTTGGGACGAACTTTGGGTTCCGATCTCTCAAAAACTGAAACGGAGCAAAGTTTGGACCATGTGTCGTCCAAACGACCTACAGAACTCTCATTGGGCCGAACTTTGAGTTCCTAACTCACCAAAAACTCAAACGGAGTAAAGATTGGACCAATTTCGTCCAAACCATATGAAAAGCTCTCTTTGGGACGAACTTTTGGTTCCGATCTCTCAAAAACTGAAACGGAGCAACGTTTTGACCATGTGTCGTCCAAACCACCTAAAGAACTCTCATTGGGCCGAATTTTGAGTTCTTAACTCACCAAAAACTCAAACGGAGTAATGTTTGGACCAAGTTCGTCCAAACCATATGAAAAGCTCTCTTTGGGACGAACTTTGGGTTCCGATCTCTCAAAAACTGAAACGGAGCAAAGTTTTGACCATATGTCGTCCAAACCGACGAAAGAACTCTCATTGGGTCGAACTTGGAGTTCCTAACTCTCCAAAAACTCAAACGGAGTAAAGTTTGGACAAAGTTCGTCCAAACCTTATGAAAAACTCTCATTGGGACGAACTTTGGGTTCCGAGCCCTCAAAAATTGAAACGGAGAAAAGATTGGACCATGTGTAATCCAAACCGCCTAAATAACTCTCATTGGGCCGAACTTTGAGTTCCTAACTGTCCAAAAACTCAAACGGAGCAAAGTTTTGACCAAGTTCGTCCAAACCATATGAAAAGCTGCCTTTCGGACGAACTTTGGGTTTCGAGCTCTCAAAAACTGAAACGGAGAAAAGTTTGGACCATGTTTCATCCAAACCACCTAAAGAACTCTCATTGGGCCGAACTTTGATTTCCTAACTCTCAAAAAACTCAAACGGAGTAAAGTTTGGACCAAGTTCGTCCAAACCATATGAAAAACTCTCATTGGGACGAACTTTAGGTTCCGAGCCCTCAAAAACTGAAACGGAGAAAAGATTGGACCATGTGTCGTCCAAACCACCTAAATAACTCTCATTGGGCCGTACTTTGAGTTCCTAACCCTCCAAAAACTCAAACGGAGCAAAGTTTGGACCAAGTTCGTCCAAACCATATGAAAAACTCTCTTTGGGACGACATTTGGGTTCCGATCTCTCAAAAACTCAAACAGAGCAAAGTTTTCACCATGTGTCGTCCAAACAACCTAAAGAACTCTCATTGGGCCGAACTTTGAGTTCCTAACTCTCAAAAACTAAAACGGAGTAAAGTTTGGACCAAGTTCGTCCAAACCAAATGAAAAACTCTCATTGGGACGAACTTTGGGTTCCGAGCCCTCAAAAACTGAAACGGAGAAAAGATTGGACCACGTGTCATCCAAACCACCTAAATAACTGTCATTGGGCCGTACTTTGAGTTCCTAACCCTCCAAAAACTCAAACGGAGCAAAGTTTGGACCAAGTTCGTCCAAACCATATCAAAAGCTCTCTTTGGGACGAACTTTGGGTTCCGATCTCTCAAAAACTGAAACTGAGAAAAGTTTTGACCATGTGTCGTCCAAACCACCTAAAGAACTCTCATTGGGCCGAACTTTGAGTTCATAACTCTCCAAAAACTCAAACGGAGTAAAGTTTGGACCAAGTTCGTCCAAACCATATGAAAAACTCTCATTGGGACGAACTTTTGGTTCCGAGCCCTAAAAAACTAAAACGGAGAAAAGATTGGACCATGTGTCGTCCAAACCACATAAATAACTCTCATTGGGCCGAACTTTGAGTTCCTAACCCTCCAAATACTCAAACGGAGGAAAGTTTGGACCACGTTCGTCCAAACCATATGAAAAGCTCTCTTTGGGACGAACTTTGGGTTCCGATCTCTCAAAAACTGAAACGGAGAAAAGTTTGGACCATGTGTCGTCCAAACCACCTAAAGAACTCTCATTGGGCCGAACTTTGAGTTCCTAACTCACCAAAAACTCAAACGGAGTAAAGTTTGGACCAAGTTCGTCCAAACCATATGAAAAGCTCTCTTTGGGACGAACTTTGGGTTCCGATCTCTCAAAAACTGAAACGGAGCAACGTTTTGACCATGTGTCGTCCAAACCACCTAAAGAACTCTCACTGGGCCGAACTTTGAGTTCCTCACTCTCCAAAAACTCAAACGGAGTAAAGTTTGGACCAAGTTCGTCCAAACCATATGAAAAACTCTCATTGGGACGAACTTTTGGTTCCGAGCCCTCAAAAACTAAAACGGAGAAAAGATTGGACCATGTGTCGTCCAAACCACATAAATAACTCTCATTGGGCCGAACTTTGAGTTCCTAACCCTCCAAATACTCAAACGGAGGAAAGTTTGGACCACGTTCGTCCAAACCATATGAAAAGCTCTCTTTGGGACGAACTTTGGGTTCCGATCTCTCAAAAACTGAAACGGAGAAAAGTTTGGACCATGTGTCGTCCAAACCACCTAAAGAACTCTCATTGGGCCGAACTTTGAGTTCCTAACTCACCAAAAACTCAAACAAGTAAAGTTTGGACCAAGTTCGTCCAAACCATATGAAAAGCTCTCTTTGGGACGAACTTTGGGTTCCGATCTCTCAAAAACAGAAACGGAGCAACGTTTTGACCATGTGTCGTCCAAACCACCTAAAGAACTCTCATTGGGCCGAACTTTGAGTTTATAACTCTCCAAAAACTCAAACGTAGTAAAGTTTGGACCAAGTTCGTCCAAACCATATGAAAAACTCTCATTGGGACGAACTTTTGGTTCCGAGCCCTCAAAAACTAAAACGGAGAAAAGATTGGACCATGTGTCGTCCAAACCACATAAATAACTCTCATTGGGCCGAACTTTGAGTTCCTAACCCTCCAAATACTCAAACGGAGGAAAGTTTGGACCACGTTCGTCCAAACCATATGAAAAGCTCTCTTTGGGACGAACTTTGGGTTCCGATCTCTCAAAAACTGAAACGGAGAAAAGTTTGGACCATGTGTCGTCCAAACCACCTAAAGAACTCTCATTGGGCCGAACTTTGAGTTCCTAACTCACCAAAAACTCAAACAAGTAAAGTTTGGACCAAGTTCGTCCAAACCATATGAAAAGCTCTCTTTGGGACGAACTTTGGGTTCCGATCTCTCAAAAACTGAAACGGAGCAACGTTTTGACCATGTGTCGTCCAAACCACCTAAAGAACTCTCACTGGGCCGAACTTTGAGTTCCTCACTCTCCAAAAACTCAAACGGAGTAAAGTTTGGACCAAGTTCGTCCAAACCATACGAAAAACTTTCATTGGGACGAACTTTGGGTTTCGAGCCCTCAAATACTGAAACGGAGAAAAGATTGGACCATGTGTCGTCCAAACCTCCTAAATAACTCTCATTGGGCTGTACTTTGAGTTCCTAACCCTCCAAAAACTCAAACGGAGAAAAGTTTAGACCAAGTTCGTCCAAACCATATGAAAAACTCTCTTTTGGACGACATTTGGGTTCCGATCTCTTAGAAACTCAAACGGAGCAAAGTTTGGACCAAGTTCGTCCAAACCATTTGAAAAACTCTCTTAGGGACGACATTTGGGTTCTGATCTCTCAAAAACTAAAACGGAGCAAAGTGTTGACCATGTGTCGTCCAAACCACGTAAAGAACTCTCATTGGGCCGAACTTTGAGTTCCAAACTCTCCAAAAATACAAACGGAGTAAAGTTAGGACCAAGTTCGTCCAAACCATATGAAAAACTCTCATTGGGACGAACTTTGGGTTCCGAGCCCTCAAAAACTGAAACGGAGAAAAGATTGGACCATGTGTCGTCCAAACCACCTAAATAACTCTCATTGGGCCGAACTTTTAGTTCCTAACTCTCCAAAAAGTCAAACGGAGCAAAGTTTGGACAAAGTTCGTCCAAACCATATGAAAAACTCTCATTGGGACGAACTTTGGGTTATGAGCGCTCAAAAACTGAAACGGAGCAAAGTTTTGACCATGTTTCATCCAAACCACCTAAAGAACTCTCATAGGGCCAAAATTTGAGTTCCTAACTCTCCAAAAACTCAAACAGAGTAAAGTTTGGACCAAGTTCGACCAAACCAGATGAAAAACTCTCATTGGGACGAACCTTAGGTTCCGAGCCCTCAAAAACTGAAACGGAGAAAAGATTGGACCATGTGTCGTCCAAACCACCTAAATAACTCTCATTGGACCGTACTTTGAGTTCCTAACCCTCCAAAAACTCAAACAGAGCAAAGTTTGGACATAGTTCGTCCAAACCATATGAAAAACTCTCTTTTGGACGACATTTGGGTTCCGATCTCTCAAAAACTCAAACGGAGCAAAGTTTTGACCATGTGTCGTCCAAACCACCTAATGAACTCTCATTGGGACGAACTTTGAGTTCCTAACTCTCCAAAAACTCAAACGGAGTAAACTTTGGACCAAGTTCGTCCAAATCAAATGAAAAACTCTCATTGGGACGAACTTTGGGTTCCGAGCCCTCAAAAATTGAAACGGAGAAAAGATTGGACCATGTGTCATCCAAACCACCTAAATAACTCTCATTGGGCCGAACTTTGAGTTCCTAACTCTCCAAGAACTCAAACGGAGCAAAGTTTGGACCAAGTTCGTCCAAACCATATCAAAAGCTCTCTTTGGGACGAACTTTGGGTTCCGATCTCTCAAAAACTGAAACTGAGCAAAGTTTTGACCCTGTGTCATCCAAACCACCTAAAGAACTCTCATTGGGCCGAACTTTGAGTTCCTAACTCTCCAAAAACTCAAACGGAGTAAAGTTTGGACCAAGTTCGTCCAAACCATATGAAAAAATCTCATTGGGACGAACTTTGGGTTCCAATCTCTCAAAAACTAAAAGGGAGAAAAGATTGGACCATGTGTCGTCCAAACCACCTAAATAACTCTCATTGGGCTGAACTTTGAGTTCCTAACCCTCCAAAAACTCAAACGGAGGAAAGTTTGGACCAAGTTCGTCCAAACCATATGAAAAGCTCTCTTTGGGACGAACTTTGGGTTCCGAGCTCTCAAAAATTTAAACGGAGCAAAGTTTTGACCATGTGTCGTCCAAACCACGTAAAGAACTCTCATTGGGCCGAACTTTGAGTTCCTAACTCTCCAAAAACTCAAACGGAGCAAAGTTTGGACCAAGTTCGTCCAAACCATATGAAAAACTCTCATTGGGACGAACTTTGGGTTATGAGCGCTAAAAAACTGAAACGGAGCAAAGTTTTTACCATGTGTCGTCTAAACCACCTAAATAACTCTCATTGGGCCGTACTTTGAGTTCCTAACCCTCCAAAAACTCAAACGGAGCAAAGTTTAGACCATGTTCGTCCAAACCATATGAAAAACTCTCTTTTGGACGACATTTGGGTTCCGATCTCTCAGAAACTCAAACGGAGCAAAGTTTGGACGAAGTTCTTCCAAACCATATGAAAAAATCTCGATGGGACGAACTTTGGGTTTCGAGCTCTCAAAAACTGAAACGGAGCAATGTTTGGACCATGTTTCATCCAAACCACATAAATAACTCTCATTGGGCCGAACTTTGAGTTCCTAACGCTCGAAAAACTCAAACGAAGCAAAGTTTGGACCAAGTTCGTCCAAAGCATTTGAAAAACTCTCTTAGGGACGACATTTGGGTTCTGATCTCTCAAAAACTAAAACGGAGAAAAGTTTTGACCATGTGTCGTCCAAACCACGTAAAGAACTCTCATTGGGCCGAACTTTGAGTTCCAAACTCTCCAAAAACACAAACGGAGTAAAGTTAGGACCAAGTTCGTCCAAACCATATGAAAAACTCTCATTGGGACGAACTTTGGGTTCCGAGCCCTCAAAAACTGAAACGGAGAAAAGATTGGACCATGTGTCGTCCAAACCACCTAAATAACTCTCATTGGGACGAACTTTTAGTTCCTAACTCTCCAAAAAGTCAAACGGAGCAAAGTTTGGACCAAGTTCGTCCAAACCATATGAAAAACTCTCATTGGGACGAACTTTGGGTTATGAACGCTCAAAAACTGAAACGGAGCAAAGTTTTGACCATGTTTCATCCAAACCACCTAAAGAACTCTCATTGGGCCAAAATTTGAGTTCCTAACTCCCCAAAAACTCAAACGGAGTAACGTTTGGACAAAGTTCGACCAAACCAGATGAAAAACTCTCATTGGGACGAACCTTAGGTTCCGAGCCCTAAAAAACTGAAACGGAGAAAAGATTGGACCATGTGTCGTCCAAACCACCTAAATAACTCTCAGTGGGCCGTACTTTGAGTTCCTAACCCTCCAAAAACTCAAACAGAGCAAAGTTTGGACATAGTTCGTCCAAACCATATGAAAAACTCTCTTTTGGACGACGTTTGGGTTCCGATCTCTCAAAAACTCAAACGGAGCAATGTTTTGACCATGTGTCGTCCAAACCACCTAAATAACACTCATTGGGTCGAACTTTGAAATCCTAACCCTCCAAAAAGTCAAACGGAGCAAAGTTTGGACCAAGTTCGTCCAAACCATATGAAAAACTCTCATTGGGACGAAGTTTGGGTTCCGAGCTCTCAAAAACTGAAACGGAGCAAAGTTTGGACCATGTTTCATCCAAACCACCTAAATAACTCTCATTGGGCCGAACTTTGAGTTCCTAACTCTCCAAAAACTCAAACGGAGTAAAGTTTGGACCAAGTTCGTCCAAACCATATGAAAAAATCTCATTGGGACGAACTTTGGGTTCCGATCTCTCAAAAACTAAAAGGGAGAAAAGATTGGACCATGTGTCGTCCAAACCACCTAAAGAACTCTCATTGGGCCGAACTTTGAGTTCCTAACTCACCAAAACTCAAACGGAGTAAAGTTTGGACCAAGTTCGTCCAAACCATATGAAAAGCTCACTTTGGGACGAACTTTGGGTTCCGATCTCTCAAAAATTGAAACGGCGCAAAGTTTTGACCATGTGTCGTCCAAACCACCTAAAGAACTCTCATTGGGCCGAACTTTGAGTTCCTAACTCTCCAAAAACTCAAACGGAGTAAAGTTTGGACCAAGTTCGTCCAAACCATATGAAAAACTCTCATTGGGACGAACTTTTGGTTCCGAGCCCTCAAAAACTGAAACGGAGAAAAGATTGGACCATGTGTCGTCCAAACAACCTAAATAACTCTCATTGGGCCGAACTTTGAGTTCCTAACTCTCCAACAACTCAAACGGAGAAAGTTTTGACCAAGTTCGTGCAAACGATATGAAAAGCTCTCTTTGGGACGAACTTTGGGTTCCGAGCTCTCAAAACTTGAAACGGAGCAAAGTTTTGACCATGTGTCGTCCAAACCACGTATAGAACTCTCATTGGGCCGAACTTTGAGTTCCTAACTCTCCAAAAACTCAAACGGAGGAAAGTTTGGACCAAGTTCTTCGAAACCATATGAAAAACTCTCGACGGGACGAACTTTGGGTTTCGAGCTCTCAAAAACTGAAACGGAGCAATGTTTGGACCATGTTTCATCCAAGCCACCTAAATAACTCTCATTGGGCCGAACTTTGAGTTCCTAACGCTCGAAAAACTCAAACGAAGCAAAGTTTGGACCAAGTTCGTCCAAACCATATGAAAAACTCTATTTGGGACGACATTTGGGTTCTGATCTCTCAAGAACTCAAACGGAGCAAAGTTTTGACCATGTGTCGTCCAAACCACTTAAAGAACTCTCATTGGGCCGAACTTTGAGTTCCTAACTCTCAAAAAACTCAAACGGAGTAAAGTTTGGACCAAGTTCGTCCGAACCACATGAAAAACTCTCATTGGGACGAACTTTGGGTTCCGGTCCCTCAAAAACTAAAATGGAGAAAAGATTGGACCATGTGTCGTCCAAACCACATAAATAACTCTCATTGGGCCGAACTTTGAGTTCCTAACTCTCCAAAAACTCAAACGGAGAAAAGTGTCGACCGAGTTCGTCCAAACCATATGAAAAGCTCGTATTGGGACGAACTTTGGGTTCCGAGCTCTCAAAAACTGAAACGGAGCAAAGTTTTGACCATGTGTCGTCCAAACCACCTAAAGGACTCTCAATTGGCCGAACTTTGAGTTCCTAACTCTCCAAAAACTCAAACGGAGCAAAGTTTGGACCAAGTTCGTCCAAACCATATGAAAAACTCTCATTGGGACGAACTTTGGGTTCCGAGCCCTCAAAAACTGAAACGGAGAAAAGATTGGACCATGTGTCATACAAACCACCTAAAGAACTCTCATTGGGCCGAACTTTGAGTTCCTAACTCTCCAAAAACTAAAACGGAGAAAAGTTTGGACCAAGTTCGTCCAAACCGTATCAAAAGCTCTCTTTGGGACGGACTTTGGGTTCCGATCTCTCAAAAACTGAAACTGAGCAAAGTTTTGACCATGTGTCGTCCAAACCACCTAAAGAACTCTCATTGGGCCGAACTTTGAGTTCCTAACCCTCCAAAAATGCAAACGGAGTAAAGTTTGGACCAAGTTCGTCCAAACCATATGAAAAACTCTCATTGGGACGAACTTTGGGTTCCGAGCCCTCAAAAACTAAAACGGAGAAAAGATTGGACCATGTGTCGCCCAAACCACCTAAATAACTCTCATTGGGCCGAACTTTGAGTTCATAACTCACCAAAAACTAAAACGGAGTAAAGTTTGGACCAAGTTCGTCCAAACGATATGAAAAGCTCTCTTTGGGACGAACTTTGGGTTCCGATCTCTCAAAAACTGAAACGGAGGAAAGTTTTGACCATGTGTCGTCCAAACCACCTAAAGAACTCTCATTGGGCCGAACTTTGAGTTCCTAACTCTCCAAAAACTCAAACAGAGTAAAGTTTGGACCAAAATCGTCCAAACAATATGAAAAACTCTCGTTGGGACGAACTTTGGGTTCCGAGCCCTCAAAAACTGAAACGGAGAAAAGATTGGACCATGTGTCGTCCAAACCACCTAAATAACTCTCATTGGGCCGAACTTTTAGTTCCTAACTCTCTAAAAACTCAAACGGAGCAAAGTTTGGACCAAGTTCGTGCAAACCATATGAAAAGCTCTCTTTGGGACGAACTTTGGGTTCTGAGCTCTCAAAAATTTAAACGGATCAAAGTTTTGACCATGTGTCGTCCAAACTACGTAAAGAACTCTCATTGGGCCGAACTTTGAGTTCCTAACTCTCCAAAAACTCAGACGGAGCAAACTTTGGACCAAGTTCTTCCAAACCATATGAAAAACTCTCGATGGGACGAAGTTTGGATTTCGAGCTCTCAAAAACTGAAACGAACCAATGTTTGGACCATGTTTAATCCAATCCACCTAAATAACTCTCATTGGGCCGAACTTTGAGTTCCTAACGCTCGAAAAACTCAAACGAAGCAAAGTTTGGACCAAGTTCGTCCAAACCATATGAAAAACTCTCTTTGGGACGACATTTGGGTTCTGATCTCTCAAAAACTCAAACGGAGCAAAGTTTGTACCATGTGTCGTCCAAACCACCTAAAGAACTCTCATTGGGCCGAACTTGTAGTTCCTAACTCTCCGAAAACTCAAACGGAGTAAAGTTTGGACCAAGTTCATCCAAACCATATGAAAAACTCTCATTGCGAAGAACTTTGGGTTCCGAGCGCTCAAAAACTGAAACGGAGAAAAGTTTGGACCATGTTTCATCCAAACCACCTAAAGAACTCTCATTGGGCCGAACTTTGAGTTCCTAACTTTCCAAAAACTCAAACGGAGTAAAGTTTGGACCAAGTTCGTCCAAACCATATGAAAAACTCTCATTGGGACGAACTTTGGGTTCCGAGCCCTCAAAAACTAAAACGTAGAAAAGATTGGACCATGTGTCGTCCAATCCACCAAAATAACTCTCATTGGGCCGAACTTTTAGTTCCTAACCCTCCAAAAACTCAAATGGAGGAAAGTTTGGACTAAGTTCGTCCAAACCATATGAAAAGCTCTCTTTGGGACGAACTTTGGGTTCCGATCTCTCAAAAACTGAAACGGAGCAAAGTTTGGACCATGTGTCATCCAAACCACCTAAAGAACTCTCATTGGGCCGAACTTTCAGTTTCTAATTCACCAAAAACTCAAACGGAGTAAATTTTGGACCAAATTCGTCAAAACCATATGAAAGCTCTCTTTGGGACGAACTTTGGGTTCCGATCTCTCAAAAACTGAAACGGAGGAAAGTTTTGACCATGTGTCGTCCAAACCACCTAAAGAACTCTCATTGGGCCGAGCTTTGAGTTCCTAACTCTCCAAAAACTCAAACGGAGTAAAGTTTGGACCAAAATTGTCCAAACAATATGAAAAACTCTCGTTGGGACGAACTTTGGGTTCCGAGCCCTCAAAAACTGAAACGGAGAAAAGATTGGACCATGTGTCGTCCAAACCACCTAAATAACTCTCATTGGGCCGAACTTTGAGTTCCTAACTCTCCAAAAACTCAAACGGAGCAAAGTGTGGACCAAGTTCGTCCAAACCATATGAAAAACTCTCATTGGGACGAAGTTTGGGTTCCGAGCTCTCAAAAACTTAAACGGAGCAAAGTTTGGACCATGTTTCATCCAAACCACCTAAATAACTCTCATTGGGCCGAACTTTGAGTTCCTAACGCTCGAAAAACTCAAACGGTGTAAAGTTTGGTCCAAGTTCGTCCAAACCATATGAAAAGCTCTCTTTGGGACGAACTTTGGGTTCCGATCTCTCAAAAACTGAAACGGAGGAAAGTTTTGACCATGTGTCGTCCAAACCACCTAAAGAACTCTCATTGGGCCGAGCTTTGAGTTCCTAACTCTCCAAAAACTCAAACGGAGTAAAGTTTGGACCAAAATCGTCCAAACAATATGAAAAACTCTCGTTGGGACGAACTTTGGGTTCCGAGCCCTCAAAAACTGAAACGGAGAAAAGATTGGACCATGTGTCGTCCAAACCACTTAAATAACTCTCATTGGGCCGAACTTTGAGTTCCTAACTCTCCAAAAACTCAAACAGAGCAAAGTGTGGACCAAGTTCGTCCAAACCATATGAAAAACTCTCATTGGGACGAAGTTTGGGTTCCGAGCTCTCAAAAACTGAAACGGAGCAAAGTTTGGACCATGTTTCATCCAAACCACCTAAATAACTCTATTTGGGCCGAACTTTGAGTTCCTAACGCTCGAAAAGCTCAAACTGTGTAAAGTTTTGTCCAAGTTCGTCCAAACCATATGAAAAACTCTCTTTGGGACGACATTTGGGTTCCGATCTCTGAAAAACTCAAACGGAGCAAAGTTTTGAACAAGTGTCGTCCAAACCACCTAAAGAACTTTCATTGGGCCGAACTTTGAGTTCCTAACTCTCCAAAAACTCAAACGGAGTAAAGTTTGGACCAAGTTCGTCCAAACCATATGAAAAGCTCCCTTTGGGACGACTTATGGGTTTCGAGCTCTCAAAAACTGAAACGGAGCAAAGTTTTGACCATGTGTCGTCCAAACCACCTAAAGAACTCTCATTGGGCCGAACTTTGAGTTCCTAACTCTCCAAAAACTCAAACGGAGTAAAGTTTGGACCAAGTTCGTCCAAACCATATGAAAAACTCTTATTGGGACGAACTTTGGGTTCCGAGCCCTCAAAAACAGAAACGGAGAAAAGATTGGACCATGTCTCGTCCAAACCACCTAAACAACTCTCATTGGGTCGAACTTTGAGTTCCTAACTCTCCAAAAACTCAAACGGAGCAAAGTTTGGATCAAGTTCGTCCAAACCATATGAAAAGCACCCTTTGGGACGAACTTTGGGTTCCGAGCTCTCAAAAACTGAAACGAAGCAAAGTTTTGACCATGTGTCGTCCAAACCACCTAAAGAACTCTCATTGGGCCGAACTTTGAGTTCCTAACTCTCCAAAAACTCAAACGGAGCAAAGTTTGGACGAAGTTCGTCCAAACCATATGAAAAACTCTGATTGGGACGAAGTTTGGGTTCCGAGCTCTCAAAAACTGAAACAGAGTAAAGTTTGGACCATGTTTCATCCAAACCACCTAAACAACTCTCATTGGGCCGAACTTTCAGTTCCTAACTCTCCAAAAACTCAAACCGAGCAAAGTTTGGACCAAGTTCGTCCAAACCATATGAAAAGCTCCCTTTGGGACGAACTTTGGGTTCCGAGCTCTCAAAAACTGAAACGGAGCAAAATTTTGACCATCTGTCGTCCAAACCACCTAAAGAACTCTCATTGGGCCCAACTTTGAGTTCCTAACTCTCCAAAAACTCAAACGGAGCAAAGTTTGGACCAAGTTCGTCCAAACCATATGAAAAACTCTGATTGGGATGAAGTTTGGGTTCCGAGCTCTCAAAAACTTAAACGGAGCAAAGTTTGGACCATGTTTCATCCAAACCACCTAAATAACTCTCATTGGGCCGAACCTTGAGTTCCTAACGCTCGAAAAACTCAAACGGAGCAAAGTTTGGACCATGTTCGTCCAAACCATATGAAAAACTCTCATTGGGACGACATTTGGGTTCCGATCTCTCAAAAACTCAAACGGAGCAAAGTTTTGACCATATGTCGTCCAAACCACCTAAAGAACTCTCATTGGGCCGAACTTTGAGTTCCTAACGCTCGAAAAACTCAAACGGAGCAAAGCTTGGACCAAGTTCGTCCAAACCATATGAAAAACTCTGTTTGGGACGACATTTGGGTTCCGATCTCTCAAAAACTAAAACGGAGCAAAGTTTTGACCATGTGTCGTCCAAACCACCTAAAGAACTCTCATTGGGCCGAACTTTGAGTTCCTAACTCTCCAAAAACTCAAACGGAGTAAAGTTTGGACCAAGTTCGTCTAAACCATATGAAAAACTCTCATTGGGACGAACTTTGGGTTCCGAGTGAAGGTGTACATATTACACATGCGGAAGCAATTGAAGATCGAAAGCACTTAAGACATTCAATTTTGCTCCTAAAGCATGCATGTTCTATAAAAGACAGTAAAGAGAGTTTAGAGAAAACCAACCTTTGTAGCTCACAAATGAGGTACTCCTTGTGGTGTTTTCCTTCTCCAACTTCTCTTGGACAACCTTTAGAGTCTTCCCTACTGTTCTCTGGGCCGAGAACGACTTGTGGGAGTCTATAGTGATAGGGAATGGGAAGGGAATGCTTGAAGGTTCAAGCTCTATGGAGATATGAGATGAGAGAGTGATTGAGGAAGAAATTCAGCAGCATAACATTAAGGTAAATGCTCTATCTCTCTCCAATCTGATTCTTCTTCTACTTATAGAGAGAATCCATGCAAGAAGAAGCCTCAAGATGCAAGACACATGGTGGTCTTAAGGGTGAAAGTGGAAGCTAGGTGTTCAAACAATTCAAAGAATCCTATCAATTTGTTCTAGGCTATATTCCGATATGAGCTAGTAGGGGGACCTAATGGACCTATAGATCATGGGCTCCAACGATTCGAGACTAACCGACTAATCTCATTATTCAAGCTAGCCAACATTCGTTAACTACCGGGACACTCCACTATAGCCCGATAGTTGCACTCCCCTCACTATAGATATATTTCCGTCCACTTGATTTAACCATGTTCAGTAAGTCGTTCCTTGACAGGTTGTTCGTAGCTATAGCTAGGTCAAATAACCGTTTTACCCCTATAGTACTTCTTGTTCCTTAAGTTCCACTAATCCTCTAATGAAAAATCGGTTTGTGGTCCAACCATCAAACCTAAGTCCCTCTCGATCCGACGAGAGGGTGGGGCCCCTTGTTCAAGTCCTGGAGTTAGTACTTAAGAGAACAACCTCTCTGCTATCCCTGAAAAGGGTAGGAGTGAATTCCGTCTTGCGAAACTATGTCCCCAGCTATCTATTCGATCTTATCCCCAAAATGGTAGGCTTGTTGAGTCGGCGATGCTGGCCACTCTCACCCATGCAGATCAAAGGATAATCTCGTATAAACAGGAGTTCATAGCTCGCTCAGGATTAAGAACGAGTTACCTAGGTCATCTATGAGAAATAGTCAGTTTCTACGGTAAACGGCGTTATAAAGAGAAAGTGACTTATTTCGTGGTCCTGTCTTATGCAAACTCATTGCATAGGACGCCCCCACTCGCATGTCTCCACATGAACGACTTAGGATCTCATCGTTTGTACTTAATACAAAGTGGGCCGCGTCCATAGTGTCACCAGGATAAGGCACCCAACCTGAACTTGATCCTACGATATGTCCCTACATATAGTTCGAGTATTCATTTTATAGTCAAGGATCTTAGTTTATTGGATTTAGGTTAATCATTCGCAATGTATATATTCAATAACATCTTTTACTGAATAACCTCAATAACGTCTTTATTGAAAATAGAATATGTTTAATGATTTACAAACTACGAGTTTATTGGACATTAAACCCAACAAACTCCCACTTGGACTAGAAACTCTAGTGGGGTACATGAAGTTAGGTGTGAGAGAAGTATAAGGACAATAAACTAGGGCATCATCCATACCCTTACATTTCTCCCACTTGCCCTAGTCTAACAAAGCTCGTAAACCTAGATTAACTAGGTGACCCTCAAATACTTTAGCCGTGAGGGGTTTTGTAAACGGATCAGCTATGTTGTGCTCCGAAGCAATCTGCGTGACGATCACATCTCCTCGTTGCACGATCTCCCTGATGAGATGGTATTTGCGCTCAATATGCTTTCCTCGCTTGTGACTTCGAGGTTCCTTAGAGTTTGCAACTGCTCCACTGTTATCACAATAGAGGGTGATAGGCAGTTGCATATTTGGAACAATTTCCAACTCTATTAGGAATTTTCTTAGCCATACTGCCTCTTTTGCTGCTTCGCAGGCGGCTACGTACTCTGCTTCCATGGTAGAGTCAGCAATGCAACCTTGCTTAATACTCCTCCATACTATTGCTCCTCCATTTAGAGTAAACACAGATCCCGATGTTGATTTTCTTGAATCTATATCGGTCTGAAAATCTGAGTCAGTGTATCCTGTAAGGATCAGATCCTTAGACACGAGCGTATAATCCCTAGTTCTCCTTAGATACTTAAGGATGTTTTTAACGGCAGTCCAATGCGCATGTCCAGGATTGGACTGATATCTGCTGACAATTCCTACGGCATAGCATATGTCGGGTCTGGTACACAACATTGCATACATCAAACTACCAACTGCTGATGCATAGGGAATACGTCTCATTTCCTCAACTTCTTGAGGTGTCTTAGGACTTTGTTCCTTTGACAGATGAACCCCGTGCCTATAAGGTAATAACCCTTTCTTGGAGTTCTGCATCAAATATCGTATCAACATTTTGTCGATATATGATGCTTGAGACAGTGTTAGCGTTTTGTTCTTTCTATTTCTAATGATTTGAATGCCCAGAACAAATTGAGCCTCACCCAAATCTTTCATTTGGAATTGAGTCGCTAGCCATTGTTTTACGTCAGTCAGGAATCCTACATTATTCCCAATAAGTAGGATATCATCTACGTATAGAACTAGAAAAGCTACAGTGTTTTTGACGATTTTCTTGTAGACACAAGGTTCGTCAACATTCTGCTCAAAGCCATACGTTTTGATCGCAGTGTCAAAACGTATATTCCAGGATCTTGATGCTTGTTTTAATCCATAAATGGATCGTTTAAGTTTGCAAACCTTTTGCTCATCACCCTGGACTATAAATCCCTCTGGTTGAGCCATATAGATAGTCTCTTCAAGATTGCCGTTCAAAAAGGCTGTCTTGACATCCATTTGCCATATTTCATAATCATAGTATGTGGTAATGGATAAGAGTATTCTAATCGACTTAAGCATGGCAACAGGGGAAAAATTTTCTTCATAATCAACTCCTTCCCGCTGGGTAAAACCCTTTGCCACGAGTCGAGCTTTAAAGGTTTGAACCTTACCGGCTTGGTCTCGTTTTCTCTTGTAGATCCATTTGCAACCAATAGGTTTTACCCCATCCGGTTGTTCTACAAGTTCCCAGACCGAATTGAAGTACATTGACTCCATTTCGAGATCCATGGCTTTGATCCACTGGTCCTTATCAACATCATTCATTGCCTGATTAAAGGACAATGGATCCTCTACACCATCATCAGATATGATGTTTTGAGTTTCTGTTAAACCCATGTAGCGGTCGGGTTGTATTATAACCCTCCCACTACGTCGAGGCTCTCTCACTATTTGAGATGGATGTGTTTGATCAACAACTTTTGATGGACTAGCTTGATCTACAACTTTTGTAGATTCTTTTGTAGTTTTTCTTGAAATCTCATCTAATACTAGTTTACTGCGAGGTCGATGATCTTTTATGTGATCTTCCTCAAGAAAAGTAGCGTTTGTCGATACAATCACTTTATTATCCTGAGGGTCGTAAAATAGACCACCTTTCGTTTCTTTAGGATATCCTACAAACAGGCACAGTTTTGAACGTCGTTCCAATTTCTTTGGGTTTTGCACCAACACGTGTGCCGGGCATCCCCAAATTCTGAAGTGACGTAAACTACCTTTACGCCCTTTCCATAGCTCATAGGGTGTTTCAGAAACACTCTTAGAGGGAACCATGTTCAAAATGTATACGGCAGTCTCAACTGCATATCCCCAGAACGAATCAGGCAACTGAGCATAGCTCATCATTGATCGAACCATGTCTAACAGAGTTCGGTTTCTCCTCTCTGATACACCATTTTGTTGTGGTGTAGCAGGGGCTGAGAGTTGAGACGTAATTCCATGTTCTATCAAATAGTCTTGGAATTGTAAGTCCATATATTCTCCACCTCGATCTGATCGTAGTGTTTTAATCGTTTTACCTAATTGGTTCTCAACCTCAGTCTTGTACTCTTTGAACTTTTCAAGGACTTCAGACTTATGATGCATTAAGTAAAGATAGCCATACCTTGAATAATCATCAATAAAGCTGACGAAATATTCATACCCTCCTCGTGCTTTGACATTCATAGGACCACAGAGATCCGAATGCACGAGTTCCAAAGGTTCTTTGGCCCTATAACCTTTTTCTGAAAAAGGTCGTTTGGTCATTTTTCCCTCGAGGCAGGACTCACATGGTGGTAACGAGTCATCTTCTAACTGGTTTAGTAGTCCACTCTTTACCAATCTTTCAATCCTATTGCGATTTATGTGGCCTAATCTCAAGTGCCAAAGATAGGTATTAGGAGAAACTTTTCGCCTTTTGTTTTGAGTTTCCGCTACTTTAAACATTTCCGTATTAAAAATAGCTTTAACTTTAATTGGCCTTAACACGTATAAGTTGCTTTCAAGTTTTGCAGAACATATATGCATACCTCTTTTGTTAACAAACACTTTATTAATATCAAAAGATACTTGGTATTCATGTTCAATTAAACAAGAGATAGAAATTAAGTTCCTTTTTATATCGGGAACGTACAAGACATTTTCAAGTAGTAAAAATCTATCTCCAAAAGACAACTTGAGAGTTCCAAAAGCTCTAGCTGAGACGACCTCTCCAGTTCCAACTTTGAGAGTTACTTCGCCGTCTTCCAGCATATGCCAGGAACTAATTTCCTGTAAAGAAGAGCATACATGGTTAGTCGCTCCTGAATCTAATATCCAGGCAGAGCTATCTTGCTCAACTAAACATGTTTCGATAACGAGCAAATCATATTTACCTTGTTTTTCTTTTTCAGCCTTCTTTTCCGCAAGGTACTTGGGACAGTTGCGTTTCCAATGTCCGTCTACATTACAATGGAAACACTTTCCTTTTTCTGCAGCTTTTGCCTTGCCTCCCATTGGAGCTTTTCCTTTCCCTTTTACCTTCTTTTTCTTCATCTGAATACTCTTATTCTTTGAAGTGGAAGGTGCAGACTTTGTTCCTGAGGAAGATCCCTTTTGGAACCTCTTGGTTGTGGCAACATTTGCCTCCAATTCATGTCCTCTCTTAGTAAGACTTTGGTAAGTCTGAAGCTCGTTTAGCAAAGTGGTCAAGTTAAAGTCTATTTTGTTCATGACAGCGTTTGTCCTGAACTGAATGAAGCTCTTCGGAAGAGACTCCATTATGAAACTTACTTGACTACCCTCGTCAATGGTAGCACCGTTTACTTCAGCAATGTTAAACTGAACCATCATGTTCAAAACATGTTCCCTAACTGAAGCACCTTCCTTCATTCGGGAATTGTAAACATTCTTGAGAGCTTCGTGCCTAATTTGCGAGGACGGTTGTCCAAACATACCTTGCAACGAAGTCATGATCTCCCTTGCGGTGACCATCCTCTCGTGCTTTTAAGACAAGACATCCGAAATGCTTGCTAAAATATAGACTCTTGCTTTATCATTTGCTCGAGTCCATTTCTCATATGTTTCCCGAACAATTCGGTTTGTTGACGAGCCAGGGTTAGGTGGACACTCTTCGGTAAGGACAAATCTAAGATCCTCGATTACTAGTATTGTATTCAGATTAGACTTCCAAGTTCCATAGTTATCCCCGTTAAGCTTATCCGAAGCGAGTAATTGTACTAATGAGCTAGACATGCTGAAAAATTAAACAAAAACTATTAGAAATTGCTTATTAACCATTTTTAGACAAAATCCAATCAGGTTTTAGCAAAAGTAATAATGTACCCAGGATTATTATTTTGCAACGATACTTTAGTGAGTTAGAGCAACCGCTACCGAGGGGCAGTCAATTACTCCTTCACAAAACCAAGATGTTCTTGACTAAATACTAATCCCAGAATAACTCTTATTCCTATAGTTGTTTAGTTATCGTTACATTTGGTCAGGAATTTACTAACACTTAGTAACCCTTGTAAGTGTGACCCGCCGTTTTAAGATTACAGAGAACGGCCCCAACAATGCTACCGAATGGAAAAGCTAATGTTGGAAATGGTCCTAAGTAATCCTATCCATCTCTGGAGTTTGCGTTGTTCCGATCTCCATGTTACAACCCTCCGAATGGTTAGTAGCTCCAGGGCATACAAGCAGGCGCAACATGGAAATCTCACGGTGCAACCTAACGGAGGAGACCGCAGGATGTGTTGACACACTTCCTTCACTCACTTACTATAAATACTTTCTCCATTCACCTTGTTATTGATTTATGCAAACACCTTCCGAATGGAGCAGTTGAGGTATAATCAACACGAGGCCAAGCATAAATCTCACATTGTGAACAAAAGGGAGAACGTGAAAGGGAAATGGATTTGATATATCTCTCCCCTCCCACTAAGTATTTTAAACGGTTTTGGGCATACTTATACTTAGGCGAATTCCGGCTAATTGAATAACCCTAAGTCTAAGTTCATTTAATCTTACGATGTCTAGGTGATAACGATTAAAACCTCACATCACACACGTGCATGCTCATAAAATTGGGTTAACTTTAACTCAAGAACCAACTCGATGCCCAGGTAGGAGGTGTTCCGTAAACCGTCAACTTAAATACCTCCAGCCTTAGACAGCATCTCGTCGGGTGAGTTCTCTTGTAACCTATGTTTTACAAGCTTATCGACCTATTTGAATCTAATTGAAATCGATCGAGAGTTGGATCAAATTAACCCTAAGTGAGCATGCACCTTTTTCTTTGTTATAGATTTTAAATTTCTATGTGATTTATAACAATTATAAATCTAAACTATAACAAACTTGCCTTTTGAATATAACTCTTATAAACAAAATTCTAAGGAAATTTCATGCTTCATGCTAGGTTAATTTTATCTTTTGATTAATATAACTTTTATATCAATTAATCAATTTTAATTAACCATTCAAGCATGAATCTCCCTAAATCAATACAACATTTATATCAATTTAAACATGAAATTTCCCTCATGCATTTAAACTATTAATAACACTTATTAAAATTAAAAATGCATGAACATGCTTTCCTATGGTGGGATTTTAAACTATATGGCATGCTCATAATGCACATTCATCCATTTAATTAAATCATACATTCAAAATGCATAAAGAAATTAAATCAAACTAAAATGGAATGGTTTGGCAATTTAAAACAAACAATTAACTAATTATTACAATAATAATTAATAAAAATTGCTTGTGGCGATCCCGAGCTTCACGAACCATCCCGAACCACCCCTTCACGCACTGAACCGGCCTTGCAAATTGTGTAAATTGGTTGAACCAGCTACAACCAAACCGAACCGGACCCAAAACAGGCTGCTGAACCGAACCGGATTTGAAAACTGCAGTTTTTGGAAAATTTCTTCAACAGCGTCGGGACGCTACATGAAGAGCGTCCCGACGCTCTTGCGACAGCAGCCCACTGCTGCTGTTTTTCTGCTGCGTCTTCTCCCGTTCTGCTTCGATTTAACAGCCTATATGGACTCTAATGACTCTATAAAAATTACAGACTCTAGTACACTCATTAACGCTCTTACATTTCCGAGCAATTACAAATTCATGAAGAATTAAAGTCTAAAAAAATTGCCAAACCAGAACACTTCCATTTTAGCACACAGAAAATTCAATTTCAAAATGGTACCCACCACAGCAAAATTAAAACGACTTAAGTCCTCTAATCATGCTCTGATACCAATTGAAGGTGTACATATTACACATGCGGAAGCAATTGAAGATCGAAAGCACTTAAGACATTCAATTTTGCTCCTAAAGCATGCATGTTCTATAAAAGACAGTAAAGAGAGTTTAGAGAAAACCAACCTTTGTAGCTCAAAAATGAGGTACTCCTTGTGCTGTTTTCCTTCTCCAACTTCTCTTGGACAACCTTTAGAGTCTTCCCTACTATTCTCCGGGCCGAGAACGACTTGTGGGAGTCTATAGTGATAGGGAATGGGAAGGGAATGCTTGAAGGTTCAAGCTCTATGGAGATATGAGATGAGAGAGTGATTGAGGAAGAAATTCAGCAGCATAACATTAAGGTAAATGCTCTATCTCTCTCCAATCTGATTCTTCTTCTACTTATAGAGAGAGTCCATGCAAGAAGAAGCCTCAAGATGCAAGACACATGGTGGTCTTAAGGGTGAAAGTGGAAGCTAGGTGTTCAAACAACATTACATGCAAGTATGCATGTTTGTGGTGTAATTCCACTTTGAATCTTCATGCAAGAGTGGAATTACATCATTTTCCACTTACCATGATTCAAAATCAGATTTCAAATATTCATTTATGATATTAATATCAATTCTAAATGTGACATTAATATATAAGATCATATTTGAACCTTGCCCAATTGATTATAAATGATTAAGCAAGTTAATCACCTTAATATTGTGCATCTTTTATATATGAATCTTAATTCATGTATATAGTATTTAAAACCCTTTTAAATACTTTATCTCTCATTTTCTAATTTAATTCATAATTAAATTATTGTGTCAAACACAATTTTACGATAATACCCTTGTTCCCGACTTTGAACAATTCAAAGAATCCTATCAATTTGTTCTAGGCTATATTCCGATATGAGCTAGTAGGGGGACCTAATGGACCTATAGATCATGGGCTCCAACGATTCGAGACTAACCGACTAATCTCATTATTCAAGCTAGCCAACATTCGTTAACTACCGGGACACTCCACTATAGCCCGATAGTTGCACTCCCCTCACTATAGATATATTTCCGTCCACTTGATTTAACCATGTTCAGTAAGTCGTTCCTTCACAGGTTGTTCGTAGCTATAGCTAGGTCAAATAACCGTTTTACCCCTATAGTACTTCTTGTTCCTTAAGTTCCACTAATCCTCTAATGAACAATCGGTTTGTGGTCCAACCATCAAACCTAAGTCCCTCTCGATCCAACGAGAGGGTGGGGCCCCTTGTTCAAGTCCTGGAGTTAGTACTTAAGAGAACAACCTCTCTGCTATCCCTGAAAAGGGTAGGAGTGAATTCCGTCTTGCGAAACTATGTCCCCAGCTATCTATTCGATCTTATCCCCAAAATGGTAGGCTTGTTGAGTCGGCGATGCTGGCCACTCTCACCCATGCAGATCAAAGGATAATCTCGTACAAACAGGAGTTCATAGCTCGCTCAGGATTAAGAACGAGTTACCTAGGTCATCTATGAGAAATAGTCAGTTTCTACGGTAAACGGCGTTATAAAGAGAAAGTGACTTATTTCGTGGTCCTGTCTTATGCAAACTCATTGCATAGGACGCCCCCACTCGCATGTCTCCACATGAACGACTTAGGATCTCATCGTTTGTACTTAATACAAAGTGGGCCGCGTCCATAGTGTCACCAGGATAAGGCACCCAACCGTATCCTTATACTATAGACTATTTTGACTATAAACTTGAACTTGATCCTACGATATGTCCCTACACATAGTTCGAGTATTCATTTTATAGTCAAGGATCTTAGTTTATTGGATTTAGGTTAATCATTCGCAATGTATATATTCAATAACATCGTTTACTGAATAACCTCAATAACGTCTTTATTGAAAATAGAATATGTTTAATGATTTACAAACTACGAGTTTATAGGACATTAAACCCAACACCGAGCCCTCAAAAACTGAAACGGAGAAAAGATTGGACCATGTGTCGTCCAAACCACCTAAATAACTCTCATTGGGTCGTACTTTTAGTTCCTAACCCTCCAAAAACTCAAATGGAGCAAAGTTTGGACCAAGTTCGTCCAAACCATATGAAAAACTCTCTTTGGGACGACAGTTGGGTTCCGATCTCTCAAAAACTCAAACGGAGCAAAGTTTTGACAATGTGTCGTCCAAACCACCTAAAGACCTCTCAATGGGCCGAACTTTGAGTTCCTAACTCTCCAAGAACTCAAACGGAGCAAAGTTTGGACCAAGTTCGTCCAAACCATATGAAAAACTCTGATTGGGATGAAGTTTGGGTTCCGAGCTCTCAAAAACTGAAACGGAGCAAAGTTTGGACCATGTTTCATCCAAACCACCTAAATAACTCTCATTGGGCCGAACTTTGAGTTCCTAACGCTCGAAAAACTCAGACGGAGCAAAGTTTGGACCAAGTTCGTCCAAACCATATGAAAAACTCTCTTTGGGACGATAATTGGGTTCCGATCTCTCAAAAATTCAAACGGAGCAAAGTTTTGACCATGTGTCGTCCAAACCACCTAAAGAACTCTCATTAGGCCGAACTTTGAGTTCCTAACTCTCCAAAAACTCAAACGGAGCAAAATTTGGACCAAGTTCGTCCAAACCATATGAAAAACTCTCTTTGGGACGACATTTGGGTTCCGATCTCTCAAAAACTCAAACGGAGCAAAGTTTTGACAATATGTCGTCCAAACCACCTAAAGAACTCTCATTGCGCCGAACTTTGAGTTCCTAACTATCCAAAAACTACAACGGAGTAAAGTTTGGACCAAGTTGGTCCAAACCATATGAAAAGCTCTCTTTGGGACGAACTTTGGGTTCTGATCTCTCAAAAACTGAAACGGAGCAAAGTTTGGACCATGTGTCGTCCAAACCACCTAAAGAACTCTCATTGGGCCGAACTTTGAGTTCCTAACTCTCCAAAAACTCAAACGGAGTAAAGTTTTGACCAGGTTCGTCCAAACCATATGAAAAGCTCTCTTTGGGACGAACTTTGGGTTCCGATCTCTCAAAAACTAAAACGTAGCAGAATTTGGACCATGTGTCGTCCAAACCACCTAAAGAACTCTCATTGGGCCGAACTTTGAGTTCCTAACTCACAGAAAACTCAAACGGAGTAAAGTTTGGACCAAGTTCGTCCAAACCATATGAAAAACTCTCATTGGGACGAAGTTTGGGTTCCGAGCTCTCAAAAACTTAAACGGAGCAAAGTTTGGACCATGTTTCATCCAAACCACCTAAATAACTCTCATTGGGCCGAACTTTGAGTTCGTAACGCTCGAAAAACTCAAACGGAGCAAAGTTTCAACCAAGTTCGTCCAAACCATATGAAAAACCCTCTTTGGGACGACATTTGGGTTCCGATCTCTCAAAAACTCAAACGGAGCAAAGTTTTGACCATGTGTCGTCCAAACCACCTAAAGAACTCTCATTGGGCCGAACTTTGAGTTCATAACTCTCCAAAAACTCAAACGGAGTAAAGTTTGGACCAAGTTCGTCCAAACCATATGAAAAACTCTCATTGGGACGAACTTTGGGTTCCGAGCCCTCAAAAACTGAAACGGAGCAAAGTTTTGACCATGTGTCGTCCAAACCACCTAAAGAACTCTCATTGGGCCGATCTTTGAGTTCCTAACTCTCCAAAAACTCAAACGGAGTAAAGTTTGGACCAAGTTCGTCCAAACCATATGAAAAACTCTCATTGGGACGAACTTTGGGTTCCAAGCCCTCAAAAACTGAAACGGAGAAAAGATTGGACCATGTGTCGTCCAAACCACCTAAACAACTCTCATTGGGCCGAACTTTGAGTTCCTAACTCTCCAAAAACTCAAACGGAGTAAAGTTTGGACCAAGTTCGTCCAAACCATATGAAAAGCTCTCTTTGGGACGAACTTTGGGTTTCGATCTCTCAAAAACTAAAACGGAGCAAAGTTTGGACCATGTGTCGTCCAAACCACCTAAAGAACTCTCATTGGGCCGAACTTTGAGTTCCTAACTCTCCAAAAACTCAAACGGAGTAAAGTTTGGACCAAGTTCGTCGAAACCAAATGAAAAACTCTCATTGGGACGAACTTTGGGTTCCGAGCCCTCAAAAACTGAAACGGAGCAAAGTTTTGACCATGTGTCGTCCAAACCACCTAAATAACTCTCATTGGGTCGTACTTTGAGTTCCTAACCCTCCAAAAACTCAAACGGAGCAAAGTTTGGACCCAGTTCGTCCAAACCATATGAAAAACTCTCTTTGGGACGACAGTTGGGTTCCGACCTCTAAAAAACTCAAACGGAGCAAAGTTTTGACCATGTGTCGTCCAAACCACCTAAACAAGTCTCATTGGGCCGAACTTTGAGTTCATAACTCTCCAAAAACTCAAACGGAGTAAAGTTTGGACCATTTTCGTCCAAACCATATGAAAAACTCTCATTGGGACGAACTTTGGGTTCCGAGCCCTCAAAAACTGAAACGGAGCAAAGTTTTGACCATGTGTCGTCCAAACCACCTAAAGAACTCTCATTGGGCCGAACTTTGAGTTCCTAACTCTCCAAAAACTCAAACGGAGTAAAGTTTGGACCAAGTTCGTCCAAACCATATGAAAAACTCTCATGGGGACGAACTTTGGGTTCCGAGCCCTCAAAAACTGAAACGGAGAAAAGATTGGACCATGTGTCGTCCAAACCACCTAAAGAACTCTCATTGGGTCGTACTTTGAGTTCCTAAGCCTCCAAAAACTCAAACGGAGCAAAGTTTGGACCAAGTTCGTCCAAACCATATGAAAAACTCTCTTTGGGACGACAGTTGGGTTCCGACCTCTCAAAAACTCAAACGGAGCAAAGTTTTGACCATGTGTCGTCCAAAACACCTAAAGACCTCTAGTTGGGCCAAACTTTGAGTTCCTAACTCTCCAAAAACTCAAACGGAGTAAAGCTTGGACCAAGTTCGTCCAAACCATATGAAAAACTCTGATTGGGACGAACTTTGGGTTCCGAGCCCTCAAAAACAGAAACGGAGAAAAGATTGGACCATGTGTCGTCCAAACCACCTAAAGAACTCTCATTGGGTCGTACTTTGAGTTCCTAAGCCTCCAAAAACTCAAACGGAGCAAAGTTTGGACCAAGTTCGTCCAAACCATATGAAAAACTCTCTTTGGGACGACAGTTGGGTTCCGACCTCTCAAAAACTCAAACGGAGCAAAGTTTTGACCATGTGTCGTCCAAAACACCTAAAGACCTCTAGTTGGGCCAAACTTTGAGTTCCTAACTCTCCAAAAACTCAAACGGAGTAAAGCTTGGACCAAGTTCGTCCAAACCATATGAAAAACTCTGATTGGGACGAACTTTGGGTTCCGAGCCCTCAAAAACAGAAACGGAGAAAAGATTGGACCATGTGTCGTCCAAACCACCTAAAGAACTCTCATTGGGCCGAACTTTGAGTTCCTAACTCTCCAAAAACTCAAACGGAGTAAAGTTTGGACCAAGTTCGTCCAAACCATATGAAAAACTCTCATTGGGACGAACTTTGGGTTCCAAGCCTCAAAAACTGAAACGGAGAAAAGATTGGACCATGTGTCGTCCAAACCACCTAAACAACTCTCATTGGGCCGAACTTTGAGTTCCTAACTCTCCAAAAACTCAAACGGAGTAAAGTTTGGACCAAGTTCGTCCAAACCATATGAAAAGCTCTCTTTGGGACGAACTTTGGGTTTCGATCTCTCAAAAACTAAAACGGAGCAAAGTTTGGACCATGTGTCGTCCAAACCACCTAAAGAACTCTCATTGGGCCGAACTTTGAGTTCCTAACTCTCCAAAAACTCAAACGGAGTAAAGTTTGGACCAAGTTCGTCGAAACCAAATGAAAAACTCTCATTGGGACGAACTTTGGGTTCCGAGCCCTCAAAAACTGAAACGGAGCAAAGTTTTGACCATGTGTCGTCCAAACCACCTAAATAACTCTCATTGGGTCGTACTTTGAGTTCCTAACCCTCCAAAAACTCAAACGGAGCAAAGTTTGGACCCAGTTCGTCCAAACCATATGAAAAACTCTCTTTGGGACGACAGTTGGGTTCCGACCTCTAAAAAACTCAAACGGAGCAAAGTTTTGACCATGTGTCGTCCAAACCACCTAAACAAGTCTCATTGGGCCGAACTTTGAGTTCATAACTCTCCAAAAACTCAAACGGAGTAAAGTTTGGACCAAGTTCGTCCAAACCATATGAAAAACTCTCATTGGGACGAACTTTGGGTTCCGAGCCCTCAAAAACTGAAACGGAGCAAAGTTTTGACCATGTGTCGTCCAAACCACCTAAAGAACTCTCATTGGGCCGAACTTTGAGTTCCTAACTCTCCAAAAACTCAAACGGAGTAAAGTTTGGACCAAGTTCGTCCAAACCATATGAAAAACTCTCATGGGGACGAACTTTGGGTTCCGAGCCCTCAAAAACTGAAACGGAGAAAAGATTGGACCATGTGTCGTCCAAACCACCTAAAGAACTCTCATTGGGTCGTACTTTGAGTTCCTAAGCCTCCAAAAACTCAAACGGAGCAAAGTTTGGACCAAGTTCGTCCAAACCATATGAAAAACTCTCTTTGGGACGACAGTTGGGTTCCGACCTCTCAAAAACTCAAACGGAGCAAAGTTTTGACCATGTGTCGTCCAAAACACCTAAAGACCTCTAGTTGGGCCAAACCTTGAGTTCCTAACTCTCCAAAAACTCAAACGGAGTAAAGTTTGGACCAAGTTCGTCCAAACCATATGAAAAACTCTGATTGGGACGAACTTTGGGTTCCGAGCCCTCAAAAACAGAAACGGAGAAAAGATTGGACCATGTGTCGTCCAAACCACCTAAAGAACTCTCATTGGGCCGAACTTTTAGTTCCTAACTCTCCAAAAACTCAAACTGAGCAAAGTTTGGACCAAGTTCGTCCAAACCATATGAAAAGCTCCCTTTGGGACAATTTTTGGGTTCTGAGCTCTCAAAAACTGAAACGGAGCAAAGTTTTGACCATGTGTCGTCCAAACCACCTAATGAACTCTCATTGGGCCGAACTTTGAGTTCCTAACTCTCCAAAAACTCAAACGGAGTAAAGTTTGGACCAAGTTCGTCCAAACCATATGAAAAACTCTCATTGGGACGAACTTTGGGTTCCGAGCCCTCAAGAACTGAAACGGAGCAAAGTTTTGACCATGTGTCGTCCAAACCACCTAAAGAACTCTCATTGGGCCGAACTTTGAGTTCCTAACTCTCCAAAAACTCAAACGGAGTAAAGTTTGGACCAAGTTCGTCCAAACCATATGAAAAACTCTCATTGGGACGAACTTTGGGTTCCAAGCCCTCAAAAACTGAAACGGAGAAAAGATTGGACCATGTGTCGTCCAAACCACCTAAACAACTCTCATTGGGCCGAACTTTGAGTTCCTAACTCTCCAAAAACTCAAACGGAGTAAAGTTTGGACCAAGTTCGTCCAAACCATATGAAAAGCTCTCTTTGGGACGAAGTTTTGGTTCCGATCTCCCAAAAACTAAAACGGAGCAAAGTTTGGACCATGTGTCGTCCAAACCACCTAAAGAACTCTCATTGGGCCGAACTTTGAGTTCCTAACTCTCCAAAAACTCAAACGGAGTAAAGTTTGGACCAAGTTCGTCCAAACCATATGAAAAACTCTCATTGGGACGAAGTTTGGGTTCCGAGCTCTCAAAAACTTAAACCGAGCAAAGTTTGGTCCATGTTTCATCCAAACCACCTAAATAACTCTCATTGGGCCGAACCTTGAGTTCCTAACGCTCGAAAAACTCAAACGGAGCAAAGTTTGGACCATGTTCGTCCAAACCATATGAAAAACTCTCATTGGGACGACATTTGGGTTCCGATCTCTCAAAAACTCAAACGGAGCAAAGTTTTGACCATGTGTCGTCCAAACCACCTAAAGAACTCTCATTGGGCCGAACTTTGAGTTCCTAACTCTCGAAAATCTCAAACGGAGTAAAGTTTGGACCAAGTTCGTCCAAACCAAATGAAAAACTCTCATTGGGACGAACTTTGGGTTCCGAGCCCTCAAAAACTGAAACGGAGCAATGTTTTCACCATGTGTCGTCCAAACCACCTAAATAACTCTCATTGGGTCGTACTTTGAGTTCCTAACCCTCCAAAAACTCAAACGGAGCAAAGTTTGGACCCAGTTCGTCCAAACCATATGAAAAACTCTCTTGGGGACGACAGTTGGGTTCAGACCTCTAAAAAACTCAAACGGAGCAAAGTTTTGACCATGTGTCGTCCAAACCACCTAAACAAGTCTCATTGGGCCGAACTTTGAGTTCATAACTCTCCAAAAACTCAAACGGAGTAAAGTTTGGACCAAGTTCGTCCAAACCATATGAAAAACTCTCATTGGGACGAACTTTGGGTTCCGAGCCCTCAAAAACTGAAACGGAGCAAAGTTTTGACCATGTGTCGTCCAAACCACCTAAAGAACTCTCATTGGGCCGAACTTTGAGTTCCTAACTCTCCAAAAACTCAAACGGAGTAAAGTTTGGACCAAGTTCGTCCAAACCATATGAAAAACTCTCATGGGGACGAACTTTGGGTTCCGAGCCCTCAAAAACTGAAACGGAGAAAAGATTGGACCATGTGTCGTCCAAACCACCTAAAGAACTCTCATTGGGTCGTACTTTGAGTTCCTAAGCCTCCAAAAACTCAAACGGAGCAAAGTTTGGACCAAGTTCGTCCAAACCATATGAAAAACTCTCTTTGGGACGACAGTTGGGTTCCGACCTCTCAAAAACTCAAACGGAGCAAAGTTTTGACCATGTGTCGTCCAAAACACCTAAAGACCTCTAGTTGGGCCAAACTTTGAGTTCCTAACTCTCCAAAAACTCAAACGGAGTAAAGTTTGGACCAAGTTCGTCCAAACCATATGAAAAACTCTGATTGGGACGAACTTTGGGTTCCGAGCCCTCAAAAACAGAAACGGAGAAAAGATTGGACCATGTGTCGTCCAAACCAGCTAAAGAACTCTCATTGGGCCGAACTTTTAGTTCCTAACTCTCCAAAAACTCAAACTGAGCAAAGTTTGGACCAAGTTCGTCCAAACCATATGAAAAGCTCCCTTTGGGACAATTTTTGGGTTCTGAGCTCTCAAAAACTGAAACGGAGCAAAGTTTTGACCATGTGTCGTCCAAACCACCTAATGAACTCTCATTGGGCCGAACTTTGAGTTCCTAACTCTCCAAAAACTCAAACGGAGTAAAGTTTGGACCAAGTTCGTCCAAACCATATGAAAAACTCTCATTGGGACGAACTTTGGGTTCCGAGCCCTCAAGAACTGAAACGGAGCAAAGTTTTGACCATGTGTCGTCCAAACCACCTAAAGAACTCTCATTGGGCCGAACTTTGAGTTCCTAACTCTCCAAAAACTCAAACGGAGTAAAGTTTGGACCAAGTTCGTCCAAACCATATGAAAAACTCTCATTGGGACGAACTTTGGGTTCCAAGCCCTCAAAAACTGAAACGGAGAAAAGATTGGACCATGTGTCGTCCAAACCACCTAAACAAGTCTCATTGGGCCGAACTTTGAGTTCATAACTCTCCAAAAACTCAAACGGAATAAAGTTTGGACCAAGTTCGTCCAAACCATATGAAAAACTCTCATTGGGACGAACTTTGGGTTCCGAGCCCTCAAAAACTGAAACGGAGCAAAGTTTTGACCATGTGTCGTCCAAACCACCTAAAGAACTCTCATTGGGCCGAACTTTGAGTTCCTAACTCTCCAAAAACTCAAACGGAGTAAAGTTTGGACCAAGTTCGTCCAAACCATATGAAAAACTCTCATGGGGACGAACTTTGGGTTCCGAGCCCTCAAAAACTGAAACGGAGAAAAGATTGGACCATGTGTCGTCCAAACCACCTAAAGAACTCTCATTGGGTCGTACTTTGAGTTCCTAAGCCTCCAAAAACTCAAACGGAGCAAAGTTTGGACCAAGTTCGTCCAAACCATATGAAAAACTCTCTTTGGGACGACAGTTGGGTTCCGACCTCTCAAAAACTCAAACGGAGCAAAGTTTTGACCATGTGTCGTCCAAAACACCTAAAGACCTCTAGTTGGGCCAAACTTTGAGTTCCTAACTCTCCAAAAACTCAAACGGAGTAAAGTTTGGACCAAGTTCGTCCAAACCATATGAAAAACTCTGATTGGGACGAACTTTGGGTTCCGAGCCCTCAAAAACAGAAACGGAGAAAAGATTGGACCATGTGTCGTCCAAACCACCTAAAGAACTCTCATTGGGCCGAACTTTTAGTTCCTAACTCTCCAAAAACTCAAACTGAGCAAAGTTTGGACCAAGTTCGTCCAAACCATATGAAAAGCTCCCTTTGGGACAATTTTTGGGTTCTGAGCTCTCAAAAACTGAAACGGAGCAAAGTTTTGACCATGTGTCGTCCAAACCACCTAATGAACTCTCATTGGGCCGAACTTTGAGTTCCTAACTCTCCAAAAACTCAAACGGAGTAAAGTTTGGACCAAGTTCGTCCAAACCATATGAAAAACTCTCATTGGGACGAACTTTGGGTTCCGAGCCCTCAAGAACTGAAACGGAGCAAAGTTTTGACCATGTGTCGTCCAAACCACCTAAAGAACTCTCATTGGGCCGAACTTTGAGTTCCTAACTCTCCAAAAACTCAAACGGAGTAAAGTTTGGACCAAGTTCGTCCAAACCATATGAAAAACTCTCATTGGGACGAACTTTGGGTTCCAAGCCCTCAAAAACTGAAACGGAGAAAAGATTGGACCATGTGTCGTCCAAACCACCTAAACAACTCTCATTGGGCCGAACTTTGAGTTCCTAACTCTCCAAAAACTCAAACGGAGTAAAGTTTGGACCAAGTTCGTCCAAACCATATGAAAAGCTCTCTTTGGGACGAAGTTTTGGTTCCGATCTCTCAAAAACTAAAACGGAGCAAAGTTTGGACCATGTGTCGTCCAAACCACCTAAAGAACTCTCATTGGGCCGAACTTTGAGTTCCTAACTCTCCAAAAACTCAAACGGAGTAAAGTTTGGACCAAGTTCGTCCAAACCATATGAAAAACTCTCATTGGGACGAAGTTTGGGTTCCGAGCTCTCAAAAACTTAAACCGAGCAAAGTTTGGTCCATGTTTCATCCAAACCACCTGAATAACTCTCATTGGGCCGAACCTTGAGTTCCTAACGCTCGAAAAACTCAAACGGAGCAAAGTTTGGACCATGTTCGTCCAAACCATATGAAAAACTCTCATTGGGACGACATTTGGGTTCCGATCTCTCAAAAACTCAAACGGAGCAAAGTTTTGACCATGTGTCGTCCAAACCACCTAAAGAACTCTCATTGGGCCGAACTTTGAGTTCCTAACTCTCGAAAAACTCAAACGGAGTAAAGTTTGGACCAAGTTCGTCCAAACCAAATGAAAAACTCTCATTGGGACGAACTTTGGGTTCCGAGCCCTCAAAAACTGAAACGGAGCAATGTTTTGACCATGTGTCGTCCAAACCACCTAAATAACTCTCATTGGGTCGTACTTTGAGTTCCTAACCCTCCAAAAACTCAAACGGAGCAAAGTTTGGACCCAGTTCGTCCAAACCATATGAAAAACTCTCTTTGGGACGACAGTTGGGTTCAGACCTCTAAAAAACTCAAACGGAGCAAAGTTTTGACCATGTGTCGTCCAAACCACCTAAACAACTCTCTTTGGGCCGAACTTTGAGTTCATAACTCTCCAAAAACTCAAACGGAGTAAAGTTTGGACCAAGTTCGTCCAAACCATATGAAAAACTCTCATTGGGATGAACTTTGGGTTCCGAGCCCTCAAAAACTGAAACGGAGCAAAGTTTTGACCATGTGTCGTCCAAACCACCTAAAGAACTCTCATTGGGCCGAACTTTGAGTTCCTAACTCTCCAAAAACTCAAACGGAGTAAAGTTTGGACCAAGTTCGTCCAAACCATATGAAAAACTCTCATTGGGACGAACTTTGGGTTCCGAGCCCTCAAAAACTGAAACGGAGAAAAGATTGGACCATGTGTCGTCCAAACCACCTAAAAAACTCTAATTGGGTCGTACTTTGAGTTCCTAAGCCTCCAAAAACTCAAACGGAGCAAAGTTTGGACCAAGTTCGTCCAAACCATATGAAAAACTCTCTTTGGGACGACAGTTGGGTTCCGACCTCTCAAAAACTCAAACGGAGCAAAGTTTTGACCATGTGTCGTCCAAAACACCTAAAGACCTCTAGTTGGGCCAAACTTTGAGTTCCTAACTCTCCAAAAACTCAAACGGAGTAAAGTTTGGACCAAGTTCGTCCAAACCAAATGAAAAACTGTCATTGGGACGAACTTTGGGTTCCGAGCCCTCAAAAACTGAAACGGAGCAATGTTTTGACCATGTGTCGTCCAAACCACCTAAATAACTCTCATTGGGTCGTACTTTGAGTTCCTAACCCTCCAAAAACTCAAACGGAGCAAAGTTTGGACCCAGTTCGTCCAAACCATATGAAAAACTCTCTTTGGGACGACAGTTGGGTTCAGACCTCTAAAAAACTCAAACGGAGCAAAGTTTTGACCATGTGTCGTCCAAACCACCTAAACAAGTCTCATTGGGCCGAACTTTGAGTTCATAACTCTCCAAAAACTCAAACGGAGTAAAGTTTGGACCAAGTTCGTCCAAACCATATGAAAAACTCTCATTGGGACGAACTTTGGGTTCCGAGCCCTCAAAAACTGAAACGGAGCAAAGTTTTGACCATGTGTCGTCCAAACCACCTAAAGAACTCTCATTGGGCCGAACTTTGAGTTCCTAACTCTCCAAAAACTCAAACGGAGTAAAGTTTGGACCAAGTTCGTCCAAACCATATGAAAAACTCTCATGGGGACGAACTTTGGGTTCCGAGCCCTCAAAAACTGAAACGGAGAAAAGATTGGACCATGTGTCGTCCAAACCACCTAAAGAACTCTCATTGGGTCGTACTTTGAGTTCCTAAGCCTCCAAAAACTCAAACGGAGCAAAGTTTGGACCAAGTTCGTCCAAACCATATGAAAAACTCTCTTTGGGACGACAGTTGGGTTCCGACCTCTCAAAAACTCAAACGGAGCAAAGTTTTGACCATGTGTCGTCCAGAACACCTAAAGACCTCTAGTTGGGCCAAACCTTGAGTTCCTAACTCTCCAAAAACTCAAACGGAGTAAAGTTTGGACCAAGTTCGTCCAAACCATATGAAAAACTCTGATTGGGACGAACTTTGGGTTCCGAGCCCTCAAAAACAGAAACGGAGAAAAGATTGGACCATGTGTCGTCCAAACCACCTAAAGAACTCTCATTGGGCCGAACTTTTAGTTCCTAACTCTCCAAAAACTCAAACTGAGCAAAGTTTGGACCAAGTTCGTCCAAACCATATGAAAAGCTCCCTTTGGGACAATTTTTGGGTTCTGAGCTCTCAAAAACTGAAACGGAGCAAAGTTTTGACCATGTGTCGTCCAAACCACCTAATGAACTCTCATTGGGCCGAACTTTGAGTTCCTAACTCTCCAAAAACTCAAACGGAGTAAAGTTTGGACCAAGTTCGTCCAAACCATATGAAAAACTCTCATTGGGACGAACTTTGGGTTCCGAGCCCTCAAGAACTGAAACGGAGCAAAGTTTTGACCATGTGTCGTCCAAACCACCTAAAGAACTCTCATTGGGCCGAACTTTGAGTTCCTAACTCTCCAAAAACTCAAACGGAGTAAAGTTTGGACCAAGTTCGTCCAAACCATATGAAAAACTCTCATTGGGACGAACTTTGGGTTCCAAGCCCTCAAAAACTGAAACGGAGAAAAGATTGGACCATGTGTCGTCCAAACCACCTAAACAACTCTCATTGGGCCGAACTTTGAGTTCCTAACTCTCCAAAAACTCAAACGGAGTAAAGTTTGGACCAAGTTCGTCCAAACCATATGAAAAGCTCTCTTTGGGACGAAGTTTTGGTTCCGATCTCTCAAAAACTAAAACGGAGCAAAGTTTGGACCATGTGTCATCCAAACCACCTAAAGAACTCTCATTGGGCCGAACTTTGAGTTCCTAACTCTCCAAAAACTCAAACGGAGTAAAGTTTGGACCAAGTTCGTCCAAACCATATGAAAAACTCTCATTGGGACGAAGTTTGGGTTCCGAGCTCTCAAAAACTTAAACCGAGCAAAGTTTGGTCCATGTTTCATCCAAACCACCTAAATAACTCTCATTGGGCCGAACCTTGAGTTCCTAACGCTCGAAAAACTCAAACGGAGCAAAGTTTGGACCATGTTCGTCCAAACCATATGAAAAACTCTCATTGGGACGACATTTGGGTTCCGATCTCTCAAAAACTCAAACGGAGCAAAGTTTTGACCATGTGTCGTCCAAACCACCTAAAGAACTCTCATTGGGCCGAACTTTGAGTTCCTAACTCTCGAAAAACTCAAACGGAGTAAAGTTTGGACCAAGTTCGTCCAAACCAAATGAAAAACTCTCATTGGGACGAACTTTGGGTTCCGAGCCCTCAAAAACTGAAACGGAGCAATGTTTTGACCATGTGTCGTCCAAACCACCTAAATAACTCTCATTGGGTCGTACTTTGAGTTCCTAACCCTCCAAAAACTCAAACGGAGCAAAGTTTGGACCAAGTTCGTCCAAACCATATGAAAAACTCTCTTTGGGACGACAGTTGGGTTCCGACCTCTAAAAAACTCAAACGGAGCAAAGTTTTGACCATGTGTCGTCCAAACCACCTAAACAACTCTCTTTGGGTCGAACTTTGAGTTCATAACTCTCCAAAAACTCAAACGGAGTAAAGTTTGGACCAAGTTCGTCCAAACCATATGAAAAACTCTCATTGGGACGAACTTTGGGTTCCGAGCCCTCAAAAACTGAAACGGAGAAAAGATTGGACCATGTGTCGTCTAAACCACCTAAAAAACTCTAATTGGGTCGTACTTTGAGTTCCTAAGCCTCCAAAAACTCAAACGGAGCAAAGTTTGGACCAAGTTCGTCCAAACCATATGAAAAACTCTCTCTGGGACGACAGTTGGGTTCCGACCTCTCAAAAACTCAAACGGAGCAAAGTTTTGACCATGTGTCGTCCAAAACACCTAAAGACCTCTAGTTGGGCCAAACTTTGAGTTCCTAACTCTCCAAAAACTCAAACGGAGTAAAGTTTGGACCAAGTTCGTCCAAACCATATGAAAAACTCTGATTGGGACGAACTTTGGGTTCCGAGCCCTCAAAAACAGAAACGGAGAAAAGATTGGACAATGTGTCGTCCAAACCACCTAAAGAACTCTCATTGGGCCGAACTTTTAGTTCCTAACTCTCCAAAAACTCAAACTGAGCAAAGTTTGGACCAAGTTCGTCCAAACCATATGAAAAGCTCCCTTTGGGACAATTTTTGGGTTCTGAGCTCTAAAAAACTGAAACGGAGCAAAGTTTTGACCATGTGTCGTCCAAACCACCTAATATACTCTCATTGGGCCGAACTTTGAGTTCCTAACTCTCCAAAAACTCAAACGGAGTAAAGTTTGGACCAAGTTCGTCCAAACCATATGAAAAACTCTCATTGGGACGAACTTTGGGTTCCGAGCCCTCAAAAACTGAAACGGAGCAAAGTTTTGACCATGTGTCGTCCAAACCACCTAAAGAACTCTCATTGGGCCGAACTTTGAGTTCCTAACTCTCCAAAAACTCAAACGGAGTAAAGTTTGGACCAAGTTCGTCCAAACCATATGAAAAACTCTCATTGGGACGAACTTTGGGTTCCAAGCCCTCAAAAACTGAAACGGAGAAAAGATTGGACCATGTGTCGTCCAAACCACCTAAACAACTCTCATTGGGCCGAACTTTGAGTTCCTAACTCTCCAAAAACTCAAACGGAGTAAAGTTTGGACCAAGTTCGTCCAAACCATATGAAAAGCTCTCTTTGGGACGAACTTTGGGTCCCGATCTCTCAAAAACTAAAACGGAGCAAAGTTTGGACCATGTGTCGTCCAAACCACCTAAAGAACTCTCATTGGGCCGAACTTTGAGTTCCTAACTCTCCAAAAACTCAAACGGAGTAAAGTTTGGACCAAGTTCGTCCAAACCATATGAAAAACTCTCATTGGGACGAAGTTTGGGTTCCGAGCTCTCAAAAACTTAAACCGAGCAAAGTTTGGTCCATGTTTCATCCAAACCACCTAAATAACTCTCATTGGGCCGAACCTTGAGTTCCTAACGCTCGAAAAACTCAAACGGAGCAATGTTTGGACCATGTTCGTCCAAACCATATGAAAAACTCTCATTGGGACGACATTTGGGTTCCGATCTCTCAAAAACTCAAACGGAGCGAAGTTTTGACCATGTGTCGTCCAAACCACCTAAAGAACTCTCATTGGGCCGAACTTTGAGTTCCTAACTCTCGAAAAACTCAAACGGAGTAAAGTTTGGACCAAGTTCGTCCAAACCAAATGAAAAACTCTCATTGGGACGAACTTTGGGTTCCGAGCCCTCAAAAACTGAAACGGAGCAATGTTTTGACCATGTGTCGTCCAAACCACCTAAATAACTCTCATTGGGTCGTACTTTGAGTTCCTAACCCTCCAAAAACTCAAACGGAGCAAAGTTTGGACCCAGTTCGTCCAAACCATATGAAAAACTCTCTTTGGGACGACAGTTGGGTTCAGACCTCTAAAAAACTCAAACGGAGCAAAGTTTTGACCATGTGTCGTCCAAACCACCTAAACAACTCTCTTTGGGCCGAACTTTGAGTTCATAACTCTCCAAAAACTCAAACGGAGTAAAGTTTGGACCAAGTTCGTCCAAACCATATGAAAAACTCTCATTGGGACGAACTTTGGGTTCCGAGCCCTCAAAAACTGAAACGGAGCAAAGTTTTGACCATGTGTCTGCCAAACCACCTAAAGAACTCTCATTGGGCCGAACTTTGAGTTCCTAACTCTCCAAAAACTCAAACGGAGTAAAGTTTGGACCAAGTTCGTCCAAACCATATGAAAAACTCTCATTGGGACGAACTTTGGGTTCCGAGCCCTCAAAAACTGAAACGGAGAAAAGATTGGACCATGTGTCTTCCAAACCACCTAAAAAACTCTAATTGGGTCGTACTTTGAGTTCCTAAGCCTCCAAAAACTCAAACGGAGCAAAGTTTGGACCAAGTTCGTCCAAACCATATGAAAAACTCTCTTTGGGACGACAGTTGGGTTCCGACCTCTCAAAAACTCAAACGGAGCAAAGTTTTGACCATGTGTCGTCCAAAACACCTAAAGACCTCTAGTTGGGCCAAACTTTGAGTTCCTAACTCTCCAAAAACTCAAACGGAGTAAAGTTTGGACCAAGTTCGTCCAAACCATATGAAAAACTCTGATTGGGACGAACTTTGGGTTCCGAGCCCTCAAAAACAGAAACGGAGAAAAGATTGGACAATGTGTCGTCCAAACCACCTAAAGAACTCTCATTGGGCCGAACTTTTAGTTCCTAACTCTCCAAAAACTCAAACTGAGCAAAGTTTGGACCAAGTTCGTCCAAACCATATGAAAAGCTCCCTTTGGGACAATTTTTGGGTTCTGAGCTCTCAAAAACTGAAACGGAGCAAAGTTTTGACCATGTGTCGTCCAAACCACCTAATATACTCTCATTGGGCCGAACTTTGAGTTCCTAACTCTCCAAAAACTCAAACGGAGTAAAGTTTGGACCAAGTTCGTCCAAACCATATGAAAAACTCTCATTGGGTCGAACTTTGGGTTCCGAGCCCTCAAAAACTGAAACGGAGCAAAGTTTTGACCATGTGTCGTCCAAACCACCTAAAGAACTCTCATTGGGCCGAACTTTGAGTTCCTAACTCTCCAAAAACTCAAACGGAGTAAAGTTTGGACCAAGTTCGTCCAAACCATATGAAAAACTCTCATTGGGACGAACTTTGGGTTCCAAGCCCTCAAAAACTGAAACGGAGAAAAGATTGGACCATGTGTCGTCCAAACCACCTAAACAACTCTCATTGGGCCGAACTTTGAGTTCCTAACTCTCCAAAAACTCTAACGGAGTAAAGTTTGGACCAAGTTCGTCCAAACCATATGAAAAGCTCTCTTTGGGACGACAGTTGGGTTCCGACCTCTCAAAAACTCAAACGGAGCAAAGTTTTGACCATGTGTCGTCCAAAACACCTAAAGACCTCTAGTTGGGCCAAACTTTGAGTTCCTAACTCTCCAAAAACTCAAAAGGAGTAAAGTTTGGACCAAGTTCGTCCAAACCATATGAAAAACTCTGATTGGGACGAACTTTGGTTCCGAGCCCTCAAAAACAGAAACGGAGAAAAGATTGGACAATGTGTCGTCCAAACCACCTAAAGAACTCTCATTGGGCCGAACTTTTAGTTCCTAACTCTCCAAAAACTCAAACTGAGCAAAGTTTGGACCAAGTTCGTCCAAACCATATGAAAAGCTCCCATTTGGACAATTTTTGGGTTCTGAGCTCTCAAAAACTGAAACGGAGCAAAGTTTTGACCATGTGTCGTCCAAACCACCTAATATACTCTCATTGGGCCGAACTTTGAGTTCCTAACTCTCCAAAAACTCAAACGGAGTAAAGTTTGGACCAAGTTCGTCCAAACCATATGAAAAACTCTCATTGGGACGAACTTTGGGTTCCGAGCCCTCAAAAACTGAAACGGAGCAAAGTTTTGACCATGTGTCGTCCAAACCACCTAAAGAACTCTCATTGGGCCGAACTTTGAGTTCCTAACTCTCCAAAAACTCAAACGGAGTAAAGTTTGGACCAAGTTCGTCCAAACCATATGAAAAACTCTCATTGGGACGAACTTTGGGTTCCAAGCCCTCAAAAACTGAAACGGAGAAAAGATTGGACCATGTGTCGTCCAAACCACCTAAACAACTCTCATTGGGCCGAACTTTGAGTTCCTAACTCTCCAAAAACTCAAACGGAGTAAAGTTTGGACCAAGTTCGTCCAAACCATATGAAAAGCTCTCTTTGGGACGAACTTTGGGTCCCGATCTCTCAAAAACTAAAACGGAGCAAAGTTTGGACCATGTGTCGTCCAAACCACCTAAAGAACTCTCATTGGGCCGAACTTTGAGTTCCTAACTCTCCAAAAACTCAAACGGAGTAAAGTTTGGACCAAGTTCGTCCAAACCATATGAAAAACTCTCATTGGGACGAAGTTTGGGTTCCGAGCTCTCAAAAACTTAAACCGAGCAAAGTTTGGTCCATGTTTCATCCAAACCACCTAAATAACTCTCATTCGGCCGAACCTTGAGTTCCTAACGCTCGAAAAACTCAAACGGAGCAATGTTTGGACCATGTTCGTCCAAACCATATGAAAAACTCTCATTGGGACGACATTTGGGTTCCGATCTCTCAAAAACTCAAACGGAGCAAAGTTTTGACCATGTGTCGTCCAAACCACCTAAAGAACTCTCATTGGGCCGAACTTTGAGTTCCTAACTCTCGAAAAACTCAAACGGAGTAAAGTTTGGACCAAGTTCGTCCAAACCAAATGAAAAACTCTCATTGGGACGAACTTTGGGTTCCGAGCCCTCAAAAACTGAAACGGAGCAATGTTTTGACCATGTGTCGTCCAAACCACCTAAATAACTCTCATTGGGTCGTACTTTGAGTTCCTAACCCTCCAAAAACTCAAACGGAGCAAAGTTTGGACCCAGTTCGTCCAAACCATATGAAAAACTCTCTTTGGGACGACAGTTGGGTTCAGACCTCTAAAAAACTCAAACGGAGCAAAGTTTTGACCATGTGTCGTCCAAACCACCTAAACAACTCTCTTTGGGCCGAACTTTGAGTTCATAACTCTCCAAAAACTCAAACGGAGTAAAGTTTGGACCAAGTTCGTCCAAACCATATGAAAAACTCTCATTGGGACGAACTTTGGGTTCCGAGCCCTCAAAAACTGAAACGGAGCAAAGTTTTGACCATGTGTCTGCCAAACCACCTAAAGAACTCTCATTGGGCCGAACTTTGAGTTCCTAACTCTCCAAAAACTCAAACGGAGTAAAGTTTGGACCAAGTTCGTCCAAACCATATGAAAAACTCTCATTGGGACGAACTTTGGGTTCCGAGCCCTCAAAAACTGAAACGGAGAAAAGATTGGACCATGTGTCTTCCAAACCACCTAAAAAACTCTAATTGGGTCGTACTTTGAGTTCCTAAGCCTCCAAAAACTCAAACGGAGCAAAGTTTGGACCAAGTTCGTCCAAACCATATGAAAAACTCTCTTTGGGACGACAGTTGGGTTCCGACCTCTCAAAAACTCAAACGGAGCAAAGTTTTGACCATGTGTCGTCCAAAACACCTAAAGACCTCTAGTTGGGCCAAACTTTGAGTTCCTAACTCTCCAAAAACTCAAACGGAGTAAAGTTTGGACCAAGTTCGTCCAAACCATATGAAAAACTCTGATTGGGACGAACTTTGGGTTCCGAGCCCTCAAAAACAGAAACGGAGAAAAGATTGGACAATGTGTCGTCCAAACCACCTAAAGAACTCTCATTGGGCCGAACTTTTAGTTCCTAACTCTCCAAAAACTCAAACTGAGCAAAGTTTGGACCAAGTTCGTCCAAACCATATGAAAAGATCCCTTTGGGACAATTTTTGGGTTCTGAGCTCTCAAAAACTGAAACGGAGCAAAGTTTTGACCATGTGTCGTCCAAACCACCTAATATACTCTCATTGGGCCGAACTTTGAGTTCCTAACTCTCCAAAAACTCAAACGGAGTAAAGTTTGGACCAAGTTCGTCCAAACCATATGAAAAACTCTCATTGGGTCGAACTTTGGGTTCCGAGCCCTCAAAAACTGAAACGGAGCAAAGTTTTGACCATGTGTCGTCCAAACCACCTAAAGAACTCTCATTGGGCCGAACTTTGAGTTCCTAACTCTCCAAAAACTCAAACGGAGTAAAGTTTGGACCAAGTTCGTCCAAACCATATGAAAAACTCTCATTGGGACGAACTTTGGGTTCCAAGCCCTCAAAAACTGAAACGGAGAAAAGATTGGACCATGTGTCGTCCAAACCACCTAAACAACTCTCATTGGGCCGAACTTTGAGTTCCTAACTCTCCAAAAACTCTAACGGAGTAAAGTTTGGACCAAGTTCGTCCAAACCATATGAAAAGCTCTCTTTGGGACGACAGTTGGGTTCCGACCTCTCAAAAACTCAAACGGAGCAAAGTTTTGACCATGTGTCGTCCAAAACACCTAAAGACCTCTAGTTGGGCCAAACTTTGAGTTCCTAACTCTCCAAAAACTCAAAAGGAGTAAAGTTTGGACCAAGTTCGTCCAAACCATATGAAAAACTCTGATTGGGACGAACTTTGGTTCCGAGCCCTCAAAAACAGAAACGGAGAAAAGATTGGACAATGTGTCGTCCAAACCACCTAAAGAACTCTCATTGGGCCGAACTTTTAGTTCCTAACTCTCCAAAAACTCAAACTGAGCAAAGTTTGGACCAAGTTCGTCCAAACCATATGAAAAGCTCCCATTTGGACAATTTTTGGGTTCTGAGCTCTCAAAAACTGAAACGGAGCAAAGTTTTGACCATGTGTCGTCCAAACCACCTAATATACTCTCATTGGGCCGAACTTTGAGTTCCTAACTCTCCAAAAACTCAAACGGAGTAAAGTTTGGACCAAGTTCGTCCAAACCATATGAAAAACTCTCATTGGGACGAACTTTGGGTTCCGAGCCCTCAAAAACTGAAACGGAGCAAAGTTTTGACCATGTGTCGTCCAAACCACCTAAAGAACTCTCATTGGGCCGAACTTTGAGTTCCTAACTCTCCAAAAACTCAAACGGAGTAAAGTTTGGACCAAGTTCGTCCAAACCATATGAAAAACTCTCATTGGGACGAACTTTGGGTTCCAAGCCCTCAAAAACTGAAACGGAGAAAAGATTGGACCATGTGTCGTCCAAACCATCTAAACAACTCTCATTGGGCCGAACTTTGAGTTCCTAACTCTCCAAAAACTCAAACGGAGTAAAGTTTGGACCAAGTTCGTCCAAACCCTATGAAAAGCTCTCTTTGGGACGAACTTTGGGTCCCGATCTCTAAAAAACTAAAACGGAGCAAAGTTTGGACCATGTGTCGTCCAAACCACCTAGAGAACTCTCATTGGGCCGAACTTTGAGTTCCTAACTCTCCAAAAACTCAAACGGAGTAAAGTTTGGACCAAGTTCGTCCAAACCATATGAAAAACTCTCATTGGGACGAAGTTTGGGTTCCGAGCTCTCAAAAACTTAAACCGAGCAAAGTTTGGTCCATGTTTCATCCAAACCACCTAAATAACTCTCATTGGGCCGAACCTTGAGTTCCTAACGCTCGAAAAACTCAAACGGAGCAATGTTTGGACCATGTTCGTCCAAACCATATGAAAAACTCTCATTGGGACGACATTTGGGTTCCGATCTCTCAAAAACTCAAACGGAGCAAAGTTTTGACCATGTGTCGTCCAAACCACCTAAAGAACTCTCATTGGGCCGAACTTTGAGTTCCTAACTCTCGAAAAACTCAAACGGAGTAAAGTTTGGACCAAGTTTGTCCAAACCAAATGAAAAACTCTCATTGGGACGAACTTTGGGTTCCGAGCCCTCAAAAACTGAAACGGAGCAATGTTTTGACCATGTGTCGTCCAAACCACCTAAATAACTCTCATTGGGTCGTACTTTGAGTTCCTAACCCTCCAAAAACTTAAACGGAGCAAAGTTTGCACCCAGTTCGTCCAAACCATATGAAAAACTCTCTTTGGGACGACAGTTGGGTTCAGACCTCTAAAAAACTCAAACGGAGCAAAGTTTTGACCATGTGTCGTCCAAACCACCTAAACAACTCTCATTGGGCCGAACTTTGAGTTCATAACTCTCCAAAAACTCAAACGGAGTAAAGTTTGGACCAAGTTCGTCCAAACCATATGAAAAACTCTCATTGGGACGACATTTGGGTTCCGATCTCTCAAAAACTCAAACGGAGAAAAAGTTTTGACCATGTGTCGTCCAAACCACCTAAAGAACTCTCATTGGGCCGAACTTTGAGTTCCTAACTCTCGAAAAACTCAAACGGAGTAAAGTTTGGACCAAGTTTGTCCAAACCAAATGAAAAACTCTCATTGGGACGAACTTTGGGTTCCGAGCCCTCAAAAACTGAAACGGAGCAATGTTTTGACCATGTGTCGTCCAAACCACCTAAATAACTCTCATTGGGTCGTACTTTGAGTTCCTAACCCTCCAAAAACTCAAACGGAGCAAAGTTTGGACCCAGTTCGTCCAAACCATATGAAAAACTCTCTTTGGGACGACAGTTGGGTTCAGACCTCTAAAAAACTCAAACGGAGCAAAGTTTTGACCATGTGTCGTCCAAACCACCTAAACAACTCTCATTGGGCCGAACTTTGAGTTCATAACTCTCCAAAAACTCAAACGGAGTAAAGTTTGGACCAAGTTCGTCCAAACCATATGAAAAACTCTCATTGGGACGAACTTTGGGTTCCGAGCCCTCAAAAACTGAAACGGAGAAAAGATTGGACCATGTGTCTTCCAAACCACCTAAAAAACTCTAATTGGGTCGTACTTTGAGTTCCTAAGCCTCCAAAAACTCAAACGGAGCAAAGTTTGGACCAAGTTCGTCCAAACCATATGAAAAACTCTCTTTGGGACGACAGTTGGGTTCCGACCTCTCAAAAACTCAAACGGAGCAAAGTTTTGACCATGTGTCGTCCAAACCACCTAAAGAACTCTCATTGGGCCGAACTTTGAGTTCCTAACTCTCCAAAAACTCAAACGGAGTAAAGTTTGGACCAAGTTCGTCCAAACCATATGAAAAACTCTCATTGGGACGAACTTTGGGTTCCGAGCCCTCAAAAACTGAAACGGAGAAAAGATTGGACCATGTGTCTTCCAAACCACCTAAAAAACTCTAATTGGGTCGTACTTTGAGTTCCTAAGCCTCCAAAAACTCAAACGGAGCAAAGTTTGGACCAAGTTCGTCCAAACCATATGAAAAACTCTCTTTGGGACGACAGTTGGGTTCCGACCTCTCAAAAACTCAAACGGAGAAAAGTTTTGACCATGTGTCGTCCAAAACACCTAAAGACCTCTAGTTGGGCCAAACTTTGAGTTCCTAACTCTCCAAAAACTCAAACGGAGTAAAGTTTGGACCAAGTTCGTCCAAACCATATGAAAAACTCTGATTGGGACGAACTTTGGGTTCCGAGCCCTCAAAAACAGAAACGGAGAAAAGATTGGACAATGTGTCGTCCAAACCACTTAAAGAACTCTCATTGGGCCGAACTTTTAGTTCCTAACTCTCCAAAAACTCAAACTGAGCAAAGTTTGGACCAAGTTCGTCCAAACCATATGAAAAGCTCCCTTTGGGACAATTTTTGGGTTCTGAGCTCTCAAAAACTGAAACGGAGCAAAGTTTTGACCATGTGTCGTCCAAACCACCTAATATACTCTCATTGGGCCGAACTTTGAGTTCCTAACTGTCCAAAAACTCAAACGGAGTAAAGTTTGGACCAAGTTCGTCCAAACCATATGAAAAACTCTCATTGGGACGAACTTTGGGTTCCGAGCCCTCAAAAACTGAAACGGAGCAAAGTTTTGACCATGTGTCGTCCAAACCACCTAAAGAACTCTCATTGGGCCGAACTTTGAGTTCCTAACTCTCCAAAAACTCAAACGGAGTAAAGTTTGGACCAAGTTCGTCCAAACCATATGAAAAACTCTCATTGGGACGAACTTTGGGTTGCAAGCCCTCAAAAACTGAAACGGAGAAAAGATTGGACCATGTGTCGTCCAAACCACCTAACCAACTCTCATTGGGCCGAACTTTGAGTTTCTAACTCTCCAAAAACTCAAACGGAGTAAAGTTTGGACCAAGTTCGTCAAAACCATATGAAAAGCTCTCTTTGGGACGACAGTTGGGTTCCGACCTCTCAAAAACTCAAACGGAGCAAAGTTTTGACCATGTGTCGTCCAAACCACCTAAAGAACTCTCATTGGGCCGAACTTTGAGTTCCTAACTCTCCAAAAACTCAAACGGAGTAAAGTTTGGACCAAGTTCGTCCAAACCATATGAAAAACTCTCATTGGGACGAACTTTGGGTTCCGAGCCCTCAAAAACTGAAACGGAGAAAAGATTGGACCATGTGTCTTCCAAACCACCTAAAAAACTCTAATTGGGTCGTACTTTGAGTTCCTAAGCCTCCAAAAACTCAAACGGAGCAAAGTTTGGACCAAGTTCGTCCAAACCATATGAAAAACTCTCTTTGGGACGACAGTTGGGTTCCGACCTCTCAAAAACTCAAACGGAGAAAAGTTTTGACCATGTGTCGTCCAAAACACCTAAAGACCTCTAGTTGGGCCAAACTTTGAGTTCCTAACTCTCCAAAAACTCAAACGGAGTAAAGTTTGGACCAAGTTCGTCCAAACCATATGAAAAACTCTGATTGGGACGAACTTTGGGTTCCGAGCCCTCAAAAACAGAAACGGAGAAAAGATTGGACAATGTGTCGTCCAAACCACCTAAAGAACTCTCATTGGGCCGAACTTTTAGTTCCTAACTCTCCAAAAACTCAAACTGAGCAAAGTTTGGACCAAGTTCGTCCAAACCATATGAAAAGCTCCCTTTGGGACAATTTTTGGGTTCTGAGCTCTCAAAAACTGAAACGGAGCAAAGTTTTGACCATGTGTCGTCCAAACCACCTAATATACTCTCATTGGGCCGAACTTTGAGTTCCTAACTCTCCAAAAACTCAAACGGAGTAAAGTTTGGACCAAGTTCGTCCAAACCATATGAAAAACTCTCATTGGGACGAACTTTGGGTTCCAAGCCCTCAAAAACTGAAACGGAGAAAAGATTGGACCATGTGTCGTCCAAACCACCTAACCAACTCTCATTGGGCCGAACTTTGAGTTCCTAACTCTCCAAAAACTCAAACGGAGTAAAGTTTGGACCAAGTTCGTCAAAACCATATGAAAAGCTCTCTTTGGGACGACAGTTGGGTTCCGACCTCTCAAAAACTCAAACGGAGCAAAGTTTTGACCATGTGTCGTCCAAAACACCTAAAGACCTCTAGTTGGGCCAAACTTTGAGTTCCTAACTCTCCAAAAACTCAAACGGAGTAAAGTTTGGACCAAGTTCGTCCAAACCATATGAAAAACTCTGATTGGGACGAACTTTGGTTCCGAGCCCTCAAAAACAGAAACGGAGAAAAGATTGGACAATGTGTCGTCCAAACCACCTAAAGAACTCTCATTGGGCCGAACTTTTAGTTCCTAACTCTCCAAAAACTCAAACTGAGCAAAGTGTGGACCAAGTTCGTCCAAACCATATGAAAAGCTCCCTTTTGGACAATTTTTGGGTTCTGAGCTCTCAAAAACTGAAACGGAGCAAAGTTTTGACCATGTGTCGTCCAAACCACCTAATATACTCTCATTGGGCCGAACTTTGAGTTCCTAACTCTCCAAAAACTCAAACGGAGTAAAGTTTGGACCAAGTTCGTCCAAACCATATGAAAAACTCTCATTGGGACGAACTTTGGGTTCCGAGCCCTCAAAAACTGAAACGGAGCAAAGTTTTGACCATGTGTCGTCCAAACCACCTAAAGAACTCTCATTGGGCCGAACTTTGAGTTCCTAACTCTCCAAAAACTCAAACGGAGTAAAGTTTGGACAAAGTTCGTCCAAACCATATGAAAAACTCTCATTGGGACGAACTTTGGGTTCCAAGCCCTCAAAAACTGAAACGGAGAAAAGATTGGACCATGTGTCGTCCAAACCACCTAAACAACTCTCATTGGGCCGAACTTTGAGTTCCTAACTCTCCAAAAACTCAAAAGGAGTAAAGTTTGGACCAAGTTCGTCCAAACCCTATGAAAAGCTCTCTTTGGGACGAACTTTGGGTCCCGATCTCTCAAAAACTAAAACGGAGCAAAGTTTGGACCATGTGTCGTCCAAACCACCTAAAGAACTCTCATTGGGCCGAACTTTGAGTTCCTAACTCTCCAAAAACTCAAACGGAGTAAAGTTTGGACCAAGTTCGTCCAAACCATATGAAAAACTCTCATTGGGACGAAGTTTGGGTTCCGAGCTCTCAAAAACTTAAACCGAGCAAAGTTTGGTCCATGTTTCATCCAAACCACCTAAATAACTCTCATTGGGCCGAACCTTGAGTTCCTAACGCTCGAAAAACTCAAACGGAGCAATGTTTGGACCATGTTCGTCCAAACCATATGAAAAACTCTCATTGGGACGACATTTGGGTTCCGATCTCTCAAAAACTCAAACGGAGCAAAGTTTTGACCATGTGTCGTCCAAACCACCTAAAGAACTCTCATTGGGCCGAACTTTGAGTTCCTAACTCTCGAAAAACTCAAACGGAGTAAAGTTTGGACCAAGTTTGTCCAAACCAAATGAAAAACTCTCATTGGGACGAACTTTGGGTTCCGAGCCCTCAAAAACTGAAACGGAGCAATGTTTTGACCATGTGTCGTCCAAACCACCTAAATAACTCTCATTGGGTCGTACTTTGAGTTCCTAACCCTCCAAAAACTCAAACGGAGCAAAGTTTGCACCCAGTTCGTCCAAACCATATGAAAAACTCTCTTTGGGACGACAGTTGGGTTCAGACCTCTAAAAAACTCAAACGGAGCAAAGTTTTGACCATGTGTCGTCCAAACCACCTAAACAACTCTCATTGGGCCGAACTTTGAGTTCATTACTCTCCAAAAACTCAAACGGAGTAAAGTTTGGACCAAGTTCGTCCAAACCATATGAAAAACTCTCATTGGGACGAACTTTGGGTTCCGAGCCCTCAAAAACTGAAACGGAGAAAAGATTGGACCATGTGTCGTCCAAACCACCTAAAAAACTCTAATTGGGTCGTACTTTGAGTTCCTAATCCTCCAAAAACTCAAACGGAGCAAAGTTTGGACCCAGTTCGTCCAAACCATATGAAAAACTCTCTTTGGGACGACAGTTGGGTTCAGACCTCTAAAAAACTCAAACGGAGCAAAGTTTTGACCATGTGTCGTCCAAACCACCTAAACAACTCTCATTGGGCCGAACTTTGAGTTCATAACTCTCCAAAAACTCAAACGGAGTAAAGTTTGGACCAAGTTCGTCCAAACCATATGAAAAACTCTGATTGGGACGAACTTTGGGTTCCGAGCCCTCAAAAACAGAAACGGAGAAAAGATTGGACCATGTGTCGTCCAAACCACCTAAAGAACTCTCATTGGGCCGAACTTTTAGTTCCTAACTCTCCAAAAACTCAAACTGATCAAAGTTTGGACCAAGTTCGTCCAAACCATATGAAAAGCTCCCTTTGGGACAATTTTTGGGTTCTGAGCTCTCAAAAACTGAAACGGAGCAAAGTTTTGACCATGTGTCGTCCAAACCACCTAATGAACTCTCATTGGGCCGAACTTTGAGTTCCTAACTCTCCAAAAACTCAAACGGAGTAAAGTTTGGACCAAGTTCGTCCAAACCATATGAAAAACTCTGATTGGGACGAAGTTTGGGTTCCGAGCTCTCAAAAACTGAAACGGAGAAAGTTTGGACCATGTTTCATCCAAACCACCTAAATAACTCTCATTGGGACGAACTTTGAGTTCCTAACGCTCGAAAAACTCAAACGGAGCAATGTTTGGACCAAGTTCGTCCAAACCATATGAAAAACTCTCTTTGGGACGACATTTGGGTTCCGAACTCTCAAAAACTCAAACGGAGCAAAGTTTTGACCATGTGTCGTCCAAACCACCTAAAGAACTCTCATTGGGCCGAACTTTGAGTTCCTAACTCTCCAAAAACTCAAACGGAGCAAAGTTTGGACCAAGTTCGTCCAAACCATATGAAAAAACTCTGATTGGGACGAAGTTTGGGTTCCGAGCTCTCAAAAACTGAAACGGAGCAAAGTTTGGACCATGTTTCATCCAAACCACCTAAATAACTCTCATTGGGCCGAACTTTGAGTTCCTAACGCTCGAAAAACTCAAACGGAGCAAAGTTTCAACCAAGTTCGTCCAAACCATATGAAAAACTCTCTTTCGGACGACATTTGGGTTCCGAACTCTCAAAAACTCAAACGGAGCAAAGTTTTGACCATGTGTCGTCCAAACGACCTAAATAACACTCATTGGGTCGAACTTTGAAATCCTAACCCTCAAAAAACTCAAACGGAGCAAAGTTTGAACCAAGTTCGTCCAAACCATATGAAAAGCTCTCTTTGGGACGAAATTTGGGTTCCGATCTCTCAAAAACTGAAACAGAGCAAAGTTTGGACCATGTTTCATCCAAACCACCTAAATAACTCTCATTGGGCCGAACTTTGAGTTCCTAACGCTCGAAAAACTCAAACGGAGCAAAGTTTCAACCAAGTTCGTCCAAACCATATGAAAAACTCTCTTTGGGACGACATTGGGGTTCCGATCTCTCAAAAACTCAAACGGAGCAAAGTTTTGACCATGTGTCGTCCAAACCACCTAAACAACTCTCATTGGGCCGAACTTCGAGTTCATAACTCTCCAAAAACTCAAACGGAGTAAAGTTTGGACCAAGTTCGTCCAAACCATATGAAAAACTCTCTTTGGGACGACAGTTGGGTTCCGACCTCTCAAAAACTCAAACGGAGCAAAGTTTTGACCATGTGTCGTCCAAAACACCTAAAGACCTCTAGTTGGGCCAAACTTTGAGTTCCTAACTCTCCAAAAACTCAAACGGAGTAAAGTTTGGACCAAGTTCGTCCAAACCATATGAAAAACTCTAATTGGGACGAACTTTGAGTTCCGAGCCCTCAAAAACAAAAACGGAGAAAAGATTGGACCATGTGTCGTCCAACCGACCTAAAGAACTCTCATTGGGCCGAACTTTGAGTTCCTAACGCTCGAAGAACTCAAACGGAGCAAAGTTTCAACCAAGTTCATCCAAACCATATGAAAAACTCTCTTTGGGACGACATTTGGGTTCCGAACTCTCAAAAATTCAAACGGAGCAAAGTTTTGACCATGTGTCGTCCAAACCACCTAAATAACACTCATTGGGTCGAACTTTGAAATCCTAACCCTCCAAAAACTCAAACGGAACAAAGTTTGGACCAAGTTCGTCCAAACCATATGAAAAGCTCTCTTTGGGACGACATTTGGGTTCCGATCTCTCAAAAACTGAAACAGAGCAAAGTTTGGACCATGTTTCATCCAAACCACCTAAATAACTCTCATTGGGCCGAACTTTGAGTTCCTAACGCTCGAAAAACTCAAACGGAGCAAAGTTTCAACCACGTTCGTCCAAACCATATGAAAAACTCTCTTTGGGACGACATTTGGGTTTCGATCTCTCAAAAACTCAAACGGAGCAAAGTTTTGACCATGTGTCGTCCAAACCACCTAAACAACTCTCATTGGGCCGAACTTCGAGTTCATAACTCTCCCAAAACTCAAACGAAGTAAAGTTTGGACCAAGTTCGTCCAAACCATATGAAAAACTCTCATTGGGACGAACTTTGGGTTCCAAGCCCTCAAAAACTGAAACGGAGAAAAGATTGGACCATTTGTCGTCCAAACCATCTAATGAACTCTCATTGGGCCGAACTTCGAGTTCCTAACTCTCCAAAAACTCAAACGGAGTAAAGTTTGGACCAAGTTCGTCCAAACCATATGAAAAGCTCTCTTTGGGACGAACTTTGGGTTTGATCTCTCAAAAACTAAAACGGAGAAAAGTTTGGACCATGTGTCGTCCAAACCACCTAAAGAACTCTCATTGGGCCGAACTTTGAGTTCCTAACTCTCCAAAAACTCAAACGGAGTAAAGTTTGGACCAAGTTCGTCCAAACCATATGAAAAACTCTCATTGGGACGAAGTTTGGGTTCCGAGCTCTGAAAAACTTAAACGGAGCAAAGTTTTGACCATGTTTTATCCATACCACCTAAATAACTCTCATTGGGCCGAACTTTGAGTTCCTAACGCTCGAAAAACTCAAACGGAGCAAAGTTTCAACCAAGTTCGTCCAAACCATATGAAAAACTCTCTTTGGGACGACATTTGGGTTCCGATCTCTCAAAAACTTAACGGAGCACAGTTTTGACCATGTGTCGTCCAAACCACCTAAAGAACTCTCATTTTACCGAACTTTGAGTTCCTAACTCTCCAAAAACTCAAACGGAGCAAAGTTTCAACCAAGTTCGTCCAAACCATATGAAAAACTCTCTTTGGGACGACAGTTGGGTTCCGACCTCTCAAAAACTCAAACGGAGGAAAGTTTTCACCATGTGTCGTCCAAACCACCTAAACAACTCTCATTGGGCCGAACTTTGAGTTCATAACTCTCCAAAAACTCAAACGGAGTAAAGTTTGGACCAAGTTCGTCCAAACCATATGAAAAACTCTCATTGGGACGAACTTTGGGTTCCGAGCCCTCAAGAACTGAAACAGAGCAAAGTTTTGACCATGTGTCGTCCAAACCACCTAAAGAACTCTCATTGGGCCGAACTTTGAGTTCCTAACTCTCCAAAAACTCAAATGGAGTAAAGTTTGGACCAAGTTCGTCCAAACCATATGAAAAACTCTCATGGGGACGAACTTTGGGTTCCGAGCCCTCAAAAACTGAAACGGAGAAAAGATTGGACCATGTGTCGTCCAAACCACCTAAAGAACTCTCATTGGGTCGTACTTTGAGTTCCTAAGCCTCCAAAAACTCAAACGGAGCAAAGTTTGGACCAAGTTCGTCCAAACCATATGAAAAACTCTCTTTGGGACAACAGTTGGGTTCCGACCTCTCAAAAACTCAAACGGAGCAAAGTCTTGACCATGTGTCGTCCAAAACACCTAAAGACCTCTAGTTGGGCCAAACTTTGAGTTCCTAACTCTCCAAAAACTCAAACGGAGTAAAGTTTGGACCAAGTTTGTCCAAACCATATGAAAAACTCTGATTGGGACGAACTTTGGGTTCCGAGCTCTCAAAAACAGAAACGGAGAAATGATTGGACCATGTGTCGTCCAAACCACCTAAACAACTCTCATTGGGCTTAACTTTGAGTTCCTAACGCTCGAAAAACTCAAACGGAGTAAAGTTTGGACCAAGTTCGTCCAAACCATATGAAAATCTCTCTTTGGGACGACATTTGGGTTCCGATCTCTCAAAAACTCAAACGGAGCAATGTTTTGACCATGTGTCGTCCAAACCACCTAAATAACACTCATTGGGTCGAACTTTTAAATCCTAACCCTCAAAAAACTCAAACGGAGCAAAGTTTGGACCAAGTTCGTCCAAACCATATGAAAAGCTCTCTTTGCGACGAAATTTGGGTTCCGATCTCTCAAAAATTGAAACAGAGCAAAGTTTGGACCATGTTTCATCCAAACCACCTAAATAACTCTCATTGGGCCGAACTTTGAGTTCCTAACGCTCGAAAAACTCAAACGGAGCAAAGTTTCAACCAAGTTCGTCCAAACCATATGAAAAACTCTCTTTGGGACGACATTTGGGTTCCGATCTCTCAAAAACTCAAACGGAGCAAAGTTTTGACCATGTGTCGTCCAAACCACCTAAAGAACTCTCATTGGGCAGAACTTTGAGTTTATAACTCTCCAAAAACTCAAATGGAGTAAAGTTTGGACCAAGTTCGTCCAAACCATATGAAAAACTCTCATTGGGACGAACTTTGGGTTCCAAGCCCTCAAAAACTGAAACGGAGAAAAGATTGGACCATGTGTCGTCCAAACCACCTAAACAACTCTCATTGGGCCGAACTTTGAGTTCCTAACTCTCCAAAAACTCAAACGGAGTAAAGTTTGGACCAAGTTCGTCCAAACCATATGAAAAGCTCTCTTTGGGACGAACTTTGGGTTCCGATCTCTCAAAAACTAAAACGGAGCAAAGTTTGGACCATGTGTCGTCCAAACCACCTAAAGAACTCTCATTGGGCCGAACTTTGAGTTCCTAACTCTCCAAAAACTCAAACGGAGTAAAGTTTGGACCAAGTTCGTCCAAACCATATGAAAAACTCTGATTGGGACGAAGTTTGGGTTCCGAGCTCTCAAAAACTGAAACGGAGAAAGTTTGGACCATGTTTCATCCAAACCACCTAAATAACTCTCATTGGGACGAACTTTGAGTTCCTAACGCTCGAAAAACTCAAACGGAGCAATGTTTGGACCAAGTTCGTCCAAACCATATGAAAAACTCTCTTTGGGACGACATTTGGGTTCCGAACTCTCAAAAACTCAAACGGAGCAAAGTTTTGACCATGTGTCGTCCAAACCACCTAAAGAACTCTCATTGGGCCGAACTTTGAGTTCCTAACTCTCCAAAAACTCAAACGGAGCAAAGTTTGGACCAAGTTCGTCCAAACCATATGAAAAAACTCTGATTGGGACGAAGTTTGGGTTCCGAGCTCTCAAAAACTGAAACGGAGCAAAGTTTGGACCATGTTTCATCCAAACCACCTAAATAACTCTCATTGGGCCGAACTTTGAGTTCCTAACGCTCGAAAAACTCAAACGGAGCAAAGTTTCAACCAAGTTCGTCCAAACCATATGAAAAACTCTCTTTCGGACGACATTTGGGTTCCGAACTCTCAAAAACTCAAACGGAGCAAAGTTTTGACCATGTGTCGTCCAAACGACCTAAATAACACTCATTGGGTCGAACTTTGAAATCCTAACCCTCAAAAAACTCAAACGGAGCAAAGTTTGAACCAAGTTCGTCCAAACCATATGAAAAGCTCTCTTTGGGACGAAATTTGGGTTCCGATCTCTCAAAAACTGAAACAGAGCAAAGTTTGGACCATGTTTCATCCAAACCACCTAAATAACTCTCATTGGGCCGAACTTTGAGTTCCTAACGCTCGAAAAACTCAAACGGAGCAAAGTTTCAACCAAGTTCGTCCAAACCATATGAAAAACTCTCTTTGGGACGACATTGGGGTTCCGATCTCTCAAAAACTCAAACGGAGCAAAGTTTTGACCATGTGTCGTCCAAACCACCTAAACAACTCTCATTGGGCCGAACTTCGAGTTCATAACTCTCCAAAAACTCAAACGGAGTAAAGTTTGGACCAAGTTCGTCCAAACCATATGAAAAACTCTCTTTGGGACGACAGTTGGGTTCCGACCTCTCAAAAACTCAAACGGAGAAAAGTTTTGACCATGTGTCGTCCAAAACACCTAAAGACCTCTAGTTGGGCCAAACTTTGAGTTCCTAACTCTCCAAAAACTCAAACGGAGTAAAGTTTGGACCAAGTTCGTCCAAACCATATGAAAAACTCTAATTGGGACGAACTTTGAGTTCCGAGCCCTCAAAAACAAAAACGGAGAAAAGATTGGACCATGTGTCGTCCAACCGACCTAAAGAACTCTCATTGGGCCGAACTTTGAGTTCCTAACGCTCGAAGAACTCAAACGGAGCAAAGTTTCAACCAAGTTCATCCAAACCATATGAAAAACTCTCTTTGGGACGACATTTGGGTTCCGAACTCTCAAAAATTCAAACGGAGCAAAGTTTTGACCATGTGTCGTCCAAACCACCTAAATAACACTCATTGGGTCGAACTTTGAAATCCTAACCCTCCAAAAACTCAAACGGAACAAAGTTTGGACCAAGTTCGTCCAAACCATATGAAAAGCTCTCTTTGGGACGACATTTGGGTTCCGATCTCTCAAAAACTGAAACAGAGCAAAGTTTGGACCATGTTTCATCCAAACCACCTAAATAACTCTCATTGGGCCGAACTTTGAGTTCCTAACGCTCGAAAAACTCAAACGGAGCAAAGTTTCAACCACGTTCGTCCAAACCATATGAAAAACTCTCTTTGGGACGACATTTGGGTTTCGATCTCTCAAAAACTCAAACGGAGCAAAGTTTTGACCATGTGTCGTCCAAACCACCTAAACAACTCTCATTGGGCCGAACTTCGAGTTCATAACTCTCCCAAAACTCAAACGAAGTAAAGTTTGGACCAAGTTCGTCCAAACCATATGAAAAACTCTCATTGGGACGACATTTGGGTTCCGATCTCTCAAAAACTCAAACGGAGCAAAGTTTTGACCATGTGTCGTCCAAACCACCTAAAGAACTCTCATTGGGCAGAACTTTGAGTTTATAACTCTCCAAAAACTCAAACGGAGTAAAGTTTGGACCAAGTTCGTCCAAACCATATGAAAAACTCTCATTGGGACGAACTTTGGGTTCCAAGCCCTCAAAAACTGAAACGGAGAAAAGATTGGACCATGTGTCGTCCAAACCACCTAAACAACTCTCATTGGGTCGAACTTTGAGTTCCTAACTCTCCAAAAACTCAAACGGAGTAAAGTTTGGACCAAGTTCGTCCAAACCATATGAAAAGCTCTCTTTGGGACGAACTTTGGGTTCCGATCTCTCAAAAACTAAAACGGAGCAAAGTTTGGACCATGTGTCGTCCAAACCACCTAAAGAACTCTCATTGGGCCGAACTTTGAGTTCCTAACTCTCCAAAAACTCAAACGGAGTAAAGTTTGGACCAAGTTCGTCCAAACCATATGAAAAAACTCTCATTGGGACGAACTTTGGGTTCCGAGCCCTCAAAAACTGAAACGGAGCAAAGTTTTGACCATGTGTCGTCCAAACCACCTAAATAACTCTCATTGGGCCGAACTTTGAGTTCCTAATGCTCGAAAAACTCAAACGGAGCAATGTTTGGACCAAGTTCGTCCAAACCATATGAAAAACTCTCTTTGGGACGACATTTGGGTTCCGATCAATCAAAAACTCAAACGGAGCAAAGTTTTGACCACGTGTCGTCCAAACCACCAAAAGAACTCTCATTGGGCCGAACTTTGAGTTCCTAACTCTCCAAAAACTCAAACGAAGGAAAGTTTGGACCAAGTTCGTCCAAACCATATGAAAAACTCTCATTGGGACGAACTTTGGGTTCCAAGCTCTCAAATACTGAAACGGAGCAAAGTTTGGACCATGTGTCGTCCAAACCACCTAAATAACTCTCATTGGGCTGAACTTTGAGTTCCTAACGCTCGAAAAACTCAAACGGAGCAAAGTTTGGACCAAGTTCGTCCAAACCATATGAAAAACTCTCATTGGGACGAACTTTGGGTTCCGAGCTCTAAAAAACTGAAACGGAGCAAAGTTTGGACCATGTTTCATCCAAACCACCTAAATAACTCTCATTGGGTCGAACTTTGAGTTCCTAACGCTCGAAAAACTCAAACGGAGCAAAGTTTGGACCAAGTTCGTCCAAACCATATGAAAAACTCTCTTTGGGACGACAGTTGGGTTCCGATCTCTCAAAAACTCAAACGGAGCAAAGTTCTGACCATGTGTCATCCAAACCACCTAAAGAACTCTCATTGGGCCGAACTTTGAGTTCCTAACTCTCCAAAAACTCAAACGGAGTAAAGTTTGGACTAAGTTCGTCCAAACCATATGAAAAACTCTCATTGGGACGAACTTTGGGTTTCGAGCTCTCAAATACCGAAACAGAGCAAAGTTTGGACCATGTGTCGTCCAAACCACCTAAAGAACTCTCATTCGGCCGATTGTTGGGTTCCTAACTCTCAAAAACTCAAAGTGATATGAATCCTACCATGCTATCCAAGACTTTAAAAGCTTCAAAATTGTGATGCATTAAATGCACTCAAGCTTCATTGACGAAGACAACTCAAAGCGTCCTTTATGGAACATGGAGTTCAAGATACTTCAAAGTGAGGCTTTCATTTATTCATGGGAGGTTACAAACATTAAGTTGGCTGATTGAGAACTTCAAATCTCGGATTTATGGTGCCTTTTGAATGTATTTTTAGTTTTATGTCATTTTATTTACTTTTTAGGTTACATTTAGTTAATGGCTTATTATGGTCATAAAGTTGGAATGTTACAACTCTTCAAATGCCTCATGGAAGGTCTAGGGTTCAATTTTAAGGCTATATAATGCCATGCAATTCCTTTGTTAAAAACAAGACTTGGAAATGTAGTAAAATAAGCCTTGTGCTTTTCCTTTAGCCTAGAGCTAAGTTTCTTTGCAATTCTATGTAGTTTAGGTTGCATGCTTAGAATCATTCAAGCTTGACTTGATCAATCATGCTTGTGGAGTGATTCGAATCTCAAACAAGTTTCCTTGCCTTGAGATATTTGATCGACAAGGTAATCCGGTTTTTACTTTCCTTGGTTGATTTTCAAATCGGTTTTGGGGTTTTCAGATTTGAGATCTAAAGGTCTTGTTTTTCAGCAAGGTTGTTACATACATTTCCTGGGAGTTTCATAACACAAAGGGAGCAAAGTTTGGACCAAGTTCGTCCAAACCATATAAAAACTCTCATTGGGACGAACTTTGGCTTCCGAGCTCTGAAAAACTGAAACGGAGCAAAGTTGGGACCATGTGTCGTCCAAACCACCTAAAGAACTCTCACTGGGCCGAACTTTGAGTTCCTAAAGCTCGAAAAACTCAAACGTAGCAAAGTTTGGACCAAGTTCGTCCAAACCATATGAAAAACTCTCTTTGGGACGACATTTGGGTTCCGATCTCTCAAAAACTGAAACGGAGCAAAGTTTTGACCATGTGTCGTCCAAACAACCTAAAGAACTCTCATTGGGCTGAACTTTGAGTTCCTAACTCTCCAAAAACTCAAACGGAGCAAAGTTTGGACCAAGTTCGTCAAAACCATATGAAAAACTCTCATTGGGACGAACTTTGGGTTCCGAGCTCTCAAAAACTGAAACGGAGCAAAGTTTGGACCATGTTTCATCCAAACCACCTAAATAACTCTCATTGGGCCGAACTTTGAGTTCCTAACGCTCGAAAAACTCAAACGGAGCAAAGTTTGGACCAAGTTCGTCCAAACCATATGAAAAGCTCTCTTTGGGACGAACTTTGGGTTCCGAGATCTCAAAAACTGAAACGGAGCAAAGTTTTGACCATGTGTCGTCCAAACCACCTAAAGAACTCTCATTGGGCCGAACTTTGAGTTCCTTACTCTCCAAAAACTCAAACGGAGCAAAGTTTGGACCAAGTTCGTCCAAACAATATGAAAAACTCTCATTGGGACGAACTTTGGGTTTCGAGCTCTCAAATACCGAAACGGAGCAAATTTTTCACCAAGTTCGTCCAACCCATATGAAAAACTTTCATTGGGACGAACTTTGGGTTCCGAGCTATCAAAAACTGAAACGGAGAAAAGTTTGGACCATGTTTCGTCCAAACCACCTAAATAACTCTCATTGGGCCGAACTATGAGTTCCTAAAGCTCGAAAAACTCAAACGTAGCAAAGTTTGGACCAAGTTCGTTCAAACTATATGAAAAACTCTCATTGGGACGAACTTTGGGTTCCGAGCTCTCAAAAACTGAAACGGAGCAAAGTTTGGACCATGTGTCGCCCAAACCACCTAAAGAACTCTCATTGGGCCGAGCTTTGAGTTCCTAACTCTCCAAAAACTCAAACGGAGCAAAGTTTGGACCAAGTTCGTCCAAACCATATGAAAAACTCTCATTGGGACGAACTTTGGGTTTCGAGCTCTCAAATACCGAAACGGAGCAAAGTTTTCACCAAGTTCGTCCAACCCATATGAAAAACTTTCATTGGGACGAACTTTGGGTTCCGAGCTCTCAAAAACTGAAACGGAGAAAAGTTTGGACCATGTTTCGTCCAAACCACCTAAATAACTCTCATTGGGCCGAACTATGAGTTCCTAAAGCTCGAAAAACTCAAACGTAGCAAAGTTTGGACCAAGTTCGTCCAAACCATATGAAAAACTCTCTTTGGGACGACATTTGGGTTCCGATCTCTCAAAAACTGAAATGGAGCAAAGTTTTGACCATGTGTCATCCAAACCACCTAAAGAACTGTCATTGGGCCGAACTTTGAGTTCCTACCTCTCCAAAAACTCAAACGGAGCAAAGTTTGGACCAAGTTCGTCGGAACCATATGAAAAACTCTCATTGAGACGAACTTTTGCTTCCGAATTCTCAAAAACTGAAACGGAGCAAACTTTGGACAATGTGTCGTCAAAACCACCTAAAGAACTCTCATTGGGCCGAACTTTGACTTCCTAACACTACAAAAACTCAAACGGAGCAAAGTTTGGACCAAATTCGTCCAAACCATATGAAAAACTCTCATTGGGACGAACTTTGGGTTCCGAGCTCTCAAATACTGAAACGGAGCAAAGTTTGGACCATGTGTCGTCCAAACCACCTAAAGAACTCTCATTGGGTCGAACTGTGTGTTCCTAACTCTCAAAATCTCAAAGGGAGCAAAGTTTGGACCAAGTTCGTCCACACCATATGAAAAACTCTCATTGGGACGAACTTTGGCTTCTGAGCCCTCAAAAACTGAAACGGAGAAAAATTGGGACCATGTGTCGTCCAAACCACCTAAAGAACTCTCATTGGGCCAAACTCTGAGTTCCTAAAGCTCGAAAAACTCAAAGGTAGCAAAGTTTGGACCAAGTTCGTCCAAACCATATGAAAAACTCTCTTTGGGACAACATTTGGGTTCCGATCTCTCAAAAACTGAAACGGAGCAGAGTTTTGGCCATGTGTCGTCCAAACCACCTAAAGAACTCTCATTGGGCCGAACTTTGAGTTCCTAACACTCCAAAAACTGAAACGGAGCAAAGTTTGGACCAAATTTGTCCAAACCATATGAAAAACTCTCATTGGGACGAACTTTTGGTTCCGAGCTCTCAACTACTGAAACGGAGCTAAGTTTGGACCATGTGTCGTCCAAACCACCTAAAGAACTCTCATTGGGCCGAACTTTGTGTTCCTAACTCTCAAAATCTCAAAGGGAGCAAAGTTTGGACCAAGTTCGTTCAAACCATATGAAAAACTCTCATTGGGACGAACTTTGGCTTCCGAGCTCTCAAAAACTGAAACGTAGCAAAGTTGGGACCATGTGTCGTCCGAACCACCTAAAGAACTCTCATTGGGCCGAACTTCTAGTACCTAACTCTCCAAAAACTGAAACGCAGCAAAGTTTGCACGAAGTTCGTCGAACCCATATGAAAAACTCTCATTGGGACGAACTTTGGGTTCCGAGCTCTCAAAAACTGAAACGGAGCAAAGTTTGGACCATGTTTCGTCCAAACCGCCTAAATAACTCTCATTGGGCCGAACTTTGAGTTCCTATCGCACGAAAAACTCAAACGTAGCAAAGTTTGGACAAAGTTCATCCAAACCATGTGAAAAACTCTCTTTTTGACGACATTTGGGTTCCGATCTCTCAAAAACTGAAGCGGAGCAATGTTTTGACCATGTATCCTCCAAACCACCTAAAGAACTCTCATTGGGCCGAACTTTGAGTTCCTAACTCTCCAAAAACTCAAAGGGAGCAAAGTTTGGACCAAGTTCGTCCAAACCATATGAAAAACTCTCATTGGGACGAACTTTGGCTTCCGAGCTCTCAAAAACTGAAACAGAGCAAAGTTGGGATCATGTGTCGTCCAAACCACCTAAAGAACTCTCATTGGGCCGAACTTTGAGTTCCTAACTCTCCAAAAACTGAAACGGAGCAAAGTTTTCACCAAGTTCGTCCAACCCATATGAAAAACTCTCATTGGGACGAAGTTTGGGTTCCGAGCTCTCAAAAACTGAAACAGAGCAAAGTTTGGACCATGTTTTGTCCAAACCACCTAAATAACTCTCATTGGGCCGAACTATGAGTTCCTAAAGCTCGAAAAACTCAAAAGTAGCAAAGTTTGGACCAAGTTCGTCCAAACCATATGAAAAACTCTCTTTGGGACGACATTTGGGTTCCGATCTCTCAAAAACTGAAACGGAGCAAAGTTTTGACCATGTGTCATCCAAACCACCTAAAGAATTCTCATTGTCACACCCCCTCCCGGACCACTTGCTAGCTTAGCCCGAAAGATGGCGTGAAGCCAACGGACATCGTCCTCCTCTAACGATACCCGCTGACCCTCCTGAACGTTGAACCTGATAAACATACTAATCATAGATATAAAACATTCTACATGAATTAGAACACAGCGGAATCCCTGAAAAAAAACTTCCAACAAACACGAGGTGCCGCCCTGACATAACTTGGTTCGGATAATAACCTGATATAGATGTTACAACCAAAAACATATACAACTAGGGTTTATACAACCACGACCTCTAGGACTATATTATCCAATCCTTACAAAACATTTACAATATGAACAGACTCAATATACAACTCCACCCACGTACTGGAGCTTGTTCTGGAACTTTTAGCAGACGTTGGCAGTGTATCAGGCACTGGGAGCTCGATCTCTACCTGAAAGTGGAAAAACATTTTGAAATAGCTACGAAGCCCAGTGAGTGACTAACTTTAAAACTCTAAATCCGGAAGTCAAACACGTGATAAACCTTTAAATGTATAAATATGCTCAATCAAAGCGTTTAACATAAACGTGTAATAATAAAGGCTTTCCAAAACATCTCGTAAGTTCGTCATTAAAAATCTAGCAAGGCATATTAAGTACATCAAACGTTTTAACTAACATGACCGATCTACGTTGTGTAGGGCACGCCCAGTACAACCAACGTTTACTAGTCCTACGATGTAGTGGGGCCTGCCCAGCACTCCCATCGTCTTTGTCGTAGTGGGGCCCGCCCAGCACTCACGACAACATCGTTGTCACGGAGTACACTCAACGTCAACAACGGAATATAACCTGTGTGCACACGGTACCATATAGCCTCAGGCTCAATATCTCAGTCATGTAGTCAATAGAAATCTCAGAAAATCACATGAAAACATTAAAACATGCCTGCTTATCATTATCTTTCGTAAAACTTAAGCTTACTCAACTTGCTCGTGAAAAACTGGAAATCGTTTAAAAGTACTTGCTAATCCATACTTTACTTTAAAAGATATCGTTCCAGCTACTTTTCATAAAGTCATTAGCCACGTGCTCGTATATAAACCTCGTTAGAATATCTAAGCTCAAAACTTATGCTTGAAACCATTCATAGAAATCATATATCATTCATGGAAAAGCATATAAAACGTCTAAACATGAACAACCGTTGGAAACAATTTTCGAAATTCATTTTGTCACTCACTGTCTTATCTAGTTCCCTGATTTGTAGACTCGACCTATTTCCTCTTGGCATGTCAAATAACCAAAACCGAGCATTAGAACCATAGATAGCTTTGTCTTTCCATGCTCATGAATTTTTAAACAATTGGATTAAGAATCACATTCACATTCTACTTTCCAGATTTTCCAGATTCTATACCCTAACTTCCAACACCCATAACTTCCTCAATACTTAACCGAAATTAATGTACTATACATCAAACTCTTCATTTTCGAACACGCTACAACGTACCTGAAGAAATGAAAACGAGATTCCCAACCAATTTGTCCAGAAATGCCCCGAACACAGACAACACAGATTCGAGGTTCTCTGCTGCCCTTTATCTTTCTCCTGAAAATAAACCTACTTGAAGTCATGATTGGCTCACGAAATCTTCATGAAAGTTGTAGGAAATTGAATAAGCTTTCCAACCATACCAAATAGAGCTTTTGATTCGACTTGTACACCCAAAAATGCTCAAAACACCAGAGAACACCAGAGATCCTCCTGGTTTGCTCGAAAATCCTGTGCTCTGTTTTCCATTAAAAAATCCATTAACTGCTCATACGATTTAGCTCAAGCTTCCTTCATGAATCTTGTTAGAAAATGAACTAACTTTCAAGAAAGTCAAACCTCACCTCTTAGTTTCTTTTGTGTAGCTCAAACCGAATCATAAACCAAAGGTTGACAGGTTGATCCCAGATTCTGCTATGGCTGGCTTTGCATGAGCTTTTCCTATCTACTTCAACCTCAAAACAACGAAAATCTTCTTCTTCTTCCTTCTTCACTCTCTCCCTCAAGTGCTCTGAAAATTTGGATGGAAAATGATGGAAAAATGATGGGGAAAAGGGACTGAAAAAGGGTGAAGCGGTGGTGGAAGGTTTGCTGGCTTTTCCCACTTCCTTTCTTTTCTTTTCTTTTCTTTTTTTTTTTTGTTTGTTTTTCATTTCCCCATTTCATTTTCTTTTTCCTTTTCTTTCCTTTTCGTTTTCTTCTTTTAACTTGGTAAATCCCAACAACTTAAGTTCAACCATGGAACCACAATAGATGACAAGAGTAAATGATCCAAGGAAAGTCTCGGGTTTACACTCATTGAGCCGAACTTTGAGTTCTTACCTCTCCAAAAACACAAACGGAGCAAAGTTTGGACCAAGTTCGTCGGAACCATATGAAAAACTCTCATTGGGATGAACTTTGGCTTCCGAGCTCTCAAAAACTGAAACGGAGCAAAGTTTGGACCATGTGTCGTCAAAACCACCTAAAGAACTCTCATTGGGCCGAACTTTGACTTCCTAACACTCCAAAAACTCAAACAGAGCAAAGTTTAGACCAAATTCGTCCAAACCATATGAAAAACTCTCATTGGGACGAACTTTGGGTTCCGAGCTCTCAAATACTGAAACGGAGCAAAGTTTGGACCATGTGTCGTCCAAACCACCTAAAGAACTCTCATTGGGCCGAACTTTGTGTTCCTAACTCTCAAAATCTCAAAGGGAGCAAAGTTTGGACCAAGTTCGTCCAAACCATATGAAAAACTCTCATTGGGACGAACTTTGGCTTCTGAGCCCTAAAAAACTGAAACGGAGTTTTTTTTATTATCCTTGGTTGCTCGATGGTGGGGGTTCGATCCTGCATATACGCAGTTTACTGTTTATTTAACCGCCCAATTTTTCCATTGTGAGGGTTCGATCCTACATATACGCAGTTTACTGTTTATTTAACCGCCGAAATTTTTTTTTTTGACTGTTTGTTTAATCGCCCAAATTTTTAAGAGCCCTAGTTTTCTCTGTTCTCTCTCCTTGACGGAATTGGACGATAGGATCGGGAGTGCTAGGGCAGCAAGGCGGCGCCGCCGCCGTCCTTGTTTGTTTTTTGGGTATTTTTTCTTGCGGATCATGTATTCGTAGGTTTTTTCCGATTGGTTTGTTCCGATTGGTTTGATGTGTTGGTGTTGTGGGAAGTTCATCCACGGTGCTGTAAGGGGTTGTAGTTTTTGTTGGGATTGGTGTCCTAAAACTTGTAGATAGTGAATGTTAAACGAATTATATACTTATTCGATAAAGGCGTTATCGAGATTAATTCAGTAACGTTATTACTGAATAAAGTAAATTGCACATATAATAACCCAAATCCAATAAACTAAGATCCATGGCTATAGGATGAACACTTGAGCTTTATGTAGAGACATAAAAGTGGATCAAGCTTGAGTAATAGCCAAAACGGTCTATAGTATAGGGATAGGGTTGGGTACCTTATTCTGGAGACACTATGAGACGTGGCCCACTTTATAGATGGTATAGACGATGTGATCCTAAATCGTCCATGTAGAGACATGCGAGTGGGGGCGTCCTATGCAATGAGTTTGCATAAGACCAGGACCAAGAAATAAGTCGCTCCCGCTTTATAACACCGTTTACTGACGAGACTGACTATTTCATGTGATGACCTAGGTAACTCGATCTTAATCCTAAGCTAACTATGAACTCCTGTTTATTCGGACTTATCCTTAGATCTGCATAGGTGAGAGTGGCTAAGTATCGCCGACTCAATAAGCCTCCCATTTCAGGGATAGGAACGAGTAGATAGCTGGGGACATAGTCGTGCAAGAAGGAATTCACTCCTACCCGAATTAGGGATAGTAGAAAGGTTGTTCCCTTAAGTGCTGACTCCGGGGCTTGAACAAAGGGATCCCACCCTCTCATTGGCCCGAGAGGGACTCGGTTTATTGGTTGGACCATAAACCAATTGTTCATTAGAGGATCAGTGGGACTTAAGGAACTAGAAGTACTATAAGGGTAAAACGGGCTTTTGACCTAGCTATAGCTACGAACAACCTGTGAAGGATCGACTTACTAATCATGGTTAAATCAAGTGGACAAAAAAATATGTCTATAGTGAGGGGAGTGCAACTATCGGGCTATAGTGGAGTGTCCCGGTAGTTAATGAATGTTTGCTAGCTTGGATAATGAGATTAGTCGGTTAGCCTCGAATCGTTGGAGCCCATGATCTATAGGTCCATTAGGTTCCCCTACTAGCTCATATCGGAACAAAGCCTAGAACAAAAAGATAGGAAGCTTTGAATCGTTCAAAATCGAGAAAACGGGTATTATCGTAAATTGTGTTTGACACAATAATTTAATTATGAATTAAATTAGAAAATGAGAGATGGAGTGTTTAAAAGTGTTTTGAATACCATATATATGTATTAGGAATCATATATAATTCATGGCACTAGGTGATAAAGATTAATTGGATTAATCATGTAAAAATTACTTGGAATTGTACAAATTAATTGCCTAGAAATCAATTTCAATTTTGAATTGAAATAGGAATGAATTGCAAGCTGGAAATTGAGAATTTAGATTCAATTTTAAGTGGATTTAGTGGCATTCCCACTCTTGCATGTTGATGCATAGTGGAAAACAACACAACCATGCACTAGTTGCATGTGTTGTGAATTAAACACCTAGAATCCACTTTGAGTTGCAATTTCACCATGTGTCTAGTGTCATGAGGCTTCTCTTTGCATGGAAGATGTCTATATAAGGAGTATGAATCAGATTCAAAGGAAGCAGAGCCATTTTCCATATTGTTATGCTGCTGGATTTTGGTCTCAAACACACTCATCTCCATATATCTCTCTAGTGCTTGAACCTTCAAGCATTCCCTTCCCATTCCCTATCTCTATAGACTCCCACAAGTCGTTCTTGGCCCGGAGAATAGTAGGGAACACACTAGAGGTGGTCCACACACCGTTCGTGATCAAAGGAATCAAAGGGAGTTGTTGAATCAGTCTCAAAAAGGTTTGTAAAAATTCTGCTCTCTCCTTACGGTATTTGGACAGCATGTTTTCATTTTCTAAAATTGTAGTTAAGTGCCTCCGATCCTAAAATTGCTTCCGCATGTGTTATATGAACACCTTCAGTTTTGGTTCTGATCGTGTGTGCGCTCGTGGGGGAGGGCTTGTTTTCGTCTACGATTTGGATTTAGGCGGTGGTGTGGTGCTTGGGATTGGGCCGACTGGGTTTGCTGTTGTAAACAATTATTGCACCGATTGTTTAACGGTGGGAGTGGGTTGGTGGATTGGCTTCTGATTGGGTTGAGTGATGGGGAAGAGAAGGTCTCCATTGAAGGGGAAAATTCTTGTATCTGACTTACGTGCAGCAGTAAGGGCGCAGGCGAGGGCTGATGGGATTTTGATTGATGAGGCTGATGGGTCTTCGTCTCTCGAGAAGAAGGTAGCGCCATTGTCGGAGTCGTCTGTCATTGAGAGGGCAGATGGGTCTGTTTCGATCGTGAAGGAGTTACCATCGACCAAGGTTGTGTTTCCAGTAGATGAGGTGTTGGAGGATCCTCTGAAGGTGGCGATCAGTGGGTCTATTTCGTCTGGTTCTTCTATTCCAGATCCTCCGCCGTTGGAGAAGGGTGTTGCGGATCCATTGAAGGTGGCGATCAGCGTGGTTTCGGCTGGTTCTTTTCCAGAATTTCCGCCATTGGAGAAGAAGGGTACTGTTGATCGTTCCTTCGTGCAAGTTGTGGCTAGGGCAAACGTGGTGCATGCTAAGGTGAGGGGCGGATTGGGTCGGGTGGATCAGGTTGGGCAGGTTGGATCGGGTACATTTGAGTCTGGGAAGTCACGATCCGTGGAGCATGGTAAGGTTCCGATTGGGCCTAGGCTAAGTGGACCTTTTAAGGATGGTGGGTCAACTTCTTCAAGTGGGTTGGTCTCTCAGTCCGTGAAGGGTATAGGGCCAATTGGGCCTGTCACAAGTGGGCCAAATGGGCTTTCTAAGGATGAGTCTAATAAGGGTGAGGGAAGGTCGTGGGCTGCATTATTTGGGGCGCCTAGTTCTTCTTCAACGTCCAAGCTTCAGTTTGTTCCGCCTAAAGTAGTAAATGGTCGTCGGGTGGTGGTGCCGTCGGAGGATATTGTGAATGAGGGGATTAAATTGTGGCAGTGCTCACTTGTGGGCCAATTTGTGGACTCTCGAGTTCCTTTTCCCGTCCTATCTTGAGGAGCCTTCTATTACAATGATGGAAAGTGGCCTGATTGTTTTTCAGTTTAGACAGGAAGCGTCATGTGATTGGATTTTGTCAAATGGTCCATGGCATATTGGAGGTAAGCCTCTTCTTCTTCGTAAGTGGTTTCCGGGTATTGTTCCTCAAACCTTCTCTTTTGATAGTGTACCTATTTGGGTGAAGTTGTCAAATTTGCCACTTGAGTTATGGACACCGAGTGGGATTAGTGTGGTGGCTAGTGCTCTTGGTAGGTCGGTGTGCCTTGATAAGGCGACGGAGGAGCGACGTCGGTTGTCTTTTGCGAGGGTGTGTGTAGAAATTGAGCCGAAGGATGAATTACCTAGCTCGGTGGATGTTTGTGTGAGGGGAACAAATTTTGTTATTCCAGTTGAGTATGCTTGGATACCTAGAAGATGTTCCCATTGTTGCGTGTTTGGGCATTCGTTTTGTGCGAGTAGGCCTAAGCAAGCCAATGTGGTATCCGGCGTTCAACCCTCTCTTCCTAGCTCGAAGAGGCCTGTGGCAGAGGTTTTTCAGCCCTCTCCTCCTAGTCCGATGGGTCATGTGGCAGAAGGTTCGCAGTTAGATACTCAGGTCCCTAGCCCGGTGGGGCCCGAGGGTCATGTCAGTTCCCGTGAAGGGGTTGACAGGAAGACCTTGGTCGTTATCCCGGAGGTTCCCAATCCTCCTCCGTTAGCTATGGTGACTCCTCAGTCGAACTACGTTACGTATGAGCGTGCTCCTCAGTTCAGTGTTGATTCCTTATGGGGCAAGGGAGGCTTCCCTTCTCCTTGAGTTATTCATGATAGATGTCGTGCGTCTGTTAGTGCCCTGCTCGGGATGTGAGCTTTGTCGTTTCCTTGCTCAATGGGTGAGCTTGGTCTTTTGTTTTCTTGACGTTATAGTTGATTAGTGTTTGTGTCTTTGTTGGGTATCCCCTGCTCGAGGTGTGAGCTTGTTTGTGCTTCCCCTCATCGGGGTGATAGAATTGTTTTCCTTGTGGTCTGTTTGAGTGTTGTTTCCCTGCTCGGGGTGTGAGCTTAGTTTCATTTGTGCCCTGGCCTCGGGCTATGAGATCCACCTTTTTGCATAGTACCTTTGCAAAAAACAAAAAAAAAACTGAAACGGAGCAAAATTGGGACCATGTGTCGTCCAAACAACCTAAAGAACTCTCATTGGGCCGAACTTTGAGTTCCTAAAGCTCGAAAAACTCAAACATCGCAAAGTTTGGACCAAGTTCGTCCAAACCATATGAAAAACTCTCTTTGGGACAACATTTGGGTTCCGATCTCTCAAAAACTGAAATGGAGCAAAGTTTTGGCCATGTGTCGTCCAAACAACCTAAAGAACTCTCATTGGGCCGAACTTTGAGTTCCTAACTCTCCAAAAACTCAAACGGAGCAAAGTTTGAACCAAGTTCGTCGGAACCTTATGAAAAACTCTCATTGGGACGAACATTAGATTCCGAGCGCTCAAAAACTGAAACGGAGCAAAGTTTGGACCATGTGTCGTCCAAACCACCTAAAGAACTCTCATTGGGCCGAACTTTGAGTTCCTAACTCACCAAAAACTCAAACGGAGAAAAGTTTGGACCAAGTTCGTCCAAACCATATGAAGAACTCTCATTGGGACGAACTTTGGGTTCTGAGCTCTCAAATACTGAAACGGAGCAATGTTTGGACCATGTGTCGTCCAAACCACCTAAAGAACTCTCATTGGGCCGAACGTTGAGTTCCTAACTCTCAAAAACTCAAAGGGAGCAAATTTGGACCAAGTTCGTCCAAACAATATGAAAAACTCTCATTGGGACGAACTTTGGCTTCCGAGCTCTCAAACACTGAAACAGAGCAAAGTTGGGACCATGTGTCGTCCGAACCACCTAAAGAACTCTCATTGGGCCGTACTTTGAGTTCCTAACTCTCCAAAAACTTAAACGCAGCAAAGTTTTCACGAAGTTCGTCCAACCCATGTGAAAAACTCTCATTGGGACGAACTTTTGGTTCCGAGCTCTCAAAAACTGAAACGGAGCAAAGTTTGGACCATGTTTCGTCCAAACCACCTAAATAACTCTCATTGGGCCGAACATTGAGTTCCTATCCCACGAAAAACTCAAACGTAGGAAAGTTTGGACAAAGTTCGTCCAAACCATATGAAAAACTCTTTTTGGGACGACATTTGGGTTCCGATCTCTCAAAAACTGAAGCGGAGCAATGTTTTGACCATGTGTCATCCAAACCACCTAAAGAATTCTCATTGGGCCGAACTTTCAGTTCCTAACTCTCCAAAAACTCAAACGGAGCAAAGTTTGGACAAAGTTCGTCCAAACCATATGAAAAACTCTTTTTGGGACGAACCTTTGGTTCCGAGCTCTAAAAAACTGAAACGGAGCAAAGTTTTGACCATGTGTCGTCCAAACCACCTAAATAACTCTCATTGGGCCGAACTTTCAGTTCCTAACTCTCCAAAATCTCAAACGGAGCAAAGTTTGGACAAAGTTCGTCCAAACCATATGAAAAACTCTTTTTGGGACGAACCTTTGGTTCCGAGCTCTAAAAAACTGAAACGGAGCAAAGTTTTGACCATGTGTCGTCCAAACCACCTAAAGAACTCTCATTGGGCCGAACTTTGAGTTCCTAACTCTCCAAAAACTCAAACGGAGCAAAATGTTTCGACCAAGTTCGTCCAAACCATATGAAAAACTCTCTTTGGGAAAACATTTGGGTTCCGATCTCTCAAAAACTGAAACAGAGCAAAGTTTTGACCATGTGTCGTCCAAACCACCTAAAGAACTCTCATTGGGCCAAACCTTGAGTTCCTAACTCTCCAAAAACTCAAACGGAGCAAAGTTTGGACCAAGTTCGTCCAACCATATTTCTCTCATTAGGACGAACTTTGGGTTCCGAGCCCTCAAAAACTGAAACGGAGAAAAGTTTGGACCATGTGTCGTCCAAACCACCTAAATAACTCTCATTGGGCTGAACTTTGAGTTCCTAACTCTCCAAAAACTCAAACGGAGCAAAGTTTGGACCAAGTTCGTCCAAACCATATGAAAAACTCTCATTGGGACGAACATTGGGTTCCGAGCGCTCAAAAACTGAAACGGAGCAAAGTTTGGACAATGTGTCGTCCAAACCACCTAAAGAACTCTCATTGGGCCGAACTTTGAGTTCCTATCGCACGAAAAACTCAAACGTAGGAAAGTTTGGACAAAGTTCGTCCAAACCATATCAAAAACTCTCTTTGGGACGACATTTGGGTTCCGATCTCTCAAAAACTGATGCGGAGCAATGTTTTGACCATGTGTCATCCAAACCACCTAAAGAACTCTCATTGGGCCGAACTTTGAGTTCCTAACTCTCCAAAAACTAAAACGGAGCAATGTTTGGACCAAGTTCGTCCAAACCATATGAAAAAACTCTCATTGGGACGAACTTTGGGTTCCGAGCCCTCAAAAACTGAAACGGAGAAGAGTTTGGACCATGTGTCATCCAAACCACCTAAATAACTCTCATTGGGCCGAACTTTCAGTTCCTAACTCTCCAAAAACTCAAACGGAGCAAAGTTTGGACCAAGTTCGTCCAAACCATATGAAAAGCTCTCTTTGGGACGAACTTTTGGGTCCGAGCTCTAAAAAACTGAAAGGGAGCAAAGTTTTGACTATGTGTCGTCCAAACCACCTAAAGAACTCTCATTGGGCCGAACGTTGAGTTCCTAAATCTCAAAAACTCAAAGGGAGCAAATTTGGACAAAGTTCGTCCAAACGATATGAAAAACTCTCATTGGGACGAACTTTGGCTTCCGAGCTCTCAAAAACTGAAACAGAGCAAAGTTGGGACCATGTGTCGTCCGAACCACCTAAAGAACTCTCATTGGGCCGAACTTTGAGTTCCTAACTCTCCAAAAACTGAAACGCAGCAAAGTTTTCACGAAGTTCGTCCAACCCATATGAAAAACTCTCATTGGGACGAACTATTGGTTCCGAGCTCTCAAAAACTGAAACGGAGCAAAGTTTGGACCATGTTTCGTCCAAACCACCTAAATAACTCTCATTGGGCCGAACATTGAGTTCCTATTGCACGAAAAACTCAAACGTAGGAAAGTTTGGACAAAGTTCGTCCAAACCATATGAAAAACTCTCTTTGGGACGACATTTGGGTTCCGATCTCTCAAAAACTGAAGCGGAGCAATGTTTTGACAATGTGTCATCCAAACCACCTAAGGAACTCTCATTGGGCCGAACTTTGAGTTCCTAACTCTCCAAAAACTCAAACGGAGCAATGTTTGGACCAAGTTCGTCCAAACCATATGAAAAAACTCTCATTGGGACGAACTATGGGTTCCGAGCCCTCAAAAACTGAAACGGAGAAGAGTTTGGACCATGTGTCGTCCAAACCACCTAAATAACTCTCATTGGGCCGAACTTTCAGTTCCTAACTCTCCAAAAACTCAAACGGAGCAAAGTTTGGACCAAGTTCGTCCAAACCATATGAAAAGCTCTCTTTGGGACGAACTTTTGGGTCCGAGCTCTAAAAAACTGAAAGGGAGCAAAGTTTTGACTATGTGTCGTCCAAACCACCTAAAGAACTCTCATTGGGCCGAACGTTGAGTTCCTAAATCTCAAAAACTCAAAGGGAGCAAATTTGGACAAAGTTCGTCCAAACAATATGAAAAACTCTCATTGGGACGAACTTTGGCTTCCGAGCTCTCAAAAACTGAAACAGAGCAAAGTTGGGACCATGTGTCGTCCGAACCACCTAAAGAACTCTCATTGGGCCGAACTTTGAGTTCCTAACTCTCCAAAAACTGAAACGCAGCAAAGTTTTCACGAAGTTCGTCCAACCCATATGAAAAACTCTCATTGGGACGAACTTTTGGTTCCGAGCTCTCAAAAACTGAAACGGAGCAAAGTTTGGACCATGTTTCGTCCAAACCACCTAAATAACTCTCATTGGGCCGAACATTGAGTTCCTATTGCACGAAAAACTCAAACGTAGGAAAGTTTGGACAAAGTTCGTCCAAACCATATGAAAAACTCTCTTTGGGACGACATTTGGGTTCCGATCTCTCAAAAACTGAAGCGGAGCAATGTTTTGACAATGTGTCATCCAAACCACCTAAAGAACTCTCATTGGGCCGAACTTTGAGTTCCTAACTCTCCAAAAACTCAAACGGAGCAATGTTTGGACCAAGTTCGTCCAAACCATATGAAAAAACTCTCATTGGGACGAACTATGGGTTCCGAGCCCTCAAAAACTGAAACGGAGAAGAGTTTGGACCATGTGTCGTCCAAACCACCTAAATAACTCTCATTGGGCCGAACTTTCAGTTCCTAACTCTCCAAAAACTCAAACGGAGCAAAGTTTGGACCAAGTTCGTCCAAACCATATGAAAAGCTCTCTTTGGGACGAACTTTTGGTTCCGAGCTCTAAAAAACTGAAACGGAGCAAAGTTTTGACCATGTGTCGTCCAAACCACCTAAAGAACTCTCATTGGGCAGAACTTTGAGTTCCTAACTCTCCAAAAACTCAAACGGAGCAATGTTTCGACCAAGTTCGTCCAAACCATATGAAAAACTCTCTTTTGGACTACATTTGGGTTCCGATCTCCCAAAAACTGAAACAGAGCAAAGTTTTGACCATGTGTCGTCCAAACCACCTAAAGAACTCTCATTGGGCCGAACTTTGAGTTCCTAACTCTCCAAAAACTCAAACGGAGCAAAGTTTGGACCAAGTTCGTCCAAACCATATGAAAAACTCTCATTGGGACGAACTTTGCCTTTCGAGCTCTCAAAAACTGAAACGGAGCAAAGTTTGGACAATGTGTCGTCCAAACCACCTAAAGAACTCTCATTGGGCTGAACTTTGAGTTCCGAACTCTCCAAAAACTCAAACGGAGCAAAGTTTGGACCAAGTTCGTCGGAACCATATAAAAAACTCTCATTGGGACGAACTTTGGCTTCCGAGCTTTCAAAAACTGAAACGGAGCAAAGTTTGGACCATGTGTCATCAAAACCACTTAAAGAACTCTCATTGGGCCGAACTTTGAGTTCCTAACTGTAAACCCGAGACTTTCCTTGGATCATTTACTCTTGTCATCTATTGTGGTTTCATTGTTGAATTTAAGTTGTTGGGATTTCCTAATTTAAAAGAAGAAAAGGAACGAAGAAAAGAATGGAAATAAGGAAGAAAAGAAAAGAAAAGGAAAAGGAAAAGGGAGGAAAAAAAAAAAAAGAAAATGTGAAAAGCACTTTCGGTGCTTAAAAACCCACCACCGACTAGCATTCTTATCAGCCCATTTTCAGCCCAATTTCTCATCATTTTCCATCCAAAGTTTCAGAGCACTTGAGGGAGAGAGTGAAGGAAGAATAAGAAGAACAATTTCGTGGTTTTGAGGTTGAAGAAGATAGGAAAAGCTCATGCAAAGCTAGCCATAGCAGAATCTGAGTTCAACCTGTCAACCTCTGGTTTTTTATTCGGTTTCAGCTACACAGAAGGAATTAAGAGGTGGGGTTTGATGTTATTGAAAGTTAATCCATTTTCTAACCAATTTCATGAAGGAAGCTTGAGCTAAATCTGATGAGAAGTTTATGGTTTTTGAAATGGAAAGCAGAGCACAGGATTTTAGAGCAAAGCAGGAGGATCTCTGGTTTTCTCTAGTTTTTCGAGCATTCTGGGGTGTACAAGTTGAATCAGAAGCTCTATTTGGTATGGTTGGAAAGCTTATTCAATTTCGTACAACGTTTATGAAGACGTCGTGAGCCAAAAATGACTTGAAGTAGGTTTAATTTCAGGAGATAGATAAAGGGCAGTAGAGAACCTCGAATCTGTGTTGTCTGTGTTCGGGGCTTTTCTGGACAAATTGGTTGAGAATCTCGTTTTCATTTCTTCAGGTAAGTTGTAGAGTGTTCGAAAATGAAGAGTTTTATGTATAGTAAATTAATTTTGGTTAAGTATTGAGGAAGTTATGGGTGTTGGAAGGTGTGGTATTGAATCTGGAAAATCTGGAAAGTAGAATGTGGAGTGAGATTTCTTATTCAAGTGTTTAGAATTCATGAGCATGGAAAGACAAAGCTAATTATGGTTCTAATGCTCGGTTCTGGTTGTTTGACAGGCCAAGAGGAAATAGGTCGGGTCTACAAACCAGGGAACTAGCTAAGACTGTGAGTGACAAAATGAATTTCGAAAATTGTTTCCAACGGTTGTTCATGTTTAGATGTTTTACATGCTTTTCTATAGATGATACATGGTTTTTATAAATGGTTTCAAGCTTAAGTTATGAGCTTAGATTTTCTAATGAGATTTATAAATGAGCACGTGATTATTGAGTTTCAGAAAAATAGTTGAAACGACATCTTTTTAAGTCAAGCATGCGTTAGCAAGAATTATTTAAAGATTTTCGGTTTTTCCACGAGCAAGCTGAATAAGCTTGAGTTTTACGACGGATAACGATCAGCAGGCATGTTCTAACGTTTTCATGGGATTTTCTGAGATTTCTATTGACTACATGACTGAGATATTGAGCCCGAGGCTATATGGTACCGTGTGCACACAGGTTATATTCTGTTGTTGACGTTGAGTGTACTCCGTGACAACGATGCTGTCGTGAGTGCTGGGCAGGCCCTACTACGACAAAGACGATGGGAGTGCTGGGTGTGCCCCACTACATCGTAGGACTAGTAAACGTTGGTTGTACTGGGCGTGCCCTACACAACGTAGATCGGTCATGTTAGTTAAAACGTTTGATGTACTTGATATACCTTGCTAGATTTTTAATGACGAACTTGCGAGATATTTTAGAAAGCCTTTATCATTACACGTTTATGTTAAACGCTTTGATTGAGCATATTTATACGTTTAAAGGTTTATCACGTGTTTTGACTTTCGGATTTAGAGTTTTAAAGTTAGTCACTCACTGGGCTTCGTAGCTCATTCTTTCAAAATGTTTTTCCACTTTCAAGTAGAGATCGAGCTCCCGGTGCCTGATACACTGCCAACGTCTACTGAAAGTTCCAGATCAAGCTCCAGTACGTGGGTGGAGTTGTTTATTGAGTCCGTCTATATTGTAAATGTTTTGTAAGGATTGGACAATTTAGTCCTAGAGGTCGTGGTTGTATAAACCCCATTTGTATATGTTTTTGGTTGTGAAATCTATATCAGGTTATTTCAAAATCGAGTTATGTCAGGGCTGCACCTCGTGTATATTAGAAGGTTTTCAGGGATTCAGCTGTGTTGTGTTTCATGTGGAATGTTTTATATCTAAGATTAGTATGTTTATCAGGTTCTAAATTTCAGGAGGGTCAACGGGTATCGTTAGAGGAGGACGATGTTTGTTGGCTTCACGCCATCTTCCGGACTAAGCTAGCAGGTGGTCTAGGAGGGGGTGTGACACTAACTCTCCAAAAACTCAAATGGAGCAAAGTTTGGACCAAGTTCGTCCAAACCATATGAAAAACTCTCTTTAGGACGAACTTTGGGTTTCGAGCTCTCAAATACAGAAACGGAGCAAAGTTTGGACAATGTGTCGTCCAAACAACCTAAAGACCTCTCATTGGGCCGAACGTTGAGTTCCTAACTCCCAAAAATTCAAAGGGAGCAAACTTTGGACCAAGTTCGTACAAATCATGTGAAAAACTCTCATTGGGACGAACATTGGCTTCCGAGCTCTCAAAAACTGAAACGGAGCAAAGTTGGGACCATGTGTCCTCCAAACCACCTAAAGAACTCTCATTGGGCCGAACTTTTGAGTTCCTAACTCTCCAAAAACTCAAACGGAGCAAAGTTTTCACCAAGTTCGTCCAACCCATATGAAAAACTCTCATTGGGACGATTTTTGGGTTCCGAGCTCTAAAAAACTGAAACGGAGCAAAGTTTGGACCATCTTTCGTCCAAACCACCTAAATAACTCTCATTGGGCCGAACTTTGAGTTCCTAACTGTAAACCCGAGACTTTCCCTTAGATAATTTTCTCTTATCATCTATTGTGGCTTCATGGTTGAATCTAAGTTGTTGGAAATTATACACTTAAAAAGAAAGGAGATGGGAAAGAAGAAAAGAAAATAAATGGAAAAGGAAAAGGAAAAGGAAAAAGGAAAAAAAAAAAAAGAAAAGAAATGAAGTGGGAATGGACAGCAAGAAGGGCACCACCGACTAGCATTCTTATCAGCCCATTATCAGCCTCATTTCTCATCCTTTTCCACTAAAACTTTCAGAGAACTTTAAGGAGAGAGTGAAGGAGGAGGAGGAAGAAGAATTTCGTGGTTTGAGGTTGAAGAAGATAGGGAAAAGCTCATGCAAAGCCAGCCATTGCAGGATCTGAGATCAACCTGTCAACCTCTGGTTTTGTATTCGGTTTGAGCTACACAGAAGGAATCAAGAGGTGAGGTTTGATTTTCTTGAAAGTTAGTTCATTTTCTAACAAATTTCATGAAGGAAGCTGGACCTAAATCGTATGAGAAGTTGATGGTTTTTGGAATGGAAAACAGAGAACAGGATTTTCGAGCAAAGCAGGAGGATCTCTGGTTTTCTCTGATGTTTTGAGCATTCTGGGGTGTACAAGTTGAATCAGAAGCTCTATTTGGTATGGTTGGAAAGCTTATTCAATTATCTACAACTTTCATGCAGAATTCGTGAGCCAAAAATGACTTGAAGTAGGTTTAATTTCAGGAGGAAGATAAAGGGTAACAGAGAAGCTCGAATCTGTGTTGTCTGATTTCGGGGCATTTCTGGAAAAATTGGTTGGGAATCTCGTTTTCATTTTTTCAGGTAAGTTGTAGAGTGTTCGCAAATGAAGAGTTTGATGTGTATTTCATTAATTTTGGTTAAGTATTGAAGAAGTTATGGGTGTTGGAAGTTAGGGTATAGAATCTGGAAAATCTGGAGAGTAGAGTGTGAATGTGACTCTTAATCCAATTGTTTAAAAATTCATGAGCATGGAAAGACAAAGCTATCTACGTTTCTAATGCTCGGTTTTGGTTATTTGACAGGCCAAGAGGAAATAGGTCGAGTCTACAAACCGGGGAACTAGATAAGACAGTGAGTGACAAATGAATTTTGAAAATGGTTTCCAACGGTTGTTCATGTTTAGATGTTTACATGCTTTTCTATGAATGATACATGGTTTTTATGAACAGTTTCAAGCATGAGTTTTGAGCTCAGATTTTCTAACGAGGTTTATATACGAGCACGTGGCTAATGACTTTATGAAAAGTAGTTGAAACGGTATTTCTTAAAGTAAAGTGTTTGTTAGCAAGTATTTTTTTTAAATGATTTTCAGTTTTTCACGAGCAAGCTGAGTAAGCTTAAGTTTTACGAAAGATAACGATAAGCAGGCATGTTTTAATGTTTTCATGTGATTTTCTGAGATTTCTATTGACTACATGACTGAGATATTGAGCCCGAGGCTATATGGTACCGTGTGCACATAGGTTATATTCCGTTGTTGACGTTGAGTGTACTCCGTGACAACGATGCTGTCGTGAGTGCTGGGCGGGCCCCACTACGACAAAGACGATGGGAGTGCTGGGCGGGCCCCACTACATCGTAGGACTAGTAAACGTTGGTTGTACTGGGTGTGCCCTACACAACGTAGATCGGTCATGTTAGTTAAAACGTTTGATATACTTGATATGCCTTGCTAGATTCTTAATGACGGACTTGCGAAATGTTTTAGAAAGCCTTATCCTTACACGTTTATGTTAAACGCTTTGACTGAGCATATTTATACGTTTAAAGGTTTATCACGTGTTTTGACTTCCAGATTTAGAGTTTTAAAATTAGTCACTCACTGGGCTTCGTAGCTCATTCTTTCAAAATGTTTTCCACTTTTCAGGTAGAGATCGAGCTCCCGGTGCCTGATACACTGCCAACGTGTGCTGAAAGTTCCAGATCAAGCTCCAGTACGTGGTTGGAGTTGTATATTGAGTCCGTTCATATTGTAAATGTTTTGTAAGGGTTGTATAATATCGTCCTAGTGGTCGTGGATGTATAACCCTAGTTGTATATGTTTTGGTCGTGATATCTATATCAGGTTACTTTCCAAACCAGGTTATGTCAGGGCTGTACCATGTGTATGTTGAAAGGTTTCCGTGGATTCCGCTGTGTGGTGTTTCATATAGAATGTTTTATATCTATGATTAGTATGTTTATCAGGTTCAACGTTTCAGTAGGGTCAACAGGGATCGTTAGAGGTGACGATGTCTGTTGGCTTCACGCCGTCTTTCGGGCTAAGCTAGCAGGTGGTCCGGAACGGGGTGTGACACTAACTCTCCAAAAACTCAAACGGAGCAACGTTTGGACAAGGTTCGTCCAAACCATATGAAAAACTCTCATTGGGACGAACTTTGGGTTCCGAACCTTCAAAAACTGGAACGGAGAAAAGTTTGGACCATGTGTCGTCCAAACCACCTAAATAACTCTCATTGGGCCGAACTTTGAGTTCCTAACTCTCCAAAAACTCAAACGGTGCAATGTTTGGACCAAGTTCGTCCAAACCATATGAAAAACTCTCATTGGGACGAACTTTGGGTTCCGAGCTCTCAAATACTGAAACGGAGCAAAGTTTGGACCATGTGTCGTCCAAACCACCTAAAGAACTCTCATTGGGCCGAACGTTGTGTTCCTAACTCTCAAACACTCAAAGGGAGCAAAGTTTGGACCAAGTTCGTCCAAACCATATGAAAAACTCTCATTGGGACGAACTTTGCCTTCCGAGCTCTCAAAAACTGAAACGGAACAAAGTTAGGACAATGTGTCGTCCAAACCACCTAAAGAACTCTCATTGGGCTGAACTTTGAGTTCCTAACTCTCCAAAAACTGAAACGGAGCAAAGTTTTCACCAAGTTCGTCATACCCATATGAAAAACTCTCATTGGGACGAACTTTGGGTTCCGAGCTCTCAAAAACTGAAACGGAGCAAAGTTTGGACCATGTTTCGTCCAAACCACCTAAATAACTCTCATTGGGCCGAACTTTAAGTTCCTTACGCTCGAAAAACTCCAACGGAGCAAAGTTTGGACCAAGTTCGTCAAAACCATATGAAAAACTCTCTTTAGGACGAACTTTGGGTTCTGAGCTCTCAAATACAGAAATGGAGCAAAGTTTTGACCATGTGTCCTCCAACCCACCTAAATAACTCTCATTGGGACGAACTTTGAGTTCCTACCTCCCAAAAATCGCAAAGGGAGCAAAGTTTGGAACAAGTTCGTCGGAACCATAATAAAAACTCTCATTGGGACCAACTTTGGCTTCCGAGCTATCAAAAACTGAAACGGAGCAAAGTTTGGACCATGTGTCGTCAAAAGCACCTAAAGAACTCTCATTTGGCCGAACTTTGAGTTCGTAACTCTCCTAAAACTCAAACGGAGCAAAGTTTGGACCAAGTTCGTCCAAACCATATGAAAAACTCTCATTGGGACGAACTTTGGGTTCCGAGCTCTCAAATACTGAAACGGAGCAAAGTTTGAACCATGTGTCGTCCAAACCACCTAAAGAACAATCATTGGGCCGAACGTTGTGTTCCTAACTCTCAAAAACTCAAAGGGAGCAAAGTTTGGACCAAGTTCGTCCAAACCATATGAAAAACTCTCATTTTGACGAACTTTGCCTTCCGAGCTCTCAAAAACTGAAACAGAACAAAGTTAGGACCATGTTTCGTCCAAACCACCTAAAGAACTCTCATTGGGCTGAACCTTGAGTTCCTAACTCTCCAAAAACTGAAACGGAGCAAAGTTTTCACCAAGTTCGTCCAACCCATATGAAAAACTCTCATTGGGACGAACTTTGGGTTCCGAGCTCTCAAAAACTGAAACGGAGCAAAGTTTGGACCATGTTTCGTCCAAACCACCTAAATAACTCTCATTGGGCCGAACTTTAAGTTCCTAACGCTCGAAAAACTCAAACGGAGCAAAGTTTGGACCAAGTTCGTCCAAACCATATGAAAAACTCTCTCTAGGACGAACTTTGGGTTCCGAGCTCTCAAATATAGAAACGGAGCAAATTTTTGACCATGTGTCCTCCAAACAACCTAAATAACTCTCATTGGGCCGAACTTTGAGTTCCTACCTCCCAAAAAACTTAAACTGAGCAAAGTTTGGACCAAGTTCGTCGGAACCATAATAAAAACTCTCATTGGGACGAACTTTGGCTTCCGGGCTCTCAAAAATTGAAACGGAGCAAAGTTTGGACCATGTGTCGTCAAAACCACCTAAAGAACTCTCATTGGGCCGAACTTTGAGTTCCTAACTCTCCAAAAACTTAAACGGAGCAAAGTTTGGACCAAGTTCGTCCAAACCATATGAAAAACTCTCATTGGGACGAACTTTGGCTTCTGAGCTCTCAAAAACTGAAACAGAGCAAAGTTGGACCATGTGTCTTCCAAACCACCTAAAGAACTCTCATTGGGCCGAACTTAGAGTTCCTAAAGCTCGAAAAACTCAAACGTAGAAAAGTTTGGACCAAGTTCGTCCACACCATATGAAAAACTCTCTTTGGGAGGACATTTGGGTTTCGATCTCTCAAAAATTGGAACGGAGAAAAGTTTTGACCATGTGTCGTCCAAACCACCTAAATAATGCTCATTGGGTCGAACGTTGTGTTCCTAACTCTCAAACACTCAAAGGGAGCAAAGTTTGGACCAAGTTCGTCCAAACCATATGAAAAACTCTCATTCGGACGAACTTTGGGTTCCGAGACCTCAAAAACTGAAACGGAGAAAAGATTGGACCATGTGTCGTCCAAACCACCTAAAGAACTCTCATTGGGCCGAACGTTGTGTTCCTAACTCTCAAACACTCAAAGGGTGCAAAGTTTTGACCAAGTTCGTCCAAACCATATGAAAAACTCTCATTGGGACGAACTTTCGGTTCTGAGCTCTGAAATACTGAAACGGTATAAAGTTTGGACCATGAGTCGTCCAAACCACCTAAAGAACTCTCATTGGGCCGAACTTTGAGTTCCTAACTCTCCAAAAACTCAAACGGAGCAAAGTTTGGACCAAGTTCGTCCAAACCATATGAAAAACTCTCATTCGGACGAACTTTGGGTTCCGAGACCTCAAAAACTGAAACGGAGAAAAGATTGGACCATGTGTCGTCCAAACCACCTAAATAACTCTCATTGGGCCGAACTTTGAGTTCCTAACTCTCAAAAACTCAAAGGGAGCAAAGTTTGGACCAAGTTCGTCCAAACCATATGAAAAACTCTCATTGGGACGAATTTTTGCTTCCGAGCTCTCAAAAACTGAAACAGAGCAAAGTTGGGACCATGTGTCGTCCAAACCACCTAAAGAATTCTCATTGGGCCGAACTTTGAGTTCCTAACTCTCCAAAAACTGAAACGGATAAAAGTTTTCACCAAGTTCATCCAACCCATATGAAAAACTCTCATTGGGACGAACTTTGGGTTCCGAGCTCTCAAATACTGAAACGGAGCAAAGTCTGGACCATGTGTCATCCAAACCACCTAAAGAACTCTCATTGGGCCGAACGTTGTGTTCCTAACTCTCAAACACTCAAAGGGAGCAAAGTTTGGACCAAGTTCGTCCAAACCATATGAAAAACTCTCATTGGGACGAACTTTGCCTTCCGAGCTCTCAAAAACTGAAACGGAACAAAGTTAGGACAATGTGTCGTCCAAACCACCTAAAGAACTCTCATTGGGCTGAACTTTGAGTTCCTAACTCTCCAAAAACTGAAACGGAGCAAAGTTTTCACCAAGTTCGTCATACCCATATGAAAAACTCTCATTGGGACGAACTTTGGGTTCCGAGCTCTCAAAAACTGAAACGGAGCAAAGTTTGGACCATGTTTCGTCCAAACCACCTAAATAACTCTCATTGGGCCGAACTTTAAGTTCCTTACGCTCGAAAAACTCCAACGGAGCAAAGTTTGGACCAAGTTCGTCAAAACCATATGAAAAACTCTCTTTAGGACGAACTTTGGGTTCTGAGCTCTCAAATACAGAAATGGAGTAAAGTTTTGACCATGTGTCCTCCAAACCACCTAAATAACTCTCATTGGGACGAACTTTGAGTTCCTACCTCCCAAAAATCTCAAAGGGAGCAAAGTTTGGAACAAGTTCGTCGGAACCATAATAAAAACTCTCATTGGGACCAACTTTGGCTTCCGAGCTCTCAAAAACTGAAACGGAGCAAAGTTTGGACCATGTGTCGTCAAAAGCACCTAAAGAACTCTCATTTGGCCGAACTTTGAGTTCCTAACTCTCCAAAAACTCAAACGGAGCAAAGTTTGGACCAAGTTCGTCCAAACCATATGAAAAACTCTCATTGGGACGAACTTTGGGTTCCGAGCTCTCAAATACTGAAACGGAGCAAAGTTTGAACCATGTGTCGTCCAAACCACCTAAACAACAATCATTGGGCCGAACGTTGTGTTCCTAACTCTCAAAAACTCAAAGGGAGCAAAGTTTGAACCAAGTTCGTCCAAACCATATGAAAAACTCTCATTTTGACGAACTTTGCCTTCCGAGCTCTCAAAAACTGAAACAGAACAAAGTTAGGACCATGTGTCGTCCAAACCACCTAAAGAACTCTCATTGGGCTGAACCTTGAGTTCCTAACTCTCCAAAAACTGAAACGGAGCAAAGTTTTCACCAAGTTCGTCCAACCCATATGAAAAACTCTCATTGGGACGAACGTTGGGTTCCGAGCTCTCAAAAACTGAAACGGAGCAAAGTTTGGACCATGTTTCGTCCAAACCACCTAAATAACTCTCATTGGGCCGAACTTTAAGTTCCTAACGCTCGAAAAACTCAAACGGAGCAAAGTTTGGACCAAGTTCGTCCAAACCATATGAAAAACTCTCTCTAGGACGAACTTTGGGTTCCGAGCTCTCAAATATAGAAACGGAGCAAATTTTTGACCATGTGTCCTCCAAACAACCTAAATAACTCTCATTGGGCCGAACTTTGAGTTCCTACCTCCCAAAAAACTTAAACTGAGCAAAATTTTGACCAAGTTCGTCGGAACCATAATAAAAACTCTCATTGGGACGAACTTTGGCTTCCGAGCTCTCAAAAACTGAAAAGGAGCAAAGTTTGGACCATGTGTCGTCAAAACCACCTAAAGAACTCTCATTGGGCCGAACTTTGAGTTCCTAACTCTCCAAAAACTTAAACGGAGAAAAGTTTGGACCAAGTTCGTCCAAACCATATGAAAAACTCTCATTGGGACGAACTTTGGCTTCTGAGCTCTCAAAAACTGAAACAGAGCAAAGTTGGACCATGTGTCTTCCAAACCACCTAAAGAACTCTCATTGGGCCGAACTTAGAGTTCCTAAAGCTCGAAAAACTCAAACGTAGAAAAGTTTGGACCAAGTACGTCCACACCATATGAAAAACTCTCTTTGGGAGGACATTTGGGTTTCGATCTCTCAAAAACTGGAACGGAGAAAAGTTTTGACCATGTGTCGTCCAAACCACCTAAATAACTCTCATTGGGCCGAACGTTGTGTTCCTAACTCTCAAACACTCAAAGGGAGCAAAGTTTGGACCAAGTTCGTCCAAACGATATGAAAAACTCTCATTCGGACGAACTTTGGGTTCCGAGACCTCAAAAACTGAAACGGAGAAAAGATTGGACCATGTGTCGTCCAAACCACCTAAAGAACTCTCATTGGGCCGAACGTTGTGTTCCTAACTCTCAAACACTCAAAGGGAGACAAGTTTTGACCAAGTTCGTCCAAACCATATGAAAAACTCTCATTGGGACGAACTTTGGGTTCTGAGCTCTGAAATACTGAAACGGTATAAAGTTTGGACCATGATTCGTCCAAACCACCTAAAGAACTCTCATTCGGCCGAACTTTAAGTTCCTAACTCTCCAAAAACTCAAACGGAGCAAAGTTTGGACCAAGTTCCTCCAAACCATATGAAAAACTCTCATTCGGACGAACTTTGGGTTCCGAGACCTCAAAAACTGAAACGGAGAAAAGATTGGACCATGTGTCGTCCAAACCACCTAAATAACTCTCATTGGGCCGAACTTTGAGTTCCTAACTCTCAAAAACTCAAAGGGAGCAAAGTTTGGACCAAGTTCGTCCAAACCATATGAAAAACTCTCATTGGGACGAATTTTTGCTTCCGAGCTCTCAAAAACTGAAACAGAGCAAAGTTGGGACCATGTGTCGTCCAAACCACCTAAAGAACTGTCATTGGGCCGAACTTTGAGTTCCTAACTCTCCAAAAACTGAAACGGATAAAAGTTTTCACCAAGTTCATCCAACCCATATGAAAAACTCTCATTGGGACGAACTTTGGGTTCCGAGCTCTCAAATACTGAAACGGAGCAAAGTCTGGACCATGTGTCGTCCAAACCACCTAAAGAACTCTCATTGGGCCGAACGTTGAGCTCCTAACTCTAAAAAACTCATAGGGACCAAAGTTTGGACAAAGTTCGTCCAAACCATAAGAAAAACTCTTATTGGGACGAACTTTTGCTTCCGAGCTCTCAAAAACTGAAACGGAGCAAAGTTTGGACCATTTGTCGTCCGAACTACCTAAAGAACTCTCATTGGGCCGAACCTTGAGTTCCTAACTCTCCAAAAACTTAAACGGAGCAAAGTTTGGACCAAGTTCGTCCAAACCATATGAAAAACTCTCATTGGGACGAACTTTGGCTTCTGAGCTCTCAAAAACTGAAACAGAGCAAAGTTGGACCATGTGTCTTCCAAACCACCTAAAGAACTCTCATTGGGCCGAACTTAGAGTTCCTAAAGCTCGAAAAACTCAAACGTAGAAAAGTTTGGACCAAGTACGTCCACACCATATGAAAAACTCTCTTTGGGAGGACATTTGGGTTTCGATCTCTCAAAAACTGGAACGGAGAAAAGTTTTGACCATGTGTCGTCCAAACCACCTAAATAACTCTCATTGGGCCGAACGTTGTGTTCCTAACTCTCAAACACTCAAAGGGAGCAAAGTTTGGACCAAGTTCGTCCAAACCATATGAAAAACTCTCATTCGGACGAACTTTGGGTTCCGAGACCTCAAAAACTGAAACGGAGAAAAGATTGGACCATGTGTCGTCCAAACCACCTAAAGAACTCTCATTGGGCCGAACGTTGTGTTCCTAACTCTCAAACACTCAAAGGGAGCAAAGTTTTGACCAAGTTCGTCCAAACCATATGAAAAACTCTCATTGGGACGAACTTTGGGTTCTGAGCTCTGAAATACTGAAACGGTATAAAGTTTGGACCATGAGTCGTCCAAACCTCCTAAAGAACTCTCATTCGGCCGAACTTTAAGTTCCTAACTCTCCAAAAACTCAAACGGAGCAAAGTTTGGACGAAGTTCCTCCAAACCATATGAAAAACTCTCATTCGGACGAACTTTGGGTTCCGAGACCTCAAAAACTGAAACGGAGAAAAGATTGGACCATGTGTCGTCCAAACCACCTAAATAACTCTCATTGGGCCGAACTTTGAGTTCCTAACTCTCAAAAACTCAAAGGGAGCAAAGTTTGGACCAAGTTCGTCCAAACCATATGAAAAACTCTCATTGGGACGAATTTTTGCTTCCGAGCTCTCAAAAACTGAAACAGAGCAAAGTTGGGACCATGTGTCGTCCAAACCACCTAAAGAACTCTCATTGGGCCGAACTTTGAGTTCCTAACTCTCCAAAAACTGAAACGGATAAAAGTTTTCACCAAGTTCATCCAACCCATATGAAAAACTCTCATTGGGACGAACTTTGGGTTCCGAGCTCTCAAATACTGAAACGGAGCAAAGTCTGGACCATGTGTCGTCCAAACCACCTAAAGAACTCTCATTGGGCCGAACGTTGAGCTCCTAACTCTAAAACACTCATAGGGACCAAAGTTTGGACAAAGTTCGTCCAAACCATAAGAAAAACTCTTATTGGGACGAACTTTTGCTTCCGAGCTCTCAAAAACTGAAACGGAGCAAAGTTTGGACCATTTGTCGTCCGAACTACCTAAAGAACTCTCATTGGGCCGAACCTTGAGTTCCTAACTCTCCAAAAACTTAAACGGAGCAAAGTTTGGACCAAGTTCGTCCAAACCATATGAAAAACTCTCATTGGGACGAACTTTGGCTTCTGAGCTCTCAAAAACTGAAACAGAGCAAAGTTGGACCATGTGTCTTCCAAACCACCTAAAGAACTCTCATTGGGCCGAACTTAGAGTTCCTAAAGCTCGAAAAACTCAAACGTAGAAAAGTTTGGACCAAGTACGTCCACACCATATGAAAAACTCTCTTTGGGAGGACATTTGGGTTTCGATCTCTCAAAAACTGGAACGGAGAAAAGTTTTGACCATGTGTCGTCCAAACCACCTAAATAACTCTCATTGGGCCGAACGTTGTGTTCCTAACTCTCAAACACTCAAAGGGAGCAAAGTTTGGACCAAGTTCGTCCAAACCATATGAAAAACTCTCATTCGGACGAACTTTGGGTTCCGAGACCTCAAAAACTGAAACGGAGAAAAGATTGGACCATGTGTCGTCCAAACCACCTAAAGAACTCTCATTGGGCCGAACGTTGTGTTCCTAACTCTCAAACACTCAAAGGGAGCAAAGTTTTGACCAAGTTCGTCCAAACCATATGAAAAACTCTCATTGGGACGAACTTTGGGTTCTGAGCTCTGAAATACTGAAACGGTATAAAGTTTGGACCATGAGTCGTCCAAACCTCCTAAAGAACTCTCATTCGGCCGAACTTTAAGTTCCTAACTCTCCAAAAACTCAAACGGAGCAAAGTTTGGACGAAGTTCCTCCAAACCATATGAAAAACTCTCATTCGGACGAACTTTGGGTTCCGAGACCTCAAAAACTGAAACGGAGAAAAGATTGGACCATGTGTCGTCCAAACCACCTAAATAACTCTCATTGGGCCGAACTTTGAGTTCCTAACTCTCAAAAACTCAAAGGGAGCAAAGTTTGGACCAAGTTCGTCCAAACCATATGAAAAACTCTCATTGGGACGAATTTTTGCTTCCGAGCTCTCAAAAACTGAAACAGAGCAAAGTTGGGACCATGTGTCGTCCAAACCACCTAAAGAACTCTCATTGGGCCGTACTTTGAGTTCCTAACTCTCCAAAAACTGAAACGGATAAAAGTTTTCACCAAGTTCATCCAACCCATATGAAAAACTCTCATTGGGACGAACTTTGGGTTCCGAGCTCTCAAATACTGAAACGGAGCAAAGTCTGGACCATGTGTCGTCCAAACCACCTAAAGAACTCTCATTGGGCCGAACGTTGAGCTCCTAACTCTAAAAAACTCATAGGGACCAAAGTTTGGACAAAGTTCGTCCAAACCATAAGAAAAACTCTTATTGTGACGAACTTTTGCTTCCGAGCTCTCAAAAACTGAGACGGAGCAAAGTTTGGACCATTTGTCGTCCGAACTACCTAAAGAACTCTCATTGGGCCGAACCTTGAGTTCCTAACTCTCCAAAAACTCAAACGGAGCAAAGTTTGGACCATGTTCGTCGGAACCATACGAAAAACTCTCATTGGGACGAACTTTGGCTTCCGAGCTGTAAAAACTGAAACGGAGCAAAATTGAGACCATGTGTCGTCCAAACCACCTAAAGAACTCTCATTGGACCGAACGTTGAGTTCCTAATTCTCAAAAACTGAAAGGGAGCAAAGTTTGGACCAAGTTCGTCCAAACCATAAGAAAAACTCTCATTGGGACGAACTTTGGCTTCCGAGCTCTCAAAAACTGAAACGGAGCAAAGTTTGGACCATTTGTCGTCCGAACCACCTAAAGAACTCTCATTGGGCCGAACTTTGAGTTCCTAACTCTCCAAAAACTGAAACGCAGCAAAGTTTTCACCAAGTTCGTCCAACCCATATGCAAAACTCTCATTGGGACGAACTTTGGGTTCCGAGCTCTCAAAAACTGAAACGGAGCAAGGTTTGGACCATGTTTCGTCCAAACCACCTAAATAACTCTCATTGGGCCGAACTTTGAGTTCCTATCTCACGACAAAGTCAAACGTAGCAAAGTTTGGACAAAGTTCGTCCAAACCATATGAAAAACTCTCTTTGGGACGACATTTGGGTTCCGATCTCTCAAAAACTGAAACGGAGCAGAGTTTTGACCATGTGTCGTCCAAACCACCTAAAGAACTCTCATTGGGCCGAACTTTGAGTTCCTAACTCTCCAAAAACTCAAATGGAGCAAAGTTTGGACCAAGTTCGTCGGAACCTTATGAAAAACTCTCATTCGGACGAACTTTGGCTTTCGAGCGCTCAAAAACTGAAACGGAGCAAAGTTTGAACCATGTGTCGTCCAAACCACCTAAAGAACTCTCATTGGGCCGAACTTTGAGTTCCTAACTCACAAAAAACTCAAACGGAGACAAGTTAATCAAAACCATATGAAAAACTCTCATTGGGACGAACTTTCGGTTCTGAGCCCTCAAAAACTGAAACGGAACAAAGTTTGGACCATGTGTCATCCAAATCACCTAAAGAACTCTCATTGGGCCGAACTTTGAGTTCCTAACTCTCCAAAAACTCAAACGGAGCAAAGTTTGGACCAAGTTCGTCGAAACCTTATGAAAAACTCTGATTGGGGCGAACTTTGGCTCCAAGCTGTCAAAAACTGAAACAGGGCAAATTTGGACCATGTGTCGTCAAAACCACCTAAAGAACTCTCATTGGGCCGAACTATGAGTTCCTAACTCTCCAAAAACTCAAACGGAGCAAAGTTTGGACCAAGTTCGTCCAAACCATATGAAAAGCTCCCTTTGGGACGAACTTTGGGTTTCGAACTCTCAAAAACTGAAACGGAGCAAAGTTTTGACCATGTGTCGTCCAAACCACCTAAAGAACTCTCATTGGGCTGAACTTTGAGTTCCTAACTCTCCAAAAACTTAAACGGAGCAAAGTTTGGACCAAGTTCGTCCAAACCATATGAAAAACTCTCATTGGGACGAACTTTGGCTTCTGAGCTCTCAAAAACTGAAACAGAGCAAAGTTGGACCATGTGTCTTCCAAACCACCTAAAGAACTCTCATTGGGCCGAACTTAGAGTTCCTAAAGCTCGAAAAACTCAAACGTAGAAAAGTTTGGACCAAGTACGTCCACACCATATGAAAAACTCTCTTTGGGAGGACATTTGGGTTTCGATCTCTCAAAAACTGGAACGGAGAAAAGTTTTGACCATGTGTCGTCCAAACCACCTAAATAACTCTCATTGGGCCGAACGTTGTGTTCCTAACTCTCAAACACTCTAAGGGAGCAAAGTTTGGACCAAGTTCGTCCAAACCATATGAAAAACTCTCATTCGGACGAACTTTGGGTTCCGAGACCTCAAAAACTGAAACGGAGAAAAGATTGGACCATGTGTCGTCCAAACCACCTAAAGAACTCTCATTGGGCCGAACGTTGTGTTCCTAACTCTCAAACACTCAAAGGGAGCAAAGTTTTGACCAAGTTCGTCCAAACCATATGAAAAACTCTCATTGGGACGAACTTTGGGTTCTGAGCTCTGAAATACTGAAACGGTATAAAGTTTGGACCATGAGTCGTCCAAACCTCCTAAAGAACTCTCATTCGGCCGAACTTTAAGTTCCTAACTCTCCAAAAACTCAAACGGAGCAAAGTTTGGACGAAGTTCCTCCAAACCATATGAAAAACTCTCATTCGGACGAACTTTGGGTTCCGAGACCTCAAAAACTGAAACGGAGAAAAGATTGGACCATGTGTCGTCCAAACCACCTAAATAACTCTCATTGGGCCGAACTTTGAGTTCCTAACTCTCAAAAACTCAAAGGGAGCAAAGTTTGGACCAAGTTCGTCCAAACCATATGAAAAACTCTCATTGGGACGAATTTTTGCTTCCGAGCTCTCAAAAACTGAAACAGAGCAAAGTTGGGACCATGTGTCGTCCAAACCACCTAAAGAACTCTCATTGGGCCGTACTTTGAGTTCCTAACTCTCCAAAAACTGAAACGGATAAAAGTTTTCACCAAGTTCATCCAACCCATATGAAAAACTCTCATTGGGACGAACTTTGGGTTCCGAGCTCTCAAATACTGAAACGGAGCAAAGTCTGGACCATGTGTCGTCCAAACCACCTAAAGAACTCTCATTGGGCCGAACGTTGAGCTCCTAACTCTAAAAAACTCATAGGGACCAAAGTTTGGACAAAGTTCGTCCAAACCATAAGAAAAACTCTTATTGTGACGAACTTTTGCTTCCGAGCTCTCAAAAACTGAGACGGAGCAAAGTTTGGACCATTTGTCGTCCGAACTACCTAAAGAACTCTCATTGGGCCGAACCTTGAGTTCCTAACTCTCCAAAAACTCAAACGGAGCAAAGTTTGGACCATGTTCGTCGGAACCATACGAAAAACTCTCATTGGGACGAACTTTGGCTTCCGAGCTGTAAAAACTGAAACGGAGCAAAATTGAGACCATGTGTCGTCCAAACCACCTAAAGAACTCTCATTGGACCGAACGTTGAGTTCCTAACTCTCAAAAACTGAAAGGGAGCAAAGTTTGGACCAAGTTCGTCCAAACCATAAGAAAAACTCTCATTGGGACGAACTTTGGCTTCCGAGCTCTCAAAAACTGAAACGGAGCAAAGTTTGGACCATTTGTCGTCCGAACCACCTAAAGAACTCTCATTGGGCCGAACTTTGAGTTCCTAACTCTCCAAAAACTGAAACGCAGCAAAGTTTTCACCAAGTTCGTCCAACCCATATGCAAAACTCTCATTGGGACGAACTTTGGGTTCCGAGCTCTCAAAAACTGAAACGGAGCAAGGTTTGGACCATGTTTCGTCCAAACCACCTAAATAACTCTCATTGGGCCGAACTTTGAGTTCCTATCTCACGACAAAGTCAAACGTAGCAAAGTTTGGACAAAGTTCGTCCAAACCATATGAAAAACTCTCTTTGGGACGACATTTGGGTTCCGATCTCTCAAAAACTGAAACGGAGCAGAGTTTTGACCATGTGTCGTCCAAACCACCTAAAGAACTCTCATTGGGCCGAACTTTGAGTTCCTAACTCTCCAAAAACTCAAATGGAGCAAAGTTTGGACCAAGTTCGTCGGAACCTTATGAAAAACTCTCATTCGGACGAACTTTGGCTTTCGAGCGCTCAAAAACTGAAACGGAGCAAAGTTTGAACCATGTGTCGTCCAAACCACCTAAAGAACTCTCATTGGGCCGAACTTTGAGTTCCTAACTCACAAAAAACTCAAACGGAGACAAGTTAATCAAAACCATATGAAAAACTCTCATTGGGACGAACTTTCGGTTCTGAGCCCTCAAAAACTGAAACGGAACAAAGTTTGGACCATGTGTCATCCAAATCACCTAAAGAACTCTCATTGGGCCGAACTTTGAGTTCCTAACTCTCCAAAAACTCAAACGGAGCAAAGTTTGGACCAAGTTCGTCGAAACCTTATGAAAAACTCTGATTGGGGCGAACTTTGGCTCCAAGCTGTCAAAAACTGAAACAGGGCAAATTTGGACCATGTGTCGTCAAAACCACCTAAAGAACTCTCATTGGGCCGAACTATGAGTTCCTAACTCTCCAAAAACTCAAACGGAGCAAAGTTTGGACCAAGTTCGTCCAAACCATATGAAAAGCTCCCTTTGGGACGAACTTTGGGTTTCGAACTCTCAAAAACTGAAACGGAGCAAAGTTTTGACCATGTGTCGTCCAAACCACCTAAAGAACTCTCATTGGGCTGAACTTTGAGTTCCTAACTCTCCAAAAACTTAAACGGAGCAAAGTTTGGACCAAGTTCGTCCAAACCATATGAAAAACTCTCATTGGGACGAACTTTGGCTTCCGAGCTCTCAAAAACTGAAACAGAGAAAAGTTGGACCATGTGTCTTCCAATAAACCTAAAGAACTCACATTGGGCCGAACTTTGAGTTCCGTTGAAAAGTTTGGACCAAGTTCGTCCAAACCATATGAAAAACTCTCTTTGGGAGGACATTTGGGTTCCGATCTCTCAAAAACTGGAACGGAGCAAAGTTTTGACCATGTGTCGTCCAAACCACCTAAAGAACTCTCATTGGGCCGAACATTGTGTTCCTAACTCTCAAACACTCAAAGGGAGCAAAGTTTGGACCAAGTTCGTCCAAACCATATGAAAAACTCTCATTGGGACGAACTTTGGGTTCTGAGCTCTGAAATACTGAAACGGTATAAAGTTTTGACCATGAGTCGTCCAAACCACCTAAAGAACTCTCATTGGGCCGAACTTTGAGTTCCTAACTCTCCAAAAACTCAAACGGAGCAAAGTTTGGACCAAGTTCGTCCAAACCATATGAAAAACTCTCATTTGGACGAACTTTGGGTTCCGAGACCTCAAAAACTTAAACGGAGAAAAGATTGGACCATGTGTCGTCCAAACCACCTAAAGAACTCTCGGTGGGCCGAACTTTGAGTTCCTAACTCTCCAGAAACTCAAACGGAGCAAAGTTTGGACCAAGTTCGTCCAAACCATAGGAAAAGCTCTCTTTGGGACGAACTTTGGGTTCCGAGCTCTCAAAAACTGAAACGGCGCAAAGTTTTGACCATGTGTCGTCCAAACCACCTAAAGAACTCTCATTGGGCCGAACTTTGAGTTCCTAACTCTCCAAAAACTCAAACGGAGCAAAGTTTGGACCAAGTTCGTCCAAACCATATGAAAAACTCTCATTTGGACGAACTTTGGGTTCCGAGACCTCAAAAACTGAAACGGAGAAAAGATTGGACCATGTGTCGTCCAAACCACCTAAATAACTCTCATTTGGCCGAACTTTGAGTTCCTAACTCTCAAAAACTCAAAGGGAGCAAAGTTTGGACCAAGTTCGTCCAAACCATATGAAAAACTCTCATTGGGACGAATTTTTGCTTCCGAGCTCTCAAAAACTGAAACAGAGCAAAGTTGGGACCATGTGTCGTCCAAACCACCTAAAGAAATCTCATTGGGCCGAACTTTGAGTTCCTAACTCTCCAAAAACTGAAACGGATAAAAGTTTTCACCAAGTTCATCCAACCCATATGAAAAACTCTCATTGGGACGAACTTTGGGTTCCGAGCTCTCAAATACTGAAACGGAGCAAAGTCTGGACCATGTGTCGTCCATACCACCTAAAGAACTCTCATTGGGCCGAACGTTGAGCTCCTAACTCTAAAAAACTCAAAGGGTCCAAAGTTTGGACAAAGTTCGTCCAAACCATAAGAAAAACTCTTATTGGGACGAACTTTGGCTTCCGAGCTCTCAAAAACTGAAACGGAGCAAAGTTTGGACCATTTGTCGTCCGAACTACCTAAAGAACTCTCATTGGGCCGAACTTTGAATTCCTAACTCTCCAAAAACTCAAACGGAGCAAAGTTTGGACCATGTTCGTCAGAACCATACGAAAAACTCTCATTGGGACGAACTTTGGCTTCCGAGCTCTCAAAAACTGAAACAGAGCAAAATTGGGACCATGTGTCGTCCAAACCACCTAAAGAACTCTCATTGGACCGAACGTTGAGTTCCTAACTCTCAAAAACTCAAAGGGAGCAAAGTTTGGACCAAGTTCGTCCAAACCATAAGAAAAACTCATATTGGGACGAACTTTGGCTTCCGAGCTCTCAAAAACTGAAACGGAGCAAGGTTTGGCCCATGTTTCGTCCAAACCACCTAAATAACTCTCATTGGGCCGAACTTTGAGTTCCTAAAGCTCGAAAAACTCAAACGTTGAAAAGTTTGGACCAAGTTCGTCCAAACCATATGAAAAACTCTCTTTGGGACGACATTTGGGTTCCGATCTCTCAAAAACTGAAACGGAGCAGAGTTTTGACCATGTGTCGTCCAAACCACCTAAAGAACTCTCATTGGCCTGAACTTTGAGTTCCTAACTCTCCAAAAACTCAAATGGAGCAAAGTTTGGACCAAGTTCGTCGGAACCTTATGAAAAACTCTCATTGGGACGAACTTTGGCTTTCGAGCGCTCAAAAACTGAAACGGAGCAAAGTTTGGACCATGTGTCGTCCAAACCACCTAAAGAACTCTCATTGGGCCGAACTTTGAGTTCCTAACTCACAAAAAACTCAAACGGAGCAAAGTTAATCCAAACCATCTGAAAAACTCTCATTGGGACGAACTTTCGGTTCTGAGCCCTCAAAAACTGAAACGGAACAAAGTTTGGACCATGTGTCATCCAAACCACCTAAAGAACTCTCATTGGGCCGAACTTTGAGTTCCTAACTCTCCAAAAACTCAAACGGAGCAAAGTTTGGACCAAGTTCGTCGAAACCTTATGAAAAACTCTGATTGGGACGAACTTTGACCTCCAAGCTGTCAAAAACTGAAACGGGGCAAATTTTGACCATGTGTCGTAAAAACCACCTAAAGAACTCTCGGTGGGCCGAACTTTGAGTTCCTAACTCTCCAGAAACTCAAACGGAGCAAAGTTTGGACCAAGTTCGTCCAAACCATATGAAAAGCTCTCTTTGGGACGAACTTTGGGTTCCGAGCTCTCAAAAACTGAAACGGCGCAAAGTTTTGACCATGTGTCGTCCAAACCACCTAAAGAACTCTCATTGTGCCGAACTTTGAGTTCCTAACTCTCCAAAAACTCAAACGGAGCAAAGTTTTGACCAAGTTCGTCCAAACCATATGAAAAGCTCTCTTTGGGACGAATTTTGGGTTCCGAGCTCTCAAAAACTGAAACGGAGGAAAGTTTTGACCTTGTGTCGTCCAAACCACCTAAAGAACTCTAATTGGGTCGAACTTTGAGTTCCTAACTCTCCAAAAACTCAAACGGAGCAAAGTTTGGACCAAATTTGTCCAAACCATATGAATAACTCTCATTGGGACGAACTTTGGCTTCCGAGCTCTCAAAAACTGAAACGGAGCAAAGTTGTGACCATGTGTCGTCCGAACCACCTAAAAAACTCTCTTTGGGCCGAACTTTGAGTTCCTAACTCTCCAAAAACTTAAACGCAGCAAAGTTTTCACCAAGTTCGTCCAACCCAGATGAAAAACTCTCATTGGGACGAACTTTGGGTTCCGAGCTCTCAAAAACTTAAACGGAGCAAAGTTTGGACCATGTTTCGTCCAAACAACCTAAATAACTCTCATTGGGCCGAACTTTGAGTTCCTATCGCACGAAAAACTCAAACGTAGCAAAGTTTGGACAAAATTCGTCCAAACCATATGAAAAAGTCTCTTTGGGACGACATTTGGGTTCTGATCTCTCAAAAACTAGAACGGAGCAAAGTTTTGACCATGTGTCATCCAAACCCTATAAAGAACTCTCATTGGGCCGGACTTTGAGTTCCTACATCTCAAAAAACTCAAACGGAGCAAAGTTTGGACAGTGTTTGTCGGAACCATATGAAAAACTCTCATTGGGACGAACTTTATCTTCCAAGCTCCCAAAAATAGAAACGTGGCAAAGTTTGGACCATGTGTCGTCAAAACCACCTAAAGAACTCTCATTGGGCCGAACTTTGAGTTCCTAACTCTCCAAAAGCTCAAACGGAGCAAAGTTTGGACCAAGTTCATCCAAACCATATGAAAAACTCTCATTGGGATGAACTTTGGCTTCCGAGCTCTCAAAAACTGAAACGGAGCAAAATTGGGACCATGTGTCGTCCAAACCACCTAAAAAACTCTCGTTGGAACGAACTTTGAGTTCCTAACTCTCCAAAAACTCAAACGGAGCAAAGTTTGGACCAAGTTCGTCCAAACCATATGAAAAACTCTTATTGGGACGAACTTTGGCTTCCGAGCTCTCAAAAACTGAAAAGGAGAAAAATTGGGACCATGTGTCGTCCAAACCACCTAAAAAACTCTCATTGGGCTGAACTTTGAGTTCCTAAAGGTCAAAAAACTCAAACGTAGAAAAGTTTTGACAAAGTTCGTCCAAACCATATGAAAAACTCTCTTTGGGACGACATTAGGATTCCGAACTCTCAAAAACTGAAATGGAGCAGAGTTTCTACCATGTGTCGTCCAAACCACCTAAAGAACTCTCATTGGACCGAACTTTGAGTTCCTAAAGCTCGAAAAATTCAAACGTAGCAAAGTTTTGACCAAGTTCGTCAACACCATATGAAAAACTCTTTTTGGGACGACATTTGGTTTCCGATCTCTCAAATACTGAAACGGAGTAAAGTTTGGACCATGTGTCGTCCAAACCACCTAAAGAACTCTCATTGGGCCGAACGTTGAGTTCCTAACTCTCAAAAACTCAAAGGGAGCAAAGTTTGGACCAAGTTCGTCCAAACCATATGGAAAACTCTCATTGGGACGAACTTTGGCTTCCGAGCTCTCAAAAACTGAAACGGAGCAAAGTTGGGACCATGTGTCGTCAAAACCACCTAAAGAACTCTCATTGGGACAAACTTTGAGTTCCTAACTCTCCAAAAACTCAAACGGAGCAAAGTTTGGACCAAGTTCGTCCAAACCATATGAAAAACTCTTATTGGGACGAACTTTGGCTTCCGAGCACTCAAAAATTGAAACGGAGCAAAGTTTGGACCATGTGTCTTCCAAACAACCTAAAGAACTCTCATTGGGCCGAACTTTGAGTTCCTAACCCTCCAAAAACTCAAACGGAGCAAAGTTGTGACAAAGTTCGTCCAAACCATATGAAAAACTCTCATTGGGACGAACTTTGGGTTCTGAGCCCTCAAAAATTGAAACGGAGCATAGTTTGGACCAAGTGTCGTTCAAACCACCTAAAGAACTCTCATTGGGCCGAACTTTGAGTTCCTAACACTCCAAAAACTCAAACGGAGAAAAGTTTGGACCAAGTTCTTCGAAACGATATGAAAAAGTCTTATTGGGACGAACTTTGGGTTCCAAGCTCTCAAATACTGAAACGGAGCAAAGTTTGGACCATGTGTCGTCCAAACCACCTAAAGAACTCTCATTGGGCCGAACTTTTAGTTCCTACCTCTCCAAAAACTGAAATGGAGCAAAGTTTGGACCACGTTCGTCGGAACCATATGAAAAACTCTCATTGGGACGAACTTTGGCTTCCGAGCTCTCAAAAACTGAAACGGAGCAAAGTTTGGACCATGTGTCATCAAAAGCACCTAAAGAACTCTCATTGGGCCGAACTTTGAGTTCCTAACTCTCCAAAAACTCAAACGGAGCAAAGTTTGGACCAAGTTCGTCCAAACCATATGAAAAACTCTCATTGGGAAGAACTTTGGGTTCCGAGCTCTCAAATACTGAAACGGAGCAAAGTGTGGACCATGTGTCATCCAAACCACCTAAAGAATTCTCATCTGGCCGAACTTTGTGTTCCTAACTCTCAAATACTCAAAGGGAGCAAAGTTTGGAACAAGTTCGTCCAAACCATATGAAAAACTCTCATTGCGACGAACTTTGGCTTCCGAGCTCTCAAAAACCTAAACGGAGCAAAGTTGCGAAAATGTGTCGTCCAAACCACCTAAAGAACTCTCATTGGGCCGAACTTTGAGTTCCTAAAGCTCGAAAAACTCAAACGTAGCAAAGTTTGGACAAAGTTCGTCCAAACCATACGAAAAACTCTCTTTAGGACGACATTTGGGTTCCGATCTCTCAAAAACTGAAACATAGCAAAGTTTTTACCATGTGTCGTCCAAACCACCTAAAGAACTCTCATTGGGCTGAACTTTGAGTGCCTAACTCTTCAAACACTCAAACGGAGCAAGGTTTGGACCAAGTTCGTCCAAACCATATGAAAAACTCTCATTGGGACGAACTTTGGGTTTCGAGCCCTCAAGAACTGAAACGGAGAAAAGATTGGACCATGTGTCGTCCAAACCACCTAAATAACTCTCATTGGGCCAAACTTTGAGTTCCTAACTGTCCAAAAACTCAAACGGAGCAATGTTTTGACCAAGTTCATCCAAACCATATGAAAAGCTCTCTTTGGGACGAACTTTGGGTTCCGAGCTCTCAAAAACTGAAACGGAGCAAAGTTTTGACCATGTGTCGTCCAAACCACCTAAAGAACTCTCATTGGGCCGGACTTTGAGTTCCCAACTCTCCAAAAACTCAAACGGAGAAAAGTTTGGACCAAGTTCGTCCAAACCATATGAAAAACTCTCTTTGGGACGACATTTGGGTTCCGAACTCTCAATTACTGAAATGGAGCAGAGTTTTGACCAAGTGTCGTCCAAACCACCTAAAGAATTCTCAACGGGCCGAACTTTGAGTTCCTAACTCTCCAAAAACTCAAACGGAGCAAAGTTTGGACCAAGTTCGTCCAAACCATATGAAAAGCTCTCTTTGGGACGAACTTTGGGTTCCGAGCTCTCAAAAACTGAAACGGAGCAAAGTTTTGACCATGAGGTTCATGCTCGGCTTCGAGTCGCCCTAGGAGCGGCCTCCCTTCGGAAAGTGTTTGCATGAATCAATAACAAGGTGAATGGGAAAAATGTCTAGAGTAAGTGGGAGCGGGACACGTGTCAACGTATCCCTCGGTCTCCGCCCCTAGTTCACACCGTGAGAGTCCTATGATCCGCCTGCAGGTTGTCCTGGCGCAACCATCCCTTCGGAGGGCCTGATCATAGGATTCGGAACATCGTGAACTCCTGAATGGGATAGGAACTCTTAGGCTAATTACCAACAGTTGTCTTTCCCTTCGGTAGCCTGTTGGTGCGTGCCTCTGAGATCTGAAAGTGGGAGGGTTACACTTACGGGGATGAGTTAAATGTGTTAACTAACCCTTGACCGAACAACGGTAACTAAACGCTAACGGAATATGAGTTATTCTGGTGTTAGAGTTTGGTTGAGATTGTCTCAATTCAGAGGAGGAGTAGCTGACCACCCTTCGGTGGCTGTTGTTCTAAACCTTTGAAGTACTGTTGCAAAAACTAAATCAATAGTTTTATAGGGTTTCTTTGATTGCTTATTTGTTTTTGCAGAATTTGATTGGATTATTTGTAATGAGTTAGTGCTATTAATAATACAAGTAATTTGTTACTTCAGCAATTATATAATAATTTTATGTATTGTCTTACGTCATTTTATAAATAACGGTAATACAACAAGCTTAAACGACAAATTGTGGTAAATAAGTCTAGGATTATTCTTAACTGAGGAATGTCCTCATGCCCCATATGTTTAATTCATTAGGAATTGGTCTTGGTGAATATGACATAGAACCCTGCTTAGCAAAAAGAGAACTTGTTCAAGACCGTAATTTTTATTTACCTGTCTTGAAAATGTGATTAGTGAAGAATAGTGATTCTCCCTGAATACTTGATTCAGGGGCCACAAATCACGTGTGTTCTTCTTTTAAAGGAATAAGTTCCTGGCAAGAGCTTGCTGCTTGTGTAATAACTCTCAAAGTTAGAATTAGAGAGGTTCTTTTGGCTATATCAGTGGGGAACATTAAGTTATTTTTCTCAGTGGGAGAAAATACATATTATTAGATAATGTGTATTTAATTCCTAAGATCAAAAGAAATTTGATTTCTGTGTCTTATTTGTTGGAACAATGTTACTCTTTACCTTTCTCTGCTAACGCAGTTTTTGTTTCAAGAAAGGGAGTTGACATTTGTTTAGCTTTACTGGAAAGTAACCTAAATGTTTTAAGGTTAATCAAGAGTAAAGCAGTCATGAACACTGGGTTGTTTAAGACTGCTACTACTCAATGTGAAAAGAGGCAAAGGATTTCTCCTAAAGGAAAATACCTTTCTTTGGTTTTAAGGTAGACCATATTAATCTCAATTTGAATGGGAGATTGGTCAAGAGTGAACTTCTAAGCGAGTTAGACGATGACTCTCTACTACCTTGTAAGTCATGCCTTATGGGCAATATGACTGATAGGTCTTTTACTGGAAAAGATCTAAGAGCTAAAGAGCCCTTGGAGCTTGTACATTTGGATCCTTGTGGTTCAATATGTTAAAGCAGTGGGAGGGCATGTATAATTCATCTTTTTTTTTTTGGATGATTATTCAAAGGTATGAGTATCTTTACCTAATGCAACTTAAGTCTGAAGCTCTTGAGATATTCGAAGGGGCTTAGGACTGAAGTTGAAAACTTGTTAGGTGAGATGATAAAAACACTTCGATATGATCAAAGTGTTGAGTATAGGGATTTGAGATTCCAGGACTATTTGATAGTACGTGGGATCACACCCTAAATCTCATTTAGGAGAAATGGAACCCTATTGGATATGGTTCATTCCATGTTGAGCTATGCTCAATTGTCTGACTCGTTTTGGGGTCATGCAGTGTTGACTGCATTGCATACTGCAGTAGGCAACCCCAAAGAAAACGAGAAGTGGATACTTCTTCAATTCACAAGAGAATAAAGAATTTGTATCGACAAATGCTAAATTCTCAGAAGAAGTCCACATCAAAAATCATAAACCACAAGAGTAAAGTCGGTTTAAGTAAGTTAACTAATGAAGCTACAGTAACATCCACAAGAGTTGTTGATGAGGTTGGCTGTTCAACAAGAGTTGTTGATGGATCAATGCATCTAGTCAGACACATCCATCTCAATAGTTGAGAGTGCCTCGATGTAGTGGGAGGGTTATATTATAACCTGAACGTTACATGGGCTTGATTGAAGCCTAGGTCATCATACTTGATGATGGCATTAGAGGATTCATTATCTTTTAGAAAGAAAATGAATGATGTTGACAACGATCAGAGGATTAAAGCCATGAACCTAGAAATGAAGTCTTTTGTATTTCACTTCCATCTGGGATCTTGTAGATCTACTTGATGGGTAACACCTATTAGTTACAAGTGGATTTACGAGAGGAAACGAGACATTCATGTCTTAACCAGAAGGGTTCATACAACAAGATCAAAAGCAAAAGGGTTTGCAAGCTTAAGTGATCCATTCATGGATTGACCTAAGCATTTCAATCTTGAAATATAAGATTTGATATAGTGACCAAATCTTTTGGCTTTAATCAGAACATTGATGAGTCTTGTGTTTACAAGTGATCATCAATAGTTCAGTAGCTTACTTAGTGTTGTATATGATTGATATCCTAATCATTGGGAATGATGTAGGTTATCTTACTGACTAGTAAAAGGAGCTAGCAGCTCAATTCCAAATGAAAATTTGGGAGAAGCTGAGTTTGTTCTTGGGATCCAAATTGTTTAGGAACCGTAAGAACAAAAAGCTAGCCTTGTCTCAAGTATCTTATATCTACAAAATGTTAGTTAGATATAAGATGCAGAATTCCAATAAGGGTTCACTACCTTTTAGACATGGAATTCTTTTGTCTAAGAAAATGTTTCCTAAGACACCTCAAGAGGTTGAGGACATGAGACGAATGCCCTATGCAATAGGGATTGTCAGTAAGTATCAATCTAATCCAAGATTTGATCACTGGAAAACCGTTAAGAATATCCTTAAGCATCTTAGGAGAACGAGGAACTATATGCTCGTGTATGGGACTAAGGATTTGATCCTTACAGGATACACTGACATGGATTTTAAGACTGATAAGGATTTAAGGAAATCTACATCAGCATCTATGGTCAATCTTTACAAATGAGCTATAGTATGACATAGTTACAGTCTTGACCATATAGGCCGAAAATATAGCTACTTGTGAAGCAGCAATAGAGACTGTATGGCTTAAGAAGTTCTTGACTGATTTGGAATGTGTTCCAAATGTGAACTTGCCCATCACACTTTATAGTGATACAGTGGTGTTATGGCAAATTCAAAAGAACCTCGCAGCCCAAGACAAACAGACACATTGAATTGAATGAGATTTTGCTGATTAATTCACGAAGGCTCTCTCGGCTAAAGTGTTTGAGGGTCATCTAGAAAGTCTAGGTCTACGAGTTATGTACAAAAATGAAATCTAGGGCAAGTGGGAGAAATGTAATTGGTATAGTGATACCATTATGTAATGGGTATAGTGATGCCCTAGTTTATTGTATTTGTACATTGTATATGTTTTATACATGTATTTATACACCTGCTGCTGTATAGATTATTGTACATCCCACTAAACTAGAGTTTTAGTTCAAGTGGGAGTTTGTTGGGTTTTATGCCCTAAAACTCGTAGATAGTGAATGTAAACAAATTGTATACTTGTTTCAATAAAGTGTTATTGAGTTTCTACAATAAAGTGTTATTGTTAAATATTGCACAATTTGACCCAAATCCAATAAACTAAGATCCAAGGTTGTTTACATGTGACTTGAACTAGTATGTGGGGACATACGGGGATTGGTGTTCAAGTAACAACCTAAAAGGTCTATAGTACAAGGATAATGTTGGGTACCTTATCCTGGTAACACTATGTGATACGGCCCGCTTTGTATTCGATACAGACGTATTAATCCAAGGCGTCCATGTAGGAGACATGCGAGCGGGGGTATCCTATGCAATGAGTTTGCATAAGACCGGACCACGAAATAGTAAACCACTAGATGTAACACCGTTAACTAGTTAGTTTACTGTTTCAATACGATGACCTAGGTAACTTAGTCTTAATCCTGAGTGTGTCATGAACTCCTTCTCATGAGGGATTGTCCTTTGATTAGCATGGGTGAGAGTGGCCAATAAGCCGACTCAATATGCCTTCCTTTTTGGGGACAAGACCGAGTGGGAGGCTGGGGACATGACAACACAAGAAGGAATTCACTCCTTCCCACATCTAGGAGAAGTAGATGAGTGTTCCCTTAAGTGGTGACTCCGGGACTTGAACAAAGGGATCCCGCCCTCTCACTTGCCCGAGAGGGACTTTCTGTTTAATGGTTGGACCATAAACAGGTTGTTCATTATAGGAGCACTGGTACTTAAGGAGACAGATGTAACACAAGGGTAAAACGGTAATTTGACCCAGCCGTGATTACGAACACTCGTGGAGGATTGACTTACCGGCATAGGTCTACATCCATGGACACAGAAAAGTTCTACAGTGAGAAGAGTTCAGCTGTGGGTCTTTAGTGGAATGACCCACAGTTAATGAATATTGGTTAACCTGATTAATGAGTTTAATCTATTAACCTCATATCATTGGAGCTTCTGATCTGTAGGTCCATTAGGTCCCCCTGCTAGCTCGTAAAAAGTAATTAGGAACAAATATATCTTGAGAGAATTTGAATAGTTCAAATTCATATTGGGAATTAAGTTAATTGTACGAGATACAAATTAATATAATGTATAGTGATGCATTAAAATATAAAGTTTAATTTTAGATTAAACTTTATTATATTGAGAGATTGATATATTTGAAAGAGTTCAAATATATGTCTAATTAAATATATGGTATTTAATTAGAAGATAAATTAATTAATTATGAATTAATTAATTATTCAATTTAGTTTAAACTAAATGAGATTTAATTAAACTATAGTGTATGAGAGAAATAAATATTTGAAGAAGTTCAAATATTAATATGAATTTGATTCATATTAAATTTATAGGATATAAGAGAATTTGAAGGAGTTCAAATTTTAATATGAATTTGATTCATATTATAGAATTAATTAATTGAAGGTCTCAAATTAAATATATGATATTTAATTGGGTAATTAATTAATTAACTAATAGAAGGTCTGAAATTAAATATATGATATTTAATTGGTGATTAATTAATTAAAGAATTAATTAATTGGAAATTAATCAATTATGAAAATGATTAATCACTTATGGAAGTAATTAATCATTTATGGAAATGATTTAATCACTTATGGAAGTGATCAATCATTTATGGAAAAAATTAATCAATTATGGAATTGATTGGTCATGGAATTGGTTGGTTATGGAATTGATTAATTATGGAAAAGATTAAATCAATTATGGAAATAATTGATTTTAAATGAATATTTTATTCATGGCCTTTCTCCTATAAATAGAACACTAAACCTAGGGTTTAAGTACAACAACATAAGGCCACAAGAATGCACTCTTGCATTCTCTCTAGCCTCCCTCTCATATTCTCTCAACTCAGGAACTTTAGGGAGAATTTTCTCTCTAGAGTTTTTCCCATTCAAGATTAGGTAGTCCCACAACTACGTTCCTAATCTCAGAGTTATAGCAGGGAAGATCAAATGATGGTGTTCTTCGTTGTTGCAGAACAATCAAGAATCATCCGTTGAAGTATTCAGAGTCGTCAACGGAGGTTTGCTTCTCTTTTCTTTATTATAGATTTAGATCTAAATTTTGCATGCCTAGCCTTAAGTTTCTATAGAATTTGTTCTATGTTTTAACCAATGCAATAGTATTTTTGGATAAACAAAATTAACTACGAATCGGTCCCAATTACGCTTCCCCTTTAACGGAATTGGGGAATTCCAAATCCTTTCAAAACTCTCATTGGGACGAACTTTGGGTTCCGAGCTCTCAAAAACTAAAACGGAGCAAAGTTTGGACCATGTTTCGTCCAAACCACCTAAATAACTCTCATTCGGCCGAACTTTAAGTTCTTAAAGCTCGAAAATCTCAAACGTAGCAAAGTTTGGACCAAGTTCGTCCAAACCATATGAAAACTCCCTTTGGGACGACATTTGGGTTCCTATCTCTCAAAAACTGAAACAGAGCAAAGTTTTGACCATGTGTCGTCCAAACCACCTAAAGAACACTCCTTGGGCCGAACTTTGAGTTCCTAACTCTCCAAAAACTCAAACGGAGCAAAGTTTGGACAAAGTTCGTCAAAACGATATGAAAAACTCTCATTGGGACGAACTTTGGCTACCGAGCTCTCAAAAACTGAAACGGAGTAAAGTTGGGACCATGTGTCGTCCAAACCACCTAAAGAACTCTCATTGGGCCGAACTTTAAGTTCCTAACTCTCAAAAAACTGAAATGGAGCAAAGTTTTTACCAAGTTCGTCCAACCCATATGAAAAACTCTCATTGGGACGAACTTTGGGTTCAGAGCTCTCAAAAACTAAAACGGAGCAAAGTTTGGACCATGTTTCGTCCAAACCACCTAAATAACTCTCATTCGGCCGAACTTTAAGTTCCTAAAGCTCGAAAAACTCAAACGTTGCAAAGTTTGGACCAAGTTCGTCTAAACCATATGAAAACTCTCTTTGGGACGACATTTGGGTTCCTATCTCCCAAAAACTGAAACGGAGCAAAGTTTTGACCATGTGTCGTCCAAACCACCTAAAGAACACTCATTGGGCAGAACTTTGAGTTCCTAACTCTCCAAAAACTCAAACGGAGCAAAGTTTAGACGAAGTTCATCCAAACCATATGAAAAACTCTCATTGGGACGAACTTTGGGTTCCGAGCCCTCAAAAACTGACATAGAGAAAAGTTTGGACCATGTGTCGTCCAAACCACCTAAATAACTCTCATTGGGCCGAACTTTGAGTTCCTAACTCTCCAAAAACTCAAACGGAGCAAAGTTTTGACCAAGTTCGTCCAAACCATATGAAAAACTCTCTTTGGGACAAACTTTGGGTTCTGAGCTCTCAAAAACTGAAACGGAGGAAAGTTGGGACCATGTGTCGTCCAAACAACCTAACGAACTCTCATTGGGCCGAACTTTGAGTTCCTAACTCTCCAAAAACTGAAACGGAGGAAAGTTTTCACCAAGTTTGTCCAACCCATATGAAAAACCCTCATTGGCACGAACTTTGGGTTCCGAGGTCTCAAAAACAGAAACGCAGCAAAGTTTGGACCATGTTTCGTCCATACCACCTAAATAACTCTCATTGGGCCGAACTTTGAGTTCCTAAAGCTCGAAAAACTCAAACGTAGCAAAGTTTGGACCAAGTTCGTCCAAACCATATGAAAAACTCTCTTTGGGACGACATTTGGGTTCCTATCTCTCAAAAACTGAAACGGAGCAAAGTTTTGACCATGTGTCGTCCAAACCACCTAAAGAACACTCATTGGGCCGAACTTTAAGTTCCTAACTCTCAAAAAACTGAAACGGAGCAAAGTTTTTATCAAGTTCGTCCAACCCATATGAAAAACTCTCATTGGGACGAACTTTGGGTTCAGAGCTCTCAAAAACTAAAACGGAGAAAAGTTTGGACCATGTTTCGTCCAAACCACCTAAATTACTCTCATTCGGCCGAACTTTAAGTTCCTAAAGCTCGAAAAACTCAAACGTTGCAAAGTTTGGACCAAGTTCGTCTAAACCATATGAAAACTCTCTTTGGGACGACATTTGGGTTCCTATCTCCCAAAAACTGAAACGGAGCAAAGTTTTGACCATGTGTCGTCCAAACCACCTAAAGAACACTCATTGGGCAGAACTTTGAGTTCCTAACTCTCCAAAAACTCAAACGGAGCAAAGTTTAGACGAAGTTCATCCAAACCATATGAAAAACTCTCATTGGGACGAACTTTGGGTTCCGAGCCCTCAAAAAACTGACATAGAGAAAAGTTTGGACCATGTGTCGTCCAAACCACCTAAATAACTCTCATTGGGCCGAACTTTGAGTTCCTAACTCTCCAAAAACTCAAACGGAGCAAAGTTTTGACCAAGTTCGTCCAAACCATATGAAAAACTCTCTTTGGGACAAACTTTGGGTTCTGAGCTCTCAAAAACTGAAACGGAGGAAAGTTGGGACCATGTGTTGTCCAAACAACCTAACGAACTCTCATTGGGCCGAACTTTGAGTTCCTAACTCTCCAAAAACTGAAACGGAGGAAAGTTTTCACCAAGTTTGTCCAACCCATATGAAAAACCCTCATTGGCACGAACTTTGGGTTCCGAGGTCTCAAAAACAGAAACGCAGCAAAGTTTGGACAATGTTTCGTCCATACCACCTAAATAACTCTCATTGGGCCGAACTTTGAGTTCCTAAAGCTCGAAAAACTCAAACGTAGCAAAGTTTGGACCAAGTTCGTCCAAACCATATGAAAACTCTCTTTGGGACGACATTTTGGGTTCCTATCTCTCAAAAACTGAAACAGAGCAAAGTTTTGACCATGTGTCGTCCAAACCACCTAAAGAACACTCCTTGGGCCGAACTTTGAGTTCCTAACTCTCCAAAAACTCAAACGGAGCAAAGTTTGGACCAAGTTCGTCAAAACCATATGAAAAACTCTCATTGGGACGAACTTTGGCTACCGAGCTCTCAAAAACTGAAACGGAGTAAAGTTGGGACCATGTGTCGTCCAAACCACCTAAAGAACTCTCATTGGGCCGAACTTTAAGTTCCTAACTCTCAAAAAACTGAAATGGAGCAAAGTTTTTACCAAGTTCGTCCAACCCATATGAAAAACTCTCATTGGGACGAACTTTGGGTTCAGAGCTCTCAAATACTAAAACGGAGCAAAGTTTGGACCATGTTTCGTCCAAACCACCTAAATAACTCTCATTCGGCCGAACTTTAAGTTCCTAAAGCTCGAAAAACTCAAACGTTGCAAAGTTTGGACCAAGTTCGTCTAAACCATATGAAAACTCTCTTTGGGACGACATTTGGGTTCCTATCTCCCAAAAACTGAAACGGAGCAAAGTTTTGACCATGTGTCGTCCAAACCACCTAAAGAACACTCATTGGGCAGAACTTTGAGTTCCTAACTCTCCAAAAACTCAAACGGAGCAAAGTTTAGAAGAAGTTCATCCAAACCATATGAAAAACTCTCATTGGGACGAACTTTGGGTTCCGAGCCCTCAAAAACTGACATAGAGAAAAGTTTGGACCATGTGTCGTCCAAACCACCTAAATAACTCTCATTGGGCCGAACTTTGAGTTCCTAACTCTCCAAAAACTCAAACGGAGCAAAGTTTTGACCAAGTTCGTCCAAACCATATGAAAAACTCTCTTTGGGACAAACTTTGGGTTCTGAGCTCTCAAAAACTGAAACGGAGGAAAGTTGGGACCATGTGTCGTCCAAACAACCTAACGAACTCTCATTGGGCCGAACTTTGAGTTCCTAACTCTCAAAAAACTGAAACGGAGGAAAGTTTTCACCAAGTTTGTCCAACCCATATGAAAAACCCTCATTGGCACGAACTTTGGGTTCCGAGGTCTCAAAAACAGAAACGCAGCAAAGTTTGGACCATGTTTCGTCCATACCACCTAAATAACTCTCATTGGGCCGAACTTTGAGTTCCTAAAGCTCGAAAAACTCAAGCGTAGCAAAGTTTGGACCAAGTTCGTCCAAACCATATGAAAAACTCTCTTTGGGACGACATTTGGGTTCCTATCTCTCAAAAACTGAAACGGAGCAAAGTTTTGACCATGTGTCGTCCAAACCACCTAAAGAACACTCATTGGGCCGAACTTTGAGTTCCTAACTCTCCAAAAACTCAAACGGAGCAAAGTTTAGACGAAGTTCGTCCAAACCATATGAAACACTCTCATTGGGACGAACTTTGGGTTCCGAGCCCTCAAAAACTGAAACAGAGAAAAGTTTGGACCATGTGTCGTCCAAACCACCTAAATAACTCTCATTGGGTCGAACTTTGAGTTCCTAACTCTCCAAAAACTCAAACGGAGAAAAGTTTTGACCAAGTTCGTCCAAACCATATGAAAAACTCTCTTTGGGACAAACTTTGGGTTCTGAGCTCTCAAAAACTGAAACGGAGCAAAGTTTGGACCATTTGTCATCCAAACCACTAAAGAACTCTCATTGGGCCGAACTTTGAGTTCCTAACTCTCCAACAACTCAAACGGAGCAAAGTTTGGTCCAAGTTCGTCCAAACCATATGAAAAACTCTCATAGGGACGAACTTTGGGTTCCGAGCTCTCAAATACTGAAACGGAGCAAAGTTTGGACTATGTGTCGTCCAAACCACCTAATGAACTCTCATTGGGCTGAACTTTGAGTTCCTAACTCTAAAAAACTCAAAGGGAGCAAAGTTTGGACCAAGTTCGTCCAAACCATATGAAAAACTCTCATTGGGACGAACTTTGGGTTCCGAGCTCTCAAATACTGAAACGGAGCAAACTTTGGACCATTTGTCATCCAAACCACCTAAAGAACTCTCATTGGGCCGAACTTTGAGTTCCTAACTCTCAAAAACTCAAAGGGAGCAAAGTTTGGACCAAGTTCGTCCAAACCATATGAAAAACTCTCTTTAGGACGAACTTTGGGTTCCGAGCTCTCAAATACAGAAACGGAGTAAAGTTTTGACCATGTGTCATCCAAACCACCTAAAGAACTCTCATTGGGCCGAACTTTGAGTTCCTACCTCTCAAAAAACTCAAACGGAGCAAAGTTTGGAACAAGTTCGTCAAAACCATATGTAAAACTCTCATTGGGACGAACTTTGGCTTCCGAGCTCTCAAAAACTGAAACGGAGCAAAGTTGGGACCATGTGTCGTCCAAACCACCTAAAGAACTCTCATTGCGCCGAACTTTAAGTTCCTAACTCTCAAAAAACTGAAACGGAGCAAAGTTTTTATCAAGTTCGTCCAACCCATATGAAAAACTCTCATTGGGACGAACTTTGGGTTCAGAGCTCTCAAAAACTAAAACGGAGAAAAGTTTGGACCATGTTTCGTCCAAACCACCTAAATTACTCTCATTCGGCCGAACTTTAAGTTTCTAAAGCTCGAAAAACTCAAACGTTGCAAAGTTTGGACCAAGTTCGTCTAAACAATATGAAAACTCTCTTTGGGACGACATTTGGGTTCCTATCTCTCAAAAACTGAAACGGAGCAAAGTTGGGACCATGTGTCGTCCAAACCACCTAAAGAACTCTCATTGCGCCGAACTTTAAGTTCCTAACTCTCAAAAAACTTAAATGGAGCAAAGTTTTTACCAAGTTCGTCCAACCCATATGAAAAACTCTCATTGGGACGAACTTTGGGTTCAGAGCTCTCAAAAACTAAAACGGAGCAAAGTTTGGACCATGTTTCGTCCAAACCACCTAAATAACTCTCATTCGGCCGAACTTTAAGTTCCTAAAGCTCGAAAAACTCAAACGTTGCAAAGTTTGGACCAAGTTCGTCTAAACCATATGAAAACTCTCTTTGGGACGACATTTGGGTTCCTATCTCTTAAAAACTGAAACGGAGCAAAGTTTTGACCATGTGTCGTCCAAACCCCCTAAAGAACACTCATTGGGCCGAACTTTGAGTTCCTAACTCTCCAAAAACTCAAACGGAGCAAAGTTTAGACGAAGTTCATCCAAACCATATGAAAAACTCTCATTGGGACGAACTTTGGGTTCCGAGCCCTCAAAAACTGACATAGAGAAAAGTTTGGACCATGTGTTGTCCAAACAACCTAAATAACTCTCATTGGGCCGAACTTTGAGTTCCTAACTCTCCAAAAACTCAAACGGAGCAAAGTTTTGACCAAGTTCGTCCAAACCATATGAAAAACTCTCTTTGGGACAAATTTTTGGTTCTGAGCTCTCAAAAACTGAAACGGAGCAAAGTTGGGACCATGTGTCGTCCAAACAACCTAAAGAACTCTCATTGGGCCGAACTTTGAGTTCCTAACTCTCCAAAAACTGAAACGGAGGAAAGTTTTCACCAAGTTTGTCCAACCCATATGAAAAACCCTCATTGGCACGAACTTTGGGTTCCGAGGTCTCAAAAACAGAAACGCAGCAAAGTTTGGACCATGTTTCGTCCATACCACCTAAATAACTCTCATTGGGCCGAACTTTGAGTTCCTAAAGCTCGAAAAACTCAAACGTAGCAAAGTTTGGACCAAGTTCGTCCAATCCATATGAAAAACTCTCTTTGGGACGACATTTGGGTTCCTATCTCTCAAAAACTGAAACGGAGCAAAGTTTTGACCATGTGTCATCCAAACCACCTAAAGAACACTCATTGGGCCGAACTTTGAGTTCCTAACTCTCCAAAATCTCAAACGGAGAAAAGTTTAGACGAAGTTCGTCCAAACCATATGAAACACTCTCATTGGGACGAACTTTGGGTTCCGAGCCCTCAAAAACTGAAACAGAGAAAAGTTTGGACCATGTGTCGTCCAAACCACCTAAATAACTCTCATTGGGCCGAACTTTGAGTTCGTAACTCTCCAAAAACTCAAACGGAGAAAAGTTTTGACCAAGTTCGTCCAAACCATATGAAAAACTCTCTTTGGGACAAACTTTGGGTTCTGAGCTCTCAAAAACTGAAACGGAGCAAAGTTTGGACCATTTGTCGTCCAAACCACTAAAGAACTCTCATTGGGCCGAACTTTGAGTTCCTAACTCTCCAACAACTCAAACGGAGCAAAGTTTGGTCCAAGTTCGTCCAAACCATATGAAAAACTCTCATAGGGACGAACTTTGGGTTCCGAGCTCTCAAATACTGAAACGGAGCAAAGTTTGGACTATGTGTCGTCCAAACCACCTAATGAACTCTCATTGGGCTGAACTTTGAGTTCCTAACTCTCAAAAACTCAAAGGGAGCAAAGTTTGGACCAAGTTCGTCCAAACCATATGAAAAACTCTCATTGGGAAGAACTTTGGCTTCCGAGCTCTCAAAAACTGAAACGGAGCAAATTTTGGACCATTAGTCGTCCAAACCACCTAAAGAACTCTCATTGGGCCGAACTTTGAGTTCCTACCTCTCAAAAAACTCAAACGGAGCAAAGTTTGGACCAAGTTCATCCAAACCATATGAAAAACTCTCATTGGGACGAACTTTGGGTTCCGAGCTCTCAAATACTGAAACGGAGCAAACTTTGGACCATTTGTCATCCAAACCACCTAAAGAACTCTCATTGGGTCGAACTTTGCGTTCCTAACTCTCAAAAACTCAAAGGGAGCAAAGTTTGGACCAAGTTCGTCCAAACCATATGAAAAACTCTCTTTAGGACGAACTTTGGGTTCCGAGCTCTCAAATACAGAAACGGAGTAAAGTTTTGACCATGTGTCATCCAAACCACCTAAAGAACTCTCATTGGGCCGAACTTTGAGTTCCTACCTCTCAAAAAACTCAAACGGAGCAAAGTTTTGAACAAGTTCGTCAAAACCATATGAAAAACTCTCATTGGGACGAACTTTGGCTTCCGAGCTCTCAAAAACTGAAACGGAGCAAAGTTGGGACCATGTGTCGTCCAAACCACCTAAAGAACTCTCATTGCGCCGAACTTTAAGTTCCTAACTCTCAAAAAACTGAAATGGAGCAAAGTTTTTACCAAGTTCGTCCAACCCATATGAAAAACTCTCATTGGGACGAACTTTGGGTTCAGAGCCCTCAAAAACTAAAACGGAGAAAAGTTTGGACCATGTTTCGTCCAAACCACCTAAATAACTCTCATTCGGCCGAACTTTAAGTTCCTAAAGCTCGAAAAACTCAAACGTTGCAAAGTTTGGACCAAGTTCGTCTAAACAATATGAATACTCTCTTTGGGACGACATTTGGGTTCCTATCTCTCAAAAACTGAAACGGAGCAAAGTTGGGACCATGTGTCGTCCAAACCACCTAAAGAACTCTCATTGCGCCGAACTTTAAGTTCCTAACTCTCAAAAAACTTAAATGGAGCAAAGTTTTTACCAATTCGTCCAACCCATATGAAAAACTCTCATTGGGACGAACTTTGGGTTCAGAGCTCTAAAAACTAAAACGGAGCAAAGTTTGGACCATGTTTCGTCCAAACCACCTAAATAACTCTCATTCGGCCGAACTTTAAGTTCCTAAAGCTCGAAAAACTCAAACGTTGCAAAGTTTGGACCAAGTTCGTCTAAACCATATGAAAACTCTCTTTGGGACGACATTTGGGTTCCTATCTCTTAAAAACTGAAACGGAGCAAAGTTTTGACCATGTGTCGTCCAAACCACCTAAAGAACACTCATTGGGCCGAACTTTGAGTTCCTAACTCTCCAAAAACTCAAACGGAGCAAAGTTTAGACGAAGTTCATCCAAACCATATGAAAAACTCTCATTGGGACGAACTTTGGGTTCCGAGCCCTCAAAAACTGACATAGAGAAAAGTTTGGACCATGTGTTGTCCAAACAACCTAAATAACTCTCATTGGGCCGAACTTTGAGTTCCTAACTCTCAAAAAACTCAAACGGAGCAAAGTTTGGACCAAGTTCATCAAAACCATATGAAAAACTATCATTGGGACGAACTTTGGGTTCCGAGCTCTCAAATACTGAAACGGAGCAAACTTTGGACCATTTGTCATCCAAACCACCTAAAGAACTCTCATTGGGCCGAACTTTGAGTTCCTAACTCTCAAAAACTCAAAGGGAGCAAAGTTTGGACCAAGTTCGTCCAAACCATATGAAAAACTCTCTTTAGGACGAACTTTCAGTTCCGAGCTCTCAAATACAGAAACGGAGTAACGTTTTGACCATGTGTCATCCAAACCACCTAAAGAACTCTCATTGGGCCGAACTTTGAGTTCCTACCTCTCAAAAAACTCAAACGGAGCAAAGTTTGGAACAAGTTCGTCAAAACCATATGAAAAACTCTCATTGGGACGAACTTTGGCTTCCGAGCTCTCAAAAACTGAAACGGAGCAAAGTTGGGACCATGTGTCGTCCAAACCACCTAAAGAACTCTCATTGCGCCGAACTTTAAGTTCCTAACTCTCCAAAAACTGAAACGGAGCAAAGTTTTTACCAAGTTCGTCCAACCCATATGAAAAACTCTCATTGGGACGAACTTTGGGTTCAGAGCTCTCAAAAACTAAAACGCAGCAAAGTTTGGACCATGTTTCGTCCATACCACCTAAATAACTCTCATTGGGCCGAACTTTGTGTTCCTAAACCTCGAAAAACTCAAACGTAGCAAAGTTTGGACCAAGTTCGTCCAAACCATATTACAAACTCTCTTTGGGACGACATGTGGGTGCCTATCTCTCAAAAACTGAAACGGAGCAAAGTTGGGACCATGTGTCGTCCAAACTACCTAAAGAACTCTCATTGCGTCGAACTCTAAGTTCCTAACTCTCAGAAAACTTAAATGGAGCAAAGTTTTTACCAAGTTCGTCCAACCCATATGAAAAACTCTCATTGGGACGAACTTTGGGTTCAGAGCTCTAAAAACTAAAACGGAGCAAATTTTGGACCATGTTTCGTCCAAACCACCTAAATAACTCTCATTCGGCCGAACTTTAAGTTCCTAAAGCTCGAAAAACTCAAACGTTGCAAAGTTTGGACCAAGTTCGTCTAAACCATATGAAAACTCTCTTTGGGACGACATTTGGGTTCCTATCTCTTAAAAACTGAAACGGAGCAAAGTTTTGACCATGTGTCGTCCAAACCACCTAAAGAACACTCATTGGGCCGAACTTTGAGTTCCTAACTCTCCAAAAACTCAAACGGAGCAAAGTTTAGACGAAGTTCGTCCAAACCATATGAAACACTCTCATTGGGACGAACTTTGGGTTCCGAGCCCTCAAAAACTGAAACAGAGAAAAGTTTGGACCATGTGTCGTCCAAACCACCTAAATAACTCTCATTGGGCCGAACTTTGAGTTCCTAACTCTCCAAAAACTCAAACGGAGAAAAGTTTTGACCAAGTTCGTCCAAACCATATGAAAAACTCTCTTTGGGACAAACTTTGGGTTCTGAGCTCTCAAAAACTGAAACGGAGCAAAGTTTGGACCCTTTGTCGTCCAAACCACTAAAGAACTCTCATTGGGCCGAACTTTGAGTTCCTAACTCTCCAACAACTCAAACGGAGCAAAGTTTGGTCCAAGTTCGTCCAAACCATATGAAAAACTCTCATTGGGACGAACTTTGGGTTCCGAGCTCTCAAATACTGAAACGGAGCAAAGTTTGGACTATGTGTCGTCCAAACCACCTAATCAATTCTCATTGGGCTGAACTATGAGTTCCTAACTCTCAAAAACTCAAAGGGAGCAAAGTTTGGACCAAGTTCGTCCAAACCATATGAAAAACTCTCATTGGGAAGAACTTTGGCTTCCGAGCTCTCAAAAACTGAAACGGAGCAAAGTTTGGACCATTAGTCGTCCAAACCACCTAAAGAACTCTCATTGGGCCGAACTTTGAGTTCCTAACTCGCCAAAAACTCAAACGGAGCAAAGTTTGGACCAAGTTCGTCCAAACCATATGAAAAACTCTCATTGGGACGAACTTTGGGTTCCGAGCTCTCAAATACTGAAACGGAGCAAACTTTGGACCATGTGTCATCCAAACCACCTAAAGAACTCTCATTGGGCCGAACTTTGAGTTCCTAACTCTCAAAAACTCAAAGGGAGCAAAGTTTGGACCAAGTTCGTCCAAACCATATGAAAAACTCTCTTTAGGACGAACTTTGGGTTCCGAGCTCTCAAATACAGAAACGAAGTAAAGTTTTGACCATGTGTCATCGAAACCACCTAAAGAACTCTCATTGGGCCGAACTTTGAGTTCCTACCTCTCAAAAAACTCAAACGGAGCAAAGTTTGGACCAATTCGTCCAAACCATATGAAAAACTCTCATTGGGACGAACTTTGGGTTCCGAGCTCTCAAAAACAGAAACGGAGCAAAGTTTGGACCATGTTTCGTCCAAACCACCTAAATAACTCTCATTGGGCCGAACTTTGAGTTCCTAAAGCTCGAAAAACTCAAACGTAGCAAAGTTTTGACCAAGTTCGTCCAAACCATATGAAAAACTCTCTTTGGGACGACATTTGGGTTCCGATCTCTCAAAAACTGAAACGGAGCAAAGTTTTCACCATGTGTCGTCCAAACCACCTAAAGAACTCTCATTGGGCCGAACTTTGAATTCCTAAGTCTCAAAAAACTTATACGGAGCAAAGTTTGGACCAAGTTCGTCCAAACCATATGAAAAACTCTCTTTAGGACGAACTTCCGGTTTCGAGCTCTCAAATACAAAAACGGAGAAAAGTTTTGACCATGTGTCATCCAAACCACCTAAAGAACTCTCATTTGGCCGAACTTTGAGTTCCTACCTCTCCAAAAGCTCAAACGGAACAAAGTATGGACCAAGTTCGTCCAAACCATATGAAAAACTCTCATTGGGACGAACTTTGGGTATCGAGGTCTCATATAGTGAAACGGAGCAAAGTTTGGACCATGTTTCGTCCAAACCACCTAAATAACTCTCATTCGGCCGAACTTTAAGTTCCTAAAGCTCGAAAAACTCAAACGTAGCAAAGTTTGGACCAAGTTCGTATAAACCATATGAAAACTCTCTTTGGGACGACATTTGGGTTCCTATCTCTCAAAAATTGAAACGGAGCAAAGTTTTGACCATGTGTCGTCCAAACGACCTAAAGAACTCTCATTGGGCCGAACTTTGAGTTCCTAATTCTCCAAAAACTCAAACGGAGCAAAGTTTAGACCAAGTTCGTTCAAACCATATGAAAAACTCTCATTGGGACGAACTTTGGGATCCGAGCCCTCAAAAACTAAAACAGAGAAAAGTTTGGACCATGTGTCGTCCAAACCACCTAAATAACTCTCAATGGGCCGAACTTTGAGTTCCTAACTCTCAAAAAACTCAAACGGAGAGAGATTAAAAGAAAAAGAAAAAGAAAAAAACTAGTTGCCGGCGGCCGGAGATTTGAAGAAGAAAAAGGAAGAGGATGAAGAAGAAGAGAATGGAGAAGAAGAATAAGAGAGAAGGAGAAAGAATTTAAAAAAATTAATAAATAATAATATTTTTATTTAAAAAAATTAAAATTTAATTTTATAATTAAAAAATGGTGCCACGTCAGCAGTCCGTTAGTATTTAACGACAAATTGGACGGTAGGGACCAAATTGCTCCTTATCTCAAACCTCAGGGGTATTTTTGTTGAGTTTGAAAACTCAGGGACCAAAGTGTAACTTAACCCAAACCTCAGGGACCAAAAGTGTATTTTTCCCTTTCTTTTTTCATGTGTCTTAAGGCTCGTTTGGAATATATTCTAGTTTAAGTGTTTTTCAAGAATGCACTTTCTTTTAAACATTTGGTGTAAAAATTGTTTAGAATTTAAACACTCATATGTTTAGTTACATTTCCTTGTTTTTATACACAAGTTATATGGGAAAATTGTACGGATGACCCTTTTCACAATGCGGTAATGGAATATGACCTGTCGATTATAAAATAATGAAAATTGACCCTTTGTCAACGTCACCAGATGCGCAAAAGACCCCGCTGCCCCCCGACCACCCGTCCAACCATCACATAGTGATCCGCCTGCGCACTCTCTTACAGCTCCGCGGGCCTGTGACTCCGAACCCGCCGCGTTTGTCTCGTCGAACACGAACAGTAAAATTCCACTAGACAATAAAAAAAAAATATAATTTCGAAAAAAAAAATTAATTAGGAAATAAAAAATACGTACCAATGCATGACCCGACGATCTGCAAGTATGAATATATAATTAAAAATAAATAAATAAATAAATAAATAACTAAATTAGGGATCTCCGAACCTATGCGAGTATGTGCATAGATGGTTGTTGTCAGTCAATTTCTGGACGGGGAATGGATCAACTGGGGATCTTCGACGTCAATTATTCACCAACCTTCGACGGCAAAAATCCTCTAGTTGATCAGTTCCCCGGCGAGGAACGGACTTCAACATGTCGGATGATCTGAAGAAGAACATTGAACCTTGAAGTCTAGTAAATGCATCGAGAATGGTGACCATTTTCGATGGGCGATAACTCTACCTGGGGGCGATAACAACGAACTGTGAAGCATCAACTGGAGGATGAAGAAGGGAAGCTGTTGAGATGAGGATGGAGACATGGTCGGCGAGGTTCCGATGACAGATGAGGATGGAGATATGGTCGCTCGATACTTAACCCAGTCGTAGGGAACGGTTGGACCGACTACAATAGTCATTAAATATCCATGTTTGACAGCTGTAGTGCATGTATTCGTTTCCCCAGGCCCGTGCAATTATCTCGTCCTAATATTGCGTAGGCCGTATCACCTGCCAGCTTGACGCGTGACGTTCGTTCGGACCCGCAGTGGTTGCTCTTTCACCCCGCGGGGTTTAATTATTAGACCGGGCAGGTCAACCCGTCGACCCGCTTCGACTCGGTCAGACGACGAGTCAACCCCGCGAGCTAAAGATTGATGGGTTTCCAAACAAGGGTTATGGCTCACCTGGTTGTATTTATTTATTTATCCCAGTTTGCTAATTTCGACCGTTTCGTTTAAATTGTAATTTGAAGTTCTGTCTCATTGTTCTAAATCGGAGGAAACCAACAGTTTCCCAATCCCCACTCATCACTCAGTGTGTAGAAACGCGATTTCTACTCTCTGTCTTTATAGCGTTGAACGAACAGAATCCGAACGGCTTGGGAACGAATGGAATCGGAAGGGCTCGGGAATGCACAAAATGCGAACGTAGAACAAAATTGAATTGGCATCATATCCTGGTATGCATTTCATGACATTTAAAGTTTTGAATGATGAATAAAGTCCATTCATATTTGTCCTCCACATTGTCCTAACAAGGTGGTCCATCACATACTGCTGAGGGAGGTAGACGACGATAGACATGAAGTAATGAGCTTCAGTTTGAGGGGCACTATTGTATCTTTTTCGAGGGAGGAATTCATGTTGATGACTGGACTGTGGGGGGGGGGAGTGAGAGTGGCATTGGCGATGTGCAGAGAAGTGAATCAACCGTGGACCTGCGGGCGAAATACTTTGGATCGTGCACGACTGATATGACCCTTTCCACATTCAAGAAGGAGTATATGGACAATTTGGTATTCGACAACGACGATGATGCAGTGAAGGTGTTATTGGTGTACTATACGGAGCTGGCGATGTTGGGAAAAGACAAACAGAAGACATCAGTAGACGAATCGTTGTTTTGTGAGGTGGAGGATTTGGCACACTTTAACAACATTGACTGGGGTACCCGAATATGAGAGAGGACGATCAAGGAGTTGCAAAATGCCCTGAAGGATAGAGTTGACGTATTTAAGAAGAAGGCGATGGAGAAGAGTGACCACAAAGTGAAGTATAGTCTGAGTGGCTTTCCCCATGCTTTCCAGGTAATTGTATGATCCCTACGATTAAAATAATGATGGAAAAAATTTAATTTTTTGTATTTTTGCTCCTTCGTATAGGTATGGGCGAACGAGACCATGTCCACGATGGAGGGGAAGTCTGCAGACAGAGTGAGGCGCGATGCGATCCTCTGCATACTCAGATGGAAATGCAGACAGGCTACAAGCTACAAAGCATTGGAGAAAGGCGTATTCGAATATCCGAAGGTACTTTTGCGATGAATATTTACGGTTTTGTGTTACACATATATAACTGACTCTACTGTTTGTAACAACGCAGACGATTGTCACCCGAGTTATTGACCTTACCGACGATGAAATGCGTCGTCGGACATTGTACAGGGTTGGGAGGGAAAATGTGGGAGGTATTGAAGAAGGTGGCGAGCATAATGAGGTCGATGATGTTCATCTTATTGAATTCAACCGCCATGGATCATCTGATGCGCATGGGATGGAAACGGGCAATCGGGATGCACGTGACGTCGCATCCGCACCTATGGACCATCCGATGGAGAGTGATGCGTGGATGGTTTGATCGTTAACCGCATGTGGATGCCGACAATGATAAGGACTCACTAGGCACTAACCAACAATTACCTGTCATATGGGCTGTGGCACCTGAGTCTATGACCCATTTCGTAGAGGATGTAAGAAGACAGTGATTTTGATTACCTGACTCAGCAATAGTTGCAATAGGATTCGAGGAAGATGATGCTTGCAATGATTCCTGATACAACTGGAATTTAGCAAACTCATCTGCAAAAATGGAAACTGACTTCTCAGGTGTATCACTGGTGGAAGCAATCTGAGCAAGCTGAGGTCTATATCCCTTAATTAACAACTTTCTACACTCACGTTTTATATGACCAGGCTTCCGACAATAGTTGCACACAATCTCCTGTGAATCATGTCGCCGATTATCATAACCAGTTCTCTGAGTATTAGTGCTTCGTTCCTCTATTAACCCTAGAGTCATTATTTCTACTAATCAAAGCACTGTTAGATTGAGGGACAGATGAACTTATTTGAGGACTTTCAATACGGAGAACTCTACTGAAGACTTCTTCCAAAGTAGGAATTTCAGAACCAGAGAGAATTTGTGATTTCGCCATCCCAAATTCAGGTTGAAGTCCATTAAAAAATATCATGACGGCCATCTTTTCTCGTTGAGCTTGTTGAACCTTTATATCAGTGGTAAATGGGAATAACGTACCAAGCTCTGCACATGTCTTCTTAAACTGCATGAAGTAATTCGTCACAGATTGTTCTTTCTGAGCTGCATGAAAGAAGGCCATGGAAACATCATACATTATGTTAACTTGCTCTTTACCTGAGTATAAAAACTCTGTGAATGCTAGTAGTTCTTTCACCGAATCACAATGATTAAACAAACCAATTATCTCGTTTTCGATAGAATTCTTTATTCCCAAATACAAGTGAGCATCATCTCTAAGCCAAACCTTCTTCTTTGTGTCATCCTCTGGCGGATCCTCAGTGATATGGTCATCCATCTCAGTGCTTCGTAGATAAAACCGAATTGTACGACTCCATTCATAGTAATTGAAGCCATTTAACTTATGTTCTGTGAACTTCGAAGAAAGGGGAACTCCATTAGATATGACCAAAGGTTTCATCTCAGCCATTGGTAGCTTAAAACCGTTGAAAAACCTCAATAAACCACAAAAACAGAACTGAATCGTAAAAAAACAGCTTGATACCGAAGAAACCTACACAACCCGAGACCAAAAAATGTGATATTCCGAAATCTAATCACATAGGCTGGCCGGAAATAGCGAGGCGAGATGAACCCAGGCGGCGGAAACGGAAACGGGCGGCGCACGCGCCCTCACGCGCCGGCGCGTGGAGGCGGATGCAGACTCTTCCGGTGGCGCGTGTGACTCACGCGCAACGTTTTCCGGCAATCGGCGACGACGCTTCTACTCTCCTGACGGCGGCGCTCCTTCCTAGGTAGGTGGTGACGACAAACGGCCACTCAAACGAGGTGACCCAAACTACAAACCCTAACCCTAGAGAAAAACCCTAGTCGCCAAAGAGAGAATTCTAAAACCCTAGACGCTCTGATACCATGTACAAAGTATTAGGGAAAATACTCATCATTCACATTAGAGAATAACACATATATATAGGAATACAAGAAAACCCTAACTTAAGAAATGTACAATTACGATAAAGGACATATATACAAAATAACATATATCATAACATCAATTACCGTTGAATTGTGCTCACTTTGACCAGTGTTTAGGATAGATTGTGGATGTGAAGCTCTGTCTTTGTGTTTTTGTTTTGTTTTTTTCTTACAAGTGAGAAAATGTATAAAGCACATCATTTGAATTAGTAAATTAAATATTGGTAATCTTTCTCAGTACAATGTGTGGTCTGATTTTATTTGTTTTGTTTTATTTTCATTTTATTACCAGCTCTGTGCAGCTCCAAAAATAGTTCTGTTTGATGATGGGAAAAAGTGAGAGCATTATAATTAATTTCTTGAATAGCATTGCCTAAATGATATCATTATCTCACTTTTTGAACGACATTCTCGTTTCCTTTTTTGATTCCAGCTTCTCTGAATATGTTTCTAAAAGGTTGCTGCATAGATAGCTAACCCAACTAAAATAATAGCAAAATTAACCACATATTAAAGTATTTGCAAAAATTGCAAAATTTAACATCCAGTTCATCTAAATTACTAAAAAGTCAATCTGACATGATTACCTAGCTCATCCAGCTCGTTTTTTTCCTTCTTCCCATTTCTATCAAGTCTATCATTGATAGATTCTATCAGTGATAAAATTCTATTAGTTATTTTTGCGTTTTGTGTGGAATTTGCAATTGTTTTTTGCCACTGATAGATTTAGTAAGATGATTGGTTGTAGTTGTTCAATCTGTTTTTTTTCCTTCCTCCTGTTTCTATCAAGTCTATCATTGATAGAATTCTATCAGTTATTTTTGTGTTTTGTTTGGAATTTTCTATTGTTTTCTGTCACTGATAGATTTAGTAAGGTGATTGGTTGTAGTTATTCAAATTAGGTGATAGAAGATTTCTATCAGTGATATAAAACCTTCTATCAGTAATAGAAATCTATCTTTCTATCACTGATAGAACTATCATTTTTGTTTCTAAAATCTATATCACTGATTTAGATGGAAATTGAATCGGAAGAAAAAAAAAAAAAAAACAAAGCGGAAGTTGAAATTTAAAGAAGGGTAGACCTTAATAAAATATATAAAAAAAAAAAGAAAAAAGAAGATATGTACATAATTATCACGTAATCAAATATACTATTGGTTTATATCAAATACACTATTGATTTCTATTAGCGATAAATTTCTATGAGTGATAGAAATCTATCATTAGATTTCTATTAGTGATAGATTCTAGGGAAAAATACATTTTTGGTTCTTGAGGTTTGGGTTAAGTTACGGTCCCTGAGTTTTCAAACTCAACAAAAATACCGTGAGGTTTGAGATAAGGAGCACTTTGGTCCCTGCAGTCCATTTTTCTGTTAAACCTTAACAATTGCTGACGTGACACTATTTATTTTAATAAAAAATTATTTTTTAATTTTATAAATAAAAAATATTAAAATAATAAAATATTATTAATTTTTTTTATTCTTTATTCCTCTCTCTTATTCTTGCTCTTCCCCACTTTATTCTCCAACTTTTTCTTCTTCAACTCGGGTGGCCGGCCGCCACCGGCGAGTTTTTTTTTTCCTCTCTATTTTCCTCTATTCTCTTCCATTTCTTCACCTTTTCTTCTTCTCCCAACTCCCAACCATGGTCGCACCTTCATCCCACGTCTTTCCTTCTTCCTCTTCCCGCTAAAACAAAACCCCCCTTAACAAAATACTTCTACTCCCCTTCTCCTTTCATTTTTCTCCCCATAACCCAAAAAGAAAGATGACTGAACCAATCCAACCACCGAAGAATTCCACCCAAACTGGTGCGACATTGAAATTATAGCAACACTTAAATACACTTGCCAACAATCACAACAAAAAGGGGGGAAAATCCCACAAAAACACCTCAAAACAGAACAAATCAATGCGAAAATCGAAACCCATCAACACAACTCGTTCGATCAAATCCAAAAGCCAGAAAAATAGAGGAACGAACCTTATCCATGTTGCAAAAAACTCGTTCGATCATTTCTTTTCATATGGGTTAGACCAAGTTCGTCCAACCCATATGAAAAACTCTCATTGGGACGAACTTTGGGTTCCGAGCTCTCAAAAACTAAAACAGAGCAAAGTTTGGACCATGTTTCGTCCAAACCACCTAAATAACTCTCATTCGGCCGAACTTTAAGTTCCTAAAGCTCGAAAAACTCAAACGTAGCAAAGTTTGGACCAAGTTCGTACAAACCATATGAAAACTCTCTTTGGGACGACATTTGGGTTCCTATCTCTCAAAAACTGAAACGGAGCAAAGTTTTGACCATGTGTCGTCCAAACGACCTAAAGAACTCTCATTGGGCCGAACTTTGAGTTCCTAATTCTCCAAAAACTCAAACGGAGCAAAGTTTAGACCAAGTTCGTTCAAACCATATGAAAAACTCTCATTGGGACGAACTTTGGGATCCGAGCCCTCAAAAACTAAAACAGAGAAAAGTTTGGACCATGTGTTGTCCAAACCACCTAAATAACTCTCAATGGGCCGAACTTTGACTTCCTAACTCTCAAAAAACTCAAACGGAGTAAAGTTTGGACCAACTTCGTCCAAACCATATGAAAAACTCTCATTGGGACGAACTTTGGGTTCCGAGCCCTCAAAAACTGAAACAGAGAAAAGTTTGGACCATGTGTCGTCCAAACCACCTAAATAACTCTCATTGGGCCGAACTTTGACTTCCTATCTCTCCAAAAACTCAAACGGAGCAAAGTTTGGACCAAGTTCGTCCAAACCATATGAAAAACTCTCTTTGGGACGAACTTTGGGTTCCAAGCTCTCAAAAACTGAAACGGAGCAAAGTTTTGACCATGTGTCGTCCAAACCAACTAAAGAACTCTCATTGGGTCGAACTTTGAGTTCCTAACTCTCCAAAAACTAAAATGAAGCAAAGTTTGGACCAAGTTCGTCCAAACCATATGAAAAACTCTCATTGGGACGAACTTTGGCTTCCGAGCTCTCAAAAACTGAAACAGAACAAAGTTTGGATCATGAGTCGTCCAAACCACCTAAAGAACTCTCATTGGGCCGAACTTTGAGTTCCTAACTCTCCAAAAACTCAAACGGAGCAAAGTTTGGACGAAGTTCGTCCAAACCATATGAAAAACTCTCATTGGGACGAACTTTGGGTTACGAGCTCTGAAATACTGAAACGGAGAAAGTTTTGACCATGTGTCATCCAAAGCACCTAAAGAACTCTCATTGGGCCGAACTTTGAGTTCCTAACTCTCAAAAACTCAAAGGGAGCATAGTTTGGACTAAGTTCGTCCAAACTATATGAAAAACTCTCATTGGGACGAACTTTGGCTTCCAAGCTCTCAAAAACTGAAACGGAGCAAAGTTGGGACCATGTGTCTTCCAAACCAACTAAAGAACTCACATTGGGCCTAACTTTGAGTTCCTAACTCTCCAAAAACTGAAACGGAGAAAAGTTTTTACCAAGTTCGTCCAACCCATATGAAAAACTCTCATTGGGACAAACTTTGGGTTCCGAGCTCTCAAAAACTAAAACGGAGCAAAGTTTGGACCATGTTTCGTCCAAACCAGCTAAACAACTCTCATTCGGCCGAACTTTGAATTCCTAATGCTCGAAAAACTCAAACGTAGAAAAGTTTGGACCAAGTTCGTCCAAACCATATGAAAACTCTCTTTGGGACGACATTTGGGTTCCTATCTCTCAAAAACTGAAACGGAGAAAAGTTTTGACCATGTGTCGTCCAAACCACCTAAATAACTCTCATTGGGCCGAACTTTGAGTTCCTAACTTTCCAAAAACTCAAACGGAGCAAAGTTTTGACCAAGTTCGTCCAAACCATATGAAAAACTCTCTTTGGGACAAACTTTGGGTTCTGAGCTCTCAAAAACTGAAACGGAGACAAGTTTGGACCATTTGTCGTCCAAACCACGAAAGAACTCTCATTGGGCCGAACTTTGAGTTCCTAACTCTCCAAAAACTCAAACGGAGCAAAGTTTGGTCCAAGTTCATCCAAACCATATGAAAAACTCTCATTGGTACGAACTTTGGGTTCCGAGCTCTCAAATACTGAAACGGAGCAAACTTTGGACTATCTGTCGTCCAAACGACCAAATGAACCATGAGTCGTCAAAACCACCTAAAGAACTCTCATTGGGCCGAACTTTGAGTTCCTAACTCTCCAAAAACTCAAACGGAGCAAAGTTTGGACCAAGTTCGTCCAAACCATATGAAAAACTCTCATTGGGACGAACTTTGGGTTACGAGCTCTGAAATACTGAAACGGAGAAAGTTTTGACCATGTGTCGTCCAAAGCACCTAAAGAACTCTCATTGGGCCGAACTTTGAGTTCCTAACTCTCAAAAACTCAAAGGGAGCATAGTTTGGGCCAAGTTCGTCCAAACTATATGAAAAACTCTCATTGGGACGAACTTTGGCTTCCAAGCTCTCAAAAACTGAAACGGAGCAAAGTTGGGACCATGTGTCTTCCAAACCAACTAAAGAACTCACATTGGGCCTAACTTTGAGTTCCTAACTCTCCAAAAACTGAAACGGAGAAAAGTTTTTACCAAGTTCGTCCAACCCATATGAAAAACTCTCATTGGGACAAACTTTGGGTTCCGAGCTCTCAAAAACTAAAACGGAGCAAAGTTTGGACCATGTTTCGTCCAAACCAGCTAAAGAACTCTCATTCGGCAGAACTTTGAATTCCTAATGCTCGAAAAACTCAAACGTAGAAAAGTTTGGACCAAGTTCGTCCAAACCATATGAAAACTCTCTTTGGGACGACATTTGGGTTCCTATCTCTCAAAAACTGAAACGGAGAAAAGTTTTGACCATGTGTCGTCCAAACCACCTAAATAACTCTCATTGGGCCGAACTTTGAGTTCCTAACTTTCCAAAAACTCAAACGGAGCAAAGTTTTGACCAAGTTCGTCCAAACCATATGAAAAACTCTCTTTGGGACAAACTTTGGGTTCTGAGCTCTCAAAAACTGAAACGGAGACAAGTTTGGACCATTTGTCGTCCAAACCACGAAAGAACTCTCATTGGGCCGAACTTTGAGTTCCTAACTCTCCAAAAACTCAAACGGAGCAAAGTTTGGTCCAAGTTCATCCAAACCATATGAAAAACTCTCATTGGTACGAACTTTGGGTTCCGAGCTCTCAAATACTGAAACGAAGCAAACTTTGGACTATCTGTCGTCCAAACGACCAAATGAACCATGAGTCGTCAAGACCACCTAAAGAACTCTCATTGGGCCGAACTTTGAGTTCCTAACTCTCCAAAAACTCAAACGGAGCAAAGTTTGGACCAAGTTCGTCCAAACCATATGAAAAACTCTCATTGGGACGAACTTTGGGTTCCGAGCTCTCAAATACTGAAACGGAGTAAAGTTTGGACCATGTGTCATCAAAACCACCTAAAACACTCTCATTGGGCCGAACTTTGAGTTCCTAACTCTCAAAAATTCAAAGGGAGCAAAGTTTGAACAAGGTTCGTCGAAACCATAACAAAAACTCTCATTGGGACGAACTTTGGGTTCCGATCTCTCAAATACTGAAACGGAGCAAAGTTTGGACCATGTGTCGTCCAAACCACTTAAAGAACTCTCCTGGGGCCGAACGTTGAGTTTCGAACTCTCAAAAACTCAAAGGGAGCAAAGTTTGGACCAAGTTCGTCCTAACCATATGAAAAACTCTCTTTAGGACAAACTTTGGGTTCCGAGCTCTCAAATATAGAAACAGAGTAAAGTTTTGACCATGTGTCATCCAAACCACCTAAAGAACTCTCATTGGGCCGAACTTTGAGTTCCTACCTCCCATAAAACTCAAACGGAGCAAAGTTTGGACCAAGTTCGTCCAAACCATATGAAAAACTCTCATTGGGACGAACTTTGGGTTCCGAGCTCTCAAAAACTGAAACGGAGCAAAGTTGGGACCATGTGTAGTCCAAACCACCTAAAGAACTCTGATTGGGCCGAACTTTGAGTTCCTAACTCTCCAAAAACTGAAACGGAGAAAAGTTTGGACCAAGTTCGTCCAAACCATATGAAAAACTCTCATTGGGACGAACTTTGGCTTCCGAGCTCTCAAAAACTGAAACGGAGCAAAGTTTGGACCATGTGTCGTCCAAACCACCTAAAGAACTCTCATTGGGCCGAACGTTGAGTTCCTAACTCTCAAAAACTCAAAGGGAGCAAAGATTGTACCAAGTTCGTCCAAACCATATGAAAAACTCTCATTGGGACGAACTTTGGCTTCTGAGCTCTGAAAAACTGAAACGGAGCAAAGTTGGGACCATGTGTCATCCAAACCACCTAAAGAACTCTCATTGGGCCGAACTTTGAGTTCCTAACGCTCGAAAAACTCAAACGGAGCAAAGTTTGGACCAAGTTCGTCCAAACCATATGAAAAACTCTCATTGGGACGAACTTTGGGTTCCGAGCTCTTAAATACTGAAACGAATCAAAGTTTGGACCACGTGTCGTCCAAACCACCTAAAGAACTCTCATTGGGCCAAACTTTGATTTCCTAACTCTCCAAAAACTAAAACGGAGCAAAGGTTGGACCAAGTTCATCGAAACCATATGAAAAACTCTCATTGGGATGAACTTTTGCTTCCGAGCTCTAAAAAACTGAAACGGAGCAAAGTTGGGACCATGTGTCGTCCAAACCACCTAAAGAACTCTCATTCGGCCGAACGTTGAGTTCCTAACTCTCCAAAAACTTAAACGGAGCAAAGTATTCACCAAGTTCGTCCAACCCATATGAAGAACTCTCATTGGGACGAACTTTGGGTTCCGAGCACTCAAAAACTGAAATGGAGAAAAGTTTGGACCATGTTTCGTCCAAACCACCTAAATAACTCTCATTGGGCCGAACTTTGAGTTCCTAAAGCTCGAAAAACTCAAACGTAGCAAACTTTGGACCAAGTTCGTCCAAACCATATGAAAAACTCTCTTTGGGACGACAATTGTGTTCCGATCTCTCAAAAACTAAAACGGAGCAAAGTTTTGACCATGTGTTGTCCAAACCACCTAAAGAACTCTCATTGGGCCGAACTTTGAGTTCCTAACTCTCCAAAAACTCAAACGGAGCAAAGTTTGGACCAAGTTCGTCCAAACCATATGAAAAACTCTCATTGGGACGAACTTTGGGTTCCGAGCTCTCAAAAACTTAAACGGAGCAATGTTTTGACCATGTTTCGTCCAAACCACCTAAATAGCTCTCATTGGGCCGAACTTTTAGTTCCTAACACTCGAAAAACTTAAACGAAGCAAAGTTTGGACCAAGTTCGTCCAAACCATATGAAATACTCTCATTAGGACGAACTTTGGGTTCCGAGCTCTCAAATACTGAAACAGAGCAAAGTTTGGACCATGTGTCGTCCAAACCACCTAAAGAACTCTCATTGGGCCGAACTTTGAGTTCCTAACTCTCAAAACCTCAAAGGGAGCAAAGTTTGGACCAGGTTTTTCCAAACCATATGAAAAACTCTCATTGGGAAGAACTTTGGCTTCCGAGCTCTCAAAAACTTAAACGGAGCAAAGTTTTGACCATGAGTCGTCCAAACCACCTAAAGAACTCTCATGGGGCAGAACTTTGAGTTCCTAACTCTCCAAAAACTGAAACGGAGCAATGTTTGGACCAAGTTCGTCCAAACCATATGAAAAACTCTCACTGGGACGAACTTTGGGTTCCGAGCTCTCAAATACTGAAACGGAGAAAAGTTTGGACCATGTGTCATCCAAACCACCTAAACAACTCTCATTGGGCCGAACTTTGAGTTCCTAACTCTCCAAAAACTGAAACGGAGGAAAGTTTTCACCAAGTTTGTCCAACCCATATGAAAAACTCTCATTGGGACGAACTTTGGGTTCCGAGCTCTTAAAAACAGAAATGGAGCAAAGTTTGGACCATGTTTCGTCCAAACCACCTAAATAACTCTCATTGGGCCGAACTTTGAGTTCCTAAAGCTCGAAAAACTCAAACGTAGCAAAGTTTGTACCAAGTTTGTCCAAACCATATGAAAAACTCTCTTTGGGACGACATTTGGGTTCCGATCTCTCAAAAACTGAAACGGAGCAAAGTTTTTACCATGTGTCGTCCAAACCACCTAAAGAACTCTCATTGGGCCGAACTTTGAATTCCTAACACTCGAAAAACTTATACGGAGCAAAGTTTGGACCAAGTTCGTCCAAACCATATGAAAAACACTCTTTAGGACGAACTTTGTGTTTCGAGCTCTCAAATACAAAAACGGAGAAAAGGTTTGACCATGTGTCATCCAAACCACCTAAAGAACTCTCATTTGGCCGAACTTTGAGTTCCTACCTCTCCAAAAGCTCAAACGGAGCAAAGTTTGGACCAAGTTCGTCCAAACCATATGAAAAACTCTCATTGGGACGAACTTTGGGTATCGAGGTCTCATATATTGAAACGGAGCAAAGTTTTGACCATGTGTCGTCCAAAACCACCTAAAGAACTCTCATTGGGCCGAACTTTGAGTTCCTAACGCTCGAAAAACTCAAACGGAGCAAGGTTTGGGTCAAGTTCGTCCAAACCATATGAAAAACTCTCATTGGGACGAACTTTGGCTTCCGAGCTCTCAAAAACTAAAACGGAGCAAAGTTGGGACCTGTTGGGTTTTATGTCCTAAAACTCGTAGATATTGAATGTAAACAAATTTTATACTTGTGTTTAATAAAGTGTTATTTAGTTTCTACAATAAAATGTTATTGTTAAATATTGCACTATTTGACCCAAATCCAATAAACTAAGATCCAAGGTTGTTTGTATGTAACTTGAACTAGTATGTGGGGACATACGGGGATCGATATTCAAGTAACAACCTAAAAGGTCTATAGTACAAGGATAAGGCTGGGTACCTTATCCTAGTGACACTATGGATACGGCCCACTTTGTATTATGATACAAACGCTATGATCCAACACGTTCATGTAGTTGACATGCGAGTGGGGGTATCCTATGCAATGAGTTTGCATAAGACCGGACCGCGAAATAGTTAACCACTAACTGTAACACCGTTAGTTGGCTTGGTTTCTATTTCACTAGGATGACCTAGACAACTCAGTCTCAATCCTGAGTGGATTATGGACTCCTGTTCACGAGGAGTTGTCCTTTGATTTGTATGGGTGAGAGTGGCCAGCACGCCGACTCAATAAGCCTACCATTTTGGGGACAATACCGAGTGGGGAGCTGGGAACATAATCACACAAGATGGAATTCACTCCTTCCCGACTCTAGGGTAAGTAGAGGTGTGTTCCCTTAAGTGGTGTCTCCGGGACTTGAACAATGGGCCCAACCCTCTCTATGGCACAAGAGGGACTTCTGTTTGTTGGTTGGACCTCAAACAGGTTGTTCATTAGAGGAGCACTGGGGACTTAAGGACAAAGATGTAAACCAGGGGTAAAACGGTAATTTGACCCAGCTGGGATACAAACACACGTGAAGGACTGACTTGTAGTATTGGTCGATATCCGTGGACACAGAAATATTCTGCAGTGAGAAGAGTGCAGCTGAGGGTCTTTAGTGGAATGACCCACAGTTAACGAATGAAGACTAACTTGGTTAATGAGTTTAAGCCGATTAGTCTCGTATCGTTGGAGCTTATGATCTGTAGGTCCATTAGGTCCCACTGGTAGCTCATAAAAAGACTTGAAGCAAACAAATATAAATTGTAAATTGAAAGTGTTCAATTTATCCTGAGAATCGTATAATGTATATTGATGCATTATAATATAAAGTTTATGAAACTTTATAATATAATTTTTGAATTAATTTCAAAAATTAATTCTTGAGAGAAAATATTTGAAAGAGTTCAAATAAATTTAATATGAATTGGATTCATATTAATTTTAATAAAATCCCTAAGATTAAATATATGATATTTAATTGGGTAATTAATTAATTATGGAATTAATTAATTATTTATTAATTAGAGACCTTTTCCTATTAGGAAAGAAAATATTTGAAAGAGTTCAAATAAATTTAATATGAATTGGATTCATATTAATTTTAATAAAATCCCTAAAGATTAAATATGTGATATTTAATTGGGTAATTAATTAATTATGGAATTATTAATTATTTATTAAAATTAGATATTGTTCAGATAATAGATTTGAACTTATTCCTAGACCTTTTCCTATTAGGAAAAGGTCTTGGTCTTTACCTATATATAGGACCCCTGGGGTGGGGTGAAAGGCATCCCATTGTCTCTCCTTCTCTCAGAGACATCTCCCAAAAGACTCCCACAAGTCTCCTACTTCAAGAAGTCTTAGAGATATACCGATGTAGCCGATTGGTGGTGTTCGCACAAGAGGGTTGCTGCGTTTTCAATCTTATTGGCAAGAAAAGGCAAATTGACCAAGGCTTTCTACAAAAGTAAGTTTTCTATGAAATCCTTGATCACTAGGATCAATCTAGTTGATCTTTTATCATGTTTATAGCCTATGTACAGCCCATTAAATATAGATTTATTGCTGTAATATTTTGCAAATTGTATTGGTATTTCAATTAGAATCTAAGACTTTGAGTAGGTTCAGTAATACTTTCCGCTGCGTGGGGCTTTTATCCCTTCAGGACCATGTGTCGTCCAAACCACCTAAAGAATTCTCATTGGGCCGAACTTTAAGTTCCTAACTCTAAAAAAACTGAAACGGAGCAAAGTTTTTACCAAGTTCGTCCAACCCATATGAAAAACTCTCATTGAAACGAACTTTGGGTTTCGAGCTCTCAAAAACTGAAACGGAGCATAGCGACTATGTGTCGTTAAAACCACCTAAAGAACTCTCATTCGGCCGAACTTTGAGTTCCTAACACTCCAAAAACTCAAACGGAGCAAAGTTTGGACCAAGTTCGTCGAAACCATATGAAAAAGTCTCATTGGGACGAACTTTGGGTTCCAAGCTCTCAAATACTGAAACGGAGCAAAGTTTGGACCATGTGTCGTCAAAAACCACCTAAAGAACTCTCATTGGGCCGAACTTTGAGTTCCTAACTCTCAAAAACTCAAAGGGAGCAAAGTTTGGACCAAGTTCGTCCAAACCATATGAAAAACTCTCATTGGGACGAACTTTGGGTATCGAGGTCTCATATACTGAAACGGAGCAAAGTTTGGACCATGTGTCGTCCAAACCACCTAAAGAACTCTCACTGGGCCGAACTTTGAGTTCCTAACGCTCGAAAAACTCAAACGGAGCAAGGTTTGGACCAAGTTCGTCCAAACCATATGAAAAACTCTCATTGGGACGAACTTTGGCTTCCGAGCTCTCAAAAACTGAAACGGAGCAAAGTTGGGACCATGTGTCGTCCAAACCACCTAAAGAACTCTCATTGGGCCGCACTTTAAGTTCCTAACTTTCAAAAAACTGAAACGGAGAAAAGTTTTTACCCAGTTCGTCCAACCCATATGAAAAACTCTCATTGAAACGAACTTTGGGTTCCGAGCTCTCAAAAACTAAAACGGAGAAAAGTTTGGACCATGTTTCATCCAAACCACCTAAATAACTCTCATTCGGCCGAACTTTAAGTTCCTAAAGCTCGAAAAACTCAAACGTAGCAAAGTTTGGACCAAGTTCGTCCAAACCATATGAAAACTCTCTTTGGGACGACATTTGGGTTCCTATCTCTCAAAAACTGAAACGAAGCAAAGTTTTGACCATGTGTCGTCAAAACCACCTAAAGAACACTCATTGGGCCGAACATTGAGTTCCTAACTCTCCAAAAACTCAAACGGAGCAAAGTTCGGACGAAGTTCGTCCAAACCATATGAACAACTCTCATTGGGACGAACTTTGGGTTCCGAGCTCTCAAATACTGACCGTTTGAGTTTTTCGAGCGTTAGGAACTCAAAGTTCGGCCCAATGAGAGTTCTTTAGGTGGTTTGGACGACACATGCTCCAAACTTTTCTCCGTTTCAGTTTTTGAAAGCTCGGAAGCAAAAGTTCGTCCCAATGAGAGTTTTTCATATGGTTCCGACGAACTCGGTCCAAACTTTGCTCCGTTTGAGTTTTTCGAGCTTTAGGAACTCAAACTATGGCACCATGAGAGTTATTTAGGTGGTTTGGACGAAACATGGTCAAAACTTTGCTCCGTTTCAGTTTGTGAGAGCTCGGAACCCAAAGTTCATCCCAATGAGAGTTTTTCATATGGTTTGGACGAACTTGGTCCAAACTTTGCTACGTTTTACTTTTTTGAGAGTTAGGAACTCAAAGTTTTGGCCCAATGAGAATTCTTTAGGTGGTTTTGACGACACATGGTCCAAACTTTTGCTCCGTTTCAGTTTTTGACAACTCGGAAGCCAAAGTTCGTCCCAATGAGAGTTTTTCATATGGTTCCGACGAACTTGGTCCAAACTTTTCTCCGTTTGAATTTTTTGAGAGGTAGGAACTCAAAGTTCGGCCCAATGAGAGTTCTTTAGGTGGTTTGGATGACACATGGTCAAAACTTTGCTCCGTTTCTGTATTTGAGAGCTCGGAACCCAAAGTTCGTCCTAAAGAGAGTTTTTTCGTATGGTTTGGACGAACTTGGTCCAAACTTTGCTTCGTTTGAGTTTTTCGAGAGTTAGCAACTCAAAGTTCGGCCCAATGAGAGTTATTTAGGTGGTTTTGACGAAACATGGTCCAAACTTTGCTCCGTTTTAGTTTTTGAGAGCTCGGAACCCAAGTTTCGTCCCAATGAGAGTTTTTCATATGGTTAGGACGAACTTGGCCCAAACTTTGCTACGTTTGAGTTTTTGGAGAGTTAGGAACTAAAAGTTCGGCCCAATGAGAGTTCTTTGGGTGGTTTGGACGACACATGGTCCAAACTTTGCTCCGTTTCAGTTTTTGAGAGGTCGGAACCAAAAGTTCGTCCCAATGAGAGTTTTTCATATGGTTGTCAGAACTTGGTCCAAACTTTGCTCCGTTTGAGTTTTTGGAGAGTTAGGAACTCAAAGTTCGGCCCAATGAGAGTTATTTAGGTTGTTTGGACGACACATGGTCTAAACTTTTCTCCGTTTCAGTTTTTGAGGGCTCGGAACCCAAAGTTCGTCCCAATGGGAGTTTTTCATATGGTTTGGACGAACTTTGTCAATACTTTGCTCCGTTTGAATTTTTTGAGAGATAGGAACTCAAAGTTCGGCCCGATGAGAGTTCTTTAGGTGGTTTGGATGACACATGGTCAAAACTTTGCTCCGTTTCTGTATTTGAGAGCTCGGAACCCAAAGTTCGTCCTAAGGAGAGCTTTTCATATGGTTTGGTCAACCATGTCCAAACTTTGCTACGGTTGAGTTTTTCGGGCTCTAGGAACTCAAAGTTCGGCCCAATGAAAGTTATTTAGGTTGTTTGGACGAAACATGGTCCAAACTTTGCTCCATTTAAGCTTTTGAGAGCTCGGAACCCAAAGTTCGTCCCAATGCGAGTTTTTCATATGGTTTGGACAAACTCTGTCCAAACTTTGCTACGTTTGAGTTTTTGGAGAGTTAGGAACTCAAAGTTCGGCCCAATGAGAGTTCTTTAGGTGGTTTGGACGACACATGGTCCAAACTTTTCTCCGTTTCAGTTTTTGAGAGCTCGGAAGCCAAAGTTCGTCCCAATGAGAGTTTTTCTTATGTTTCCGACGAACTCGGTCCAAACTTTGCTCCGTTTTAGTTTTTCGAGCTTTAGGAACTCAAAGTATGGCACCATGAGAGTTATTTAGGTGGTTTGGACGAAACATGGTCAAAACTTTGCTCTGTTTCAGTTTTTGAGAGCTCGGAACCCAAAGTTCGTCCGGATGAGAGTTTTTCATATGGTTTGGACGAACTGTGTCCAAACTTTGCTACGTTTGAGTTTTTGGAGAGTTAGGAACTCAAAGTTCGGCCCAATGAGAGTTCTTTAGGCGGTTTTGACGACACATGGTCCAAACTTTGCTCCGTTTCTATTTTTGACAACTCGGAAGCCAAAGTTCGTCCCAATGAGAGTTTTTCATATGGTTCCGACGAACTTGGTCCAAACTTTTCTCCGTTTGAATTTTTGGAGAGGTAGGAACTCAAAGTTCGGCCCAATGAGAGTTCTTTAGGTGGTTTGGATGACACATGGTCAAAACTTTGCTCCGTTTCTGTATTGGAGAGCTCGGAACCCAAAGTTCGTCCTAAAGAGAGTTTTTCATATGGTTTGGACGAACTTGGTCCAAACTTTGCTTCGTTTGAGCTTTTCGAGCGTTAGCAACTAAAAGTTCGGCCCAATGAGAGTTATTTAGGTGGTTTGGACGAAACATTGTCCAAACTTTGCTCCGTTTTAGTTTTTGAGAGCTCGGAACCCAAAGTTCGTCCCAATGAGAGTTTTTCATATGGTTTGGACGAACTTGGCCCAAACTTTGCTCCGTTTGAGTTTTTTGAGAGGTAGGAACTCAAAGTTCAGCCCGATGCGAGTTCTTTAGGTGGTTTGGATGACACATGGTCAAAAGTTTGCTCTGTTTCTGTATTTGAGAGCTCGAAACCCAAAGTTCGTCCTAAAGAGAGCTTTTCATATGGTTTGGTCGACCATGTCCAAACTTTGCTACGGTTGAGTTTTTCGGGCTTTAGGAACTCAAAGTTCGGCCCAATGAGAGTTATTTAGGTTGTTTGGACGAAAAATGGTCCAAACTTTGCTCCATTTAAGCTTTTGAGAGCTCGGAACCCAAAGTTCGTCCCAATGAGAGTTTTTCATATGGTTTTGACAAACTTGGTCCAAACTTTGCTACGTTTGAGTTTTTGGAGAGTTAGGAACTCAAAGTTCGGCCCAATGAGAGTTCTTTAGGTGGTTTGGACGACACATGGTCCAAACTTTGCTCCGTTTTAGTTTTTGAGAGCTCGGAAGCCAAAGTTCGTCCCAATAAGAGTTTTTCTTATGTTTCCGACGAACTCGGTCCAAACTTTGCTCCGTTTGAGTTTTTCGAGCTTTAGGAACTCAAAGTATGGCACCATGAGAGTTATTTAGGTGGTTTGGACGAAACATGGTCCAAACTTTGCTCTGTTTCAGTTTTTGAGAGCTCGGAACCCAAAGTTCGTCCCAATGAGAGTTTTTCATATGGTTTGGACGAACTTGGTCCAAACTTTGCTACGTTTGAGTTTTTGGTGAGTTAGGAACTCAAAGTTCGGCCCAATGAGAGTTCTTTAGGTGGTTTTGACGACACATGGTCCAAACTTTGCTCCGTTTCTATTTTTGACAACTCGGAAGCCAAAGTTCGTCCCAACGAGAGTTTTTCATATTGTTCCGACGAACTTGGTCCAAACTTTTCTCCGTTTGAGTTTTTAGAGAGGTAGGAACTCAAAGTTCGGCCCAATGAGAGTTCTGTAGGTGGTTTCGATGACACATGGTCAAAACTTTGCTCCGTTTCTGTATTTGAGAGCTCGGAACCCAAAATTCGTCCTAAAGAGAGTTTTTCATATGGTTTGGACGAACTTGGTCCAAACTTTACTTCGTTTGAGTTTTTCGAGCGTTAGCAACTAAAAGTTCGGCCCAATGAGAGTTATTTAGGTTGTTTGGACGAAACATTGTCCAAACTTTGCTAAGTTTTAGTTTTTGAGAGCTCGGAACCCAAAGTTCGTCCCAATGAGAGTTTATCATATGATTTGGACGAACATGGCCCAAACTTTGCTCCGTTTGAGTTTTTGGAGAGTTTGGAACTCAAAGTTCGGCCCAATGACAGTTCTTTAGGTGGTTTGGACGACACATGGTCAAAACTTTGCTCCGTTTCAGTTTTTTAGCGCTCGGAACCCAAAATTCGTCCCAAAGAGAGCTTTTCAAATGGTTTGGACGAACTTGGTCCAAACTTTGCTCCGTTTGAGTTTTTGAAGAGTTAGGAACTCAAAGTTCGGCCCAATGAGAGTTATTTAGGTGGTTTGGATGACACATGGTCCAAACTTTTCTCCGTTTTAGTTTTTGAGGGCTTGGAACCCAAAGTTCGTCCCAAATAGATTTTTTCATATGGTTTGGACGAACTTGGTCCAAACTTTGCTCCCTTTGAGTTTTTGGAGAGTTAGGAACTCAAATTTCGGCCCAATGAGAGTTATTTAGGTGGTTTGGACGACACATGGTCCAAACTTTTCTCCGTTTCAGTTTTTCAGAGCTCGGAACCCAAAGTTCCTCCCAATGAGAGTTTTTCATATGGTTTGGACGAACTTTGTCCAAACTTTGCTCCCTTATAGTTTTTGAGAGTTAGGAAATCAATGTTCGGCCCAATGAGAGTTCTTTAGGTTGTTTAGACGACACAGGGTCCAAACTTTGCTCCGTTTCAGTATTTGAGAGCTCGGAACCCAAAGTTCGTCCCAATGAGAGTTTTTCATATGGTTTTGACGAACTTGGTCCAATCTTTTCTCCGTTTGAGTTTTTGGAGAGTTAGGTACTCAAAGTTCGGCCTAATGAGAGTTCTTTCGGTGGTTTGGACGACACATGGTCAAAACTTTTCTCCGTTTCAATTTTTGAGAGACCGGAACCTAAATGTCGTCCCCAAGAGAGTTTTTCATATGGTTTGGACGAACTTGGTCCTAACTTTGCTCCCTTTGAGTTTTTGAGAGTTAGGAACTCAACGATCGCCCCAATGAGAGTTCTTTAGGTGGTTTGGACGACATATGGTCCAAACTTTGCTCTGTTTCAGTATTTGAGAGCTCGGAACCCAAAGTTCGTTCCAATGAGAGTTTTTGATATGGTTTGGACGAACTTCGTCCAAACCTTGCTCCCTTAGAGTTTTTGGAGAGTTAGGAACACAAAGTTCGGCCCAATGAGAGTTATTTAGGTGGTTTGGACGACACATGGTCCAAACTTTTCTCCGTTTCAGTTTTTCAGAGCTCGGAACCCAAAGTTCCTCCCAATGAGAGTTTTTCATATGGTTTGGACGAACTTGGTCGAAATTTTGCTCCGTTTGAGTTTTTGGAGAGTTAGGAACTCAAAGTTCGGCCCAATGAGAGTTATTTAGGTGGTTTGGACGACACATGGTCCAAACTTTGCTCCGTTTCAGTATTTGAGTGCTCGGAACCCAAAGTTCGTCCCAATGAGAGTTTTTCATATGGTTTCTACGAACTTGGTCCAATCTTTTCTCCGTTTGAGTTTTTGGAGAGTTAGGTACTCAAAGTTCGGCCTAATGAGAGTTCTTTAGGTGGTTTGGACGACACATGGTCAAAACTTTTCTCCGTTTCAATTTTTGAGAGACCGGAACCCAAATGTCGTTCCCAAGAGAGTTTTTCATATGGTTTGGACGAACTTGGTCCTAACTTTGCTCCCTTTGAGTTTTTGAGAGTTAGGAACTCAACGATCGCCCCAATGAGAGTTCTTTAGGTGGTTTGGACGACATATGGTCCAAACTTTGCTCTGTTTCAGTATTTGAGAGCTCGGAACCCAAAGTTCGTTCCAATGAGAGCTTTTGATATGGTTTGGACGAACTTCGTCCAAACTTTGCTCCCTTAGAGTTTGTGGAGAGTTAGGAACACAAAGTTCAGCCCAATGAGAGTTATTTAGGTGGTTTGGACGACACATGGTCCAAACTTTTCTCCGTTTCAGTTTTTCAGAGCTCGGAACCCAAAGTTCCTCCCAATGAGAGTTTTTCATATGGTTTGGACGAACTTGTTCCAAACTTTGCTCCCTTTGAGTTTTTGAGAGTTAGGAAATCAATGTTCGGCCCAATGAGAGTTCTTTAGGTGGTTTGGACGACACAGGGTCCAAACTTTGCTCCGTTTCAGTATTTGAGAGCTCGGAACCCAAAGTTCGTCCCAATTAGAGTTTTTCATATGGTTTGGACGAACTTGGTCCAATCTTTTCTCCGTTTGAGTTTTTGGAGAGTTAGGTACTCAAAGTTCGGCCTAATGAGAGTTCTTTAGGTGGTTTGGACGACACATGGTCAAAACTTTTCTCCGTTTCAATTTTTGAGAGACCGGAACCCAAATGTCGTCCCTAAGAGAGTTTTTCATATGGTTTGGACGAACTTGGTCCTAACTTTGCTCCCTTTGAGTTTTTGAGAGTTAGGAACTCAACGATCGCCCCAATGAGAGTTCTTTAGGTGGTTTGGACGACATATGGTCCAAACTTTGCTCTGTTTCAGTACTTGAGAGCTCGGAACCCAAAGTTCGTTCCAATGAGAGTTTTTGATATGGTTTGGACGAACTTCGTCCAAACTTTGCTCCCTTAGAGTTTTTGGAGAGTTAGGAACACAAAGTTTGGCCCAATGAGAGTTATTTAGGTGGTTTGGATGACACATGGTCCAAACTTTTCTCCGTTTCAGTTTTTCAGAGCTCGGAACCCAAAGTTCCTCCCAATGATAGTTTTTCATATGGTTTGGACGAACTTGGTCCAAATTTTGCTCCGTTTGAGTTTTTGGAGAGTTAGGAACTCAAAGTTCGGCCCAATGAGAGTTATTTAGGTGGTTTGGACGACACATGGTCCAAACTTTTCTCCGTTTCAGTTTTTGAGAGCTCGGAACCCAAAGTTCCTCCCAATGAGAGTTTTTCATATGGTTTGGACGAACTTGGTCCAAATTTTGCTCCGTTTAAGTTTTTGGAGAGTTAGGAACTCAAAGTTCGGCCCAATGAGAGTTCTTTTGTTGGTTTGGACGACACATGGTCCAAACTTTGCCCCGTTTAAGTTTTTGAGGGCTCGGAACCCAAAGTTCCTCCCAATGAGAGTTTTTCATATAGTTTGGACGAACTTGGTCCAAACTTTGCTCCGTTTGAGTTTTTGGAGAGTTAGGAACTCAAAGTTCGGCCCAATGAGAGTTATTTAGGTGGTTTGGAGCACATATGGTCGAAACTTTTCTCCGTTTCAGTTTTTGAGAGCTCGGAACCAGAAGTTCGTCCCAATGAAAGTTTTTCATATGGTTTGGACGAACTTGGTCCAAACTTTGCCCCCTTTGAGTTTTTGAGAGTTAGGAAATCAAAGTTCGGCCCAATGAGAGTTCTTTAGGTGGTTTGGACGACACAGGGTCCAAACTTTGCTCCGTTTCATGATTTGAGAGCTCCGAACCCAAAGTTCGTCCCAATGAGAGTTTTTCATATGGTTTGGACGAACATGGTCCAATCTTTGCTCCGTTTGAGTTTTTGGAGAGTTAGGAACTCAAAGTTCAGCCCAATGAGAGTTATTTAGGTGGTTTGGACGACACATGGTCCAAACTTTTCTCCGTTTCAGTTTTTGTAGGGCTCGGAACCCAAAGTTCGTCCCAATGAGAGTTTTTCATATGGTTTGGACGAACTTGGTCCAAACCTTTCTCCGTTTGAGTTTTTTGAGAGGTAGGAACTAAAAGTTCGGCCCAATGAGAGTTCTTTAGGTGGTTTGGATGACACATGGTCAAAACTTTGCTCCGTTTCTGTATTTGAGAGCCCGGAACCCAAAGTTCGTCCTAAAGAGAGTTTTTCATATGGTTTGGACGAACATGTCCAAACTATGCTACGTTTGAGTTTTTCGAGCTTTAGGAACTCAAAGTTCGGCCCAATGAGAGTTCTTTAGGTTGTTTGGACGACACATGCTCCAAACTTTGCTCCGTTTCAGTTTTTGAGAGCTCGGAACCCAAGGTTTGTCCCAATGAGAGTTTTTCATATGGTTTGGACGAACTTGGTCTAAACTTTGCTTCCTTTGAGTTTTTGAGAGTTAGGAACTCAACGTTCGCCCCAATGAGAGTTCTTTAGGTGGTTTGGACGAGACATGGTCCAAACTTTTCTCCGTTTCAGTTTTTGAGAGCTCGGAACCAGAAGTTCGTCCCAATGAGAGTTTTTCATATGGTTTGGACGAACTTGGTCCAAACTTTGCTCCCTTTGAGTTTTTGAGAGTTCGGAAATCAAAGTTCGGCCCAATGAGAGTTCTTTAGGTGGTTTGGACGACACAGGGTCCAAACTTTGCTCCGTTTCAGTATTTGAGAGCTCGGAACCCAAAGTTCGTCCCAATGAGAGTTTTTCATTTGGTTTGGACGAACTGGGTCCAATCTTTGCTCCGTTTGAGTTTTTGGAGAGTTAGGTACTCAAAGTTCGGCCCAATGAGAGTTCTTTAGGTGGTTTGGACGACACATGGTGAAAACTTTTATCCGTTTCAATTTTTGAGAGACCGGAACCCAAATATCGTCCCAAAGAGAGTTTTTCATATGGTTTGGACGAACTTGGTCAAAACTTTGCTCCCTTTGAGTTTTTGAGAGTTAGGAACTCAACGTTCTCCCCAATGAGAGTTCTTTAGGTGGTTTGGACGACATATGGTCCAAACTTTGCTCCGTTTCAGTATTTGAGAGCTCGGAACCCAAAGTTCATCCCAATGAGAGTTTTTTCATATGGTTTGCACGAACTTCGTCCAAACTTTGCTCCCTTAGAGTTTTTGGAGAGTTAGGAACACAAAGTTCGGCCCAATGAGAGTTATTTAGGTGGTTTGGACGACTCATGGTCCAAACTTTTCTCCGTTTCAGTTTTTGAGGGCTCAGAACCCAAAGTTCCTCCCAATGAGAGTTTTTCATATGGTTTGGACGAACTTGGTCCAAACTTTGCTCCGTTTGAGTTTTTGGAGAGTTAGGAACTCAAAGTTCGGCCCAATGAGAGTTATTTAGGTGGTTTGGACCACATATGGTCCAAACTTTTATCCATTTCAGTTTTTCAGAGCTCGGAACCAGAAGTTCGTCCCAATGAGAGTTTTTCATCTCGTTTTGACGAACTCGGTCCATACTTTGCCCCCTTTGAGTTTTTGAGAGTTAGGAAATCAAAGTTCGGCCCAATGAGAGTTCTTTAGGTGGTTTGGACGACACGGGGTCCAAACTTTGCTCCGTTTCATGATTTGAGAGCTCCGAACCCAAAGTTCGTCCCAATGAGAGTTTTTCATATGGTTTCGACGAACTTGGTCCAATCTTTGCTCCGTTTGAGTTTTTGGAGAGTTAGGAACTCAAAGTTCGGCCCAATGAGAGTTCTTTAGGTGGTTTGGACGACACATGGTCAAAAATTTTCTCCGTTTCAGTTTTTGAGAGATCGGAACCCAAATGTCGTCCCAAAGAGAGTTTTTCATATGGTTTGGACGAACTGTGTCCAAACTTTGCTACGTTTGAGTTTTTCGAGCTTTAGGAACTCGAAGTTCTGCCCAATGAGAGTTATTTAGGTGGTTTGGACGAAACATGGTCCAAACCTTGCTCCGTTTCAGTTTTTGAGAGCTCGGAACCCAAAGTTCGTCGCAATGAGAGTTTTTCATATGGGTTGGACGAACTTGGTGAAAACTCTTCTCCGTTTTAGTTTTTGGAGAGTTAGGAACTAAAAGTTCAGCCCAATGAGAGTTCTTTTGGTGGTTTGGACGACACATGGTCCAAACTTTGCTCCGTTTCAGTATTTGTGAGCTCGGAACCCAAAGTTCGTCCCAATGAGAGTTTTTCATTTGGTTTGGACGAACTTGGTCCAAACTTTGCTCCCTTTGAGTTTTTGGAGAGTTAGGAACTCAAAGTTCGGCCCAATGAGAGTTCTTTAGGTTGTTTGGACGACACATGGTCAAAAGTTTGCTCCGTTTCTGTTTTTGAGAGATTGGAACCCAAATGTCGTCCCATAGGGAGTTTTTCATATGGTTTGGACAAACTTGGTCCAAACTTTGCTACGTTTGAGTTTTTCGAGCTTTAGGAACTCAAAGTTCGGCCCAATGAGAGTTATTTAGGTGGTTTGGACAAACATGGTCCAAACTTTGCTCCGTTTCAGTTTTTGAAAGCTCGGAACCTAAAGTTCGTCCCAATGAGAGTTTTTCATATGGGTTGGACGAACATGGTGAAAACTCTTTTCCGTTTTAGTTTTTGGAGAGTTAGGAACTCAAAGTTCGGCCCAATGAAAGTTCTTTAGGTGGTTTGGACGACACATGGTCCCAACTTTGCTCCATTTCAGTTTTTGAGAGCTCGGAAGCAAAAGCTTGTCCCAATGAGAGTTTTTCATATGGTTTGGACGAACATGGTCCAAACTTTGCTCCTTTTGAGTTTTTGAGAGTTAGGAACTCAACGTTCGGCCCAATGAGAGTTCTTTAGGTGGTTTGGACCACACATGGTCAAAACTTTGCTCCGTTTCAGTTTTTGAGAGCTCGGAACCCAAAGTTCCTCCCAATAAGAGTTTTTCATATGGTTTGGACGAACTTGGTCCAAATTTTGCTCCGTTTAAGTTTTTGGAGAGTTAGGAACTCAAAGTTCGGCCCAATGAGAGTTCTTTTGTTGCTTTGGACGACACATGGTCCAAACTTTGCCCCGTTTAAGTTTTTGAGGGCTCGGAACCCAAAGTTCCTCCCAATGAGAGTTTTTCATATAGTTTGGACGAACTTGGTCCAAACTTTGCTCCGTTTGAGTTTTTGGAGAGTTAGGAACTCAAAGTTCGGCCCAATGAGAGTTATTTAGGTGGTTTGGAGCACATATGGTCGAAACTTTTCTCTGTTTCAGTTTTTGAGAGCTCGGAACCAGAAGTTCGTCCCAATGAAAGTTTTTCATATGGTTTGGACGAACTTGGTCCAAACTTTGCCCCCTTTGAGTTTTTGAGAGTTAGGAAATCAAAGTTCGGCCCAATGAGAGTTCTTTAGGTGGTTTGGACGACACAGGGTCCAAACTTTGCTCCGTTTCATGATTTGAGAGCTCCGAACCCAAAGTTCGTCCCAATGAGAGTTTTTCATATGGTTTGGACGAACATGGTCCAATCTTTGCTCCGTTTGAGTTTTTGGAGAGTTAGGAACTCAAAGTTCAGCCCAATGAGAGTCATTTAGGTGGTTTGGACGACACATGGTCCAAACTTTTCTCCGTTTCAGTTTTTGTAGGGCTCGGAACCCAAAGTTCGTCCCAATGAGAGTTTTTCATATTGTTTGGACGAACTTGGTCCAAACCTTTCTCCGTTTGAGTTTTTTGAGAGGTAGGAAATAAAAGTTCGGCCCAATGAGAGTTCTTTAGGTGGTTTGGATGACACATGGTCAAAACTTTGCTCCGTTTCTGTATTTGAGAGCCCGGAACCCAAAGTTCGTCCTAAAGAGAGTTTTTCATATGGTTTGGACGAACATGTCCAAACTATGCTACGTTTGAGTTTTTCGAGCTTTAGGAACTCAAAGTTCGGCCCAATGAGAGTTCTTTAGGTTGTTTGGACGACACATGCTCCAAACTTTGCTCCGTTTCAGTTTTTGAGAGCTCGGAACCCAAGGTTTGTCCCAATGAGAGTTTTTCATATGGTTTGGACGAACTTGGTCTAAACTTTGCTTCCTTTGAGTTTTTGAGAGTTAGGAACTCAACGTTCGCCCCAATGAGAGTTCTTTAGGTGGTTTGGACGAGACATGGTCCAAACTTTTCTCCGTTTCAGTTTTTGAGAGCTCGGAACCAGAAGTTCGTCCCAATGAGAGTTTTTCATATGGTTTGGACGAACTTGGTCCAAACTTTGCTCCCTTTGAGTTTTTGAGAGTTCGGAAATCAAAGTTCGGCCCAATGAGAGTTCTTTAGGTGGTTTGGACGACACAGGGTCCAAACTTTGCTCCGTTTCAGTATTTGAGAGCTCGGAACCCAAAGTTCGTCCCAATGAGAGTTTTTCATTTGGTTTGGACGAACTTGGTCCAATCTTTGCTCCGTTTGAGTTTTTGGAGAGTTAGGTACTCAAAGTTCGGCCCAATGAGAGTTCTTTAGGTGGTTTGGACGACACATGGTGAAAACTTTTCTCCGTTTCAATTTTTGAGAGACCGGAACCCAAATATCGTCCCAAAGAGAGTTTTTCATATGGTTTGGACGAACTTGGTCAAAACTTTGCTCCCTTTGAGTTTTTGAGAGTTAGGAACTCAACGTTCTCCCCAATGAGAGTTCTTTAGGTGGTTTGGACGACATATGGTCCAAACTTTGCTCCGTTTCAGTATTTGAGAGCTCGGAACCCAAAGTTCATCCCAATGAGAGTTTTTTCATATGGTTTGGACGAACTTCGTCCAAACTTTGCTCCCTTAGAGTTTTTGGAGAGTTAGGAACACAAAGTTCGGCCCAATGAGAGTTATTTAGGTGGTTTGGACGACTCATGGTCCAAACTTTTCTCCGTTTCAGTTTTTGAGGGCTCAGAACCCAAAGTTCCTCCCAATGAGAGTTTTTCATATGGTTTGGACGAACTTGGTCCAAACTTTGCTCCGTTTGAGTTTTTGGAGAGTTAGGAACTCAAAGTTCGGCCCAATGAGAGTTATTTAGGTGGTTTGGACCACATATGGTCCAAACTTTTATCCATTTCAGTTTTTCAGAGCTCGGAACCAGAAGTTCGTCCCAATGAGAGTTTTTCATCTCGTTTTGACGAACTTGGTCCATACTTTGCCCCCTTTGAGTTTTTGAGAGTTAGGAAATCAAAGTTCGGCCCAATGAGAGTTCTTTAGGTGGTTTGGACGACACAGGGTCCAAACTTTGCTCCGTTTCATGATTTGAGAGCTCCGAACCCAAAGTTCGTCCCAATGAGAGTTTTTCATATGGTTTCGACGAACTTGGTCCAATCTTTGCTCCGTTTGAGTTTTTGGAGAGTTAGGAACTCAAAGTTCGGCCCAATGAGAGTTCTTTAGGTGGTTTGGACGACACATGGTCAAAAATTTTCTCCGTTTCAGTTTTTGAGAGATCGGAACCCAAATGTCGTCCCAAAGAGAGTTTTTCATATGGTTTGGACGAACTGTGTCCAAACTTTGCTACGTTTGAGTTTTTCGAGCTTTAGGAACTCGAAGTTCTGCCCAATGAGAGTTATTTAGGTGGTTTGGACGAAACATGGTCCAAACCTTGCTCCGTTTCATTTTTTGAGAGCTCGGAACCCAAAGTTCGTCGCAATGAGAGTTTTTCATATGGGTTGGACGAACTTGGTGAAAACTCTTCTCCGTTTTAGTTTTTGGAGAGTTAGGAACTAAAAGTTCAGCCCAATGAGAGTTCTTTTGGTGGTTTGGACGACACATGGTCCAAACTTTGCTCCGTTTCAGTATTTGTGAGCTCGGAAGCCAAAGTTCGTCCCAATGAGAGTTTTTCATTTGGTTTGGACGAACTTGGTCCAAACTTTGCTCCCTTTGAGTTTTTGGAGAGTTAGGAACTCAAAGTTCGGCCCAATGAGAGTTCTTTAGGTTGTTTGGACGACACATGGTCAAAAGTTTGCTCCGTTTCTGTTTTTGAGAGATTGGAACCCAAATGTCGTCCCATAGGGAGTTTTTCATATGGTTTGGACAAACTTGGTCCAAACTTTGCTACGTTTGAGTTTTTCGAGCTTTAGGAACTCAAAGTTCGGCCCAATGAGAGTTATTTAGGTGGTTTGGACAAACATGGTCCAAACTTTGCTCCGTTTCAGTTTTTGAAAGCTCGGAACCTAAAGTTCGTCCCAATGAGAGTTTTTCATATGGGTTGGACGAACATGGTGAAAACTCTTTTCCGTTTTAGTTTTTGGAGAGTTAGGAACTCAAAGTTCGGCCCAATGAAAGTTCTTTAGGTGGTTTGGACGACACATGGTCCCAACTTTGCTCCATTTCAGTTTTTGAGAGCTCGGAAGCAAAAGCTTGTCCCAATGAGAGTTTTTCATATGGTTTGGACGAACATGGTCCAAACTTTGCTCCTTTTGAGTTTTTGAGAGTTAGGAACTCAACGTTCGGCCCAATGAGAGTTCTTTAGGTGGTTTGGACCACACATGGTCAAAACTTTGCTCCGTTTCAGTTTTTGAGAGCTCGGAACCCAAAGTTCCTCCCAATAAGAGTTTTTCATAGGGTTTGGACGAACTTGGTCCAAACTTTGCTCCCTTTGAGTTTTTGAGAGTTAGGAACTCAATGTTCGGCCCAATGAGAGTTCTTTAGGTGGTTTGGACGACACATTGTCCAAGCTTTGGTCCGTTTCTTTATTTGAGAGCTCGGAACCCAAAGTTCGTCCGTATGAGAATTTTTCATATGGTTTGGACGAACTTGGTCCAAACTTTTCTCCCTTTGAGTTTTTGGAGAGTTAGGAACTCAAAATTCGTCCCAATAAGAGTTGTTCATATGGTTTCGACGAACTTGGTCCAAACTTTGCTCCGTTTGAGTTTTTGGAGAGTTAGGAACTCAAAGTTCGGCCCAATGAGAGTTCTTTAGGTGGTTTGGACGACACATGGTCAAAACTTTGCTCCGTTTCAGTTTTTGAGAGATCGGAACCCAAATGTCGTCCCAAACAGAGTTTTTCATATGGTCTGGACGAACTTAGTCCAAACTTTTCTACGTTTGAGTTTTTCGAGCTTTAGGAACTAAAAGTTCGGCCCAATGAGAGTTATTTAGGTTGTTTGGACGAAACATGGTCCAAACTTTGCTCCGTTTCAGTTTTTGAGAGCTCGGAACCCAAAGTTCGTCCCAATGAGAGTTTTTCATATGGGTTGGACAAACTTGGTGAAAACTCTTCTCCGTTTTAGTTTTTCGAGAGTTAGGAACTCAAAGTTCGGCCCAATGAGAGTTCCTTAGGTGGTTTGGACGACACATGGTCCCAACTTTGCTCCGTTTCAGTTTTTGAGAGCTCGGAAGCCAAAGTTCGTCCCAATGAGAGTTTTTCATATGGTGATAAGCGCCCGATATGCTTAAGTTTACAAAGCTAGAGGTCCTTCTAGGATCCTTGTAAACGGACACAAATAAGACAAACTTACCGAATGATTCCAACCAAGAGTTTAGTTAGAAGATGAATCACTCTTAGATCAAACTTAGAATCTATGATGGTCACTCAAAGATCCTAAGACGACTCACTCCAGAATTAGATTGATCAAAACTAATCCAATGAATCGGTTGAACATCAAACCTAAAACAAGATTTGAAAGAAAAGATAACACCAAACGGGTTGAATAAGCAAAAGCTTTTTAATATGCATAATCTGAGTTTTCAAGGGTATTACAAGCCATTTTAAAGGCCAAATGGTCGTGGATAGACCAAGGAACTCAAAAGTCATTCACTTACACTTAATTGCAAATTGTAGAAAATAAGACCTAGGAACTTAAAACTTGATTGCACATTAAACGAGCAGCCATATCTTGAAACTAAAAAGATAGAATTGCTTTAAATTGTCTTAAACCGCTCCTCATAATGGCAATGTTTGACAACCTTTGACATCACGAAATCCCAAGAGATGCAAGTTGGACAGCCACCTCTTCACAAATTCTGCACACTTTTTCCGTCCCCCGTGCCATCTTCCAAACTACACAACTTTTCCCGTGCCATCTTCCAAACTACACAACTTTTCCCGTGCGATCTTGACTCCATTCTCTTCTTGACTTTCTGAACTAACATTATACAAAAGTTTGGATTCAAAATTCTTTGCCTCTTGCTGTGCATTTGCTAGCTTTTGAACATGCAATGTGAAAGCCTCTTGTATCTCCTTTGCCTTGCTCCTTGTGATTGGTCCTTCAGGTACATGCAATGGATTATTGATTGAATCCATATCATCCCCCCTTTCTTTAAAAGGATTTGTCCTCAAATCAAGGTCTTCATTGCCTACATCAAAAGGAGTCAAGTCAGCCACATTAAAAGTAGAACTTACATTGTACTCACCTCGTAGATCTAATTTGTATGCATTGTTATTGATCCGTTCAAGCACTTGAAAAGGACCATCTCCCCTTGGTTGAAGTTTAGACTTTCTTTGATCTGGAAACCTTTCCTTTCTTAGATGAACCCAAACCCAATCACCCGGTTTGAAAATCAATTCCTTTCTTCCTTGATTCTTGCGAGTGACTAGCTTTTGATTCTTCTTTTCAATCCTTTCTTTGATTTCTTTGTGCAAAGTTTTGATGTATTCGGCCCTAGAAGAAGCTGCATCACTAGTAAACATATTAGGCTGCAAAGGTGATAAATCTAGAGGAGTCAAAGGATTAAAGCCGTACACAACCTCAAAAGGTGAACAATGAGTTGTGCTATGAATCGCCCTATTGTATGCAAACTCCACAAAAGGTAGAGTCTCTTCCCAAGACTTAAGATTTTTAGAAATTAGTGACCTAAGCAAGGCCCCCAATGTTCTATTAACCACCTCAGTTTGCCCATCCGTTTGTGGGTGACAAGTTGTAGAAAATAGAAGCTTAGTTCCCAATTTTCCCCACAAAACTTTCCAAAAATGACTTAAAAATTTAACATCCCTATCACTAACAATAGTTTTGGGAATGCCATGCAATCTAACCACTTCCCGAAAGAAAAGATTAGCTATGTTGGTAGCATCATCAGTTTTGTTACATGGAATGAAATGCGCCATCTTACTAAACCTATCAACCACCACAAAAATACTATCATGATTTCTTCTAGTCTTTGGTAATCCTAGAACAAAATCCATGCTAATGTCTACCCATGGTTCACTAGGAACATCTAAAGGAGTGTAAAGGCCATGTGGTTGTGTCTTAGACTTAGCCTCCTTACACTTGAAACATTGCTTGCAAACTTTGTTCACATCTTTCCTCATTTTAAGCCAATAAAAATGTTCACACAACATGCTATATGTTTTAAATTCTCCAAAATGTCCCATAAGTCCTCCCCCATGAGCTTCCTTCACAAGTAACTCTCTAATGGAACACTTAGGAATACAAAGCTTACCTTTCCTAAAAAGCATCCCATCAAACACAATATAATCTTGAACATTTTTCCCTTCTAAACATTGTGCATACACATCATAAAATTCAGATTTCTCAACTTTATACAACTCAATCATATGTTTAAAACCAAGAACTTTTGCACTAAGGGATGAGAATAAAGCATACCTTCTTGATAATGCATCAGCCACCACATTGTCCTTACCTTTTTTGTAATGGATGACATAAGGAAATGTCTCAATGAATTCCACCCATTTCGCATGCCTCTTGTTAAGCTTCGTTTGGCCTTTGAGATGCTTCAAGCTTTCATGATCCGTGTGGATAACAAACTCTTTTGGCCATAAGTAATGTTGCCAAACTTTCAAAGCCCTCACAAGTGCATGTAGCTCCTTGTCATAAGTCGGGTAGTTGAGTTGAGCTCCATTTAGCGTTTCACTAAAGAACATGATTGGTCGCTTTTCTTGCATCAAAACAGCCCCTATACCTATCCCACTTGCATCACATTCAATCTCAAAAGATTTATCAAAGTTAGGTAAAGCAAGACAAGGTGCATTGGTCAATTTTTCTTTTAACTCATTGAATGCATTCTCTTGCTTTTCTTTCCATTCAAATTTCACATGCTTTTTCACAAGTTCAGTTAATGGTGAGGTTATGCTACTAAAATCTTTAATAAATCTCCTATAGAAACTAGCCAAACCATGAAAGGATCTTACCTCGGATGCATTGGTAGGAGTTGGCCATTCTCGGATAGCCTTTACCTTTTCTTCATCAACTTTAACTCCATCTTTTCCAACAATGAACCCTAGGAAATTTACTTGTTCTAGACAAAAACTACACTTTTTGAAGTTGGCATAAAGCTTCTCTTCTCTAAGTTTAAGTAAAATTGTCTTAACATGCAAAATATGATCATTCAAGCCCTTTGAGTAAACAAGGATATCATCAAAATATACAACCACAAATTTTCCAATGTATTCCCTCAAAACATGATTCATGAGCCTCATAAAAGTACTTGGTGCATTAGTAAGGCCAAATGGCATAACAAGCCACTCATAAAGCCCAAACTTTGTTTTGAAAGCCGTTTTCCATTCATCTCCTACATGCATACGAATTTGATGATAACCACTTTTAAGATCTATTTTTGAAAACAGATTAGCACCATGTAATTCATCTAACATGTCATCTAATCGAGGAATAGGATGTCGATACTTTACCGTTATTTTGTTGATAGCTCGACAATCAACACACATCCTCCATGTACCATCTTTCTTGGGTACTAAAATCACCGGAACCGAGCAAGGACTCATGCTTTCTCGAACATAACCTTTATCCATGAGTTCTTCCACTTGCCTTTGAATTTCCTTGGCCTCGGTTGGGTTGGTCCTATAGGCCGCCATATTTGGAAGAGTTACCCCGGGTATGAAGTCAATTTTGTGCTCAATCCCTCTTAAAGGAGGTAGACCCGTAGGTGCATCTTCATGCGGAAACATGTCATTAAATTCCTGCAAAAGAGATTTAAAAGCACTAGGCAAACCATCATTAGAGTTAGGTTCAGTTACTAAGCACTTTCCTTTGCACATGAGTACAAAGTTTGGTGCTTCGTGTGAAAACATATTTCTTACTTCCCCCTTTCTCATAACCAAACTCACATTCTTTCTTTTTTCCTCAAAATCACTCTTTTTTCTCTCTTGATTTTCACTCACCTTTTGCCCCTCACTTTCCTCTCTTTTTTCGCTCTTCTCTTTTAACTTACTTTCTTCTCTCCTCTCTTGATCCTCAAATTCTTTTCTTTTCTTTTCTAATTTCACTTGATCACATTGTACTTCATATGGAGACAATGGCAGCAAAGTAAACTTCTTCCCATTCAAAGTAAATGTGTACTTGTTCAACAATCCATCATATGTGACTTCTCTATCATATTGCCAAGGTCGACCCAATAACATATCACCTGCATGCATAGGTACTACATCGCAAAGAACTTCATCCTTATATCTTCCTAAAGTAAAAGAAATAAGAACTTGGGAGTTTACCTTCAATTCTCCTTTGTTTGTCAACCATTGAAGTTTATATGGTTTTGGATGTGGACGAGTAGTGAGTTGGAGTCTTTTTACAAGAAAACTACTTACCACATTTGTGCAACTTCCACTATCAATCACCAAGCTACATGGGGTTCCTTCAATCAAGCATCTTGTGTGAAATAAGTTCTCCCTTTGATCTTCAACTTTTTCCTCCTTGATCTGCACATTAAGTACTCTTCTTGCAACTAAAGATATGGAGTTACCTTCTTCGATGCACTCCTCATCATATGCTTCGAATTCTTCCTCTAGTGGCTCATCTTGTTCATCACATTCATCCTCTGAATCTAATATTCCATTTCTTATCACCATGACCTTTTTATTGACACATTCCTTGCTCATGTGTCCAAACCCCTTGCACTTCCAGCATTGAATAGAACTAGACTTCTCCTTCACTTCCTTTGAAGCTTCATTTTTTTTAGTATTGGAGCTCCCGGCCTCCACTCTTTTGGCAGCCACAAACTTTCCTTTTGCTTCACTCCTATTCACAAGTCCATCCTTGTTCCAAACATTAGAATTTGAAAAGGTATTAGTTTTTGAATTATACCTCTTGGAATGCTCCTTTTCTTCTCTCAATTGTTCTTCAATTTTGATTGCATAATGATACATATCTTCCAAGTAAAGTTGTGGATACCTATCAACGGGATGAGCAATTTCTCGATTTAAACCTCCAAGGAATCTAGACATAGTGTCTTCTTCTTCTTCTCGAATGTTTGCTCTTTCCATCAAAGTTTCCATCTCTTGATAATATTCAGCCACACTTTTTGTTCCCTGCCTCAAAGCTTGCAATTTAGTTTTCAAATCTCTTTCATAATGTTTTGAAACATACCTCTTTCTCATGGCTTCTTTAAGTTCTTCCCAAGTTAAAATGGGATCCTCCTCTTTCCTCCTCCTCTCGGATTTGAGATGTTGATACCAATTTCCAGCATGGTTAGTGAATTCGGCAATGGCAAGTCGCATCTTCTTATTTTCACTAAATGTGTTGCAATCAAACACATGTTCTATCTTCCTTTCCCATTCCAAGTATGCCTCCACATCCGCCGTTCCACTAAATGGTGGAATTTTGAGCTTGACTCCGTTATCCCTATCTTCATGGATTCTTTCTCCTCTTCTAGGTTGCATAAAATTATTTCTTCCTCTTCCTCTCATGTTTCCTCTTCCTCCAACTTGTCTTCCTTGTTCAACTAAATCAATCACTTCTTCATCTTCTTGTAAGACTTGTTCTTCTCTTTGTTGTTGCGCCCTCCTTTCTAACCTTTCTTCCCTCATCATTTCCATCATGCCTTGAATGGCTTGAAGAATAGCCATATTAGTATCTTGTACTTGTGGTACTCCATCGCCCTGTGACATTTTAAAGTTAGAAATAAAAGGACCTCACCACACTTCTCACCAATTTCACTCAAGGACACTCGTGTTTATCACTCAAGGGTAGGCTTTTGGTACTAGGTCAAAGATGTAAGGGTTGGCTTAATTTTTTTTTTTTTTTGGTGCAATCTCACTAAAGTTTGATGAAAACCAATTCAAAATGATCAACTCTTACAAACTAAGACTAGAGTAACTCAAACATAGGATCAACAACTTAAAAACGAATCTGATTTTTTTTTTTTCCTTTTTTTTTTTTGTTGCTGATTTCTTTTTCTCTCTCTTTTTTTTTCTTTTTTTTTTTTTGCTACTTTTCTTTCTTTCTTTTTTTTTTTTTTTTTTTTTTTTATGATCCAATAGCAAATTTCAAGACAAGTTGTAGTATGTCTTGTATTACAAGATGTAAACAATTACTTTGGAGAAAGAAAAACGAATTGAAATGAAAATAAATTGAAATAAAGTAAAGATAAAACCTCTAGAGTCGGCCAAGAACGATGACCAAATGCTCTGATACCAAATGATAAGCGCCCACTTGCTTGTTAGATGCAAAGCTAGAGGTCCTTTTAGGATCCTTGCAAACACTCACAAAGAAAGCTAACTTAGATCACACTTAGATTCTATGATGGTCACTCATAAATCCTAAGACAACTCACTCCAGAATTAGCTTGATCAAGACTAATCCAATGAATTGATTTTAACATCAAATCTAAAACAAGATTTGAAAGAAAAAGACAACACCAAAGGGGTTGAATAAGCACAAGCTTTTTAATATTGATAATCTGAGTTTTCAAGAGTATTACAAGCCATTTAAAGGCCAAATGGTCGTGGATAGACCAAGGAACTCAAAAGTCTTTCAACTACACTTAATTGCAAATTGTAGAAAATAAGTCCTAGGAACTTAAAACTTGATTGCACATCAAACGAGCAGCCATATCTCAAAACTAAAAAGATAGAATTGCTTTAAATTGTCTTAAATATGTGCTGTGGAATCCGCTCCTCATAATGGCAACGTTTGACAAGGTTTGACATCACGTTTTCCCATGCAGTGCACACTTGACAGCATTTTCTTCACAAAATCTGCACAATTTTTTTGATCACCGTGTCATCTTCTAAACTATTGGACTTTTCCCGTGCCATCTTCATGCCATTCTCTTCTTGACTCATTGAACTAACATTATATAAAAATTTGGCCTCAAAATTATCCGTCGGGTCTTGTGAATTTGCTAGTGTTTGAAGATGTAGTGTGAATGCCTCTTGAATCTTCTTTGCCTTGCTTCTTGTAATTTGTCCTTCAGGTACATGCAATGGATTATTGATTGATTCCATATCATCATGCTTGGCCTCGAGTCACCCTGGGAGTGACCCCCTACGGATGGTGTTTGCATGGATCAATATGAAGGTGAATGAGGGAGTATTTTATAGTAAGTGGGAGCAGGAATGTGTCAACGTATCCTACGGTCTCCTCCATTAGGTTGCACCGTGAGATCCCAATGATCTGCCTGCGAGTCGCCCTGGGAGCGATCACCCTACGGAGGGCTTGATCATGGGAGTCCGAACAACGCAAACTCCAGAAATGGATAGGGTTTCTTAGGTCCATTTCCAACTTTGACTTTCCCTACGGTAGCATTGTTGGGGCCGACCTCTGAAATCTGAAAAATGGAGGGTCACACTTACGGGAAATTGTTAAGGTGTTAATAATTTCCTGACCGAAAAAAACGGTAGCTAAGAACTATTGAAATATGAGTTATTCCGGAAATAGGGATTGGCTGAGACTGTCTCAATTCAGAGGAGGAGTAGCTGACTACCCTACGGTAGCTGTTGTTCTAAACCTCTGAAGTATCATTGCAAAATGAATGTTTATTCTATGGGTTGATCATTACTTTTGCTAAATTGATTGGATTAAAATAATATTTATATTTTGTGTAATGGGTTAATGTAACAATACTTATTAAGTTAGTTTGTTTGTTCTCAGCAATGAAACGTTCTTTATATGCCTCGAATAACGCCAACTACAAAACTGGTATTTCTAATACAACTAAGAAAATGAACCTAAACACTAAATGCGTGGAATTGGTCTTAACTGAGGACGGTCCTCAAGCCCATATGTCTAATTTATCCGAAATTGTTCATGATGAATATGACATAGGCTGCTTAGCACATCTCAATGAAAATAAATTTGATTTATTGATCATTGAAACGTGTATAGTGGAAAATGATGACACAGCCTGGATCCTAGATTCAGGTGCCACTCATCACGTATGCTCTTCCTTTGAGGGAATGAGCTCCTGGAAACAGTTGGATGCTGGGGAAATGACTCTCAGAGTTGGGACTGGGGAGCTCATTTCAGCTAAAGCAGTGGGAGATATTAAAGTGTTCTTCTCCAGGGAACGCTATATGTTATTAGATAACGTATATATAGTTCCCAGAATAAAAAGAAATTTGATTTATATTTCTTGTTTGCTAGAACAAGGGTATTCAGTGTCCTTTTCTGTGAATGAAGCTTTCATTACTAAAAGGGGTGCTGATATATGTTTTGCAAAAATGGAGAACAATTTGTATGTCTTAAGACCAATAGAGTCTAGGGCTATTTTGAACAATGAAATGTTTAAAACAGCTGAGACTCAACCAAAAAGGCAAAAAGTTTCTCAAAGTACCTATCTTTGGCACTTGAGACTTGGCCACATAAATCTCAATAGGATTGGGAGATTGGTTAAGAACGGACTTCTAAGCCAGTTAGAAGATGGTACTTTACCTCCATGTGAGTCATGTCTCGAAGGTAAGATGACCAAACGACCTTTTACTGGAAAAGGTTATCGTGCCAAGGAGCCCTTAGAACTCGTACATACGGATCTCTGTGGTCCAATGAATGTGAGAGCTCGAGGAGGGTATGAATATTTCATCTCTTTCATAGATGATTATTCAAGGTATGGTTATTTATACCTAATGAGTCATAAGTCTGAAGCCCTTGAAGAGTTCAAGGAGTACAGGACTGAAGTTGAGAACTTGTTAAGTAAGACCATTAAAACACTTCGATCTGATCGAGGTGGAGAGTATTTGGACTTAAAATTCCAAAACTATTGGATAGAACATGGAATATCGTCCCAACTCTCAGCACCAGGTACACCTCAACAGAATGGTGTATCTGAAAGGAGAAACAGAACCTTGTTAGACATGGTTCGATCTATTATGAGCTATGCTCAGTTGCCTAGTTCTTTTTGGGGTTATGCAGTAGAGACTGCAGTTTATATTTTGAATGTTGTTCCCTCAAAGAGTGTTTCTGAAACACCATTTGAGCTTTGGAAAGGGCGTAAAGTTAGTTTACGTCATTTCAGAATTTGGGGCTGCCCTGCACATGTGTTAGTAGCAAACCCAAAGAAATTGGATTCACGTTCAAAATTATGCCTATTCGTAGGCTACCCAAAAGAAACAAGAGGTGGATACTTCTTTGATCCAAAAGAAAATAAAGTGTTTGTATCGACAAATGCTACTTTCTTGGAAGAAGACCACGTTAAAGAACACATACCACGCAGTAAAATTGTGTTAAGTGAACTTTCTGGTAAAGCTACAAATAAATCAACAAGAGTTGTTGATGAGGCTGGACCTTCAACAAGAGTTGTTGATGAGCCCAGTTCAGAGGCTGGACCTTCAACAAGAGTTATTGATGAGGCCAGTACATCTAGTCAAGCCCATCCTTCTCAAGAGTTGAGAATGCCTCGACGTAGTGGGAGGGTTGTTATTCAACCTGAACGCTATCTGGGTTTAGCAGAAACTCCAACTGTCATACCTGATGATGGGGTTGAGGATCCATTGACCTTTAGACAGGCAATGAATGATGTGGACCATGACCAGTGGGTCAAAGTTATGGACCTAGAGATGGAGTCTATGTACTTCAATCAAGTCTGGGATCTTGTAGACCTACCTGAAGGGGTTAAACCCATAGGGTGCAAATGGATCTACAAGAGAAAACGAGACGCAGCTGGGAAAGTACAGACTTTCAAAGCTCGACTTGTGGCAAAGGGTTATACCCAAAAGGAAGGGGTGGACTATGAGGAAACCTTCTCCCCAGTTGCCATGTTAAAGTCGATAAGAATTCTCTTGTCCATTGCCACCTTTTATGATTATGAGATTTGGCAAATGGACGTCAAGACTGCCTTTCTGAATGACAATCTTGATGAGAACATCTTTATGTCTCAACCAGAGGGGTTCGTTGCTCAAGGTCAAGAGCAAAAAGTTTGCAAGCTTAGACGATCCATTTATGGGTTGAAGCAAGCTTCCAGATCTTGGAATATAAAGTTTGACACTGCTGTCAAATCTTATGGCTTTGACCAAAACGTTGATGAGCCTTGTGTTTACAAAAGGATTATCAACAGTTCAGTAGCTTTTCTGGTGTTGTATGTAGATGATATTCTGGAAATGATGTAGAATATCTAGCTGACATTAAAAAATGGCTATCGACTGAGTTCCAAATGAAAGATTTGGGTGAAGCTCAATATGTTCTAGGGATTCAAATTATAAGGAATCGTAAGAACAGAACGTTAGCCCTGTCTCATGCATCATATATAGACAAGATGTTGTCTAGATATAAGATGCAAAATTCCAAGAGGGGTTTACTACCCTTTAGGCATGGAGTTCATTTGTCTAAGGAACAGTGTCCTAAGACACCTCAAGAAATTGAGGATATGAGACACATCCCTTATGCTTCAGCTGTGGGCAGTCTTATGTACGCCATGTTGTGTACTAGGCCTGACATTTGCTATGCAGTTGGGATAGTCAGCAGGTACCAGTCCAATCCAGGGTTAGACCACTGGACTGCAGTTAAAAACATCCTCAAGTATCTTCGGAGAACGAGGGGCTATCAGCTTGTGTATGGCTCTAAGGATTTGATCCTTACAGGATACACAGATTCTGACTTTCAGACTGATAAGGATTCTAGGAAATCCACATCAGGGTCAGTATTTACCCTCAACGGGGGAGCTGTAGTCTGGCGTAGCATCAAGCAAGGATGCATTGCAGACTCCACCATGGAGGCCGAATATGTCGCTGCTTGTGAAGCAGCTAAGGAGGCTGTATGGCTACGGAAGTTCTTGATGGATTTGGAAGTTGTTCCAAATATGAACTTGCCAATCACCCTTTACTGTGATAATAGTGGTGCAGTGGCAAATTCTAAAGAACCTCGCAATCATAAAAGAGGCAAGCACATAGAGTGCAAATATCATCTCATTAGAGAGATCGTGCAACGAGGGGACGTGATCGTCACGAAGGTAGCCTCTGAGCACAATATTGCTGATCCATTTACGAAGGCTCTCACGGCTAAAGTGTTCGAGGGTCATCTAGAGGGTCTAAGTCTGCGAGATATGTACATAGAATAATCTAGGGCAAGTGGGAGAAGTGTAATGGGTATTGTGAATGCCCTAGTTTATTGTATTTATCTGTATTTGTACTTTTCATGTATTATACAGTATTAATACAAACTACTATTCCTACTTCAATGATTATTCATTCAATTTTGATTGTTGATGTACATTGCCCACTAGAGTTTCATTTCAGGGGCAAGACCGAATGGGGGCTGGGAACATAACAGTACAAGATGGAATTCACTTCTTCCCCTATTGGGGTAAGTAGATGTGTGTTCCCTTAAGGGCTGATTCTAGGGCTTGAACAAAGGCGCGCCGTCCTCTCCTAGCCTGAGAGGAACTCCTGTTTAGTGGTTGGACCCTAAACAACTTGTTCATTAGAGGAATCAGTGGTACTTAAGGAACCAGAGGTAACCCAGGGGTAAAACGGTAATTTGACCCAGATGGTGTTACGAACACACGTGAAGTATTGACTTACTGCTTGGTCGATATCCGTGGACACAGAAATATTCTATAGTGAGAAGAGTGCAGCTGTGGGTTTTTAGTGGAGTGACCCACAGTTAACGAATGTTGACTAAACTTGGTCAATGAGTTTCGCCAATTAGTCTCGTATCATTGGAGCTTCTGATCTGTAGGTCCATTAGGTCCCACTGGTATCTCGTAAAGAGACTTGAGGCAATTAAGTATAAATTGTAAATTGAAAGTGTTCAATTTATTTGGGGAATCGTATAATGTATATTGATGCATTATAATATAAAGTTTATGAAACTTTATAATATAATTTTTGAATTAATTTTAAAAAAAAAATTAATTCTTGAGAGAAAGTATTTGAAAGAGTTCAAATAAATCTAATATGAATTGGATTCATATTGATTTTAATTTTAATAAAATCCCTAAGATTAAATATATGATATTTAATTGGGTAAATTAATTAATTATGGAATTAATTAATTATTTATTAAAATTAGAGACCTTTTCCTATTAGGAAAGAAAATATTTGAAAGAGTTCAAATAAATTTAATATGAATTGGATTCATATTAATTTTAATTTTAATAAAATCCCTAAGATTAAATATATGATATTTAATTGGGAAATTAATTAATTATGGAATTAATTAATTATTTATTAAAATTAGAGACTTTTTCCTATTAGGAAAAGGTCTCCCTTTTCCTATTAGGAAAAAGGTCTTGGCCTTTACTATATATAAGACCCCTGGGGTGGGGTGAAAGGTATCCCATTCATTCTCCTACTCTCAGAGAATTCTCCCAAAGGCTCCCACAAGTCTCCAGCCTCTAGAAGTCTCAGAGTCATACTGGTGTAGCCATAGTGGTGGTGTTCGCACTAGTTCGTGATTAATTCACAAGCAGTTGGAGAATTTAATCTGAGTCGTCAACGAGAGTAAGTAATTTGTTACTTTATAAATTAGATTTAGATCTAATATTTTTGTATGCTTAGCCTTAATATATATTTAGAATAGTTCTAATATTATTGCCAATGTATTGGTATTTTAGATTAAACAAAATTAATTACGAATCGGTCCCAATCACGCTTCCGCTTTACGGAATTACGGAATTCCAATCTTTCATGGACGACACATGGTCCAAACTTTACTTCCTTTAAGTTTTTGGGAGCTCGGAACCCAAAGTTCGTCCCAATGAGAGTTTTTAATCTAGTTTGGACGAAGTTGGTCCAAACTTTTCTCCGTTTGAGTTTTGAGAGAGTTTGGAACTCAAAGTTCGTCCGAATGAGAGTTCTTTAGGGGGTTTCGATGACACATGGTCCAAAGTTTACTCCATTTAAGTTTTTTAGAGCTCGAAACCGAAAGTTCGTCCCAATGAGAGCTTTTCACCTAGTTTGGACGAAGTTGGTCCAAACTTTGCTCCGTTTGAGTTTCGAGAGAGTTTGGAACTCAAAGTTCGTCCGAATGAGAGTTCTTTAGGTGGTTTCGACGACACATGGTCCAAACTTTACTCCGTTTAAGTTTTTGAGAGCTCGGATCCCAAAGTTCGCCGCAATGAGAGTTTTTCATCTAGTTTGGACGAAGTTGGTCCAAACTTTGCTCCATTTGAGTTTCGAGAGAGTTTGGAACTCAAAGTTCGTTCGAATGATAGTTCTTTAGGTGGTTTGGACGACACATGGTCCAAACTTTACTCCGTTTAAGTTTTTTAGAGCTCGGAACCGAATAAGCGTCCCAATGAGAGTTTTTCACCTAGTTTGGACGAAGTTGGTCTGTTATGAAACTCCCAAGAAATGGATCTAACAACCTTGCTAAAAAACAAGACCTTTAGATCTCAAATCTGAAAACCCCAAAGAACAATATGGAACCAACCCAAGGAAAAGTTTTGAAACGGATTACCTTGACGATCAATATCAAGAGTAAAGAAAACTTGTTTCTAAACTCGTGATATTGATCGTCAAGGTAATCCGTTTCAAAACTTTTCCTTGGGTTGGTTCCATATTGTTCTTTGGGGTTTTCAGATTTGAGATCTAAAGGTCTTGTTTTTTAGCAAGGTTGTTAGATCCATTTCTTGGGAGTTTCATAACATTTGGTATCAGAGCTGCTTTGATTCATAACATTTGGTATCAGAGCTTTAGGCTCAAGATCGGATATATGTTTCCTTTGCATTTGTTTCTCTTTCTTTAGTTTTTTTTTTTTAATCTGTCCAGTTTCGTAGTCTTCCTAAACGCTCTGAAAACTCATATTTCCGTAGGTCTTTTCATCTTAATGTCTTCTATTATATTGTAGATCTTTGTTTAAGCTACAACTTTGCCTTCTTCATGGATTTCTAATTCAAATGTCTTGAGGGTGAAACGTCTGAAGTTTTGAAATCTGTTCTGGAAAAACTGCTATACCCGAGAATGTGTGTTCTTGTTTTGTTCTTGTCATTTTTGCCTCCAAAGCCTTATAGATCCGAATTGCATTGCTATAAATTCATCAATTGTGTTTTAATAAGGCTTTTCACTTGCTGATTATATGAGTTACACATTCAATTTAAGCAAGAGTTGGCTGTTATGCATTAAATATGGACAGTTACATTTCTGCTCATTGAATTTTACAGCCATTAGTTTCAGATTGTAACTCCTTTGTTTAAAGTCTAGCCAATGGTCTTAAATTCGGTCTTCCACTTTCCAAAGTGTTATAAATCAACCATACACTTGCATTCAATATTGACAGAATTCCATCCTCCATATTATCACATTCTGTCCATTTATTTCTCTCATTTCATAATTTAGTTTTGGAATCCTTCTAGGTTTAGCTTGTTTGATATATGCTTTCAATTACAAGAATTGCAAATTATCATTGGCTTTTCCACTTCCAATATTGAGAGATGAGAATGCGAGTTCATACCGAGTGATTTGTGAAAACGAGTGCAAACACAAGTGGCCTAAATTTTCATGAGTGTGAGCACATAAAAGAGTGTTGTGAGGTCCTTTGTGTTTTCTTTTCTTAACATATTTTTACAGCAATGTCTCACAACAAGATTCGAGGACGAATCCTCTTGAAGAAGGGGAGGATGATATGAACCAAGATGTCTTGTGTTATGCCAAAAACATATTCAAAATTACGTTGCATTAAATGAAGTCAAATGTCAATAAAGTTGAAGTCAACTAGCATTGAAGGAACTCAAGTTGTATTGAATGAACTCAACTACATGTCAAGTTCATTTAGTGCAAGTCAAGCATCAATGATGGAACCACACTTCAAGCTACTTCAAACTACATCAAGTAGAGCTTCATTTAAACTTTGGGAGGTTACAAGACATTGTTGGTTGATGGGTTTTCAATTCTCGGATTTAAGGGAGTTTCTATGTAATTTTCAGTTTTTAAGTTTTGTTATCAATGTTTTAGGTTACAATTTAGCTAGTGGATATTATAGTATTAATGAGGATGAGAGTTACAACTCTTCAAATGACCATAGGTTACTCTAGAGTTTAATTTTGAGGCTATAAAAAGCCATGTATGTTGTATTTGAAAAGAAGACTTGGAAATGTAGTAAAAAGAGCCTTTGAGCTTTTCCTTTAGCCTTAGAGCTAAGTTTCTTTCCAATTCTATGTAGTTTAGGTTGCATGTTTAGAATCATTCAAGCTTGACTTGATCAATCATGCTTGTGGAGTGATTCGAATCTCAAACAAGGTTTCTTGCCTTGAGATATTTGATCGACAAGGTAATCCGATTTTTACTTTCCTCGGGTTGATTTTCAAATCGATTTTGGGGTTTTCAGATTTGAGATCTAAAGGTCTTGTTTTTTAGCAAGGTTGTTAGATACATTTCATGGGAGTTTCTTAACATTTGGTATCAGAGCTGCTTTGATTCATAACATGGTCCAAACTTTGCTCCGTTTTAGTTTCGAGAGAGTTTGGAACTCAAACTTCGTCCGAATGAGAGTTCTTTAGGTGGTTTCGACGACACATGGTCCAAACTTTACTCCGTTTAAGTTTTTGACAGCTCGGAACCCAAAGTTCGTTCCAATGAGAGTTTTTCATCTAGTTTAGACGAAGTTCGTCCAAACTTTGCTCCGTTTGAGTTTTGAGAGAGTTTAGAAGTCAAAAATCGTCTGAATGAGAGTTCTTTAGGTGGTTTGGACGACACATGGTCCAATCTTTACTTCCTTTAGGTTTTTGAGAGCTCGGAACCCAAAGTTCGTCCCAATGAGAGTTTTTAATCTAGTTTGAACGAAGTTGGTCCAAACTTTTCTCCGTTTGAGTTTTGAGAGAGTTTGGAACTCAAAGTTCGTCCGAATGAGAGTTCTTTAGGGGGTTTGGATGACACATGGTCCAAAGTTTACTCGGTTTCAGTTTTTTAGAGCTCGAAACTGAAAGTTCGTCGCAGTGAGAGCTTTTCACCTAGTTTGGACGAAGTTGGTCCAAACTTTGCTCCGTTTGAGTTTCGAGAGAGTTTGGAACTCAAAGTTCGTCCGAATGAGAGTTCTTTAGGTGGTTTCGACGACACATGGTCCAAACTTTACTCCGTTTAAGTTTTTGAGAGCTCGGAACCCAAAGTTCCTCCCAATGAGAGTTTTTCACTTACTTTGGACGAAGTTGGTCCAAACTTTGCTCCGTTTGAGTTTTGAGAGAGTTTAGAACTCAAAGTTCGTCCGAATAAGAGTTCTTTAGGTCGTTTGGACGACACATGGTCCAAACTTTACTTCCTTTAAGTTTTTGAGAGCTCGGAACCCAAAGTTCGTCCCAATGAGAGTTTTTCATCTGGTTTGGACGAAGTTGGTCCAAACTTTGCTCCATTAGTGTTTCAAGAGAGTTTGGAACTCAAAGTTCGTCCGAATGAGAGTTCTTTAGGTGGTTTCGACGACACATGGTCCAAACTTTACTCCGTTTAAGTTTTTGAGAGCTCGGAACCCAGAGTTCGTCCCAATGAGAGATTTGCACCTAGTTTGGACGAAGTTGGTCCAAACTTTGCTCCATTTGTGTTTCGAGAGAGTTTGGAACTCAAACTTCGTCCGAATGAGAGTTCCTTAGGTGGTTTGGACGACACATGCTCCAAACTTTACTTCCTTTAAGTTTTTGAGAGCTCGGAACCCAAAGTTCGTCCCAATGAGAGTTTTTAATCTAGTTTGGACGAAGTTGGTCCAAACTTTGCTCCGTTTGAGTTTCGAGAGAGTTTGGAACTCAAAGTTCGTCCGAATGAGAGTTCTTTAGGTGGTTTCGACGACACATGGTCCAAACTTTACTCCGTTTAAGTTTTTGACAGCTCGGAACCCAAAGTTTGTCGCAATGAGAGTTTTTCATCTAGTTTGGAGGAAGTTGGTCCAAACTTTGCTCCATTTGAGTTTCAAGAGAGTTTGGAACTCAAAGTTCGTTCGAATGATAGTTCTTTAGGTGGTTTGGACGGTACATGGTCCAAACTTTACTCCGTTTAAGTTTTTGAGAGCTCGGAACCGAATTTTCGTCCCAATGAGAGTTTTTCACCTAGTTTGGACGAAGTTGGTCCAAACTTTGCTCCGTTTTAGTTTCGAGAGAGTTTGGAACTCAAACTTCGTCCGAATGAGAGTTCCTTAGGTGGTTTGTACGACACATGGTCCAAACTTTACTTCCTGTAAGATTTTGAGAGCTCGGAACCCAAAGTTCGTCACAATGAGAGTTTTTAATCTAGTTTGGACGAAGTTGGTCCAAACTTTGCTCCGTTTGAGTTTCGAGAGAGTTTGGAACTCAAAGTTCGTCCGAATGAGAGTTCTTTAGGTGGTTTCGACGACACATGGTCCAAACTTTACTCCGTTTAAGTTTTTGAGAGCTCGGAACCCAAAGTTCGTCGCAATGAGAGTTTTTCATCTAGTTTGGACGAAGTTGGTCCAAACTTTGCTCCATTTAAGTTTCGAGAGAGTTTGGAACTCAAAGTTCGTTCGAATGATAGTTGTTTAGGTGGTTTGGACGACACATGGTCCAAACTTTACTCCGTTTAAGTTTTTGAGAGCTTGGAACCGAATGTTCGTCCCAATGAGAGTTTTTCACCTAGTTTGGACGAAGTTGGTCAAATTTTTGCTCCGTTTTATTTTCGAGAGAGTTTGGAACTCAAACTTCGTCCGAATGAGAGTTCCTTAGGTTGTTTGGACTACACATGGTCCAAACTTTACTCCGTTTATGTTTTTGACAGCTCGGAACCGAATGTTCGTCCCAATGAGAGATTTTCACCTAGTTTGGACGAAGTTGGTCCAAACTTTGCTCCGTTTTATTTTCAAGAGAGTTTGGAACTCAAACTTCGTCCGAATGAGAGTTCCTTAGGTTGTTTGGACTACACATGGTCCAAACTTTACTTCCTTTAAGTTTTTGAGAGCTCAGAACCCAAAGATCGTCCCAATGAGAGTTTTTAATCTAGTTCGGACGAAGTTGGTCCAAACTTTTCTCCGTTTGAGTTTCGAGAGAGTTTGGAACTCAAAGTTCGTCCGAATGAGAGTTCTTTAGGTGGTTTGGACGACACATGCTCCAAAGTTTACTTCCTTTAAGTTTTTGAGAGCTCGGAACCCAAGATTCGTCCCAATGAGAGTTTCTAATCTAGTTTGGACGAAGTTGGTCAAAATTTTGCTCCGTTTGAGTTTCGAGAGAGTTTGGAACCCAAAGTTCGTTCGAATGAGAGTTCTTTAGGTGGTTTGGACGACACATGGTCCAAACTTTACTCCGTTTAAGTTTTTGAGAGCTCGAAACCGAAAGTTCGTCCCAATGAGAGTTTTTCACCTAGTTTGGACGAAGTTGGTCTAAACTTTGCTCCGTTTTAGTTTCGAGAGAGTTTGGAACTCAAAATTCGTCCGAATGAGAGTTCTTTAGGTGGTTTCGACGACACATGGTCCAAACTTTACTCCGTTTAAGTTTTTGAGAGCTCAGAACCCAAAGTTCGTCCCAATGAGAGTTTTTCATCTAGTTTGGACGAAGTTGGTCCAAACTTTGCTCCATTTGTGTTTCGAGAGAGTTTGGAACTCAAAGTTCGTCCGAATGAGAGTTCTTTAGGTGGATTGGACGACACATGGTCCAAACTTTACTTCCTTTAAGTTTTTGAGAGCTCGAAACTCAAAGTTCGTCCCAATGCGAGTTTTTCATCTAGTTTGGACGAAGTTGGTCCAAACTTTGCTCCGTTTTAGTTTCGAGGGAGTTTGGAACTCAATGTTCATCCGAATGAGAGTTCTTTAGGTGGTTTGGATGACACATGGTCCAAACTTTACTCCGTTTAAGTTTTTGAGAACTCGGAACCAAAAGTTCGTCCCGATGAGAGTTTTTCATCTAGTTTGGACAAAGTTGGTCCAAACTTTGCTCCGTTTGAGTTTCGAGAGAGTTTGGAACTCAAAGTTCGTCCGTATGAGAGTTTTGTAGGTGGTTTGGACGACACATTGTCCAAACTTTACTCCGTTTAAGTTTTTGAGAACTCGGAACGCAAAGTTCGTCCCAATGATAGTTTTTCATCTAGTTTGGACGAAGTTGGTCCAAACTTTGCTCCGTTTGAGTTTCGAGACAGTTTGGAACTCAAAGTTCGTCCGAATGAGAGTTCTTTAGGTGGTTTGGACGACACATGGTCAAAACTTTACTTCCTTTAAGTTTTTGAGAGCTCGGAACCCAAAGTTCGTCCCAATGAGAGTTTTTCATCTAGTTTGTACGAAGTTGGTCCAAACTTTGCTCCGCTTGAGTTTCGAGAGTTTGGAACTCAAAGTTCGTCCGAATGAGAGTTCTTTAGGTGGTTTGGACGACACATGGTCCAAACTTTACTTCCTTTAAGTTTTTGAGAACTCGGAACCCAAAGTTCGTCCCAATGAGAGTTTTTCATCTAGTTTGGACAAAGTTGGTCCAAACTTTGCTCCGTTTGAGTTTCGAGAGAGTTTGGAGCTCAAAGTTCGTCCGTATGAGAGTTTTGTAGGTGGTTTGGACGACACATTGTCCAAACTTTACTCCGTTTAAGTTTTTGAGAACTCGGAACGCAAAGTTCGTCCCAATGATAGTTTTTCATCTAGTTTGGACGAAGTTGGTCCAAACTTTGCTCCGTTTGAGTTTCGAGAGAGTTTGGAACTCAAATTTCGTCCGAATGAGAGTTCTTTAGGTGGTTTGGACGACACATCGTCCAAACTTTACTTCCTTTAAGTTTTTGAGAACTCGGAACCCAAAGTTCGTCCCAATGAGAGTTTTTCATCTAGTTTGGACGAAGTTGGTCCAAACTCTGCTCCATTTGAGTTTCGAGAGAGTTTGGAACTCAAAGTTCGTCCGAATGAGAGTTCTTTAGGTGGATTGGACGACACATGGTCCAAACTTTACTTCCTTTAAGTTTTTGAGAGCTCGAAACTCAAAGTTCGTCCCAATGCCAGTTTTTTATCTAGTTTGGACAAAGTTCGTCCAAACTTTGCTCCGTTTGAGTTTCGAGAGAGTTTGGAACTCAAAGTTCGTCCGAATGAGAGTACTTTAGGTGGTTTGGACGTCACATGGTCCAAACTTTACTATCTTTAAGTTTTTGAGAGCTCGGAACCCAAAGTTCGTCCCAATGAGAGTTTTTCATCTAGTTTGGACGAAGTTGGTCCAAACTTTGCTCTGTTTGAGTTTCGAGAGAGTTTGGAACTCAAAGTTCGTCCGTAAGAGAGTTCTTTAGGTGGTTTGGACGACACATAGTCCAAACTTTACTCCGTTTATGTTTTTGAGAGCTCGGAACCCAAAGTTCGTCCCAATGAGAATTTTTCATCTAGTTTGGACGAAGTTGGTCCAAACTTTGCTCCGTTTGAGTTTCGAGAGAGTTTGGAACTCAAAGTTCTTTAGGTTGTTTGGACGACACATGGTCCAGACTTTACTCCGTTTAAGTTTTTGAAAGCTCTAAACCCAAAGTTCGTCCCAATGAGAGTTTGGAACCCAAAGTTCGTCCCAATGAGAGTTCTTTAGGTTGTTTGGACGACACATGGTCCAAACTTTACTCCGTTTAAGTTTTTGAGAACTTGGAACACAAAGTTCATCCCAATGAGAGTTTTTCATCTAGTTTGGACGAACTTGGTCCAAACTTTACTCCGTTTGAGTTTCGAGAGAGTTTGGAACTCAAATGTCGTCCCAATGAGAGTTCTTTAGGTTGTTTGGATGACACATGGTCCAAACCTTACTCCGTTTAAGTTTTTGAGAGCTCGGAACCCAAAGTTCGTCCCAATGAGAGTTTTTCATCTAGTGTGGACGAAGTTGGTCGTAACTTAGCTCCGTTTGAGTTTCGAGAGAGTTTGGAACTCAAAGTTCGTCCCAATGAGAGTTCTTTAGGTTGTTTGGATGACACATGGTCCAAACTTTACTCCGTTTAAGTTTTTGAGAACTCGGAACCCAAAGTTCGTCCCAATGAGAGTTTTTCATCTAGTTTGGACGAAGTTGGTCCAAACTTTTCTCCGTTTGAGTTTCGAGATGGTTTGGAAATCAAAGTTCGTCCCAATGAGAGTTCTTAAGGTTGTTTGGACGACACATGGTCCAAACTTTACTCCGTTTAAGTTTTTGAGAACTCGGAACACAAAGTTCGTCCCAATGAGAGTTTTTCATCTAGTTTGGACGACGTTTGTCCAAACTTTGCTCCGTTTGAGTTTCGAGAGAGTTTGGAACTCAAAGTTCGACCCAATGAGAGTTCTTTAGGTGGTTTGGACGACACATGGTCCAAACTTTACTCCGTTTAAGTTTTTCAGAACTCGGAACCCAAAGTTCGTCCCAATGAGAGTTTTTCATCTAGTTTGGACGAAGTTGGTCCAAACTTTTCTCCGTTTGAGTTTCGAGAGAGTTTGGAACTCAAAGTTCGTCCCAATGAGAGTTCTTTAGGTGGTTTGGAGGACACATGGTCCAAACTTTACTCCGTTTAAATTTTTGAGAGCTCGGAACCAAAAGTTCGTCCCAATGAGAGTTTTTCATCTAGTTTGGACGAAGTTGGTCCAAACTTTGCTCCGTTTGAGTCTCGAGAGAGTTTGGAACTCAAACTTCGTCCCAATGACAGTTCGTTAGGTGGTTTGGACGACACATGGTCCAAACTTTACTCCGTTAAAGTTTTTGAGAGCACAGAACCCAAAGTTCGTCTGAATGAGAGTTTTTCATCTAGTTTAGAAGAAGTTAGTCCAAACTTTTCTCCGTTTGAGTTTCGAGAGAGTTTGGAACTCAAAGTTCGTCCCAATGAGAGTTCTTTAGGTGGTTTGGACGACACATGTTCCAAACTTTACTCCGTTTAAGTTTTTGAGAGCTCGGAACCCAAAGTTCGTCCCAATGAGAGTTTTTCATCTAGTTTGGACGACGTTTGTCCAAACTTTGCTCCGTTTGAGTTTCGAGAGAGTTTGGAACTCAAAGTTCGACCCAATGAGAGTTCTTTAGGTGGTTTGGACGACACATGGTCCAAACTTTACTCCGTTTAAGTTTTTCAGAACTCGGAACCCAAAGTTCGTCCCAATGAGAGTTTTTCATCTAGTTTGGACGAAGTTGGTCCAAACTTTGCTCCGCTTGAGTTTCGAGAGTTTGGAACTCAAAGTTCGTCCGAATGAGAGTTCTTTAGGTGGTTTGGACGACACATGGTCCAAACTTTACTTCCTTTAAGTTTTTGAGAACTCGGAACCCAAAGTTCGTCCCAATGAGAGTTTTTCATCTAGTTTGGACAAAGTTGGTCCAAACTTTGCTCCGTTTGAGTTTCGAGAGAGTTTGGAGCTCAAAGTTCGTCCGTATGAGAGTTTTGTAGGTGGTTTGGACGACACATTGTCCAAACTTTACTCCGTTTAAGTTTTTGAGAACTCGGAACGCAAAGTTCGTCCCAATGATAGTTTTTCATCTAGTTTGGACGAAGTTGGTCCAAACTTTGCTCCGTTTGAGTTTCGAGAGAGTTTGGAAGTCAAATTTCGTCCGAATGAGAGTTCTTTAGGTGGTTTGGACGACACATCGTCCAAACTTTACTTCCTTTAAGTTTTTGAGAACTCGGAACCCAAAGTTCGTCCCAATGAGAGTTTTTCATCTAGTTTGGACGAAGTTGGTCCAAACTCTGCTCCATTTGAGTTTCGAGAGAGTTTGGAACTCAAAGTTCGTCCGAATGAGAGTTCTTTAGGTGGATTGGACGACACATGGTCCAAACTTTACTTCCTTTAAGTTTTTGAGAGCTCGAAACTCAAAGTTCGTCCCAATGCCAGTTTTTCATCTAGTTTGGACAAAGTTCGTCCAAACTTTGCTCCGTTTGAGTTTCGAGAGAGTTTGGAACTCAAAGTTCGTCCGAATGAGAGTACTTTAGGTGGTTTGGACGTCACATGGTCCAAACTTTACTATCTTTAAGTTTTTGAGAGCTCGGAACCCAAAGTTCGTCCCAATGAGAGTTTTTCATCTAGTTTGGACGAAGTTGGTCCAAACTTTGCTCTGTTTGAGTTTCGAGAGAGTTTGGAACTCAAAGTTCATCCGTAAGAGAGTTCTTTAGGTGGTTTGGACGACACATAGTCCAAACTTTACTCCGTTTATGTTTTTGAGAGCTCGGAACCCAAAGTTCGTCCCAATGAGAATTTTTCATCTAGTTTGGACGAAGTTGGTCCAAACTTTGCTCCGTTTGAGTTTCGAGAGAGTTTGGAACTCAAAGTTCTTTAGGTTGTTTGGACGACACATGGTCCAGACTTTACTCCGTTTAAGTTTTTGAAAGCTCTAAACCCAAAGTTCGTCCCAATGAGAGTTTGGAACCCAAAGTTCGTCCCAATGAGAGTTCTTTAGGTTGTTTGGACGACACATGGTCCAAACTTTACTCCGTTTAAGTTTTTGAGAACTTGGAACACAAAGTTCATCCCAATGAGAGTTTTTCATCTAGTTTGGACGAACTTGGTCCAAACTTTACTCCGTTTGAGTTTCGAGAGAGTTTGGAACTCAAATGTCGTCCCAATGAGAGTTCTTTAGGTTGTTTGGATGACACATGGTCCAAACCTTACTCCGTTTAAGTTTTTGAGAGCTCGGAACCCAAAGTTCGTCCCAATGAGAGTTTTTCATCTAGTGTGGACGAAGTTGGTCGTAACTTAGCTCCGTTTGAGTTTCGAGAGAGTTTGGAACTCAAAGTTCGACCCAATGAGAGTTCTTTAGGTGGTTTGGACGACACATGGTCCAAACTTTACTCCGTTTAAGTTTTTCAGAACTCGGAACCCAAAGTTCGTCCCAATGAGAGTTTTTCATCTAGTTTGGACGAAGTTGGTCCAAACTTTGCTCCGCTTGAGTTTCGAGAGTTTGGAACTCAAAGTTCGTCCGAATGAGAGTTCTTTAGGTGGTTTGGACGACACATGGTCCAAACTTTACTTCCTTTAAGTTTTTGAGAACTCGGAACCCAAAGTTCGTCCCAATGAGAGTTTTTCATCTAGTTTGGACAAAGTTGGTCCAAACTTTGCTCCGTTTGAGTTTCGAGAGAGTTTGGAGCTCAAAGTTCGTCCGTATGAGAGTTTTGTAGGTGGTTTGGACGACACATTGTCCAAACTTTACTCCGTTTAAGTTTTTGAGAACTCGGAACGCAAAGTTCGTCCCAATGATAGTTTTTCATCTAGTTTGGACGAAGTTGGTCCAAACTTTGCTCCGTTTGAGTTTCGAGAGAGTTTGGAAGTCAAATTTCGTCCGAATGAGAGTTCTTTAGGTGGTTTGGACTACACATCGTCCAAACTTTACTTCCTTTAAGTTTTTGAGAACTCGGAACCCAAAGTTCGTCCCAATGAGAGTTTTTCATCTAGTTTGGACGAAGTTGGTCCAAACTCTGCTCCATTTGAGTTTCGAGAGAGTTTGGAACTCAAAGTTCGTCCGAATGAGAGTTCTTTAGGTGGATTGGACGACACATGGTCCAAACTTTACTTCCTTTAAGTTTTTGAGAGCTCGAAACTCAAAGTTCGTCCCAATGCCAGTTTTTCATCTAGTTTGGACAAAGTTCGTCCAAACTTTGCTCCGTTTGAGTTTCGAGAGAGTTTGGAACTCAAAGTTCGTCCGAATGAGAGTACTTTAGGTGGTTTGGACGTCACATGGTCCAAACTTTACTATCTTTAAGTTTTTGAGAGCTCGGAACCCAAAGTTCGTCCCAATGAGAATTTTTCATCTAGTTTGGACGAAGTTGGTCCAAACTTTGCTCCGTTTGAGTTTCGAGAGAGTTTGGAACTCAAAGTTCTTTAGGTTGTTTGGACGACACATGGTCCAGACTTTACTCCGTTTAAGTTTTTGAAAGCTCTAAACCCAAAGTTCGTCCCAATGAGAGTTTGGAACCCAAAGTTCGTCCCAATGAGAGTTCTTTAGGTTGTTTGGACGACACATGGTCCAAACTTTACTCCGTTTAAGTTTTTGAGAACTTGGAACACAAAGTTCATCCCAATGAGAGTTTTTCATCTAGTTTGGACGAACTTGGTCCAAACTTTACTCCGTTTGAGTTTCGAGAGAGTTTGGAACTCAAATGTCGTCCCAATGAGAGTTCTTTAGGTTGTTTGGATGACACATGGTCCAAACCTTACTCCGTTTAAGTTTTTGAGAGCTCGGAACCCAAAGTTCGTCCCAATGAGAGTTTTTCATCTAGTGTGGACGAAGTTGGTCGTAACTTAGCTCCGTTTGAGTTTCGAGAGAGTTTGGAACTCAAAGTTCGACCCAATGAGAGTTCTTTAGGTGGTTTGGACGACACATGGTCCAAACTTTACTCCGTTTAAGTTTTTCAGAACTCGGAACCCAAAGTTCGTCCCAATGAGAGTTTTTCATCTAGTTTGGACGAAGTTGGTCCAAACTTTGCTCCGCTTGAGTTTCGAGAGTTTGGAACTCAAAGTTCGTCCGAATGAGAGTTCTTTAGGTGGTTTGGACGACACATGGTCCAAACTTTACTTCCTTTAAGTTTTTGAGAACTCGGAACCCAAAGTTCGTCCCAATGAGAGTTTTTCATCTAGTTTGGACAAAGTTGGTCCAAACTTTGCTCCGTTTGAGTTTCGAGAGAGTTTGGAGCTCAAAGTTCGTCCGTATGAGAGTTTTGTAGGTGGTTTGGACGACACATTGTCCAAACTTTACTCCGTTTAAGTTTTTGAGAACTCGGAACGCAAAGTTCGTCCCAATGATAGTTTTTCATCTAGTTTGGACGAAGTTGGTCCAAACTTTGCTCCGTTTGAGTTTCGAGAGAGTTTGGAAGTCAAATTTCGTCCGAATGAGAGTTCTTTAGGTGGTTTGGACTACACATCGTCCAAACTTTACTTCCTTTAAGTTTTTGAGAACTCGGAACCCAAAGTTCGTCCCAATGAGAGTTTTTCATCTAGTTTGGACGAAGTTGGTCCAAACTCTGCTCCATTTGAGTTTCGAGAGAGTTTGGAACTCAAAGTTCGTCCGAATGAGAGTTCTTTAGGTGGATTGGACGACACATGGTCCAAACTTTACTTCCTTTAAGTTTTTGAGAGCTCGAAACTCAAAGTTCGTCCCAATGCCAGTTTTTCATCTAGTTTGGACAAAGTTCGTCCAAACTTTGCTCCGTTTGAGTTTCGAGAGAGTTTGGAACTCAAAGTTCGTCCGAATGAGAGTACTTTAGGTGGTTTGGACGTCACATGGTCCAAACTTTACTATCTTTAAGTTTTTGAGAGCTCGGAACCCAAAGTTCGTCCCAATGAGAGTTTTTCATCTAGTTTGGACGAAGTTGGTCCAAACTTTGCTCTGTTTGAGTTTCGAGAGAGTTTGGAACTCAAAGTTCATCCGTAAGAGAGTTCTTTAGGTGGTTTGGACGACACATAGTCCAAACTTTACTCCGTTTATGTTTTTGAGAGCTCGGAACCCAAAGTTCGTCCCAATGAGAATTTTTCATCTAGTTTGGACGAAGTTGGTCCAAACTTTGCTCCGTTTGAGTTTCGAGAGAGTTTGGAACTCAAAGTTCTTTAGGTTGTTTGGACGACACATGGTCCAGACTTTACTCCGTTTAAGTTTTTGAAAGCTCTAAACCCAAAGTTCGTCCCAATGAGAGTTTGGAACCCAAAGTTCGTCCCAATGAGAGTTCTTTAGGTTGTTTGGACGACACATGGTCCAAACTTTACTCCGTTTAAGTTTTTGAGAACTTGGAACACAAAGTTCATCCCAATGAGAGTTTTTCATCTAGTTTGGACGAACTTGGTCCAAACTTTACTCCGTTTGAGTTTCGAGAGAGTTTGGAACTCAAATGTCGTCCCAATGAGAGTTCTTTAGGTTGTTTGGATGACACATGGTCCAAACCTTACTCCGTTTAAGTTTTTGAGAGCTCGGAACCCAAAGTTCGTCCCAATGAGAGTTTTTCATCTAGTGTGGACGAAGTTGGTCGTAACTTAGCTCCGTTTGAGTTTCGAGAGAGTTTGGAACTCAAAGTTCGTCCCAATGAGAGTTCTTTAGGTTGTTTGGATGACACATGGTCCAAACTTTACTCCGTTTAAGTTTTTGAGAACTCGGAACCCAAAGTTCGTCCCAATGAGAGTTTTTCATCTAGTTTGGACGAAGTTGGTCCAAACTTTTCTCCGTTTGAGTTTCGAGATGGTTTGGAAATCAAAGTTCGTCCCAATGAGAGTTCTTAAGGTTGTTTGGACGACACATGGTCCAAACTTTACTCCGTTTAAGTTTTTGAGAACTCGGAACACAAAGTTCGTCCCAATGAGAGTTTTTCATCTAGTTTGGACGACGTTTGTCCAAACTTTGCTCCGTTTGAGTTTCGAGAGAGTTTGGAACTCAAAGTTCGACCCAATGAGAGTTCTTTAGGTGGTTTGGACGACACATGGTCCAAACTTTACTCCGTTTAAGTTTTTCAGAACTCGGAACCCAAAGTTCGTCCCAATGAGAGTTTTTCATCTAGTTTGGACGAAGTTGGTCCAAACTTTTCTCCGTTTGAGTTTCGAGAGAGTTTGGAACTCAAAGTTCGTCCCAATGAGAGTTCTTTAGGTGGTTTGGAGGACACATGGTCCAAACTTTACTCCGTTTAAATTTTTGAGAGCTCGGAACCAAAAGTTCGTCCCAATGAGAGTTTTTCATCTAGTTTGGACGAAGTTGGTCCAAACTTTGCTCCGTTTGAGTCTCGAGAGAGTTTGGAACTCAAACTTCGTCCCAATGACAGTTCGTTAGGTGGTTTGGACGACACATGGTCCAAACTTTACTCCGTTAAAGTTTTTGAGAGCACAGAACCCAAAGTTCGTCCGAATGAGAGTTTTTCATCTAGTTTAGAAGAAGTTAGTCCAAACTTTTCTCCGTTTGAGTTTCGAGAGAGTTTGGAACTCAAAGTTCGTCCCAATGAGAGTTCTTTAGGTGGTTTGGACGACACATGTTCCAAACTTTACTCCGTTTAAGTTTTTGAGAGCTCGGAACCCAAAGTTCGTCCCAATGAGAGTTTTTCATCTAGTTTGGACGACGTTTGTCCAAACTTTGCTCCGTTTGAGTTTCGAGAGAGTTTGGAACTCAAAGTTCGACCCAATGAGAGTTCTTTAGGTGGTTTGGACGACACATGGTCCAAACTTTACTCCGTTTAAGTTTTTCAGAACTCGGAACCCAAAGTTCGTCCCAATGAGAGTTTTTCATCTAGTTTGGACGAAGTTGGTCCAAACTTTTCTCCGTTTGAGTTTCGAGAGAGTTTGGAACTCAAAGTTCGTCCCAATGAGAGTTCTTTAGGTGGTTTGGACGACACATGGTCCAAACTTTACTCCGTTTAAATTTTTGAGAGTTCGGAACGCAAAGTTCGTCCCAATGAGAGTTTTTCATTTAGTTTGGACGAAGTTGGTCCAAACTTTTCTCCGTTTGAGTTTCGAGAGAGTTTTGAACTCAAAGTTCGTCCCAATGAGAGTTCTTTAGGTGGTTTGGACGACACATGGTCCAAACTTTACTCTGTTTAAATTTTTGAGAGTTCGGAATGCAAAGTTCGTCCCAATGAGAGTTTTTCATTTAGTTTGGACGAAGTTGGTCCAAACTTTTCTCCGTTTGAGTTTCGAGAGAGTTTTGAACTCAAAGTTCGTCCCAATTAGAGTTCTTTAGGTGGTTTGGACGACACATGGTCCAAACTTTACTCCGTTTAAGTTTTTGAGAGCTCGGAACCCAAAGTTCGTCCCAATGAGAGTTTTTCATCTAGTTTGGACGAAGTTGGTCCAAACTTTGCTCCGTTTGAGTTTCGAGATAGTTTGGAACTCAGAGTTCGTCCCAATGAGAGTTCTTTATGTGGTTTGGATGACCCATGGTCGACACTTTACACCTTTAAGTTTTTGAGAGCTCGGAACAGAAATTTCGTCACAATGACAGTTTTTCATCTAGTTTGGACGAAGTTCGTCAAAACTTTGCTCCGTTTGATTTTCGAGAGAGTTTGGAACTCAACGTTCGTCCCAATGAGAGTTCTTTAGGTGGTTTGGACGACACATTGTCCAAACTTTACTCCATTTTAGTTTTTGAGAGCTCGGAACCCAAAGTTCGTCCCAATGAAAGTTTTTCATCTAGTTTGGACGAAGTTGGTCTAAACTTTGCTTCGTTTGACTTTCGAGAGAGTGTCGAACTCAAACTTCCTCCCAATAAGAGTTCTTTAGGTGGTTTGAACGACCCATGGTCGAAACTTTACTTCCTTTAAGTTTTGGAGAGATCGTAACCCAAAGTACGTCCCAATGAGAGTTTTTCATCTAGTTTGGACGAAGTTGGTGCAAACTTTCCTCCGTTTGAGTTTCGAGAGAGTGTCGAACTTAAAGTTCCTCCCACTGAGAGTTCTTTAGGCGGTTTGAAAGACCCATGTTCGATACTTTACTCCGTTTAAGTTTTTGAGAGCTCGTAACCCAAAGTACGTCCCGATGACCGTTTTTCATCTAGTTTGGACGAACTTGGTCCAAACTTTGCTCCGTTTGAGTTTCGAGAGAGTGTCGAACTCAAAGTTCCTCCCAATGAGAGTTCTTTAGGCGGTTTGAACGACCCATGGTCGAAACTTTACTCCGTTTAAGTTTTTGAGAGCTCGTAACCCAAAGAACGTCCCAATGAGAGTTTTTCATCTAGTTTGGATGAACTTGGTCCAAACTTTGCTCCGTTTGAGTTTCGGAGAGTTTGGAACTTAAAGTTCGGCCCAATGAGAGTTCGTTAGGTGGTTTGGATGACACATGGTCCAAACTTTACTCCGTTTAAGTGTTTGAGACTTCGGAACTCAAACTTCGTCTCAATGAGAGTTTTTCATCTAGTTTGGACGAAGTTGGTCCAAACTTTGCTCCGTTTGAGTTTCGAGATAGTTTGGAACTCAAAGTTCATCCCAATGAGAGTTCTTTAGGCGGTTAGAAAGACCCATGGTCGAAACTTTACTCCGTTTAAGTTTTTGAGAGCTCGGCACCCAAAGTTCGTCACAATGAGAGTTTTTCATCTAGTTTGGACGAAGTTCGTCCAAACTTTGCTCCGTTTGAGTGTCGAGAGAGTTTGGAACTCAAAGTTCGTACCAATTAGAATTCTTTAGGTGCTTTGGACGACACATTGTCCAATCTTTACTCCATTTTAGTTTTTGAGAGCTCGGAACCCAAAGTTCGTCCCAATGAAAGTTTTTCATCTAGTTTGGACGAAGTTGGTCCAAACTTTGCTTCGTTTGAGTTTCGGGAGAGTGTCGAACTCAAAGTTCCTCCCAATGAGAGTTCTTTAGGTGGTTTGAACGACCCATGGTCGAAACTTTACTTCGTTTAAGTTTTTGAGAGCTCGTAACCCAAAGTACGTCCCAATGAGAGTTTTTCATCTAGTTTAGATGAACTTGGTCCAAACTTTGCTCCGTTTGAGTTTCGGAGAGTTTGGAACTTAAAGTTCGGCCCAATGAGAGTTCGTTAGGTGGTTTGGATGAACATGGTCCAAACTTTACTCCGTTTAAGTGTTTGAGTGTTCGAAACTCAAACTTCGTCTCAATGAGAGTTTTTCATCTAGTTTGGACGAAGTTTGTCCAAACTTTGCTCCGTTTGAGTTTCTAGATAGTTTGGAACTCAAAGTTCGTCCGAATGAGAGTTCTTTAGGCGGTTTGAAAGACCCAAGGTCGAAACTTTACTCCGTTTAAGTTTTTGTGAACTCGTAACCCAAAGTACGTCCCGATGAGAGTTTTTCATCTAGTTTGGACGAACTTGTTCCAAAGTTTGCTCCGTTTGAGTTTCGAGAGAGTGTCGAACTCAAAGTTCCTCCCAATGAGAGTTCTTTAGGCGGTTTGAACGACCCATGGTCGAAACTTTACTCCGTTTAAGTTTTTGAGAGCTCGTAACCCAAAGTACGTCCCAATGAGAGTTTTTCATCTAGTTTTGATGAACTTGGTCCAAACTTTGCTCCGTTTGAGTTTCGGAGAGTTTGGAACTTAAAGTTCGGCCCAATGAGAGTTCTTTAGGTGGTTTGGATGACACATGGTCCAAACTTTACTCCGTTTAAGTGTTTGAGAGTTCGGAACTCAAACTTCGTCCCAATGAGAGTTTTTCATCTAGTTTGGACGAAGTTGGTCCAAACTTTGCTTCGTTTGACTTTCGAGAGAGTGTCGAACTCAAACTTCCTCCCAATGAGAGTTCTTTAGGTGGTTTGAACGACCCATGGTCGAAACTTTACTTCCTTTAAGGTTTTGAGAGATCGTAACCCAAAGTACGTCCCAATGAGAGTTTTTCATCTAGTTTGGACGAAGTTGGTGCAAACTTTGCTCCGTTTGAGTTTCGAGAGAGTGTCGAACTCAAAGTTCCTCCCAATGAGAGTTCTTTAGGCGGTTTGCAAGACCCATGGTCGAAACTTTACTCCGTTTAAGTTTTTGAGAGCTCGTAACCCAAAGTACGTCCCGATGACAGTTTTTCATCTAGTTTGGACGAACTTGGTCCAAACTTTGCTCCGTTTGAGTTTCGAGAGAGTGTCGAACTCAAAGTTCCTCCCAATGAGAGTTCTTTAGGCGATTTTAACAACCCATGGTCGAAACTTTACTCCGTTTAAGTTTTTGAGAGCTCGTAACCCAAAGTACGTCCCAATGAGAGTTTTTCATCTAGTTTGGATGAACTTGGTCCAAACTTTTCTCCGTTTGAGTTTCGGAGAGTTTGGAACTTAAAGTTCGGCCCAATGAGAGTTCGTTAGGTGGTTTGGATGACACATGGTCCAAACTTTACTCCGTTTAAGTGTTTGAGAGTTCGGAACTCAAACTTCGTCCCAATGAGAGTTTTTCATCTAGTTTGGACGAAGTTGGTCCAAACTTTGCTCCGTTTGAGTTTCGAGATAGTTTGGAACTCAAAGTTCATCCCAATTAGAGTTCTTTAGGTGGTTTGGACGACACATTGTCCAATTTTTACTCCATTTTAGTTTTTGAGAGCTCGGAACCCAAAGTTCGTTACAATGAGAGTTTTTCATCTAGTTTGGACGAACTTTGCTCCGTTTGAGTTTCGAGATAGTTTGGAACTCAAAGTTCATCCCAATGAGAGTTCTTTAGGCGGTTAGAAAGACCCATGGTCGAAACTTTACTCCGTTTAAGTTTTTGAGAGCTCGGCACCCAAAGTTCGTCACAATGAGAGTTTTTCATCTAGTTTGGACGAAGTTCGTCCAAACTTTGCTCCGTTTGAGTGTCGAGAGAGTTTGGAACTCAAAGTTCGTACCAATTAGAATTCTTTAGGTGGTTTGGACGACACATTGTCCAATCTTTACTCCATTTTAGTTTTTGAGAGCTCGGAACCCAAAGTTCGTCCCAATGAAAGTTTTTCATCTAGTTTGGACGAAGTTGGTCCAAACTTTGCTTCGTTTGAGTTTCGGGAGAGTGTCGAACTCAAAGTTCCTCCCAATGAGAGTTCTTTAGGTGGTTTGAACGACCCATGGTCGAAACTTTACTTCGTTTAAGTTTTTGAGAGCTCGTAACCCAAAGTACGTCCGAATGAGAGTTTTTCATCTAGTTTAGATGAACTTGGTCCAAACTTTGCTCCGTTTGAGTTTCGGAGAGTTTGGAACTTAAAGTTCGGCCCAATGAGAGTTCGTTAGGTGGTTTGGATGAACATGGTCCAAACTTTACTCCGTTTAAGTGTTTGAGTGTTCGAAACTCAAACTTCGTCTCAATGAGAGTTTTTCATCTAGTTTGGACGAAGTTTGTCCAAACTTTGCTCCGTTTGAGTTTCTAGATAGTTTGGAACTCAAAGTTCGTCCGAATGAGAGTTCTTTAGGCGGTTTGAAAGACCCAAGGTCGAAACTTTACTCCGTTTAAGTTTTTGTGAACTCGTAACCCAAAGTACGTCCCGATGAGAGTTTTTCATCTAGTTTGGACGAACTTGTTCCAAAGTTTGCTCCGTTTGAGTTTCGAGAGAGTGTCGAACTCAAAGTTCCTCCAAATGAGAGTTCTTTAGGCGGTTTGAACGACCCATGGTCGAAATTTTACTCCGTTTAAGTTTTTGAGAGCTCGTAACCCAAAGTACGTCCCAATGAGAGTTTTTCATCTAGTTTTGATGAACTTGGTCCAAACTTTGCTCCGTTTGAGTTTCGGAGAATTTGGAACTTAAAGTTCGGCCCAATGAGAGTTCTTTAGGTGGTTTGGATGACACATGGTCCAAACTTTACTCCGTTTAAGTGTTTGAGAGTTCGAAACTCAAACTTCGTCTCAATGAGAGTTTTTCATCTAGTTTGGACGAAGTTGGTCCAAACTTTGCTCCGTTAGAGTTTCGAGATAGTTTGGAACTCAAAGTTCGTCCCAATGAGAGTTCTTTATGTGGTTTGGATGACCCATGGTCGAAACTTTACACCGTTTAAGTTTTTGAGAGCTCGGAACCCAAAGTTCGTCACAATGAGAGCTTTTCATCTAGTTTGGACGAAGTTCGTCAAAACTTTGCTCCGTTTGATTTTTGAGAGAGTTTGGAACTCAACATTCGTCCCAATGAGAGTTCTTTAGGTGGTTTGGACGACACATTGTCCAAACTTTACTCCATTTTAGTTTTTGAGAGCTCGGAACCCAAAGTTCGTCCCAATGAAAGTTTTTCATCTAGTTTGGACGAAGTTGGTCCAAATTTTGCTTCGTTTGACTTTCGAGAGAGTGTCGAACTCAAACTTCCTCCCAATGAGAGTTCTTTAGGTGGTTTGAACGACCCATGGTCGAAACTTTACTTCCTTTAAGGTTTTGAGAGATCGTAACCCAAAGTACGTCCCAATGAGAGTTTTTCATCTAGTTTGGACGAAGTTGGTGCAAACTTTGCTCCGTTTGAGTTTCGAGAGAGTGTCGAACTCAAAGTTCCTCCCAATGAGAGTTCTTTAGGCGGTTTGCAAGACCCATGGTCGAAACTTTACTCCGTTTAAGTTTTTGAGAGCTCGTAACCCAAAGTACGTCCCGATGACAGTTTTTCATCTAGTTTGGACGAACTTGGTCCAAACTTTGCTCCGTTTGAGTTTCGAGAGAGTGTCGAACTCAAAGTTCGTCCCAATGAGAGTTCTTTAGGCGATTTTAACAACCCATGGTCGAAACTTTACTCCGTTTAAGTTTTTGAGAGCTCGTAACCCAAAGTACGTCCCAATGAGAGTTTTTCATCTAGTTTGGATGAACTTGGTCCAAACTTTTCTCCGTTTGAGTTTCGGAGAGTTTGGAACTTAAAGTTCGGCCCAATGAGAGTTCGTTAGGTGGTTTGGATGACACATGGTCCAAACTTTACTCCGTTTAAGTATTGAGAGTTCGGAACTCAAACTTCGTCTCAATGAGAGTTTTTCATCTAGTTTGGACGAAGTTGGTCCAAACTTTGCTCCGTTTGAGTTTCGAGATAGTTTGGAACTCAAAGTTCATCCCAATGAGAGTTCTTTAGGCGGTTAGAAAGACCCATGGTCGAAACTTTACTCCGTTTAAGTTTTTGAGAACTCGTAACCCAAAGTACGTCCCGATGAGAGTTTTTCATCTAGTTTGGACGAACTTGGTCCAAACTTTGCTCCGTTTGACTTTCGAGAGAGTGTCGAACTCAAAGTTCCTCCCAATGAGAGTTCTTTAGGTGGTTTGAACGACCCATGGTCGAAACTTTACTCCGTTTAAGTTTTTGAGAGCTCGTAACCCAAAGTACGTCCCAATGAGAGTTTTTCATCTAGTTTTGATGAACTTGGTCCAAACTTTGCTCCGTTTGAGTTTCGGAGAGTTTGGAACTTAAAGTTCGGCCCAATGAGAGTTCTTTAGGTGGTTTGGATGACACATGGTCCAAACTTTACTCCGTTTAAGTGTTTGAGAGTTCGGAACTCAAACTTCGTCCCAATGAGAGTTTTTCATCTAGTTTGGAAGAAGTTGGTCCAAACTTTGCTCCGTTTGAGTTTCGAGATAGTTTGGAACTCAAAGTTCATCCCAATTAGAGTTCTTTAGGTGGTTTGGACGACACATTGTCCAATTTTTACTCCATTTTAGTTTTTGAGAGCTCGGAACCCAAAGTTCGTTACAATGAGAGTTTTTCATCTAGTTTGGACGAACTTTGCTCCGTTTGAGTTTCGAGATAGTCACAATGAGAGTTTTTCATCTAGTTTGGACGAAGTTCGTCCAAACTTTGCTCCGTTTGAGTGTCGAGAGAGTTTGGAACTCAAAGTTCGTACCAATTAGAATTCTTTAGGTGGTTTGGACGACACATTGTCCAATCTTTACTCCATTTTAGTTTTTGAGAGCTCGGAACCCAAAGTTCGTCCCAATGAGAGTTTTTCATCTAGTTGGGACAAACTTGGTCCAAACTTTGCTCCGTTTGAGTTTCGAACGAGTTTGGAACTCAAAGTTCGTCCCAATGATAGTTCTTTATCTGGTTTGGACGACACATGGTCCAAACTTTACTCCGTTTAAGTTTTTGAGAGCTCGGAACCCAAAGTTCGTCCCAATGAGAGTTTTTCATCTAGTTTGGACGAAGTTGGTCCAAACTTTGCTCCGTTTGAGTCTCGAGAGAGTTTGGAACTCAAACTTTGTCCCAATGAGAGTTCTTTAGGTGGTTTGGACGACACATGGTCCAAACTTTACTCCGTTTAAGTTTTTTAGAGCTCAGAACCCAAAGTCCGTCCTTCAGGCGGAGTTGTTCAATTGAGACCTCCTGTCTCTCCTTCTTCAATCACGGGATCATCAATCCCATCTTCTTCAACCTACTCTGCGGCGGTAACACCGGAAAAGAGGTTTGTACCTCGCTCAGAGATCAAAGGTTATTTTCAAAAATCCCAGGTTATCTATGAACCCATCATAGAACCTGAATTTCAAGGTCTCAATCTTGAAGAGACCGTTTCAAACATGTATCCTACAGGCTTCAACTTCATGCCTGAGGATCTAAACAAAACTCGTACTTTCTATGAGTTCATTCTCGTCGACACCAAGTCAGCCGAGATTACTCATATTCCAGACAAAAACGATCCATCAATGATCGCTTATTCCAAATTTAAAATATTCAAAGCCTTGAATCCGACCCACTGGAATCAAGGATTATACACAGACAAATCTTTTTCAAAGCCTTTTGTTCCACAAACATATTCATATCGGGACTACATAAGAGCCTGGTATAATGTTATGTGGTATTCAAACTATAAGCATTCTTGGTTCATTTCTTTCTGCCAAAATGCTTACAAAATCACATTTCCATTATGGTTTATTCAATGGTGGAATACATTCGGTCTTTCGGATGATATTTTACCAACTCCCTTGCAAGAATCATATTATCACTTTGCAAGGAACATTCAAAAAACAGCGTTTCATAATTCTATGAGATTCTGTTTATACTTTCAAGTTCCATGGATTTTTTGCTGGAACTTCTCAACCAGCAATCAACCTCAATACAAGACCGTCACGAAGATCCTAAAGATCAAGTGGTGGGATAAATTCAATTTTCAGAACGCAGCCCTCAACAAAGTAAAGGAGTGGTTTGCAGCAAACGGATATCTCCAGGATATCGACATAAAGAGAAACGCAGAGTTTCTCAATGACAAATCCAAGCTCCTAGCAGCTCTAGCACAGACCACATCTGATGCAGATTTTCAAAGAATTCTCCAGATGGCGGCTTCGAGCGCCTCCCCAGCTTCTTCTGCTCAAGGAGAAGACGAAGATCCGGATTACGATCTGGACGACCCGTTCCTCGACTCACAACCCATGTGAGCTCCGAGTCAAATAATCCTGTTTCACAAAGAAGCAGTCAGAATTTCAGGAATACTTCAAAAGGAAGTAATTCCGTCTAAAAAAAAAAAAAAAAAAAAAAAAAAAAAAAAAAAAAAAAAAAAAAAAAGAGTGTTGTAAATTCTCTTCTATAGATATAAAAGGTGTAAACTCTGTAATTATTCCAGTTTGCACTGTAAATACATTTCTGCCAAAGCACAGCCTTAGAAGATGAAGCAGCAGTACGATCAAGATACAAGACTTCGATGTTTTGAAGGCAAAAATTGTTAACAACTTTCCTAGATCGTGAGGACCTAGTTTGGCGTTTACCGGCAGATGATGATGTAAGTCCGGGTTTAGCCTATAATCCGCCTAGGGTGATCGAGGGTTAGGATTGAAGTTAATAATTCAGTCGACAAGATAAAGAATCTTATCTACTGGAAAGAGATAAAACTGAAGCATCTTCAACAGTTGTAAAGTGGCAGACATGATATCTTATCTTCTTTTCCTATTTTGTCTTTTGTAATTATTTGCTTTAATTATTTTTTCTGAACTCAAAGTTCATCCCAATGAGAGTTCTTTAGGTGGTTTGGACGACACATGGTCCAAACTTTACTCCGTTTAAGTTTTTGCTAGCTCAGAACCCAAAGTTCGTCCCAATAAGAGTTTTTCATCTAGTTTGGACGAAGTTGGTCCAAACTTTTCTCCGTTTGAGTTTCGATAGAGTTTGGAACTCAAAGTTCTTCCCCAAGAGAGTTATTTAGGTGGTTTGGACGACACATGGTCCAAACTTTACTCCGTTTAAGTTTTTGAGAGCTCGGAACCCAAAGTTCGTCCAAATGAGAGTTTTTCATCTAGTTTGGACGAATTTGGTCCAAACTTTGCTCCGTTTGAGTCTCGAGAGAGTTTGGAACTCAAACTTCGTACCAATGAGAGTTCTTTAGGTGGTTTGGACGACACATGATCCAAACTTTACTCCGTTTAAGTTTTTGAGAGCTCGGAACCCAAAGTTCGTCCCAATGAGAGTTTTTCATCTAGTTTGGACGAATTCTGTCTAAACTTTTCTCCGTTTGAGTCTCGAGAGAGTCTGGAACTCAAACTTCGTACCAATGAGAGTTCTTTAGGTGGTTTGGATGACACATGGTCCAAACTTTGCTCCGTTTAAGTTTTTGAGAGCTCAGAACCCAAAGTTCGTCCCAATAAGAGTTTTTCATCTAGTTTAGAAGAAGTTGGTCCAAACTTTGCTCCGTTTGAGTTTCGAGAGAATTTAGAACTCAAAGTTCGTCCCAATGAGAGTTCTTTAGCTGGTATGGACGACACATGGTCCAAACTTTACTCCGTTTGAGTTTTTGAGAGCTCGGAAACAAAAGTTCGTCCCAATGAGAGTTTTTCATCTAGTTTGGAGGAAGTTGGTCGAAACTTTTCTCCGTTTGAGTTTCGAGAGAGTTTGGAACTCAAAGTTCGTCTCAATGAAAGTTCTTTAGCTGCTATGGACGACAGATGGTCCAAACTTTACTCCGTTTGAGTTTTTGAGAGCTCGGAAACCAAAGTTCGTCCCAATGAGAGTTTTTATATAGTTTGGACGAAGGTTGTCCAAACTTTGCTCTGTTTGAGTTTCGGAGAGTTTGGAACTCAAAGTTCGGCCCAATGAGAGTTCTTTAGGTGGTTTTGACGACACATGGTCCAATGTTTACTCCGTTTAAGTTTTTGAGAGCTCGGAACCCAAAGTTCGTCCCAATGAGTCTTTTTCATCTAGTTTGGACGAAGTTCGTCCAAACTTTGCTCCGTTTGAGTTTCGAGAGAGTTTGGAACTCAAAGTTCTTTCCCATGAGAGTTATTTAGGTAGTTTGGACGACACATGGTCCAAACTTTACTCCGTTTAAGTTTTTGAGAGCTCGGAACCCAAAGTTCGTCCCAATGAGAGTTTTTCATCTAGTTTGGACGAATTTGGTCCAAACTTTGCTCCGTTTGAGTCTCGAGAGATTTTGGAACTCAAACTTCGTACCAATGAGAGTTCTTTAGGTGGTTTGGACGACACATGGTCCAAACTTTACTCCGTTTAAGTTTTTGAGAGCTCAGAACCCAAAGTTCGTCCCAATAAGAGTTTATCATCTAGTTTAGAAGAAGTTGGTCGAAACTTTGCTCCGTTTGAGTTTCGAGAGAGTTTGGAACCCAAAGTTCGTCCCAATGAGAGTTCTTTAGCTGGTTTTGACGACACATGGTCCAAACTTTGCTCCGTTTGAGTTTTTGAGAGCTCGGACACAAAAGTTCGTCAAAATGAGTGTTTTTCATCTAGTTTGGACGATGTTGGTCGAAACTTTTCTCCGTTTGAGTTTCGAGAGAGTTTGGAACTCAAAGTTCGTCCCAATGAGAGTTCTTTAGGTGGTTTGGATGACACATGGTCCAAACTTTACTCCGTTTAAGTTTTTGAGAGCTCGGAACCCAATGTTCGTCCCAATGAGAGTTTTTCATCTAGTTTGGACGAAGTTGGTCCAAACTTTGCTCCGTTTGAGTTTCGGAGAGTTTGGAACTCAAAGTTCGCCCAATGAGAGTTCTTTAGGTGGTTTGGACGACACATGGTCCAAAGTTTACTCCGTTTAAGTTTTTGAGAGCTCGGAACCCAAACTTCGTCCCAATGAGTGTATTTCATCTAGTTTGGACGAAGTTGGTCCAAACTTTGCTCTGTTTGAGTTTCGAGAGAGGTTGGAACTCAAAGTTCGTCCCAATGAGAGTTCTTTAGGTGGTTTGGACGACATATGGTCCAAACTTTACTCCGTTTAAGTTTTTGAGAGCTCGGAACCCAAAGTTCGTCCCAATGAGAGTTTTTCATCTAGTTTGGACGAAGTGGGTCCAAACTTTGCTCCGTTTGAGTTTTGGAGAGTTAGGAACTCAAAGTTCGGCCCAATGAGAGTTCTTTAGGTGGTTTTGACGACACATGGTTCAAAGTTTATTCCAATTAACTTTTTGAGAGCTCGGAACCCAAAGTTCGTCCACATGAGTGCTTTTCATCTAGTTTGGACGAACTTGGTCCAAACTTTTCTCCGTTTGAGTCTCGAGAGAGTTTGGAACTCAAAGTTCTTCCCCATGAGACTTCTTTAGGTTGTTTGGATGACACATGGTCCAAACTCTACTCCGTTTAAGTTTTTGAGAGCTCGGAACCCAAAGTTCGTCCCAATGAGAGTTTTTCATCTAGTTTGGACGAAGTGGGTCCAAACATTGCTCCGTTTGAGTTTCGGAGAGTTTGGAACTCAAAGTTCGGCCCAATGAGAGTTCTTTAGGTTGTTTTGACGACACATGGTCCAAAGTTTACTCCGTTTAAATTTTTGATAGCTCGGAACCCAAAGTTCGTCCCAATGAGTGTTTTTCATCTAGTTTGGACGAAGTTGGTCCAAACTTTGCTCTGTTTGAGTTTCGAGAGAGTTTGGAACTCAAAGTTCGTCCCAATGAGAGTTCTTTAGGTGGTTTGGACGACACATAGTCCAAACTTTACTCCGTTTCAGTTTTTGAGAGCTCGGAACCCAAAGTTCGTCCCAATGAGAGTTTTTCATCTAGTTTGGACGAAGTTGGTCCAAACTTTGCTCCGTTTGAGTTTCGAACGAGTTTGGAACTCAAAGTTCGTCCCAATGAGACGTCTTTATCTGGTTTGGACGACACATGCTCCAAACTTTAGTCCGTTTAAGTTTTTGAGAGCTCGGAACCCAAAGTTCGTCCCAATGAGTGTTTTTCATCTAGTTTGGACGAAGTTCGTCCAAACTTTGCTCCGTTTGAGTTTCGAGAGAGTTTGGAACTCAAAGTTCTTCCCCATGAGAGTTATTTAGGTAGTTTGGACGACACATGGTCCAAACTTTACTCCGTTTAAGTTTTTGAGAGCTCAAAACCCAAAGTTCGTCCCAATAAGAGTTTTTCATCTAGTTTAGAAGAAGTTGGTCGAAACTTTGCTCCGTTTGAGTTTCGAGAGAGTTTGGAACTCAAAGTTCGTCCCAATTAGAGTTCTTTAGCTGGTTTTGACGACACATGGTCCAAACTTTGCTCCGTTTGAGTTTTTGAGAGCTCGGACACAAAAGTTCGTCAAAATGAGTGTTTTTCATCTAGTTTGTACGATGTTGGTCGAAACTTTTCTCCGTTTGAGTTTCGAGAGAGTTTGGAACTCAAAGTTCGTCCCAATGAGAGTTCTTTAGGTGGTTTGGATGACACATGGTCCAAACTTTACTCCGTTTAAGTTTTTGAGAGCTCGGAACCCAAAGTTCGTCCCAATGAGAGTTTTTCATCTAGTTTGGACGAAGTTGGTCCAAACTTTGCTCCGTTTGAGTTTCGGAGAGTTTGGAACTCAAAGTTCGCCCAATGAGAGTTCTTTAGGTGGTTTGGACGACACATGGTCCAAAGTTTACTCCGTTTAAGTTTTTGAGAGCTCGGAACCCAAACTTCGTCCCAATGAGTGTATTTCATCTAGTTTGGACGAAGTTGGTCATAACTTTGCTCTGTTTGAGTTTCGAGAGAGTTTGGAACTCAAAGTTCGTCCCAATGAGAGTTCTTTAGGTGGTTTGGACGACATATGGTCCAAACTTTACTCCGTTTAAGTTTTTGAGAGCTCGGAACCCAAAGTTCGTCCCAATGAGAGTTTTTCATCTAGTTTGGACGAAGTTGGTCCAAACTTTGCTCCGTTTGAGTTTCGGAGAGTTAGGAACTCAAAGTTCGTCCCAATGAGAGTTCTTTAGGTGGTTTTGACGAGACATGGTCCAATGTTTACTCCGTGTAAGTTTTTGAGAGCTCGGAACCCAAAGTTCGTCCCAATGAGTGTTTTTCATCTAGTTTGGACAAAGTTGGTCCAAACTTTGCTCTGTTTGAGTTTCGAGAGAGTTTGGAACTCAAAGTTCGTCCCAATGGGAGTTCTTTAGGTGGTTTGGACGACAAATGGTGCAAACTTTACTCCGTTTAAGTTTTTGAGAGCTCGGAACCCAAAGTTCGTCCCAATGAGAGTTTTTCATCTAGTTTGGACGAAGTTTGTCCAAACTTTGCTCCGTTTGAGTTTCGGAGGGTTTGGAACTCAAAGTTCGGCCCAATGAGAGTTCTTTAGGTGGTTTTGACGACACATGAGCCAAAGTTTACTCCGTTTAAGTTTTTGAGATCTCGGAACCCAAAGTTCGTCCCAATGTGTGTTTTTCATCTAGTTTGGGCGAAGTTGGTCAAAACTTTGCTCCGTTTGAGTTCCGAGAGAGTTTGGAACTCAAAGTTCTTCCCCATGAGAGTTCTTTAGGTGGTTTGGACGACACATGGTCCAAACTTTACTCTGTTTCAGTTTTTGAGAGCTCGGAACCCAAAGTTCGTCCCAATGGGAGTTTTTCATCTTGTTTGGACGAAGTTGGTCCAAACTTTTCTCCGTTTGAGTTTCGAGAGAGTTTGGAACTGGAAGTTCGTCCCAATGAGAGTTCTTTAGGTGGTTTGGACGACACATGGTCCAAACTTTACTCCGTTTAAGTTTTTGAGAGCTCGGAACCCAAAGTTCGTCCCAATGAGAGTTTTTCATCTAGTTTGGACGAAGTTGGTCCAAACTTTGCTCCGTTTGAGTTTCGGAGAGTTTGGAACTCAAAGTTCGGCCCAATGAGAGTTCTTTAGGTGGTTTTGACGACACATGAGCCAAAGTTTACTCCGTTTAAGTTTTTGAGAGCTCGGAACCCAAAGTTCGTACCAATTAGTGTTTTTCATCTAGTTTGGACGAAGTTGGTCCAAACTTTTCTCCGTTTGAGTTTCGAGAGAGTTTGGAACTCAAAGTTCTTCCCCATGAGAGTTCTTTAGGAGGTTTGGACGACACATGGTCCAAACTTTACTCCGTTTAAGTTTTTGAGAGCTCGGAACCCAAAGTTCGTCCCAATGAGAGTTTTTCATCTAGTTTGGACGAAGTTGGTCAAAACTTTTCTCCGTTTGAGTTTTGAGAGAGTTTGGAACTCAAAGTTCGGCCCAATGAGAGTTCTTTAGGTGGTTTTGACGACACATGGTCCAAAGTTTACTCCGTTTAAGTTTTTGAGAGCTCGGAACCCAAAATTCGTCCCAATGAGTGTATTTCATCTAGTTTGGACGAAGTTGGTCCAAACTTTGCTCCGTTTGAGTTTCGAGATGGTTTGGAACTCAAAGTTCTTCCCCATGAGACTTCTTTAGGTGGTTTGGACAACACATGGTCCAAACTTTACTCCGTTTAAGTTTTGTAGAGCTCGGAACCCAAAGTTCGTCCCAATGAGAGTTTTTCATCTAGTTTAGACGAAGTTGGTCCAAACTTTGCTCCGTTTGAGTTTCGGAGAGTTTGGAACTCAAAGTTCGGCCCAATGAGAGTTCTTTAGGTGGTTTTGACGACACATGAGCCAAAGTTTACTCCGTTAAGTTTTTGAGAGCTCGGAACCCAAAGTTCGTCCCAATGAGTGTTTTTCATCTAGTTTGGACGAAGTTGGTCCAAACTTTGCTCCGTTTGAGTTTCGAGAGAGTTTGGAACTCAAAGTTCTTCCCCATGAGAGATCTTTAGGTGGTTTGGACGACACATGGTCCAAACTTTACTCCGTTTCAGTTTTTGAGAGCTCGGAACCCAAAGTTCGTCCCAATGGGAGTTTTTCATCTAGTTTGGACGAAGTTGGTCAAAACTTTTCTCCGTTTGAGTTTTGAGAGAGTTTGGAACTCAAAGTTCGGCCCAATGAGAGTTCTTTAGGTGGTTTTGACGACACATGGTCCAAAGTTTACTCCGTTTAAGTTTTTGAGAGCTCGGAACCCAAAATTCGTCCCAATGAGTGTATTTCATCTAGTTTGGACGAAGTTGGTCCAAACTTTGCTCCGTTTGAGTTTCGAGATGGTTTGGAACTCAAAGTTCTTCCCCATGAGACTTCTTTAGGTGGTTTGGACAACACATGGTCCAAACTTTACTCCGTTTAAGTTTTGTAGAGCTCGGAACCCAAAGTTCGTCCCAATGAGAGTTTTTCATCTAGTTTAGACGAAGTTGGTCCAAACTTTGCTCCGTTTGAGTTTCGGAGAGTTTGGAACTCAAAGTTCGGCCCAATGAGAGTTCTTTAGGTGCTTTTGACGACACATGAGCCAAAGTTTACTCCGTTAAGTTTTTGAGAGCTCGGAACCCAAAGTTCGTCCCAATGAGTGTTTTTCATCTAGTTTGGACGAAGTTGGTCCAAACTTTGCTCCGTTTGAGTTTCGAGAGAGTTTGGAACTCAAAGTTCTTCCCCATGAGAGATCTTTAGGTGGTTTGGACGACACATGGTCCAAACTTTACTCCGTTTCAGTTTTTGAGAGCTCGGAACCCAAAGTTCGTCCCAATGGGAGTTTTTCAACTAGTTTGGACGAAGTTGGTCCAAACTTTTCTCCGTGTGAGTTTCGAGAGAGTTTGGAACTAGAAGTTCGTCCCAATGAGAGTTCTTTAGGTGGTTTGGACGACACATGGTCCAAAGTTTACTCCGTTTAAGTTTTTGAGAGCTCGGAACACAAAGTTCGTCCCAATGAGAGTTTTTCATCTAGTTTGGACGAAGTTGGTCCAAACTTTGCTCCGTTTGAGTTTCGAACGAGTTTGGAACTCAAAGTTCGTCCCAATGAGACTTCTTTATCTGGTTTGGACGACACACGCTCCAAACTTTTCTCCGTTTAAGTTTTTGAGAGCTCGGAACCCAAAGTTCATCCCAATGAGTGTTTTTCATCTAGTTTGGACGAAGTTGGTCCAAACTTTGCTCCGTTTGAGTTTCGAGAGAGTTTGGAACTCAAAGTTCTTCCCCATGAGAGTTCTTTAGGTAGTTTGGACGACACATGGTCAAAACTTTACTCCGTTTCAGTTTTTGAGAGCTCGGAACCCAAAGTTCGTCCCAATGAGAGTTTTTCATCTAGTTTGGACGAAGTTGGTCCAAACTTTGCTCCGTTTGAGTTTCGGAGAGTTTGGAACTCAAAGTTCGGCCCAATCAGAGTTATTTAGGTGGTTTTGACGACACATGGTCCAAAGTTTACTCCGTTTAAGTTTTTGAGAGCTCGGAACCCAAAGTTCGTCCCAATGAGAGTTTTTCATCTAGTTTGGACGAAGTGGGTCCAAACTTTGCTCCGTTTGAATTTCGGAGAGTTTGGAACTCAAATTTCGGCCCAATGAGAGTTCTTTAGGTGGTTTTGACGACACATGAGCCGAAGTTTACTCCGTTTAAGTTTTTGAGAGCTCGGAACCCAAAGTTCGTCCCAATGAGTGTTTTTCATCTAGTTTGGACGAAGTTGGTCCAAACTTTGCTCCGTTTGAGTTTCGAGACAGTTTGGAACTCAAAGTTCTTCCCCATGAGAGTTCTTTAGGTGGTTTGGACGACACATGGTCCAAACTTTACTCCGTTTCAATTTTTGAGAGCTTAGAACCCAAAGTTCGTCCCAATGAGAGTTTTTGATACGAACCGAGGTGTCTTAATCAAGCTACAAGAACCCAAAATGGTTACAAACTTTAGAGTTAGCTTTTGGGAAGATGAATCTCGGATTTAAGGCATTTTTATTGTAATTTTCAGTTTTAAAGTTGTGTTTTTAATGTTTTGACTTATTATTTAGTTAGTGGTCATTATAGCATTGATTGGGATGAAGGTTACAACCTTTCATATGCCAATAGGTTATGTTTGAAGGCTATAAATAGCCATCTATGTAGTTGCTTTGAGGGAAGATTGGTTTTGATGGAATTTCAATGAAAATTAAGTCTTTTGAGCCTAAAGGCCATGAGCAACTTTGCATATCTTGTTTTTAGATTTGCATGCTAGGATCATTCAAGTAGCGTCGATCAAACTACTTGTGGAGTGATTCGAATCTCGAGTTTAGAAACGAGTTTTCTCTACTCTTGATCTTGATCGTCAAGGTAAATCCGTTCTATCTTCTTCCTTGGGATGAAATCATCTTGTTTTGGGGGTCTTAGCATTTGAGATCTAGGGGTTTGCATATCCCTAAGGGTTCTTAGATCCAATTGGCTCGAGCTGTCATATCATTTTGGTATCAGAGCTGCTTTGTCATATCATTTTGGTATCAGAGTTTTAGGTTCTAGATCGGATATATGTTTCCGTTGTTCCATTTCTTTTGTTGTTCTTCATTCTGAATTGTTTTTTTTTGTTCTTGCTGTTCATTTGTTTTCATTCTGTCCAGAAATATAAAATTGAAAAAAAGTGTCATTTTCGTTTGTCTTTTCGTATTTTTGTCTTCTGCAATCTTATAGATCTCCTTCTGATCTACAACTTTGTCTTCTATTAGATCTTGAGATTCGGTTTGCTTCATATAGAAAATTGGTCATTTTGATAAGAGATTCTGGAAAACCGAGAAGGCCGAGATTGTTCAACTTCTTTGCTTCTTGTTGTTCTTTTCTATAAAAGTGAGTTAGATCTAAATTGGCTGATGTTTAAACTCTCACTTGTGTTAGGATATGACCGTTGGTATCCATTGGCTTCAGTTACATGTTGAATTTCTCAAATTAATTAGCCACTTGCCATAAATTTGGGGGTTAGAAACTTTTCATATTCAATTTTCCAGCCACTTGCTATTCAATGCCCATGATCTCTATTGATTATAACTTCTCTTTATTGTAAAGGGCTATTTAAATTCCATAAGTCGTAACCTTTGGATATTAATATATGGAGACTTACATTTAGAGTTTCATTTCCATTTGACCTTTGATTTCTTTCTTAGCTTGTTTCTTATTTGGTATTCGTTTGACTCCAAGCTATTTTGATTGTGTTCTATGTGTGCTATCTATCACTTCAATGCAAACTTTGCTCATTGGCTCATGTGAGTGAGATTGAGAGTTTGTTGAGAGGGAGTGCTTGTGAGATCCATTTTCCTTGTCACTTTGCATTCATTTTCAGCATGTTTCAAACAAGAAGTTCAAACAAATCCATGTTTCGTCAAACACAAAAACGTTGTGAGAAACACGTCCGTGATGATCCGTTTCAGAAGGCTTTTCGTGAAAATATGGATGAAATACATAAATCCATAAAGTACATGTCCGAATTAGCTCACGAATTGAAATTGCGGGATCAAGCAAGAGAGGCACAAATCACAAAATCCATTCAAGAAGAAAAAAATTGTTCCATGCCTCAAGATGATGTTTCAAATGATGATGTTGATATTGATGACGTGATGACCAACAAAGAAAGTGTGCAAATACCAGTTGATCTATGTTCATTTGAGCCAAAACCTATGGAAAGTGAAAAAGAGAAAGAGTTTGAGAAAGAAACATGTGAGACTTATATTGAGATTGAAGAGAAAGAGAGTTCAGTTATTAGAGTATGTGAGAAGACCCATGTCTTGTATTCAAAAAGACACATACAAGAACTTGAATCCGAAAGGACTTGTTTTCTGACGGGTGCACTTAAAACAAGTGTACCTACTTTGTCTAATGAGTTCTTGCAGGAAATTAAAATGCTTGTTGAAACGCAAGATTCAAACAATGCTTCAAATACGAGACAAAGCCAAGCACGAGGGAACTTTAATGCCAAAGGGGAACAAATGAAGCGATGTTTGTATTTTGCATCATCATCCATTCATGGTGGACAGTCAAAGGTGAAGAATTTGAGGAGAGCAAGAATGCGAGATGCAAATGATTTCAAGTTTGCACTACAAGGGGATCCTTGGATTCGAGGACGAATCCTCTTGAAGAAGGGGAGGATGATACGAACCGAGGTGTCTTAATCAAGCTACAAGAACCCAAAATGGTTACAAACTTTAGAGTTAGCTTTTGGGAAGATGAATCTCGGATTTAAGGCAATTTTATTGTAATTTTCAGTTTTAAAGTTGTGTTTTTAATGTTTTAACTTATTATTTAGTTAGTGGTCATTATAGCATTGATGGGGATGAAGGTTACAACCTTTCATATGCCAATAGGTTATGTTTGAAGGCTATAAATAGCCATCTATGTAGTTGCTTTGAGAGAAGATTAGTTTTGATGGAATTTCAATGAAAATGAAGTCTTTTGAGCCTAAAGGCCATGAGCAACTTTGCATATCTTGTGTTTAGATTTGCATGCTAGGATCATTCAAGTAGCGTTGATCAAACTACTTGTGGAGTGATTCGAATCTCGAGTTTAGAAACGAGTTTTCTCTACTCTTGATCTTGATCGTCAAGGTAAATCCGTTCTATCTTCTTCCTTGGGATGAAATCATCTTGTTTTGGGGGTCTTAGCATTTGAGATCTAGGGGTTTGCATATCCCTAAGGGTTCTTAGATCCAATTGGCTCGGGCTGTCATATCATTTTGGTATCAGAGCTGCTTTGTCATCTCAGTTTTTCATCTAGTTTGGACGAAGTTGGTCCAAACTTTTCTCCGTTTGAGTTTCGAGAGAGTTTGGAATTAGAAGTTCGTCCCAATGAGAGTTCTTTAGGTGGTTTGGACGACACATGGTCCAAACTTTACTCCGTTTAAGTTTTTGAGAGCTCGGAACCCAAAGTTCGTCCCAATGAGAGTTTTTCATCTAGTTTGGACGAAGTTGGTCCAAACTTTTCTCCGTTTGAGTTTCGAACGAGTTTGGAACTCAAAGTTTGTCCCAATGAGACTTCTTTATCTTGTCTGGACGACACATGCTCCAAACTTTACTCCGTTTTAGTTTTTGAGAGCTCGGAACCCAAAGTTCGTCCCAATGAGTGTTTTTCATCTAGTTTGGACGAAGTTGGTCCAAACTTTGCTTCGTTTGAGTTTCGGAGAGTTTGGAACTCAAAGTTCGGCCCAATGAGAGTTCTTTAGGTGGTTTTGACGACACATGGTCCAAAGTTTACGCCAATTAAGTTTTTGAGAGCTCGGAACCCAAAGTTCGTCCCAATGAGTGTTTTTCATCTAGTTTGGACGAAGTTGGTCCAAACTTTGCTCCGTTTGAGTTTCGAGATGGTTTGGAACTCAAAGTTCTTCCCCATGAGACTTCTTTAGGTGGTTTGGACGACACATGGTCCAAATTTTACTCCGTTTAAGTTTTTGAGAGCTCGGAACCCAAAGTTCGTCCCAATGAGAGTTTTTCATCAAGTTTGGACGAAGTGGGTCCAAACTTTGCTCCGTTTGAGTTTCGGAGAGTTTGGAACTCAAAGTTCGGCCCAATGAGAGTTCTTTAGGTGGTTTTGACGACACATGAGGCAAAGTTTACTCCGTTTAACTTTTTCAGAGCTTGAAACCAAAAGTTCGTCCCAATGAGTGTTTTTCATCTAGTTTGGACGAATTTGGTCCAAACTTTGCTCCGTTTGAGTTTCGAGAGAGTTTGGAACTCAAAGTTCTTCCTCATGAGAGTTCTTTAGGTGGTTTGGACGACACATGGTCCAAACTTTACTCCGTTTCAGTTTTTGAGAGCTCAGAACCCAAAGTTCGTCCCAATGAGAGTCTTTCATCTAGTTTGGACGAAGTTGGTCCAAACTTTTCTCCGTTTGAGTTTCGAGAGAGTTTGGAACTAGAAGTTCGTCCCAATGAGGGTTCTTTAGGTGGTTTGGACGACACATGGTCCAAACTTTACTTCGTTTAAGTTTTTGAGAGCTCGGAACCCGAAGTTGGTCCCAATGAGAGTTTTTCATCTAGTTTGGACGAAGTTGGTCCAAACTTTGCTTCGTTTGAGTTTCGAACGAGTTTGGAACTCAAAGTTCGTCCCAATGAGACTTCTTTATCTGGTTTGGACGACACATGCTCCAAACTTTACTCCATTTAAGTTTTTGAGAGCTCGGAACCCAAAGTTCGTCCCAATGAGTGTTTTTCATCTAGTTTGGACGAAGTTGGTCAAAACTTTGCTCCGTTTGAGTTTCGGAGAGTTTGGAACTCAAAGTTCGGCCCAATGAGAGTTCTTTACGTGGTTTTGACGACACATGGTCCAAAGTTTACTCCGTTTAAGTTTTTGAGAGCTCGGAACCAAAGTTCGTCCCAATGAGTGTATTTCATCTAGTTTGGACGAAGTTGGTCCAAACTTTGCTCTGTTTGAGTTTCGAGAGAGTTTGGAACTCAAAGTTTGTCCCCATGAGAGTTCTTTAGGTGGTTTGGACGACACATGGTCCAAACTTTACTCCGTTTAAGTTTTTGAGAGCTGGGAACCCAAAGTTCGTCCCAATGAGAGTTTTTCATCTAGTTTGGACGAAGTTGGTCCAAACTTTTCTCCGTTTGACTTTCGGAGAGTTTGGAACTCAAAGTTCGGCCCAATGAGAGTTCTTTCGGTGGTTTTGACGACACATGGTCGAATGTTTACTCCGTTTAAGTTTTTGAGAGCTCGGAACCCAAAGTTGGTCCCAATGAGTGTTTTTCATCTAGTTTGGACGAAGTTGGTCCAAACTTTGCTCTGTTTGAGTTTCGAGAGAGTTTTGAACTCAAAGTTCGTCCCAATGAGAGTTCTTTAGGTGGTTTGGACGACACATGGTCCAAACTTTACTCCGTTTAAGTTTTTGAGAGCTCGGAACCCAAAGTTCGTCCCAATGAGAGTTTTTCATCTAGTTTGGACGAAGGTTGTCCAAACTTTTCTCCGTTTGACTTTCGAAGAGTTTGGAACTCAAAGTTCGGCCCAATGAGAGTTCTTTAGGTGGTTTTTACGACACATGAGCCAAACTTTACTCCGTTTAAGTTTTTGAGAGCTCGGAACCCAAAGTTCGTCCCAATGGGAGTTTTTCATCTAGTTTGGACGAAGTTGGTCCAAACTTTTCTCCGTTTGAGTTTCGAGAGAGTCTGGAACTAGAAGTTCGTCCCAATGAGAGTTCTTTACGTGGTTTGGACGACACATGGTCCAAACTTTACTCCGTTTCAGTTTTTGAGAGCTCGGAACCCAAAGTTCGTCCCAATGAGAGTTTTTCATCTCGTTTGGACGAAGTTGGTCCAAACTTTGCTCCGTTTGAGTTTCGAGATGGTTTGGAACTCAAAGTTCTTCCCCATGAGACTTCTTTAGGTGGTTTGGACGACACATGGTCCAAACTTTACTCCGTTTAAGTTTTGTAGAGCTCGGAACCCAAAGTTCGTCCCAATGAGAGTTTTTCATCTAGTTTGGACGAAATGGGTCCAAACTTTGCTCCGTTTGAGTTTCGGAGAGTTAGGAACTCAAACTTCGGCCCAATGAGAGTTCTTTAGGTGGTTTTGACGACACATGAGCCAAAGTTTACTCCGTTTCAGTTTTTGAGAGCTCGGAACCCAAAGTTCGTCCCAATGGGAGTTTTTCATCTAGTTTGGACGAAGTTGGTCCAAACTTTTCTCCGTTTCAGTTTCGAGAGAGTTTGGAACTAGAAGTTCGTCCCAATGAGAGTTCTTTAGGTGGTTTGGACGACACATGGTCCAAACTTTACTCCGTTTAAGTTTTTGAGAGCTCGGAACCCAAAGTTCGTGCCAATGAGAGTTTTTCATCTAGTTTGGACGAAGTTGGCATAAACTTTTACTCCGTTTAAGTTTCGGAGAGTTTGGAACTCAAAGTTCGGCCCAATGAGAGTTCTTTAGGTGGTTTTGACGACACATGGTCGAATGTTTACTCCGTTTAAGTTTTTGAGAGCTCGGAACCCAAAGTTCGTCCCAATGAGTGTTTTTCATCTAGTTTGGACGAAGTTGGTCCAAACTTTGCTTCGTTTGAGTTTCGAACGAGTTTGGAACTCAAAGTTCGTCCCAATGAGACTTCTTTATCTGGTTTGGACGACACATGCTCCAAACTTTACTCCGTTTAAGTTTTTGAGAGCTCGGAACCCAAAGTTCGTCCCAATGAGTGTTTTTCATCTAGTTTGGACGAAGTTGGTCCAAACTTTGCTCCGTTTGAGTTTCGGAGAGTTTGGAACTCAAAGTTCGGCCCAATGAGAGTTCTTTACGTGGTTTTGACGACACATGGTCCAAAGTTTACTCCGTTTAAGTTTTTGAGAGCTCGGAACCAAAGTTCGTCCCAATGAGTGTATTTCATCTAGTTTGGACGAAGTTGGTCCCAACTTTGCTCTGTTCGAGTTTCGGGAGAGTTTGGAACTCAAAGTTCGTCCCCATGAGAGTTCTTTAGGTGGTTTGGACGACACATGGTCCAAACTTTACTCCGTTTAAGTTTTTGAGAGCTCGGAACCCAAAGTTCGTCCCAATGAGAGTTTTTCATCTAGTTTGGACGAAGTTGGTCCAAACTTTTCTCCGTTTGACTTTCGGAGAGTTTGGAACTCAAAGTTCGGCCCAATGAGAGTTCTTTAGGTGGTTTTGACGACACATGAGCCAAATTTTACTCCGTTTAAATTTTTAAGAGCTCGGAACCCAAAGTTCGTCCCAATGAGTGTTTTTCATCTAGTTTGGACGAAGTTGGTCCAAACTTTGCTCCGTTTGAGTTTCGAGAGAGTTTGGAACTCAATGTTCTTCCCCATGAGAGTTATCTAGGTGGTTTGGACGACACATGGTCCACACTTTACTCCGTTTAAATTTTTGAGAGCTCGGAACCCAAAGTTCGTCCCAATGGGAGTTTTTCATCTAGTTTGGACGAAGTTGGTCCAAACTTTTCTTCGTTTGAGTTTCGAGAGAGTTTGGAACTAGAAGTTCGTCCCAATGAGAGTTCTTTAGGTGGTTTGGACGACACATGGTCCAAACTTTACTCCGTTTAAGTTTTTGAGAGCTCGGAACCCAAAGTTCTTGCCAATGAGAGTTTTTCATCTAGTTTTGACGAAGTTGGTCCAAACTTTTACTCCGTTTAAGTTTCGGAGAGTTTGGAACTCAAAGTTCGGCCCAATGAGAGTTCTTTAGGTGGTTTTGACGACACATGGTCGAATGTTTACTCCGTTTATGTTTTTGAGAGCTCGGAACCCAAAGTTCGTCCCAATGAGTGTTTTTCATCTAGTTTGGACGAAGTTGGTCCAAACTTTGCTCTGTTTGAGTTTCGAGAGAGTTTTGAACTCAAAGTTCGTCCCAATGAGAGTTCTTTAGGTGGTTTGGACGACACATGGTCCATCATTTACTCCGTTTAAGTTTTTGAGAGCTCGGAACCCAAAGTTCGTCCCAATGAGAGTTTTTCATCTAGTTTGGACGAAGTTGGTCCAAACTTTGCTCCGTTTGACTTTCGAAGAGTTTGGAACTCAAAGTTCTGCCCAATGAGAGTTCTTTAGGTGGTTTTTACGACACATGAGCCAAACTTTACTCCGTTTAAGTTTTTGAGAGCTCGGAACCCAAAGTTCGTCCCAATGGGAGTTTTTCATCTAGTTTGGACGAAGTTGGTCCAAACTTTTCTCCGTTTGAGTTTCGAGAGAGTTTGGAACTAGAAGTTCGTCCCAATGAGAGTTCTTTACGTGGTTTGGACGACACATGGTCCAAACTTTACTCCGTTTCAGTTTTTGAGAGCTCGGAACCCAAAGTTCGTCCCAATGAGAGTTTTTCATCTCGTTTGGACGAAGTTGGTCCAAACTTTGCTCCGTTTGAGTTTCGAGATGGTTTGGAACTCAAAGTTCTTCCCCATGAGACTTCTTTAGGTGGTTTGGACGACACATGGTCCAAACTTTACTCCGTTTAAGTTTTGTAGAGCTCGGAACCCAAAGTTCGTCCCAATGAGAGTTTTTCATCTAGTTTGGACGAAGTGGGTCCAAACTTTGCTCCGTTTGAGTTTCGGAGAGTTAGGAACTCAAAGTTCGGCCCAATGAGAGTTCTTTAGGTGGTTTTGACGACACATGAGCCAAAGTTTACTCCGTTTCAGTTTTTGAGAGCTCGGAACCCAAAGTTCGTCCCAATGGGAGTTTTTCACCTAGTTTGGACGAAGTTGGTCCAAACTTTTCTCCGTTTCAGTTTCGAGAGAGTTTGGAACTAGAAGTTCGTCCCAATGAGAGTTCTTTAGGTGGTTTGAACGAGACATGGTCCAAACTTTACTCCGTTTAAGTTTTTGAGAGCTCGGAACCCAAAGTTCGTCCCAATGAGAGTTTTTCATCTAGTTTGGACGAAGTTGGTCCAAACTTTGACTCCGTTTGAGTTTCGGAGAGTTTGGAACTCAAAGTTCGGCCCAATGAGAGTTCTTTAGGTGGTTTTGACGACACATGGTCCAATGTTTACTCCGTTTAAGTTTTTGAGAGCTTGGAACCCAAAGTTCGTCCCAATGATTGTTTTTCATCTAGTTTGGACGAAGTTGGTCCAAACTTTGCTCTGTTTGAGTTTCGAGAGAGTTTTGAACTCAAAGTTCGTCCCAATGAGAGTTCTTTAGGTGGTTTGGACGACACATGGTCCAAACTTTACTCCGTTTAAGTTTTTGAGAGCTCGGAACCCAAAGTTCGTCCCAATGAGAGTTTTTCATCTAGTTTGGACGAAGTTGGTCCAAACTTTGCTCCGTTTGACTTTCGAGAGAGTTTGGAACTCAATGTTCTTCCCCATGAGAGTTATCTAGGTGGTTTGGACGACACATGGTCCACACTTTACTCCGTTTAAATTTTTGAGAGCTCGGAACCCAAAGTATGTCCCAATGGGAGTTTTTCATCTAGTTTGGACGAAGGATGTCCAAACTTTTCTTCGTTTGAGTTTCGAGAGAGTTTGGAACTAGAAGTTCGTCCCAATGAGAGTTCTTTAGGTGGTTTGGACGACACATGGTCCAAACTTTACTCCGTTTAAGTTTTTGAGAGCTCGGAACCCAAAGTTCGTGCCAATGAGAGTTTTTCATCTAGTTTGGACGAAGTTGGTCCAAACTTTTACTCCGTTTAAGTTTCGGAGAGTTTGGAACTCAAAGTTCGGCCCAATGAGAGTTCTTTAGGTGGTTTTGACGACACATGGTCGAATGTTTACTCCGTTTAAGTTTTTGAGAGCTCGGAACCCAAAGTTCGTCCCAATGAGTGTTTTTCATCTAGTTTGGACGAAGTTGGTCCAAACTTTGCTCTGTTTGAGTTTAGAGAGAGTTTTGAACTCAAAGTTCGTCCCAATGAGAGTTCTTTAGGTGGTTTGGACGACACATGGTCCAAACTTTACTCCGTTTAAGTTTTTGAGAGCTCGGAACCCAAAGTTCGTCCCGATGAGAGTTTTTCATCTAGTTTGGACGAAGTTGGTCCAAACTTTGCTCCGTTTGACTTTCGAAGAGTTTGGAACTACAAGTTCCGCCCAATGAGAGTTCTTTAGGTGGTTTTGACGACACATGGTCGAATGTTTACTCCGTTTAAGTTTTTGAGAGCTCGGAACCCAAAGTTCGTCCCAATGAGTGTTTTTCATCTAGTTTGGACGAAGTTGGTCCAAACTTTGCTCTGTTTGAGTTTAGAGAGAGTTTTGAACTCAAAGTTCGTCCCAATGAGAGTTCTTTAGGTGGTTTGGACGACACATGGTCCAAACTTTACTCCGTTTAAGTTTTTGAGAGCTCGGAACCCAAAGTTCGTCCCGATGAGTGTTTTTCATCTAGTTTGGACGAAGTTGGTCCAAACTTTTCTCCGTTTGAGTTTCGAGAGAGTTTGGAACTAGAAGTTCGTCCCAATGAGAGTTCTTTAGGTTGTTTGGACGAGACATGGTCCAAACTTTACTCCGTTTAAGTTTTTGAGAGCTCGGAACCCAAAGTTCGTCCCAATGAGAGTTTTTCATCTAGTTTGGACGAAGTTGGTCCAAACTTTGACTCCGTTTGAGTTTCGGAGAGTTTGGAACTCAAAGTTCGGCCCAATGAGAGTTCTTTAGGTGGTTTTGACGACACATGGTCCAATGTTTACTCCGTTTAAGTTTTTGAGAGCTTGGAACCCAAAGTTCGTCCCAATGAGTGTTTTTCATCTAGTTTGGACGAAGTTGGTCCAAACTTTGCTCTGTTTGAGTTTCGAGAGAGTTTTGAACTCAAAGTTCGTCCCAATGAGAGTTCTTTAGGTGGTTTGGACGACACATGGTCCAAACTTTACTCCGTTTAAGTTTTTGAGAGCTCGGAACCCAAAGTTCGTCCCAATGGGAGTTTTTCATCTAGTTTGGACGAAGTTGGTCCAAACTTTTCTTCGTTTGAGTTTCGAGAGAGTTTGGAACTAGAAGTTCGTCCCAATGAGAGTTCTTTAGGTTGTTTGGACGACACATGGTCGAAACTTTACTCCGTTTAAGTTTTTGAGAGCTCGGAACCCAAAGTTCGTGCCAATGAGAGTTTTTCATCTAGTTTGGACGAAGTTGGTCCAAACTTTTACTCCGTTTAAGTTTCGGAGAGTTTGGAACTCAAAGTTCGGCCCAATGAGAGTTCTTTAGGTGGTTTTGACGACACATGGTCCAATGTTTACTCCGTTTAAGTTTTTGAGAGCTTGGAACCCAAAGTTCGTCCCAATGAGTGTTTTTCATCTAGTTTGGACGAAGTTGGTCCAAACTTTGCTCTGTTTGAGTTTCGAGAGAGTTTTGAACTCAAAGTTCGTCCCAATGAGAGTTCTTTAGGTGGTTTGGACGACACATGGTCCAAACTTTACTCCGTTTAAGTTTTTGAGAGCTCGGAACCCAAAGTTCGTCCCAATGGGAGTTTTTCATCTAGTTTGGACGAAGTTGGTCCAAACTTTTCTTCGTTTGAGTTTCGAGAGAGTTTGGAACTAGAAGTTCGTCCCAATGAGAGTTCTTTAGTAGGTTTGGACGACACATGGTCCAAACTTTACTCCGTTTAAGTTTTTGAGAGCTCGGAACCCAAAGTTCGTGCCAATGAGAGTTTTTCATCTAGTTTGGACGAAGTTGGTCCAAACTTTTACTCCGTTTAAGTTTCGGAGAGTTTGGAACTCAAAGTTCGGCCCAATGAGAGTTCTTTAGGTGGTTTTGACGACACATGGTCGAATGTTTACTCCGTTTAAGTTTTTGAGAGCTCGGAACCCAAAGTTCGTCCCAATGAGTGTTTTTCATCTAGTTTGGACGAAGTTGGTCCAAACTTTGCTCTGTTTGAGTTTAGAGAGAGTTTTGAACTCAAAGTTCGTCCCAATGAGAGTTCTTTAGGTGGTTTGGACGACACATGGTCCAAACTTTACTCCGTTTAAGTTTTTGAGAGCTCGGAACCCAAAGTTCGTCCCGATGAGAGTTTTTCATCTAGTTTGGACGAAGTTGGTCCAAACTTTGCTCCGTTTGACTTTCGAAGAGTTTGGAACTACAAGTTCCGCCCAATGAGAGTTCTTTAGGTGGTTTTGACGACACATGGTCGAATGTTTACTCCGTTTAAGTTTTTGAGAGCTCGGAACCCAAAGTTCGTCCCAATGAGTGTTTTTCATCTAGTTTGGACGAAGTTGGTCCAAACTTTGCTCTGTTTGAGTTTAGAGAGAGTTTTGAACTCAAAGTTCGTCCCAATGAGAGTTCTTTAGGTGGTTTGGACGACACATGGTCCAAACTTTACTCCGTTTAAGTTTTTGAGAGCTCGGAACCCAAAGTTCGTCCCGATGAGAGTTTTTCATCTAGTTTGGACGAAGTTGGTCCAAACTTTTCTCCGTTTGAGTTTCGAGAGAGTTTGGAACTAGAAGTTCGTCCCAATGAGAGTTCTTTAGGTTGTTTGGACGAGACATGGTCCAAACTTTACTCCGTTTAAGTTTTTGAGAGCTCGGAACCCAAAGTTCGTCCCAATGAGAGTTTTTCATCTAGTTTGGACGAAGTTGGTCCAAACTTTGACTCCGTTTGAGTTTCGGAGAGTTTGGAACTCAAAGTTCGGCCCAATGAGAGTTCTTTAGGTGGTTTTGACGACACATGGTCCAATGTTTACTCCGTTTAAGTTTTTGAGAGCTTGGAACCCAAAGTTCGTCCCAATGAGTGTTTTTCATCTAGTTTGGACGAAGTTGGTCCAAACTTTGCTCTGTTTGAGTTTCGAGAGAGTTTTGAACTCAAAGTTCGTCCCAATGAGAGTTCTTTAGGTGGTTTGGACGACACATGGTCAAAACTTTACTCCGTTTAAGTTTTTGAGAGCTCGGAACCCAAAGTTCGTCCCAATGGGAGTTTTTCATCTAGTTTGGACGAAGTTGGTCCAAACTTTTCTTCGTTTGAGTTTCGAGAGAGTTTGGAACTAGAAGTTCGTCCCAATGAGAGTTCTTTAGGTGGTTTGGACGACACATGGTCCAAACTTTACTCCGTTTAAGTTTTTGAGAGCTCGGAACCCAAAGTTCGTGCCAATGAGAGTTTTTCATCTAGTTTGGACGAAGTTGGTCCAAACTTTTACTCCGTTTAAGTTTCGGAGAGTTTGGAACTCAAAGTTCGGCCCAATGAGAGTTCTTTAGGTGGTTTTGACGACACATGGTCCAATGTTTACTCCGTTTAAGTTTTTGAGAGCTTGGAACCCAAAGTTCGTCCCAATGAGTGTTTTTCATCTAGTTTGGACGAAGTTGGTCCAAACTTTGCTCTGTTTGAGTTTCGAGAGAGTTTTGACCTCAAAGTTCGTCCCAATGAGAGTTCTTTAGGTGGTTTGGACGACACATGGTCCAAACTTTACTCCGTTTAAGTTTTTGAGAGCTCGGAACCCAAAGTTCGTCCCAATGAGAGTTTTTCATCTAGTTTGGACGAAGTTGGTCCAAACTTTTCTTCGTTTGAGTTTCGAGAGAGTTTGGAACTAGAAGTTCGTCCCAATGAGAGTTCTTTAGGTGGTTTGGACGACACATGGTCCAAACTTTACTCCGTTTAAGTTTTTGAGAGCTCGGAACCCAAAGTTCGTGCCAATGAGAGTTTTTCATCTAGTTTGGACGAAGTTGGTCCAAACTTTTACTCCGTTTAAGTTTCGGAGAGTTTGGAACTCAAAGTTCGGCCCAATGAGAGTTCTTTAGGTGGTTTTGACGACACATGGTCGAATGTTTACTCCGTTTAAGTTTTTGAGAGCTCGGAACCCAAAGTTCGTCCCAATGAGTGTTTTTCATCTAGTTTGGACGAAGTTGGTCCAAACTTTGCTCTGTTTGAGTTTAGAGAGAGTTTTGAACTCAAAGTTCGTCCCAATGAGAGTTCTTTAGGTGGTTTGGACGACACATGGTCCAAACTTTACTCCGTTTAAGTTTTTGAGAGCTCGGAACCCAAAGTTCGTCCCGATGAGAGTTTTTCATCTAGTTTGGACGAAGTTGGTCCAAACTTTGCTCCGTTTGACTTTCGAAGAGTTTGGAACTACAAGTTCCGCCCAATGAGAGTTCTTTAGGTGGTTTTGACGACACATGGTCGAATGTTTACTCCGTTTAAGTTTTTGAGAGCTCGGAACCCAAAGTTCGTCCCAATGAGTGTTTTTCATCTAGTTTGGACGAAGTTGGTCCAAACTTTGCTCTGTTTGAGTTTAGAGAGAGTTTTGAACTCAAAGTTCGTCCCAATGAGAGTTCTTTAGGTGGTTTGGACGACACATGGTCCAAACTTTACTCCGTTTAAGTTTTTGAGAGCTCGGAACCCAAAGTTCGTCCCGATGAGAGTTTTTCATCTAGTTTGGACGAAGTTGGTCCAAACTTTTCTCCGTTTGAGTTTCGAGAGAGTTTGGAACTAGAAGTTCGTCCCAATGAGAGTTCTTTAGGTTGTTTGGACGAGACATGGTCCAAACTTTACTCCGTTTAAGTTTTTGAGAGCTCGGAACCCAAAGTTCGTCCCAATGAGAGTTTTTCATCTAGTTTGGACGAAGTTGGTCCAAACTTTGACTCCGTTTGAGTTTCGGAGAGTTTGGAACTCAAAGTTCGGCCCAATGAGAGTTCTTTAGGTGGTTTTGACGACACATGGTCCAATGTTTACTCCGTTTAAGTTTTTGAGAGCTTGGAACCCAAAGTTCGTCCCAATGAGTGTTTTTCATCTAGTTTGGACGAAGTTGGTCCAAACTTTGCTCTGTTTGAGTTTCGAGAGAGTTTTGAACTCAAAGTTCGTCCCAATGAGAGTTCTTTAGGTGGTTTGGACGACACATGGTCCAAACTTTACTCCGTTTAAGTTTTTGAGAGCTCGGAACCCAAAGTTCGTCCCAATGGGAGTTTTTCATCTAGTTTGGACGAAGTTGGTCCAAACTTTTCTTCGTTTGAGTTTCGAGAGAGTTTGGAACTAGAAGTTCGTCCCAATGAGAGTTCTTTAGGTGGTTTGGACGACACATGGTCCAAACTTTACTCCGTTTAAGTTTTTGAGAGCTCGGAACCCAAAGTTCGTGCCAATGAGAGTTTTTCATCTAGTTTGGACGAAGTTGGTCCAAACTTTTACTCCGTTTAAGTTTCGGAGAGTTTGGAACTCAAAGTTCGGCCCAATGAGAGTTCTTTAGGTGGTTTTGACGACACATGGTCCAATGTTTACTCCGTTTAAGTTTTTGAGAGCTTGGAACCCAAAGTTCGTCCCAATGAGTGTTTTTCATCTAGTTTGGACGAAGTTGGTCCAAACTTTGCTCTGTTTGAGTTTCGAGAGAGTTTTGAACTCAAAGTTCGTCCCAATGAGAGTTCTTTAGGTGGTTTGGACGACACATGGTCCAAACTTTACTCCGTTTAAGTTTTTGAGAGCTCGGAACCCAAAGTTCGTCCCAATGAGAGTTTTTCATCTAGTTTGGACGAAGTTGGTCCAAACTTTTCTTCGTTTGAGTTTCGAGAGAGTTTGGAACTAGAAGTTCGTCCCAATGAGAGTTCTTTAGGTGGTTTGGACGACACATGGTCCAAACTTTACTCCGTTTAAGTTTTTGAGAGCTCGGAACCCAAAGTTCGTGCCAATGAGAGTTTTTCATCTAGTTTGGACGAAGTTGGTCCAAACTTTTACTCCGTTTAAGTTTCGGAGAGTTTGGAACTCAAAGTTCGGCCCAATGAGAGTTCTTTAGGTGGTTTTGACGACACATGGTCGAATGTTTACTCCGTTTAAGTTTTTGAGAGCTCGGAACCCAAAGTTCGTCCCAATGAGTGTTTTTCATTTAGTTTGGACGAAGTTGGTCCAAACTTTGCTCTGTTTGAGTTTAGAGAGAGTTTTGAACTCAAAGTTCGTCCCAATGAGAGTTCTTTAGGTGGTTTGGACGACACATGGTCCAAACTTTACTCCGTTTAAGTTTTTGAGAGCTCGGAACCCAAAGTTCGTCCCGATGAGAGTTTTTCATCTAGTTTGGACGAAGTTGGTCCAAACTTTGCTCCGTTTGACTTTCGAAGAGTTTGGAACTACAAGTTCCGCCCAATGAGAGTTCTTTAGGTGGTTTTTACGACACATGAGCCAAACTTTACTCCGTTTAAGTTTTTGAGAGCTCGGAACCCAAAGTTCGTCCCAATGGGAGTTTTTCATCTAGTTTGGACGAAGTTGGTCCAAACTTTTCTCCGTTTGAGTTTCGAGAGAGTTTGGAACTAGAAGTTCGTCCCAATGAGAGTTCTTTACGTGGTTTGGACGACACATGGTCCAAACTTTACTCCGTTTCAGTTTTTGAGAGCTCGGAACCCAAAGTTCGTCCCAATGAGAGTTTTTCATCTAGTTTGGACGAAGTTGGTCCAAACTTTGCTCCGTTTGAGTTTCGAGATGGTTTGGAACTCAAAGTTCTTCCCCATGAGACTTCTTTAGGTGGTTTGGACGACACATGGTCCAAACTTTAGTCCGTTTAAGTTTTGTAGAGCTCGGAACCCAAAGTTCGTCCCAATGAGAGTTTTTCATCTAGTTTGGACGAAGTGGGTCCAAACTTTGCTCCGTTTGAGTTTCGGAGAGTTAGGAACTCAAAGTTCGGCCCAATGAGAGTTCTTTAGGTGGTTTTGACGACACATGAGCCAAGTTTACTCCGTTTCAGTTTTTGAGAGCTCGGAACCCAAAGTTCGTCCCAATGGGAGTTTTTCATCTAGTTTGGACGAAGTTGGTCCAAACTTTTCTCCGTTTCAGTTTCGAGAGAGTTTGGAACTAGAAGTTCGTCCCAATGAGAGTTCTTTAGGTGGTTTGGACGACACATGGTCCAAACTTTACTCCGTTTAAGTTTTTGAGAGCTCAGAACCCAAAGTTCGTCCCAATGAGTGTTTTTCATCTAGTTTGGACGAAGTTGGTCCAAACTTTTCTCCGTTTGAGTTTCGAGAGAGTTTGGAACTAGAAGTTCGTCCCAATGAGAGTTCTTTAGGTGGTTTGGACGAGACATGGTCCAAACTTTACTCCGTTTAAGTTTTTGAGAGCTCGGAACCCAAAGTTCGTCCCAATGAGAGTTTTTCATCTAGTTTGGACGAAGTTGGTCCAAACTTTGACTCCGTTTGAGTTTCGGAGAGTTTGGAACTCAAAGTTCGGCCCAATGAGAGTTCTTTAGGTGGTTTTGACGACACATGGTCCAATGTTTACTCCGTTTAAGTTTTTCAGAGCTTGGAACCCAAAGTTCGTCCCAATGAGTGTTTTTCATCTAGTTTGGACGAAGTTGGTCCAAACTTTGCTCTGTTTGAGTTTCGAGAGAGTTTTGAACTCAAAGTTCGCCCCAATGAGAGTTCTTTAGGTGGTTTGGACGACACATGGTCCAAACTTTACTCCGTTTAAGTTTTTGAGAGCTCGGAACCCAAAGTTCGTCCCAATGAGAGTTTTTCATCTAGTTTGGACGAAGTTGGTCCAAACTTTGCTCCGTTTGACTTTCGAAGAGTTTGGAACTCAAAGTTCCGCCCAATGAGAGTTCTTTAGGTGGCTTTTACGACACATGAGCCAAACTTTACTCCGTTTAAGTTTTTGAGAGCTCGGAACCCAAAGTTCGTCCCAATGAGTGTATTTCATCTAGTTTGGACGAAGTTGGTCCAAACTTTGCTCTGTTTGAGTTTCGAGAGAGTTTGGAACTCAAAGTTCGTCCCCATGCGAGTTCTTTAGGTGGTTTGGACGACACATGGTCCAAACTTTACTCCGTTTCAGTTTTTGAGAGCTCGGAACCCAAAGTTCGTCCCAATGAGAGTTTTTCATCTAGTTTGGACGAAGTTGGTCCAAACTTTGCTCGGTTTGAGTTTCGAGATGGTTTGGAACTCAAAGTTCTTCCCCATGAGACTTCTTTAGGTGGTTTGGACGACACATGGTCCAAACTTTACTCCGTTTAAGTTTTTTGGAGCTCGGAACCCAAAGTTCGTCCCAATGAGAGTTTTTCATCTAGTTTGGACGAAGTGGGTCCAAACTTTGCTCCGTTTGAGTTTCGGAGAGTTAGGAACTCAAAGTTCGGCCCAATGAGAGTTCTTTAGGTGGTTTTGACGACACATGAGCCAAAGTTTACTCCGTTTCAGTTTTTTAGAGCTCGGAACCCAAAGTTCGTCCCAATGGGAGTTTTTCATCTAGTTTGGACGAAGTTGGTCCAAACTTTTCTCCGTTTCAGTTTCGAGAGAGTTTGGAACTAGAAGTTCGTCCCAATGAGAGTTCTTTAGGTGGTTTGGACGACACATGGTCCAAACTTTACTCCGTTCAAGTTTTTGAGAGCTCGGAACCCAAAGTTCGTCCCAATGAGTGTTTTTCATCTAGTTTGGACGAAGGTTGTCCAAACTTTTCTCCGTTTGAGTTTCGAGAGAGTTTGGAACTAGAAGTTCGTCCCAATGAGAGTTCTTTAGGTGGTTTGGACGACACATGGTCCAAACTTTACTCCGTTTAAGTTTTTGAGAGCTCAGAACCCAAAGTTCGTCCCAATGAGTGTTTTTCATCTAGTTTGGACGAAGTTGGTCCAAACTTTTCTCCGTTTGAGTTTCGAGAGAGTTTGGAACTAGAAGTTCGTCCCAATGAGAGTTCTTTAGGTGGTTTGGACGACACATGGTCCAAACTTTACTCCGTTTCAGTTTTTGAGAGCTCGGAACCCAAAGTTCGTCCCAATGGGAGTTTTTCATCTAGTTTGGACGAAGTTGGTCCAAACTTTTCTCCGTTTGAGTTTCGAGAGAGTTTGGAACTAGAAGTTCGTCCCAATGAGAGTTCTTTAGGTGGTTTGGACAACACATGGTCCAAACTTTACTCCGTTTAAGTGTTTGAGAGCTCGGAACCCAAAGTTCGTCCCAATGAGAGTTTTTCATCTAGTTTGGACGAAGTTGGTCCAAACTTTGCTCCGTTTGAGTTTCGAACGAGTTTGGAACTCAAAGTTCTTCCCAATGAGACTTCTTTATCTGGTTTGGACGACACATGCTCTAAACTTTACTCCGTTTAAGTTTTTGAGATCTCGGAACCCAAAGTTCGTCCCAATGAGTGTTTTTCATCTAGTTTGGACGAAGTTGGTCCAAACTTTGCTCCGTTTGAGTTTCGGAAACAGATTCTGTTTCCATGTCGGTTTGAGAAGGAGAAGGAGGTTTTTCTTCTTCATATTGAAAATTTGGAATTCCTTCTTCCAGCCTTACAGATTTGACTCTAAGTGAGCCAGTTCTTCCAATACTTTGAAGAGACTCTGGTCTGATACCAGAGGTGCTTGGTCTGGAACTCATGAACTCCTTTTTGTTCATGTTTTCCTTCAAGATTGGGAAACGAGGTTCTTCCTCATCGAATTTGATTTCTATTCTCCCATCTGGGTGCTCGATGATGTGAGAGAGTTCTTTTTCTTTCTTCTTGGGGACGAAGGCATTTTCAATTGTCCAAGAAGGGTTTTTAGTAAGGCTATCCCATGAAAGCATCTTTGGGACACTGACAGAGGATTTATTGATGTTGGTCTCGATAAGCATGGTCTTTCCTTTGGGGGATTGTACCAATGCTTTCGGTTCCATTGAGGAAGTAAGGGTTTTGTAGGTAATCTTGTATAGAAGTGTCATCTTCTTGACTCCTTCTTCAAGATTTAAACCTTTTCCCGTGACTTCTAAGGTTAAGGTTTTGAGAATATGGGGGTCATCTAATGCCACCATAAAGTTTGGAAAACAATTGAAATAAACTGGTCCATCGGCAAGATTGGATTCGATGATACCAAGGAGAGAGTTAGAGAAGTCTTTATGACGTCTATCTCTCAGAATCGCAAGAACAGGGGTATCGAGACCCGTTCTGAACATTGGACGAAGGGCGACTTGAACAGCTCCGATATGAAGGAACTGAAAGTCTTTTCTGTGTTTGAGGATGTCGTCTTTTGGAAATAATTGAATTGAATCAATATTTCCATAGACTGGAATTTTGCGTTCAACAATCTTTATGCAATGTTGTTCTTTGAAATTGAACGTATTGTGCATATAGATTGTTTTATTGTCAAGCTTGGGCAAACCCCATGCTTGAAGATCGTTTTCGATCTTTGCTATATGCAAAGCTTCGTTTGAGATGTCAGAGCCGGATGAGGCCATATGCTGGTCCTCGATTTCATTTTGAGTTAGCTCCTTTGAGGGAGCAGGTTTTGAGGGAAGAGTTTTGAAAAGAATTTTCTTCAGAAGAGACATCGATTAATTAAAGAAAAACATTTTTCAAAACTTCAAACAATAAACTTTGAAATATAAAAACTATTTTCTTTGAGTTGATTATCAAAAGATATTTACCTTAACTTACTCTTCCGGCGAGAAGGCGAGGTAGGCTGACCAACGGATTCACCGCGCTTCTTTGCGTCTTACAACCGGGACCACCAACCAGCAACAGTCCTTCGCAGCTGTCCTTCGGAGTAAATGAAAGTGAATAGCTTCTGACGATCTCTTCGTCGAAGACAGTTTTTAAATTCAAAGGTTATAGAATGAACTTGTGAAAGATGAACTTCTGGAATATATTTCCTTTTTCAGATGGTTCAATCAAAGGGATGAATTTTCCCATATTTGTGCCATTCGAGAAAAGGAAAGGTGGAAAACCGCCAGGAGAGGTGAAATTCAAGGTAACTTTCCTCCCATGGAAGATGTCGAATTCGACAGTTTCTACCATGAAAGGATTGTCGCCAAACCCTTCCAACTTGTTAGAGATAGCGAGGAAGCTCAGCCTCCAACTAACAAGGAAATCAAAAGCATCCAGTGTCAAAACAACTTCTCAAATCGGATGCTCACCTCAATAGCTGAACAAGTTTACCGGCTAGAGGAATTAATTGATCCTCCTCCAGCGCCCGTTAAACCAATGTTCAGTCCTCTCGAGCCAGTCAATCTAAGAACTCCAAAGACAAGACTTTTGGAGGAAATCGACAGAAAGCTATCTGCCATCTCAAAAGGTGAAAGCTCAAATCAGCTTAACACCCTTGATGATACAGATAGTGAAGATATTGATTCAATTATTGAACAGCTTAAAGGTCTTCACTTAGAAGACCCTCCATCTCTAAACAAACTGGGTTATAATCCAGGTGATAGAGTAAACTGGTACCAAAGGCCTTCCATGCCTGACCTCAATTACGAACAAAACCATAAGTTCGGAAAAGTCAAACAATTTGATGGGCAATCCATTGTAGTATGGAATCTAGATGGAAAATCAGATAGGCAAATACAAGATATGCTATCTGAGATGCTCATTGCTGCAACCTCTTACCAAGAGAATGGTAATACAAATCATGTCGCCTGTGCTACTCTTGTTAACGGATTCACAGGAGTCCTCAAAGCATGGTGGGATTGCCTTGGTTCTGGTCTTAGAAATGAGATCAAGACCCACACCACCAGAGTCAAAAGAACTAGAGAAGTTCCTGATCTCAAAGCCGATCCAGGTATTAGAATAGGCGGAGAACCTATTAAACCTGAATCATCCAAATCTCCAAAAAAGATTATCATTGAAGAAGAGGTAGATCAAGAAGATGCCGTTGAGGCACTAGTCTATGCTATCTCTTGGAACTTCACAACAGCCCATAATGTGAAGCATGATGACACTCAAAGAACAATTCTCAAAAATCTTAGATGCAAAAACTTGGCCAACTTCAATTGGTACAAAGATATGTTCATTTCCAGGGTCTTCTTCATGAAAGATACTGATTGGAGCCACTGGAAAGAAAAATTTGTGGATGGCCTTCCAAGTTACGTTTCTGAAAGAGTTTACATAACTCTGAAGGAACGCTATAATGGAAAGATCGAATGGAACAATATAACATATGGTGATCTTACATCATATGTCATCAACTGCAGTCTTCAAATTTGCAATGAGATAAAGGTTCAGCGCAAAATGCAAAGGGATGATAAGAGCAGGCTCAGAGATATGAAAACCTTTTGCTCTCAATATGGTTGCGAGCGTTTGGAGGAACCAAACCGCTCTGCTAACAAAATGATCCGACGGCGTAATAGCCGAAGGTTCTATATAAAAATCAATTTGAAAGACCTCAGAATTTCCAGAGGCAATCGAGGAAGTATTTCCCTAAAAGGCAATACAATCCAAATCCTCGATTCAAGAAAAGACAATCTCGGGATCAACCCAGACAAAGGCAAGCTGCCTTTAAGACAAAGGGAAAAACCTTTTGTTTTAAATGTCGAAAGGAAGGACACTATGCAAATAGATGTCCCAACCTTAGAATCAATGAGCTGGATATAGAAGAAGAGTATTCCTCTATCTATGATAGCTCTGATCAAGAATTGAATGAATTTCAATTCAACGACACAGATTCAGAGGTCTCTAGCGATAGCCAGAGCAAAGAATCTGAAGGCGTTAAAGCTTGCAAAAAGGACTGTGAAGGACAATGCATAAATGTCCTTACACTGGAACAAGAAGTTCTCTTTAACTCTATAGACCATATAGAGGATAAAGAAATGAAGAAGACAATTCTGAAAACCCTCAAGCAGTCTTTGTCTTCTCAAAGAACTTCTGAGTTAAGAGAAAAGGTTGTTGAGCAACCCTCTCTTTTCCAGATTCTTCAAAGAGATGATTTCTTCAAACCGAAATCTGATCCTCAACCTTCTTCTATTCAAGACCTTCAATTTGAAATCAACAATCTCAAAAAGGAGATAGAAAAAAGCAAAATCGAAATCGATTTGATCAAAATAGAGATTAACAATCTCAAATCAACTCAAAGAAAATAGTTTTCGTTTTCAAAGTTTATTGTTTGAAGTTTTGAAAAATGTTTTTCTTTAATTAATCGATGTCTCTTCTGAAGAAAATTCTTTTCAAAACTCTTCCCTCAAAACCTGCTCCCTCAAAGGAGCTAACTCAAAATGAAATCGAGGACCAGCATATGGCCTCATCCGGCTCTGACATCTCAAACGAAGCTTTGCATATAGCAAAGATCGAAAACAATCTTCAAGCATGGGGTTTGCCCAAGCTTGACAATAAAACAATCTATATGCACAATACGTTCAATTTCAAAGAACAACATTGCATAAAGATTGTTGAACGCAAAATTCCAGTCTATGGAAATATTGATTCAATTCAATTATTTCCAAAAGACGACATCCTCAAACACAGAAAAGACTTTCAGTTCCTTCATATCGGAGCTGTTCAAGTCGCCCTTCGTCCAATGTTCAGAACGGGTCTCGATACCCCTGTTCTTTCGATTCTGAGAGATAGACGTCATAAAGACTTCTCTAACTCTCTCCTTGGTATCATCGAATCCAATCTTGCCGATGGACCAGTTTATTTCAATTGTTTTCCAAACTTTATGGTGGCATTAGATGACCCCCATATTCTCAAAACCTTAACCTTGGAAGTCACGGGAAAAGGTTTAAATCTTGAAGAAGGAGTCAAGAAGATGACACTTCTATACAAGATTACCTACAAAACCCTTACTTCCTCAATGGAACCGAAAGCATTGGTACAATCCCCCAAAGGAAAGACCATGCTTATCGAGACCAACATCAATAAATCCTCTGTCAGTGTCCCAAAGATGCTTTCATGGGATAGCCTTACCAAAAACCCTTCTTGGACAATTGAAAATGCCTTCGTCCCCAAGAAGAAAGAAATAGAACTCTCTCACATCATCGAGCACCCAGATGGGAGAGTAGAAATCAAATTCGATGAGGAAGAACCTCGTTTCCCAATCTTGAAGGAAAACATGAACAAAAAGGAGTTCATGAGTTCCAGACCAAGCACCTCTGGTATCAGACCAGAGTCTCTTCAAAGTATTGGAAGATCTGGCTCACTTAGAGTCAAATCTGTAAGGCTGGAAGAAGGAATTCCAAATTTCCAATATGAAGAAGAAAAACCTCCTTCTCCTTCTCAAACCGACATGGAAACATATTCTGTTTTCAAAAGTCAATTGAATGTTATCATCGCTGATAACGAATTCAAAGTTGATAAAGTAGCCCTCCAAAAAGAATTCATGGCGGATGAAAACAAGGAAGCAAGAAAACACTTCTTTGCAACTTACTCTGCCGAGCAGAGGAAAGCATTCAAAGAAGAGTATTTCAAACTCCTTGATAAACTTCAAGAACATATTTCCTTTTTCAGATGGTTCAATCAAAGGGATGAATTTTCCCATATTTGTGCCATTCGAGAAAAGGAAAGATGGAAAACCGCCAGGAGAGGTGAAATTCAAGGTAACTTTCCTCCCATGGAAGATGTCGAATTCGACAGTTTCTACCATGAAAGGATTGTCGCCAAACCCTTCCAACTTGTTAGAGATAGCGAGGAAGCTCAGCCTCCAACTAACAAGGAAATCAAAAGCATCCAGTGTCAAAACAACTTCTCAAATCGGATGCTCACCTCAATAGCTGAACAAGTTTACCGGCTAGAGGAATTAATTGATCCTCCTCCAGCGCCCGTTAAACCAATGTTCAGTCCTCTCGAGCCAGTCAATCTAAGAACTCCAAAGACAAGACTTTTGGAGGAAATCGACAGAAAGCTATCTGCCATCTCAAAAGGTGAAAGCTCAAATCAGCTTAACACCCTTGATGATACAGATAGTGAAGATATTGATTCAATTATTGAACAGCTTAAAGGTCTTCACTTAGAAGACCCTCCATCTCTAAACAAACTGGGTTATAATCCAGGTGATAGAGTAAACTGGTACCAAAGGCCTTCCATGCCTGACCTCAATTACGAACAAAACCATAAGTTCGGAAAAGTCAAACAATTTGATGGGCAATCCATTGTAGTATGGAATCTAGATGGAAAATCAGATAGGCAAATACAAGATATGCTATCTGAGATGCTCATTGCTGCAACCTCTTACCAAGAGAATGGTAATACAAATCATGTCGCCTGTGCTACTCTTGTTAACGGATTCACAGGAGTCCTCAAAGCATGGTGGGATTGCCTTGGTTCTGGTCTTAGAAATGAGATCAAGACCCACACCACAGGAGTCAAAAGAACTAGAGAAGTTCCTGATCTCAAAGCCGATCCAGGTATTAGAATAGGCGGAGAACCTATTAAACCTGAATCATCCAAATCTCCAAAAAAGATTATCATTGAAGAAGAGGTAGATCAAGAAGATGCCGTTGAGGCACTAGTCTATGCTATCTCTTGGAACTTCACAACAGCCCATAATGTGAAGCATGATGACACTCAAAGAACAATTCTCAAAAATCTTAGATGCAAAAACTTGGCCAACTTCAATTGGTACAAAGATATGTTCATTTCCAGGGTCTTCTTCATGAAAGATACTGATTGGAGCCACTGGAAAGAAAAATTTGTGGATGGCCTTCCAAGTTACGTTTCTGAAAGAGTTTACATAACTCTGAAGGAACGCTATAATGGAAAGATTGAATGGAACAATCTAACATATGGTGATCTTACATCATATGTCATCAACTGCGGTCTTCAAATTTGCAATGAGATAAAGGTTCAGCGCAAAATGCAAAGGGATGATAAGAGCAGGCTCAGAGATATGAAAGCCTTTTGCTCTCAATATGGTTGCGAGCGTTTGGAGGAACCAAACCGCTCTGCTAACAAAATGATCCGACGGCGTAATAGCCGAAGGTTCTATAAAAATCAATTCGAAAGACCTCAGAATTTCCAGAGGCAATCGAGGAAGTATTTCCCTAAAAGGCAATACAATCCAAATCCTCGATTCAAGAAAAGACAATCTCGGGATCAACCCAGACAAAGGCAAGCTGCCTTTAAGACAAAGGGAAAAACCTTTTGTTTTAAATGTCGAAAGGAAGGACACTATGCAAATAGATGTCCCAACCTTAGAATCAATGAGCTGGATATAGAAGAAGAGTATTCCTCTATCTATGATAGCTCTGATCAAGAATTGAATGAATTTCAATTCAACGACACAGATTCAGAGGTCTCTAGCGATAGCCAGAGCAAAGAATCTGAAGGCGTTAAAGCTTGCAAAAAGGACTGTGAAGGACAATGCATAAATGTCCTTACACTGGAACAAGAAGTTCTCTTTAACTCTATAGACCATATAGAGGATAAAGAAATGAAGAAGACAATTCTGAAAACCCTCAAGCAGTCTTTGTCTTCTCAAAGAACTTCTGAGTTAAGAGAAAAGGTTGTTGAGCAACCCTCTCTTTTCCAGATTCTTCAAAGAGATGATTTCTTCAAACCGAAATCTGATCCTCAACCTTCTTCTATTCAAGACCTTCAATTTGAAATCAACAATCTCAAAAAGGAGATAGAAAAAAGCAAAATCGAAATCGATTTGATCAAAATAGAGATTAACAATCTCAAATCAAAACCCTTGATTTCCAACGATGAAGAAAAAGATTTTCTTCTTAATCAAATTACAAAATCTCAATTTCAAAAATGGTATTCAATGATTACCCTAAAAATTGAGGATTTTCAAATCACGGTCAAAGCCCTAATTGATTCAGGGGCAGATCAAAATTGTATTCAACAGGGACTCATCCCTACAAAGTATTTTGAAAAAACCACTCAAAGACTTAACAGTGCCAATGGCCAGCGTCTTTGTGTGCAGTACAAACTTTCAAATGCCCATATTTGCAACAACGACATATGTATTGTTTGCTCATTTCTTTTAGTAAAAGACCTCAAGCAAGAGTTGATCTTAGGAACCCCATTCCTAACACAACTCTATCCTATTAAAATAACCGAAAACGGTTTGGTTTCAAATTTTGCCGGTTCAGAAATAACTTTTGAATTTATTTGCCCAATCCTTCCAGTTGATTTTATGGAAGTGAGTTTAAATGAAATTCGGCAAAAACAAAAACAAATTTCTTTTCTCAAAGAGGACATCAGTTACAAAAAGATTGATGAAAACCTCAAAAATCCCTCTGTTATTGTAAAAATAAAAGAGTTGGAAAACAAAATTGAAAAAGAGATTTGCTCAAACCTTCCAAATGCTTTTTGGGCAAGGAAAAAACACATTGTTCAGCTTCCTTACTCAAAAGATTTTGATGAATCAAAAATACCAACAAAGGCAAGACCAATTCAAATGAATTCGGATTTACTAACGTTCTGTAAAAAGGAAATACAGGATTTGCTCAATAAGAAGCTGATTCGACCATCCAAAAGCCCATGGTCGTGTGCAGCATTCTATGTCAACAACGCAGCCGAACAGGAGCGTGGTGTGCCGAGGTTAGTAATCAATTACAAGCCTTTAAACAAAGTTTTGGAATGGATTAGATATCCAATTCCAAATAAACAAGACCTTTTAAAAAGGATTTCAAAAGCAAAAGTATTTTCGAAATTTGACATGAAGTCAGGTTTCTGGCAAATTCAAATTTCCGAAAAAGATAAATACAAAACCGCTTTCAATGTGCCATTCGGGCAATACGAATGGAATGTCATGCCATTTGGGCTAAAGAATGCCCCATCAGAATTTCAAAAAATCATGAATGATATTTTCAATGATTTCCAAGATTTTACAATTGTTTACATTGACGATGTCTTGGTTTTCTCCTCAAGCATCGATCAACATTTCAAACATTTGGATATATTTATCAAAGTTGTTAAACAAAATGGTTTGGTAGTCTCTCTACCAAAAGTCAAACTTTTTCAAACCCAGATTAAATTTTTGGGCTTCAATATCAACATGGGCCTGATTAAACCAATTCAAAGGTCCATAAACTTTGCTTCAAATTTTCCGGACCAAATTACAGAAAAAACCCAACTTCAAAGGTTCTTGGGCTGTCTCAATTATATGTCTGATTTTATTCAAAACCTTAGACCCATTTGCAAACCGCTTTTTCAAAGGCTTAGGAAAAATCCAAAGCCATGGTCCAATGAACATACTAAAGCTGTTCAAAAGATAAAAGCTTTAGTCAAATCACTTCCCTGTTTAAGTCTTATCAATCCAAAAGCACATCTGATCGTAGAGACAGATGCATCAGACATTGGATATGGAGGAATCCTAAAACAGTGTCTTGATAAGAACGAATCAATTATCCGATTCCACTCAGGAATCTGGAACGAAACTCAGAAAAATTACTCCACCGTCAAAAAGGAGTTACTGGCAATAGTTCTCTGTGTTCAAAAATTTCAAGGTGATTTGATAAACAAAAGTTTTACCATCAAAACCGATTCTCAAGCATCAAAATTCGTTTTGGAAAAAGATGTTAAAAATCTTGTTTCAAAACAAATCTTTGCCAGATGGCAAGCAATTCTTTCGTGTTTTGATTTCAAAATTTTGCCTATAAAAGGGACTGAAAACCCCCTTGCTGATTATCTCTCAAGGGAGTTTCTAACTCCAAAAACTCTCTCCTCTCTCTCTCTCCCTTCTACCAAAGAAAAGAAAAGAGTGAATGAGTGAAGCAAGAGGCAGAGCCTCCTCTTCAAGGGGCAGTCGCCCAACTTCTTCTTCCTCTGCACCTCCTCCCATGAGTGCAGATCAATATGCAATGGAACTAGGGTTTACTCCGGTAACCCGTTCCAGGTCAAGGCAAGGCGGTATACGCCCTATGCCTCCAATGGAGTCTTCTACTCCACCTCCACGGCCTTCGGCCAACCTCGTCCGTCCTTCAGGCGGAGTCGTTCAACTGAGACCTCCTGTCTCTCCCTCTTCAGTCACGGGATCATCAATCCCATCCTCTTCAACCTACTCTGCGGCGGTAACACCGGAAAAGAGGTTTGTACCTCGCCCAGAGATCAAAGGTTACTTTCAAAAATCCCAGGTTATCTATGAACCCATCATAGAACCTGAATTTCAAGGTCTCAATCTTGAAGAGACCGTCTCAAACATGTATCCTACAGGCTTCAATTTCATGCCTGAGGATCTGAACAAAACTCGTACCTTCTACGAGTTCATTCTCGTCGACACCAAGTCAGCCGAGATTACTCATATTCCAGACAAAAACGATCCATCAATGATCGCTTATTCCAAATTAAAAATATTCAAAGCCTTGAATCCGACCCACTGGAATCAAGGATTGTACACGGACAAATCCTTTTCAAAGCCTTTCGTTCCACAAACATATTCATATCGGGACTACATAAGAGCCTGGTATAATGTTATGTGGTATTCAAACTATAAGCATTCTTGGTTCATTTCTTTCTGCCAAAATGCTTACAAAATCACATTCCCACTGTGGTTTATTCAATGGTGGAATACATTCGGTCTTTCGGATGATATTTTACCAACACCCTTGCAAGAATCATATTATCACTTTGCAAGGAACATTCAAAAGACAGCGTTTCATAACTCAATGAGATTCTGTCTATATTTTCAAATTCCATGGATTTTTTGCTGGAACTTCTCGACCAGCAATCAACCTCAGTACAAAACAGTCACCAAGATCCTAAAGATCAAGTGGTGGGATAAATTCAATTTCCAGAACGCAACCCTCAACAAAGTTAAAGAGTGGTTTGCAGCCAATGGATATCTTCAGGATATCGACATCAAGAGGAATGCAGAATTTCTCAATGACAAATCCAAGCTCCTAGCAGCTCTAGCACAGACCACATCTGATGCAGATTTTCAAAGAATTCTCCAGATGGCGGCTTCAAGCGCGTCCCCAGCTTCTTCTGCTCAAGGAGAAGACGAAGATCCGGATTACGATCTGGACGACCCATTCCTCGACTCACAACCTATGTGAGCTCCGAGTCAAATAATCCTGTTTCACATAGAAGCAGTTAGTATTTCAGGAATACTTCAAAAGGAAGTAATTCCGTCAAATAAAAAAAAAAAAAAAAAAAAAAAAAAAAAAAAAAAAAGAGTGTTGTAAATTCTCTTCTCTAGATCTAAAAGGTGTAAACTCTGTAATTATTCCAGTTTGCACTGTAAATACATTTCTGCCAAAGCACAGCCTTAGAAGATGAAGCAGCAGTACGATAAAGATACAAGACTTCGATGTTTTGAAGGCAAAGATTGTTAGCAACTTTCCTAGATCGTGAGGACCTAGTTTGGCGTTTACCGGCAGATGATGATGTAAGTCCGGGTTTAGCCTATAATCCGCCTAGGGTGATCGAGGGTTAGGATTGGAGCTAATAATTCAGCCGACAAGATAAAGAATCTTATCTACTGAAAAGAGATAAAGCTGGAGCATCTTCAACAGCTGTAAAGTGGCAGACATGATATCTTATCTTCTTATCTCTTCATATTTTGTCTTTTGTAATTATTTGCTTTAATTATTTTTCTTTAAGTCACGTCTATCCGTCAGGGGTCCTGTCCTGTCGGAATAATAATTTAGATTTACTTTTTCAATTTTGTCGTTACTACTTTTCAAAAAGACGAATCTGTCAGGGGTCCTGTCCTGATTATTCGATCTTATCTTTTAATTTTCCGCATTCAATTTTCGTTTGAAGTCCGGAGTCTATAAAAGACTTCAAGTTTGTATTGCAAAGGCATGCGCTGAGAACTCTCAAGCTATCTTCTCTTGTAAAGCTTGAATCTCACCTTGCTTTCCTTATCAGCTAGTCGATCCTCATAAGGGAATCCCAAGCTGTTACGAACTTTTGCTTCCAAGCTCTTAAAAACTTAAACGGAGATAAGTTTGGACAATGTGTCGTCCAAACCACCTAACTAACTCTCGAAAAACTCAAACGGAGCAAAGTTTCGACCAAGTTTGTCAAAACCATAAGAAAAACTCTCATTGGGACGAACTTTCGGTTCCGAGCTCTCAAAAACTTAAACAGAGAAAGGTTTGGACCATGTGTCGACCAAACCACGTAAAGACCTCTCATTGGGCCGAAGTCTGAGTTCCTAACTCTCTAAAAACTCAAACAGAGCAAAGTTTGGACCGAGTTCGTCCAAACCATAAGAAAAACTCTCATTGGGACGAACTTTGGGTTCCGAGCTCTCAAAAACTGAAACAGAGCAAAGTTTGGACCATGTGTCGTCCAAACCACCTAAAGAACTCTCATTGGGCCGAAATTTGAGTTTCTAACTCTCCAAAAACTCAAACGAAGCAATGTTTGGATCAAGTTCGTCCAAACCATTTGAAAAACTCTCACTGGGACAAACTTTGGGTTCCGAGCTCTTAAATACTGAAACGGAGCAAAGTTTGGAAATGGGTCGTCCAAACCACCTAAAGAACTCTAATTCGGCCGAACTTTGAGTTCCTAACTCTCCAAAAACTCAAACGAAACAAAGTTTGGATCAAGCTCGTCCAAACCATATGAAACACTTTCATTGGGACGAGCTTTGGGTTCCGAGCTCTCAAAATTGAAACGGAGCAAAGTGTGGACCATGTGTTGTCCAAACCACCTAAAGAACTCTCATTGGGCCGAACATTGAGTTCCTAACTCTCCAAAAACTCAAACGGCGCAAAGTTTTGACCAAGTTCGTCCAAACCATATGAAAAACTCTCATTGGGACGAACTTTGGCTTCCGAGCTCTCAAAAACCGAAACGGAGCAAAGTTTTGACCATGTGTCGTCCAAAAGACCTAAAGAACTCTCATTGGGCCGAACTTTGAGTTCCTAACTCTCGAAAAACTCAAACGGAGCAAAGTTTGGACCAAGTTCGTCCAAACCATAAGAAAAACTCTCATTGGGACGAACTTTGGGTTCCGAGCTCTCAAAAACTTAAACGGAGCAAAGTTTGGACCATGTGTCGTCCAAACCACCTAAAGAACTCTCATTGGGCCGAACTTTGAGTTCCTAACTCTCCAAAAACTCAAACGGAGAAAAGTTTGGACCAAGTTCGTCCAAACCGTACGAAAAACTCTCATTGGGACGAACTTTGGCTTCCGAGCACTCAAAAATTTGAAACGGAGCAAAGTTTGGACCATGTTTCGTCCAAACAACCTAAATAACTCTCATTGGGCCGAACTTTGAGTTCCCAATGCTCGAAAAACTCAAACGAAGCAAAGTTTGGACATAATTCGTCAAAACCATATGAAAAACTCTCATTGGGACGAACTTTTGCTTCCAAGCTCTTAAAAACTTAAACGGAGATAAGTTTGGACAATGTGTCGTCCAAACCACCTAACTAACTCTCGAAAAACTCAAACGGAGCAAAGTTTCGACCAAGTTCGTCAAAACCATAAGAAAAACTCTCATTGGGACGAACTTTCGGTTCCGAGCTCTCAAAAACTTAAACGGAGAAAAGTTTGGACCATGTGTCGACCAAACCACCTAAAGACCTCTCATTGGGCCGAAGTCTGAGTTCCTAACTCTCTAAAAACTCAAACAGAGCAAAGTTTGGACCGAGTTCGTCCAAACCATAAGAAAAACTCTCATTGGGACGAACTTTGGGTTCCGAGCTCTCAAAAACTGAAACAGAGCAAAGTTTGGACCATGTGTCGTCCAAACCACCTAAAGAACTCTCATTGGGCCGAAATTTGAGTTTCTAACTCTGCAAAAACTCAAACGAAGCAATGTTTGGATCAAGTTCGTCCAAACCATTTGAAAAACTCTCATTGGGACAAACTTTGGGTTCCGAGCTCTTAAATACTGAAACGGAGCAAAGTTTTGAAATGGGTCGTCCAAACCACCTAAAGAACTCTAATTGGGCCGAACATTGGGTTCCTAACTCTCCAAAAACTCAAGCGAAACAAAGTTTGGATCAAGCTCGTCCAAACCATATGAAAAACTTTCATTGGGACGAGCTTTGGGTTCCGAGCTCTCAAAATTGAAACGGAGCAAAGTGTGGACCATGTGTTGTCCAAACCACCTAAAGAACTCTCATTGGGCCGAACATTGAGTTCCTAACTCTCCAAAAACTCAAACGGCGCAAAGTTTTGACCAAGTTCGTCCAAACCATATGAAAAACTCTCATTGGGACGAACTTTGGCTTCCGAGCTCTCAAAAACTGAAACGGAGCAAAGTTTGGACCATGTGTCGTCCAAACGACCTAAAGAACTCTCATTGGGCCGAACATTGAGTTCCTAACTCTCGAAAAACTCAAACGGAGCAAAGTTTCGACCAAGTTCGTCCAAACCATAAGAAAAACTCTCATTGGGACGAACTTTGGGTTCCGAGCTCTCAAAAACTTAAACGGAGCAAAGTTTGGACCATGTGTCGTCTAAACCACCTAAAGAACTCTCATTGGGCCGAACTTTGAGTTCCTAACTCTCCAAAAACTCAAACGGAGAAAAGTTTGGACCAAGTTCGTCCAAACCGTACGAAAAACTCTCATTGGGACGAACTTTGGCTTCCGAGCACTCAAAAACTGAAACGGAGCAAAGTTTGGACCATGTTTCGTCCAAACAACCTAAATAACTCTCATTGGGCCGAACTTTGAGTTCCCAATGCTCGAAAAACTCAAACGAAGCAAAGTTTGGACATAATTCGTCAAAACCATATGAAAAACTCTCATTGGGACGAACTTTTGCTTCCAAGCTCTTAAAAACTTAAACGGAGATAAGTTTGGACAATGTGTCGTCCAAACCACCTAACTAACTCTCGAAAAACTCAAACGGAGCAAAGTTTCGACCAAGTTCGTCAAAACCATAAGAAAAACTCTCATTGGGACGAACTTTCGGTTCCGAGCTCTCAAAAACTTAAATGGAGAAAAGTTTGGACCATGTGTCGACCAAAGCACCTAAAGACCTCTCATTGGGCCGAAGTCTGAGTTCCTAACTCTCTAAAAACTCAAACAGAGCAAAGTTTGGACCGAGTTCGTCCAAACCATAAGAAAAACTCTCATTGGGACGAACTTTGGGTTCCGAGCTCTCAAAAACTGAAACAGAGCAAAGTTTGGACCATGTGTCGTCCAAACCACCTAAAGAACTCTCATTGGGCCGAAATTTGAGTTTCTAACTCTCCAAAAACTCAAACGAAGCAATGTTTGGATCAAGTTCGTCCAAACCATTTGAAAAACTCTCATTGGGACAAACTTTGGGTTCCGAGCTCTTAAATACTGAAACGGAGCAAAGTTTGGAAATGGGTCGTCCAAACCACCTAAAGAACTCTAATTGGGCCGAACTTTGGGTTCCTAACTCTCCAAAAACTCAAACGAAACAAAGTTTGGATCAAGCTCGTCCAAAAAATATGAAAAACCTTCATTGGGACGAGCTTTGGGTTCCGAGCTCTCAAAAACTGAAACGGAGCAAAGTTTGGACCATGTGTCGTCCAAACCACCTAAAGAACTCTCATTGGGCCGAACATTGAGTTCCTAACTCTCCAAAAACTCAAACGGCGCAAAGTTTGGACCAAGTTCGTCCAAACCATATGAAAAACTCTCATTAGGACGAACTGTGGCTTCCGAGCTCTCAAAAACTGAAACGGAGCAAAGTTTGGACCATGTGTCGTCCAAACGACCTAAAGAACTCTCATTGGGCCGAACATTGAGTTCCTAACTCTCGAAAAACTCAAACGGAGCAAAGTTTCGACCAAGTTCGTACAAACCATAAGAAAAACTCTCATTGGGACGAACTTTGTCTTCCGAGCTCTCAAAAACTGAAACGAAGCAAAGTTTGAACCATGTGTCGTCTAAACCACCTAAAGAACTCTCATTGGGCCGAACATTGAGTTCCTAACTCTCGAAAAACTCAAACGGAGCAAAGTTTCGACCAAGTTCGTACAAACCATAAGAAAAACTCTCATTGGGACGAACTTTGTCTTCCGAGCTCTCAAAAACTGAAACGAAGCAAAGTTTGAACCATGTGTCGTCTAAACCACCTAAAGAACTCTCATTGGGATAAATTTTGGGTTCCGAGCTCTCAAAAACTTAAACGGAGCAAAGTTTGGACCATTTGTCGTCTAAACCACCTAAAGAAATCTCATTGGGCTTAACTTTGAGTTTCTAACTCTCCGAAAACTCAAATGGAGAAAGGTTTGGACCAAGTTCGTCCAAACCATATGAAAAACTCTGATTGGGATGAACTTTTGGTTCCGAGCTCTCAAATACTGAAACGGAGCAGAGTTTTGACCATGTGTCGTCCAAACCACCTAAAGAACTCTCATTGGGACGAACTTTGAGTTTCTAACTCTCCAAAAACTTAAACGGAGAAAAATTTGGACCAAGTTCGTCCAAACCATATGAAAAACTCTCATTTGGACGAACTTTGGGTTCCGAGATCTCAAATACTGGAACGGAGCAAAGTTTGACCATGTGTCGTCCAAACGAGCGAAAGAACTCTCATTGGGCTGAACTTTAAGTTCCTAACTCTCCAAAAACTCAAAGGGAGCAAAGTTTGGACAAGGTTCGTCCAAACCATATGAAAAACTCTCATTGGGACAAACTTTGGATTCCGAGCTCTCAAATACTGAAACGGAGCATAGTTTGGACCATGTGTCGTCCAAACCACCTAAAGAACTCTCATTGGGCCGAAATTTGAGTTCCTAACTCTCCAAAAACTCAAACGAAGCAAAGTTTGGATCAAGTTCGTCCAAACCATTTGAAAAACTCTCATTGGGACAAACATTCGGTTCCGAGCTCTTAAATACTGAAACGGAGCAAAGTTTGGAAATGGGTCGTCCAAACCACCTAAAGAACTCTAATTCGGCCGAACTTTGAGTTCCTAACTCTCCAAAAACTCAAACGAAACAAAGTTTGGATCAAGCTCGTCCAAACCATATGAAAAACTTTCATTGGGACGAGCTTTGGGTTCCGAGCTCTCAAAAACTGAAACGGAGCAAAATTTGGACCATGTGTTGTCCAAACCACCTAAAGAACTCTCATTGGGCCGAACATTGAGTTCCTAACTCTCCAAAAACTCAAACGGCGCAAAGTTTGGACCAAGTTCGTCCAAACCATATGAAAAACTCTCATTAGGACGAACTTTGGCTTCCGAGCTCTCAAAAACTGAAACGGAGCAAAGTTTGGACCATGTGTCGTCCAAACGACCTAAAGAACTCTCATTGGGCCGAACATTGAGTTCCTAACTCTCCAAAAACTCAAACGGAGCAAAGTTTCGAACAAGTTCGTACACACCATAAAAAAAACTCTCATTGGGACGAACTTTGTCTTCCGAGCTCTCAAAAACTGAAACGAAGCAAAGTTTGAACCATGTGTCGTCTAAACCACCTAAAGAACTCTCATTGCGCCGAACTTTGAGTTCCTAAGTCTCGAAAAACTCAAACGGAGCAAAGTTTCGACCAAGTTCGTACAAACCATAAGAAAAACTCTCATTGGGACGAACTTTGTCTTCCGAGCTCTCAAAAACTTAAACGAAGCGAAGTTTGAACCATGTGTCGTATAAACCACCTAAAGAACTCTCATTGGGACAAATTTTGGGTTCCGAGCTCTCAAAAACTTAAACGGAGCAAAGTTTGGACCATTTGTCGTCTAAACCACCTAAAGAAATCTCATTGGGCTTAACTTTGAGTTTCTAACTCTCCGAAAACTCAAATGGAGAAAAGTTTGGACCAAGTTCGTCCAAACCATATGAAAAACTCTGATTGGGACGAACTTTTGGTTCCGAGCTCTCAAATACTGAAACGGAGCAGAGTTTGGACCATGTGTCGTCCAAACCACCTAAAGAACTCTCATTGGGGCGAACATTGAGTTCCTAACTCTCCAAAAACTCAAACGGCGCAAAGTTTGCACCAAGTTCGTCCAAACCATATGAAAAACTCTCATTAGGACGAACTTTGGCTTTCGAGCTCTCAAAAACTGAAACGGAGCAAAGTTTGGACCATGTGTCGTCCAAACGACCTAAAGAACTCTCATTGGGCCGAACATTGAGTTCCTAACTCTCGAAAAACTCAAACGGAGCAAAGTTTCGACCAAGTTCGTACAAACCATAAGAAAAACTCTCATTGGGACGAACTTTGTCTTCCGAGCTCTCAAAAACTGAAACGAAGCAAAGTTTGAACCATGTGTCGTCTAAACCACCTAAAGAACTCTCATTGGACCGAACTTTGAGTTCCTAACTCTCGAAAAACTCAAACGGAGCAAAGTTTCGACCAAGTTCGTACAAACCATAAGAAAAACTCTCATCGGGACGAACTTTGTCTTCCGAGCTCTCAAAAACTGAAACGAAGCAAAGTTTGAACCATGTGTCGTCTAAACCACCTAAAGAACTCTCATTGGGACAAATTTTGGGTTCCGAGCTCTCAAAAACTTAAACGGAGCAAAGTTTGGACCATTTGTCGTCTAAACCACCTAAAGAAATCTCATTGGGCTTAACTTTGAGTTTCTAACTCTCCGAAAACTCAAATGGAGAAAAGTTTGGACCAAGTTCGTCCAAACCATATGAAAAACTCTGATTGGGACGAACTTTTGGTTCCGAGCTCTCAAATACTGAAACGGAGCAGAGTTTTGAGCATGTGTCGTCCAAACCACCTAAAGAACTCTCATTGGGCCGAACTTTGAGTTTCTAACTCTCCAAAAACTTAAACGGAGCAAAATTTGGACCAAGTTCGTCCAAACCATATGAAAAACTCTCATTTGGACGAACTTTCGGTTTCGAGATCTCAAATACTGAAACGGAGCAAAGTTTGACCATGTGTCGTCCAAACCAGCGAAAGAACTCTCATTGGGCTGAACTTTAATTTCCTAACTCTCCAAAAACTCAAACGGAGCAAAGTTTGGACCAAGTTCGTCCAAACCATATGAAAAACTCTCATTGGGACAAACTTTGGATTCTGAGCTCTCAAATACTGAAACGGAGCATAGTTTGGACCATGTGTCGTCCAAACCACCTAAAGAACTCTCATTGGGCCGAAATTTGAGTTCCTAACTCTCCAACAACTCAAACGAAGCAAAGTTTGGATCAAGTTCGTCCAAACCATTTGAAAAACTCTCATTGGGACAAACTTTCGGTTCCGAGCTCTTAAATACTGAAACGGAGCAAAGTTTGGAAATGGGTCGTCCAAACCACCTAAAGAACTCTAATTCGGCCGAACTTTGAGTTCCTAACTCTCCAAAAACTTAAACGGAGCAAAATTTGGACCAAGTTCGTCCAAACAATATGAAAAACTCTCATTGGGACAAACTTTGGATTCCGAGCTCTCAAATACTGAAACGGAGCATAGTTTGGACCATGTGTCGTCCAAACCACCTAAAGAACTCTCATTGGGCCAAACTTTGAGTTCCTAAACCTCCAAAAACTCAAACGGAGGAAAGTTTGGACCAAGTTTATCCAAACCATATGAAAAACTCTCATTGGGACGAACTTTGGGTCCCGAGCTCTCAAAAACTGAAACGAAGCAAAGTTTTGACCATGTGTCTTCCAAACCACCTAAAGAACTCTCATTGGGTCGAACTTTGAGTTTCTAACTCTCCAAAAACTCAAACAGAGCAAAGTTTGGACCAAGTTTGTCCAAACCATCTGAAAAACTCTCATTGGGACGAACTTTGGGTTCCGATCTCTCAAATACTGAAAGGGAGCAAAGTTTGGACCATGTGTCGTCCATACCACCGAAAGAACTCTCATTGGCAGAACTTTTTGTTCATAACTCTCCAAAAACTTAAACGGAGCAAAGTTTGGACTGAGTTCGTCCAAACCATATGAAAAACTCTCATTGGGACGAACTTTGGGTTCCGAGCTCTCAAATACTGAAACGGAGCAAAGTTTGGACCATGTGTCGTCCAAACCACCGAAAGAACTCTCATTGGCCAAACTTCGAGTTCCGAACTCTCCAAAAACTCAAAGGGAGGAAAGTTTGGACGAAGTTCGTCCAAACCATATGAAAAACTCTCATTGGGACGAACTTTGGGTTACGAGCTCTCAAATACTGAAACGGAGCAAAGTTCGGACCATGTGTCGTCCAAACCACCGAAAGAACTCTCATTGGCCGAACTTTGAGTTTCTAACTCTCCAAAAACTCAAATGGAGCAATGTTTGGACCATGTTCGTCCAAACCATATGAAAAACTCTCATTGGGTCGAACTTTGGGTTACAAGCTCTCAAAAACTGAAACGGAGCAAAGTTTGGACCATGTGTCTTCCAAACCACCTAAAGAACTCTCATTGGGCCGTACTTTGAGTTCCTAACTCCCCGAAAACTCAAAGGGTGCAAAGTTTGGACCAAGTTCGTCCAAACCATATGAAAAACTCTCATTGGGACGAACTTTGGGTTACGAGCTCTCAAAAACTGAAACGGAGCAAAGTTTGGACCATGTGTCATCCAAACCACCGAAAGAACTCTCATTGGCCGAACTTTGAGTTCCTAACTCTTTAAAAACTCAAACGGAGAAAAGTTTGGACCAAGTTCGTCCAAACCATATGAAAAACTCTCATTGGGACGAACTTTGGGTTCCAAGCTCTCAAAAACGGAAATGGAGCAAAGTTTGGACCATGTGTCTTCCAAACCACCTAAAGAACTCTCATTGGGCCGAACTTTGAGTTTCTAACTCTCTAAAAACTCAAACGGAGCAAAGTTTGGACCAAGTTTGATAAGCGCCCAATATGCTTAAGTTTACAAAGCTAGAGGTCCTTCTAGGATCCTTGTAAACGGACACAAATAAGACAAACTTACCGAATGATTCCAACAAAGAGTTTAGTTAGAAGATGAATCACTCTGAGATCAAACTTAGAATCTTTGATGGTCACTCAAAGATCCTAAGACGACTCAGTCCAGAATTTGATTGATCAAAACTAATCCAATGAATCGGTTGAACATCAAACCTAAAACAAGATTTGAAAGAAAAGATAACACCAAAGGGGTTGAATAAGCAAAAGCTTTTTAATATGCATAATCTGAGTTTTCAAGAGTATTACAAGCCATTTTAAATTACAAATGGTCGTGGATAGACCAAGGAACTCAAAAGTCATTCATTTACACTTAATTGCAAATTGTAGAAAATAAGACCTAGGAACTTAAAACTTGATTGCACATCAAACGAGCAGCCATATCTTAAAACTAAAAAGATAGAATTGCTTTAAATTGTCTTAAATATGTGCTATGGAATCCGCTCCTCATAATGGCAACGTTTGACAACCTTTGACATCACGAAATCCCAAGAGATGCAAGATGGACAGCCACCTCTTCACAAATTCTGCACACTATTTTCGTCCCCCGTGCCATCTTCCAAACTACACAACTTTTCCCGTGCCATCTTGACTCCATTCTCTTCTTGACTTGCTGAACTAACATTATACAAAAGTTTGGATTCAAAATTCTTTGCCTCTTGTTGTGCATTTGCTAGCTTTTGAACATGCAATGCGAAAGCCTCTTGTATCTTCTTTGCCTTGCTCCTTGTGATTGGTCCTTCAGGTACATGCAATGGATTATTGATTGAATCCATATCATCCCCCCTCTATTTAAAAGGATTTGTCCTCAAATCAAGGTCTTCATTGCCTACATCAAAAGGAGTCAAGTCAGCCACATTAAAAGTAGAACTTACATTGTACTCACCTCGTAGATCTAATTTGTATGCATTGTTATTGATTCGTTCAAGCACTTGAAAAGGACCATCTCCCCTTGGTTGAAGGTTAGACTTTCTTTGATCTGGAAACCTTTCCTTTCTTAGATGAACCCAAACCCAATCACTCGGTTTGAAAATCAATTCCTTTCTTCCTTGGTTCTTGCGAGTGACTAGCTTTTGATTCTTCTTTTCAATCCTTTCTTTGATTTCTTTGTGCAAAGTTTTGATGTATTCGGCCCTAGAAGAAGCTGCATCACTAGTAAACATATTAGGCGGCAAAGGTGATAAATCTAGAAAAGTCAAAGGATTAAAGTCGTACACAACCTCAAAAGGTGAACAATGAGTTGTGCTATGAATCGCCCTACTGTATGCAAACTCCACAAAAGGTAGAGTCTCTTCCCAAGACTTAAGATTTTTAGAAATTAGTGACCTAAGCAAGGCCCCCAATGTTATATTAACCACCTCAGTTTGCCCATCCGTTTGTGGGTGACAAGTTGTAGAAAATAGAAGCTTAGTTCCCAATTTTCCCCACAAAACTTTCCAAAAATGACTTAAAAATTTAACATCCCTATCACTAACAATAGTTTTGGGAATGCCATGCAATCTAACCACTTCCCTAAAGAAAAGATTAGCTATGTTGGTAGCATCATCGGTTTTGTTACATGGAATGAAATGCGCCATCTTACTAAACCTATCAACCACCAAAAAAATACTATCCTGATGTCTTCTAGTCTTTGGTAATCCTAGAACAAAATCCATGCTAATGTCTACCCATGGTTCACTAGGAACATCTAAATGTAAACTCGAGACTTTCTTTGGGATCATTTCCTCTTGTATTGTGGTTTCATGGTTGAATTTAAGTTGTTGGGATTCTCTAATTTAAAAGAAGAAAGAAAAGAATGGAAAAATGGAAGAAAGGAAAAGGAAAAGAAAAGGAAAAGGGGAAAAAAAAAAGAGGAAATGGGAACTAACCCATTCGGTGGGTAGTGGACTTGGGAAGAACCCACCACCGACAGCTTTTTTTTTACCAGCCCATTACCAGCTCTTTTTTTATCATTATCCATCCAAAGTTTCAGAGCACTTGAGGGAGAGAGTGAAGGAAGAATAAGAAGAAGGATTTCGTGGTTTTGAGGTTGAAGAAGATAGGAAAAGCTCATGCAAAGCCAGCCATAGCAGAATCTGAGTTCAACCTGTCAACCTCTGGTTTTTTATTCGGTTTGAGCTACACAGAAGGAATTAAGAGGTGAGGTTTGATTTTCTTGAAAGTTAGTCCATTTTCTAACCAATTTTATGAAGGAAGCTTGAGCTAAATCTGATGAGAAGTTTATGGTTTTTGAAATGGAAAACAGAGCACAGGATTTTCGTGCAAACAAGGAGGATCTCTGGTTTTCTCTGGTCTTTCGAGCATTCTGGGGTGTACAAGTTGAATCAGAAGCTCTATTTGGTATGGTTGGAAAGCTTATTCAATTTCCTACAACTTGCATCAAGAATTCGTGAGCCAAAAATGACTTGAAGTAGGTTTAATTTCAGGAGATAGATAAAGGGCAGCAGAGAACCTCGAATCTGTGTTGTCTATGTTCGGGGCGTTTCTGGACAAAGTGGTTGACAATCTCGTTTTCATTTCTTCAGGTAAGTTGTAGAGTGTTCGAAAATGAAGAGTTTGATGTATAGTACATTAATCTTGGTTAAGTATTGAGGAAGTTATGGGTGTTGGAAGGTGTGGTATTGAATCTGGAAAATTTGGAAAGTAGAATGTGGAGTGAGATTTCTTATTGAAGAGTTTAGAATTCATGAGCATGGAAAGAAAAAGCTAATTATGGTTCTAATGCTCGGTTTTGGTTGTTTGACAGGCCAAGAGGAAATAGGTCGGGTCTACAAACAAGGGAACTAGCTAAGACTGTGAGTGACAAAATGAATTTCGAAAATTGTTTCCAACGGTTGTTCATGTTTAGATGTTTTACATGCTTTTCTATGAGTGATACATGGTTTTTATGAATGGTTTCAAGCTTAAGTCATGAGCTTAGATTTTCTAATGAGGTCTATAAATGAGCACGTGATTATTGAGTTTCTGAAAAATAGTTGAAACGACATCCTTTTAAGCCAAGCATGTATTAGCAAGAATTATTTAAAGATTTTCGGTTTTTCCACGAGCAAGCTGAGTACACTTAAGTTTTACGAAAGATAACGATAAGCAGGCATGTTCTAATGTTTTCATGTGATTTTCTGAGATTTCTATTGACTACATGACTGAGATATTCAGCCCGAGGCTATGTGGTACCGTGTGCACACAGGTTATATTCCGTTGTTGACGTTGAGTGTACTCCGTGACAACGATGCTGTCGTGAGTGCCGGGCGGGCCCCACTACGACAAAGACGATGGGAGTGCTGGGCGGGCCCCACTACATTGGTTGTACTGGGCGTGCCCTACACAACGTAGATCGGTCATGTTAGTTAAAATGTTTGATGTACTTGATATGCCTTGCTAGATATTTAATAACGTACTTGCGAGTTATTTGAGAAAGCTTTTATCGTTACACGTTTATGTTAAACGCTTGATTGAACAGATTTATACGCTTAAAGGTTTATCACGTGTTCCGATTTGCAAATCTACAGTTTTTAAAGCTAGTCACTCACTGGGCTTCGTAGCTCATTCTTTCAAAATGTTTTTCCACTTTCAGGTAGAGGTCGAGTTCCCGGTGCCTGATACACTGCCAACGTCTGCTGAAAGTTCCAGATCAAGCTCTAGTACGTGGGTGGAGTTGTATATTGAGTCCGTCTATATTGTAAATGTTTTGTAAGGATTGGACAATTTAGTCCTAGAGGTCGTGGTTGTATAAACCCCATTTGTATATGTTTTTGGTTGTGAAATCTATATCAGGTTATTTTCCAAATCGGGTTATGTCAGGGCTGCACCTCGTGTATATTAGAAGGTTTTCAGGGATTCCGCCGTGTTGTGTTTCATGTGGAATGTTTTATATCTAAGATTAGTATGTTTATCAGGTTCTACGTTTGAGGAGGGTCAACGGGTATCGTTAGAGGAGGACGATGTTCGTTGGCTTCACGCTATCTTCCGGACTAAGCTAGCAGGTGGTCTGGGAGGGGGTGTGACACTAAAGGTGTGTAAAGGCCACGTGGTTGTGTCTTAGATTTAGCCTCCTTATACTTGAAACATTGCTTGCACACTTTGTTCACATCTTTCCTCATTTTAAGCCAATAAAAATGTTCACACAACATGCTGTATGTTTTAAATTCTCCAAAATGTCCCATAAGTCCTCCCCCATGAGCCTCCTTCACAAGTAACTCTCTAATGGAACACTTAGGAATACAAAGCTTACCCTTCCTAAAAAGCATCCCATCAAACACAATATAATCTTGTACATTTTTCCCTTCTAAACATTGTGCATACACATCATAAAATTCAGATTTCTCAACTTTGTACAGCTCAATCGTGTGTTTAAAACCAAGAACTTTTGCACTAAGGGATGAGAATAAAGCGTACCTTCTTGATAATGCATCAGCCACCACATTGTCCTTTCCTTTTTTGTAATGGATGACATAAGGAAATGTCTCAATGAATTCCACCCATTTTGCATGCCTCTTGTTAAGCTTAGTTTGGCCTTTGAGATGCTTCAAGCTTTCATGATCCGTGTGGATAACAAACTCTTTTGGCCATAGGTAATGTTGCCAAACTTTCAAAGCCCTCACAAGCGCATGTAGCTCCTTGTCATAAGTCGGGTAGTTGAGTTGAGCTCCATTTCGCTTTTCACTAAAAAACATGATTGGTCGCTTTTCTTGCATCAAAACAGCCCCTATACCTATTCCACTTGCATCACATTCAATCTCAAAAGATTTATCAAAGTTAGGTAAAGCAAGACAAGGTGCATTGGTCAATTTTTCTTTTAACTCATTGAATGCATTCTCGTGCTTTTCTTTCCATTCAAATTTCACATGCATTTTCCCTTCTAAACATTGTGCATACCACCTAAAGAACTCTCATTGGGCCGAACTTTGAGTTCATCACCCTCCAAAAACTCAATTGGAGCAAAGTATGGACCAAGTTCGTCAAAACCATACGAAAAACTCTCATTGAGACGAACTTTGGGTTCCGAGCTCTCAAAAACTGAAACGGAGCAAAGTTTGGACCATGTGTCTTCCAAACCACCTAAAGAACTCTCATTGGGCCGAACTTTGAGTTCCTAACTCCCCAAAAACTCAAACGGTGCAAAGTTTGGACAGAGTTCGTCTAAACCATATGAAAAACTCTCATTGGGACGAACTTCGGGTTACGAGCTCTCAAATAAAGAAACGGAGCAAAGTTTGGACCATGTGTCGTCCAAGCCACCTAAAGAACTCTTATTGGGCCGAACTTTTAGTTCCTAACTCTCCAAAAACTCAAACGGAACAAAGTTTGGACCAAATTCGTCCAAACCATATGAAAAATCTCATTGGGACGAACTTTGTGTTCCGAGCTCTCAAAAACTGAAACGGAGCAAAGTTTCAACCATGTGTCGTCTAAACCACCTAAAGAACTCTCATTGGGCCGAACTTTGAGTTCCTAACTCTCCAAAAACTCAAACGGAGCAAATTTTGGATCAAGTTCATCCAAACCATATGAAAAACTCTCATTGGGACGAACTTTGGGTTCCGAGCTCTCAAATACTGAAACGGAGCAAAGTTTTGACCATGTGTCGTCCAAACCACCTAAAGAACTCTCATTGGGACGAAGTTTGGGTTCCGAGCTCTCAAAAACTTAAACGGAGTAAAGTTTGGACCATGTGTCGTCCAAACCACCTAAAGAAATCTCATTGGGCTGAACTTTGAGTTCCTAACTCCCCAAAAACTCAAATGGTGCAAAGTTTGGACCAAGTTCGTCCAAACCATATGAAAAACTCTCATTGGGACGAACTTTGGGTTACGGGCTCTCAAATACTGAAACGGAGCAACGTTTGGACCATGTGTCGTCCAAACCACCGAAAGAACTCTCATTGGCCGAACTTTTAGTTCCTAACTCTCCAAAAACTCAACAGAGCAAAGTTTGGACCAAGTTCGTAAAAACCATATGAAAAACTCTCATTGGGACGAACTTTGGGTTTCGAGCTCTCAAAAATTGAAACGGAGCAAAGTTTGGACCATGTGTCTTCCAAACCACCTAAAGAACTCTCATTGGGCCGAACTTTGAGTTTCTAACTCTCCAAAAACTCAAATGGAGCAAAGTTTGGACCAAGTTCGTCCAAACCATATGAAAAACTTTCATTGGGACGAACTTTGGGTTCCGATCTCTCAAATACTGAAAGGGAGCAAAGTTTGGACCATGTGTCGTCCAAACCACCGAAAGAACTGTCATTGGCCGAACTTTGAGTTCCTAACTGTCCAAAAACTCAAACGGAGCAAAGTTTGGACCAAGTTCGTCCAAACCATATGAAAAACTCTCATTGGGACGAACTTTGGGTTACGAGCTCTTCAATACTGAAACGGAGCAAAGTTTGGACCATGTGTCGTCCAAACCACGAAAAGAACTCTCATTGGCCAAACTTTGAGTTCCTAACTCTCCAAAAACTCAAACGGAGCAAAGTTTGGACCAAGTTCGTCCAAACCATATGAAAAACTCTCATTGGGACGAACTTTTGGTTCTGAGCTCTCAAATACTGAAACTGATAAGGCAACCCTAATTCTCAGCCCAAAGATCCAAGCTTTTGTGGAGCAAGAACCCTTGAAACAAAGAGATTAACACCTCCTGACACAAATTAGAACCAACCAAGAGAAACGTCTACAAATTGATTACCTCTTATGATTAATGATCTAGAAGCAAGATTGGAAATCTTGTTCTAGATTGAGTCATTCCACAATCAAACTTGATGAAGGCCGGATTGTATGGCTCAACATGCAATCTATCACAAGAATTGCAAGAATCCTAGAAAAGGTATTTCTAAGAAAAAAGTCTCAAATATGAGAGGTCATACTTCATTCTTCTCAAATCTGAATTTTACATGCTAGAATGAGGCTTTTTATAACCTTTGTGTGAATGAAACCCCCAACCTTTCAAATCCCCAAATTAAGATATACAAAGCATTCATGACCATAATTGGCCTACAAAAGTAACTCCCCACTCAATGTAACCTTGAATCCACGTTTTTGGAAGCCAAAAAGTTCAAAAATTACAAACAAAAGTTGATGACTTAAGATATTAATTGTGTCTTCAAAATACGGGCGCTTGGACCACCATGATTCTTATCATCTTCCCCCTCTTCGAAAGGATTCGTCCTCGAATCTGAAAGCTCTCCTTGCAAAGCAGCTTTGTAATTATCGTCTCGCTCTTTTTCAAACACTTGGATAGGAATGTCTTCTCTTGATTCAAATGTGAACATTTTGCATAGAACATTCGTCTCCCATTGTTGTTGATATGAAATTTTAAACTTGATAATCCAACGTGTATTGATTGAATCATCAAAAACACTTGGAAAACAATCCTCACTCTCATGTTTCTTTTCACTTAAACACTTCTTTTCATTGACACTCATTTCTTTTTTAGTTTCCTCCTTTTTCTTCATTGTTTCACTTTTCACACTCTCTTCTCTTTTCGTACTTGCCACATTTTCCTCTCTTTTCTCTCTTTTCTTAATTTTCACATTTTCCTCTTGTCTTTTGTCTTCTCTTCACTCTTCTCCTCACTATCGTCTAGAGATTTTGTCTCCACCTCATTCTGAACACATACTTCACATATGTCGTTATTTTCCACAACAACCTCAACATTTGTCTCTTTCTCTTCTAGATTTTGATCATCACCCCCATTTTGAATATGTTGGTCACCATCATCTTTCGGTGCTAAACAATCTTTAACAATTTGATTGCATTGTGAAGCTTGAGTGTTCTTGGCTTGGTATCTTAAATGCATCTCTTTGCATATTTCAAACTAATCATTCATGGCTTCACGTAACTCGACCAAATTATCTCGAACACCTTTCAAAAATTGAACATCAAGTTTGTAGGTTTCATGACGTCTTCTTCTTTGGCAAAACATGGCTGACAAGAGGAAATGAACCTCACACACTCAACTCACTGATTTTAACTCGGAACACTTGTGTTTATCACACAAAGGTAGGCTATTTGGAAAAGTGACTAAATGATGATATTGGGTAGGCTAATAGGTTCAAGCGATTCTTGTAATAGTGAGCTTTACAACACAGCCAAGACAAGATAAATTATGAAACAACAACAAACTAGAACAAAGAAAACAAAGAAATCACCAAACAAGGATTGACACAAAGACAAAACGCTTTCTACGGAATTCAGAGACAAATGACACAAAAATAAAGAGAAAGCCTTAAATATGATGGAATTAGTATTTATGAAGCAAAGGGAACAAAGTTTATGGATAAATTTCTTCAAATCTGAAAAGAACAAAGTAAGGAAGCAAATCTGGAATTTTCGGCCAAAACTGCACACTGAGATGGAATTCCAAAAACGAATGTTTTATGTTAGGATTTGGAGTAAATGCCATTCTTCACTTTGAAAGATAACATGCAGATCCAACTTTTCACTGAAGGCCAAACGTTCAAATTCAGACTTTATGAACGACTTTGAATAGACATTAGATGAATTAAATTCTGCAGTTAGGAATTTGGACAGCCACCAAACAAATTAATTGCAAACTGAATTGAAGCTCAACAAATGGGCATGAACAAGAACTCAACATGAACAACTTCTGGATTTTTTTTTCCTTTTTTTTCTTCTTCTTTTTTTTTTTTTTTTTGCTTTTCAAGATCTCAACGTGATCTTTAAGATGGGAATAAGATTAGAATCAAAAGATGAAGAATAATGGATGCAATGAAAGAAACGAACAGAATGGACAGAACATGAAAATAAACAAAACAATGAACAATTGAAATGGAAGATAGAATCAATTCTAGAGTAGGCCACAAAGATGCAACCTATGCTCTGATACCAAAATGATAAGGAAACCCTAATTCTCAGCCCAAAGATCCAAGCTTTTGTGGAGCAAAAACCCTTGAAACAAAGAGATTAACACCTCCTTACACAAATTAGAACCAACAAAGAGAAAAGGCTAGAAATTGATTACCACTTATGATCAATGATCTAGAAGCAAGATTGGAAATCTTGTTCTAGATTGAGTCATTCCACAATCAAACTTGATCAAGGCCGGATTGAATGGCTCAACATGCAATCTATCACAAGAATTGCAAGAATCCTAGAAAAGGTATTTCTAAGAAAAAGTCTCAAATATGAGAGGTCATACTTCATTCATCACAAATCTGAATTTTACATGCTAGAATAAAGCTTTTCATAGCCTTTGTGTGAATGAAACCCCCAACCTTTCAAATCCCCAAATTAAAAGCTACAAAGCATTCATGACCATAATTGGCCTACAAAAGTAACTCCCCACTCAATGTAACCTTGAATCCACGTTTTTGGAAAAGTTAAAAAATAACAAACAAAAGTTGATGACTTAAGATATTAATTGTGTCTTCAAAATACGGGCGCTTGGACCACCATGATTCTTATCAGAAACAGAGCAAACTTTGGGCCATGTGTCGTCCAAACCACCTAAAGAACTCTCATTGGGACGAACAATGGGTTCCGAGCTCTGAAAAACTTAAACGGAGAAAAGTTTGGACCATGGGTCGTCCAAACCACCTAAAGAACTCTCATTGGGCCGAACTTTGAGTTCCTAACTCTCCAAAAACTCAAACGGAGCAAAGTTTGGACCAAGTTCGTCCAAACCATATGAAAAACTCTCATTGGGACGAACTTTGGGTTCCGAGCTCTCAAAAACTGAAACGGAGCAAAGTTTGGACCATGTGTAGTCCAAACCACCTAAAGAACTGTCATTGGGCCGAACTTTGAGTTCCTAACTTTCCAAAAACTCGAACGGAGAAAAGTTTGGACCAAGTTCGTCAAAACCATATGAAAAACTCTCATTGGGACGAACTTTGGGTTCCGACTTCTCAAAAACTGAAACGGAGCAAAGTTTGGACCATGTGTCGTCCAAACAACCTAAAGAACTCTCATTGGGCCGAACTTTCATGTCCTAACTCTCCAAAAACTCAAATGGAGCAAAGTTTGGACCAAATTCGTCCAAACCATATGAAAAACACTCATTAGGACGAACTTTGGGTTCCGACCTCTCAAAAACTGAAACGGAGCAAAGTTTGGACCATGTGTCGTCCAAACCACCTAAAGAACTCTCATGGGGCCGAACTTTGAAATCCTAACTCTCAGAAAACTCAAACGGAACAAAGTTTGACCCAGTTTGTCCAAACCATATGAAAAATTCTCATTGGGACGAACTTTGGGTTCTGAGCTCTCAAATACTGAAACGGAGCAAAGTTTGGACCATGTGTCGTCCAAACCACCTAAAGAACTCTCATTTGGCCGAACTTTGAGTTCCTAACTCTCCAATAACTCAAACGGACCAAAGTTTGGACCAAGTTCGTCCAAACCAGATGAAAACTTTCATTGGGACGAACTTTGGGTTCTGAGCTCTCAAATACTAAAACGGAGAAAAGTTTGGACCATGTGTCGTCCAAACCACCTAAAGACCTCTCATTGGGCCGAACTTTGAGTTCCTAACTCTCCAAAAACTCAACGAGAGCAAAGTTTGGACCAAGTTCGTCCAAACCATATGAAAAACACTCATTGGGACGAACTTTGGGTTCCGAGCTCTCAAAAACTGAAACGGAGCAAAGTTTGGACCATGTGTCGTCCAAACCACCTAAAGAACTCTCATGGAGCCGAACTTTGAGTTCCTAACTATCAGAAAACTCAAACGGAGCAAAGTTTGGACCCAGTTTGTCCAAACCATTTGAAAAATTCTCATTGGGACGAACTTTGGGTTCTGAGCTCTCAAATACTGAAACGGAACAAAGTTTGGACCATGTGTCGTCCAAACCACCTAAAGAACTCTCATTTGGCCGAACTTTGAGTTCCTAACTCTCAAAAAACTCAAACGGACCAAAGTTTGGGCCAAGTTCGTCCAAACCAGATGAAAACTCTCATTGGGACGAACTTTGGGTTCTGAGCTCTCAAATACTGAAACGGAGAAAAGTTTGGACCATGTGTCGTCCAAACCACCAAAAGACCTCTCATTGGGCCGAACTTTGAGTTCCTAACTCTCCAAAAACTCAAATGGAGGAAAGTTTGGACCAAATTCGTCCAAACCATATGAAAAACACTCATTGGCACGAACTTTGGGTTTCGACCTCTCAAAAACTGAAACGGAGCAAAGTTTGGACCATGTGTCGTCCAAACCACCTAAAGAACTCTCATGGGGCCGAACTTTGAGTTCCTAACTTTCCAAAAATTCAAACGGAGCAAAGTTTGGACCAAATTCATCCAAACCATATGAAAAACTCTCATTGGGACGAACTTGGGGTTCCGACTTCTCAAAAACTGAAACGGAGCAAAGTTTGGACCATGTGTCGTCCAAACAACCTAAAGAACTCTCATTGGGCGAAACTTTGAGTTCCTAACTCTCCAAAAACTCAAATGGAGAAAAATTTGGACCAAATTCGTCCAAACCATATGAAAAACACTCATTGGCATGAACTTTGGGTTCCGACCTCTCAAAAACCGAAACGGAGCAAAGTTTGGACCATGTGTCGTCCAAACCACCTAAAGAACTCTCATGGGGCCGAACTTTGAGTTCCTAACTCTCAGAAAACTCAAACGGAGCAAAGTTTGGACCCAATTTGTCCAAACCATATGAAAAATTCTCATTGGGACGAAATTTGGGTTCTGAGCTCTCAAATACTGAAACGGAGCAAAGTTTTGACCATGTGTCGTCCAAACCAACTAAAGAACTGTCATTGGGCCGAACTTTCAGTTCCTCACTTTCCAAAAACTCAAACGGAGCAAAGTTTGGACCAAGTTCGTCCAAACCATATGAAAAACTCTCATTGGGACGAACTTTGGGTTCCGAGCTCTCAAAAACTGAAACGGAGCAAAGTTTGGACCATGTGTCGTCCAAACCACCTAAAGAACTCTCATTGGGCCGAACTTTGAGTTCCTAACTTTCCAAAAACTCAAACGGACCAAAGTTTGGACCAAGTTCGTCCAAACCATATGAAAAACACTCATTGGGACGAACATTGGGTTCCGACCTCTCAAAAACTGAAACGGAGCAAAGTTTGGACCATGTGTCGTCCAAACAACCTAAAGAACTCTCATGGGGCCGAACTTTGAGTTCCTAACTCTAAGAAAACTCAAACGGAGCAAAGTTTGGACCCAGTTTGTCCAAACCATATGAAAAATTCTCATTGGGACGAACTTTGAGTTCTGAGCTCTCAAATACTGAAACAGAGCAATGTTTGGACCATCTGTCTTCCAAACCACCTAAAGAACTCTCATTTGGCCGAACTTTGAGTTCCTAACTCTCCAAAAACTCAAACGGACCAAAGTGTGGACCAAGTTCGTCCAAACCAGATGAAAACTCTCATTGGGACGAACTTTGGGTTCTCAGCTCTCAAATACTGAAACGGAGAAAAGTTTGGACCATGTGTCGTCCAAACCACCTAAAGACCTCTCATTGGGCCGAACTTTGAGTTCCTAACTCTCCAAAAACTCAACGGGAGCAAAGTTTGTACCAAGTGAAGGATTGGAATTCCATAATTCCGTAAAGCGGAAGCGTGATTGGGACCGATTCGTAATTAATTTTGTTTAATCTAAAATACCAATACATTGGCAATAATATTAAAACTATTCTAAATATATATTAAGGCTAAGCATACAAAAATATTAGATCTAAATCTAATTTATAAAGTAACAAATTACTTACTCTCGTTGACGACTCAGATTAAATTCACCAACTGCTTGTGAATTAATTACGAACTAGTGTGAACACCACCACTATGGCTACACCGGTATGACTCTGAGACTTCTAGAGGCAGGAGACTTGTGGGAGCCTTTGGGAGAATTCTCTGAGAGTAGGAGAATGAATGGGATGCCTTTCACCCCACCCCAGGGGTCCTATATATCGTAAAGGCCGAGACCTTTTTCCTAATAGGAAAAGGGATACCTTTTCCTAATAGGAAAAAGTCTCTAATTTTAATAAATAATTAATTAATTCCATAATTAATTAATTTCCCAATTAAATATCATATATTTAATATTAGGGATTTTATTAAAATTAAAATTAATATGAATTAAATTCATATTAAATTTATTTGAACTCTTTCAAATATTTTCTTTCCTAATAGGAAAAGGTCTCTAATTTTAATAAATAATTAATTAATTCCATAATTAATTAATTTATCCAATTAAATATCATATATTTAATCTTAGGGATTTTATTAAAATTAAAATTAATATGAATCCAATTCATATTAAATTTATTTGAACTCTTTCAAATACTTTGTCTCAAGAATTAATTTTTTTTTTAAATTAATTCAAAAATTATATTATAAAGTTTCATAAACTTTATATTATAATGCATCAATATACATTATACGATTCCCCAAATAAATTGAACACTTTCAATTTACAATTTATACTTAATTGCCTCAAGTCTCTTTACGAGCTACCAGTGAGACCTAATGGACCTACAGATCAGAAGCTCCAACGATACGAGACTAATTGGCCAAACTCATTGACCAAGTTTAGTCAACATTCGTTAACTGTGGGTCACTCCACTAAAAACCCACAGCTGCATTCTTCTCACTATAGAATATTTCTGTGTCCACGGATATCGACCAAGCAGTAAGTCAATCCTTCACGTGTGTTCGTAACACCAGCTGGGTCAAATTACCGTTTTACCCCTGGGTTACCTCTGGTTCCTTAAGTACCACTGATTCCTCTAATGAACAAGTTGTTTAGGGTCCAACCACTAAACAGGAGTTCCTCTCAGGCTAGGAGAGGACGGCGCGCCTTTTTTCAAGCCCTAGAATCAGCCCTTAAGGGAACACACATCTACTTACCCCAATAGGGGAAGGAGTGAATTCCATCTTGTATTGATATGTTCCCAGCCCCCATTCGGTCTTGCCCCTGAAATGGTAGGCTTATTGAGTCGGCGAATTGGCCACTCTCACCCATACAAATCTAAGGACAGTCCCTCCTGAAAGGGGTTCATAACCAGGATAGAGATTGAGTTACCTAGGTCATCCTATTGAAATAGAAACCTAAACTAGTTAACGGCGTTACATCTAGTGGTTACTATTTCGCGGTCCGGTCTTATGCAAACTCATTGCATAGGATACCCCCACCCGCATGTCTCCTACATGGATGCTTTGGATCATTGCATCTGTATCGAATACAAGGTGGGCCTTATCACATAGTGTCACCAGGATAAGGTACCCAACCTTATCCTTACACTATAGACCACTTGGACCATGTGTCAAATCTTGAAACGGAGCAAAGTTTCGACCATGTGTCGTCCAAACAACCGAAAGAACTCTCATTGGGCCGAACTTGGAGTTCCTAACTCTCCAAAAACTCAAACGGAGCAAAGTTTGGACCAAGTTCGTCCAAACCATATGAAAAACTATGATTGGAATGAACTTTGGGTTCAGAGCTCTAAAAAACTTAAACGGAGCAAAGTTTGGACCATGCGTCGTCCAAACCACCTAAAGAACTCTCATTAGGCCGAACTTTGAGTTCCTAACTCTCCAAAAACTTAAACGGGGCAAACTTTGCACCAAGTTCGTCTAAACCATATGAAAAACTCTCATTGGGACGAACTTTGGGCTCCGAGCTCTAAAAAACTGAAACGGAGCAAAGTTTGGACCATGTGTCGTCCAAACCACGTAAAGAACTCTCATTGGCCGAACTTTTAGTTCCCAACTCTCCAAAAACTCAAACGGAGCAAAGTTTGGACCAAGTTCGTCAAAAACCATATGAAAATGTCTCATTGGGACGAACTTTGGGTTCCGAGCTCTCAGATCTTGAAACAGAGCAAAGTTTGGACCATGTGCCGTCCAAACCACCGAAAGAACTCTCATTTGGCCGAACTTTGAGTTCCTAACTCTCCAAAAACTCAAACGGAGCAAAGTTTGGACCAAGTTCGTCCAAACCATATGAAAAACTCTCATGGGAACAAACATTCGGTTCCGAGCTCTCAAAAACTGAAACGGAGCAAAGTTTGGACCATGCGTCGTCCAAACCACCTAAAGAATTCTAATTGGGCCGAACTTTGAGTTCCTTACTCTCCAAAAAGTTAAACGGAGCAAAGTTTTGACCAAGTTCGTCCAAACCAGATGAAAAACTCTCATTGGGACGAACTTTGGGTTCCGAGCTCTCAAATACTGAAACGGATAAAAGTTTGGACCATGTTTCGTCCAAACCACCTAAAGACCTCTCTTTGGGTCGAACTTTACGTTCGTAACTCTCCAAAAACTCAAACGGGGCAAAGTTTGGACAAAGTTCGTCCAAACCATATGAAAATCTCTCATTGGGACAAATTTTGGGTTCCGAGCTCTAAAAACTGAAACGAAGCAAAGTTCTGACCATGTGTCGTCCAAACAACCTAAACACCTCTCATTGGGCCGAACTTTGAGTTCCTAACCCTCCAAAAACTCAAACGGAGCAAAGTTTGGATCAAGTTCGTCCAAACCAGATAAAAAACTCTCATTTGGATGAACTTTGGGTTCCGAGCTCTCCAATACTGAACGAAGAAAAGTTTGGACCATCTGTCGTCCAAACCACCTAAAGACTTCTCATTGGGCCGAACTTTGAGTTCCTAACTCTCAAAAAACTCAAACGGAACAAAGTTTGGACCAAGTTCGTCCAAACGATATGAAAAACTCTCATTGGGACGAACTTTGGGTTCGAGCTCTCAAATACATTAAGAGAGCAAAGTTTGGACCATGTGTCCTCCAAGCCAACTAAAGAACTCTCATTAGGCCGAACTTTGAGTTTCTAACTCTCTAAAAACTCAAACGGGGCAAAGTTTGGACCAAGTTCATCCAAACCATATGTAAAACTCTCATTGGGACGAACTTTGGGCTCCGAGCTCTCAAAAACTGAAACGGAGCAAAGTTTGGACCATGTGTCGTCCAAACCACCTAAAAAACTCTCATTGGGCTGAACTTTTAGTTCCTGACTCTCAAAAAACTCAAACGGAGCAGAGTTTGGACATGGTTCGTCCAAACCATATGAAAACCTCTCATTGGGACGAACTTTGGGTTCCGAGCTGTCAAATCTTGAAACGGAGCAAAGTTTTGACCATGTGTCGTCCAAACCACCGAAAGAACTCTCATTGGGCCGAACTTGGAGTTCCTAACTCTCCAAAAACTCAAACAGAGCAAAGTTTGGACCAAGTTCGTCCAAACAATCTGAAAAACTCTCATTGGAACAAACATTCGGTTCCGAGCTCTCAAAAACGGAAACGGAGCAAAGTTTGGACCATGTGTCGTCCAAACCACCTAAAGAACTCTCATTGGGCCGAACTTTGAGTTCCTAACTCTCCAAAATGTCAAAAAGAGCAAAGTTTTGACCAAGTTCATTCAAACCATATGAAAAACTCTCATTGGGACAAACTTTGGGTTCCGAGCTCTCAAATACTGAACGGAGAAAACTTTGGACCATGTGTCGTCCAAACCACCTAAACAAATCTCATCGGGCTGAACTTTAAGTTCCTAACTCTCCAAAACCTCAAACGGAGTAAAGTTTGGACCAAGTTGGTCGAAACCATATGAAACACTCTAATTGGGACAAACTTTGGGTTCCGAGCTCTCAAAAACTGAAACGGAGCAAAGTTTGGACCATGTGTCGTCCAAACCACCTAAAGACCTCTCATTTTGCCGAACTTTGAGTTACTAACTTTCCAAAAACTCAAACGGAGCAAAGTTTGGACCAAGTTCGTCCAAACTAGATGAAAAACTCTCATTGGGACGAACTTTGGGTTGCGAGCTTTCAAATACTGAACGGAGAAAAGTTTGGAATATGTGTCGTCCAAACCAGCTAAAGAACTCTCATTGGACCGAACTTTGAGTTCCTAACTCTCCGAAAACTCAAACGGAGAAAAGTTTAGACCATGTTCGTCCAAACCATATGAAAAACTCTCATTGGGAGGAACTTTGGGTTCCGAGCTCTCAAATACTGAAATAGAGTCAAGTTTGGACCATGTGTCCTCCAAGCCACCTAAAGAACTCTCAATGGGCCGAACTTTGAGTTCCTAACTCTCCAAAAACTCAAACGGAGCAAACTTTGGACCAAGTTAGTCCAAACCATATGAAAAACTCTCATTGGAATGAACTTTGGGTTCCGAGCTCTAAAAAGCTTAAACGGAGCAAGGTTTGGACCATGCGTCGTCCAAACCACCTAAAGAACTCTCATTAGGCCGAACTTTGACTTTCTAACTCTCCAAAAACTCAAATGGGGAAAAGTTTGGACCAAGTTCGTCCAAACCATATGAAAAACTCTCATTGGGACGAACTTTTGGTTCCGAGCTCCCAAAAACTTAAACGGAGCAAAGTTTGGCCCATGTGTCGTCCAAACCACCTAAAGAACTCTCATTGGGCCGAACTTTTACTTCCTAACTCTCCAAAAACTCAAAAGGAGCAAAGTTTGGACCAAGTTCGTCCAAACCATATGAAAACCTCTCATTGGAACGAACTTTGGGTTCCGAGCTCTCAAATCTTGAAACGGAGCAAAGTTTGGACCATGTGTCGTCCAAACCACCGAAAGAACTCTCATTGGGCCGAACTTTGAGTTCCTAACTCTCCAAAAACACAAACGGAGCAAAGTTTGGACCAAGTTCGTCCAAACCATATGAAAAACTCTGATTGGGACGAACTTTTGGTTCCGAGCTCCCAAAAACTTAAACGGAGCAAAGTTTGGCCCATGTGTCGTCCAAACCACCTAAAGAACTCTCATTGGGCCGAACTTTTACTTCCTAACTCTCCAAAAACTCAAAAGGAGCAAAGTTTGGACCAAGTTCGTCCAAACCATATGAAAACCTCTCATTGGGACGAACTTTGGGTTCCGAGCTCTCAAATCTTGAAACGGAGCAAAGTTTGGACCATGTGTCGTCCAAACCACCGAAAGAACTCTCATTGGGCCGAACTTTGAGTTCCTAACTCTCCAAAAACACAAACGGAGCAAAGTTTGGACCAAGTTCGTCCAAACCAGATGAAAAACTCTCATTGGGACGAAGTTTGGGTTGCGAGCTCTCAAATACTGAACGGAGAAAAGGTTGGAACATGTGTCGTCCAAACCAGCTAAATAACTCTCATTGGGTCGAACTTTGAGTTCCTAACTCTCCAAAAACTCAAACGGAGAAAAGTTTGACCAAGTTCGTCCAAACCATTTAAAAAACTCTCATTGGGACGAACTTTGTGTTCTGAGCTCTTAAATAATGAAACGGAGTAAAGTTTGGACCATGTGTCGTCCAAACCACCTAAAGAACTCTCATTGGGCAGAAGTTTTAGTTCGTAACTCCCCAAAAACTTAAACGGAGCAAAGTTTGGACCAAGTTCGTCCAAACAATATGAAAAACTCTCATTGGGACAAACTTTGGGTTCCGAGCTCTCAAAAACTCAAACGGAGCAAAGTTTGGACAATGTGTCGTCCAAACCACCTAAAGAACTCTCATTGGGCCGAACTTTGAGTTCCTAACTCCCAAAAAACTTAAACGGAGCAAAGTTTGGACCAAGTTCGTCCAAACCATATGAAAATACTCTCATTTTGACGAACTTTGGGTTTCGAGCTCTCAAATACTGAAACAGAGCAAAGTTTGGACCATGTGTCGTCCAAACCACCTAAATAACTCTCATTGGGCCGAACTTTGTGTTCCTAACTCTCAAAAATTCAAAGGGAGCAAAGTTTGGACCAAATTCGTCCAAACCATATGAAAAACTCTCATTGGGACGAACTTTGGCTTCCAAGCTCTCAAAAACTTAAACGGAGCAAAGTTGGGACCATGTGTCGTCCAAACCACCTAAAGAACTCTCATTGGGCCGAACTTTGAGTTCCTAAAGCTCGAAAAACTCAAACGTAGCAAAGTTTGGACCAAGTTCGTGCAAACCATATGAAAAACTCTCTTTGGGCCGACATTTGGGTTCCGATCTCTCAAAAACTGAAATGGAGAAAAGTTTTGACCATGTGTCGTCCAAACCACCTAAAGAACTCTCATTGGGCCGAACTTTCAGTTCCGAACTCTCCAAAAACTCAAACGGAGTAAAAGTTTGGACCAAGTTCGTCCAAACCATATGAAAAACTCTCATTGGGACGAACTTTGGGTTCCAAGCCCTCAAAAACTGAAATGGAGAAAAGTTTGGACCATGTGTCGTCCAAACCACCTCAATAACTCTCATTGGGCCGAACTTCGAGTTCCTAACTCTCCAAAAACTCAAACGGAGCAAAGTTTGGTCCAACTTCGTCCAAACCATATGAAAAGCTCTCTTTCGGACGAACTTTGGGTTCCAAGCTCTCAAAAACTGAAATGGAGCAAAGTTTTGACCATGTGTCGTCCAAACCACCTAAAGAACTCTCATTGGGCCGAACTTTGAGTTCCTAACTCTTCACAAAACTCAAACGGAGCAAAGTTTGGATCAAGTTCGTCCAAACCATATGAAAAACTCTCATGCGGACGAACTTTCCGTTCCGAGCTCTCAAAAACTGAAACGGAGCAAAGTTTGGATAAGTTGTAAACCCGAGACTTTCTTTGGATCATTTACTCTTGTCATCTATTGTGGTTTCATGGTTGAATCTAAGTTGTTGGGACTTGCTAATTGAAAAGAAGAAAAGAAAAGAATGGAAACAAAGAAGAAAAGAAAAGGAAAAGGAAAAGGAAAAGGAAAAACAAAAGATAAAAAAATAAAAAAAAAAAAAGAAAAAGGAAAGAAAGAAAATGGGAAATGACAGCAAGACACCCACCACCGACAAGCTCACTTTTCAGCCCATTTTCAGTTCATTCCTCCATCATTTTCCATTCAAATCTTCAGAGCTCTTGAGGGAGAGAGTGAAGGAGGAAGAAGAAGAAGAATTTCGTGGTTTTGAGGTTGAAGAAGATAAGAAAAGCTCATGCAAAGCCAGCCATAGCAGAATCTGGGTGCAAAACTGTCAACCTCTGGTTTTTTATTCGGTTTGACCTACACAGAAGGGAATAAGAGGTGATATTTGATTTTCTTGAAAGTTAGTTCATTTTATAACAAAATTCATGAAGGAAGCTTGAGCTAAATCGTATGAGAAGTTAATGGATTTTTGAATGGAAAACAGAGCACAGGATTTTCGAGCAAACCAGGAGGATCTCTGGTGTTCTCTGGTGTTTTGAGCATTCTGGGGTGTACAAGTCGATTCAGAAGCTCTATTTGGTATGGTTGCAAAGCTTATTCAATTTCCTACAACTTTCATGAATATTGTGTGAGCCAAAAATGATTTTAAGTAGGTTTAATTTCAGGAGTTAGATAAAGGGTAGCAGAGAACCTCGAATCTGTGTTGTCTGTGTTCGGGACAATTCTGGGCAAATCGGTTGGGAATCTCATTTTCATTTCTTCCGGTAAGTTGTAGAGTGTTCGAAAATGAAGAGTTTGATGTGTATTTCATTAATTTTGGTTAAGTATTGAGGAAGTTATGGGTATTGGAAGGTAGGGTATAGAATCTGGAAAATCTGGCAAGTAGAATGTGAATGTGATTCTTAATCCAATTGTTTAAAAATTCATGAGCATGGAAAGACAAAGCTATCTGTGGTTCTAATGCTCGGTTTTGGTTATTTGACAGGCCAAGAGGAAATAGGTCGAGTCTACAAACTGGGGAACTAGATAAGACAGTGAGTGACAAAATGAATTTCGAAAATTGTTTCCAACGGTTGTTCATGTTTACACGTTTTATATGCTTTACCATGAATGATATATGATTTTTATGAACGATTTCAAGCATAAGTTTTGAGCTCAGATTTTCTAACGAGGTTTATATATGAGCACGTGGCTAATGACTTTATGAAAAGTAGCTGAAACGATATCTTTTAAAGTAAAGTATGGATTAGCAAGTACTTTTAAACGATTTCCAGTTTTTCACGAGCAAGCTGAGTAAGCTTAAGTTTTACGAAAGATAACGATAAGCAGGCATGTTTTAATGTTTTCATGTGGTTTTCTGAGATTTCTATTGACTACATGACTGAGATATTGAGCCCGAGGCTATATGGTACCGTGTGCACACAGGTTATATTCCGTTGTTGACGTTGAGTGTACTCCGTGACAACAATGCTGTCATGAGTGCTGGGCGGGCCCACTACGACAAAGACGATGGGAGTGATGGGCGGGCCCCACTACATCGTAGGACTAGTAAACGTTGGTTGTACTGGGCGTGCCCTAGACAACGTAGATCGGTCATGTTAGTTAAAACGTTTGATGTACTTAATATGCCTTGCTAGATTTTTAATGACGAACTTGCGAGATATTTTAAAAAGCCTTTTTCATTACACGTTTATGTTAAACGCTTGAATTGAGCATATTTATCGTTTAAAGGTTTATCACGTGTTTTGACTTCCGGATTTAGAGTTTTAAACTTAGTCACTCACTGGGCTCCATAGCTCATCCTTTCAAAATGTTTTTCCACTTTCAGGTAGAGATCGAGCTCCCGGTGCCTGATACACTGCCAACGTCTGCTGAAAGTTCCAGAACAAGTTCCAGTACGTGGGTGGAGTTGTATATTGAGTCTGTTTGAAGGATTGGAATTCCATAATTCCGTAAAGCGGAAGCGTGATTGGGACCGATTCGTAATTAATTTTGTTTAATCTAAAATACCAATACATTGGCAATAATATTAGAACTATTCTAAATATATATTAAGGCTAAGCATACAAAAATATTAGATCTAAATCTAATTTATAAAGTAACAAATTACTTACTCTCGTTGACGACTCAGATTAAATTCACCAACTGCTTGTGAATTAATCACGAACTAGTGTGAACACCACCACTATGGCTACACCGGTATGACTCTGAGACTTCTAGAGGCAGGAGACTTGTGGGAGCCTTTGGGAGAATTCTCTGAGAGTAGGAGAATGAATGGGATACCTTTCACCCCACCCCAGGGGTCCTATATATAGTAAAGGCCAAACCTTTTTCCTAATAGGAAAAGGGAGACCTTTTCCTAATAGGAAAAAGTCTCTAATTTTAATAAATAATTAATTAATTCCATAATTAATTAATTTCCCAATTAAATATCATATATTTAATCTTAGGGATTTTATTAAAATTAAAATTAATATGAATCCAATTCATATTAAATTTATTTGAACTCTTTCAAATATTTTCTTTCCAAATAGGAAAAGGTCTCTAATTTTAATAAATAATCAATTAATTTCATAATTAATTAATTTACCCAATTAAATATCATATATTTAATCTTAGGGATTTTATTAAAATTAAAATTAATATGAATCCAATTCATTTTAAATTTATTTGAACTCTTTCAAATACTTTGTCTCAAGAATTAATTTTTTTTTTTTAAATTAATTCAAAAATTATATTATAAAGTTTCATAAACTTTATATTATAATGCATCAATATACATTATACGATTCCCCAAATAAATTGAACACTTTCAATTTACAATTTATACTTAATTGCCTCAAGTCTCTTTACGAGCTACTAGTGGGACCTAATGGACCTATAAATTAGAAGCTCCAACGATACGAGTCTAATTGGCCAAACTCATTGACCAAGTTTAGTCAACATTCGTTAACTGTGGGTCACTCCACTAAAGACCCACAGCTGCACTCTTCTCACTATAGAATATTTCTGTGTCCACGGATATCGACCAAGCAGTAAGTCATCCTATTGAAATAGAAACCTAAACTAGTTAACGGCGTTACATCTAGTGGTTACTATTTCGCGGTCCGGTCTTATGCAAACTCATTGCATAGGATACCCCCACCCGCATGTCTCCTACATGGATGCTTTGGATCATTGCATCTGTATCAAATACAAGGTGGGTCGTATCACATAGTGTCACCAGGATAAGGTACCCAGCCTTATCCCTATACTATAGATCATTTAGGTTGTTACTTGGACACTGATCCCCGTATGTCCCCACATACTAGTCCAAGTTTCATTTAAACAACCTTGGATCTTAGTTTATTGGATTTAGGGTTTATTAATGCAAACTCGATTATTCAATAACCAAATTACTGAATTACTCAAATAACACTTTATTGAGATCGATTAATTTGTTTCATTTACTATCTACGAGTTTTAGGGCATAAAACCCAACACTGTTCATGGCACTAGGTGATAAAGTTCGTCCAAACCATATGAAAAACTCTCATTGGGACGAACTTTAGCTTCCGAGCTCTCAAAAACTGAAACGGAGCAAAGTTGGGACCATGTGTCGTCCAAACCACCTAAAGAACTCTCATTGGGCCGAACTTTCAGTTCCTAAAGCTCGAAAAACTCAAACGTAGGAAAGTTTGGAAGAAGTTCGTCCAAACCATATGAAAAACTCTCTTTGGGACGACATTTGGGTTCCGATATGTCAAAAACTGAAACGGAGAGAAGTTTTGACCATGCGTCGTCCAAACCACCTAAAGAACTCTCATTGGGCCGAACTTTGAGTTCCTAACTCTCCAAAAACTCAAACGGAGCAAAGTTTGGACCAAGTTCGTCCAAACCATATGAAAAATTCTCATTGGGACGAACTTTGGGTTCCGAGCCCTCAAAAACTGAAACGGAGAAGAGTTTTGACCATGTGTCGTCCAAACCACCTAAAGAACTCTCATTGGGCCGAACTTTGAGTTCCTAACTCTCCAAAAACTCAAACGGAGAAAAGTTTGGACCAAGTTCGTCAAAACTATATGAAAAACTCTCATTGGGACGAACTTAGGGTTCCGAGCTCTCAAATACTGAAACGGAGCAAAGTTTGGACCATGTGTCGTCCAAACCACCTAAAGAACTCTCATTGGGCCGAACTTTGAGTTCCTAACTCTTCAAAGACTCAAACGGATCAAAGTTTGGACGAAGTTCGTCCAAAGCATATGAAAAACTCTCATTGGGACGAACTTTGGGTTCCGAGCGCTAAAGAACTGAAACGGAGAAAAGATTGGACCATGTGTCGTCCAAACCACCTAAATAACTCTCATTGGGCCGAACTTTGAGTTCCTAACTCTCCAAAAACTCAAACAGAGCAAAGTTTGGACCAAGTTCGTCCAAACCATATGAAAAGCTCTCTTTGCGACGAACTTTGGGTTCCGAGCTCTCAAAAACTGAAACGGAGCAAAGTTTTGACCACGTGTCGTCCAAACCACCTAAAGAACTTTCATTGGGACGAACTTTGAGTTCCTAACTCTCCAAAATCTCAAACGGAGCAAAGTTTGGACCAAGTTCGTCCAAACCATATTAAAAACTCTCTTTGGGATGACATTTGGGTTCCGATCTCTCAAAAACTGAAACGGAGCAAAGTTTTGACCATGTGTCGTCCAAACCACCTAAAGAACTCTCATTGGGCCGAACTTTGAGTTCCTAACTCTTTAAAGACTCAAACGGATCAAAGTTTGGACGAAGTTCGTCCAAAGCATATGAAAAACTCTCATTGGGACGAACTTTGGGTTCCGAGCCCTAAAGAACTGAAACGGAGAAAAGATTGGACCATGTGTCGTCCAAACCACCTAAATAACTCTCATTGGGCCGAACTTTGAGTTCCTAACTCTCCAAAAACTAGAACGGAGCAAAGTTTGGATCAAGTTCGTCCAAACCATATGAAAAGCTCTCTTTGCGACGAACTTTCGGTTCCGAGCTCTCAAAAACTGAAACGGAGCAAAGTTTTGACCATGTGTCGTCCAAACCACCTAAAGAACTTTCATTGGGACGAACTTTGAGTTCCTAACTCTCCAAAATCTCAAACGGAGCAAAGTTTGGACCAAGTTCGTCCAAACCATATGAAAAACTCTCATTTGGACGAATTTGGGTTCCGAGCCCTCAAAAACTGAAACGGAGAAAAGTTTCGACCATGTGTCGTCCAAACCACCCAAAATAACTCTCATTGGGCCGAACTTTGAGTTCCTAACTCTCCAAAAACTCAAACGGAGCAAAGTTTGGACCATGTGTCATCCAAACCACCTAAAGAACTCTCATTGGGCTGAACTTTGTGTTCCTGACTCTCAAAAACTCAAAGGGAGCAATGTTTGGACCAAGTTCGTCCAAACCATATAAAAACTCTCATTGGGACGAACGTTGGGTTCCGAGCTCTCATATACTGAAACGGAGCAAAGTTTGGACCATGTGTCGTCCAAACCACCTAAAGAACTCTCATTGGGCCGAACTTTGAGTTCCTAACTCTCCAAAAACCCAAACGGAGCAAAGTTTGGACCATGTGTCGTCCAAACCACCTAAAGAACTCTCAATGGGCTGAACTTTTTGTTCCTAACTCTCAAAAACTCAAAGGGAGCAACGTTTGGACCAAGTTCGTGCAAACCATATGAAAAACTCTCATTGGGACGAACTTTGGGTTCCGATCTCTCAAAAACTGAAACGGAGCAAAGTTTTGACCATGTGTCGTCCAAACCACCTAAAGAACTCTCATTGGGCCGAACTTTGAGTTCCTAACTCTCCAAAAACTCAAACGGAGCAAAGTTTGGACCAAGTTCGTCCAAACCATATGAAAAACTCTCATTGGGACGAAGTTTTGCTTCTGAACCCTAAAGAACTGAAACGGAGAAAAGTTGGGACCATGTGTCGTCCAAACCACCTAAAGAACTCTCATTGGGCCGAACTTTCAGTTCCGAAAGCTCGAAAAAGTCAAAGGTAGCAAAGTTTGGACCAAGTTCGTCCAAACCATATGAAAAACTCTCTTTGGGACGAACTTTGGGTTCCGAGCTCTCAAATACTGAAACGGAGCAAAGTTTGGACCATGTATCGTCCAAACCACCTAAAGAACTCTCATTGGGCCGAACTTTGTGTTCCTAACTCTCAAAAACTCAAAGGGAGCAAAGTTTGGACAAAGTTCGTCCAAACCATATGCAAAACTCTCATTGGGACGAACTTTGGCTTCCGAGCTCTCAAAAACTGAAACGGAGCAAAGTTGGGACCATGTGTCGTCCAAACCACCTAAAGAACTCTCATTGGGCCGAACTTTAAGTTCCTAAAGCTCGAAAAACTCAAACGTAACAAGGTTTGGAAGAAGTTCGTCCAAACCATATGAAAAACTCTCTTTGGGACGACATTTGGGTTCCGATCCCTCAAAAACTGAAACGGAGCAAAGTTTTGACCATGCGTCGTCCAAACCACATAAAGAACCCTCATTGGGCCGAACTTTGAGTTCCTAACTCTCCAAAAACTAAAACGGAGCAAAGTTTGGACCAAGTTCGTCCAAACCATATGAAAAACTCTCATTGGGACGAACTTTGGGTTCCGAGCCCTCAAAAACCGAAACGGAGTAGAGTTTTGACCATGTGTCGTCCAAACCACCTAAAGAACTCTCATTGGGCCGAACTTTGAGTTCCTAACTCTCCAAAAACTCAAACGGAGCAAAGTTTGGACCAAGTTCGTCCAAACTATATGAAAAACTCTCATTGGGACGAACTTTGGGTTCCGAGCTCTCAAATACTGAAACGGAGCAAAGTTTGGACCATGTGTCGTCCAAACCACCTAAAGAACTCTCATTGGGCCGAACTTTGAGTTTCTAACTCTTCAAAGACTCCAACGGATCAAAGTTTGGACGAAGTTCGTCCAAAGCATATGAAAAACTCTCTTTGGGACGAACTTTGGGTTCCGAGAGCTAAAGAACTGAAACGGAGATAAGATTGGACCATGTGTCGTCCAAACCACCTAAATAAGTCTCATTGGGCAGAACGTTGAGTTCCTAACTCTCCAAAATCTCAAACGGAGCAAAGTTTGGACCAAGTTCGTCCAAACCAGATGAAAAACTCTCATTGGGACGAACTTTGGGTTCCGAGCCCTCAAAAACTGAAACGGAGAAAAGTTTCGACCATGTGTCGTCCAAACCACCCAAAATAACTCTCATTGGGCCGAACTTTGAGTTCCTAACTCTCCAAAAACTCAAACGGAGCAAAGTTTGGACGAAGTTCGTCCAAACCATATGAAAAACTCTCATTGGGACTAACTTTGGGTAACGAGCCCTCAAAAACTGAAACGGAGCAGAGTTTTGACCATGTGTCGTCCAAACCACCTAAAGAACTCTCATTGGGCCGAACTTTGAGTTCCTAACTCTCCAAAAACTCAAACGGAGCAAAGTTTTGACCAAGTTCGTCCAAACTATATGAAAAAGTCTCATTGGGACAAACTTTGGGTTCCGAGCTCTCAAATACTGAAACGGAGCAAAGTTTGGACCATGTGTCGTCCAAACCACCTAAAGAACTCTCATTGGGCCGAACTTTGAGTTCCTAACTCTTAAAAGACTCAAACGGATCAAAGTTTGGACGAAGTTCGTCCAAAGCATATGAAAAACTCTCATTGGGACGAACTTTGGGTTCCGAGCGCTAAAGAACTGAAGCGGAGAAAAGATTGGACCATGTGTCATCCAAACCACCTAAATAACTCTCATTGGGCCGAACTTTGAGTTCCTAACTCTCCAAAGTCAAACAGAGCAAAGTTTGGACCAAGTTCGTCCAAACCATATGAAAAGCTCTCTTTGCGACGAACTTTGGGTTCCGAGCTCTCAAAAACTGAAACGGAGCAAAGTTTTGACCATGTGTCGTCCAAACCACCTAAAGAACTTTCATTGGGACGAACTTTGAGTTCCTAACTCTCCAAAATCTCAAACGGAGCAAAGTTTGGACCAAGTTCGTCCAAACCATATGAAAAACTCTCATTGGGACGAAGTTTGGCTTCTGAGCTCTCAAAAACTGAAACAGAGCAACGTTGGGACCATGTGTCGTCCAAACCACCTAAAGAACTCTCATTGGGCCGAACTTTGAGTTCCTAACTTTCCAAAAACTCAAACGGAGCAAAGTTTGGACCATGTGTCGTCCAAACCACCTAAAGAACTCTCATTGGGCTGAACTTTGTGTTCCTAACTCTAAAAAACTCAAAGGGAGCAATGTTTGGACCAAGTTCGTCCAAACCATATGAAAAACTCTCATTGGGACGAAGTTTGGTTCCGAGCTCTCAAAAACTAAAAAGGGGCAAAGTTGGGACCATGTGTCGTCCATGTTGGGTTTTATGCCCTAAAACTCGTAGATAGTGAATGTAAACAAATTTTATACTTTTGTTTAATAAAGTGTTATTTAGTTTCTGCAATAAAATGTTATTGTTAAATATTGCACTATTTGACCCAAATCCAATAAACTAAGATCCAAGGTTGTTTGTATGTAACTTGAACTAGTATGTGGGGACATACGGGGATCGATATTCAAGTAACAACCTAAAAGGTCTATAGTACAAGGATAAGGCTGGGTACCTTATCCTGGTGACACTATGGATACGGCCCACTTTGTATTATGATACAAACGCTATGATCCAACGCGTTCATGTAGTTGACATGCGAGTGGGGGTATCCTATGCAATGAGTTTGCATAAGACCGGACCGCGAAATAGTTAACCACTAACTGTAGCACCGTTAGTTGGCTTGGTTTCTATTTCACTAGGATGACCTAGACAACTCAGTCTCAATCCTGAGTGGATTATGGACTCCTGTTCACGAGGAGTTGTCCTTTGATTTGTATGGGTGAGAGTGGCCAGCATGCCGACTCAATAAGCCTACCATTTTGGGGACAATACCGAGTGGGGAGCTGGGAACATAATCACACAAGATGGAATTCACTCCTTCCCGACTCTAGGGTAAGTAGAGGTGTGTTCCCTTAAGTGGTGTCTCCGGGACTTGAACAATGGGCCCAACCCTCTCTATGGCACGAGAGGGACTTCTGTTTGTTGGTTGGACCTCAAACAGGTTGTTCATTAGAGGAGCACTGGGGACTTAAGGACAAAGATGTAAACCAGGGGTAAAACGGTAATTTGACCCAGCTGGGATACGAACACACGTGAAGGACTGACTTGTAGTATTGGTCGATATCCGTGGACACAGAAATATTCTGCAGTGAGAAGAGTGCAGCTGAGGGTCTTTAGTGGAATGACCCACAGTTGACGAATGGAGACTAACTTGGTTAATGAGTTTAAGCCGATTAGTCTCGTATCGTTGGAGCTTCTGATCTGTAGGTCCATTAGGTCCCACTGGTAGCTCGTAAAAAGACTTGAAGCAAACAAATATAAATTGTAAATTGAAAGTGTTCAATTTATTTGGGGAATCGTATAATGTATATTGATGCATTATAATATAAAGTTTATGAAACTTTATAATATAATTTTTGAATTAATTTCAAAAATTAATTCTTGAGAGAAAATATTTGAAAGAGTTCAAATAAATTTAATATGAATTGGATTCATATTAATTTTAATAAAATCCCTAAGATTAAATATATGATATTTAATTGGGTAATTAATTAATCATGGAATTAATTAATTATTTATTAAAATTAGAGACCTTTTCCTATTAGGAAAGAAAATATTTGAAAGAGTTCAAATAAATTTAATATGAATTGGATTCATATTTTAATTTTAATAAAATCCCTAAGATTAAATATGTGATATTTAATTGGATAATTAATTAATTATGGAATTAATTAATTATTAAAATTAGATATTGTTCAGATAATAGATTTGAACTTATTCCTAGACCTTTTCCTATTAGGAAAAGGTCTTGGCCTTTACCTATATATAGGACCCCTGGGGTGGGGTGAAAGGCATCCCATTGTCTCTCCTTCTCTCAGAGATTTCTCCCAAAAGACTCCCACAAGTCTCCTGCTTCAAGAAGTCTTAGAGATATATCGGTGTAGCCGATTGGTGGTGTTCGCACAAGAGGGTTGCTGCGTTTTCAATCTTATTGGCAAGAAAAGGCGAATTGATCAAGGCTTTCTACAAAAGTAAGTTTTCTATGAAATCCTTGATTACTAGGATCAATCTAGTTGATCTTTTAGCATGTTTATAGCCTATGTACAGCCCATTAAATATATATTTATTGCTGTAATATTTTGTAAATTGTATTGGTATTTCAATTAGAATCTAAGACTCTGAGTAGGTTCGGTAATACTTTCCGCTGCGTGGGGCTTTTATCCCTTCAGTCCAAACCACCTAAAGAACTCTCATTGGGCCGAACTTTCAGTTCCTAAAGCTCGAAAAACTCAAAGGTAGCAAAGTTTGGACCAAGTTTGTCCAAACCATATGAAAAACTCTCTTTGGGACGAACTTTGGGTTCCAAGCTCTCAAATACTGAAACGGAGCAAAGTTTGGACCATGTATCGTCCAAACCACCTAAAGAACTCTCATTGGGCCGAACTTTGTGTTCCTAATTCCCAAAAACTCAAAGGGAGCAAAGTTTGGACAAAGTTCGTCCAAACCATATGAAAAACTCTCATTGGGACGAACTTTGGGTTCCGAGCCCTCAAAAACTGAAACGAAGCAGAGTTTTGACCATGTGTCGTCCAAACCACCTAAAGAACTCTCATTGGGCCGAATTTTGAGTTCCTAACTCTCCAAAAACTCAAACGGAGCAAAGTTTGGACCAAGTTCGTCCAAACTATATGAAAAACTCTCATTGGAACGAACTTTGGGTTCCGAGCTCTCAAATACTGAAGCGAAGAAAAGTTTGGACCATGTGTCGTCCAAACCACCTAAAGAACTCTCATTGGGCCAAACTTTGTGTTCCTAACTCTCAAAAACTCAAAGGGAGCAAAGTTTGGACCAAGTTCGTCCAAACCATATGTTATTAATCAAAGTAGCTCTGATACCAAATGTTATGAAACTCCCAAGAAATGGATCTAACAACCTTGCTAAAAAACAAGACCTTTAGATCTCAAATCTGAAAACCCCAAAGAACAATATGGAACCAACCCAAGGAAAAGTTTTGAAACGGATTACCTTGATGATCAATATCAAGAGTAAAGAAAACTTGTTTCTAAACTCGTGATTCGAATCACTCCACAAGAGGTTTGATCAACACCACTTGAATGACTCTAGCATGCAAGATCTAAACACAAGAAATTGCACAATTTGAAAAAAACTCAGCTCAACACAAAGCTAAGAGAAAACCCAATATATTTCACTCAAAATATTCTCGTTTGTGTTACATCCAAGATGGCTTTTTATAGCCTTCAAAATATAACCTAAATTCAGCTTAAATGACATATTTAAGAGTGTAACCTCCACAATATTAAAGCCCATAATCAGCCACTACTCAAATGTAACCTATAAGTTATGAAAAAGACTTAAAAACTGAAAATTACATAATGGAGGGCCATAAATCCGAGAATTGAACTCCAATGGTCAGCTTTGAGTTGTTTGTAACCTCCCTTATTAATTGAAGCTTCACTTGGAGTAGTTTAAGCTTAAGTTCCATAAAGCCAACTATAGTTCATTAAATGCAAGTGAAAATGCATTTAACGTGTCTCCATCTTGAATCTCAATTTTGGAAATAGTGTAGGGAAATAGTCCAACATCTCCTTGAACGTCCTTTGTCGAGCTCACCATAGCTTGAATATAGGTGATTAATGCTTGTTGTATCTTCTTGGCTCTCGACCTTGTAATTGGACCTTGAGGCATGACAATAGATGTAGCTTGGTTCACATCATCTTCTCCCTCTTCAGAAGGATTCGTCCTCGAATCATAGCCATCACCTACATCAAAAGGACTCAAGTCAGCAACATTAAAGGTTGCACTAACACCATACTCACCTGGTAAATCAATTTTATAAGCATTGTCATTGATGCGCTCAAGAACTTGGAAAGGACCATCTCCTCTGGGCAAAAGTTTCGATCTTCTTTGTGTAGGAAACCTTTCTTTTCGAAAATGCACCCAAACCCAATCTCCAGGTTTGAAGACTAAAAGCTTGCGTCCCTTATTAATTCTTGAAGCAACCTTGGAATTATGCTTCTCAATGTTCTCTTTCACTTTTTGGTGCAGCTTATGAACAAAGTCAACCTTTGCATTGGCATCAAAACTCACAAACTCATTAGGGGGCATAGGTAATAAATCAATAGGAGTTAGAGGATTAAATCCATAAACAATTTCAAAAGGAGTGCATTTAGTAGTGCTATGTAAAGCCCTATTATATGCAAATTCTATGAATGGCAAACAATCCTCCCAAGTCTTAAGATTCTTGTCGATAATAGCTCTAAGCATAGTAGTCATGGTCCGATTAACAACCTCAGTTTGTCCATCCGTTTGTGGATGACAAGTAGTTGAATACACTAGCTTAGTTCCCAATTTACCCCACAAAACACACCAAAAGTGACTTAAAAATTTAACATCACGATCACTTACTATGCTTTTAGGAATACCATGCAATCTCACAACCTCCCTAAAAAATAAATCAGCAATATGCTTTGCATCATCAGTTTTGTGACAAGGAATAAAACGAGCCATTTTACTAAATCTATCAACCACAACAAAGATGCTATCCCTACCTTTCCTAGTTCTAGGTAAGCCTAAAACAAAATCCATTGATATATCAATCCAAGGACCATTAGGAATGGGCAAAGGTGAATACAAACCATGTGGTTGAAGCCTAGACTTAGCTTGTTTACATGTTATGCATCGTGCACACACTTTATTAACATCATGTCTCATTTTAGGCCAGTAAAAGTGTTCAGCAAGCATATCATAAGTTTTAGAAACTCCAAAATGAGCCATTAAGCCACCTCCATGAGCTTCCCTTACAAGTAACTCACGAATGGAACAAAATGGTATGCAAAGTTTCCCTTTTCTAAACAAAAATCCATCAAACAACATGTAATCATCCACAACAAGTCCTTTTTCACAAGATTCAACAAAAGGAGCAAAGAACACATCATGATGATACAAAGACTTTATATGCTCAAAACCCAAAAACTTAGCATTCAATCGGTTAAAAAGAGCATACCTTCGAGACAAAGCATCAGCAACAACATTCTCTTTACCTTGTTTATACTTAATGACATAAGGAAATGACTCGATGAACTCCACCCATTTAGCATGGCGACGATTGAGCTTATCTTGACCTCTCAAGTGTTTTAAACTCTCATGATCAGTATGAATAACAAACTCTTTAGGCCAAAGATAATGTTGCCAAGTTTGTAATGCACGAACCAAAGCATAAAGTTCTTTGTCATAAGTCGGATACTTCAAAGAAGCACCATTCAATTTTTCACTAAAGAACATTAAAGGTCTTTGATTTTGCATTAAAACAGCCCCTATTCCAACACCACTAGCATCACATTCAATTTCAAAAGTTAAGTCAAAATTAGGTAATGCCAGTAATGGAGCAGAACTCAATTTTTCTTTCAAAGTATTAAAAGCAAGTTCTTGGTCTTTTCCCCATTCAAAAGAAACATTTTTTTTAACAAGTTCATTCAAAGGTGAAGCAATAGTACTAAAATCCTTTATGAACCTACGATAAAATCCTGCAAGACCATGAAAACTTCTTACCTCACTTACACTTTTAGGTGTAGGCCAATCTCGTATTGCCTTTACCTTCTCCTCGTCAACCTCAACACCATTAGATGAAACGACAAATCCAAGAAAATTAACTTTTTCCATACAAAAGCTACATTTTTTAAAATTTGCATACAAGCATTCTTTTCGCAAAGTAATCAAAACAGAACGCACATGCTCAACATGCTCATCTAAGGATTTAGAATAAACAAGTATGTCATCAAAATACACAACCACAAACTTCCCTAAGTATTCACGCAAGACATGATTCATTAACCTCATGAATGTACTAGGTGCATTAGTCAATCCAAAAGGCATAACTAACCACTCATAAAGGCCATACTTAGTTTTGAAAGCGGTTTTCCATTCATCACCAATATGCATGCGAATTTGATGATAACCTGATTTCAAATCAATTTTAGTAAATAGACTACATCCATGCAACTCATCAAGCATATCATCTAATCTAGGAATTGGATGCCTATACTTAATAGTTATCTTGTTTATAGCCCTACAATCAACACACATCCGCCATGATCCATCTTTCTTAGGCACAAGAATAACCGGAACAGAACATGGACTCAAACTCTCACGCACATACCCTTTATCAAGGAGTTCACTTACTTGCCTTTGTATTTCTTCAGCCTCCTTTGGATTAGTCCTATATGCTGGACGATTTGGAATGGTCGCTCCCGGAATGAAGTCAATCTTGTGCTCAATTCCTCTAAGTGGTGGCAAACCACTTGGCATCTCCTCGGGAAATAAATCTTCAAACTCCTGCAAAAGTGTAACAAAAACACTAGGCAAAGAAGGGTTAAGCTCGTTAGTAAGAAAACAAGACCCTTTGTACAAAAGTACAAGAATGGTCCGGTTAGAGAGCAAAACATTCCTAGCCTCACTTGATCTAACATACAAGCTCACTATTTTGGCTTTTCTCTCATTTTTCTCTCTAGGCCGATTGCTAGTCACTTGCTTTTCACTCAACTCTTTTTTTTCTCTCAATTCTTTTTCTTTCATTTCTTTTGAACCTTTTGCTTTTGCATCGACCTCTTGCCTTTTCTTTTCAAGTTTACATTGATCAATATACACGTCTGTTGGAGACAAAGGTACAAGAGTAGTTTTTCTCCCATTATGAGTAAAAGAGTAACGATTAGCATACCCATCATAGACTACCCGACGATCAAATTGCCAAGGTCTCCCCAACAATAAATCCCCAGCATGCATGGATACAACATCACACAAAACATCATCAGCATACTTCCCAATGGTAAAAGAAACAAGAGCTTGCCTACTTACCCTTACCTCCCCACAATCATTCAACCATTGAAGCCTATATGGTTTAGGATGGGGTTTGGTTTCTAAATTAAGTCTCTTGACCAGAATGGAACTCACAACATTGGTACAACTACCACTATCGATAACCACACTACAAGGTACAGATTGAACAAGACACCTAGTGTGAAATAAGTTCTCCCGTTGGTCTAGACTATCCTCCTTAATTTCGGTGTTTAAAGCTCTCCTAGTGACTAAGGACATATAAGTAGGATCCTCTTCACTAAACTCATCACTTTCACACTCTACTTTTCCTTCCTCTATGACCTCATCTTCCTCTTCATCCTCCGTCACAAACTCTCCCTCTCGAAGGATCATCGTTCTCCTATTTGGGCAATCTCTACTATAATGACCTACCCCTTGACATTTCCAGCACTTCAAATCCCTATTTCGCACATTAGATTCATCTACCTTCTCTTTCCCCTTCTTGGAACTCTCCCCTTTTTCAAACTTCTCTTTAGGTTTCTCATACCCCTCTCGATTTCTAGGCTTATAATCAATACTCTTACTATCCCTTTTCCATGATGAGCTAGAGTTGGAAAAGTGTTTAGAAGAATACCGTCGTGACTTTCGTTGGAGTTGCCTCTCAATTTTGATTGCAATATGCAGCATCTCTTCAATGTCAAAATAAGGTTGTAGATCAACCTTGTCCGCAATCTCCGTGTTTAGCCCATTAAGAAACCGTGCCATGAGATTCTCCATGTCTTCATCTATATCAAGTCGATCCATCAACGTATCCATCTCCTTGTAATAATCCTCCACGGACTTACTTCCTTGTTTCAATGCTTGAAGCTTTTGCGCCATGTCCCGTTGAAAATGTTTTGGAACAAAACGCTTCCTCATGGCCTCCTTGAACTCGTACCAATCATCGATCGGTGCCTCAAGATTTCTTCTCCTACTTGACATCAACTTATCCCACCATGTTTGAGCATATTGTTTAAATTGAGCAACACATAATATTACCTTCTTTTCATCACTGAAATTATGGCAATTGAATACGGACTCCACTGACTTCTCCCATTCAAGGTATTCCTCCGGATCGGTTTTGCCATAGAACTTTGGAAGCTTCAATTTGATGTTACCCACATTTCGATCAACTCCCTCATATTGAGGAACTCGTTGTTGGAAAATATGATGTCCTCGTCCACGACCTCGCCCTCTTTCCATGCCACGACCAGCACGTCTTTGTCTTCCTTTTGGAACCGCTACCAAGGTAACTTGGTCATCATCTGGTTGATCGGAACCATCATCCTCATAGTCATCCTCTCGATCATTGTCAATACGTGGTGGTGGAACTCTCTCACGAGGTTGGTACTGAGCCTCCAACCTTCCCATGCGTTCGGACAACTCTTCTATACCACGAATCATTCTTTCCATGGTTCCTTGTTGTGCCTCTCTCATCCGTGCTTCAGTAATGTTAGGATCATTCTCATGATTTGCCATACTACAGAACAAAGTTAAGTGACAAAAAAATAATAATAATGGACCTCACAAGCGCTCCCTCACACGTTTCACTCGTTAATGAAGACCACTCGTGTTTAACACTCAACACTCAAAACAATGTACCACTCCCTTACAATCACACCCTCACAAATTGGCACACACAAAGCACACTCCAAAACAGATTGGTATTGAGTCTAGCAAAGTTAAAGAGCTAAGCAGTGCAATTCAAGTGATTAGTCCACACACTTAGAACACAATCAAAGGTATTAAAGGAGCAATCCGAATAACAACAAAGAAACAAGTTTAAGAAAAAAAAATATTGGAATATGATTAGGGAAGAAAGAAACAAACTTAGAACAAAGAGAAACAAAGTTGGACAGAATTGAAATGGTATGAAAAGTAGTTACTAAGTTGAATTCAAAAAAATTGATAAAGATGATGTTAACTCCGGGCAAATGATGAATAATGGTGTTTAATTCAGCCTTAGTAACAGATAGGAGTTAAATATAACAGCAACAAAAGAGAATTGACTAAGCCCAATTGTAACTGCCACATTTAATGCCCAACGGTTTTCTTTTGTTTGAATTCTGGATGTAACTGATATGTTGGAACTTTAAACGGTCAAATCTGAATCTAAGAAGAGAGTATTAACATTAGAACATTCAGATGAACATGCTTTCAAACAATGAATACAAAGAAGTCAGCAAGAATTTGCTCTCGGGCTGTACAGATTTCCTTTGACAGATTTTCAAAATATGCCTAAATCACCCTGAAGAAAACCGATTTAGAAGTTCTCAATGAAGGAAAAGTTGTAGATAAGACTTCAATCTAAAACTTTGTAGAAGACAAGAACATGAAATGAAGAACGGAAATGATATATTTTTTTTCTTTTTTAAGACAGCAGAATAGCATGCCCAGATTTACGAAAACTGAAGAAAAAAAACAAATAGAACAAAAAGATAAACGCAAGGAAACATATGTCCGATCAAAGAGCCTAATGCTCTGATACCAAATGTTATGAATCAAAGTAGCTCTGATACCAAATGTTATGAAACTCCCAAGAAATGGATCTAACAACCTTGCTAAAAAACAAGACCTTTAGATCTCAAATATGAAAACCCCAAAGAACAATATGGAACCAACCCAAGGAAAAGTTTTGAAACGGATTACCTTGATGATCAATATCAAGAGTAAAGAAAACTTGTTTCTAAACTCGTGATTCGAATCACTCCACAAGAAGTTTGATCAACACCACTTGAATGACTCTAGCATGCAAGATCTAAACACAAGAAATTGCACAATTTGAAAAAAACTCAGCTCAACACAAAGCTAAGAGAAAACCCAATATATTTCACTCAAAATATTCTCGTTTGTGTTACATCCAAGATGGCTTTTTATAGCCTTCAAAATATAACCTAAATTCAGCTTAAATGACATATTTAAGAGTGTAACCTCCACAATATTAAAGCCCATAATCAGCCACTACTCAAATGTAACCTATAAGTTATGAAAAAGACTTAAAAACTGAAAATTACATAATGGAGGGCCATAAATCCGAGAATTGAACTCCAATGGTCAGCTTTGAGTTGTTTGTAACCTCCCTTATTAATTGAAGCTTCACTTGGAGTAGTTTAAGCTTAAGTTCCATAAAGCCAACTATAGTTCATTAAATGCAAGTGAAAATGCATTTAACGTGTCTCCATCTTGAATCTCAATTTTGGAAATAGTGTAGGGAAATAGTCCAACATCTCCTTGAACGTCCTTTGTCGAGCTCACCATAGCTTGAATATAGGTGATTAATGCTTGTTGTATCTTCTTGGCTCTCGACCTTGTAATTGGACCTTGAGGCATGACAATAGATGTAGCTTGGTTCACATCACCATATGAAAAACTCTCATTGGGACGAAGTTTGGCTTCCGAGCTCTCAAAAACTGAAACGGAGCAACGTTGGGACCATGTGTCGTCCAAACCACCTAAAGAACTCTCATTGGGCCGAACTTTGAGTTCCTAACTTTCCAAAAACTCAAACGGAGCAAAGTTTGGACCATGTGTCGTCCAAACCACCTAAAGAACTCTCATTGGGCTGAACTTTGTGTTCCTAACTCTCAAAAACTCAAAGGGTGCAATGTTTGGACCAAGTTCGTCCAAACCATATGAAAAACTCTCATTGGGACGAAGTTTGGTTCCGAGCTCTCAAAAACTGAAAAGGGGCAAAGTTGGGACCATGTGTCGTCCAAACCACCTAAAGAACTCTCATTGGGCCGAACTTTCAGTTCCTAAAGCTCGAAAAACTCAAAGGTAGCAAAGTTTGGACCAAATTTGTCCAAACCATATGAAAAACTCTCTTTGGGACGAACTTTGGGTTCCAAGCTCTCAAATACTGAAACGGAGCAAAGTTTGGACCATGTATCGTCCAAACCACCTAAAGAACTCTCATTGGGCCGAACTTTGTGTTCCTAACTCTCAAAAACTCAAAGGGAGCAAAGTTTGGACAAAGTTCGTCCAAACCATATGAAAAACTCTCATTGGGACGAACTTTGGGTTCCGAGCCCTCAAAAACTGAAACGAAGCAGAGTTTTGACCATGTGTCGTCCAAACCACCTAAAGAACTCTCATTGGGCCGAACTTTGAGTTCCTAACTCTCCAAAAACTCAAACGGAGCAAAGTTTGGACCAAGTTCGTCCAAACTATATGAAAAACTCTCATTGGGACGAACTTTGGGTTCCGAGCTCTCAAATACTGAAGCGGAGAAAAGTTTGGACCATGTGTCGTCCAAACCACCTAAAGAACTCTCATTGGGTCGAACTTTCAGTTCCTAAAGCTCGAAAAACTCAAACGTAGCAAAGTTTGGACCAAGTTCGTCCAAACCATATGAAAAACTCTCTTTGGGACGACATTTGGGTTCCGATCTCTCAAAAACTGAAACGGCTCAAAGTTTTTACCTTGTGTCGTCCAAACCACGTAAAGAACTCCCATTGGGCCGAACTTGAGTTCCTAATTCTCCAAAAACTCAAACGGAGCAAAGTTTGGACCAAGTTCGTCCAAACCATATGAAAAACTCTCGTTGGGACGAACTTTGGGTTCCGAGCCCTCAAAACCTGAAACGGAGAAAAGATTGGACCATGTGTCGTCCAAACCACCGAAATAACTCTCATTTGGCCGAACTTTGAGTTCCTAACTCTTCAAAAACTTAAACGAAGCAAAGTTTGGACCAAGTTCGTCCAAACCATATGAAAAGCTCTCTTTGCGACGAACTTTGGGTTCCGAGCTCTCAAAAACTGAAACGGAGCAAAGTTTTGACCATGTGTCGTCCAAACCACCTAAAGAACTTTCATGGGGCCGAACTTTGAGTTCTTAACTCTCCAAAAACTCAAACGGAGGAAAGTTTTGACCAGGTTCGTCCAAACCATATGAGAAACTCTCATTGGGACGAACTTTGGGTTCCGAGCTCTCAAAAACTGAAACGGAGCAAAGTTTGGACCATGTTTCGTCCAAACCACCTAAATAATTCTCATTGGGCCGAACTGTAAACTCGAGACTTTCTTTGGGATTATTTCCTCTTGCATTGTGGTTTCATGGTTGAATTTAAGTTGTTGAGATTCTCTAATTTAAAAGAAGAAAGAAAATAATGGAAAATGGAGAAAAGAAAAGGAAAAGAAAAGGAAAAGGGAAAAAGAAAAAAAAAAAAAAAAGGAAATGGGGAAAAGAAAAAAAAAAAAAAAAGGAAATGGGAACTAACCCATTCGGTGGGTAGTGGATTTGGGAAGAACCCACCACCGACAGTTTTTTTTTACCAGCCCATTACCAGCCATTTTTCCATCATTTTCCATTCAAATCTTTAGAGCACTTGAGGGAGAGAGAGAAGGAAGAAGAAGAAGAAGAATTTCGTGGTTTTGAGGTTGAAGAAGGTAGGAAAAGCTCATGCAAAGCCAGCCATAGCAGAATCTGAGTTCAACCTGTCAACCTCTGGTTTTTGATTCGGTTTGAGCTACACAGAAGGAACTAAGAGGTGAGGTTTGATTTTCTTGAACGTTAGTTTATTTTCTAACAAATTGCATGAAGGAAGCTTGAGCTAAATCGTATGAGAAGTTAATGGTTTTTGAAATGGAAAACAGAGCACAGGATTTTCAAGCAAAGCAGGAGGATCTCTGGTTTTTCTCTGGTGTTTTGAGCATTCTTGGGTGTACAAGTTGAATCAGAAGCTATATTTGGTATGGTTGGAAAGCTTATTCAATTTCCTACAACTTTCATGAAGCTTTCGTGAGCCAAAAATGACTTTACTTAGGGTTAATGTCAGGAGATAGATAAAGGGTAGCAGAGAACCTCGAATCTGTGTTGTCTGTGTTCGGGGCAATTCTGGACAAATCGGTTGGGAATATCGTTTTCATTTCTTCAGGTAACTTGTAGAGTGTTCGAAAATGAAGAGTTTGATGTGTATTTCATTAATTTTGGTTAAGTATTGAGGAAGTTATGGGTGTTGGAAGTTAGGGTATAGAATCTGGAAAATCTGGAAAAGTAGAATGTGAATGTGGTTCTTAATTCAAGTGTCTAGAATTTATGAGCATGGAAGAATGAGACCATCTATGGTTCTAATGCTCGGTTGTGGTTGTTTGACAGGCCAAGAGGAAATAGGTCGAGTCTACAAACCAGGGAACTAGATAAGACTGCGAGTGACAAAATGAATTTCGAAAATTGTTTCCAACGGTTGTTCATGTTTAGACGTTTTATATGCTTTTCCATGAATGATATATGATTTTTATGAAGGGTTTCAAGCATAAGTTTTGAGCTTAGATTTTCTAACGAGGTTTATATACGAGCACGTGGCTAATGACTTAATGAAAAGTAGCTGAAACGATATCTTTTAAAGTAAAGTATGGATCAGCAAGTACTTTTAAACGATTTCCAGTTTTTCACGAGCAAGCTGAGTAAGCTTAAGTTTTACGAAAGATAACGATAAGCAGGCATGTTTTAATGTTTTCATGTGATTTTCTGAGATTTCTATTGATGACTACATGACTGAGATATTGAGCCTGAGGCTATATGGTACCGTGTGCACACAGGTTATATTCCGTTGTTGACGTTGAGTGTACTCCGTAACAACGATGCTGTCGTGAGTGCTGGGCGGGCCCCACTGCGACAAAGACGATGGGAGTGCTGGGCGGGCCCCACTACATCGTAGGACTAGTAAACGTTGGTTGTACCGGGCGTGCCCTACACAACGTAGATCGGTCATGTTAGTTAAACGTTTGATGTACTTAATATGCCTTGCTAGATTTTTAATGACGAACTTGCAAGATGTTTTAGAAAGCCTTTATCCATACACGTTTATGTTAAACGCTTTGATTGAGCATATTTATACGTTTAAAGGTTTATCACGTGTTTTGACTTCCGGATTTAGAGTTTTAAAGTTAGTCACTCACTGGGCTTCGTAGCTCATTCTTTCAAAATGTTTTTCCACTTTCAGGTAGAGATCGAGCTCCCGGTGCCTGATACACTGCCAACGTCTGCTGAAAGTTCCAGAACAAGCTCTAGTACGTGGGTGGAGTTGTATATTGAGTCTGTTCATATTGTAAATGCTTTGTAAGGATTGGATAATATCGTCCTAGAGGTCGTGGTTGTATAAACCCTAGTTGTATATGTTTTGGTCGTGATATCTTGTCAGGGCGGCACCTCGTGTTTGTTGAAAGTTTTTTTCAGGGATTCCGCTATGTTCTGTTTCATGTAGAATGGTTTATATCTATGATTAGTATGTTTATCAGGTTCAACGTTCAGGAGGGTCAGCGGGTATCGTTAGAGGAGGACGATGTCCGTTGGCTTCCCGCCATCTTTCGGGCTAAGCTAGTAGGTGGTCCGGGAGGGGGTGTGACACGAACTTTGAGTTCCTAACGCTCGAAAAACTCAAACGGAGCAAAGTTTGGACCAAGTTCATCCAAACCATATGAAAAACTCTCTTTAGGACGAACTTTGGTTTTCGAGCTCTCAAATACAAAAACGGAGCAAAGTTTTGACCATGTGTCATCCAAACCACCTAAAGAACTCTCATTGAGCCGAACTTTGAGTTCCTACCTCTCAAAAAACTCAAACGGAGCAAAGTTTGGACCAAGTTCGTCGGAACCATATGAAAAACTGTCATTGAGACGAACTTTGGCTTCCGAGCTCTAAAAAACTGAAACGGAGCAAAGTTTGGACCATGTGTCGTCAAAACCACCTAAATAACTCTCATTGGGCCGAACTTTGAGTTCCTAACTCTCAAAAAACTCAAACGGAGGAAAGTTTGGACCAAGTTCGTCGGAACCATATGAAAAACTCTCATTGGGACGAACTTTGGCTTCCGAGCTCTAAAAAACTGAAACGGAGCAAAGTTTGGACCATGTTTCGTCCAAACCACCTAAATAACTCTCATTGGGCCGAACTTTGAGTTCCTAACGCTCGAAAAACTCAAACAGAGCAAAGTTTGGACCAAGTTCGTCCAAACCATATGAAAAACTATCTTTAGGACGAACTTTGGGTTCCGAGCTCTCAAATACAAAAACGGAGCAAAGTTTTCACCATGTGTCATCCAAACCACCTAAAGAACTCTCATTGGGCCGAACTTTGAGTTCCTACCTCTCAAAAAACTCAAACGGAGGAAAGTTTGGACCAAGTTCGTCGGAACCATATGAAAAACTCTCATTGGGACGAACTTTGGCTTCCGAGCTCTCAAAAACTGAAACGGAGAAAAGTTTGGACCAAGTGTCGTCAAAACCACCTAAAGAACTCTCATTGGGCCGAACTTTGAGTTCCTAACTCTCAAAAAACTCAAACGGAGCAAAGTTCGGACCAAGTTCGTCCAAACCATATGAAAAACTCTCATTGGGACGAACTTTAGGTTCCGAGCTCTCAAATACTGAAACGGAGCAAAGTTTGGACCATGTGTCGTCAAAACCACATGAAGAACTCTCATTGGGCCGAACTTTGTGATCCTAACTCTCAAAAACTCAAAGGGAGCAAAGTTTGGACCAAGTTCGTCCAAACCATATGAAAAACTCTCATTGGGACGAACTTTGGCTTCCAAGCTCTCAAAAACTTAAACAGAGCAAAGTTGGGACCATGTGTCGTCCAAACCACCTAAAGAACTCTCATTGGGCCGAACTTTGAGTTCCTAAAGCTCAAAAAACTCAAACGTAGCAAAGTTTGGAACAAGTTCGTCCAAACCATATGAAAAAACTCTCGTTGGGACGACATTTGGGTTCCGATCTCTCAAAAACTTAAACTGAGAAAAGTTTTGACCATGTGTCGTCCAATCTACCTAAAGAAGTCTCATTTGGCCGAACTTTGAGTTCCTAACTCTCCAAAAATTCAAACGGAGCAAAGTTTGGACCATGTTTCGTCCAAACCATATGAAAAACTCTCTTTAGGACGAACTTTGGGTTCCGAGCTCTCAAATACAGAAACGGAGAAAAGTTTTGACCGTGTGTCATCCAAACCACCTAAAGAACTCTCATTGGGCCGAACTTTGAGTTCCTAAAGCTCGAAAAACTCAAACGTAGCAAAGTTTGGACCAAGTTCGTCCAAACCATATGATAAACTCTCATTGGGACAAACTTTGGCTTCCGAGCTCTCAAAAACTTAAACGGAGAAAAGTTGGGACCATGTGTCGTCCAAACCACCAAAAGAACTCTCATTGGGCCGAACTTTGAGTTCCTAAAGCTCGAAAAACTAAAACGTAGCAAAGTTTGGACCAAGTTCGTCCAAACCATATGAAAAGCTCTCCTTGCGACGAACTTTGGGTTTCGAGCTCTCAAAAACTAAAACGGAGCAAAGTTTTGACCATGTGTCGTCCAAACCACCTAAAGAACTTTCATTGGGCCGAACTTTAACTTTCTTACTCTCCAAAAACTCAAACGGAGCAAAGTTTTGACGAAGTTCGTCCAAACCATATGAGAAACTCTCATTGGGACGAAGTTTGGGTTCCGAGCTCTCAAAAACTGAAACGTAGCAAAGTTTTGACCATGTTTCGTCCAAACCACCTAAATAACTCTCATTGGGCCGAACTTTGAGTTCCTAACGCTCGAAAAACTCAAACGGAGCAAAGTTTGGACCAAGTTCGTCATAACCATATGAAAAACTCTCTTTAGGACGAACTTTGGGTTCCGAGCTCTCAAATACAAAAACGGAGCAAAGTTTTGACCATCTGTCATCCAAACCACCTAAAGAACTCTCATTCGGCCGAACTTTGAGTTCCTACCTCTCAAAAAACTGAAACGGAGCAAAGTTTGGACCAAGTTCGTCCAAACCATATGAAAAACTCTCATTTGGACGAACTTTGAGTTCCGAGGACTCAAAAACTGAAACAGAGAAAAGTTTGGACCATGTGTTGTCCAAACCACCTAAATAACTCTCATTGGGCCGAACCTTGAGTTCCTAACGCTCCAAAAACTCAAACGGAGCAAAGTTTGGACCAAGTTCGTCCAAACCATATGAAAACCTCTCATTGGGACGAACTTTGGGTTCCGAGCCCTCAAAAACTGAAACGGAGAAAGGTTTGGACCATGTGTCATCCAAACCACCTAAATAACTCTCATTGGGCCGAACTTTGAGTTCCTAACTCTCCAAAAACTAAAATGGAGCAAAGTTTGGACCAAGTTCGTCCAAACCATATGAAAAACTCTCATTGGGACGAACTTCGGGTTCCGAGCTCTCAAATACTGAAGCGGAGCAAAGTTTGGACCATGTGTCGTCCAAACAACCTAAAGAACTCTCATTGGGCCGAACATTGTATTCCTAACTCTAAAAAACACAAAGGGAGCACAGTTCGGACCAAATTCGTCCAAACCATATGAAAAACTCTCATTGGGACGAACTTTGGGTTCCGAGCTCTCAAATACTGAAAGAGAGCAAAGTTTGGACCATGTGTCGTCCAAACCACCTAAAGAACTCTCATTGGGCCGAACTTTGAGTTCCTAACTCTCCAAAAACTCAAACGGAGCAAAGATTGGACCAAGTTCGTCTTAACCATATGAAAAACTCTCATTGGGACAAACTTTTGGTTTCGAGCCCTCAAAAACTGAAACGGAGAAAAGTTTGGACCATGTGTCGTCCAAACCACCTAAATAACTGTCATTTGGGCCGAACTTTGAGTTCGTAACTCTCCAAAAACTAAAACGGAGCAAAGTTTGGACCAAGTTCGTCCAAACCATATGACAAACTCTCATTGGGACGAACTTTGGGTTCCGAGCTCTCAAATACTGAAACGGAGCAAAGTTTGGACCATGTGTCGTCCAAACCACCTAAAGAACTCTCATTGGGCCGAACTTTGTGTTCCTAACTCTAAAAAACTCAAAGGGAGCACAGTTTGGACCAAGTTCGTCCAAACCATATGAAAAACTCTCATTGGGACGAACTTTGGCTTCCAAGCTCTCAAAAACTTAAACAGAGCAAAGTTGGGACCATGTGTCGTCCAAACCACCTAAAGAACTCTCATTGGGCCGAACTTTGAGTTCCTAAAGCTCAAAAAACTCAAACGTAGCAAAGTTTGGAACAAGTTCGTCCAAACCATATGAAAAAACTCTCGTTGGGACGACATTTGGGTTCCGATCTCTCAAAAACTTAAACTGAGAAAAGTTTTGACCATGTGTCGTCCAATCTACCTAAAGAAGTCTCATTTGGCCAAACTTTGAGTTCCTAACTCTCCAAAAATTCAAACGGAGCAAAGTTTGGACCATCTTTCGTCCAAACCATATGAAAAACTCTCTTTAGGACGAACTTTGGGTTCCGAGCTCTCAAATACAGAAACGGAGAAAAGTTTTGACCGTGTGTCATCCAAACCACCTAAAGAACTCTCATTGGGCCGAACTTTGAGTTCCTAAAGCTCGAAAAACTCAAACGTAGCAAAGTTTGGACCAAGTTCGTCCAAACCATACGATAAACTCTCATTGGGACAAACTTTGGCTTCCGAGCTCTCAAAAACTTAAACGGAGAAAAGTTGGGACCATGTGTCGTCCAAACCACCAAAAGAACTCTCATTGGGCCGAACTTTGAGTTCCTAAAGCTCGAAAAACTAAAACGTAGCAAAGTTTGGACCAAGTTCGTCCAAACCATATGAAAATCTCTCCTTGCGACGAACTTTGGGTTTCGAGCTCTCAAAAACTAAAACGGAGCAAAGTTTTGACCATGTGTCGTCCAAACCACCTAAAGAACTTTCATTGGGCCGAACTTTAACTTTCTTACTCTCCAAAAACTCAAACGGAGCAAAGTTTTGACGAAGTTCGTCCAAACCATATGAGAAACTCTCATTGGGACGAAGTTTGGGTTCCGAGCTCTCAAAAACTGAAACGTAGCAAAGTTTTGACCATGTTTCGTCCAAACCACCTAAATAACTCTCATTGGGCCGAACTTTGAGTTCCTAACGCTCGAAAAACTCAAACGGAGCAAAGTTTGGACCAAGTTCGTCCAAACCATATGAAAAACTCTCTTTAGGACGAACTTTGGGTTCCGAGCTCTCAAATACAAAAACGGAGCAAAGTTTTGACCATCTGTCATCCAAACCACCTAAAGAACTCTCATTCGGCCGAACTTTGAGTTCCTACCTCTCAAAAAACTGAAACGGAGCAAAGTTTGGACCAAGTTCGTCCAAACCATATGAAAAACTCTCATTTGGACGAACTTTGAGTTCCGAGGACTCAAAAACTGAAACAGAGAAAAGTTTGGACCATGTGTTGTCCAAACCACCTAAATAACTCTCATTGTGCCGAACCTTGAGTTCCTAACGCTCCAAAAACTCAAACGGAGCAAAGTTTAGACCAAGTTCGTCCAAACCATATGAAAACCTCTCATTGGGACGAACTTTGGGTTCCGAGCCCTCAAAAACTGAAACGGAGAAAGGTTTGGACCATGTGTCATCCAAACCACCTAAATAACTCTCATTGGGCCGAACTTTGAGTTCCTAACTCTCCAAAAACTAAAATGGAGCAAAGTTTGGACCAAGTTCGTCCAAACCATATGAAAAACTCTCATTGGGACGAACTTCGGGTTCCGAGCTCTGAAATACTGAAGCGGAGCAAAGTTTGGACCATGTGTCGTCCAAACAACCTAAAGAACTCTCATTGGGCCGAACATTGTATTCCTAACTCTAAAAAACACAAAGGGAGCACAGTTCGGACCAAATTCGTCCAAACCATATGAAAAACTCTCATTGGGACGAACTTTGGGTTCCGAGCTCTCAAATACTGAAAGAGAGCAAAGTTTGGACCATGTGTCGTCCAAACCACCTAAAGAACTCTCATTGGGCCGAACTTTGAGTTCCTAACTCTCCAAAAACTCAAACGGAGCAAAGATTGGACCAAGTTCGTCTTAACCATATGAAAAACTCTCATTGGGACAAACTTTTGGTTTCGAGCCCTCAAAAACTGAAACGGAGAAAAGTTTGGACCATGTGTCGTCCAAACCACCTAAATAACTGTCATTGGGCCGAACTTTGAGTTCGTAACTCTCCAAAAACTAAAACGGAGCAAATTTTGGACCAAGTTCGTCCAAACCATATGACAAACTCTCATTGGGACGAACTTTGGGTTCCGAGCTCTCAAATACTGAAACGGAGCAAAGTTTGGACCATGTGTCGTCCAAACCACCTAAAGAACTCTCATTGGGCCGAACTTTGTGTTCCTAACTCTAAAAAACTCAAAGGGAGCACAGTTCGGACCAAGTTCGTCCAAACCATATGAAAAACTCTCATTGGGACGAACATTGGGTTCCGAGCTCTCAAATACTGAAACGGAGCAAAGTTTGGACCATGTGTCGTCCAAACCACCTAAAGAACTCTCATTGGGCCGAACATTGTGTTCCTAACTCTAAAAAACTCAAAGGCAGCACAGTTCGGACCAAATTCGTCCAAACCATATGAAAAACTCTCATTGGGACGAACTTGGGGTTCCGAGCTCTCAAATACACAAACGGAGCAAAGTTTGGACCATGTGTCGTCCAAACCACCTAAGAACTCTCATTGGGCCGAACTTTGAGTTCCTAACTCTCCAAAAACTCAAACGGAGCAAAGTTTGGACCAAGTTCATCAAAACCATATGAAAAACTCTCATTGGGACGAACTTTGGCTTTCGAGCTCTCAAAAACTGAAAAGGAGCAAAGTTTGGACCATGTGTCGTCAAAACCACCAAAAGAACTCTCATTGGGCCGAACTTTGAGTTCCTAAAGCTCGAAAAACTCAAACATAGACAAGTTTGGACCAAGTTCGTCCAAACCATATGAAAAAACTCTCTTTGGGACGACATTTGGGTTCCGATCTCTCAAAAATTGAAACGGAGTAAAGTTTTGACCATGTGTCGTCCAAACCACCTAAAGAACTCTCATTGGGCCGAACGTTGTGTTCCTAACTCTCAAAAACTCAAAGGGAGCAAAGTTTGGACCAAGTTCGTCCAAACCATATGAAAAACTCTCATTAGGACGAACTTTTGCTTCCGAGCTCTCAAAAACTGAAACGGAGCAAATTTGGACCATGTGTCGTCAAAACCACCTAAAGAACTCTCATTGGGCCGAACTTTGAGTTCCTAACTCTCAAAAAACTCAAACGGAGCAAAGTTCGGACCACGTTCGTCCAAACCATATGAAAAACTCTCATTGGGACGAACTTTGGGTTCCGAGCCCTCAAAAACTGAAACGGAGAAAAGTTTGGACCATGTGTCATCCAAACCACCTAAATAACTCTCATTGGGCCGAACTTTGAGTTCCTAACTCTCCAAAAACTAAAATGGAGCAAAGTTTGGACCAAGTTCGTCCAAACCATATGAAAAACTCTCATTGGGACGAACTTTGGGTTCCGAGCTCTCAAATACTGAAACGGAGGAAGTTTGGACCATGTGTCGTCCAAACCACCTAAAGAACTCTCATTGGGCCGAACATTGTGTTCCTAACTCTAAAAAACTCAAACGGAGCACAGTTCGGACCAAATTCGTCCAAACCATATGAAAAACTCTCATTGGGACGAACTTTGGGTTCCGAGCTCTGAAATACTGAAACGGAGAAAAGTTTGGACCATGTGTCGTCCAAACCACCTAAAGAACTCTCATTGGGCCGAACTTTGAGTTGCTAACTCTCCAAAAACTCAAAGGGAGCAAAGTTTGGACCAAGTTCGTCCAAACCATATGAAAAACTCTCATTAGGACGAACTTTTGCTTCCGAGCTCTCAAAAACTGAAACGGAGAAAATTTGGACCATGTGTCGTCAAAACCACCTAAAGAACTCTCATTGGGCCGAACTTTGAGTTCCTAACTCTCAAAAAACTCAAACGGAGCAAAGTTCGGACCACGTTCATCCAAACCATATGAAAAACTCTCATTGGGACGAACTTTAGGTTCCGAGCTCTCAAATACTGAAACGGAGCAAAGTTTGGACCATGTGTGGTCCAAACCACCTAAAGAACTCTCATTGGGCCGAACTTTTTGATCCTAACTCTCAAAAACTCAAAGGGAGCAAAGTTTGGACCAAGTTCGTCCAAACCATATGAAAAACTCTCATTGGGACGAACTTTGGCTTCCAAACTCTCAAAAACTTAAACAGAGCAAAGTTGGGACCATGTGTTGTCCAAACCACCAAAAGAACTCTCATTGGGCCGAACTTTGAGTTCCTAAAGCTCAAAAAACTCAAACGTAGCAAAGTTTGGAACAAGTTCGTCCAAACCATATGAAAAAACTCTATTTGGGACGACATTTGGGTTCCGATCTCTAAAAAACTGAAACTGAGCAAAGTTTTGACCATGTGTCGTCCAAACCACCTAAAGAACTCTCATTTGGCCGAACTTTGAGTTCCTAACTCTCCAAAAACTGAAACGGAGCAAAGTTTGGACCATGTTTCGTCCAAACCACCTAAATAACTCTCATTGGGCCGAACTTTGAGTTCCTAACTCTCCAAAAATTCAAACGAAGCAAAGTATGGACCAAGTTCTTCCGAACCATAGGAAAAACTCTCATTGGGACGAACTTTGGGTTCCGAGCTCTCAAAAACTGAAACGGAGCAAAGTTTGGACCATGTTTCGTCCAAACCATATGAAAAACTCTCTTTAGGACGAACTTTGTGTTCCGAGCTCTCAAATACAGAAACGGAGAAAAGTTTTGACCGTGTGTCATCCAAAACACCTAAAGAACTCTCATTGGGCCGAACTTTGAGTTCCTAAAGCTCGAAAAACTTAAACGTAGCAAAGTTTGGACCAAGTGCGTCCAAACCATATGATAAACTCTCATTGGGGAAAACTTTGGCTTCCGAGCTCTCAAAAACTTAAACGGAGCAAAGTTGGGACCATGTGTCGTCCAAACCACCAAAAGAACTCTCATTGGGCCGAACTTTGAGTTCTTAAAGCTCGAAAAACTAAAACGTAGCAAAGTTTGGACCAAGTTCGTCCAAACCATATGAAAAGCTCTCCTTGCGACGAACTTTGGGTTTCGAGCTCTCAAAAACTGAAACGGAGCAAAGTTTTGTCCATGTGTCGTCCAAACCACCTAAAGAGCTTTCATTGGGCCGAACTTTAAGTTTCTCACTCTCCAAAAACTCAAACGGAGCCAAGTTTTGACGAAGTTCGTCCAAACAATATGAGAAACTCTCATTGGGACGAACTTTGGGTTCCGAGCTCTCAAATACAAAAACGGAGCAAAGTTTTGACCATCTGTCATCCAAACCACCTAGAGAACTCTCATTGGGCCGAACTTTGAGATCCTACCTCTCAAAAAACTCAAACGGAGCAAAGTTTGGACCAAGTTCGTCCAAACCATATGAAAAACTCTCATTTGGACGAACTTTGAGTTCCGAGCACTCAAAAACTGAAACAGAGAAAAGTTTGGCCCATGTGTTGTCCAAACCACCTAAATAACTCTCATTGGGCCGAACTTTGAGTTCCTAACGCTCCAAAACTCAAACGGAGAAAAGTTTTGATCAAGTTCGTCCAAACCATATGAAAAACTCTCATTGGGACGAACTTTGGGTTCCGAGCCCTCAAAAACTGAAACGGAGAAAAGTTTGGACCATGTGTCATCCAAACCACCTAAATAACTCTCATTGGGCCGAACTTTGAGTTCCTAACTCTCCAGAAACTAAAATGGAGCAAAGTTTGGACCAAGTTCGTCCAAACCATATGAAAAACTCTCATTGGGACGAACTTTGGGTTCCGAGCTCTCAAATACTGAAACGGAGGAAGTTTGGACCATGTGTCGTCCAAACCACCTAAAGAACTCTCATTGGGCCGAACATTGTGTTCCTAACTCTAAAAAACTCAAACGGAGAACAGTTCGGACCAAATTCGTCCAAACCATATGAAAAACTCTCATTGGGACGAACTTTGGGTTCCGAGCTCTGAAATACTGAAACGGAGAAAAGTTTGGACCATGTGTCGTCCAAACCACCTAAAGAACTCTCATTGGGCCGAACTTTGAGTTCCTAACTCTCCAAAAACTCAAACGGAGCAAAGATTTTACCAAGTTCGTCCAAACCATATGAAAAACTCTCATTGGGACGAACTTTTGGTTCCGAGCTCTCAAATACTGAAACGGAGCAAAGTTTGGAACATGTGTCGTCCAAACGACCTAAAGAACTCTCATTGGGCCGAACATTGTGTTCCTAACTCTAAAAAACTCAAACGGAGCACAGTTCGGACCAAATTCGTCCAAACCATATGAAAAACTCTCATTGGGACGAACTTTGGGTTCCGAGCTCTGAAATACTGAAACGGAGAAAAGTTTGGACCATGTGTCGTCCAAACCACCTAAAGAACTCTCATTGGGCCGAACTTTGAGTTCCTAACTCTCCAAAAACTCAAACGGAGCAAAGATTGGACCAAGTTCGTCCAAACCATATGAAAAACTCTCCTTGCGACGAACTTTGGGTTTCGAGCTCTCAAAAACTGAAACGGAGCAAAGTTTTGACCATGTGTCGTCCAAACCACCTAAAGAACTTTCATTGGGCCGAACTTTAAGTTTCTAACTCTCCAAAAACTCAAACGGAGCAAAGTTTTGACGAAGTTCGTCCAAACCATATGAGAAACTCTCATTGGGACGAACTTTGGGTTCCGAGCTCTCAAAAACTGAAACGGAGCAAAGTTTGGACCATGTTTCGTCCAAACCACCTAAATAACTCTCATTGGGCCGAACTTTGAGTTCCTAAAGCTCAAAAAACTCAAACGGAGCAAAGTTTGGACCAAGTTCGTCCAAACCATATGAAAAACTCTCTTTAGGACGAACTTTGGGTTCCGAGCTCTCAAATACAAAAACGGAGCAAAGTTTTGACCATCTGTCATCCAAACCACCTAAAGAACTCTCATTGGGCCGAACTTTGTGTTCCTACCTCTCAAAAAACTCAAACGGAGCAAAGTTTGGACCAAGTTCGTCCAAACCATATGAAAAACTCTCATTTGGACGAACATTGAGTTCCGAGCACTCAAAAACTGAAACAGAGAAAAGTTTGGACCATGTGTTGTCCAAACCACCAAAATAACTCTCATTGGGCCGAACTTTGGGTTCCTAACGCTCCAAAAACTCAAACGGTGCAAAGTTTGGACCAAGTTCGTCCAAACCATATGAAAAACTCTCATTGGGACGAACTTTTGGTTCCGAGCTCTCAAGTACTGAAACGGAGCAAAGTTTGGACCATGTGTCGTCCAAACCACCTAAAGAACTCTCATTGGGCCGAACATTGTGTTCCTAACTCTAAAAAACTCAAACGGAGCACAGTTCGGACCAAATTCGTCCAAACCATATGAAAAACTCTCATTGGGACGAACTTTGGGTTCCGAGCTCTGAAATACTGAAACGGAGAAAAGTTTGGACCATGTGTCATCCAAACCACCTAAAGAACTCTCATTGGGCCGAACTTTGAGTTCCTAACTCTCCAAAAACTCAAACGGAGCAAAGATTGGACCAAGTTCGTCCAAACCATATGAAAAACTCTCCTTGCGACGAACTTTGGGTTTCGAGCTCTCAAAAACTGAAACGGAGCAAAGTTTTGACCATGTGTCGTCCAAACCACCTAAAGAACTTTCATTTTGCCGAACTTTAAGTTTCTAACTCTCCAAAAACTCAAACGGAGCAAAGTTTTGACGAAGTTCGTCCAAACCATATGAGAAACTCTCATTGGGACGAACTTTGGGTTCCGAGCTCTCAAAAACTGAAACGGAGCAAAGTTTGGACCATGTTTCGTCCAAACCACCTAAATAACTCTCATTGGGCCGAACTTTGAGTTCCTAACGCTCAAAAAACTCAAACGGAGCAAAGTTTGGACCAAGTTCGTCCAAACCATATGAAAAACTCTCTTTAGGACGAACTTTGGGTTCTGAGCTCTCAAATACAAAAACGGAGAAAAGTTTTGACCATCTGTCATCCAAACCACCTAAAGAACTCTCATTGGGCCGAACTTTGTGTTCCTACCTCTCAAAAAACTCAAACGGAGCAAAGTTTGGACCAAGTTCGTCCAAACCATATGAAAAACTCTCATTGGGACGAACTTTGGGTTCCGAGCTCTCAAATACTGAAACGGAGCAAAGTTTGGACCATGTGTCGTCCAAACCACCTAAAGAACTCTCATTGGGCCGAACTTTGAGTTCCTAACTCTCCAAAAACTCAAACGGAGCAAAGATTGGACCAAGTTCGTCCAAACCATATGAAAAACTCTCATTGGGACGAACTTTTGGTTTCGAGCCCTCAAAAACTGAAACGGAGAAAAGTTTGGACCATGTGTCGTCCAAACCACCTAAATAACTGTCATTGGGTCGAACTTTGAGTTCCTAACTCTCCAAAAACTAAAACGGAGCAAAGTTTGGACCAAGTTCGTCCAAACCATATGAAAAACTCTCATTGGGACGAACTTTGGGTTCCGAGCTCTCAAATACTGAAACGGAGCAAAGTTTGGACCACGTGTCATCCAAACCACCTAAAGAACTCTCATTGGGCCGAACTTTGTGTTCCTAACTCTAAAAAACTGAAAGGGAGCACAGTTCGGACCAAGTTCGTCCAAACCATATGAAAAACTCTCATTGGGACGAACTTTGGGTTCCGAGCTCTCAAATACTGAAATGGAGCAAAGTTTGGACCATGTGTCGTCCAAACCACCTAAAGAACACTCATTGGGCCGAACATTGTGTTCCTAACTCTAAAAAACTCAAAGGGAGCACAGTTCGGACCAAATTCGTCCAAACCATATGAAAAACTCTCATTGGGACGAACTTTGGGTTCCGAGCTCTCAAATACTGAAACGGAGCAAAGTTTGGACCATGTGTCATCCAAACCACCTAAAGAACTCTCATTGGGCCGAACTTTGTGTTCCTAACTCTCCAAAAACTAAAATGGAGCAAAGTTTGGACCAAGTTCGTCCAAACCATATGAAAAACTCTCATTGGGACGAACTTCGGGTTCCGAGCTCTCAAATACTGAAGCGGAGCAAAGTTTGGACCATGTGTCGTCCAAACAACCTAAAGAACTCTCATTGGGCCGAACATTGTATTCCTAACTCTAAAAAACACAAAGGGAGCACAGTTCGGACCAAATTCGTCCAAACCATATGAAAAACTTTCATTGGGACGAACTTTGGGTTCCGAGCTCTCAAATACTGAAAGAGAGCAAAGTTTGGACCATGTGTCGTCCAAACCACCTAAAGAACTCTCATTGGGCCGAACTTTGAGTTCCTAACTCTCCAAAAACTCAAACGGAGCAAAGATTGGACCAAGTTCGTCTTAACCATATGAAAAACTCTCATTGGGACAAACTTTTGGTTTCGAGCCCTCAAAAACTGAAACGGAGAAAAGTTTGGACCATGTGTCGTCCAAACCACCTAAATAACTGTCATTGGGCCGAACTTTGAGTTCGTAACTCTCCAAAAACTAAAACGGAGCAAATTTTGGACCAAGTTCGTCCAAACCATATGACAAACTCTCATTGGGACGAACTTTGGGTTCCGAGCTCTCAAATACTGAAACGGAGCAAAGTTTGGACCATGTGTCGTCCAAACCACCTAAAGAACTCTCATTGGGCCGAACTTTGTGTTCCTAACTCTAAAAAACTCAAAGGGAGCACAGTTCGGACCAAGTTCGTCCAAACCATATGAAAAACTCTCATTGGGACGAACATTGGGTTCCGAGCTCTCAAATACTGAAACGGAGCAAAGTTTGGACCATGTGTCGTCCAAACCACCTAAAGAACTCTCATTGGGCCGAACATTGTGTTCCTAACTCTAAAAAACTCAAAGGCAGCACAGTTCGGACCAAATTCGTCCAAACCATATGAAAAACTCTCATTGGGACGAACTTGGGGTTCCGAGCTCTCAAATACACAAACGGAGCAAAGTTTGGACCATGTGTCGTCCAAACCACCTAAGAACTCTCATTGGGCCGAACTTTGAGTTCCTAACTCTCCAAAAACTCAAACGGAGCAAAGTTTGGACCAAGTTCATCAAAACCATATGAAAAACTCTCATTGGGACGAACTTTGGCTTTCGAGCTCTCAAAAACTGAAAAGGAGCAAAGTTTGGACCATGTGTCGTCAAAACCACCAAAAGAACTCTCATTGGGCCGAACTTTGAGTTCCTAAAGCTCGAAAAACTCAAACATAGACAAGTTTGGACCAAGTTCGTCCAAACCATATGAAAAAACTCTCTTTGGGACGACATTTGGGTTCCGATCTCTCAAAAATTGAAACGGAGTAAAGTTTTGACCATGTGTCGTCCAAACCACCTAAAGAACTCTCATTGGGCCGAACGTTGTGTTCCTAACTCTCAAAAACTCAAAGGGAGCAAAGTTTGGACCAAGTTCGTCCAAACCATATGAAAAACTCTCATTAGGACGAACTTTTGCTTCCGAGCTCTCAAAAACTGAAACGGAGCAAATTTGGACCATGTGTCGTCAAAACCACCTAAATAACTCTCATTGGGCCGAACTTTGAGTTCCTAACTCTCAAAAAACTCAAACGGAGCAAAGTTCGGACCACGTTCGTCCAAACCATATGAAAAACTCTCATTGGGACGAACTTTGGGTTCCGAGCCCTCAAAAACTGAAACGGAGAAAAGTTTGGACCATGTGTCATCCAAACCACCTAAATAACTCTCATTGGGCCGAACTTTGAGTTCCTAACTCTCCAAAAACTAAAATGGAGCAAAGTTTGGACCAAGTTCGTCCAAACCATATGAAAAACTCTCATTGGGACGAACTTTGGGTTCCGAGCTCTCAAATACTGAAACGGAGGAAGTTTGGACCATGTGTCGTCCAAACCACCTAAAGAACTCTCATTGGGCCGAACATTGTGTTCCTAACTCTAAAAAACTCAAACGGAGCACAGTTCGGACCAAATTCGTCCAAACCATATGAAAAACTCTCATTGGGACGAACTTTGGGTTCCGAGCTCTGAAATACTGAAACGGAGAAAAGTTTGGACCATGTGTCGTCCAAACCACCTAAAGAACTCTCATTGGGCCGAACTTTGAGTTGCTAACTCTCCAAAAACTCAAAGGGAGCAAAGTTTGGACCAAGTTCGTCCAAACCATATGAAAAACTCTCATTAGGACGAACTTTTGCTTCCGAGCTCTCAAAAACTGAAACGGAGAAAATTTGGACCATGTGTCGTCAAAACCACCTAAAGAACTCTCATTGGGCCGAACTTTGAGTTCCTAACTCTCAAAAAACTCAAACGGAGCAAAGTTCGGACCACGTTCATCCAAACCATATGAAAAACTCTCATTGGGACGAACTTTAGGTTCCGAGCTCTCAAATACTGAAACGGAGCAAAGTTTGGACCATGTGTGGTCCAAACCACCTAAAGAACTCTCATTGGGCCGAACTTTTTGATCCTAACTCTCAAAAACTCAAAGGGAGCAAAGTTTGGACCAAGTTCGTCCAAACCATATGAAAAACTCTCATTGGGACGAACTTTGGCTTCCAAACTCTCAAAAACTTAAACAGAGCAAAGTTGGGACCATGTGTTGTCCAAACCACCAAAAGAACTCTCATTGGGCCGAACTTTGAGTTCCTAAAGCTCAAAAAACTCAAACGTAGCAAAGTTTGGAACAAGTTCGTCCAAACCATATGAAAAAACTCTATTTGGGACGACATTTGGGTTCCGATCTCTAAAAAACTGAAACTGAGCAAAGTTTTGACCATGTGTCGTCCAAACCACCTAAAGAACTCTCATTTGGCCGAACTTTGAGTTCCTAACTCTCCAAAAACTGAAACGGAGCAAAGTTTGGACCATGTTTCGTCCAAACCACCTAAATAACTCTCATTGGGCCGAACTTTGAGTTCCTAACTCTCCAAAAATTCAAACGAAGCAAAGTATGGACCAAGTTCTTCCGAACCATAGGAAAAACTCTCATTGGGACGAACTTTGGGTTCCGAGCTCTCAAAAACTGAAACGGAGCAAAGTTTGGACCATGTTTCGTCCAAACCATATGAAAAACTCTCTTTAGGACGAACTTTGTGTTCCGAGCTCTCAAATACAGAAACGGAGAAAAGTTTTGACCGTGTGTCATCCAAAACACCTAAAGAACTCTCATTGGGCCGAACTTTGAGTTCCTAAAGCTCGAAAAACTTAAACGTAGCAAAGTTTGGACCAAGTGCGTCCAAACCATATGATAAACTCTCATTGGGAAAAACTTTGGCTTCCGAGCTCTCAAAAACTTAAACGGAGCAAAGTTGGGACCATGTGTCGTCCAAACCACCAAAAGAACTCTCATTGGGCCGAACTTTGAGTTCTTAAAGCTCGAAAAACTAAAACGTAGCAAAGTTTGGACCAAGTTCGTCCAAACCATATGAAAAGCTCTCCTTGCGACGAACTTTGGGTTTCGAGCTCTCAAAAACTGAAACGGAGCAAAGTTTTGTCCATGTGTCGTCCAAACCACCTAAAGAGCTTTTATTGGGCCGAACTTTAAGTTTCTCACTCTCCAAAAACTCAAACGGAGCAAAGTTTTGACGAAGTTCGTCCAAACCATATGAGAAACTCTCATTGGGACGAACTTTGGGTTCCGAGCTCTCAAATACAAAAACGGAGCAAAGTTTTGACCATCTGTCATCCAAACCACCTAGAGAACTCTCATTGGGCCGAACTTTGAGATCCTACCTCTCAAAAAACTCAAACGGAGCAAAGTTTGGACCAAGTTCGTCCAAACCATATGAAAAACTCTCATTTGGACGAACTTTGAGTTCCGAGCACTCAAAAACTGAAACAGAGAAAAGTTTGGCCCATGTGTTGTCCAAACCACCTAAATAACTCTCATTGGGCCGAACTTTGAGTTCCTAACGCTCCAAAAACTCAAACGGAGAAAAGTTTGGATCAAGTTCGTCCAAACCATATGAAAAACTCTCATTGGGACGAACTTTGGGTTCCGAGCCCTCAAAAACTGAAACGGAGAAAAGTTTGGACCATGTGTCATCCAAACCACCTAAATAACTCTCATTGGGCCGAACTTTGAGTTCCTAACTCTCCAGAAACTAAAATGGAGCAAAGTTTGGACCAAGTTCGTCCAAACCATATGAAAAACTCTCATTGGGACGAACTTTGGGTTCCGAGCTCTCAAATACTGAAACGGAGGAAGTTTGGACCATGTGTCGTCCAAACCACCTAAAGAACTCTCATTGGGCCGAACATTGTGTTCCTAACTCTAAAAAACTCAAACGGAGAACAGTTCGGACCAAATTCGTCCAAACCATATGAAAAACTCTCATTGGGACGAACTTTGGGTTCCGAGCTCTGAAATACTGAAACGGAGAAAAGTTTGGACCATGTGTCGTCCAAACCACCTAAAGAACTCTCATTGGGCCGAACTTTGAGTTCCTAACTCTCCAAAAACTCAAACGGAGCAAAGATTGGACCAAGTTCGTCCAAACCATATGAAAAACTCTCATTGGGACGAACTTTTGGTTCCGAGCTCTCAAATACTGAAACGGAGCAAAGTTTGGAACATGTGTCGTCCAAACGACCTAAAGAACTCTCATTGGGCCGAACATTGTGTTCCTAACTCTAAAAAACTCAAACGGAGCACAGTTCGGACCAAATTCGTCCAAACCATATGAAAAACTCTCATTGGGACGAACTTTGGGTTCCGAGCTCTGAAATACTGAAACGGAGAAAAGTTTGGACCATGTGTCGTCCAAACCACCTAAAGAACTCTCATTGGGCCGAACTTTGAGTTCCTAACTCTCCAAAAACTCAAACGGAGCAAAGATTGGACCAAGTTCGTCCAAACCATATGAAAAACTCTCCTTGCGACGAACTTTGGGTTTCGAGCTCTCAAAAACTGAAACGGAGCAAAGTTTTGACCATGTGTCGTCCAAACCACCTAAAGAACTTTCATTGGGCCGAACTTTAAGTTTCTAACTCTCTAAAAACTCAAACGGAGCAAAGTTTTGACGAAGTTCGTCCAAACCATATGAGAAACTCTCATTGGGACGAACTTTGGGTTCCGAGCTCTCAAAAACTGAAACGGAGCAAAGTTTGGACCATGTTTCGTCCAAACCACCTAAATAACTCTCATTGGGCCGAACTTTGAGTTCCTAAAGCTCAAAAAACTCAAACGGAGCAAAGTTTGGACCAAGTTCGTCCAAACCATATGAAAAACTCTCTTTAGGACGAACTTTGGGTTCCGAGCTCTCAAATACAAAAACGGAGCAAAGTTTTGACCATCTGTCATCCAAACCACCTAAAGAACTCTCATTGGGCCGAACTTTGTGTTCCTACCTCTCAAAAAACTTAAACGGAGCAAAGTTTGGACCAAGTTCGTCCAAACCATATGAAAAACTCTCATTTGGACGAACATTGAGTTCCGAGCACTCAAAAACTGAAACAGAGAAAAGTTTGGACCATGTGTTGTCCAAACCACCAAAATAACTCTCATTGGGCCGAACTTTGGGTTCCTAACGCTCCAAAAACTCAAACGGTGCAAAGTTTGGACCAAGTTCGTCCAAACCATATGAAAAACTCTCATTGGGACGAACTTTTGGTTCCGAGCTCTCAAGTACTGAAACGGAGCAAAGTTTGGACCATGTGTCGTCCAAACCACCTAAAGAACTCTCATTGGGCCGAACATTGTGTTCCTAACTCTAAAAAACTCAAACGGAGCACAGTTCGGACCAAATTCGTCCAAACCATATGAAAAACTCTCATTGGGACGAACTTTGGGTTCCGAGCTCTGAAATACTGAAAAGGAGAAAAGTTTGGACCATGTGTCATCCAAACCACCTAAAGAACTCTCATTGGGCCGAACTTTGAGTTCCTAACTCTCCAAAAACTCAAACGGAGCAAAGATTGGACCAAGTTCGTCCAAACCATATGAAAAACTCTCCTTGCGACGAACTTTGGGTTTCGAGCTCTCAAAAACTGAAACGGAGCAAAGTTTTGACCATGTGTCGTCCAAACCACCTAAAGAACTTTCATTTTGCCGAACTTTAAGTTTCTAACTCTCCAAAAACTCAAACGGAGCAAAGTTTTGACGAAGTTCGTCCAAACCATATGAGAAACTCTCATTGGGACGAACTTTGGGTTCCGAGCTCTCAAAAACTGAAACGGAGCAAAGTTTGGACCATGTTTCGTCCAAACCACCTAAATAACTCTCATTGGGCCGAACTTTGAGTTCCTAACGCTCAAAAAACTCAAACGGAGCAAAGTTTGGACCAAGTTCGTCCAAACCATATGAAAAACTCTCTTTAGGACGAACTTTGGGTTCTGAGCTCTCAAATACAAAAACGGAGAAAAGTTTTGACCATCTGTCATCCAAACCACCTAAAGAACTCTCATTGGGCCGAACTTTGTGTTCCTACCTCTCAAAAAACTCAAACGGAGCAAAGTTTGGACCAAGTTCGTCCAAACCATATGAAAAACTCTCATTGGGACGAACTTTGGGTTCCGAGCTCTCAAATACTGAAACGGAGCAAAGTTTGGACCATGTGTCGTCCAAACCACCTAAAGAACTCTCATTGGGCCGAACTTTGAGTTCCTAACTCTCCAAAAACTCAAACGGAGCAAAGATTGGACCAAGTTCGTCCAAACCATATGAAAAACTCTCATTGGGACGAACTTTTGGTTTCGAGCCCTCAAAAACTGAAACGGAGAAAAGTTTGGACCATGTGTCGTCCAAACCACCTAAATAACTGTCATTGGGTCGAACTTTGAGTTCCTAACTCTCCAAAAACTAAAACGGAGCAAAGTTTGGACCAAGTTCGTCCAAACCATATGAAAAACTCTCATTGGGACGAACTTTGGGTTCCGAGCTCTCAAATACTGAAACGGAGCAAAGTTTGGACCACGTGTCATCCAAACCACCTAAAGAACTCTCATTGGGCCGAACTTTGTGTTCCTAACTCTAAAAAACTGAAAGGGAGCACAGTTCGGACCAAGTTCGTCCAAACCATATGAAAAACTCTCATTGGGACGAACTTTGGGTTCCGAGCTCTCAAATACTGAAATGGAGCAAAGTTTGGACCATGTGTCGTCCAAACCACCTAAAGAACACTCATTGGGCCGAACATTGTGTTCCTAACTCTAAAAAACTCAAAGGGAGCACAGTTCGGACCAAATTCGTCCAAACCATATGAAAAACTCTCATTGGGACGAACTTTGGGTTCCGAGCTCTCAAATACTGAAACGGAGCAAAGTTTGGACCATGTGTCATCCAAACCACCTAAAGAACTCTCATTGGGCCGAACTTTGTGTTCCTAACTCTAAAAAACTCAAAGGGAGCAAAGTTCGAACCAAGTTTGTCCAAACCATATGAAAAACTCTCATTGGGACGAACTTTGGGTTCCGAGCTCTCAAATACTGAAACGGAGCAAAGTTTGGACCATGTGTCGTCCAAACCATCTAAAGAACTCTCATTGGGCCGAACTTTGAGTTCCTAACTCTCCAAAAACTCAAACGGAGCAAAGATTGGACCATGTTCGTCGAAACCATATGAAAAACTCTCATTGGGACGAACTTTGGGTTTCGAGCCCTCAAAAACTGAAACGGAGAAAAGTTTGGACCATGTGTCGTCCAAACCACCTAAATAACTGTCATTGGGCCGAACTTTGAGTTCCTAACTCTCCAAAAACTAAAACGGAGCAAAGTTTGGACCAAGTTCGTCCAAACCATATGAAAAACTCTCATTGGGACGAACTTTGGGTTCCGAGCTCTCAAAAACTTAAACTGAGCAAAGTTTGGACCATGTATCGTCAAAACCACCTAAAGAACTCTCATTTGGTCGAACTTTGAGTTCCTAACTCTCAAAAAACTCAATTGGAGCAAGGTATGGACCAAGTTCGTCCAAACCATATGAAAAACTCTCATTGGGACGAACTTTGGGTTCCGAGCTCTCAAATACTGAAACGGAGCAAAGTTTGGACCATGTGTCGTCCAAACCACGTAAAGAACTCTCATTGGGCCGAACATTGTGTTCCTAACTCTAAAAAACTCAAACGGAGCACAGTTCGGACCAAATTTGTCCAAACCATATGAAAAACTCTCATTGGGACAAACTTTGGGTTCCGAGCTCTCAAATACTGAAACAGAGCAAAGTTAGGACCATGTGTCGTCCAAACCACCTAAAAGAACTCTCATTGGGCCGAACTTTGAGTTCCTAACTCTCCAAAAACTCAAACGGAGCAAAGTTTGGACCAAGTTCGTCCAAACCATATGAAAAACTCTCATTGGGACGAACTTTGGCTTCCGAGCTCTCAAAAACTGAATAGGAGCAAAGTTTGGACCATGTGTCGTCCAAACCACCTAAAGAACTCTCATTGGGCCGAACATTGTGTTCCTAACTCTAAAAAACTCAAACGGAGCACAGTTCGGACCAAATTTGTCCAAACCATATGAAAAACTCTCATTGGGACGAACTTTGGGTTCCGAGCTCTCAAATACTGAAACGGAGCAAAGTTTGGACCATGTGTCATCCAAACCACCTAAAGAACTCTCATTGGGCCGAACTTTGTGTTCCTAACTCTTAAAAACTGAAAGGGAGCACAGTTCGGACCAAGTTCGTCCAAACCATATGAAAAACTTTCATTGGGACGAACTTTGGGTTCCGAGCTCTCAAATACTGAAATGGAGCAAAGTTTGGACCATGTGTCGTCCAAACCACCTAAAGAACTCTCATTGGGCCGAACATTGTGTTCCTAACTCTAAAAAACTCAAAGGGAGCACAGTTCGGACCAAATTCGTCCAAACCATATGAAAAACTCTCATTGGGACGAACTTTGGGTTCCGAGCTCTCAAATACTGAAACGGAGCAAAGTTTGGACCATGTGTCATCCAAACCACCTAAAGAACTCTCATTGGGCCGAACTTTGTGTTCCTAACTCTACAAAACTCAAAGGGAGCACAGTTCGGACCAAATTCGTCCAAACCATATGAAAAACTCTCATTGGGACGAACTTTGGGTTCCGAGCTCTCAAATACTGAAACGGAGCAAAGTTTGGACCATGTGTCGTCCAAACCACCTAAAGAACTCTCATTCGGCCGAACTTTGAGTTCCTAACTCTCCAAAAACTCAAACGGAGCAAAGATTGGACCAAGTTCGTTCAAACCATATGAAAAACTCTCATTGGGACGAACTTTGGGTTTCGAGCCCTCAAAAACTGAAACGGAGAAAAGTTTGGACTACGTGTCGTCCAAACCACCTAAATAACTGTCATTGGGCCGAACTTTGAGTTCCTAACTCTCCAAAAACTAAAACGGAGCAAAGTTTGGACCAAGTTCGTCCAAACCATATGAAAAACTCTCATTGGGACGAACTTTGGGTTCCGAACTCTCAAATACTGAAACGGAGCAAAGTTTGGACCATGTGTCATCCAAACCACCTAAAGAAATCTCATTGGGCCGAACTTTGTGTTCCTAACTCTAAAAAGCTCAAAGGGAGCACAGTTCGGACCAAGTTTGTCCAAACCATATGAAAAACTCTCATTGGGACGAACTTTGGGTTCCGAGCTCTCAAATACTGAAACGGAGCAAAGTTTGGACCATGTGTCGTCCAAACACCCTAAAGAACTCTCATTGGGCCGAACATTGTGTTCCTAACTCTAAAAAACTCAAACGGAGCAAAGTTCGGACCAAATTCGTCCAAACCATATGAAAAACTCTCATTGGGACGAACTTTGGGTTCCGAGCTCTCAAATACTGAAACGGAGAAAAGTTTGGACCATGTGTCGTCCAAACCACCTAAAGAACTCTCATTGGGCCGAACTTTGAGTTCCTAACTCTCAAAAAACTCAAACGGAGCAAAGTTTGGACCAAGTTCGTCCAAACCATATGAAAAACTCTCATTGGGACGAACTTTGGCTTCCGAGCTCTCAAAAACTGAAAAGGAGCAAAGTTTGGACCATGTGTCGTCAAAACCACCAAAAGAACTCTCATTGGGCCGAACTTTGAGTTCCTAAAGCTCGAAAAACTCACACATAGCAAAGTTTGGACCAAGTTCGTCCAAACCATATGAAAAAACTCTCTTTGGGACGACATTTGGGTTCCGATCTCTCAAAAATTGAAACGGAGTAAAGTTTTGACCATGTGTCGTCCAAACCACCTAAAGAACTCTCATTGGGCCGAACGTTGTGTTCCTAACTCTCAAAAACTCAAAGGGAGCAAAGTTTGGACCAAGTTCGTCCAAACCATATGAAAAACTCTCATTAGGACGAACTTTGGCTTCCGAGCTCTCAAAAACTGAAACGGAGCAAAGTTTGGACCATGTGTCGTCAAAACCACCTAAAGAACTCTCATTGGGCCGAACTTTGAGTTCCTAACTCTCCAAAAACTCAAACGTAGCAAAGTTTGGACCAAGTTCGTCCAAACCAAATGAAAAACTCTCATTGGGACGAACTTTGGGTTCCGAGCTCTCAAATACTGAAACGGAGAAAAGTTTGGACCATGTGTTGTCCAAACCACCTAAAGAACTCTCATTGGGCCGAACTTTGTGTTCCTCACTCTCAAAAACTCAAACGGAGCAAAGTTTGGACCAAGTTCGTCCAAACCATATGAAAAACTCTCATTGGGACGAACGTTAGGTTCCGAGGTCTAAAATACTGAAACGGAGCAAAGTTTGGACCATGTGTCGTCGAAACCACCTAAAGAACTCTTATTGGGCCGAACTTTGAGTTCCTAACTCTCCAAAAACTCAATTGGAGCAAAGTTTGGACCAAGTTCGTCCAAACCATATGAAAAACTCTCATTGGGATGAACTTTGGGTTCCGAGCTCTCAAAGAACTCAAACGGAGCAAAGTTTGGACCATGTGTCATCCGCTTTAACTACGAATCGGTCCCAATTACGCTTCCGCTTTAACGGAATTGGGGAATTCCAAATCCATTCAATTGGTATCAGAGCCGATCGTAGATTTAATTTCGTTTCTCTAAAATTAGCATTGGTTCAATGGTGGGTATTTTAATTTCATATATGTGATATTGTTTTAATTTACAAAATTGATTATTTAGGCATATTTGTTGGCATTAGATTTATACTTTTGATTAGATCAATTGTAAATGCCAAAAAAAAAGGAAAATATTTGAAGACCAAGATATGTCTTGGATTTAAATTATTGTAATTTAAATTGCTTTCAATTTCTTAGGATATACCAAATATGCCGGTCAATTTTGGTACTTTTAATTTAATTATGCATGTGATGTATGTATTAAATTAATTGATTGTTGCATAAAGTATGTCATTTAGCTTAAAATCCCACCATAGGTTAAGCATATTCGTGCATAGTTATTATTATAAATGTTATAATGTATGAAATATGTATGAATTTTATTTTCATGAGTATTTAATATAAATTGTTAAGATTAAATGGATGAAAATTGAGAAGCATTGAGCATGAAATTACTTTAGTAAATAATATAAAGAGTTATATTTATAAAAGTAATTTATATGCTTATTTATTTTCATGAGCAATTAATATAAAGTGTTATGTTAATGTATGAAAATGTGAATGCTTATTTTAATTTTCTTGGGTAATTAATTTAAGAGTTAGATTAATTGAAGAAAATTAATTTGCATCGAGCATGAAATTACTTTAGTTTAAAAATATAAAAAGTTATATTTATGAAAGTAATTTATATGCTTATTTATTTTCATGAGCTATTAATATAAAGTGTTATGTTAATGTATGAAAATTTTCTTGGGTAATTAATTTAAGAGTTAGATTAATTAAAGAAAATTAATTTGCATTGAGCATGAAATTACTTTAGTTTAAAAAATATAAGAGTTATATTTATATTAGTAATTTACATGCTTAATTTTCATGAGCTATTAATATAAGTGTTATGTTAATGTATGAAAATGGTAATGCTTAATTTTAATTTTCTTGTATAATTAATTTAAGAGTTAGGTTAATTAAAAGGAAATTAAATTGCATTGAGCATGACATTACCTTAGATTAATATAATTGTTATATTTTTGGTATGCCATGTATGCTAATGTATGATTTTATAAATTAATTAGAATTTGATTGTTAATTTATTCACCATAGTAGCATGTTATAGGGTTAATTCATTAAAATTTATAATAGTTATAAAATTAATGAATAGGAACCGTTAACTTATAACAAAGAATTGCATGCAAACATAGGATCTTAGGATAAATGAATTAATTTTAAAATGTTTAAAATTAATTAGATCTAAGATCACATTTCTAATAGGATTAGAATTATTCTTACTTAGAATTAAAATTAGTTTTAATTGACTAAGTAGGAAAAACATTGCTATGATTATAAGGGAACTCCACCGGTAAAGTTCTGTCTAAGGTTGGGGGTATTTAAGTTGACGGTTTACGGAACACCTCCTACCTGGGAACTGACCCGGAATACCGGAGTTGAAATAATCATAGTTAAATGTTAGCATGCAAGGTCACTAGGTTTGTTAAAAGTATTTAATACACCTAGATCTTTAGAGTAAAGACCTTACATTACTGTGGTTATAAGGGAACTCTCTCGGTAAAGTTCTGTCTAAGGCTGGGGGTACTTAAGATGACGGTTTACGGAACACCTCCTACCTGGGAACTGATCTGAACCTTGAGTTGAATTAACCATAGTAATGTTGACTTGCAAAGTTGGGTTTATTAAAAGAAGTTTAATTCACCTAAAACATTGCGGTTGAGTCCTTTCCATAATTGTTATAATAGGATCCGACTTAGATAGATTGACTTAGCCGAATTTTATCTAAGTTAAACAACCCTAAATTAACCTTAGGACATTTTCATTGGGAGGAAAATTACAAAACGAGATTTAAATCAAGTTTTGCTCCTACGTCCCTATATTCACAACGTGAGGTTCATGCTCGGCTTCGAGTCGCCTTAGGAGCGGCCTCCCTTTGGAAAGTGTTTGCATGAATCAATAACAAGGTGAATGGGAAAAATGTCTAGAGTAAGTGGGAGCGGGACACGTGTCAACGTATCCTTCGGTCTCTGCCCCTAGTTCGTACCGTGAGAGTCCTATGATCCGCCTGCAGGTTGTCCTAGCGCAACCATCCCTTCGGAGGGCCTGATCATAGGATTCGGAACACCGTGAACTCCTGAATAGGATAGGAACTCTTAGGCTAATTACCAACAGTTGTCTTTCCCTTCGGTAGCCTGTTGGTGCGTGCCTCTGAGATCTGAAAGTGGGAGGGTTACACTTACGGGGATGAGTTAAATGTGTTAACTAATCCTTGACCGAACAACGGTAACTAAACGCTAACAGAATATGAGTTATTCTGGTGTTAGGATTTGGTTGAGATTGTCTCAATTCAGAGGAGGAGTAGCTGACCACCCTTCGGTGGCTGTTGTTCTAAACCTTTGAAGTATCGTTGCAAAAACTAAATTAATAGTTTTATAGGGTTTCTTTGATTGCTTATTTGTTTTTGCAGAATTTGATTGGATTATTTGTGATGGGTTAGTGCTATTAAGTAATTTGTTACTTCAGCAATTATATAATAATTTTATGTATTTTCTTACGTCATTTTATAAATAACGGTAATATAACAAGCTTAAACGACAAATTGTGGTAAATAAGTCTAGGATTATTCTTAACTGAGGAATGTCCTCATGCCCCATATGTCTAATTCATTAAGAATTGGTCTTGGTGAATATGACATAGAACCCTGCTTAGCAAAAAGAGAACTTGTTCAAGACCGTAATTTTTATTTACCTATCTTGAAAATGTGATTAGTGAAGAATAGTGATTCTCCCTGAATACTTGATTCAGGGGCCACAAATCACGTGTGTTCTTCTTTTAAAGGAATAAGTTCCTGGCAAGAGCTTGCTGCTTGTGTAATAACTCTCAAAGTTAGAATTAGAGAGATTATTTTGGCTATATCAGTGGGGAACATTAAGTTATTTTTCTCAGTGGGAGAAAATGCATATTATTAGATAATGTGTATGTAATTCCTAAGATCAAAAGAAATTTGATTTCCGTGTCTTATTTGCTGGAACAATGTTACTCTTTTAACCTTTCTCTGCTAAGGCAGTTTTGTTTCAAGAAAGGGAGTTGACATTTGTTTAGCTTTAGTGGAAAGTAACCTAAATGTTTTAAGACTAATCAAGAGTAAAGCAGTCATGAACACTGAGTTGTTTAAGACTGCTACTACTCAATGTGAAAAGAGGCAAAGTTTCTCCTAAAGGAAAATACATTTCTTTGGTTTTAAGGTAGACCATATTAATCTCAATATGATTGGGAGATTGGTCAAGAGTGAACTTCTAAGCAAGTTAGAAGATGACTCTCTACTACCTTGTAAGTCATGCCTTATGGGCAATATGACTGATAGGTCTTTTACTGGAAAAGATCTAAGAGCTAAAGAGCCCTTGGAGCTTGTACATTTGGATCCTTGTGGTTCAATATGTTAAAGCAGTGGGAGGGCATGAATAATTCATCTTTTTTTTGGATGATTATTCAAAGGTATGAGTATCTTTACCTAATGCAACTTAAGTCTGAAGCTCTTGAGATATTCGAAGGGGCTTAGGACTGAAGTTGAAAACTTGTTAGGTGAGATGATAAAAACACTTCGATCTGATCAAAGTGTTGAGTATAGGGATTTGAGATTCCAGGACTATTTGATAGTACATAGGATCACACCCTAAATCTCATTTAGGAGAAATGGAACCCTATTGGATATGGTTCATTTCATGTTGAGCTATGCTCAATTGTCTGACTCATTTTGGGGTCATGCAGTGTTGACTGCATTGCATACTGCAGTAGGCAACCCCAAAGAAAACGAGAAGTGGATACTTCTTCAATTCACAAGAGAATAAAGAATTTGTATCGACAAATGCTAAATTCTCAGAAGAAGTCCACATCAAAAATCATAAACCACAAGAGTAAAGTCGGTTTAAGTAAGTTAACTAATGAAGCTACAGTAACATCCACAAGAGTTGTTGATGAGGTTGGCTGTTCAACAAGAGTTGTTGATGGATCAATGCATCTAGTCAGACACATCCATCTCAATAGTTGAGAGTGCCTCGATGTAGTGGGAGGGTTATATTATAACCTGAACGTTACATGGGCTTGATTGAAGCCTAGGTCATCATACTTGATGATGGCATTAGAGGATTCATTATCTTTTAGAAAGAAAATGAATGATGTTGACAACGATCAGAGGATTAAAGCCATGAACCTAGAAATGAAGTCTTTTGTATTTCACTTCCATCTGGGATCTTGTAGATCTGCTTTATGGGTAACACCTATTAGTTACAAGTGGATTTACGAGAGGAAACGAGACATTCATGTCTTAACCAGAAGGGTTCATACAACAAGATCAAAAGCAAAATGGTTTGCAAGCTTAAGTGATCCATTCATGGATTGACCTAAGCATTTCGATCTTGAAATATAAGATTTGATATAGTGACCAAATCTTTTGGCTTTAATCAGAACATTGATGAGTCTTGTGTTTACAAGTGATCATCAATAGTTCAGTAGCTTACTTAGTGTTGTATATGATTGATATCCTAATCATTGGGAATGATGTAGGTTATCTTACTGACTAGTAAAAGGAGCTAGCAGCTCAATTCCAAATGAAAATTTGGGAGAAGCTGAGTTTGTTCTTGGGATCCAAATTGTTTAGGAACCGTAAGAACAAAAAGCTAGCGTTGTCTCAAGTATCTTATATCTACAAAATGTTAGTTAGATATAAGATGTAGAGTTCCAATAAGGGTTCACTACCTTTTAGACATGGAATTCTTTTGTCTAAGAAAATGTTTCCTAAGACACCTCAAGAGGTTGAGGACATGAGACGAATGCCCTATGCAACAGGGATTGTCAGTAAGTATCAATCTAATCCAAGATTTGATCACTGGAAAACCGTTAAGAATATCCTCAAGCATCTTAGGAGAACGAGGAACTATATGCTCGTGTATGGGACTAAGGATTTGATCCTTACAGGATACACTGACATGGATTTTAAGACTGATAAGGATTTAAGGAAATCTACATCAGCATCTATGGTCAATCTTTACAAATGAGCTATAGTATGACATAGTTACAGTCTTGACCATATAGGCCGAAAATATAGCTACTTGTGAAGCAGCGATAGAGACTGTATGGCTTAAGAAGTTCTTGACTGATTTGGAATGTGTTCCAAATGTGAACTTGCCCATCACACTTTATAGTGATACAGTGGTGTTATGGCAAATTCAAAAGAACCTCGCAGCCCAAGACAAACAGACACATTGAATTGAATGGGATTTTGCTGATTAATTCACGAAGGCTCTCTCGGCTAAAGTGTTTGAGGGTCATCTAGAAGGTCTAGGTCTACGAGTTATGTACAAAAATGAAATCTAGGGCAAGTGGGAGAAATGTAATTGGTATAGTGATACCATTATGTAATGGGTATAGTGAGTATAGTGATGCCCTAGTTTATTGTATTTGTACATTGTATATGTTTTATACATGTATTTATACACCTGCTGCTGTATAGATTATTGTACATCCCACTAAACTAGAGTTTTAGTTCAAGTGGGAGTTTGTTGGGTTTTATGCCCTAAAACTCGTAGATAGTGAATGTAAACAAATTGTATACTTGTTTCAATAAAGTGTTATTGAGTTTCTACAATAAAGTGTTATTGTTAAATATTGCACAATTTGACCCAAATCCAATAAACTAAGATCCAAGGTTGTTTACATGTGACTTGAACTAGTATGTGGGGACATACGAGGATTGGTGTTCAAGTAACAACCTAAAAGGTCTATAGTACAAGGATAATGTTGGGTACCTTATCCTGGTAACACTATGTGATACGGCTCGCTTTGTATTCGATACAGACGTATTAATCCAAGGCGTCCATGTAGGAGACATGCGAGCGGGGGTATCCTATGCAATGAGTTTGCATAAGACCGGACCACGAAATAGTAAACCACTAGATGTAACACCGTTAACTAGTTAGTTTACTGTTTCAATACGATGACCTAGGTAACTCAGTCTTAATCCTGAGTGTGTCATGAACTCCTTCTCATGAGGGATTGTCCTTTGATTAGCATGGGTGAGAGTGGCCAATACGCCGACTCAATATGCCTTCCTTTTTGGGGACAAGACCGAGTGGGAGGCTGGGGACATGACAACACAAGAAGGAATTCACTCCTTCCCACATCTAGGAGAAGTAGATGAGTGTTCCCTTAAGTGGTGACTCCGGGACTTGAACAAAGGGATCCCGCCCTCTCACTGGCCCGAGAGGGACTTTCTGTTTAATGGTTGGACCATAAACAGGTTGTTCATTATAGGAGCACTGGTACTTAAGGAGACAGATCTAACACAAGGGTAAAACGGTAATTTGACCCAGCCGTGATTACGAACACTCGTGGAGGATTGACTTACCGGCATAGGTCTATATCCGTGGACACAGAAATGTTCTACAGTGAGAAGAGTCCAGCTGTGGGTCTTTAGTGGAATGACCCACAGTTAATGAATATTGGTTAACCTGATTAATGAGTTTAATCTATTAACCTCATATCATTGGAGCTTCTGATCTGTAGGTCCATTAGGTCCCCCTGCTAGCTCGTAAAGAGTAATTAGGAACAAATATATCTTGAGAGAATTTGAATAGTTCAAATTCATATTGGGAATTAAGTTAATTGTACGAGATACAAATTAATATAATGTATAGTGATGCATTAAAATATAAAGTTTAATTTTAGATTAAACTTTATTATATTGAGAGATTGATATATTTGAAAGAGTTCAAATATATGTCTAATTAAATATATGGTATTTAATTAGAAGATAAATTAATTAATTATGAATGAATTAATTATTCAATTTAGTTTAAATTAAATGAGATTTAATTAAACTATAGTCTATGAGAGAAATAAATATTTGAAGAAGTTCAAATATTAATATGAATTTGATTCATATTAAATTTATAGGATATAAGAGAATTTGAAGGAGTTCAAATTTTAATATGAATTTGATTCATATTATAGAATTAATTAATTGAAGGTCTCAAATTAAATATATGATATTTAATTGGGTAATTAATTAATTAACTAATAGAAGGTCTGAAATTAAATATATGATATTTAATTGGTGATTAATTAATTAAAGAATTAATTAATTGGAAATTAATCAATTATGAAAATGATTAATCACTTATGGAAGTAATTAATCATTTATGGAAATGATTTAATCACTTATGGAAGTGATCAATCAATTATGGAAAAGATTAATCAATTATGGAATTGATTGGTCATGAAATTGGTTGGTTATGGAATTGATTAATTATGGAAAAGATTAAATCAATTATGGAAATAATTGATTTTAAATGAATATTTTATTCATGGCCTTTCTCCTATAAATAGAACACTAAACCTAGGGTTTAAGTACAACAACATAAGGCCACAAGAATGCACTCTTGCATTCTCTCTAGCCTCCCTCTCATATTCTCTCAACTCAGGAACTTTAGGGAGAATTTTCTCTCTAGAGTTTTTCCCATTCAAGATTAGGTAGTCCCACAACTACGTTCCTAATCTCAGAGTTATAGCGGGGAAGATCAAATGGTGGTGTTCTTCGTTGTTGCAGAACAATCAAGAATCATCCGATGAAGTAGTCTTCAACGGAGGTTTGCTTCTCTTTTCTTTATTATAGATTTAGATCTAAATTTTGTATGCTTAGCCTTAAGTTTCTATAGAATTTGTTCTATGTTTTAACCAATGCAATAGTATTTTTGGATAAACAAAATTAACTACGAATCGGTCCCAATTACGCTTCCGCTTTAACGGAATTGGGGAATTCCAAATCCTTTCAAAACTCTCATTGGGACGAACTTTGGGTTCCGAGCTCTAAAAAACTGAAACGGAGCAAATTTTGGACCATGAGTCATCCAAACCACCTAAAGAACTCTCATTGGGCCGAACTTTAAGTTCCTAACTCTCCAAAAACTAAAACAGAGCAAAGTTTAGACCAAGTTCGTCCAAACCATATGAAAAACTCTCAATGGGACGACCTTTTGGTTCCGAGCTCTCAAATACTGAAACGGAGAAAAGTTTGGACCATGTGTCGTCCAAACCACTTAAAGACCTCTCATTGGGCCGAACTTTGAGTTCCTAACTCTCTAAAAACTTAAACGGAGCAAAGTTTGGACCAAGTTCGTCTAAACCATATGAAAAACTCTCATTGGGACAAACTTTGGGTTCCGAGCTCTCAAAAACTTAAACGAAGCAAAGTTTGGACCATGTGTCGTCCAAACCACCTAAAGAACTGTCATTGGGCCGAACTTTGAGTTCCTAACTCTCCAAAAACTCAAACGGAGCAGAGTTTGGACCAAGTTCGTCGAAACCATATAAAAAACTCTCATTGGGTAGAACTTTGGGTTCCGAGCTCTCAAAATCTTAAACGGAGCAAAGTTTGGACCATGTGTCGTCGAAACCACCTAAAGAACTCTCATTGGGCCGAACTTTGAGTTCCTAACTCTCCAAAAACTCAAACGGAGCAAAGTGGTGACCAAGTTCGTCCAAACCATATGAAAAACTCTCATTGGGACGAACTTTGGGTTCCGAGCTCTCAATTACTGAAAAGAAGTAATGTTTGGACCATGTGTCGTCAAAATCACCTAAAGAACTCTCATTGGGCCGAACTTTGAGTTCCGAACTTTCCAAAAACTCAAACGGAGCAATGTTTGGACATATTCATCCAAACCATATGAAAAACTCTCATTGGGACGAACTTTCGGTTCCGACCTCTAAAAAACTGAAACAGGGAAATTTTGGACCATGTGTCGTCCAAAGCACCTAAGGAACTCTCATTGCGCCGAACTTTGAGTTCCTAACTCTCAAAAAACTCAAACGAAGCAAAGTTTGGACGAATTCGTCCAAACCATATGAAAAACTCTCATTGGGAAGAACTTTGGGTTCCAAGCTCTAAAAAACTGAAACGGAGCAAATTTTGGACCATGAGTCATCCAAACCACCTAAAGAACTCTCGTTGGGCCGAACTTTAAGTTCCTAACTCTCCAAAAACTAAAACAGAGCAAAGTTTAGACCAAGTTCGTCCAAACCATATGAAAAACTCTCAATGGGACGACCTTTTGGTTCCGAGCTCTCAAATACTCAAACGGAGAAAAGTTTGGACCATGTGTCGTCCAAACCATTTAAAGACCTCTCATTGGGCCGAACTTTGAGTTCCTAACTCTCCAAAAACTTAAACGGAGCAAAGTTTGGACAAAGTTCGTCTAAACCATATGAAAAACTCTCATTGGGACAAACTTTGGGTTCCGAGCTCTCAAAAACTTAAACGGAGCAAAGTTTGGACCATGTGTCGTCCAAACCACCTAAATAACTCTCATTGGGCCGAACTTTGAGTTCCTAACTCTCCAAAAACTCAAACGGAGCAAAGTTTTGACCAAGTTCGTCGAAACCATATGAAAAACTCTCATTGGGACGAACTTTTGGTTCCAAGCTCTCAATTACTGAAACGGAGCAATGTTTGGACCATGTGTCGTCAAAATCACCTAAAGAACTCTCATTGGGCCGAACTTTGAGTTCCGAACTTTCCAAAAACTCAAACGGAGCAATGTTTGGACATATTCGTCCAAACCATATGAAAAACTCTCATTGGGACGAACTTTCGGTTCCGACCTCTAAAAAACTGAAACGGAGGAAATTTTGGACCATGTGTCGTCCAAAGCACCTAAGGAACTATAATTGGGCCGAACTTTGAGTTCCTAACTCTCCATAAACTCAAACGGAGCAAAGTTTGGACGAATTCGTCCAAACCACATGAAAAACTCTCATTGGGACGAACTTTGGGTTCCAAGCTCTAAAAAACTGAAACGGAGCAAATTTTGGACCATGAGTCATCCAACCCACCTAAAGAACTCTCATTGGGCCGAACTTTAAGTTCCTAACTCTCCACAAACTATAACAGAGCAAAGTTTAGACCAAGTTCGTCCAAACCATATGAAAAACTCTCAATGGGACGACCTTTTGGTTCTGAGCTCTCAAATACTGAAACGGAGAAAAGTTTGGACCATGTGTCGTCCAAACCACTTAAAGACCTCTCATTGGGCCGAACTTTGAGTTCCTAACTCTCCAAAAACTTAAACGGAGCAAAGTTTGGACCAAGTTCGTCTAAACCATATGAAAAACTCTCATTGGGACGAACTTTGGGTTTCGAGCTCTCAAAACCTTAAACGGAGCAAAGTTTGGACCATGTGTCGTCCAAACCACCTAAAGAACTCTCATTGGGCCGAACTTTGAGTTCCTAACTCTCCAAAAACTCAAACGGAGCGAAGTTGGGAAAAAGTTCGTCCAAACCATATGAAAAACTCTCATTGGGACGAACTTTGGGTTCCGAGCTCTCAAAAACTGAAACGGAGCAAAGTTTAGACCATGTGTCGTCCAAACCACCTAAAGAACTCTCATTGGGCCGAACTTTGAGTTCCTAACTCTCCAAAAACTCAAACGGAGCAAAGTTTGGACCAAGTTCGTCGAAACCATATGAAAACCTCTCATTGGGACGAACTTTCGGTTGCGAGCTCTCAAAATCTTAAACGGAGCAAAGTTTAGACCATGTGTCGTCGAAACCACCTAAAGAACTCTCATTGGGCCGAACTTTGAGTTCCTAACTCTCCAAAAACTCAATTGGAGCAAAGTTTGGACCAAGTTCGTCCAAACCATATGAAAAACTGTCATTGGGATGAACTTTGGGTTCCGAGCTCTCAAAAACTAAAACGGAGCAAAGTTTGGACCATGTGTCTTCCAAACCACCTAAAGAACTCTCAATAGGCCGAACTTTGAGTTCCTAACTCTCCAAAAACTCAAACGGAGCAAAGTTGGGACCAAGTTCGTCGAAACCATATGAAAAACTCTCATTGGCACGAACTTTGGGTTCCGAGTACTCAAAATTTTAAACGGAGCAAAGTTTGGACCATGTGTCGTCGAAACTACCTAAAGAACTCTCATTGGGCCGAACTTTGAGTTCCTAACTCTCCAAAAACTCAAACGGAGCAAAGTTTGGAACAAGTTCGTCCAAACCATATGAAAAACTGTCATTGGGGTGAACTTTGGGTTCCGAGCTCTCAAAAACTAAAACGGAGCAAAGTTTTGACCATGTGTCGTCCAAACCACCTAAAGAACTCTCATTGGGCCGAACTTTGAGTTCCTAACTCTCCAAAAACTCAAACGAAGCAAAGTTGGGACCAAGTTCGTCCAAACCATCTGAAAAACTCTCATTGGGACGAACTTTGGGTTTCGAGCTCTCAAAACCTTAAACGGAGCAAAGTTTGGACCATGTGTCGTCCAAACCACCTAAAGAACTCTCATTGGGCCGAACTTTGAGTTCCTAACTCTCCAAAAACTCAAACGGAGCAAAGTTGGGACCAAGTTCGTCCAAACCATTTGAAAAACTCTCATTGGGACGAACTTTGGGTTCCGAGCTCTCAAAAACTGAAACGGAGCAATGTTTGGACCATGTGTCGTCCAAACCACCTAAAGAACTCTCATTTGGCCGAACTTTGAGTTAAAAACTCAAATGGAGAAATGTTTGGACCAAGTTCGTCCAAACCATATGAAAAACTCTCATTGGGACGAACTTTGGGTTCCGAGCTCTCAAATACTGAAACGGAGCAAAGTTTGGACCATGTGTCGTCCAAACCACCTAAAGACCTCTCATTGGGCCGAACTTTGAGTTCCTAACTCTCCAAAAACTCAAACGAAGCAAAGTTGGGACCAAGTTCGTCCAAACCATCTGAAAAACTCTCATTGGGACGAACTTTGGGTTTCGAGCTCTCAAAACCTTAAACGGAGCAAAGTTTGGACCATGTGTCGTCCAAACCACCTAAAGAACTCTCATTGGGCCGAACTTTGAGTTCCTAACTCTCCAAAAACTCAAACGGAGCAAAGTTGGGACCAAGTTCGTCCAAACCATTTGAAAAACTCTCATTGGGACGAACTTTGGGTTCCGAGCTCTCAAAAACTGAAACGGAGCAATGTTTGGACCATGTGTCGTCCAAACCACCTAAAGAACTCTCATTTGGCCGAACTTTGAGTTAAAAACTCAAATGGAGAAATGTTTGGACCAAGTTCGTCCAAACCATATGAAAAACTCTCATTGGGACGAACTTTGGGTTCCGAGCTCTCAAATACTGAAACGGAGCAAAGTTTGGACCATGTGTCGTCCAAACCACCTAAAGACCTCTCATTGGGCCGAACTTTGAGTTCCTAACTCTCCAAAAACTCAAACGGAGCAAACTTTGGACCAAGTTCGTCCAAACCATATGAAAAACCCTCATTGGGACGAACTTTGGGTTCCGAGCTCTCAAGTACTGAAACGGAGCGAAGTTTGGACCATGTGTCATCGAAACCAATCAAAGAACTCTCATTGGGAGAACTTTGAATTCCTAACTCTCCAAAAACCAAATGGAGCAAAGTTTGGACCAAGTTCGTGCAAAGCATATGAAAAACTCTCATTGGGACGAACTTTGGGTTTCGAGCTCTCAAAAACTTAAACGGAGAAAAGTTTTTTTGTTTTTTTTTTGCAAAGGTAGACATATGTAACTTTGCAAAAAGGTTGACCTCATAGCCCGAGGCCAGGGCACAAATGAAACTAAGCTTACACCCTGAGTAGGGAAACAAAACTCAAACAGACCACAACGAAAATAAATCTCACACCCCTAGGGAAGTGCAAACAAGCTCACACCCCGAGCAGGGGAGAGAAAAAAAAAACCAACAAAGACAAACTCTAAAAGACTTCAACGCACGCCAAAAAACCAAGCTCACACACCGAGCAAGGAAACGACAAAGCTCACATCCCGAGCAGGCACTAGCAGACGCACTACTGATAACTTGCAAAACGCAAGTTATTTATCCTTTAAACTTAAGCTAAAACAAGTCTAAAAGTAACAAAGATGCACTGCTTCAACGCAAAAATAAAGAAAAGCGTGATAATTTAATGCGGCGAACTATATTCATGTATGCGGCGAGAAATTATAAAATATAGGGCGCTAATGCAAACTAATTCAGTTGTTTGTTTTAGTTCCTTCTCAGTGCAGGCACACATCCCAAGATGATCAATAGACAGATGAGATGATGAAAAGACAAGCGCTGACACAACTAGCGCAAGTGGGCGGAAAAAGGACTGAAAAGTTGAGCAAGTTGCCTAAATGATGAATAACACAAGTTGCTAATTACTTAGAGAAGTCATCTTCCCTCGCCTATAAATAGAAGCCACACTCTCAGGCATTTGGGGCATTCAATATTTTTAGAAAATCAAGAGAAGAAGAAGGAAGATCATCCGAAAAATCACAGAGAGCTGTGATTAGGAGCAAACTTGAGCTTGTAATGTTCTATTTCATGATGTCTTGTTTTGCTCGCATGAGCTAAATTCTTCTTCAAGGCTTAGCGCAAGCACCTCATGCGGTGATAAGTATATTTTGTAAGCGCATATTTTGAGTTAAATGAAACATTAATTGCTTTCTATTTAGTTGCGATACTATTTTCATTACTAACTCCCGCTTGGCCAACCGGATGCGGTAGCAGCATGCTAAATCCCTGACAGGTAACGCATGCAGGCATCTCTAAGTAGAGCAAGTTAGCGCATGTCATGTAGTCTTGGTAGCATTAAAACACTACCGCTAAAAGATAGTGCACGCATGAGCTTAGACTGTGTTGTGACTAACGCAGTCCCTTGTAAGTTTTAGAGAACTACGCCTAAAGCATGAACTAGCCAAATAACCTCTTGATAGTTTTTTGCCAAACGCAAAGGAGTACCGGAAGGGAAACTTATGATTTTTTTTCTCACTTAGGCATTAATGGATCAATTAATCAAAGTATGCGCTACAAGGTTATTATAAACGCATGAGGTTGCAACCGCAACAACCTTGATTTTATTCTCCTCATAAATTTTCCTTTCATTCTCGTCGCATGTGTTGTTTTATGCAAGTATTTACTTTCCAAATATACCAAATCTTTTGTTTATTCTTTTAAATAATATCATACGTTTTTGAGTTTAGATCAGTAAATATTGTTAAAGACTTTGTGAATATCCCTTCCCTGTGGAATCGACCCTGGACTTACCAGGTACTACTTGATTTTGTCAATTTATACTTGGATTGATTACTATCAACGACTATATTTCTGAACATACTAAGACAACTGACAACCAATCAACTACACCTAACATGGATAACTCAAGGAGAAGGGAAGCCTCCCTTGCCCCATAAGGAATCAACACTAAACTGAGGAGCACACTCATACGTAATGTAGTTCGACTTAGGAGTCACCATAGCTAACGAAGGAGGATCGGTAACCTCCGGGATAACGGCCAAGGTCTTCCCATCAACCCCCTAACGGGAACTGGCATGACTCTCGGGCCCCACCGAGCTAGGGACCTGAGTAACTAACTGCGAACCCTCTACCACAGGCCCCATCAGGCTAGGAGAAGGTGGTTGAACACCCGTCCCTACTGGGATAGAACCCTGAGTAACAATACGTAAAACCTCTGCCACAGGCCTCTTCGGGCTAGGAAGAGAGGGCTGAACGTTGGATACCACATGGCCCTGCTTAGGCCTACTCGCACAAAACGAATGCCCAAACACGCAACAATGGGAGCATCTTCTAGGTATCCAAGCATACTCAATTGGAATAACAAAGTTTGTTTCCCTCAGACAAACATCCACCGAGCTAGGTAATTCATCCTTCGGCTCAATTTCTACACACACCTTGCAAAAGACAACCGACGTCGTTCCTCTGTCGCCTTATCAAGGCACACCGGCCTACCAATAGCACTAGCCATCACACTAATCCCACTCGATGTCCATAACTGAAGCGGCAAATTTGACAACTTCACCCAAATGGGCACACTATCAAAAGAAAAGGTTTGAGGAACAATACCCGAAAACCACTTACGAAGTAGAAGAGGCTCACCTCCAATATGCCATGGACCATTCGACAAAATCCAATCACATGACGCTTCCTGTCTAAACTGGAAAGCAATAAGGCCACTCTCCATCATTGTAATAGAAGGCTCCTCAAGATGCCCCCAAATGCGATTAACCAACCGAGATAAGACAGGGAAAGGAACTCGAGAGTCCACAAATTGGCCCACAAGTGAGCACTGCCACAATTTAATCCCCTCATTCACAATATCCTCGGAAGGCACCACCACCCGACGACCATTTACTACTTTAGGAGGAAAAAATTGAAGCTTAGACGTTGAAGAAGAATTAGGCGTCCCAAATAATGCAGCCCAAGACCTCACCTCACCTTTAATAGAACATGAACCCATGCCCTTAGAAGGCCCAATCGACCCACTTGAAGCCCCAATCGAACCCTCCTACACGGATTGATCACCAACCAACCCACTTGACAAAGCGTTCACGGCTTGAGACTCACCCAGCCCACTTGACAAAGCCTTCACGGTTTGAGACTCACCCAGCCCACTTGACAAAGCCTTCACGGTTTGAACACCCAACTCACCCAACGTAGTTGACTTCACAGATTGAGACTCATACGGCCCATACGGCCCACTTGACGAAGACCTCACAAATTGAGTAATCTTACCCTTCACGGATCCACCATCCACCCGACCCGCACTGCCCCATACCCGAGAGTGGAGCGAGTTCGACCTAGCCACCGCCTGCACAAAGGAACCGTCCACGACACTCTTCTCCACCGGCGGCAGAGCAACCTCCTTCAACATAGCCGAAGAAGAACCCATAACCGATGAATCAGACTTGCTCGTCACCTTCAACTGATCTGCTACCAACCTCGACTCCTTGACCCCTAGAACCACATCTCCGTCCGACTTGAAATCCTTCACAACAAGAGAAGACGCCAGCGCCTTATCACCAGACCCATCAGATTTCACGACCGAATCCTCAACCAAAGACCCGTCAGCCCTCGCTTGCGCCTTTTGTCACACCCCCTCCCGGACCACCTGCTAGCTTAGCCCGAAAGATGGCGTGAAGCCAACGGACATCGTCCTCCTCTAACGATACCCGCTGACCCTCCTGAACGTTGAACGTGATAAACATACTAATCATAGATATAAAACATTCTACATGAAACAGAACACAGCGGAATCCCTGAAAAAAAACTTCCAACAAACACGAGGTGCCGCCCTGACTTAACTTGATTCGAATAATAACCTGATATAGATGTCACAACCAAAAACATATACAACTAGGGTTTATACAACCACGACCTCTATGACTATATTATCCAATCCTTACAAAACATTTACAATATGAACAGACTCAATATACAACTCCACCCACGTACTGGAGCTTGTTCTGGAACTTCCAGCAGACGTTGGCAGTGTATCAGGCACCGGGAGCTCGATCTCTACCTGAAAGTGGAAAAAACATTTTGAAAGAATGAGCTATGGAGCCTAGTGAGTGACTAACTTTAAAACTCTAAATCCGGAAGTCAAAACACGTGATAAACCTTTAAACGTATAAATATGCTCAATTCAAGCGTTTAACATAAACGTGTAATGAAAAAGGCTTTCTAAAATATCTCGCAAGTTCGTCATTAAAAATCTAGCAAGGCATATCAAGTACATCAAACGTTTTAACTAACATGACCGATCTACGTTGTGTAGGGCACGCCCAGTACAACCAACATTTACTAGTCCTACGATGTAGTGGGGCCCGCCCAGCACTCCCATCGTCTTTATCGTAGTGGGGCCCGCCCAGCACTCACGACAGCATCGTTGTCACGGAGTACACTCAACGTCTATAACGAAATATAACCTGTGTGCACACGGTACCATATAGCCTCGGGCTCAATATCTCAGTCATGTAGTCAATAGAAATCTCAGAAAATCACATGAAAACATTAAAACATGCTTGCTTATCGTTATCTTTCGTAAAACTTAAACTTACTCAGCTTGCTCGTGAAAAACTGAAAATCGTTTAAAAGTACATGCTAATCCATACTTTACTTTAAAAGATATCGTTTCAGCTACTTTTCATAAAATCATTAGCCACGTGCTCGTATATAAACCTCATTAGAAAATCTGAGCTCAGAACTCATGCTTGAAACTGTTCATAAAAACCATGTATCATTCATAGAAAAGCATGTAAACATCTAAACATGAACAACCGTTGGAAACCATTTTTGAAATTCATTTTGTCACTCACTGTCTTATCTAGTTCCCCGGTTTGTAGACTCGACCTATTTCCTCTTGGCCTGTCAAATAAACAAAACCGAGCATTAGAACCATAGATAGCTTTGTCTTTCCATGCTCATGAATTTTTAAACAATTGGATTAAGAATCACATTCACATTCTACTTCCCAGATTTTCCAGATTCTATACCCTAACTTCCAACACCCATAACTTCCTCAATAGTTAACCAAAATTAATGAAATACACATACAACCCTTCATTTTCGAACACTCTACAACTTACCTGAAGAAATGAAAATGAGATTCCCAACCGATTTGCCCAGAATTGCCCCGAACACAGACAACACAGATTCGAGGTTCTCTGCTACCCTTTATCTAACTCCTGAAATTAACCCTACTTAAAGTCATTTTTGGCTCACAAAATCTTCATGAACGTTGTAGGAAATTGAATAAGCTTTCCAACCATACCAAATAGAGCTTCTGATTCGACTTGTACACCCCAGAATGCTCAAAACACCAGAGAACACCAGGGATCCTCCTGGTTTGCTCGAAAATCCTGTGCTCTGTTTTCCATTAAAAAATCCATTAACTTTTCTTACGATTTAGCTCAAGCTTCCTTCATGAATTTTGTTAGAAAATGAACTAAATTTCAAGAAAATCAAATCTCACCTCTTATTTCCTTCTGTGTAGCTCAAACCGAATAAAAAACCAGAGGTTGACAGTTTTGCACCCAGATTCTGCTATGGCTGGCTTTGCATGAGCTTTTCTTATCTTCTTCAACCTCAAAACCACGAAATTCCTCTTCTTCTTCCTCCTTCACTCTCTCCTTAAAGTGCTCTGAAAGTTTGGATGGAAAAAGATGAGAAATGGGGCTGATAATGGGTGAAGCGGTGGTGGGTGTCTTGCTGTCCATTTCCATTTTCTTTCTTTTTTTTGTTTTTTTTGTTTTTTTGTGTCTTTTCTTTTTCCTTTTCTTTTCTTTTCTTTTCTTCTTTATTTCCACTCTTTTCTTTTCTTCTTTTCAATTGGCAAGTCCCAACAACTTAGTCCAACTTCCACTATAGATGACAAGAGAAAATTATCTAAAGAAAGTCTCGGGTTTACAACTTACCTCCCCCTTATGAAATTTCGTCCTCGAAATTTAGAAGTCATAGGTGAAGAGTGTCGGATAACTCCTCCTCATTTGATCTTCTGACTCCCAGGTTGCCTCCTCTACTCCGTGATGTCTCCAATGAACTTTCACGAGTGGGATCGTTTTGTTTCTGAAAACTTGCTCCTTCTTGTCGAGGATCTGAACCGCTTCCTCCTTATAACTCAAGTCTTCCTTCAGCTCAATTGGTTGCATTTGCAACACATGGGACGGATCTGGAATATATTTCCTCAACATGGACACATGGAAAACATCATGTATTCGAGCGAGTTCCACTGGCAACTCAAGTCTATAGGCTGCTGGTCCAACTCGTTCTATTATCTGGTAAGGACCAATATATCTAGGACTCAGCTTACCTTTCCTCCCAAAGCGAAGAACACCTTTCCACGGAGATAACTTTAAGAAAACTCGATCTCCAACTTGGAACTCTAAGTCTCTTCGTCGCTTATCTGCATAGCTCTTCTGTCGATCCTGAGCTATTTTCAGGTTCTCCCTAATCAGCTTAATATTGTCTGACGTAACTTGTACCAACTCAGGACCAACTAGCTTTCGCTCTCCCACTTCGTTCCAGCACACAGGAGTCCTGCATGGTCTGCCATACAAAGCTTCGAATGGTGCCATGCCGATGCTAGACTGGTAGCTATTATTATAAGCGAACTCCATAAGTGATAAGTGAGTATCCCAACTTCCCTTAAACTGAAGGACACATGCTCTCAACATGTCCTCTAAGGTCTGGATGGTCCTCTCTGACTGACCATCTGTCTGGGGATGGAACGTTGTACTGAACTGCAACTTTGTTCCCATTGCTTTCTGCACACTAGGCCAAAACTTAAAGGTAAACCTTGGATCCCTATCTGAAACTATGGACACTGGCACTCCATGCTGACTCACAATCCTGTCGACGTATAGCTTAGCTAGCTGATCTAGTGTAGACGTCGCTGAAGGTGTTCATATAACACATGCGGAAGCAATTTTAGGATCGGAGGCACTTAACTACATCAATTTTAGAAAATGAAAACATGCTGTCCAAATACCGTAAGGAGAGAGCAGAATTTTTACCAACCTTTTGGAGACCGATTCAACAACTCCCTTTGATTCCTTTGATCACGAACGGTGTGTGGACCACCTCTAGTGTCTTCCCTACTATTCTCCGGGCCAAGAACGACTTGTGGGAGTCTATAGAGATAGGGAATGGGAAGGGAATGCTTGAAGGTTCAAGCACTAGAGAGATATATGGAGATGAGTGAGTTTGAGACAAAATCCAGCAGCATAACAATATGGAAAATGGCTCTTCTTCATTTGAATCTGATTCATACTCCTTATATAGACATCTTCCATGCAAAGAGAAGCCTCATGACACTAGACACATGGTGAAATTGCAACTCAAAGTGGATTCTAGGTGTTTAATTCACAACACATGCAACTAGTGCATGGTTGTGTTGTTTTCCACTATGCATCAACATGCAAGAGTGGGAATGCCACTAAATCCACTTAAAATTGAATCTAAATTCTCAATTTTCAGCTTGCAATTCATTCCTATTTCAATTCAAAATTGAAATTGATTTCTAGGCAATTAATTTGTACAATTCCAAGTAATTTTTACATGATTAATCCAATTAATCTTTATCACCTAGTGCCATGAATTATATATGATTCCTAATACATATATATGGTATTCAAAACACTTTTAAATACTCCATCTCTCATTTTCTAATTTAATTCATAATTAAATTATTGTGTCAAACACAATTTACGATAATACTCGTTTTCCCGATTTTGAACGATTCAAAGCTTCCTATCTTTTTGTTCTAGGCTTTGTTCCGATATGAGCTAGTAGGGGGACCTAATGGACCTATAGATCATGGGCTCCAACGATTCGAGGCTAACCGACTAATCTCATTATCCAAGCTAGCCAACATTCGTTAACTACCGGGACACTCCACTATAGCCCGATAGTTGCACTCCCCTCACTATAGACATATTTTTTTGTCCACTTGATTTAACCATGATTAGTAAGTCGATCCTTCACAGGTTGTTCGTAGCTATAGCTAGGTCAAAAGCCCGTTTTACCCCTATAGTACTTCTAGTTCCTTAAGTCCCACTGATCCTCTAATGAACAATTGGTTTATGGTGCAACCAATAAACCGAGTCCCTCTCGGGCCAATGAGAGGGCGGGATCCCTTTGTTCAAGCCCCAGAGTCAGCACTTAAGGGAACAACCTCTCTACTATCCCTAATTCGGGTAGGAGTGAATTCCTTCTTGCACGACTATGTCCCCAGCTATCTACTCGTTCCTATCCCTGAAATGGGAGGCTTATTGAGTCGGCGATACTGAGCCACTCTCACCTATGCAGATCTAAGGATAAGTCCGAATAAACAGGAGTTCATAGTTAGCTCAGGATTAAGATCGAGTTACCTAGGTCATCACATGAAATAGTCAGTCTCGTCAGTAAACGGTGTTATAAAGCGAGAGCGACTTATTTCTTGGTCCTGGTCTTATGCAAACTCATTGCATAGGACGCCCCCACTCGCATGTCTCTACATGGACGATTTAGGATCACATCGTCTATACCATCTATAAAGTGGGCCGCGTCTCATAGTGTCTCCAGAATAAGGTACCCAACCCTATCCCTATACTATAGACCGTTTTGGCTATTACTCAAGCTTGATCCACTTTTATGTCTCTACATAAAGCTCAAGTGTTCATCCTATAGCCATGGATCTTAGTTTATTGGATTTGGGTTATTATATGTGCAATTTACTTTATTCAGTAATAACTTTACTGAATTAATCTCGATAACGCCTTTATCGAATAAGTATATAATTCGTTTAACATTCACTATCTACGAGTTTTAGGACACCAATCCCAACAATCTCCCACTTGAACTAAAACTCTAGTTTAGTGGGATGTACTAATCTATAACAGCAGTGGGTGAATAAATACTTGTATTAGTAACAAAGTAAAAATACAATAAACTAGGGCATCTAAATACCCAGTATACTGAGGCATCGATATACCGGTTACAATTCTCCCACTTGACCTAGATTATTTCTCGTACATTTCTCGTAGACCTAGACCTTCTAGATGACTCTCGAACACTTTAGCCGTGAGAGCCTTCGTGAATGGATCAGCAATGTTGTGCTCTCAAATACTCTCATTGGGACGAACTTTGGGTTCCGAGCTCTCAAATACTGAAACGGAGCAAAGTTTGGACCATGTGTCGTCCAAACCACCGAAAGAACTCTCATTGGGCAGAACTTTGAGTTCCTAACTCTCAAAAAACTCAAACGGAGCAAAGTTTGGACCAAGTTCGTCCAAACCATATGAAAAATCTCATTGGGACGAACTTTGTGTTCCGAGCTCTCAAAAACTAAAACGGAGCAAAGTTTGAACCATGTGTCGTCCAAACCACCTAAAGAACTCTCATTAGGCCGAACTTTGAGTTCCTAATTCTCCAAAAACTCAAACGGAGAAAAGTTTGGACCAAGTTCGTCCAAACCATATGAAAAACTCTCATTGGGATGTACTTTGGCTTCCGAGCTCTCAAATACTGAAACGGAGCAAAGTTTGGACCATGTGTCGTCCAAACCACGTAAAGAACTCTCATTGGGCCGAACTTTGAGTTTCAAACTCTCCAAAAACTCAAACGGACCAAAGTTTGGACCAAGTTCGTCTAAACCATATGAGAAACTCTCATTGGGACGAACTTTGTGTTCCGAACTCTTAAAAACTGAAACGGAGCATAGTTAGACGATATGTCGTCCAAACCACCTAAAGAACTCTCATTGGGCCAAACTTTGAGTTTCTAACTCTCCAAAAACTCAAACGGAGCAAAGTTTGGACCAAGTTCGTCCAAACCATATGAAAAACTCTCATTGGGACGAACTTTGGCTTCTGAGCTCTCAAATACTGAAACGGAGCAAAGTTTGGACCATGTGTCGTCCAAACCACCTAATGATAAGCGCCAAATATGCTTGAGTTTACAAAGCTAGAGGTCCTTCTAGGATCCTTGTAAACGGACACAAATAAGACTAACTTACCTAATGATTCCAACCAAGAGTTTAGTTAGAAGATGAATCACTCTTAGATCAAACTTAGAATCTATGATGGTCACTCAAAGATCCTAAGACGACTCACTCCAGAATTAGATTGATCAAAACTAATCCAATGAATCGATTGAACATCAAACCTAAAACAAGATTTGAAAGAAAAGACAACACCAAAAGGGTTGAATAAGCAAAAGCTTATTAATATTCATAATCTTCAACTTGTTTTCCAATGAAAAATTACATCCCTATTTATACTAAATGAAAAGACACCATGAAAGGACACAACCTTTCAATTCAACCCCTAACTTTTATAATCCATGCATGAACCTTCATAAATACAAGTTCATGAATTCACAAGATACATAATACATTAAATATGTGAATGAATATGAATTTCTAGAGTCATTGTGTCTCTTGGTTGAATACGTGCCTTTGTGAATCTTGAAGGGATGCAACTTTTCACCATAATAATTGGATTGAGCTGGTTGATCACTTATTTCATATTCCAATCAACAACCTCTAAAGCTTGTAATCATCTTGGGTTCTTGGAGCTTGATTAAGACACCTCGGTTCATATCACCTAAAGAACACTCATTGGGCCGAAGTTTGAGTTCCTAACTCTCCAAAAACTCAAACGGAGCAAATTTGGACCAAGTTCGTCCAAACCATATGAAAAACTCTCATTGGGACGAACTTTGGGTTCCGAGCTCTCAATAACTGAAACGGAGCAAAGTTTGGACCATGTGTCTTCCAAACCACCTAAAGAACTCTCATTGGGCCGAACTTTGAGTGCCTACCTCTCCAAAAACTCAAACGGAGTAAAGTGTGGACCAAGTTTGTCCAAACCATATGAAAAGTTCTCATTGGGACGAACTTTGGGTTCCGAGCTCTAAAAAACTGAAACGGAGCAAAGTTTGGACCATGTGTCTTCCAAACAACCTAAAGAACTCTCATTGGGCCGAACTTTGAGTTCCTAACTCCGCAAAAACTCAAACGGTGCAAAGTTTGGACCAAGTTCGTCTAAACCATATGAAAAACTCTCATTGGGACGAACTTTGGGTTACGAGCTCTCAAATACTGAATCGGAGCAAAGCTTGGACCATGTGTCGTCCAAACCACCTAAAGAACTCTCATTGGGACGAACTTTAGGTTCCAAGCTCTCAAAAATTTAAACGGAGCAAAGTTTGGACCATGTGTCGTCCAAAGCACCGAAAAGAACTCTCATTGGGGGAACTTTTTGTTCCCAACTCTCCAAAAACTCAAACGGAGCAAAGTTTGGACCAAGTTCGTCCAAACCATATGAAAAACTCTCATTGGGACGAACTTTGGGTTCCGAGCTCTCAAAAACTGAAACGGAGCAAAGTTTGGACCATGTGTCTTCCAAACCACCTAAAGAACTCTCATCTGGCCGAACTTTGAGTTCCTAACTCCGCAAAAACTCAAACGGTGCAAAGTTTGGACCAAGTTCGTCCAAACCATATGAAAAACTCTCATTGGACGAACTTTGGGTTACGAGCTCTCAAATACTGAATCGGAGCAATGTTTGGACCATGTGTCGTCTAAGCCACCTAAAGAACTCTCATTGGGACGAACTTTGGGTTCCGAGCTCTCAAAAATTGAAACGGAGCAAAGTTTGGACCATGTGTCGTCCAAACCACCTAAAGAACTCTCATCTGGCCGAACTTTGAGTTCCTAACTCCGCAAAAACTCAAACGGTGCAAAGTTTGGACCAAGTTCGTCCAAACCATATGAAAAACTCTCATTGGGACGAACTTTGGGTTCCGAGCTCTCAATAACTGAAACGGAGCAAAGTTTGGACCATGTGTCTTCCAAACCACCTAAAGAACTCTCATTGGGCCGAACTTTGAGTTCCTAACTCTCCAAAAACTCAAACGGAGCAAAGTGTAGACCAAGTTCGTCAAAACCATATGAAAGGTTCTCATTGGGACGAACTTTGGGTTCTGAGCTCTAAAAAACTGAAACGGAGCAAAGTTTGGACCATGTGTCTTCCAAACCACCTAAAGAACTATCATTGGCCGAACTTTTTGTTCCCAACTCCGCAAAAACTCAAACGGAGAAAAGTTTGGACCAAGTTCGTCCAAACCATATGAAATACTCTCATTGGGACGAACTGTGGGTTCCGAGCTCTCAAATATTGATACGGAGAAAAGTTTGGACCATGTGTCGTCCAAACCACCAAAAGAACTCTCATTGGGCCGAACTTTGAGTTCCTAACTCTCCAAAAACTCAAACGTAGCAAAGTGTGGACCAAGTTCGACTAAACCATATGAAAGGTTCTCATTGGGACGAACTTTGGGTTCTGAGCTCTAAAAAACAGAAACGAAGCTAAGTTTTGAACATGTGTCTTCCAAACCACCTAAAGAACTCTCATTGGGCCGAACTTTTAGTTCCTAACTCCGCAAAAACTCAAACGGTGCAAAGTTTGGACCAAGTTCGTCCAAACCATATGAAAAACTCTCTTTGGGAAGAACTTTGGGTTACGAGCACTCAAATACTGAATCGGAGCAAAGTTTGGACCATGTGTCGTCTAAGCCACCTAAAGAACTCTCATTGGGACGAACTTTGGGTTCCGAGCTCTCAAAAATTTAAACGGAGCAAAGTTTGGACCATGTGTCGTCCAAACCACCGAAAAGAACTCTCATTGGCCGAACTTTTTGTTCCCAACTCTCCAAAAACTCAAACGGAGCAAAGTTCGGACCAAGTTCGTCCAAACCATATGAAAAACTCTCATTGGGACGAACTTTGGGTTCCGAGCTCTCAAAAACTGAAACGGAGCAAAGTTTGGACCATGTGTCTTCCAAACCACCTAAAGAACTCTCATTGGGCCGAACTTTGAGTTCCTAACTCCGCAAAAACTCAAACGGAGCAAAGTTTGGACCAAGTTCGTCCAAACCATATGAAATACTCTCATTGGGACGAACTGTGGGTTCCGAGCTCTCAAATATTGATACGGAGAAAAGTTTGGAACATGTGTCGTCCAAACCACCTAAAGAACTCTCATTGGGCCGAACTTTGAGTTCCTAACTCTCCAAAAACTCAAACGGAGCAAAGTGTGGACCAAGTTCGTCCAAACCATATGAAAAGTTCTTATTGGGACGAACTTTGGGTTCCGAGCGCTCAAAAACTGAAACGGAGCTAAGTTTTGACCATGTGTCTTCCAAACCACCTAAAGAACTCTCATTGGGCCGAACTTTGAGTTCCTAACTCCGCAAAAACTCAAACGGTGCAAAGTTTGGACCAAGTTCGTCCAAACCATATGAAAAACTCTCATTGGGACGAACTTTGGGTTACGAGCTCTCAAATACTGAATCGGAGCAAAGTTTGGACCATGTGTCGTCTAAGCCACCTAAAGAACTCTCATTGGGACGAACTTTGGGGTCCGAGCTCTCAAAAATTTAAACGGAGCAAAGTTTGGACCATGTGTCGTCCAAACCAATGAAATAACTCTCATTGGCCAACCTTTGAGTTCCTAACTCTCCAAAAACTCAAACGGAGCAAATTTTGACCAAGTTCGTCCAAACCATATGAAAAACTCTCATTGGGACGAACTTTGGGTTCCGAGCTCTCTATAACTGAAACGGAGCAAAGTTTGGACCATGTGTCTTCCAAACCACCTAAAGAACTCTCATTGGGCCGAACTTTGGGTTCCTAACTCTCCAAAAACTCAAACGGAGCAAAGTGTGGAATAAGTTCGTCCAAACCATATGAAAAGTTCTCATTGGGACGAACTTTGGGTTCCGAGCGCTCAAAAACTGAAACGGAGCAAAGTTTGGACCATGTGTCTTCCAAACCACCTAAAGAACTCTCCTTGGGCCGAACTTTGAGTTCCTAACTCCGCAAAAACTCAAACGGTGCAAAGTTTGGACCAAGTTCGTCTAAACCATATGAAAAACTCTCATTGGGACGAACTTTGGGTTAGGAGCTCTCAAATACTGAATTGGAGCAAAGCTTGGACCATGTGTCGTCCAAACCACCTAAAGAACTCTCATTGGGACGAACTTTAGGTTCCGAGCTCTCAAAAATTTAAACGGAGCAAAGGTTGGACCATGTGTCGTCCAAAGCACCGAAAAGAACTCTCATTGGGCGAACTTTTTGTTCCCAACTCTCCAAAAACTCAAACGGAGCAAAGTTTGGACCAAGTTCGTCCAAACCATATGAAAAACTCTCATTGGGACGAACTTTGGGTTCCGAGCTCTCAAAAACTGAAACGGAGCAAAGTTTGGACCATGTGTCTTCCAAACCACCTAAAGAACTCTCATTGGGCCGAACTTTGAGTTCCTAACTCCGCAAAAACTCAAACGGTGCAAAGTTTGGACCAAGTTCGTCCAAACCATATGAAAAACTCTCATTGGGACGAACTTTGGGTTACGAGCTCTCAAATACTGAATCGGAGCAATGTTTCGACCATGTGTCGTCTAAGCCACCTAAAGAACTCTCATTGGGACGAACTTTGGGTTCCGAGCTCTCAAAAATTGAAACGGAGCAAAGTTTGGACCATGTGTCTTCCAAACCACCTAAAGAACTCTCATCTGGCCGAACTTTTAGTTCCTAACTCCACAAAAACTCAAACGGTGCAAAGTTTGGACCAAGTTCGTCCAAACCATATGAAAAACTCTCATCGGGACGAACTTTGGGTTCCGAGCTCTAAAAAACTGAAACGGAGCAAAGTTTGGACCATGTGTCTTCCAAACCACCTAAAGAACTCTCATTGGGCCGAACTTTGAGTTCCTAACTCCGCAAAAACTCAAACGGTGCAAAGTTTGGACCAAGTTCGTCTAAACGATATGAAAAACTCTCATTGGGACGAACTTTGGTTTAGGAGCTCTCAAATACTGAATCGGAGCAAAGCTTGGACCATGTGTCGTCCAAACCACCTAAAGAACTCTCATTGGGACGAACTTTAAGTTCCGAGCTCTCAAAAATTTAAACGGAGCAAAGTTTGGACCATGTGTCGTCCAAACCACCGAAAAGAACTCTCATTGGCCGAACTTTTTGTTCCCAACTCTCCAAAAACTCAAACGGAGCAAAGTTTGGACCAAGTTCGTCCAAACCATATGAAAAACTCTCATTGGGACGAACTATGGGTTCCGAGCTCTCCAAAACCGAAACGGAGCAAAGTTTGGACGATGTGTCTTCCAAACCACCTAAAGGAGTTCCTAACTCCGCAAAAACTCAAACGGAGCAAAGTTTGGACCAAGTTCGTCCAAACCATATGAAATACTCTCATTGGGACGAACTGTGGGTTCAGAGCTCTCAAATATTGATACGGAGAAAAGTTTGGACCATGTGTCGTCCAAACCACCTAAAGAACTCTCATTGGGCCGAACTTTTAGTTCCTAACTCTCCAAAAACTCAGACGGAGCAAAGTGTGGACCAAGTTCGTCCAAACCATATGAAAAAATCTTATTGGGAAGAACTTTGGGTTCCGAGCGCTCAAAAACTGAAACGGAGCTAAGTTTTGATCATGTGTCTTCCAAACCACCTAAAGAACTCTCATTGGGCCGAACTTTGAGTTCCTAACTCCGCAAAAACTCAAACGGTGCAAAGTTTGGACAAAGTTCGTCCAAACCATATGAAAAACTCTCATTGCGACGAACTTTGGGTTACGAGCTCTCAAATACTGAATCGGAGCAAAGTTTGGACCATGTGTCGTCTAAGCCACCTAAAGAACTCTCATTGGGACGAACTTTGGGTTCCGAGCTCTCAAAAACTGAAACGGAGCAAAGTTTGGACCATGTGTCTTCCAAACCACCTAAAGAACTCTCATTGGGCCGAACTTTGAGTTCCTAACTCCGCAAAAACTCAAACGGTGCAAAGTTTGGACCAAGTTCGTCCAAACCATATGAAAAACTCTCATTGGGACGAACTTTGGGTTACGAGCTCTCAAATACTGAATCGGAGCAATGTTTCGACCATGTGTCGTCTAAGCCACCTAAAGAACTCTCATTGGGACGAACTTTGGGTTCCGAGCTCTCAAAAATTGAAACGGAGCAAAGTTTGGACCATGTGTCTTCCAAACCACCTAAAGAACTCTCATCTGGCCGAACTTTTAGTTCCTAACTCCACAAAAACTCAAACGGTGCAAAGTTTGGACCAAGTTCGTCCAAACCATATGAAAAACTCTCATCGGGACGAACTTTGGGTTCCGAGCTCTAAAAAACTGAAACGGAGCAAAGTTTGGACCATGTGTCTTCCAAACCACCTAAAGAACTCTCATTGGGCCGAACTTTGAGTTCCTAACTCCGCAAAAACTCAAACGGTGCAAAGTTTGGACCAAGTTCGTCTAAACGATATGAAAAACTCTCATTGGGACGAACTTTGGTTTAGGAGCTCTCAAATACTGAATCGGAGCAAAGCTTGGACCATGTGTCGTCCAAACCACCTAAAGAACTCTCATTGGGACGAACTTTAAGTTCCGAGCTCTCAAAAATTTAAACGGAGCAAAGTTTGGACCATGTGTCGTCCAAACCACCGAAAAGAACTCTCATTGGCCGAACTTTTTGTTCCCAACTCTCCAAAAACTCAAACGGAGCAAAGTTTGGACCAAGTTCGTCCAAACCATATGAAAAACTCTCATTGGGACGAACTATGGGTTCCGAGCTCTCCAAAACCGAAACGGAGCAAAGTTTGGACGATGTGTCTTCCAAACCACCTAAAGGAGTTCCTAACTCCGCAAAAACTCAAACGGAGCAAAGTTTGGACCAAGTTCGTCCAAACCATATGAAATACTCTCATTGGGACGAACTGTGGGTTCAGAGCTCTCAAATATTGATACGGAGAAAAGTTTGGACCATGTGTCGTCCAAACCACCTAAAGAACTCTCATTGGGCCGAACTTTTAGTTCCTAACTCTCCAAAAACTCAGACGGAGCAAAGTGTGGACCAAGTTCGTCCAAACCATATGAAAAAATCTTATTGGGAAGAACTTTGGGTTCCGAGCGCTCAAAAACTGAAACGGAGCTAAGTTTTGATCATGTGTCTTCCAAACCACCTAAAGAACTCTCATTGGGCCGAACTTTGAGTTCCTAACTCCGCAAAAACTCAAACGGTGCAAAGTTTGGACAAAGTTCGTCCAAACCATATGAAAAACTCTCATTGCGACGAACTTTGGGTTACGAGCTCTCAAATACTGAATCGGAGCAAAGTTTGGACCATGTGTCGTCTAAGCCACCTAAAGAACTCTCATTGGGACGAACTTTGGGTTCCGAGCTCTCAAAAATTTAAACGGAGCAAAGTTTGGACCATGTGTCGTCCAAACCATCGAAAGAACTCTCATTGGCCAACCCTTGAGTTCCTAACTCTCCAAAAACTCAAACGGAGCAAATTTGGACCAAGTTCGTCCAAACCATATGAAAAACTCTCATTGGGACGAACTTTGGGTTGCCAGCTCTCAATAACTGAAACAGAGCAAAGTTTGGAACATGTGTCTTCCAAACCACCTAAAGAACTCTCATTGGGCAGAACTTTGAGTTCCTAACTCCGCAAAAACTCAAACGGAGCAAAGTTTGGACCAAGTTCGTCCAAACCATATGAAAAACTCTCATTGGGACGAACTTTGGGTTCCGATCTCTCAAAAACTTAAACCGAGAAAAGTTTGGACCATTTTTCGTCCAAACAACCTAAAGAACTCTCATTGGGCCGAACTTTGAGTTCCTAAATCTCCAAAAACTCAAACGGAACAAAGTTTGGACCAAGTTCGTCCAAACCATATGAAAAACTCTCATTGGGACGAACTTTGGGTTCCAAGCTCTCAAAAACGGAACCATCGAATTGCTTGGTTTTTCCGAACCTATAATTTTGCTCGTAATTGAGGTCAGGCATAGAAGGCCTTTGGTACCAATTTACTCTATCACCTGGATTGTAACCCAGTTTGTTTAGAGATGGAGGATCTTCTAAATGAAGACTTTTGAGTTGTTCAATGATTGATTCAACATCTTCACTATCTGTATCGTCGAGGGTGTTAAGCTGATTAGAGCTTTCTCCTCTTGAGATGGCAGATAGTTTTCTGTCGATTTCCTCCAAAAGCTTCGTTTTTGGAGTTTTTCGGTTGACTTGCTCAAGAGGACTGAACATTGGTTTAACTGGCGCTGGAGGAGGATCAATTAATTCCTCTAGCCGATAAACTTGTTCAGCTATTGAGGTAAGCATCCGATTTGAGAAGTTGTTCTGACATTGGATGCTTTTGATTTCCTTGTTAGTAGGAGGTTGAGCTTCCTCGCTTTCTCTAACAAGTTGGAAGGGTTTGGCGACAATCCTTTCATGGTAGAAACTGTCGAATTCGACATCTTCCATGGGAGGAAAGTTACCTTGAATTTCACCTCTCCTGGCGGTTTTCCACCTTTCCTTTTCTCGAATGGCACAAATATGGGAAAATTCATCCCTTTGTATTGAACCATCTGAAAAAGGAAATATGCTCTTGAAGTTTTTCAAGGACTTTGAAATACTCTTCTTTGAATGCTTTCCTCTGCTCGGCAGAGTAAGTTGCAAAGAAGTGTTTTCTAGCTTCCTTGTTTTCATCCGCCATGAATTCTTTTTGGAGGGCTACTTTATCAACTTTGAATTCGTTATCAGAGATGATAACATTCAATTGACTTTTGAAAACAGATTCTGTTTCCATGTCGGTTTGAGAAGGAGAAGGAGGCTTTTCTTCTTCATATTGAAAATTTGGAATTCCTTCTTCCAGCCTTACAGATTTGACTCTAAGTGAGCCAGATCTTCCAATACTTTGAAGAGACTCTGGTCTGATACCAGAGGTGCTTGGTCTGGAACTCATGAACTCCTTTTTGTTCATGTTTTCCTTCAAGATTGGGAAACGAGGTTCTTCCTCATCAAATTTGATTTCTACTCTCCCATCTGGGTGCTCGATGATGTGAGAGAGTTCTTTTTCTTTCTTCTTGGGGACGAAGGCATTTTCAATTGTCCAAGAAGGGTTTTTGGTAAGGCTATCCCATGAAAGCATCTTTGGGACACTGACAGAGGATTTATTGATGTTGGTCTCGATAAGCATGGTTTTTCCTTTGGGGGATTGTACCAATGCTTTTGGTTCCATTGAGGAAGTAAGGGTTTTGTAGGTAATCTTGTATAGAAGTGTCATCTTCTTGACACCTTCTTCAAGATTTAAACCTTTTCCCGTGACTTCCAAGGTTAAGGTTTTGAGAATATGGGGGTCATCTAATGCCACCATAAAGTTTGGAAAACAATTGAAATAAACTGGTCCATCGGCAAGATTGGATTCGATGATACCAAGGAGAGAGTTAGAGAAGTCTTTATGACGTCTATCTCTCAGAATCGCAAGAACAGGGGTATCGAGACCCGTTCTGAACATTGGACGAAGGGCGACTTGAACAGCTCCGATATGAAGGAACTGAAAGTCTTTTCTGTGTTTGAGGATGTCGTCTTTTGGAAATAATTGAATTGAATCAATATTTCCATAGACTGGAATTTTGCGTTCAACAATCTTTATGCAATGTTGTTCTTTGAAATTGAACGTATTGTGCATATAGATTGTTTTATTGTCAAGCTTGGGCAAACCCCATGCTTGAAGATTGTTTTCGATCTTTGCTATATGCAAAGCTTCGTTTGAGATGTCAGAGCCGGATGAGGCCATATGCTGGTCCTCGATTTCATTTTGAGTTAGCTCCTTTGAGGGAGCAGGTTTTGAGGGAAGAGTTTTGAAAAGAATTTTCTTTAGAAGAGACATTGATTAATTCGAGAAAAACATTTTTCAAAACTTCAAACAATAAACTTTGAAAACGAAAACTATTTTCTTTGAGTTGATAATCAAAAGATATTTACCTTAACTTACTCTTCTGTCGTCTAAACCATATGAAAAACACTTATTGGGACGAACTTTGGGTTCTGAGCTCTCAAATATTGATACGGAGAAAAGTTTGGACCATGTGTCGTCCAAATCACCTAAAGAACTCTCATTGGGCCGAACTTTGAGTTCCTAACTCTCCAAAAACTCAAACGGAGCAAAGTGTAGACCAAGTTCGTCCAAACCATATGAAAAGTTCTTATTGGGACGAACTTTGGGTTCCGAGCGCTCAAAAGCTGAAACGGAGCTATGTTTTGACCATGTGTCGTCCAAACAACCGAAAGAACTCTCATTGGCCGAACTTTGAGTTCCCAACTCTCCAAAAACTCAAACGGAGCAAAGTTTGGACCAAGTTCGTAAAAACCATATGAAAAACTCTCATTGGGACGAACTTTGGGTTTCGAGCTCTCAAAAACTGAAACGGAGCAAAGTTTGGACCATGTGTCTTCCAAACCACCTAAAGAACTCTCATTGGGCCGAACTTTGAGTTCCTAACTCCCCAAAAACTCAAACGGTGCAAAGTTTGGACGAAGTTCGTCCTAACGAAATGAGAAACTCTCATTGGGGCGAACATTGGGTTCCGAGCTCTCAAATACTTAAACGGAGCAAAGTTTGGACCATGTGTCGTCCAAACCACCTAGAGAACTCTCATCGGGACGAATTTTGGGTTCCGAGCTCTCAAATACTGAAATGGAGCAAAGTTTGGACCATGTGTCGTCCAAACCACCTAAAGAACTGTCATTGGGACGAACTTTGGGTTCCGAGCTCTCAAAAACTTAAATTGAGCAAAGTTTGGACCATGTGTCGTTCAAACCACCGAAATAACTCTCATTGGCCGAACTTTGAGATCCAAACTCTATAAAAACTCAAACGGACAAAAGTTTGGACCAAGTTCGTCCAAACCATATTAAAAACTCTCATTAGGACGAACTTTGGGTTCCGAGCTCTCAAAAACTTAAACGGAGAAAAGTTTGGACCATGTGTTGTCCAAACCACCTAAAGAACTCTCATTGGGCCGAACTTTGAGTTCCTAACCCTCCAAAAACTCAAACGGAGCAAAGTTTGGACCAAGTTCGTCCTAACCATAGGGCTTGGACCGCTTCCGAACCATTCGAACCGACCCGAACCACCTTTGGATTGCTTGAACCGGACCATTTTACTGTTACGAGAAGAACGTACTTGAGCTGGAACTAAAAAACAGCATGCTGGAATTTTCGGCCAGCAGCGAGCAGTCTCCGAATTTCTTCAAATTGACGGCCTAAATGGACTCTATTGTCTCTCAAATTTTACAGACTCCATATGAACACATTAAAGCCCATAAACGTGTAGACAATTACAATTAATTCCAACGAATTGACTGAAAATTAAAATCAATCCCAAAACCAATTTTCTTTAGTTTTTACACAGTTTCATCATATGAAAAGCTACCCACCAAGCTAAAATTAATGCATGTTAGGTGCCTTAATCATGCTCTGATACCAATTGAAGGTGTTCATATAACACATGCGGAAGCAATTTTAGGATCGGAGGCACTTAACTACATCAATTTTAGAAAATGAAAACATGCTGTCCAAATACCGTAAGGAGAGAGCAGAATTTTTACCAACCTTTTGGAGACCGATTCAACAACTCCCTTTGATTCCTTTGATCACGAACGGTGTGTGGACCACCTCTAGTGTCTTCCCTACTATTCTCCGGGCCAAGAACGACTTGTGGGAGTCTATAGAGATAGGGAATGGGAAGGGAATGCTTGAAGGTTCAAGCACTAGAGAGATATATGGAGATGAGTGAGTTTGAGACCAAAATCCAGCAGCATAACAATATGGAAAATGGCTCTACTTCCTTTGAATCTGATTCATACTCCTTATATAGACATCTTCCATGCAAAGAGAAGCCTCATGACACTAGACACATGGTGAAATTGCAACTCAAAGTGGATTCTAGGTGTTTAATTCACAACACATGCAACTAGTGCATGGTTGTGTTGTTTTCCACTATGCATCAACATGCAAGAGTGGGAATGCCACTAAATCCACTTAAAATTGAATCTAAATTCTCAATTTTCAGCTTGCAATTCATTCCTATTTCAATTCAAAATTGAAATTGATTTCTAGGCAATTAATTTGTACAATTCCAAGTAATTTTTACATGATTAATCCAATTAATCTTTATCACCTAGTGCCATGAATTATATATATGATTCCTAATACATATATATGGTATTCAAAACACTTTTAAATACTTCATCTCTCATTTTCTAATTTAATTCATAATTAAATTATTGTGTCAAACACAATTTACGATAATACCCGTTTTCCCGATTTTGAACGATTCAAAGCTTCCTATCTTTTTGTTCTAGGCTTTGTTCCGATATGAGCTAGTAGGGGGACCTAATGGACCTATAGATCCTGGGCTCCAACGATTCGATGCTAACCGACTAATCTCATTATCCAAGCTAGCCAACATTCGTTAACTATCGGGACACTCCACCTAGTTTATTGTATTTATCTGTATTTGTACTTTTCATGTATTATACAGTATTAATACAAACTACTATTCCTACTTCAATGATTATTCATTCAATTTTGATTGTTGATGTACATTGCCCACTAGAGTTTTAGTTCAAGTGGGAGTTGTTGGGTTTTATGCCCTAAAACTCGTAGATAGTAAATGAAACAAATTAATCGATCTCAATAAAGTGTTATTTGAGTAATTCAGTAATTTGGTTATTGAATAATCGAGTTTGCATTAATAAACCCTAAATCCAATAAACTAAGATCCAAGGTTGTTTAAATGAAACTTGGACTAGTATGTGGGGACATACGGGGATCAGTGTCCAAGTAACAACCTAAATGGTCTATAGTATAGGGATAAGGCTGGGTACCTTATCCTGGTGACACTATGTGATATGACCCACCTTGTATTCGATACAGATGCAATGATCCAAAGCATCCATGTAGGAGACATACGGGTGGGGGTATCCTATGCAAAGAGTTTGCATAAGACCGGACTGCGAAATAGTAACCACTAGATGTAACGCCGTTAACTAGTTTAGGTTTCTATTTCAATAGGATGACCTAGGTAACTCAATCTCAATCTTGAGTCTGTTATGAACCCCTTTCAGGAGGGACTGTCCTTAGATTTGTATGGGTGAGAGTGGCCAGTTCGCCGACTCAATAAGCCTACCATTTCAGGGGCAAGACCGAATGGGGGCTGGGAACATAACAGTACAAGATGGAATTCACTCCTTCCCCTATTAGGGTAAGTAGATGTGTGTTCCCTTAAGGGTTGATTCTAGGGCTTGAATAAAGGCGCACCGTCCTCTCCTAGCCTGAGAGGAACTCCTGTTTAGGGGTTGGACCCTAAACAACTTGTTCATTAGAGGAATCAGTGGTACTTAAGGAACCAGAGGTAACCCAGGGGTAAAACGGTAATTTGACCCAGCTGGTGTTACTGAAGGTGTACATATTACACATGCGGAAGCAATTGAAGATCGAAAACACTTAAGACATTCAATTTTACTCCTAAAGCATGCATGTTCTAGAAAAGACAGAATAGAGAGTTTAGAAAACACCAACCTTTGTAGCTCACTTATGTTGAACTCCTTGTAGTGTTTGCCTCTCCTATGCTCCTTGGACAACCTCTAGAGTCTTCCCTACTATACTCCGGGCCAAGAACGACTTGTGGGAGTCTATTTAAGATAGGGAATGGGAAGGGAATGCTTGAAGCATCAAGCAATGGAGAAGAATGAGAGATGAGAGAACTTTGAGTCCAAATTCCAGCAGCATAACATTAAGGAAAATGACTCTCTTGGCTTTGAATCTGATTCAAGCTCCTTTTAAAGACATTCTCCATGCAAAGCCAAGCCTCAAGACACAAGACACATGGTGTATTTGCAAGTTCAAGTGGATTCTAGGTGTACATCTCACAAGACATGCAACAATGCATGAGTGAGTTGTCTTTCCACTTTGAATGTTCATGCATAAGTGGATTTCCAACTAAATCCACTAAATACAAATTGAAATCTAATTTCAAGCTTGCAATTCAATGTTCATTTCAATTCCAAATTGAATTTAACATTAGGTAATTGATTTTAAGGCATTTCAAAATGATTTCTTATGATTAATCCAATTAATCATACTAATCTTGTGCAATTAATCATATATGATTCCTAATACATATATATGGTATTCAAAACACTTTTAAATACTCCATCTCTCATTTTCTAATTTAATTCATAATTAAATTATTGTGTCAAACACAATTTACGATAATACCCTTTTTCCCGATTTTGAACGATTCAAAGCTTCCTATCTTTTGTTCTAGGCTTAATTCCGATATGAGCTAGTAGGGGGACCTAATGGACCTATAGATCATGGGCTCCAACGATTCGAGGCTATCCGACTAATCTCATTATCCAAATTAGCCAACATTCGTTAACTACCGAGACACTCCACTATAGCCCGATAGTTGCACTCCCCTCACTATAGATATATTTCCGTCCACTTGATTTAACCATGATTAGTAAGTCGATCCTTCACAGGTTGTTTGTAGCTACTGCTAGGTCAATAAGCCGTTTTACCCCTATAGTACTTCTAGTTCCTTAAGTCCCACTGATCCTCTAATGAACAATTGGTTTATGGTCCAACCAATAAACCGAGTCCCTCTCGGGCCAATGAGAGGGCGGGATCCCTTTGTTCAAGCCCCGGAGTCAGCACTTAAGGGAACAACCTCTCTACTATCCCTAATTCGGGTAGGAGTGAATTCCTTCTTGCACGACTATGTCCCCAGCTATCTACCCGTTCCTATCCCTGAAATGGGAGGCTTATTGAGTCGGCGATACTGAGCCACTCTCACCTATGCAGATCTAAGGATAAGCCCGAATAAACAGGAGTTCATAGTTAGCTCAGGATTAAGATCGAGTTACCTAGGTCATCACATGAAATAGTCAGTCTCGTCAGTAAACGGTGTTATAAAGCGAGAGCGACTTATTTCTTGGTCCTGGTCTTATGCAAACTCATTGCATAGGACACCCCCACTCGCATGTCTCTACATGGACGATTTAGGATCACATCGTCTATACCATCTATAAAGTGGGCCGCGTCTCATAGTGTCCCCAGAATAAGGTACCCAACCCTATTCCTATAGCTATAGACCGTTTTGGCTATTACTCAAGCTTGATCCACTTTTATGTCTCTACATAAAGCTCAAGAGTTCATCCTATAGCCATGGATCTTAGTTTATTGGATTTGGGTAATTATATGTGCAATTTACTTTATTCAGTAATAACTTTACTGAATTAGTCTCGATAACGCCTTTATCGAATAAGTATAAAATTCGTTTATCATTCACTATCTACGAGTTTTAGGACACCAATCCCAACAGTTACGAACACACGTGAAGGATTGACTTACTGCTTGGTCGATATCCGTGGACACAGAAATATTCTATAGTGAGAAGAGTGCAGCTGTGGGTCTTTAGTGGAGTGACCCACAGTTAACGAATGTTGACTAAACTTGGTCAATGAGTTTGGCCAATTAGTCTCGTATCGTTGGAGCTTCTGATCTGTAGGTCCATTAGGTCCCACTGGTAGCTCGTAAAGAGACTTGAGGCAATTAAGTATAAATTGTAAATTGAAAGTGTTCAATTTATTTGGGGAATCGTATAATGTATATTGATGCATTATAATATAAAGTTTATGAAACTTTATAATATAATTTTTGAATTAATTTAAAAAAAAAATTAATTCTTGAGAGAAAGTATTTGAAAGAGTTCAAATAAATTTAATATGAATTGGATTCATATTAATTTTAATTTTAATAAAATCCCTAAGATTAAATATACGATATTTAATTGGGTAAATTAATTAATTATGGAATTAATTAATTATTTATTAAAATTAGAGACCTTTTCCTATTAGGAAAGAAAATATTTGAAAGAGTTCAAATAAATTTAATATGAATTGGATTCATATTAATTTTAATTTTAATTTTAATAAAATCCCTAAGATTAAATATATGATATTTAATTGGGAAATTAAGTAATTATGGAATTAATTAATTATTTATTAAAATTAGAGACTTTTTCCTATTAGGAAAAGGTCTCCCTTTTCCTATTAGGAAAAAGGTCTTGGCCTTTACTATATATAGGACCCCTGGGGTGGGGTGAAAGGAATCCCATTCATTCTCCTACTCTCAGAGAATTCTCCCAAAGGCTCCCACAAGTCTCCTGCCTCTAAAAGTCTCAGAGTCATACCGGTGTAGCCATAGTGGTGGTGTTCAAACTAGTTCGTGATTAATTCACAAGCAGTTGGTGAATTTAATTTGAGTCGTCAACGAGAGTAAGTAATTTGTTACTTTATAAATTAGATTTAGATCTAATATTTTTGTATGCTTAGCCTTAATATATATTTAGAATAGTTCTAATATTATGGCAATGTATTGGTATTTTAGATTAAACAAAATTAATTACGAATCGGTCCCAATCACGCTTCCGCTTTACGGAATTATGGAATTCCAATCCTTCAATTGGTATCAGAGCCGATCGTAGATCTAATTTTGTTTCTCTAAAATTTGCATTGGCTATTGGTGGGATTGATGAATACATAATGTATGTATGATTTGCATTGAACTGTTTAGGTTAATTTTATGGCCATAGATTTTACTGTTTTTATGTGATTTGATCATGTAAGGGCCCGGTGTTTCGGGTATTTTATGTAAAATCGAGTCCTATGTAAGTCCGGGTCTAGAATAGGTTTTTATGAGATAAAAATCAGAGAAATTGCGACGCTGTCACGATTACAGCACGCGCTAGAAATTCGCAACAGGACGGTTCAAGGCTGTTGGGCGGTCCGATTCACGCGGTCTGGTTGGGCTGGGACCGATTTGGTCCGGTTCAGCTGGAATTTAGCTCGGTTCGTGGTTTTCATAGCTGGTTCGAAGTGGTTCGGGTCGGTTCGGGCGGTCTAGATCAGTATTTGGAGCTGTAGAAGGATTTTTAGGATAGAATTTAGCTATAATTATTGTAATTTATGCTTTATTTTATCCTAGGGGCCAAAATTAGCCGATTCAATTGCTATTTATTTGCTTTATGGATGTCATATAGCTTAAATTCCCACCATAGGTTAAGCATGTTTCATGCATATTTATGTTATAAATGTTATAATATATGATAATTATGCATGAATTTAAATTTCATGAGTTATTTAGTATAATGTCAAATTTCATGTAATTTAATTTCATGGATGTTTAATTAATATAATCGATATTAATTAAATGAAATTGAAATTGCATGAAGCATGACACCACTTTAGATTAATATAATCGTTATATTATCGTTATCGGCGTCATAATAATATGGTGTTGAATAATTAGAATATGATTGTTATTTTTCCAACACCATAGAAGCATGTTATAGGGCTAATCATTAAAATTTTATAATAAGTTATAAAATTGATTAGAAACCGTCAACCTATAACAAAGAGTTGCATGCAAACATAGGACCTTAGGTTAAAATGAATTAATTTTAAAATGTTTAAAATTAATTTGACCTAAGCTCATTATAATTCTAATTGGATTAGAATTATTTTCTTACTTAGAATTAAAAATAGTTTTAATTGACTAAGTAGGAAAAACATTACTATGATTATAAGGGAACTCCACCGGCTAAGTTCTGTCTAAGGCTGGGGGTACTTAAGATGACGGTTTACGGAACACCTCCTACCTGGGAACTAACCCGAAATACCGGAGTTGAATTAATCATAGTTAAATGTTAGCATGCAATATCACTAGGTTTATTAAAAGAGTTTAATTCACCTAGATCTTTAGAGTAAAGAGTTTACTTTACTATGGTTAAAAGGGAACTCTCCCGATGAAGTTCTGTCTAAGGCTGGAGGTACTTCAGATGACGGTTTACGGAACACCTGCTACCTGGGAACTGACTTGGAACTTGAGTTGAATTAACCATAGTTATGTTAGCATGCAATATCACTAGGTCAATTAAAAGAGTTTAATTCACCTAGATCTTTAGAGTAAAGATTTATCATAACTATTGGTTATAAGGGAACTCTACCGGTAAAGTTCTGTCTAAGGCCGGAGGTACTTAAGATGACGGTTTACGGAACACCTGCTACCTGGGAAATGAGCCGGAACTTGAGTTGAATTAACCATAGTTATATTAGCATGCAATGTCTCTAGGTAATTAAAAGTGTTTAATCCACCTAGACATTGGAGAAAAGACCTATATATATAAAAGTTATATATAGGCATAGACTTAGATAGATTCACTTAGCCGGAATTTACCTAAGTAATAAACCCTATAATTATAAAAATACTCAGTGGGAGGAAATATATCAAAACAAGATTTTCATAAATCAAGTTTTGCTCTCACGTCCTCAAAAGTTCACAACGTGAGGTTCATGCTTGGCCTCGAGTCACCCTGGGAGTGACCCCCTACGGATAGTGTTTGCATGAATCAATATCAAGGTGAATGAGGGAGTATTTTATAGTAAGTGGGAGCAGGAACGTGTCAACGTATCCTACGGTCTCCTCCATTAGGTTGCACCGTGAGATCCCAATGATCTGCCTGCGAGTCGCCCTGGGAGCGATCACCCTACGGAGGGCTTGATCATGGGAGTCGGAACAACGCAAACTCCAGAAATGGATAGGGTTTCTTAGGTCCATTTCCAACTTTGACTTTCCCTACGGTAGCATTGTTGGGGCCGACCTCTGAAATCTGAAAAATGGAGGGTCACACTTACGGGAAATTGTTAAGGTGTTAATAATTTCCTGACTGAAAAAACGGTAGCTAAGAACTATTGGAATATGAGTTATTCCGGGAATATGGATTAGCTGAGATTGTCTCAATTCAGAGGAGGAGTAGCTGACTACCCTACGGTAGCTGTTGTTCTAAACCTCTGAAGTATCGTTGCAAAATGAATGTTTATTCTATAGGTTGATCATTACTTTTGCTAAATTGATTGGATTAAAATAATAATATTATTTTGTGTAGTGGGTTAATGTAACAATACTTATTAAGTTAGTTTGTTTGTTCTCAGCAATGAAACGTTCTTTATATGCCTCGAATAACGCCAACTACAAAACTGGTATTTCTAATACAACTAAGAAAATGAACCTAAACACTAAATGCGTGGAATTGGTCTTAACTGAGGACGGTCCTCAAGCCCATATGTCTAATTTATCCGAAATTGTTCATGATGAATATGACATAGACTGTCACATCTCAATGAAAATAAATTTGATTTATTGATCATTGAAACGTGTATAGTGGAAAATGATGACACAGCCTGGATCCTAGATTCAGGTGCCACTCATCACGTATGTTCTTCCTTTGAGGGAATGAGCTCCTGGCAACAGTTGGATGCTGGGGAAATGACTCTCAGAGTTGGGACTGGGGAGCTCATTTCAGCTAAAGCAGTGGGAGATATTAAAGTGTTCTTCTCCAGGGAACGCTATATGTTATTAGATAACGTATATATAGTTCCCAGAATAAAAAGAAATTTGATTTCTATTTCTTGTTTGCTAGAACAAGGGTATTCAGTGTCCTTTTCTGTGAATGAAGCTTTCATTACTAAAAGGGGTGCTGATATATGTTCTGCAAAAATGGAGAACAATTTGTATGTCTTAAGACCAATAGAGTCTAGGGCTATTTTGAACAATGAAATGTTTAAAACAGCTGAGACTCAACCAAAAAGGCAAAAAGTTTCTCAAAGTACCTATCTTTGGCACTTGAGACTTGGCCACATAAATCTCAATAGGATTGGGAGATTGGTTAAGAACGGACTTCTAAGCCAGTTAGAAGATGGTACTTTACCTCCATGTGAGTCATGTCTCGAAGGTAAGATGACCAAACGACCTTTTACTGGAAAAGGTTATCGTGCCAAGGAGCCCTTAGAACTCGTACATACGGATCTCTGTGGTCCAATGAATGTAAGAGCTCGAGGAGGGTATGAATATTTCATCTCTTTCATAGATGATTATTCAAGGTATGGTTATTTATACCTAATGAGTCATAAGTCTGAAGCCCTTGAAAAGTTCAAGGAGTACAGGACTGAAGTTGAGAACTTGTTAGGTAAGACCATTAAAACACTTCGATCTGATCGAGGTGGAGAGTATTTGGACTTAAAATTCCAAAACTATTTGATAGAACATGGAATATCGTCCCAACTCTCAGCACCAGGTACACCTCAACAGAATGGTGTATCTGAAAGGAGAAACAGAACCTTGTTAGACATGGTTCGATCTATTATGAGCTATGCTCAGTTGCCTAGTTCTTTTTGGGGTTATGCAGTAGAGACTGCAGTTTATATTTTGAATGTTGTTCCCTCAAAGAGTGTTTCTGAAACACAATTTGAGCTTTGGAAAGGGCGTAAAGCTAGTTTACGTCATTTCAGAATTTGGGGCTGCCCTGCACATGTGTTAGTAGCAAACCCAAAGAAATTGGATTCACGTTCAAAATTATGCCTATTCGTAGGCTACCCAAAAGAAAGAAGAGGTGGATACTTCTTTGATCCAAAAGAAAATAAAGTGTTTGTATCGACAAATGCTACTTTCTTGGAAGAAGACCACGTTAAAGAACACATACCACGCAGTAAAATTGTGTTAAGTGAACTTTCTGGTAAAGCTACAAATAAATCAACAAGAGTTGTTGATGAGGCTGGACCTTCAACAAGAGTTGTTGATGAGCCGAGTTCAGAGGCTGGACCTTCAACAAGAGTTATTGATGAGCCCAGTACATCTGGTCAAGCCCATCCTTCTCAAGAGTTGAGAATGCCTCGACGTAGTGGGAGGGTTGTTATTCAACCTGAACGCTATCTGGGTTTAGCAGAAACTCCAACTGTCATACCTGATGATGGGGTTGAGGATCCATTGACCTTTAGACAGGCAATGAATGATGTGGACTATGACCAGTGGGTCAAAGCTATGGACCTAGAGATGGAGTCTATGTACTTCAATCAAGTCTGGGATCTTGTAGACCTACCTGAAGGGGTTAAACCCATAGGGTGCAAATGGATCTACAAGAGAAAACGAGACACAGCTGGGAAAGTACAGACTTTCAAAGCTCGACTTGTGGCAAAGGGTTATACCCAAAAGGAGGGGGTGGACTATGAGGAAACCTTCTCCCCAGTTGCCATGTTAAAGTCGATAAGAATTCTCTTGTCCATTGCCACCTTTTATGATTATGAGATTTGGCAAATGGACGTCAAGACTGCCTTTCTGAATGGCAATCTTGATGAGAACATCTTTATGTCTCAACCAGAGGGGTTCGTTGCTCAAGGTCAATAGCAAAAAGTTTGCAAGCTTAGACGATCCATTTATGGGTTGAAGCAAGCTTCCAGATCTTGGAATATAAAGTTTGACACTGCTGTCAAATCTTATGGCTTTGACCAGAACGTTGATGAGCCTTGTGTTTACAAAAGGATTATCAACAGTTCAGTAGCTTTTCTGGTGTTGTATGTAGATGATATTCTTCTCATTGGAAATGATGTAGAATATCTAGCTGACATTAAAAAATGGCTATCGACTGAGTTCCAAATGAAAGATTTGGGTGAAGCTCAGTATGTTCTATGGATTCAAATTATCAGGAATCGTAAGAACAGAACGTCAGCCCTGTCTCAAGCATCATATATAGACAAGATGTTATCTAGATATAAGATGCAGAATTCCAAGAGGGGTTTACTACCCTTTAGGCATGGAGTTCATTTGTCTAAGGAACAGTGTCCTAAGACACCTCAAGAAATTGAGGATATGAGACACATCCCTTATGCTTCAGCTGTGGGCAGTCTTATGTACGCCATGTTGTGTACTAGGCCTGACATTTGCTATGCAGTTGGGATAGTCAGCAGGTACCAGTCCAATCCAGGGTTAGACCACTGGACTGCAGTTAAAAACATCCTCAAGTATCTTCGGAGAACGAGGGGCTATCAGCTTGTGTATGGATCTAAGGATTTGATCCTTACAGGATACACAGACTCTGACTTTCAGACTGATAAGGATTCTAGGAAATCCACATCAGGGTCAGTATTTACCCTCAACGGGGGAGCTGTAGTCTGGCGTAGCATCAAGCAAGGATGAATTGCAGACTCCACCATGGAGGCCGAATATGTCGCTGCTTGTGAAGCAGCTAAGGAGGCTGTATGGCTACAGAAGTTCTTGATGGATTTGGAAGTTGTTCCAAATATGAACTTGCCAATCACCCTTTACTGTGATAATAGTGGTGCAGTGGCAAATTCTAAAGAACCTCGCAATCATAAAAGAGGCAAGCACATAGAGCGCAAATATCATCTCATCAGAGAGATCGTGCAACGAGGGGACGTGATCGTCACGAAGGTAGCCTCTGAGCACAATATTGCTGATCCATTTACGAAGGCTCTCACGACTAAAGTGTTCGAGGGTCATCTAGAGGGTCTAGGTCTGCGAGATATGTACATAGAATAATCTAGGGCAAGTGGGAGAAGTGTAATGGGTATTGTGAATGCCCTAGTTTATTGTATTTATCTGTATTTGTACTTTTCATGTATTATACAGTATTAATACAAACTACTATTCCTACTTCAATGATTATTCATTCAATTTTGATTGTTGATGTACATTGTCCACTAGAGTTTTAGTTCAAGTGGGAGTTGTTGGGTTTTATGCCCTAAAACTCGTAGATAGTAAATGAAACAAATTAATCGATCTCAATAAAGTGTTATTTGAGTAATTCAGTAATTTGGTTATTGAATAATCGGTTTGTATTAATAAACCCTAAATCCAATAAACTAAGATCCAAGGTTGTTTAAATGAAACTTGGACTAGTATGTGGGGACATACGGGGATCAGTGTCCAAGTAACAACCTAAATGGTCTATAGTATAGGGATAAGGCTGGGTACCTTATCCTGGTGACACTTTGTGATACGGCCCACCTTGTATTCGATACAGATGCAATGTATGAACCATTTGTCGTCCAAACCACCTAAAGAATTCTCATTGGGCCGAACTTTGAGTTTCTAACTCTCCAAAAACTCAAAAAGAGCAAAGTTTGGACCAAGTTCGTCCAAACCATATGAAAAACTCTCATTCGGATAAACTTTGGGTTTCGAGTTCTCAAATACTGAAACGGAGCAAAGTTTGGACCATGTGTCGTTCGAACCACCTAAAGAACTCTCATTGGGAAAAACTTTGACTTCCTAACTCTCCAAAAACCCAAATGAAGCAAAGTTTGGATCAAGCTTGTCTGAACCATATGAAAAACTCTCATTGGGACGAACTTTGTGTTCCGAGCTCTCAAAAACTGAAACGGAGCAAAGTTTGAACCATTTGTCGTCCAAATCACCTAAAGAACTCTCATTGGGCCGAACTTTGAGTTCCTAATTCTCCAAAAATTCAAACGGAGCAAAGTTTGGACCAAGTTCGTCCACACCATATGAAAAACTATCATTGGGACGAACTTTGGGTTCCGAGCTCTCAAAAACAGAAACGGAGAAAAGTTTGGACCATGTGTCGTCCAAACCATCTAAAGAACTCTCATTGGGCCGAACTTTGAGTTCATAACTCTCCAAGAACTCAAACGGAGCAAAGTTCGGACCAAGTTCGTCCAAACCATATGAAAAGTTCTCATTGGGACGAACTTTGGGTTCCAAACTCTCAAAAACTGAAACGGAGAAAGGTTTGGACCATGTGTCGTCCAAACCACCTAAAGAACTCTCATTGTGCCGAACTTTGAGTTCCTAACTCTCCAAAAACCCAAACGAAGGAAAGTTATGATCAAGCTCGTCCAAACCATATGAAAAACTCTCATTGGGACGAACTTTGGGTTCCGAGCTCTCAAAAACTGAAACGGAGCAAAGTTTGGATCATGTGTCGTCCAAACCACCTAAAGGACTCCCATTGGGCCGAACTTTGAGTTCCTAACTCTCTAAAAAGTCAAACGGAGAAAAGTTTGGACCAAGTTCATCCAAACCATATGAAAAGTACTCATTGGGACGAACTTTGGGTTCCGAGCTCTCAAAAACTGAAACGGAGAAAAGTTTGGACCATGTGTCGTCAAAAGCACCTAAAGAACTCTCATTGGGCCGAACTTTGAGTTCCTAACTCTCCAAAAACTCAAGCGGAGCAAAGTTTGGACCAAGTTCATCCAAACCATATGAAAAACTTTCATTGGGACGAACTTTGTGTTCCGAGTTCTCAAAAACTGAAACGGAGCAAACTTTGAACCATTTGTCGTCCAAACCACCTAAAGAACTCTCATTGGGCCGAACTTTGAGTTCCTAACTCTCCAAAAACTCAAGCGGAGCAAAGTTTGGACCAAGTTCATTCAAACCATATGAAAAACTTTCATTGGGACGAACTTTGTGTTCCGAGCTCTCAAAAACTGAAACGGAGCAAAGTTTGAACCATTTGTCGTCCAAACCACCTAAAGAACTCTCATTGGGCCGAACTTTGAGTTCCTAACTCTCTAAAAACTCAAACGGAGCAAAGTTTGGACCAAGTTCGTCCAAACCATATGAAAAACTCTCATTGGGACGAACTTGGTGTTCCGAGCTCTCAAAAACTCAAACGGAGCAAAGTTTGAAGCATGTGTCGTCCAAACATCTAAAGAACTCTCATTGGGCCGAACTTTGAGTTCCTAACTCTCCAAAAATTCAAACAGAGCAAAGTTTGGACCAAGTTCGTCCACACCATATGAAAAACTCTCATTGGGACGAACTTTGTGTTCCGAGCTCTCAAAAACTGAAACGGAGCAAAGTTCGAAGCATGTGTCGTCCAAACCACCGAAAGAACCTCATTGGGCCGAACGTTGAGTTCCTAACTCTCCAAAAACTCAAACGAAGCAAAGTTTGGATCAAGCTCGTCCATACCATATGAAAAACAATCATTGGGACAAACTTTCGGTTCCCAGGTCTCAAAAACTGAAACGGAGCAAAGTTTGGACCATGTGTCGTCCAAACCACCTAAAGAACTCTCATTGGGCTGAACTTTGAATTCCTAACTCCCCAAAAACTCAAACGGAACAAAGTTTGGATCAAGTTCGTCCAAACCATGGGAAAAACTCTCATTGGGACGAACCTTGTTTTTCGAGCTCTCAAAAACTGAAACGGAGCAAAGTTTGAACCATTTGTCGTCCAAACCACCTAAAGAATTCTCATTGGGCCGAACTTTGAGTTTCTAACTCTCCAAAAACTCAAAACGAGCAAAGTTTGGACCAAGTTCGTCCAAACCATATGAAAAACTCTCATTCGGATAAACTTTGGGTTTCGTGTTCTCAAATACTGAAACGGAGCAAAGTTTGGACCATGTGTCGTCCGAACCACCTAAAGAACTCTCATTGGGCCAAACTTTGACTTCCTAACTCTCCAAAAACCCAAACGAAGCAAAGTTTGGATCAAGCTCGTCCGAACCATATGAAAAACTCTCATTGGGATGAACTTTGTGTTCTGAGCTCTCAAAAACTGAAACGGAGTAAAGTTTGAACCATTTGTCGTCCAAATCACCTAAAGAACTCTCATAGGGCCGAACTTTGAGTTCCTAATTCTCCAAAAATTCAAACGGAGCAAAGTTTGGACCAAGTTCGTCCACACCATATGAAAAACTATCATTGGGATGAACTTTGGGTTTCGAGCTCTCAAAAACTGAAACGGAGCAAAGTTTGGACCATGTGTCGTCCAAATCACGTAAAGATCTCTCATTGGGCCGAACTTTGAGTTCGTATCTCTCCAAAAATACAAACAGAGAAAAGTTTGGACCAAGTTCGTCCACACCATATGAAAAACTCTCATTGGGACGAACTTTGTGTTCCGAGCTCTCAAAAACTGAAACGAAGAAAGTTTGAAACATGTGTCGTCCAAACCACCGAAAGAACTCTCATTGGGCCGAACGTTGAGTTCCTAACTCTCCAAAAACTCAAACGAAGCAAAGTTTGGATCAAGCTCGTCCATACCATATGAAAAACAATCATTGGGACGAACTTTCGGTTCCCAGGTCTCAAAAACTGAAACGGAGCAAAGTTTGGACCATGTGTTGTCCAAACCACCTAAAGAACTCTCATTGGGCTGAACTTTGAATTCCTAACTCCCCAAAAACTCAAACGGAGCAAAGTTTGGACCAAGTTCGTCCAAACCATATGAAAAACTCTCATTGGGACGAACCTTGTTTTTCGAGCTCTCAAAAACTGAAACGGAGCAAAGTTTGAACCATTTGTCGTCCAAACCACCTAAAGAATTCTCATTGGGCCGAACTGTGAGTTTCTAACTCTCCAAAAACTCAAAAAGAGCAAAGTTTGGACCAAGTTCGTCCAACCCATATGAAAAACTCTCATTCGGATAAACTTTGGGTTTCGAGTTCTCAAATACTGAAACGGAGCAAAGTTTGGACCATGTGTCGTCCCAACCACCTAAAGAACTCTCATTGGGCCAAACTTTGACTTCCTAACTCTCCAAAAACCCAAACGAAGCAAAGTTTGGATCAAGCTCGTCCGAACCATATGAAAATCTCTCATTGGGACGAACTTTGTGTTCCGAGCTCTCAAAAACTGATACGGAGAAAAGTTTGAACCATTTGTCGTCCAAATCACCTAAAGAACTCTCATTGGGCCGAACTTTGAGTAACTAATTCTCCAAAAATTCAAACGGAGCAAAGTTTGACCAAGTTCGTCCACACCATATGAAAAACTATCATTGGGACGAACTTTGGGTTCTGAGCTCTCAAAAACTGAAACGGAGAAAAGTTTGGACCATGTGTCGTCCAAACCATCTAAAGAACTCTCATTGGGCCGAACTTTGAATTCGTAACTCTCCAAGAACACAAACGGAGAAAAGTTTGGACCAAGTTCGTCCAAACCATATGAAAAGTTCTCATTGGGACGAACTTTGGGTTCCGAACTCTCAAAAACTGAAACGGAGAAAGGTTTGGACCATGTGTCGTCCAAACCACCTAAAGAACTCTCATTGTGCCGAACTTTGAGTTCCTAACTCTCCAAAAACTCAAACGAAGCAAAGTTTGGATCAAGCTCGTCCATACCATATGAAAAAGAATCATTGGGACGAACTTTCGGTTCCCAGGTCTCAAAAACTGAAACGGAGCAAAGTTTGGACCATGTGTTGTCCAAACCACCTAAAGAACTCTCATTGGGCTGAACTTTGAATTCCTAACTCCCCAAAAACTCAAACGGAGCAAAGTTTGGACCAAGTTCGTCCAAACCATATGAAAAACTCTCATTGGGACGAACCTTGTTTTTCGAGCTCTCAAAAACTGAAACGGAGCAAAGTTTGAACCATTTGTCGTCCAAACCACCTAAAGAATTCTCATTGGGCCGAACTGTGAGTTTCTAACTCTCCAAAAACTCAAAAAGAGCAAAGTTTGGACCAAGTTCGTCCAACCCATATGAAAAACTCTCATTCGGATAAACTTTGGGTTTCGAGTTCTCAAATACTGAAACGGAGCAAAGTTTGGACCATGTGTCGTCCCAACCACCTAAAGAACTCTCATTGGGCCAAACTTTGACTTCCTAACTCTCCAAAAACCCAAACGAAGCAAAGTTTGGATCAAGCTCGTCCGAACCATATGAAAATCTCTCATTGGGACGAACTTTGTGTTCCGAGCTCTCAAAAACTGATACGGAGAAAAGTTTGAACCATTTGTCGTCCAAATCACCTAAAGAACTCTCATTGGGCCGAACTTTGAGTAACTAATTCTCCAAAAATTCAAACGGAGCAAAGTTTGACCAAGTTCGTCCACACCATATGAAAAACTATCATTGGGACGAACTTTGGGTTCTGAGCTCTCAAAAACTGAAACGGAGAAAAGTTTGGACCATGTGTCGTCCAAACCATCTAAAGAACTCTCATTGGGCCGAACTTTGAATTCGTAACTCTCCAAGAACACAAACGGAGAAAAGTTTGGACCAAGTTCGTCCAAACCATATGAAAAGTTCTCATTGGGACGAACTTTGGGTTCCGAACTCTCAAAAACTGAAACGGAGAAAGGTTTGGACCATGTGTCGTCCAAACCACCTAAAGAACTCTCATTGTGCCGAACTTTGAGTTCCTAACTCTCCAAAAACTCAAACGAAGCAAAGTTTGGATCAAGCTCGTCCATACCATATGAAAAAGAATCATTGGGACGAACTTTCGGTTCCCAGGTCTCAAAAACTGAAACGGAGCAAAGTTTGGACCATGTGTTGTCCAAACCACCTAAAGAACTCTCATTGGGCTGAACTTTGAATTCCTAACTCCCCAAAAACTCAAACGGAGAAAAGTTTGGACCAAGTTCGTCCAAACCATATGAAAAACTCTCATTGGGACGAACCTTGTTTTTCGAGCTCTACAAAACTGAAACGGAGCAAAGTTTGAACCATTTGTCGTCCAAACCACCTAAAGAATTCTCATTGGGCCGAACTTTGAGTTTCTAACTCTCCAAAAACTCAAAAAGAGCAAAGTTTGGACCAAGTTCGTCCAACCCATATGAAAAACTCTCATTCGGATAAACTTTGGGTTTCGAGTTCTCAAATACTGAAACGGAGCAAAGTTTGGACCATGTGTCGTCCCAACCACCTAAAGAACTCTCATTGGGCCAAACTTTGACTTCCTAACTCTCCAAAAACCCAAACGAAGCAAAGTTTGGATCAAGCTCGTCCGAACCATATGAAAATCTCTCATTGGGACGAACTTTGTGTTCCGAGCTCTCAAAAACTGAAACGGAGAAAAGTTTTTACCATTTGTCGTCCAAATCACCTAAAGAACTCTCATTGGGCCGAACTTTGAGTTCCTAATTCTCCATAAATTCAAACGGAGCAAAGTTTGACCAAGTTCGTCCACACCATATGAAAAACTATCATTGGGACGAACTTTGGGTTCTTAGCTCTCAAAAACTGAAACGGAGAAAAGTTTGGACCATGTGTCGTCCAAACCATCTAAAGAACTCTCATTGGGCCGAACTTTGAGTTCGTAACTCTCCAAGAACTCAAACGGAGAAAAGTTTGGACCAAGTTCGTCCAAACCATATGAAAAGTTCTCATTGGGACGAACTTTGGGTTCCGAACTCTCAAAAACTGAAACGGAGAAAGGTTTGGACCATGTGTCGTCCAAACCACCTAAAGAACTCTCATTGTGCCGAACTTTGAGTTCCTAACTCTCCAAAAACTCAAACGAAGCAAAGTTTGGATCAAGCTCGTCCATACCATATGAAAAAGAATCATTGGGACGAACTTTCGGTTCCCAGGTCTCAAAAACTGAAACGGAGCAAAGTTTGGACCATGTGTTGTCCAAACCACCTAAAGAACTCTCATTGGGCTGAACTTTGAATTCCTAACTCCCCAAAAACTCAAACGGAGCAAAGTTTGGACCAAGTTCGTCCAAACCATATGAAAAACTCTCATTGGGACGAACCTTGTTTTTCGAGCTCTACAAAACTGAAACGAAACAAAGTTTGAACCATTTGTCGTCCAAACCACCTAAAGAATTCTCATTGGGCCGAACTTTGAGTTTCTAACTCTCCAAAAACTCAAAAAGAGAAAAGTTTGGACCAAGTTCGTCCAAACCATATGAAAAACTCTCATTCGGATAAACTTTGGGTTTCGAGTTCTCAAATACTGAAACGGAGCAAAGTTTGGACCATGTGTCGTCCGAACCATCTAAAGAACTCTCATTGGGCCAAACTTTGACTTCCTAACTCTCCAAAAACCCAAACGAAGCAAAGTTTGGATCAAGCTCGTCCGAACCATATGACAAACTCTCATTGGGACGAACTTTGTGTTCCGAGCTCTAAAAAACAGAAACGGAGCAAAGTTTGAACCATTTGTCGTCCAAATCACCTAAAGAACTCTCATTGGGCCGAACTTTGAGTTCATAATTCTCCAAAAATTCAAACGGAGCAAAGTTTGGACCAAGTTCGTCCACACAATATGAAAAACTATCATTGGGACGAACTTTGGGTTCCGAGCTCTCAAAAACTGAAACGGAGAAAAGTTTGGACCATGTGTCGTCCAAACCATCTAAAGAACTCTCATTGGGCCGAACTTTGAATTCGTAACTCTCCAAGAACTCAAACGGAGAAAAGTTTGGACCAAGTTCGTCCAAACCATATGAAAAGTTCTCATTGGGACGAACTTTGGGTTCCGAACTCTCAAAAACTGAAACGGAGAAAGGTTTGGACCATGTGTCGTCCAAACCACCTAAAGAACTCTCATTGTGCCGAACTTTGAGTTCCTAACTCTCCAAAAACTCAAACGAAGCAAAGTTTGGATCAAGCTCGTCCATACCATATGAAAAAGAATCATTGGGACGAACTTTCGGTTCCCAGGTCTCAAAAACTGAAACGGAGCAAAGTTTGGACCATGTGTCGTCCAAACCATCTAAAGAACTCTCATTGGGCCGAACTTTGAGTTCGTAACTCTCAAAGAACTCAAACGGAGAAAAGTTTGGACCTAGTTCGTCCAAACCATATGAAAAGTTCTCATTGGGACAAACTTTGGGTTCCGAACTCTCAAAAACTGAAACGGAGAAAGGTTTGGACCATGTGTCGTCCAAACCACCTAAAGAACTCTCATTGGGCCGAAATTTGAGTTCCTAACTCTCCAAAAACTCAAGCGGAGCAAAGTTTAAACCAAGTTCATACAAACCATATGAAAAACTTTCATTGGGACGAACTTTGTGTTCCGAGCCCTCAAAAACTGAAACGGAGCAAAGTTTGAACCATTTGTCGTCCAAACCACCTAAAGAACTCTAATTGGGTCGAACTTTGAGTTCGTAACTCTCCAAAAACTCAAACGGACCAAAGTTAGGACAAAGTTCGTCCAAACCATATGAAAAGTTCTCATTTGGACGAAGTTTGGGTTCAAAACTCTAAAAAACTGAAACGGAGAAAAGTTTGGACCATGTGTCGACCAAACCACCCAAAGAACTCTCATTGGGCCGTACTTTGAGTTCCTAACTCTCCAAAAACCCAAACGAAGAAAAGTTTGGATCAAGCTCGTCCAAACCATATGAAAAACTCTCATTGGGACGAACTTTTGGTTCCGAGCTCTCAAAAACTGAAACAGAGCAAAGTTTGGACCATGTGTCGTCCAAACCACCTAAAGAACTCTCATTGGGCCGAACTTTGAGTTCCTAACTCCCCAAAAACTCAAACGGAGCAAAGTTTGGACCAAGTTCTTCCAAACCATATGAAAAACTATCATTGGGACGAACTTTGGGTTCCGAGCTCTCAAATACTGAAACGGAGAAATGTTTGGACCATGTGTCGTCCAAACCACCTAAAGAACTCTCATTGGGCCGAACTTTGAGTTCTAACTCTCCAAAATCTCATACAAAGCAAAGTTTGGATCAAGCTCGTCCAAACCATATGAAAAACTCTCATTGGGACGAACTTTGGGTTTCCAGCTCCCAAAAACTGAAACGGAGCAAAGTTTCGACCATGTGTAGTCCAAACCACCTAAAGAACTCTAATTGGGCCGAACTTTGAGGTCCTAACTCTCCAAAATCTCAAACGGAGCAAAGTTTGGACCAAGTTCGTCCAAACCATATGAAAAACTCTCATTGGGACAAATTTATTGTTCCGAGCTCTCAAATACTCAAACGGAGCAAAGTTTAGACCATGTGTCGTCCAAACCACCTAAAGAACTGCCATTGGGTTTAACTTTGAGTTTCTATCTCTCTAAAAACTCAAACGGGGCAAAGTTTCGACAAAGTTCGTCCAAACAATATTTAAAACTCTCATTGGGACGAACTTTTGGTTCCGAGCTCTAAAAAACTGAAACGGAGAAAAGTTTGGACCATGTGTCGTCCAAACCACCGAAAGAACTCTCAGAGGGTCGAACTTTGAGTTCCTAACTCTCCAAAAGCTCAATCGGAGCAAAGTTTGGAACAAATTCGTCCAAACCATGTTTAAAACTCTCATTGGGACGAACTTTTGGTTCCGAGCGCTCAAAAACTGAAACGGAGAAAAGTTTGGACCATGTGTCGTCCAAACCACCGAAAGAACTCTCATTGGGCCGAACTTTGAATTCCTAACTCTCCAAAAACTCAAACGATGAAAAGTTTGGATCAAGCTCGTCCATACCATATGAAACATTCTCATTGGGACGAACTTTGGGTTCCAAGCTCTCAAAAACTGAAACGGAGCAAAGTTTTGACCATGTGTCGTCCAAACATCCTAAAGAACTCTCATTGGGCCGAACCTTGAGTTCCTAACTCTCCAAAAACTTAAACAGAGCAAAGTTTGGACCAAGTTCATACAAACCATATGAAAAACTTTCGTTGGGACGAACTTTGTGTTCCGAGCCCTCAAAAACTGAAACGGAGCAAAGTTTGAACCATTTGTCGTCCAAACCACCTAAAGAACTCTCATTGGGTCGAACTTTGAGTTCGTAACTCTCCAAAAACTCAAACGGACCAAAGTTATGACCAAGTTCGTCCAAACCATATGAAAAGTTCTCATTGGGACGAAGTTTGGGTTCAAAACTCTAAAAAACTGAAACGGAGAAAAGTTTGGACCATGTGTTGACCAAACCACCCAAAGAACTCTCATTGGGCCGTACTTTGAGTTCCTAACTCTCCAAAAACCCAAACGAAGCAAAGTTTGAGATCAAGCTCGTCCAAACCATATGAAAAACTCTCATTGGGACGAACTTTGGGTTCCGAGCTCTCAAAAACTGAAACAGAGCAAAGTTTGGACCATGTGTCGTCCAAACCACCTAAAGAACTCTCATTGGGCCGAACTTTGAGTTCCTAACTCCCCAAAAACTCAAACAGAGCAAAGTTTGGACCAAGTTCGTCCAAACCATATGAAAAACTCTCATTGGGACGAACTTTGGGTTCCGAGCTCTCAAATACTGAAACGGAGAAATGTTTGGACCATGTGTCGTCCAAACCACCTAAAGAACTCTCATTGGGCCGAACTTTGAGTTCTAACTCTCCAAAATCTCATACAAAGCAAAGTTTGGATCAAGCTCGTCCAAACCATATGAAAAACTCTCATTGGGACGAACTTTGGGTTTCGAGCTCTCAAAAACTGAAACGGAGCAAAGTTTCGACCATGTGTAGTCCAAACCACCTAAAGAACTCTAATTGGGCCGAACTTTGAGGTCCTAACTCTCCAAAAACTCAAACGGAGCAAAGTTTGGACCAAGTTCGTCCAAACCATATGAAAAACTCTCATTGGGACAAATTTTGTGTTCCGAGCTCTCAAATACTGAAATGGAGCAAAGTTTAGACCATGTGTCGTTCAAACCACCTAAAGAACTGCCATTGGGTTTAACTTTGAGTTTCTATCTCTCTAAAAACTCAAACGGGGCAAAGTTTCGACCAAGTTCGTCCAAACAATATTTAAAACTCTCATTGGGACGAACTTTTGGTTACGAGCTCTAAAAAACTGAAACGGAGAAAAGTTTGGACCATGTGTCGTCCAAACCACCGAAAGAACTCTCAGAGGGTCGAACTTTGAGTTCCTAACTCTCCAAAAGCTCAATCGGAGCAAAGTTTGGATCAAATTCGTCCAAACCATGTTTAAAACTCTCATTGGGACGAACTTTTGGTTCCGAGCGCTCAAAAACTGAAACGGAGAAAAGTTTGGACCATGTGTCGTCCAAACCACCGAAAGAACTCTCATTGGGCCGAACTTTGAGTTCCTAACTCTCTAAAAACTCAAACGATGAAAAGTTTGGATCAAGCTCGTCCATACCATATGAAACATTCTCATTGGGACGAACTTTGGGTTCCGAGCTCTCAAAAACTGAAACGGAGCAAAGTTTTGACCATGTGTCGTCCAAACATCCTAAAGAACTCTCATTGGACCGAACCTTGAGTTCCTAACTCTCCAAAAACTTAAACAGAGCAAAGTTTGGACCAAGTTCATACAAACCATATGAAAAACTTTCATTGGGACGAACTTTGTGTTCCGAGCCCTCAAACACTGAAACGGAGCAAAGTTTGAACCATTTGTCGTCCAAACCACCTAAAGAAATCTCATTGGGTCGAACTTTGAGTTCGTAACTCTCCAAAAACTCAAACGGACCAAAGTTTGGACAAAGTTCGTCCATACCATATGAAAAGTTATCATTGGGACGAACTTTGGGTTCAGAACACTCAAAAACTGAAACGGGGAAAAGTTTGGACCATGTGTTGTCCAAACCACCCAAAGAACTCTCATTGGGTCGAACTTTGAGTTCGTAACTCTCCAAAAACTCAAACGGACCAAAGTTTGGACAAAGTTTGTCCATACCATATGAAAAGTTATCATTGGGACGAACTTTGGGTTCAAAACTCTCAAAAACTGAAACGGGGAAAAGTTTGGACCATGTGTTATCCAAACCACCCAAAGAACTCTCATTGGGCCGAACTTTGAGTTCCTAACTCTCCAAAAACCCAAACGAAGCAAAGTTTTGATCAAGCTCGTCCAAACCATATGAAAAACTATCATTGGGACAAACTTTGGGTTTCGAGCTCTCAAAAACTGAAACGGAGCAAAGTTTGGACCATGTGTCGTCCAAATCACCTAAAGAACTCTCATTGGGCCAAACTTTGAGTTCGTAACTCTCCAAAAATTCAAACAGAGGAAAGTTTGGACCAAGTTCGTCCACACCATATGAAAAGCTCTCATTGGGACGAACTTTGTGTTCCGAGCTCTCAAAAACTGAAACGGAGAAAGTTTGAAGCATGTGTCGTCCAAACCACCGAAAGAACTCTCATTGGGCCGAACTTGAGTTCCTAACTCTCCAAAAACTCAAACGAAGCAAAGTTTGGATCAAGCTCGTCCATACCATATGAAAAACAATCATTGGGAGGAACTTTCGGTTCCCAGGTCTCACAAACTAAAACGGAGCAAAGTTTGGACCATGTGTTGTTCAAACCACCTAAAGAACTCTCATTGGGCTGAACTTTGAATTTCTAACTCCCCAAAAACTCAAACGGAGCAAAGTTTGGACCATGTTCGTCCAAACCCTATGAAAAACTCTCATTGCGACGAACCCTGTTTTGCGAGCTCTCAAAAACTGAAACGGAGCTAAGTTTGAACCATTTATCGTCCAAACCACCTAAAGAATTCTCATTGGGCCGAACTTTGAGTTTCTAACTCTCCAAAAACTCAAAAAGAGCAAAGTTTGGACCAAGTTCGTCCAAACCATACGAAAAACTCTCATTGGGACGAACTTTGGCTTCCGAGCTCTTAAATACTGAAACGGAGCAAAGTTTGGACCATGTGTTGTTCAAACCACCTAAAGAACTCTCATTGGGCCGAACTTTGAGTTCTAACTCTCCAAAAACTCATACAAAGCAAAGTTTGGATCAAGCCGTCCAAAGCATATGAAAAACTCTCATTGGGACGAACTTTGGGTTCCGAGCTCTCAAACACTGAAACGGATCAAAGTTTGGACCATGCGTCGTCCAAACCACCTAAAGAACTCTCATTGGGCCGAACTTTGAGTTCCTAACTCTCCAAAAAGTCAAACGGAGCAAGGTTTGGACCAAGTTCGTCCAAACCATATGAAAAATTCTCATTGGGACGAACTTTGGGTTCCGAGCTCTCAAAAACTGAAATGGAGAATAGTTTGAACCATGTGTCGTCCAAACCACCTAAAGAACTCTCATTGGGCCGAACTTTGAGTTCCTAACTCTCCAAAAACTCAAGCGGAGCAAAGTTTGGACCAAGTTCATACAAACCATATGAAAAACTCTCATGGGGACGAACTTTGTGTTCCGAGCTCTCAAAAACTGAAACGGAGCAATGTTTCAACCATTTGTCGTCCAAACCACCTAAAGAACTTTCATTGGGCCGAACTTTGAGTTCCTAACTCTCCAAAAATTCAAACGGAGCAAAGTTATGACCAAGTTCATCCAAACCATATGAAAAACTCTTATTGGGACGAACTTTGGCTTCCGAGCTCTCAAAAACTGAAACGGTGGAAAGTTTGGACAATGTGTCGTCCAAACCACCTAAAGAACTCTCATTGGACCGAACTTTGTGTTCCTAACTCTCCAAAAACTCAAACGGAGCAAAGTTTGGACCAAGTTCCTCCAAACCATATGAAAAGCCCTCTTTGGGACGAACTTTGGGTTCCGAACTCTCAAAAACTTAAACGGAGCAAAGTTTCGACCATGTGTAGTCCAAACCACCTAAAGAACTCTCATTGGGCCGAACTTTGAGTTATAACTCTCCAAAAACTCATACAAAGCAAAGTTTGGATCAAGCTTGTCCAAACCATATGAAAAACTCTCATTGGGACAACTTTGGGTTCCGAGCTCTCAAAAACTGAAACGGAGCAAAGTTTCGACCATGTGTAGTCCAAACCACCTAAAGAAATCTCATTGGGGCGAAATTTGAGTTTCTAACTCTCCAAAAACCCAAACGAAGCAAAGTTTGGATCAAGCTCGTCCAAACCATATGAAAAACACTAATTTGGACGAACTTTTGGTTCCGAGCTCTCAAAAACTGAAACGGAGCAAAGCTTGGACCATGTGTCGTCCAAACCACCTAAAGAACTCTCATTGGGGCGAACTTTGTTTTCCTAACTCTCCAAAAATTCAAACGGAGCAAAGTTATGGCCAAGTTCGTCCAAACCATATGAAAAACTCTTATTGGGACGAACTTTGGCTTCCGAGCTCTCAAAAACTGAAACGGTGCAAAGTTTGGACAATGTGTCGTCCAAACCACCTAAAGAACTCTCATTGGGCCGAACTTTGTGTTCCTAACTCTCCAAAAACTCAAACGGACTAAAGTTTGGACCAAGTTCCTCAAAACCATATGAAAAGCTCTCTTTGGGTCGAACATTGGGTTCCGAACTCTCAAAACCTGAAACGGAGCAAAGTTTCGACCATGTGTTGTCCAAACCATCTAAAGAACTCTCATTGGGCCGAACTTTGAGTTCTAACTCTCCAAAAACTCATACAATGCAAAGTTTGGATTAAGCTCGTCCAAACCATGTGAAAAACACTCATTGGGACAACTTTGGGTTCCGAGCTCTAAAAAACTGAAACGGAGCAAAGTTTCGACCACGTGTAGTCCAAACCAGCTAAAGAACTCTCATTGGGTCGAAATTTGAGTTCCTAACTCTCCAAAAACCCAAACGAAGCAAAGTTTGGATCAAGCTCGTCCAAACCATATGAAAAACACTCATTGGGACGAACTTTTGGTTCCGAGCTCTCAAAAACTGAAACGGAGCAAAGTTTGGACCATGTGTCGTCCAAACCACCTAAAGAACTCTCATTGGGCCGAACTTTGAGTTCCTAACTCTCCAAAAAGTCAAACGGAGCAATGTTTGAACCAAGTTCGTCCAAACAATATTTAAAACTCTCCTTGGGACGAACTTTTGGTTCCGAGCGCTCAAAAACTTTAATGGAGAAAAGTTTGGACCATGTGTCGTCCAAACCACCGAAAGAACTCTCATAGGGCCGAACTTTGAGTTCCTAACTCTCCAAAAACTCAAACAGAGCAAAGTTTGGACCAAATTCGTCCAAACCATATTTAAAACTCTCATTGGGACGAACTTTTGGTTCCGAGCTCTAAAAAACTGAAATGGAGAAAAGTTTGGACCATGTGTCGTCCAAACCACCTAAAGAACTCTCGTTCGGCCGAACTTTTAGTTCCTAACTCTCCAAAAACCCAAACGAAGCAATGTTTGGATCAATGATATGGATTCAATCAATAATCCGTTGCATGTACCTGAATGACCAATCACAAGAAGCAAGGCAAAGAAGATACAAGAGGCTTTCACATTGCATGTTCAAAAGCTAGCAAATGCACATCAAGAGGCAAAGAATTTTGAATCCAAACTTTTGTATAATGTTAGTTCAGCAAGTCAAGAAGAGAATGGAGTCAAGATGGCACGGGAAAAGTTGTGTAGTTTGAAAGATGGCACGGGGGACGAAAACAGTGTGTAGAATTTGTGAAGAGGTGGCTGTCCAACTTGCATCTCTTGGGATTTCGTGATGTCAAAGGTTGTCAAACGTTGCCATTATGAGGAGCGGATTCCATAGCACATATTTAAGACAATTTAAAGCAATTCTATCTTTTTAGTTTTAAGATATGGCTGCTCGTTTGATGTGAAATCAAGTTTTAAGTTCCTAGGTCTTATTTTCTACAATTTGCAATTAAGTGTAAATGAATGACTTTTGAGTTCCTTGGTCTATCCACGACCATTTGGCCTTTAAAATGGCTTGTAATACTCTTGAAAACTCAGATTATGCATATTAAAAAGCTTTTGCTTATTCAACCCCTTTGGTGTTATCTTTTCTTTCAAATCTTGTTTTAGGTTTGATGTTCAACCGATTCATTGGATTAGTTTTGATCAATCTAATTCTGGAGTGAGTTATCTTAGGATCTTTGAGTGACCATCATAGATTCTAAGTTTGATCTAAGAGTGATTCATCTTCTAACTAAACTCTTTGTTGGAATCATTCGGTAAGTTTGTCTTATTTGTGTCCGTTTACAAGGATCCTAGAAGGACCTCTAGCTTTGTAAACTTAAGCATATTGTGGGCGCTTATCAATCAAGCTCGTCGAAACCATATGAAAAACTCTCATTGGGACGAACTTTGGGTTCCGAGCTCTCAAAAACTGAAACGGAGCACAGTTTGGACCATGTGTCGTCCAAACCACCTAAAGAACTCTCATTGGGCCGAACTTTGAGTTCCTAACTCTCCAAAAAGTAAGTTTGGACCAAGTTCGTCCAAACAATATTTAAAACTCTCATTGGGACGAACTTTTGGTTCCGAGCGCTCAAAAACTGAAATGGAGAAAAGTTTGGACCATCTGTCGTCCAAACCACCGAAAGAACTCTCATAGGGCCGAACTTTTAGTTCCTAACTCTCCATAAACTCAAACGGAGCAAAGTTTGGACCAAATTCGTCCAAACCATATTTAAAACTCTCATTGGGACGAACTTTTGGTTCCGCGCGCTCAAAAACTGAAACGGAGAAAAGTTAGGACCATGTGTCGTCCAAACCACCGAAAGAACTCTCATTGGGCCGAACTTTGAGTTTCTAACTCTCCAAAAACTCAAACGAAGCAAAGTTTGGATCAAGCTCGTCCATACCATATGAAACACTCTCATTGGGACGAACTTTGGGTTCTGATCTCTCAAAAAGTTAAACGGAGCAAAGTTTGGACCATGTGTCGACCAAACCACCGAAAGAACTCTCATTGGGCCGAACATTGAGTTCCTAACTCTCAAAAAACTCAAACGAAGAAAAGTTTGGATAAAGATCCTCCATACCATATGAAAAACTCTCATTGGGACGAACTTTGGGTTCCGAGCTCTCAAAAACTGAAACGGAGAAAAGTTTGAAGCATGTGTCGTCCAAACCACCAAAGAACTCTCATTGGGCCGAACTTTGAGTTCGAAACTCTCAAAAACTCAAACGGAGCAAAGTTTGGACCAAGTTCGTCCAAACCATATGAAAAGTTCTCATTGGGACGAACTTTGGGTTCCGAACTCTCAAAACTGAAACGGAGAAAAGTTTGGACCAGGTTCGTCCAAACCATATTCAAAACTCTCATTGGGACGAACTTTGGGTTCCGAGCTCTCAAATACTGAAACGGAGCAAAGTTTTGACCATGTGTCTTCCAAATCACCGAAAGAACTCTCATTGGGCCGAACATTGAGTTCCTAACTCCCTAAAAACTCAAACAGAGCAAAGTTTGGACCAAGTTCGTCCAAACCATATGAAAAACTCTCATTGGGACGAACTTTGGGTTCCGAGCTCTCAAAAACTGAAACGGAGCACAGTTTGGACCATGTGTCGTCCAAACCACCTAAAGAACTTTCATTGGGCCGAACTTTGAGTTCCTAACTCTCCAAAAAGTCAAACGGAGCAAAGTTTGGACCAAGTTCGTCCAAACAATATTAAAACTCTCATTGGGACGAACCTTTGGTTCCGAGCTCTCAAAAACTGAAACGGAGAAAAGTTTGGACCATGTGTCGTCCAAACCACCGAAAGAACTCTCATAGGGCCGAACTTTGAGTTCCTAACTCTCCAAAAACCCAAACATAGAAAAGTTTGGATCAAGCTCGTCCAAACGATATGAAAAACTTTCATTGGGACGAACTTTTGGTTCCGAGCTCTCAAAAACTGAAGCGGATCAAAGTTTGGACCATGTGTCGTCCAAACCACCTAAAGAACTCTCATTCGGCCGAACTTTGAGTTCCTAACTCCCCAAAAACTCAAACGGAGCAAAGTTTGGACCAAGTTCGTCCAAACCATATGAAAAACTCTCATTGGGACGAACTTCTGGTTCCGAGCTCTCAAATACTGAAATGGAGCAAAGTTTGGACCATGTGTAGTCCAAACCACCTACAGAACTCTCTTTGGGCCGAACTTTGAGTTCCTAACTCTCCAAAAACTAAAACGGAGCAAAGTTTGGACCACGTTCGTCCAGACCATATGAAAAACTATCATTGGGACGAACTTCTGGTTCCGAGCTCTCAAATACTGAAACGGAGCAAGGTTTGGACCATGTGTCGTCCAAACCACCTAAAGAACTCCCATTGGGTCGAACTTTGAGTTTCTAACTCTCCAAAAACTCAAACGGAGCAAAGTTGGGACCAAGTTCGTCCAAACAATATTTAAAACTCTCGTTGGGACGAACTTTTGGTTCCGAACTCTCAAAAACTGAAACGGAGCAAAGTTTGAACCATTTGTCGTCAAAACCACCTAAAGAACTCTCATTGGGCCGAACTTTGAGTTCCTAACTCTACAAAAACGCAAACGGAGCAAAGTTTGGACTAAGTTCGTCCAAACCATATGAAAAACTCTCATTGGAACGAACTTTGGGTTCCGAGCTCTCAAATAATCAAACGGAGAAAAGTTTTGACCAAGTGTCGGACGAACCACCTAAAGAACTCTGATTTGGTCGAACTTTGAGTTCCTAACTCTCCAAAAATCCAAACGTAGAAAAGTTTGGATCAAGCTCGTCCAAACGAAATGAAAAACTTTCATTGGGACGAACTTCTGGTTCCGAGCTATCAAAAACTGAAACGGATCAAAGTTTGGACCATGTGTCGTCCAAACCACCTAAAGAACTCTCATTGGGCCGAACTTTGAGTTCCTAACTCCCCAAAAACTCAAACGGAGCAAAGTTTGGACCAAGTTCGTCCAAACCATATGAAAAACTCTCATTGGGACGAACTTCCGATTCCGAGCTCTGAAATACTGAAACGGAGCAAAGTTTGGACCATGTGTAGTCCAAACCACCTAAAGAACTTTCATTGGGCCGAACTTTGAGTTCCTAACTCTCCAAAAACTAAAACGGAGCAAAGTTTTGACCAAGTTCGTCCAAACCATATGAAAAACTATCATTATGACGAACTTTGGGTTTCGAGCTCTCAAATACTGAAACGGAGCAAAGTTTGGACCATGTGTCGTCCAAACCACCTAAAGAACTCCCATTGGGTCGAATTATATACTTATTCGATAAAGGCGTTATCGAGATTAATTTAGTAAAGTTATTACTGAATAAAGTAAATTGCACATATAATAACCCAAATCCAATAAACTAAGATCCATGGCTATAGGATGAACACTTGAGCTTTATGTAGAGACATAAAAGTGGATCAAGCTTGAGTAATAGCCAAAACGGTCTATAGTATAGGGATAGGGTTGGGTACCTTATTCTGGAGACACTATGAGACGCGGCCCACTTTATAGATGGTATAGACGATGTGATCCTAAATCGTCCATGTAGAGACATGCGAGTGGGGGCGTCCTATGCAATGAGTTTGCATAAGACCCACCAAGAAATAAGTCGCTCTCGCTTTATAACACCGTTTACTGAGGAGACTGACTATTTCATGTGATGACCTAGGTAACTCGATCTTAATCCTGAGCTAACTATGAACTCCTGTTTATTCGGACTTATCCTTAGATCTGCATAGGTGAGAGTGGCTCAGTATCGCCGACTCAATAAGCCTCCCATTTCAGGGATAGGAATGAGTAGATAGTTGGGGACATAGTCGTGCAAGAAGGAATTCACTCCTACCCGAATTAGGGATAGTAGAGAGGTTGTTCCCTTAAGTGCTGACTCCGGGGCTTTAACAAAGGGATCTCGCCCTCTCATTAGCCCGAGAGGGACTCGGTTTATTGGTTGGACCATAAACCAATTGTTCATTAGAGGATCAGTGGGACTTAAGGAACTAGAAGTACTATAGGGGTAAAACGGGCTTTTGACCTAGCTATAGCTACGAACAACCTGTGAAGGATCGACTTACTAATCATGGTTAAATCAAGTGGACAAAAAAAATATGTCTATAGTGAGGGGAGTGCAACTATCGGGCTATAGTGGAGTGTCCCGGTAGTTAACGAATATTGGCTAGCTTGGATAATGAGATTAGTCGGTTAGCCTCGAATCGTTGGAGCCCATGATCTATAGGTCCATTAGGTCCCCCTACTAGCTCATATCGGAACAAAGCCTAGAACAAAAAGATAGGAAGCTTTGAATCGTTCAAAATCGGGAAAACGGGTATTATCGTAAATTGTGTTTGACACAATAATTTAATTATGAATTAAATTAGAAAATGAGAGATGGAGTATTTAAAAGTGTTTTGAATACCATATATATGTATTAGGAATCATATATAATTCATGGCACTAGGTGATAAAGATTAATTGGATTAATCATGTAAAAATTACTTGGAATTGTACAAATTAATTGCCTAGAAATCAATTTCAATTTTGAATTGAAATAGGAATGAATTGCAAGCTGAAAATTGAGAATTTAGATTCAATTTTAAGTGGATTTAGTGGCATTCCCACTCTTGCATGTTGATGCATAGTGGAAAACAACACAACCATGCACTAGTTGCATGTGTTGTGAATTAAACACCTAGAATCCACTTTGAGTTGCAATTTCACCATGTGTCTAGTGTCATGAGGCTTCTCTTTGCATGGAAGATGTCTATATAAGGAGTATGAATCAGATTCAAAGGAAGTAGAGCCATTTTCCATATTGTTATGCTGCTGGATTTTGGTCTCAAACTCACTCATCTCCATATATCTCTCTAGTGCTTGAACCTTCAAGCATTCCCTTCCCATTCCCTATCTCTATAGACTCCCACAAGTCGTTCTTGGCCCGGAGAATAGTAGGGAAGACACTAGAGGCACCGTTCGTGATCAAAGGAATCAAAGGGAGTTGTTGAATCGGTCTCCAAAAGGTTGGTAAAAATTCTGCTCTCACCTTACGGTATTTGGACAGCATGTTTTCATTTTCTAAAATTGATGTAGTTAAGTGCCTCCGATCCTAAAATTGCTTCCGCATGTGTTATATGAACACCTTCAATTGGTATCAGAGCATGATTAAGGCACCTAACATGCATTAATTTTAGCTTGGTGGGTAGCTTTTCATATGATGAAACTGTGTAAAAACTAAAGAAAATTGGTTTTGGGATTGATTTTAATTTTCAGTCAATTCGTTGGAATTAATTGTAATTGCCTACATGTTTATGGGCTTTAATGTGTTCATATGGAGTCTGTAAAATTTGAGAGCCAATAGAGTCCATTTAGGCCGTCAATTTGAAGAAATTCGGAGACTGCTCGCTGCTGGCCGAAAATTCCAGCATGCTGTTTTTTAGTTCCAGCTCAAGTACGTTCTTCTCGTAATGGTAAAATGGACCGGTTCAAGCAATCCAAAGGTGGTTCGGGTCGGTTGGAATGGTTCGGAAGCGGTCCAAGCCCTATTTGAAATTATTATTGTAATAATTTTAGTTTTTATTTTTGCTTGATTAAAAATCCCAAAACCAATTCACTTTAGTAAATTTAATTAATTATGCATTATTGAATGTATGTTTTAATTAAATAGTATTTTATGTGCAAAATTTATGTCATTTATATTTAAAACCCCACCATAGGAAAGCATGTTCATGCATTTGTTTAATTTGAATAAGTGTTATTTATTAATTCAAATGCATGAGGGAAATTTCATGTTTTATTAATATAAGAGTTGTATTAATTTAGGGAGATTCATGCTTGAATGGTTAATTAAAATTGATTAATTCTTATAATAGTTATAATTATTAAATGATAAAATTAACCAAGCATGAAGCATGAAATTTCATTAGTTTGATTATAAGTGTTATACTCAAATTAGGCTTGTTATGGATTTGTTTTATAATTGTTATAAAAGAGATAGAAATCTAAAATCTATAACAAGATAAAGAGCATGCTCACTTAGGTTAATGAACCTCCAGATCGATCAACTTGCATAGTTTAGGTCGATATCTTGTCAAACAACGGTTACGAGAGAACTCACCCGACAAGATGCTGTCTAAGGCTGGAGGTATTTAAGTTGACGGTTTACGGAACACCTCCTACCTGGGCATCGAGTCGGTTCTTGAGTTAAGTTAACACGAGTTTTATGAGCATGCGTGAGCGGTGTGAGGTTTTAAAGTGTTATCACCTAGACATCGTAGTATAAAGCGTTATACAAACCTAGACATAAGTTGTTTCTAAATGGTGCTTTTCTTATAACTTGAATGATTGATTGTTATATGCTTTAAAACACCATTAGAAAGCATGTTATAGGGTTTATTCATTAAAAGTTATAAGAGTTATAAAAGTTGATGAATAGAAACCGTAAAATCTATAACAAAGAGTTGCATGCTAACATAGGATTTTAGGATCTTGTCATTCTTTAAATGGTTTAAAATGAAATAGACCTAAGGTCGTCCAAACATCCTAAAGAACTCTCATTGGGCCTAACTTTTAGTTCCTAACTCCCCAAAAACTCAAACGGAGCAAAGTTTGGACCAACTTCGTCCAAACCATATGAAAAACTCTCATTGGGACGAACTTCTGGTTCCGAGCTCTCAAATACTGAAACGGAGCAAAGTTTGGACCATGTGTAGTCCAAACCACCTAAAGAACTCTCATTGGGCCGAACTTTGAGTTCCTAACTCGCCGAAAACTTAAACGGAGCAAAGTTTGGACCAAGTTCATCCAAACCATATGAAAAACTCTCATTGGGACGAACTTTGGGTTCCGAGCTCTAAAATACATAAACGGAGCAAAGTTTGGACCATGTGTCGTCCAAACCACCTACAGAACTCTCATTGGGCCGAACTTTGTGTTCCTAACTCTCCAAAAACTAAAACGGAGCAAAGTTTGGACCAAGTTCGTCCAAACCATATGAAAAACTCTCATTGGGACGAACTTTTGGTTCCGAGCTCTCAAAAACTGAAACGGATCAAAGTTTGGACCATCTGTCGTCCAAACCACCTAAAGAACTCTCATTGGGCCGAACTTTGAGTTCCTAACTCCCCAAAAACTCAAACGGAGCAAAGTTTGGACCAAGTTCGTCCAAACCATATGAAAAACTCTCATTGGGACAAACTTCTGGTTCCGAGCTCTCAAATACTTAAACGGAGCAAAGTTTGGACCATGTGTCGTCCAAACAACCTAAAGAACTCTCATTGGGCCGAACTTTGAGTTTCTAACTCTCCAAAAACTCAAACGGAGCAAAGTTTAGACCAAGTTCGTCCAAACAATATATAAACCTCTCGTTGGGACGAACTTTTCGTTCCGAGCTCTCAAACACTGAAACGGAGCAAAGTTTGAACCATTTGTCGTCAAAACCACCTAAAGAACTCTCATTGGGCCGAACTTTGAGTTCCTAACTCTCCAAAAACTCAAACGGAGCAAAGAGTGGACCAAGTTCGTCCAAACCATATGAAAAACTCTCATGGGGACAAACTTTGGGTTCCGAGCTCTCAAATACTAAAGCGGAGCAAAGTTTGGACCATGTGTCGGACGAACCACCTAAAGAACTCTGATTTGGCCGAACTTTGAGTTCTAACTCTCCAAAAACCCAAACGTAGAAAAATTTGGATAAAGCTCGTCCAAAAGATATGAAAAACTTTTATTGGGACAAACTTTTTGTTCCGAGCTCTCAAAAACTGAAACGGATCAAAGTTTGGACCATGTGTCATCCAAACCACGTAAAGAACTCTCATTGGGCCGAACTTTGAGTTCCTAACTCCCCAAAAACTCAAACGGAGCAAAGTTTGGACCATGTGTAGTCCAAACCACCTAAAAAACTCTCATTGGGCCGAACTTTGAGTTCCTAACTCGCCGAAAACTTAAACAGAGCAAAGTTTGGACCAAGTTCGTCCAAACCATATGAAAAACTCTCATTGGGACGAACTTTGGATTCCGAGCTCTAAAATACTTAAACGGAGCAAAGTTTGGATCATGTGTCGTCCAAACCACCTACAGAACTCTCATTGGGCCGAACTTTGAGTTCCTAACTCTCCAAAAACAAAAACGGAGCAAAGTTTGGACCAAGTTCGTCCAAACCATATGAAAAACTCTCATTGGGACGAACTTTGGGTTCCGAACTCTCAAAAACTGAAACGGATCAAAGTTTGGACCATGTGTCGTCCAAACCACCTAAAGAACTCTCATTGGGCCGAACTTTGAGTTCCTAACTCCCCAGAAACTCAAACTGAGCAAAGTTTGGACCAAGTTCGTCCAAACCATATGAAAAACTCTCATTCGGACGAACTTCTGGTTCCGAGCTCTCAAATACTTAAATGGAGCAAAGTTTGGACCATCTGTAGTCCATACCACCAAAAGAACTCTCATTGGGCCGAACTTTGAGTTCCTAACTCTCCCAAAACTAAAACGGAGCAAAGTTTGGACCAAGTTCGTCCAAAGCATATGAAAAACTCTCATTGGGACGAACTTTGGGTTCCGAGCTCTCAAATACTGAAACGGATCAAAGTTTGAACCATTTGTCGTCAAACCCACCTAAAGAACTCTCATTGGGCCGAACTTTGAGTTCCTAACTCTCCAAAAACTCAAACGGAGCAAAGTTTGGACCAAGTTCGTCCAAACCATATGAAAAACTCTCATGAGGACAAACTTTGGGTTCCACGCTCTCAAATACTGAAACGGAGCAAAGTTTGGACCATGTGTCGGACGAACCACCTAAAGAACTCCGATTTGGCCGAACTTTGAGTTACTAACTCTCCAAAAACCCAAACGTAGAAAAGTTTGGATCAAGATCGTCCAAACGATATGAAAAACTTTCATTGGGACGAACTTTTGGTTCCGAGCTCTCAAAAACTTAAACGGAGCAAAGTTTGGACCATGCTTCGTCCAAACCACCTAAAGAACTCTCATTGGGCCGAACTTTGAGTTCCTAACTCTCCAAAAACTAAAACGGAGCAAAGTTTGGACCAAGTTCATCCAAACCATATGAAAAACTCTGATTGGGACGAACTTTGGGTTCCGAGCTCTCAAATACTTAAACGGAGCAAAGTTTGGACCATTCTTCGTCCAAACCACCTAAAGAACTCTCATTGGGCCGAACTTTGAGTTCCTAACTCTCCAAAAACTAAAACGGAGCAAAGTTTGGACCAAGTTCGTCAAAACCATATGAAAAACTCTCATTGGGACGAACTTTGGGTTCCGAGCTCTCAAATACTGAAACGGAGCAAAGTTTGGACCATGTGTCGTCCAAACCACCTAAAGAACTCCAATTGGGTCGAAATTTGAGTTTCTAACTCTACAAAAACTCAAACGGAGCAAAGTTTAGACCAAGTTCGTCCAAACAATATTTAAACCTCTCGTTGGGACGAACTTTTGGTTCCGAGCTCTCAAACACTGAAATGGAGAAACGTTTGAACCATTTGTCGTCAAAACCACCTAAAGAACTCTCATTGGGCCGAACTTTGAGTTCCTAACTCTCCAAAAACTCAAACGGAGCAAGGTTTGGACCAAGTTCGTCCAAACCATATGAAAAACTCTCATGGGGACAAACTTTGGGTTCCGAGCTCTCAAATACCGAAGCGGAGCAAAGTTTCGACCATGTGTCGGACGAACCACCTAAAGAATTCTGATTTGGCCGAACTTTGAGTTCCTAACTCTGCAAAAACCCAAACGTAGAAAAGTTTGGACCAAGTTCGTCAAAACCATATGAAAAACTCTCATTGGGACGAACTTTGGGTTCCGAGCTCTCAAATACTGAAACGGAGCAAAGTTTGGACCATGTGTCGTCCAAACCACCTAAAGAACTCCCATTGGGTCGAAATTTGAGTTTCTAACTCTACAAAAACTCAAACGGAGCAAAGTTTAGACCAAGTTCGTCCAAACAATATTTAAACCTCTCGTTGGGACGAACTTTTGGTTCCGAGCTCTCAAACACTGAAATGGAGAAACGTTTGAACCATGTGTCGTCCAAACCACCTAACGAACTCTCATTGGGCCGAACTTTGAGTTCCTAACTCCCCAGAAACTCAAACGGAGCAAAGTTTGGACCAAGTTCGTGCAAACCATATGAAAAACTCTCATTGGGACGAACTTTGGGTTCCGAGCTCTCAAATACTAAAACGGAGCAAAGTTTGGACCATGTGTCGTCCAAACCACCTAAAGAACTCCCATTGGGTCGAACTTTGAGTTTCTAACTCTCCAAAAACTCAAACGGAGCAAAGTTTAGACCAAGTTCGTCCAAACAATATTTAAACCTCTCGTTGGGACAAACTTTTGGTTCCGAGCTCTCCAACACTGAAACGGAGCAAAGTTTGAACCATTTGTCGTCAAAACCACCTAAAGAACTCGCATTGGGCCGAACTTTGAGTTCCTAACTCTCCAAAAACTAAAACAGAGCAAAGTTTGGACCAAGTTCATCCAAACCATATGAAAAACTCTCATGGGGAAAAACTTTGGGTTCCGAGCTCTCAAATACTGAAGCGGAGCAAAGTTTGGACCATGTGTCAGACGAACCACCTAAAGAACTCTGATTTGGCCGAACTTTGAGTTCCTAACTCTCCAAAAACCCAAACGTAGAAAAGTTTGGATAAAGCTCGTCCAAAGGATATGAAAAACTTTCATTGGGACGAACTTTTGGTTCCGAGCTCTCAAAAACTGAAACGGATCAAAGTTTGGACTATGTGTCGTCCAAACCACCTAAAGAACTCTCATTGGGCCGAACTTTGAGTTCCTAACTCCCCAAAACCTCAAACGGAGCAAAGTTTGGACCAAGTTCGTCCAAACCATATGAAAAACTCTCATTGGGACGAACTTCTGGATCCGAGCTCACAAATACTGAAACGGAGTAAAATGTTTGGACCATGTGTAGTCAGAACCACCAAAAGAACTCTCATTGGGCCGAACTTTGAGTTCCTAACTCTCCAAAAACTCAAACGGAGCAAAGTTTGGACCAAGTTCGTCCAAACCATATGAAAAACTCTCATTAGGACGAACTTTGGGTTCCGAGCTGTCAAATACTGAAACGGAGCAAAGTTTGGACCATGTGTCGTCCAAACCACCTAAAGAACTCCCATTGGGTCAAACTTTGAGTTTCTAACTCTCCAAAAACTCAAACGGGGCAAAGTTTAGACCAAGTTCGTCCAAACAATATTTAAACCTCTCGTTGGGACGAACTTTTGGTTCCGAGCTCTCAAAAACTGAAACGGAGCAAAGTTTGAACCATTTGTCGTCAAAACCACCTAAAGAACTCTCATTGGGCCGAACTTTGAGTTCCTAACTCTCCAAAAACTCAAACGGAGCAAAGTTTAGACCAAGTTCGTCCAAACGATATGAAAAACTCTCATTGGGACGAACTTTGGGTTCCGAGCTCTCAAATACTGAAACGGAGCAAAGTTTGGACCATGTGTCTCCAAACCACCTAAAGAACTGCCATTGGGTCGAACTTTGAGTTTCTAACTCTCCAAAAACTCAAACGGAGCAAAGTTTAGACCAAGTTCGTCCAAACAATATTTAAACCCCTCGTTGGGACGAACTTTTGGTTCCGAGCTCTCAAACAATGAAACGGAGCAAAGTTTGAACCATTTGTCGTCAAAACGACCTAAAGAACTCTCATTGGGCCGAACTTTGAGTTCCTAACTCTCCAAAAACTCAAACGGAGCATAGTTTGGACCATGTTCGTCCAAACCATATGAAAAACTCTCATGGGGACAAACTTTCGGTTCCGAGCTCTCAAATACTGAAACGGAGCAAAGTTTGGACCATGTGTCGGACGAACCACCTAAAGAACTCTGATTTGGCCGAACTTTGAGTTCCTAACTCTCCAAAAACACAAACGTAGAAAAGTTTGGATCAAGATCGTCCAAACGATATGAAAAACTTTCATTGGGACGAACTTTTGGTTCCGAGCTCTCAAAAACTGAAACGGATCAAAGTTTGGACCATGTGTCGTCCAAACCACCTAAAGAACTCTCATTGGGCCGAACTTTGAGTTCCTAACTCCCCAGAAACTCAAACGGAGCAAAGTTTGGACCAAGTTCGTCCAAACCATATGAAAAACTCTCACTAGGACGAACTTTGGGTTCGGAGCTCTCAAATACTGAAACAGAGCAAAGTTTGGACCATGTGTCGTCCAAACCACCTAAAGAACTCCCATTGGGTCGAACTTTGAGTTTCTAACTCTCCAAAAACTCAAACGGAGAAAATTTTAGACCAAGTTCGTCCAAACAATATTTAAACGTCTCGTTGGGACGAACTTTTAGTTCCGAGCTCTCAAACACTGAAACGGAGCAAAGTTTGAACCATTTGTCGTCAAAACCACCTAAAGAACTCTCATTGGGCCGAACTTTGAGTTCCTAACTCTCCAAAAACTCAAACGGAGCAAAGTTTGGACCAAGTTCGTCCAAACCATATGAAAAACTCTCACTAGGACGAACTTTGGGTTCGGAGCTCTCAAATACTGAAACAGAGCAAAGTTTGGACCATGTGTCGTCCAAACCACCTAAAGAACTCCCATTGGGTCGAACTTTGAGTTTCTAACTCTCCAAAAACTCAAACGGAGAAAATTTTAGACCAAGTTCGTCCAAACAATATTTAAACCTCTCGTTGGGACGAACTTTTAGTTCCGAGCTCTCAAACACTGAAACGGAGCAAAGTTTGAACCATTTGTCGTCAAAACCACCTAAAGAACTCTCATTAGGCCGAACTTTGAGTTCCTAACTCTCCAAAAACTCAAACGGAGCAAGGTTTGGACCAAGTACGTCCAAACCATATTAAAAACTCTCATGGGGACAAACTTTGGGTTCCGAGCTCTCAAATACTTAAGCGGAGCAAAGTTTGGACCATGTGTCGGACGAACCAGCTAAAGAACTCTTATTTGGCCGAACTTTGAGTTCCTAACTCTCCAAAAACCCAAACGTAGAAAAGTTTGGATAAAGCTCGTCCAAAGGATATGAAAAACTTTCATTGGGACGAACTTTTGGTTCCGAGCTCTCAAAAACTGAAACGGAGCAAAGTTTGGACCATGTGTCGTCCAAACCACCTAAAGAACTCTCATTGGGCCGAACTTTGAGTTCCTAACTCCCCAGAAATTCAAACGGAGCAAACTTTGGACCAAGTTCGTCCAAACCATATGAAAAACTCTCATTGGGACGAACTTTGGGTTCCGAGCTCTCAAATACTGAAACGGAGCAAAGTTTGGACCATGTATCGTCCAAACCACCTAAAGAACTCTCATTGGGCCGAACTTTGAGTTCCTAACTCCCCAAAACCTCAAACGGAGCAAAGTTGGACCAAGTTCGTCCAAACCATATGAAAAACTCTCATTGGGACGAACTTTTGGTTCCGAGCTCTCAAATACTGAAACGGAACAAAGTTTGGACCATGTGTAGTCCAAACAACCTAAAGAACTCTCATTGGGCCGAACTTTGAGTTCCTAACGCTCCAAAAACTAAAACGGAGCAAAGTTTGGACCAAGTTCGTCCAAACCATATGAAAAACTCTCATTGGGACGAACTTTGGGTTCCGAGCTCTCAAATACTGAAACGGAGCATAAGTTTGGACCATGTGTCGTCCAAACCACCTAAAGAACTCCCATTGGGTCGAACTTTGAGTTTCTAACTCTCCAAAAACTCAAACGGAGCAAAGTTTAGACCAAGTTCGTCCAAACAATATTTAAACCTCTCGTTGGGACGAACTTTTGGTTCCGAGCTCTCAAACAATGAAACGGAGAATAGTTTGAACCATTTGTCGTCAAAACCACCTGAAGAACTCTCATTGGGCCGAACTTTGAGTTCCTAACTCTCCAAAAATTCAAACGCAGCATAGTTTGGACCAAGTTCGTCCAAACCATATGAAAAACTCTCATGCGGACAAACTTTGGGTTCCGAGCTCTCAAATACTGAAGCGGAGCAAAGTTTGGACCATGTGTCGGACGAACCACCTAAAGAACTCTGATTTGGCCGAACTTTGAGTTCCTAACTCTCCAAAAACCCAAACGTAGAAAAGTTTGGATCAAGATCGTCCAAACGATATGAAAAACATTCATTGGGACGAACTTTTGGTTCCGATCTCTCAAAAACTGAAACGGATCAAAGTTTGGACCATGTGTCGTCCAAACCACCTAAAGAACTCTCATTGGGCGGAACTTTGAGTTCCTAACTCCCCAGAAACTCAAACGGAGCAAAGTTTGGACCAAGTTCGTCCAAACCATATGAAAAACTCTCACTGGGACGAACTTTGGGTTCCGAGCTCTCAAATACTGAAACGGAGCAAAGTTTGGACCATGTGTCGTCCAAACCACCTAAAGAACTCCCATTGGGTCGAACTTTGAGTTTCTAACTCTCCAAAAACTCAAACGGAGCAAAGTTTAGACCAAGTTCGTCCAAACAATATTTAAACCTCTCGTTGGGACGAACTTTTAGTTCCGAGCTCTCAAACATTGAAACGGAGCAAAGTTTGAACCATTTGTCGTCAAAACCACCTAAAGAACTCTCATTGGGCCGAACTTTGAGTTCCTAACTCTACAAAAACTCAAACGGAGCAAAGTTTGGACCAAGTTCGTCCAAAATATATGAAAAACTCTCACTAGGACGAACTTTGGGTTCGGAGCTCTCAAATACTGAAACAGAGCAAAGTTTGGACCATGTGTCGTCCAAACCTTCTAAAGAACTCCCATTGGGTCGAACTTTGAGTTTCTAACTCTCCAAAAACTCAAACGGAGAAAATTTTAGACCAAGTTCGCCCAAACAATATTTAAACCTCTCGTTGGGACGAACTTTTAGTTCCGAGCTCTCAAACACTGAAACGGAGCAAAGTTTGAACCATTTGTCGTCAAAACCACCTAAAGAACTCTCATTAGGCCGAACTTTGAGTTCCTAACTCTCCAAAAACTCAAACGGAGCAAGGTTTGGACCAAGTACGTCCAAACCATATGAAAAACTCTCATGGGGACAAACTTTGGGTTCCGAGCTCTCAAATACTTAAGCGGAGCAAAGTTTGGACCATGTGTCGGACGAACCAGCTAAAGAACTCTTATTTGGCCGAACTTTGAGTTCCTAACTCTCCAAAAACCCAAACGTAGAGAAGTTTGGATAAAGCTCGTCCAAAGGATCTGAAAAACTTTCATTGGGACGAACTTTTGGTTCCGAGCTCTCAAAAACTGAAACGGAGCAAAGTTTTGACCATGTGTCGTCCAAACCACCTAAAGAACTCTCATTGGGCCGAACTTTGAGTTCCTAACTCCCCAAAACCTCAAACGGAGAAAAGTTTGGACCAAGTTCGTCCAAACCATATGAAAAACTCTCATTGGGACGAACTTCTGGTTCCGAGCTCTCAAATACTGAAATGGAGCAAAGTTTGGACCATGTGTAGTCCAAACCACCTAAAGAACTCCCATTGGGTCGAACTTTGAGTTTCTAACTCTCCAAAAACTCAAACGGAGCAAAGTTGGGACCAAGTTCGTCCAAACAATATTTAAAACTCTCGTTGGGACGAACTTTTGGTTCCGAACTCTCAAAAACTGAAACGGAGCAAAGTTTGAACCATTTGTCGTCAAAACCACCTAAAGAACTCTCATTGGGCCGAACTTTGAGTTCCTAACTCTCCAAAAATTCAAACGCAGCATAGTTTGGACCAAGTTCGTCCAAACCATATGAAAAACTCTCATGCGGACAAACTTTGGGTTCCGAGCTCTCAAATACTGAAGCGGAGCAAAGTTTGGACCATGTGTCGGACGAACCACCTAAAGAACTCTGATTTTGCCGAACTTTGAGTTCCTAACTCTCCAAAAACCCAAACGTAGAAAAGTTTGGATCAAGATCGTCCAAACGATATGAAAAACATTCATTGGGACGAACTTTTGGTTCCGATCTCTAAAAAGCTGAAACGGATCAAAGTTTGGACCATGTGTCGTCCAAACCACCTAAAGAACTCTCATTGGGCGGAACTTTGAGTTCCTAACTCCCCAGAAACTCAAACGGAGCAAAGTTTGGACCAAGTTCGTCCAAACCATATGAAAAACTCTCACTGGGACGAACTTTGGGTTCCGAGCTCTCAAATACTGAAACGGAGCAAAGTTTGGACCATGTGTCGTCCAAACCACCTAAAGAACTCCCATTGGGTCGAACTTTGAGTTTCTAACTCTCCAAAAACGCAAACGGAGCAATGTTTAGACCAAGTTCGTATATACAATATTTAAACCTCTCGTTGGGACGAACTTTTAGTTCCGAGCTCTCAAACATTGAAACGGAGCAAAGTTTGAACCATTTGTCGTCAAAACCACCTAAGGAACTCTCATTGGGCCGAACTTTGAGTTCCTAACTCTCCAAAAACTCAAACGGAGCAAAGTTTGGACCAAGTTCGTCCAAACCATATGAAAAACTCTCACTAGGACGAACTTTGGGTTCGGAGCTCTCAAATACTGAAACAGAGCAAAGTTTGGACCATGTGTCGTCCAAACCACCTAAAGAACTCCCATTGGGTCGAACTTTGAGTTTCTAACTCTCCAAAAACTCAAACGGAGAAAATTTTAGACCAAGTTCGTCCAAACAATATTTAAACCTCTCGTTGGGACGAACTTTTAGTTCCGAGCTCTCAAACACTGAAACGGAGCAAAGTTTGAACCATTTGTCGTCAAAACCACCTAAAGAACTCTCATTAGGCTGAACTTTGAGTTCCTAACTCTCCAAAAACTCAAACGGAGCAAGGTTTGGACCAAGTACGTCCAAACCATATGAAAAACTCTCATGGGGACAAACTTTGGGTTCCGAGCTCTCAAATACTTAAGCGGAGCAAAGTTTGGACCATGTGTCGGACGAACCAGCTAAAGAACTCTTATTTGGCCGAACTTTGAGTTCCTAACTCTCCAAAAACCCAAACGTAGAGAAGTTTGGATAAAGCTCGTCCAAAGGATATGAAAAACTTTCATTGGGACGAACTTTTGGTTCCGAGCTCTCAAAAACTGAAACGGAGCAAAGTTTGGACCATGTGTCGTCCAAACCACCTAAAGAACTCTCATTGGGCCGAACTTTGAGTTCCTAACTCCCCAAAACCTCAAACGGAGCAAAGTTTGGACCAAGTTCGTCCAAACCATATGAAAAACTCTCATTGGGACAAACTTATGGTTCCGAGCTCTCAAATACTGAAACGGAGCAAAGTTTGGACCATGTGTAGTCCAAACAACCTAAAGAACTCTCATTGGGCCGAACTTTGAGTTCCTAACTCTCCAAAAACTAAAACGGAGCAAAGTTTGGACCAAGTTCGTCCAAACCATATGAAAAACTCTCATTGGGACGAACTTTGGGTTCCGAGCTCTCAAATACTGAAACGGAGCATAAGTTTGGACCATGTGTCGTCCAAACCACCTAAAGAACTCCCATTGGGTCGAACTTTGAGTTTCTAACTCTCCAAAAACTCAAACGGAGCAAAGTTTAGACCAAGTTCGTCCAAACAATATTTAAACCTCTCGTTGGGACGAACTTTTGGTTCCGAGCTCTCAAACAATGAAACGGAGAATAGTTTGAACCATTTGTCGTCAAAACCACCTGAAGAACTCTCATTGGGCCGAACTTTGAGTTCCTAACTCTCCAAAAATTCAAACGCAGCATAGTTTGGACCAAGTTCGTCCAAACCATATGAAAAACTCTCATGCGGACAAACTTTGGGTTCCGAGCTCTCAAATACTGAAGCGGAGCAAAGTTTGGACCATGTGTCGGACGAACCACCTAAAGAACTCTGATTTGGCCGAACTTTGAGTTCCTAACTCTCCAAAAACCCAAACGTAGAAAAGTTTGGATCAAGATCGTCCAAACGATATGAAAAACATTCATTGGGACGAACTTTTGGTTCCGATCTCTAAAAAGCTGAAACGGATCAAAGTTTGGACCATGTGTCGTCCAAACCACCTAAAGAACTCTCATTGGGCGGAACTTTGAGTTCCTAACTCCCCAGAAACTCAAACGGAGCAAAGTTTGGACCAAGTTCGTCCAAACCATATGAAAAACTCTCACTGGGACGAACTTTGGGTTCCGAGCTCTCAAATACTGAAACGGAGCAAAGTTTGGACCATGTGTCGTCCAAACCACCTAAAGAACTCCCATTGGGTCGAACTTTGAGTTTCTAACTCTCCAAAAACTCAAACGGAGCAAAGTTTAGACCAAGTTCGTATAAACAATATTTAAACCTCTCGTTGGGACGAACTTTTAGTTCCGAGCTCTCAAACATTGAAACGGAGCAAAGTTTGAACCATTTGTCGTCAAAACCACCTAAGGAACTCTCATTGGGCCGAACTTTGAGTTCCTAACTCTCCAAAAACTCAAACGGAGCAAAGTTTGGACCAAGTTCGTCCAAACCATATGAAAAACTCTCACTAGGACGAACTTTGGGTTCGGAGCTCTCAAATACTGAAACAGAGCAAAGTTTGGACCATGTGTCGTCCAAACCACCTAAAGAACTCCCATTGGGTCGAACTTTGAGTTTCTAACTCTCCAAAAACTCAAACGGAGAAAATTTTAGACCAAGTTCGTCCAAACAATATTTAAACCTCTCGTTGGGACGAACTTTTAGTTCCGAGCTCTCAAACACTGAAACGGAGCAAAGTTTGAACCATTTGTCGTCAAAACCACCTAAAGAACTCTCATTAGGCCGAACTTTGAGTTCCTAACTCTCCAAAAACTCAAACGGAGCAAGGTTTGGACCAAGTACGTCCAAACCATATGAAAAACTCTCATGGGGACAAACTTTGGGTTCCGAGCTCTCAAATACTTAAGCGGAGCAAAGTTTGGACCATGTGTCGGACGAACCAGCTAAAGAACTCTTATTTGGCCGAACTTTGAGTTCCTAACTCTCCAAAAACCCAAACGTAGAGAAGTTTGGATAAAGCTCGTCCAAAGGATATGAAAAACTTTCATTGGGACGAACTTTTGGTTCCGAGCTCTCAAAAACTGAAACGGAGCAAAGTTTGGACCATGTGTCGTCCAAACCACCTAAAGAACTCTCATTGGGCCGAACTTTGAGTTCCTAACTCCCCAAAACCTCAAACGGAGCAAAGTTTGGACCAAGTTCGTCCAAACCATATGAAATACTCTCATTGGGACGAACTTCTGGTTCCGAGCTCTCAAATACTGAAACGGAGCAAAGTTTGGACCATGTGTAGTCCAAACAACCTAAAGAACTCTCATTGGGCCGAACTTTGAGTTCCTAACTCTCCAAAAACTAAAACGGAGCAAAGTTTGGACCAAGTTCGTCCAAACCATATGAAAAACTCTCATTGGGACGAACTTTGGGTTCCGAGCTCTCAAATACTGAAACGGAGCATAAGTTTGGACCATGTGTCGTCCAAACCACCTAAAGAACTCCCATTGAGTCGAACTTTGAGTTTCTAACTCTCCAAAAACTCAAACGGAGCAAATTTTAGACCAAGTTCGTCCAAACAATATTTAAACCTCTCGTTGGGACGAACTTTTGGTTCCGAGCTCTCAAACAATGAAACGGAGAATAGTTTGAACCATTTGTCGTCAAAACCACCTGAAGAACTCTCATTGGGCCGAACTTTGAGTTCCTAACTCTCCAAAAATTCAAACGCAGCATAGTTTGGACCAAGTTCGTCCAAACCATATGAAAAACTCTCATGCGGACAAACTTTGGGTTCCGAGCTCTCAAATACTGAAGCGGAGCAAAGTTTGGACCATGTGTCGGACGAACCACCTAAAGAACTCTGATTTGGCCGAACTTTGAGTTCCTAACTCTCCAAAAACCCAAACGTAGAAAAGTTTGGATCAAGATCGTCCAAACGATATGAAAAACATTCATTGGGACGAACTTTTGGTTCCGATCTCTAAAAAGCTGAAACGGATCAAAGTTTGGACCATGTGTCGTCCAAACCACCTAAAGAACTCTCATTGGGCGGAACTTTGAGTTCCTAACTCCCCAGAAACTCAAACGGAGCAAAGTTTGGACCAAGTTCGTCCAAACCATATGAAAAACTCTCACTGGGACGAACTTTGGGTTCCGAGCTCTCAAATACTGAAACGGAGCAAAGTTTGGACCATGTGTCGTCCAAACCACCTAAAGAACTCCCATTGGGTCGAACTTTGAGTTTCTAACTCTCCAAAAACTCAAACGGAGCAAAGTTTAGACCAAGTTCGTATAAACAATATTTAAACCTCTCGTTGGGACGAACTTTTAGTTCCGAGCTCTCAAACATTGAAACGGAGCAAAGTTTGAACCATTTGTCGTCAAAACCACCTAAGGAACTCTCATTGGGCCGAACTTTGAGTTCCTAACTCTTCAAAAACTCAAACAGAGCAAAGTTTGGACCAAGTTCGTCCAAACCATATGAAAAACTCTCACTAGGACGAACTTTGGGTTCGGAGCTCTCAAATACTGAAACAGAGCAAAGTTTGGACCATGTGTCGTCCAAACCACCTAAAGAACTCCCATTGGGTCGAACTTTGAGTTTCTAACTCTCCAAAAACTCAAACGGAGAAAATTTTAGACCAAGTTCGTCCAAACAATATTTGAACCTCTCGTTGGGATGAACTTTTAGTTCCGAGCTCTCAAACACTGAAACGGAGCAAAGTTTGAACCATTTGTCGTCAAAACCACCTAAAGAACTCTCATTAGGCCGAACTTTGAGTTCCTAACTCTCCAAAAACTCAAACGGAGCAAGGTTTGGACCAAGTACGTCCAAACCATATGAAAAACTCTCATGGGGACAAACTTTGGGTTCCGAGATCTCAAATACTTAAGCGGAGCAAAGTTTGGACCATGTGTCGGACGAACCAGCTAAAGAACTCTTATTTGGCCGAACTTTGAGTTCCTAACTCTCAAAAAACCCAAACGTAGAGAAGTTTGGATAAAGCTCGTCCAAAGGATATGAAAAACTTTCATTGGGACGAACTTTTGGTTCCGAGCTCTCAAAAACTGAAACGGAGCAAAGTTTGGACCATGTGTCGTCCAAACCACCTAAAGAACTCTCATTGGGCCGAACTTTGAGTTCCTAACTCCCCAAAACCTCAAACGGAGCAAAGTTTGGACCAAGTTCGTCCAAACCATATGAAAAACTCTCATTGGGACGAACTTCTGGTTCCGAGCTCTCAAATACTGAAACGGAGCAAAGTTTGGACCATGTGTAGTCCAAACAACCTAAAGAACTCTCATTGGGCCGAACTTTGAGTTCCTAACTCTCCAAAAACTAAAACGGAGCAAAGTTTGGACCAAGTTCGTCCAAACCATATGAAAAACTCTCATTGGGACGAACTTTGGGTTCCGAGCTCTCAAATACTGAAACGGAGCATAAGTTTGGACCATGTGTCGTCCAAACCACCTAAAGAACTCCCATTGGGTCGAACTTTGAGTTTCTAACTCTCCAAAAACTCAAACGGAGCAAAGTTTAGACCAAGTTCGTCAAAACAATATTTAAACCTCTCGTTGGGACGAACTTTTGGTTCCGAGCTCTCAAACAATGAAACGGAGAATAGTTTGAACCATTTGTCGTCAAAACCACCTGAAGAACTCTCATTGGGCCGAACTTTGAGTTCCTAACTCTCCAAAAATTCAAACGCAGCATAGTTTGGACCAAGTTCGTCCAAACCATATGAAAAACTCTCATGCGGACAAACTTTGGGTTCCGAGCTCTCAAATACTGAAGCGGAACAAAGTTTGGACCATGTGTCGGACGAACCACCTAAAGAACTCTGATTTGGCCGAACTTTGAGTTCCTAACTCTCCAAAAACCCAAACGTAGAAAAGTTTGGATCAAGATCGTCCAAACGATATGAAAAACATTCATTGGGACGAACTTTTGGTTCCGATCTCTAAAAAGCTGAAACGGATCAAAGTTTGGACCATGTGTCGTCCAAACCACCTAAAGAACTCTCATTGGGCGGAACTTTGAGTTCCTAACTCCCCAGAAACTCAAACGGAGCAAAGTTTGGACCAAGTTCGTCCAAACCATATGAAAAACTCTCACTGGGACGAACTTTGGGTTCCGAGCTCTCAAATACTGAAACGGAGCAAAGTTTGGACCATGTGTCGTCCAAACCACCTAAAGAACTCCCATTGGGTCAAACTTTGAGTTTCTAACTCTCCAAAAACTCAAACGGAGCAAAGTTTAGACCAAGTTCGTCCAAACAATATTTGAACCTCTCGTTGGGACGAACTTTTGGTTCCGAGCTCTCAAACAATGAAACGGAGAATAGTTTGAACCATTTGTCGTCAAAACAACCTGAAGAACTCTCATTGTTCCGAACTTTGAGTTCCTAACTCTCCAAAAATTCAAACGCAGCATAGTTTGGACCAAGTTCGTCCAAACCATATGAAAAACTCTCATGCGGACAAACTTTGGGTTCCGAGCTCTCAAATACTGAAGCGGAGCAAAGTTTGGACCATGTGTCGGACGAACCACCTAAAGAACTCTGATTTGGCCGAACTTTGAGTTCCTAACTCTCCAAAAACCCAAACGTAGAAAAGTTTGGATGAAGATCGTCCAAACGATATGAAAAACATTCATTGGGACGAACTTTTGGTTCCGATCTCTCAAAAACTGAAACGGATCAAAGTTTGGACCATGTGTCGTCCAAACCACCTAAAGAACTCTCATTGGGCGGAACTTTGAGTTCCTAACTCCCCAGAAACTCAAACGGAGCAAAGTTTGGACCAAGTTCGTCCAAACCATATGAAAACTCTCACTGGGACGAACTTTGGGTTCCGAGCTCTCAAATACTGAAACGGAGCAAAGTTTGGACCATGTGTCGTCCAAACCACCTAAAGAACTCCCATTGGGTCGAACTTTGAGTTTCTAACTCTCCAAAAACTCAAACGGAGCAAAGTTTAGACCAAGTTCGTCCAAACAATATTTAAACCTCTCGTTGGGACGAACTTTTAGTTCCGAGCTCTCAAACATTGAAACGGAGCAAAGTTTGAACCATTTGTCGTCAAAACCACCTAAAGAACTCTCATTGGGCCGAACTTTGAGTTCCTAACTCTACAAAAACTCAAACGGAGCAAAGTTTGGACCAAGTTCGTCCAAACCATATGAAAAACTCTCACTAGGACGAACTTTGGGTTCGGAGCTCTCAAATACTGAAACAGAGCAAAGTTTGGACCATGTGTCGTCCAAACCACCTAAAGAACTCCCATTGGGTCGAACTTTGAGTTTCTAACTCTCCAAAAACTCAAACGGATAAAATTTTAGACCAAGTTCGTCCAAACAATATTTAAACCTCTCGTTGGGACGAACTTTTAGTTCCGAGCTCTCAAACACTGAAACGGAGCAAAGTTTGAACCATTTGTCGTCAAAACCACCTAAAGAACTCTCATTAGGCCGAACTTTGAGTTCCTAACTCTCCAAAAACTCAAACGGAGCAAGGTTTGGACCAAGTACGTCCAAACCATATGAAAAACTCTCATGGGGACAAACTTTGGGTTCCGAGCTCTCAAATACTTAAGCGGAGCAAAGTTTGGACCATGTGTCGGACGAACCAGCTAAAGAACTCTTATTTGGCCGAACTTTGAGTTCCTAACTCTCCAAAAACCCAAACGTAGAGAAGTTTGGATAAAGCTCGTCCAAAGGATATGAAAAACTTTCATTGGGACGAACTTTTGGTTCCGAGCTCTCAAAAACTGAAACGGAGCAAAGTTTGGACCATGTGTCGTCCAAACCACCTAAAGAACTCTCATTGGGCCGAACTTTGAGTTCCTAACTCCCCAAAACCTCAAACGGAGCAAAGTTTGGACCAAGTTCGTCCAAACCATATGAAAAACTCTCATTGGGACGAACTTCTGGTTCCGAGCTCTCAAATACTGAAACGGAGCAAAGTTTGGACCATGTGTAGTCCAAACAACCTAAAGAACTCTCATTGGGCCGAACTTTGAGTTCCTAACTCTCCAAAAACTAAAACGGAGCAAAGTTTGGACCAAGTTCGTCCAAACCATATGAAAAACTCTCATTGGGACGAACTTTGGGTTCCGAGCTCTCAAATACTGAAACGGAGCATAAGTTTGGACCATGTGTCGTCCAAACCACCTAAAGAACTCCCATTGGGTCGAACTTTGAGTTTCTAACTCTCCAAAAACTCAAACGGAGCAAAGTTTAGACCAAGTTCGTCAAAACAATATTTAAACCTCTCGTTGGGACGAACTTTTGGTTCCGAGCTCTCAAACAATGAAACGGAGAATAGTTTGAACCATTTGTCGTCAAAACCACCTGAAGAACTCTCATTGGGCCGAACTTTGAGTTCCTAACTCTCCAAAAATTCAAACGCAGCATAGTTTGGACCAAGTTCGTCCAAACCATATGAAAAACTCTCATGCGGACAAACTTTGGGTTCCGAGCTCTCAAATACTGAAGCGGAACAAAGTTTGGACCATGTGTCGGACGAACCACCTAAAGAACTCTGATTTGGCCGAACTTTGAGTTCCTAACTCTCCAAAAACCCAAACGTAGAAAAGTTTGGATCAAGATCGTCCAAACGATATGAAAAACATTCATTGGGACGAACTTTTGGTTCCGATCTCTAAAAAGCTGAAACGGATCAAAGTTTGGACCATGTGTCGTCCAAACCACCTAAAGAACTCTCATTGGGCGGAACTTTGAGTTCCTAACTCCCCAGAAACTCAAACGGAGCAAAGTTTGGACCAAGTTCGTCCAAACCATATGAAAAACTCTCACTGGGACGAACTTTGGGTTCCGAGCTCTCAAATACTGAAACGGAGCAAAGTTTGGACCATGTGTCGTCCAAACCACCTAAAGAACTCCCATTGGGTCAAACTTTGAGTTTCTAACTCTCCAAAAACTCAAACGGAGCAAAGTTTAGACCAAGTTCGTCCAAACAATATTTGAACCTCTCGTTGGGACGAACTTTTGGTTCCGAGCTCTCAAACAATGAAACGGAGAATAGTTTGAACCATTTGTCGTCAAAACAACCTGAAGAACTCTCATTGTTCCGAACTTTGAGTTCCTAACTCTCCAAAAATTCAAACGCAGCATAGTTTGGACCAAGTTCGTCCAAACCATATGAAAAACTCTCATGCGGACAAACTTTGGGTTCCGAGCTCTCAAATACTGAAGCGGAGCAAAGTTTGGACCATGTGTCGGACGAACCACCTAAAGAACTCTGATTTGGCCGAACTTTGAGTTCCTAACTCTCCAAAAACCCAAACGTAGAAAAGTTTGGATCAAGATCGTCCAAACGATATGAAAAACATTCATTGGGACGAACTTTTGGTTCCGATCTCTCAAAAACTGAAACGGATCAAAGTTTGGACCATGTGTCGTCCAAACCACCTAAAGAACTCTCATTGGGCGGAACTTTGAGTTCCTAACTCCCCAGAAACTCAAACGGAGCAAAGTTTGGACCAAGTTCGTCCAAACCATATGAAAACTCTCACTGGGACGAACTTTGGGTTCCGAGCTCTCAAATACTGAAACGGAGCAAAGTTTGGACCATGTGTCGTCCAAACCACCTAAAGAACTCCCATTGGGTCGAACTTTGAGTTTCTAACTCTCCAAAAACTCAAACGGAGCAAAGTTTAGACCAAGTTCGTCCAAACAATATTTAAACCTCTCGTTGGGACGAACTTTTAGTTCCGAGCTCTCAAACATTGAAACGGAGCAAAGTTTGAACCATTTGTCGTCAAAACCACCTAAAGAACTCTCATTGGGCCGAACTTTGAGTTCCTAACTCTACAAAAACTCAAACGGAGCAAAGTTTGGACCAAGTTCGTCCAAACCATATGAAAAACTCTCACTAGGACGAACTTTGGGTTCGGAGCTCTCAAATACTGAAACAGAGCAAAGTTTGGACCATGTGTCGTCCAAACCACCTAAAGAACTCCCATTGGGTCGAACTTTGAGTTTCTAACTCTCCAAAAACTCAAACGGATAAAATTTTAGACCAAGTTCGTCCAAACAATATTTAAACCTCTCGTTGGGACGAACTTTTAGTTCCGAGCTCTCAAACACTGAAACGGAGCAAAGTTTGAACCATTTGTCGTCAAAACCACCTAAAGAACTCTCATTAGGCCGAACTTTGAGTTCCTAACTCTCCAAAAACTCAAACGGAGCAAGGTTTGGACCAAGTACGTCCAAACCATATGAAAAACTCTCATGGGGACAAACTTTGGGTTCCGAGCTCTCAAATACTTAAGCGGAGCAAAGTTTGGACCATGTGTCGGACGAACCAGCTAAAGAACTCTTATTTGGCCGAACTTTGAGTTCCTAACTCTCCAAAAACCCAAACGTAGAGAAGTTTGGATAAAGCTCGTCCAAAGGATATGAAAAACTTTCATTGGGACGAACTTTTGGTTCCGAGCTCTCAAAAACTGAAACGGAGCAAAGTTTGGACCATGTGTCGTCCAAACGACCTAAAGAACTCTCATTGGGCCGAACTTTGAGTTCCTAACTCCCCAAAACCTCAAACGGAGCAAAGTTTGGACCAAGTTCGTCCAAACCATATGAAATACTCTCATTGGGACGAACTTCTGGTTCCGAGCTCTCAAATACTGAAACGGAGCAAAGTTTGGACCATGTGTAGTCCAAACAACCTAAAGAACTCTCATTGGGCCGAACTTTGAGTTCCTAACTCTCCAAAAACTAAAACGGAGCAAAGTTTGGACCAAGTTCGTCCAAACCATATGAAAAACTCTCATTGGGACGAACTTTGGGTTCCGAGCTCTCAAATACTGAAACGGAGCATAAGTTTGGACCATGTGTCGTCCAAACCACCTAAAGAACTCCCATTGGGTCGAACTTTGAGTTTCTAACTCTCCAAAAACTCAAACGGAGCAAAGTTTAGACCAAGTTCGTCCAAACAATATTTAAACCTCTCGTTGGGACGAACTTTTGGTTCCGAGCTCTCAAACAATGAAACGGAGAATAGTTTGAACCATTTGTCGTCAAAACCACCTGAAGAACTCTCATTGGGCCGAACTTTGAGTTCCTAACTCTCCAAAAATTCAAACGCAGCATAGTTTGGACCAAGTTCGTCCAAACCATATGAAAAACTCTCATGCGGACAAACTTTGGGTTCCGAGCTCTCAAATACTAAAGCGGAGAAAAGTTTGGACCATGTGTCGGACGAACCACCTAAAGAACTCTGATTTGGCCGAACTTTGAGTTCCTAACTCTCCAAAAACCCAAACGTAGAAAAGTTTGGATCAAGATCGTCCAAACGATATGAAAAACATTCATTGGGACGAACTTTTGGTTCCGATCTCTAAAAAGCTGAAACGGATCAAAGTTTGGACCATGTGTCGTCCAAACCACCTTAAGAACTCTCATTGGGCGGAACTTTGAGTTCCTAACTCCCCAGAAACTCAAACGGAGCAAAGTTTGGACCAAGTTCGTCCAAACCATATGAAAAACTCTCACTGGGACGAACTTTGGGTTCCGAGCTCTCAAATACTGAAACGGAGCAAAGTTTGGACCATGTGTCGTCCAAACCACCTAAAGAACTCCCATTGGGTCGAACTTTGAGTTTCTTACTCTCCAAAAACTCAAACGGAGCAAAGTTTAGACCAAGTTCGTATAAACAATATTTAAACCTCTCGTTGGGACGAACTTTTAGTTCCGAGCTCTCAAACATTGAAACGAAGCAAAGTTTGAACCATTTGTCGTCAAAACCACCTAAGGAACTCTCATTGGGCCGAACTTTGAGTTCCTAACTCTCCAAAAACTCAAACGGAGCAAAGTTTGGACCAAGTTCGTCCAAACCATATGAAAAACTCTCACTAGGACGAACTTTGGGTTCGGAGCTCTCAAATACTGAAACAGAGCAAAGTTTGGACCATGTGTCGTCCAAACCACCTAAAGAACTCCCATTGGGTCGAACTTTGAGTTTCTAACTCTCCAAAAACTCAAACGGAGAAAATTTTAGACCAAGTTCGTCCAAATAATATTTAAACCTCTCGTTGGGACGAACTTTTAGTTCCGAGCTCTCAAACACTGAAACGGAGCAAAGTTTGAACCATTTGTCGTCAAAACCACCTAAAGAACTCTCATTAGGCCGAACTTTGAGTTCCTAACTCTCCAAAAACTCAAACGGAGCAAGGTTTGGACCAAGTACGTCCAAACCATATGAAAAACTCTCATGGGGACAAACTTTGGGTTCCGAGCTCTCAAATACTTAAGCGGAGCAAAGTTTGGACCATGTGTCGGACGAACCAGCTAAAGAACTCTTATTTGGCCGAACTTTGAGTTCCTAACTCTCCAAAAACCCAAACGTAGAGAAGTTTGGATAAAGCTCGTCCAAAGGATATGAAAAACTTTCATTGGGACGAACTTTTGGTTCCGAGCTCTCAAAAACTGAAACGGAGCAAAGTTTGGACCATGTGTCGTCCAAACCACCTAAAGAACTCTCATTGGGCCGAACTTTGAGTTCCTAACTCCCCAAAACCTCAAACGGAGCAAAGTTTGGACCAAGTTCGTCCAAACCATATGAAATACTCTCATTGGGACGAACTTCTGGTTCCGAGCTCTCAAATACTGAAACGGAGAAAAGTTTGGACCATGTGTAGTCCAAACAACCTAAAGAACTCTCATTGGGCCGAACTTTGAGTTCCTAACTCTCCAAAAACTAAAACGGAGCAAAGTTTGGACCAAGTTCGTCCAAACCATATGAAAAACTCTCATTGGGACGAACTTTGGGTTCCGAGCTCTCAAATACTGAAACGGAGCATAAGTTTGGACCATGTGTCGTCCAAACCACCTAAAGAACTCCCATTGGGTCGAACTTTGAGTTTCTAACTCTCCAAAAACTCAAACGGAGCAAAGTTTAGACCAAGTTCGTCCAAACAATATTTAAACCTCTCGTTGGGACGAACTTTTGGTTCCGAGCTCTCAAACAATGAAACGGAGAATAGTTTGAACCATATGTCGTCAAAACCACCTGAAGAACTCTCATTGGGCCGAACTTTGAGTTCCTAACTCTCCAAAAATTCAAACGCAGCATAGTTTGGACCAAGTTCGTCCAAACCATATGAAAAACTCTCATGCGGACAAACTTTGGGTTCCGAGCTCTCAAATATTGAAGCGGAGCAAAGTTTGGACCATGTGTCGGACGAACCACCTAAAGAACTCTGATTTGGCCGAACTTTGAGTTCCTAACTCTCCAAAAACCCAAACGTAGAAAAGTTTGGATCAAGATCGTCCAAACGATATGAAAAACATTCATTGGGACGAACTTTTGGTTCTGATCTCTAAAAAGCTGAAACGGATCAAAGTTTGGACCATGTGTCGTCCAAACCACCTAAAGAACTCTCATTGGGCCGAACTTTGAGTTCCTAACTCCCCAGAAACTAAAACGGAGCAAAGTTTGGACCAAGTTCGTCCAAACCATATGAAAAACTCTCACTGGGACGAACTTTGGGTTCCGAGCTCTCAAATACTGAAACGGAGCAAAGTTTGGACCATGTGTCGTCCAAACCACCTAAAGAACTCCCATTGGGTCGAACTTTGAGTTTCTAACTCTCCAAAAACTCAAACGGAGCAAAGTTTAGACCAAGTTCGTCCAAACAATATTTAAACCTCTCGTTGGGACGAACTTTTAGTTCCGAGCTCTCAAACATTGAAACGGAGCAAAGTTTGAACCATTTGTCGTCAAAACCACCTAAGGAACTCTCATTGGGCCGAACTTTGAGTTCCTAACTCTCCAAAAACTCAAACGGAGCAAAGTTTGGACCAAGTTCGTCCAAACCATATGAAAAACTCTCATGGGGACAAACTTTGGGTTCCGAGCTCTCAAATACTTAAGCGGAGCAAAGTTTGGACCATGTGTCGGACGAACCAGCTAAAGAACTCTTATTTGGCCGAACTTTGAGTTCCTAACTCTCCAAAAACCCAAACGTAGAGAAGTTTGGATAAAGCTCGTCCAAAGGATATGAAAAACTTTCATTGGGACGAACTTTTGGTTCCGAGCTCTCAAAAACTGAAACGGATCAAAGTTTGGACCATGTGTCGTCCAAACCACCTAAAGAACTCTCATTGGGCCAAACTTTGAGTTCCTAACTCCCCAGAAACTCAAACGGAGCAAAGTTTGGACCAAGTTCGTCCAAACCATATGAAAAACTCTCATTGGGACGAACTTTGGGTTCCGAGCTCTCAAATACTGAAACGGAGCAAAGTTTGGACCATGTGTCGTCCAAACCACCTAAAGAACTACCATTGGGTCGAACTTTGAGTTTCTAAGTCTCCAAAAACTCAAACGGAGCAAAGTTTAGACCAAGTTCGTCCAAACAATATTGAAACCTCTCGTTGGGACGAACTTTTGGTTCCGACCTCTCAAACACTGAAACGGAGCAAAGTTTGAACCATTGGTCGTCAAAACCACCTAAAGAACTCTCATTGGGCCGAACTTTGAGTTCCTAACTCTCCAAAAACTCAAACGGAGCAAAGTTTGGACCAAGTTCGTCCAAACCATATGATAAACTCTCATGGGGATAAACTTTGGGTTCCAAGCTCTCAAATACTTAAGCGGAGCAAAGTTTGGACCATGTATCGGACGAACCACCTAAAGAACTCTGATTTGGCCGAACTTTGAGTTCCTAACTCTCCAAAAACCCAAACGTAGAAAAGTTTGGATAAAGCTCGTCCAAAGGATATGAAAAACTTTCATTGGGACGAACTTTTGGTTCCGAGCTCTCAAAAACTGAAACGGATCAAAGTTTGGACCATGTGTCGTCCAAACCACCTAAAGAACTCTCATTGGGCCGAACTTTGAGTTCCTAACTCCCCAAAACCTCACATGGAGCAAAGTTTGGACCGAGTTCGTCCAAACCATATGAAAAACTCTCATGGGGACGAACTTTGGGTTCCGAGCTCTCAAATACTTAAGCGGAGCAAAGTTTGGACCATGTGTCGGACGAACCACCTAAAGAACTCTGATTTTGCCGAACTTTGAGTTCCTAACTCTCCAAAAACCCAAACGTAGAAAAGTTTGGATAAAGCTCGTCCAAAGGATCTGAAAAACATTCATTGGGACGAACTTTTGGTTCCGAGCTCTCAAAAACTGAAACGGATCAAAGTTTGGACCATGTGTCGTCCAAAGCACCTAAAGAACTCTCATTGGGCCGAACTTTGAGTTCCTAACTCCCCAAAACGTCAAACGGAGCAAAGTTTGGACCAAGTTCGTCCAAACCATATGAAAAACTCTCATTTGGACGAACTTCTGGTTCTGAGCTCTCAAATACTGAAACGGAGCAAAGTTTGGACCATGTGTAGTCCAAACCACCTAAAGAACTCTCATTGGGCCGAACTTTGAGTTCCTAACTCTCCAAAAACTAAAACGGAGCAAGTTTTGACCAAGTTCGTCCAAACAATATTTAAACCTCTCGTTGGGACGAACTTTGGGTTCCGAGCTCTCAAATACTGAAACGGAGCAAAGTTTGGACCATGTGTCTCCAAACCACCTAAAGAACTCCCATTGGGTCGAACTTTGAGTTTCTAACTCTCCAAAAACTGAAACGGAGCAAAGTTTAGACCAAGTTCGTCCAAACAATATTTACACCCCTCGTTGGGACGAACTTTTGGTTCCGAGCTCTCAAACAATGAAACGGAGCAAAGTTTGAACCATTTGTCGTCAAAACGACCTAAAGAACTCTCATTGGGCCGAACTTTGAGTTCCTAACTCTCCAAAAACTCAAACGGAGCATAGTTTGGACCAAGTTCGTCCAAACCATATGAAAAACTCTCATGGGGACAAACTTTCGGTTCCGAGCTCTCAAATACTGAAACGGAGCAAAGTTTGGACCATGTGTCGGACGAACCACCTAAAGAACTCTGATTTGGCCGAACTTTGAGTTCCTAACTCTCCAAAAACCCAAACGTAGAAAAGTTTGGATCAAGATCGTCCAAACGATATGAAAAACTTTCATTGGGACGAACTTTTGGTTCCGAGCTCTCAAAAACTGAAACGGATCAAAGTTTGGACCATGTGTCGTCCAAACCACCTAAAGAACTCTCATTGGGCCGAACTTTGAGTTCCTAACTCCCCAGAAACTCAAACGGAGCAAAGTTTGGACCAAGTTCGTCCAAACCATATGAAAAACTCTCACTAGGACGAACTTTGGGTTCGGAGCTCTCAAATACTGAAACAGAGCAAAGTTTGGACCATGTGTCGTCCAAACCACCTAAAGAACTCCCATTGGGTCGAACTTTGAGTTTCTAACTCTCCAAAAACTCAAACGGAGAAAAGTTTAGACCAAGTTCGTCCAAACAATATTTAAACCTCTCGTTGGGACGAACTTTTAGTTCCGAGCTCTCAAACACTGAAACGGAGCAAAGTTTGAACCATTTGTCGTCAAAACACCTAAAGAACTCTCATTGGGCCGAACTTTGAGTTCCTAACTCTCCAAAAACTCAAACGGAGCAAGGTTTGGACCAAGTACGTCCAAACCATATGAAAAACTCTCATGGGGACAAACTTTGGGTTCCGAGCTCTCAAATACTTAAGCGGAGCAAAGTTTGGACCATGTGTCGGACGAACCAGCTAAAGAACTCTTATTTGGCCGAACTTTGAGTTCCTAACTCTCCAAAAACCCAAACGTAGAAAAGTTTGGATAAAGCTCGTCCAAAGGATATGAAAAACTTTCATTGGGACGAACTTTTGGTTCCGAGCTCTCAAAAACTGAAACGGATCAAAGTTTGGACCATGAGTCGTCCAAACCACCTAAAGAACTCTCATTGGGCCGAACTTTGAGTTCCTAACTCCCCAGAAATTCAAACGGAGCAAAGTTTGGACCAAGTTCGTCCAAACCATATGAAAAACTCTCATTGGGACGAACTTTGGGTTCCGAGCTCTCAAATACTGAAACGGAGCAAAGTTTGGACCATGTGTCGTCCAAACCACCTAAAGAACTCTCATTGGGCCGAACTTTGAGTTCCTAACTCCCCAAAACCTCAAACGGAGCAAAGTTTGGACCAAGTTCGTCCAAACCATATGAAAAACTCTCATTGGGACGAACTTCTAGTTTCGAGCTCTCAAATACTGAAACGGAGCAAAGTTTGGACCATGTGTAGTCCAAACAACCTAAAGAACTCTCATTGGGCCGAACTTTGAGTTCCTAACTCTCCAAAAACTAAAACGGAGCAAAGTTTGGACCAAGTTCGTCCAAACCATATGAAAAACTCTCATTGGGACGAGCTTTGGGTTCCGAGCTGTCAAATACTGAAACGGAGCAAAGTTTGGACCATGTGTCGTCCAAACCACCTAAAGAACTCCCATTGGGTCGAACTTTGAGTTTCTAACTCTCCAAAAACTCAAACGGAGCAAAGTTTAGACCAAGTTCGTCCAAACAATATTTAAACCCCTCGTTGGGACGAACTTTTGGTTCCGAGCTCTCAAACAATGAAACGGAGCAAAGTTTGAACCATTTGTCGTCAAAACCACCTAAAGAACTCTCATTGGGCCGAACTTTGAGTTCCTAACTCTCCAAAAACTCAAACGGAGCATAGTTTGGACCAAGTTCGTCCAAACCATATGAAAAACTCTCATGGGGACAAACTTTCGGTTCCGAGCTCTCAAATACTGAAGCGGAGCAAAGTTTGGACCATGTGTCGGACGAACCACCTAAAGAACTCTGATTTGGCCGAACTTTGAGTTCCTAACTCTCCAAAGACCCAAACGTAGAAAAGTTTGGATCAAGATCGTCCAAACGATATGAAAAACTTTCATTGGGACGAACTTTTGGTTCCGAGCTCTAAAAAACTGAAACGGATCAAAGTTTGGACCATGTGTCGTCCAAACCACCTAAAGAACTCTCATTGGGCCGAACTTTGAGTTCCTAACTCCCCAGAAACTCAAACGGAGCAAAGTTTGGACCAAGTTCGTCCAAACCATATGAAAAACTCTCACTGGGACGAACTTTGGGTTCCGAGCTCTCAAATACTGAAACGGAGCAAAGTTTGGACCATGTGTCGTCCAAACCACCTAAAGAACTCTCATTGGGCCGAACTTTGAGTTTCTGACTCTCCAAAAACTCAAACGGAGCAAAGTTTGGACCAAGTGCTTCCAAACCATATGAAAACCTCTCATTGGGACGAACTTTTGGTTCCGAGCTTTCAAATAGTGAAACGGAGCAAAGTTTGGACCATGTGTCGTCCAAACCACCTAAAGAACTCTCATTGGGACGAACTTTGAGTTTCTAACTCTCCAAAAACTCAAACGAAGGAAAGTTTGGACCAAGTTCGTCCAAACCATATTTAAAACTCTCATTGGGACGAACTTTTCGTTTCGAGCTCTATAAAGCTGAAACGGAGAAAAGTTTGGACCATGTGTCGTCCAAACCAGCGAAAGAACTCTCATTGGGCCAAACTTTGAGTTCCTAACTCTCCAAAAACCCAAACGTAGAAAAGTTTCGATCAAGCTCGTCCAAACGATATGAAAAACTTTCATTGGGACGAACTTTGGATTCCGAGCTCTCAAAAACTGAAACGGATAAAAGTTTGGACCATGTGTCGTCCAAACCACCTAAAGAACTCTCATTGGGCCGAACTTTGAGTTCCTAACTCCCCAGAAACTCAAACGGAGCAAAGTTTGGACAAAGTTCGTCCAAACCATATGAAAAACTCTCATTGGGACGAACTTCTGGTTCCGAGCTCTCAAATACTGAAACGGAGCTAAGTTTGGACCATGTGTAGTCCAAACCACCTATAGAACTCTCATTGGGCCGAACTTTGAGTTCCTAACTCTCCAAAAACTAAAACGGAGCAAAGTTTGGACCAAGTTCGTCCAAACCATATGAAGAACTCTCATTGGGACGAACTTTGGGTTCCGAGCTCTCAAATACTGAAACGGAGAAAAGTTTGGACCATGTTTCGTCCAAACCTCCTAAAGAACTCCCATTGGGTCGAACTTTGAGTTTCTAACTCTCCAAAAACCCAAACGTAGAAACGTTTCGATCAAGCTCGTCCAAACGATATGAAAAACTTTCATTGGGACGAACTTTGGATTCCGAGCTCTCAAAAACTGAAACGGATCAAAGTTTGGACCATGTGTCGTCCAAACCACCTAAAGAACTCTCATTCGGCCGAACTTTGAATTCCTAACTCCCCAGAAACTCAAACGGAGCAAAGTTTGGACCAAGTTCGTCCAAACCATATGAAAAACTCTCATTGGGACGAACTTCTGGTTCCGAGCTCTCAAATACTGAAACGGAGCAAAGTTTGGACCATGTGTAGTCCAAACCACCTAAAGAACTCTCATTGGGCCGAACTTTGAGTTCCTAACTCTCCAAAAACTAAAACGGAGCAAAGTTTGGACCAAGTTCCTCCAAACCATATGAACAACTCTCATTGGGACGAACTTTGGGTTCCGAGCTCTCAAATACTGAAACGGAGAAAAGTTTGGACCATGTTTCGTCCAAACCTCCTAAAGAACTCCCATTGGGTCGAACTTTGAGTTTCTAACTCTCCAAAAACCCAAACGTAGAAACGTTTCGATCAAGCTCGTCCAAACGATATGAAAAACTTTCATTGGGACGAACTTTGGATTCCGAGCTCTCAAAAACTGAAACGGATCAAAGTTTGGACCATGTGTCGTCCAAACCACCTAAAGAACTCTCATTCGGCCGAACTTTGAATTCCTAACTCCCCAGAAACTCAAACGGAGCAAAGTTTGGACCAAGTTCGTCCAAACCATATGAAAAACTCTCATTGGGACGAACTTCTGGTTCCGAGCTCTCAAATACTGAAACGGAGCAAAGTTTGGACCATGTGTAGTCCAAACCACCTAAAGAACTCTCATTGGGCCGAACTTTGAGTTCCTAACTCTCCAAAAACTAAAACGGAGCAAAGTTTGGACCAAGTTCCTCCAAACCATATGAACAACTCTCATTGGGACGAACTTTGGGTTCCGAGCTCTCAAATACTGAAACGGAGAAAAGTTTGGACCATGTTTCGTCCAAACCTCCTAAAGAACTCCCATTGGGTCGAACTTTGAGTTTCTAACTCTCCAAAAACCCAAACGTAGAAAAGTTTGGATCAAGCTCGTCCAAACGATATGAAAAACTTTTATTGGGACGAACTTTTGGTTCCGATCTCTCAAAAACTGAAACGGATCAAAGTTTGGACCATGTGTCGTCCAAACCACCTAAATAACTCTCATTGGGCCGAACTTTGAGTTCCTAACTCCCCAAAAACTCAAACGGAGCAATGTTTGGACCAAGTTCGTCCAAACCATATGAAAAACTCTCATTGGGACGAACTTCTGGTTCCGAGCTCTCAAATACTTAAACGGAGCAAAGTTTGGACCATGTGTAGTCCAAACCACCTAAAGAACTCTCATTGGGCCGAACTTTGAGTTCCTAACTCTCCAAAAACTAAAACGGAGCAAAGTTTGGACCAAGTTCGTCCAAACCATATGAAAAACTCTCATTGGGACGAACTTTGGGTTCCGAGCTCTCAAATACTGAAACGGAGCAAAGTTTGGATCACGGTCGTCCAAACCACCTAAAGAACTCCCATTGGGTCGAACTTTGAGTTTCTAACTCTCCAAAAACTCAAACGGAGCAAAGTTTAGACCATGTTCGTCCAAACAATATTTAAACCTCTCGTTGGGACGGACTTTTGGTTCCGAGCTCTCAAAAACTGAAACGGATCAAAGTTTCGCCCATGTGTCGTCCAAACCACCTAAAGAACTCTCATTGGGCCGAACTTTGAGTTCCTAACTCTCACCAAACTAAAACGGAGCAAAGTTTGGACCAAGTTCATCCAAACCATATGAAAAACTCTCATCGGACGAACTTTGGGTTCCGAGCTCTCAAATACTGAAACGGAGCAAAGTTTGGACCATGTGTCGTCCAAAGCACCTAAAGAACTCCCATTGGGTCGAACTTTGAGTTTCTAACTCTCAGAAAACTCTGAAACGGAGAAAAGTTTGGACCATGTGTCGTCCAAACCAGCGCAAGAACTCTCATTGGACCGAACTTTGACTTCCTAACTCTCCAAAAACTCAAACGAAGCAAATTTTTGATCAAGCTCGTCCATACTATATGAAAAACTCTCATTGGGACAAACTTTGGGTTCCGAGCTCTCAAAAACTGAAATGGAGCAAAGTTTGGACCATGTGTCGTCCAAACCACCTAAAGAACTCTCATTGGGCCAAACTTTGAGTTTCTGACTCTCCAAAAACTCAAACGGAGCAAAGTTTGGACTAAGTTCTTCCAAACCATATGAAAACCTCTCATTGGGACGAACTTTCGGTTCCGAGCTTTCAAATAGTGAAACGGAGCAAAGTTTGGACCATGTGTCGTCCAAACCACCTAAAGAACTCTCATTGGGACGAACTTTGAGTTTCTAACTCTCCAAAAACTCAAACGAAGGAAAGTTTGGACCAAGTTCGTCCAAACCATATTTAAAACTCTCATTGGGACGAACTTTTCGTTTCGAGCTCTATAAAGCTGAAACGGAGAAAAGTTTGGACCATGTGTCGTCCAAACCAGCGAAAGAACTCTCATTGGGCCAAACTTTGAGTTCCTAACTCTCCAAAAACTCAAACGAAGCAAAGTTTGGATCAAACTCGTCCATACCATATGAAAAACTCTCATAGGGACGAACTTTGGGTTCCGAGCTCTCAAAAACTGAAACGGAGCAAAGTTTGGACCATGTGTACGGAAAGAATTCTCATTGGGCCGAACTTTGAGTTCCTAACTCTCCAAAAACTCAAACGAAGCAAAGTTTGGATCAAACTCGTCCATACCATATGAAAAACTCTCATAGGGACGAACTTAGGGTTCCGAGCTCTCAAAAACTGAAACGGAGCAAAGTTTGGACCATGTGTTCGACGAGCCACCAAAGGAACTTTGATTTGGCCGAACTTTGAGTTCCTAACTCTCCAAAAACCCAAACGTAGAAAAGTTTGGATCAAGCTCGTCCAAACGATATGAAAAACTTTCATTGGGACGAACTTTGGTTACGAGCTCTCAAAAACTGAAACGGATTAAAGTTTGGACCATGTGTCGTCTAAACCACCTAAAGAACTCTCATTGGGCCGAACTTTGAGTTCCTAACTCTCCAAAAACTAAAACGGAGCAAAGTTTGGACCAAGTTCGTCCAAACCATATGAAAAACTCTCATTGGGACGAACTTTGGGTTCCGAGCTCGCGAATACTGAAACGGAGCAAAGTTTGGACCATGTGTAGTCCAAACCACCTAAAGAACTCTCATTGGGCCGAACTTTGAGTTCCTAACTCTCCAAAAACTAAAACGGAGCAAAGTTTGGACCAAGTTCGTCCAAACCATATGAATAACTCTCATTGGGACGAACTTTGGGTTTCGAGCTCTCAAATACTGAAACGAACTTTTAGAAAAGAACTTGCTTTTGCTTTTTCTTGATTTCTGTAAGTTTTAATTCGCTTATTTCCATAACGTCGTATGGAAGGATTGGGGTGATGAACTCGAAGATTATTTTGGTTCCATCAAATTGACTAACCAAACCTTGTTCGGTTATTTTAATGGGATAGAGTTGAGTTAGGAAGGGAGTTCCTAGGATCAACTCTTGTTTTAAGTCCTTTACTAAGAGAAAGGAACTTATTATGCAAATTTCATTATTGCATATATGGACATTTGGAAGTTTATATTGAATATTAAGGCTTTGCCCGTTAGCAATACTTAGTCTTTCAGTAGTTTTCTCAAAGTATTTTGTTGGTATTAGTCCTTGTTGTATGCAATTTTGGTCAGCTCCTGAATCAATAAGAGCTTTCAGTGTAATTTGAAAATCTTCGGTTTTTAGAGTTATCAAAGAGTACCATTTTTGAAATTGTGACTTTGTAACTTGATTAAGAAGGAAACCTTCTCCTTCATTATCAGAATTAGTGGAGTTGAGTTTAAGATTATTGATCTCAATTTTTATGATATCAATTTTTTTTTTGTTTTCTCTTATCTCCCTTTTGAGCTTGTTGATTTCAAATTGTAGGTCTTGGATTGAAGAAGGCTGGAAATCTGATTTTGTTTTTAAAAAACCAGGTTTTCGTTGAAGGATTTCGGATAAGCTAGGCTGTTGAAATTCTTGCCTTTCTTTTTTCGGCTCAGGGTTAATTGAAGATCCTAAAGACTCTTTTAATGTCTTTAGTATCTTTCTTTTCATTTCTTTATCTTCGATATGATCGATAGAGTTGAATAAAACTTCTTGTTCGTTAGTAAGAACATTTATGCAATGTCCTTCACGATCTTTTTTACAGGCTTTGATGCCTTCCGATCTTTCGCTATCACTTTGACTAGAGATTTTTGAATCAGTTTCTTCGAATTGAAGGTGGTTCAATTCATCAAAAGAACTGTTAGAGAAATCAGATGAATATTCTTCATCAAAGTTTAGCTCATTGATTCTTTTGTTCGGGCAGTTGTTTGCATAATGCCCTTCTTTTTGGCATTTGAAACAGGAGATTTTTCTTTTCTCTTTACGGGTGTTGCTTTGATTTGGACGAGAATAGTGTCTCTGTCCTTTTCTTTTATGAAAATGTTGTTTTGGAACATAATCTCTTTGGTGCTTCAAATATTCTTTCTGAGGTCTTCTTTGAATATATTGACGATTGTAATTTTTGTAATATCTTCGGCTATTGTTTCTTCGGACAATTTTTCTTGATGTATGAACGGGTTCTTCTAACCGTTCACAACCATATTGAGAACAGAAGGCTTTCATTTCTCTGAGTCTGTCCTTATCACTTTTTTGAACTTTTCGTTGAACTTTGATTTCGTTGCAGATTTGTAATCCGTAGTTGATTACGTAAGACATTAAGTCTCCGTAAGTTAGTTCTTGCCAGTGGATGTTACCATTGAACCTTTCCCGAAGGGTCATGTAGATTCTTTCGGCTACATAACTTGGAAGTCCATCTATGAACTTTTCTTTCCAATGGTTCCAATCCTGGTCTTTCATGTAGTATATTTGAGAGAGGAACATATCTTTGTACCAATTGAAATTGGCAAGATTTGTACATCTCAGGTTTTTAAGGATTGTTCTTTGTGTATCATCGAATTTAGTGCTATGTGCAGCTGTGAAGTTCCAAGAAATGGCATAGACCAGTGTTTCAACTGCGTCTTCCTGATCCACTTATTCTTCGATTGTGATTGTTTTTGGAGTCTCAGTTTTGACAGATGCGGCCCCTGATCCTGACGTTTCGCTTATCTTGATACCGGGATCTGGTCTTTTTGCATCTTCAATTTTCACTTCTCTTGTTCTTTTAACCTTTGTTTTGTGTGTTTTGATTTCGGATTTCATTTGAGGATTGAGACAATCCCACCAGGCTTTGAGAATACCTGAAAAGCCGTTGACAAGCATGGTGCAGGCTTGGTGGTTCGAATTACCATTTTCTTGATATGCAGATGATGTTATAAGCATCTCTGTTAGCATATCTATGATATGTCTTTCAGACATTCCATCTAGATTCCAAACATAAACGGATTGTCCGTCATATTGTTTGTTTCTAGAGAATTTGTGGTTTTGTTCATAATTGAGATCTGGCATAGAAGGCCTTTGATACCAGTTGATTTTATCGCGAGGATTTGTGTATCCTATTTTATTGATAGTCTGAGGTTCGTCAATTTGAAGGGACGAGAATTGATCTAAAAGAGAATCGACGTCGTCAATGTCACTGTCATTTAGGACATTGATTTGTTTTGAGCTTTCTCCTAGTGAGAGAGCAACTTTCTGTCAATTTCCTCTAAGAGTTTGGTTTTAGGAGTTTTGAGGTTGACTCTTTCGAGTGGACTGAACATTGGTCTAGCAGGTTCTGGAGGAGGATCAATTAATTCCTCTAACCTGTAAACTTGTTCAGCTATAGAGGTCAGCATTCGGTTTGAGTAATTGTTTTGTACCTGAATGCTCTTGATTTCTCTGTTTGTAGGTAGCTGACTTTCGTCAGTTTCTCTGATGAGTTGGAAGGGTTTTGCGATAATTTTTTCGTGATAAAAACTATCGAACTCAACGTCTTCCATTGGAGGGAAATTACCTTGGACTTCTCCTCTTCTCATCGTTTTCCATCTTTCTTTTTCTCTGATGGTACAGATATGAGAATATTCTTTTCTCTGATTGAACCATCGGAAGAAAGATATGTGCTCTTGAAGTTTTTCTAGAGTTTGAAAGTACTCTTCTTTAATGGCCTTCCTCTGTTCCTCAGAGTGGTCTTTAAAGAAGCGTTTTCTTTCTAGGAACCCAACACTGGCGATGATGGGAATTCTAGTGACCAGACGAAATCGACTGTTCTGAAGGGTTCTGAGATGAAGGTTGCGCCGGTAGTGGAGACGAAGCTGACGGCTGAAGGATCATCGTCTTCTTTCGTTCAGGCGGTGGCTAGGGCATCACAAATGCAGTCTCAGGTTCAATTTGGGCCGTTGGTACAGCGGGTGGGTGTGACCCATGAGGAGTGTGACCCGAATCCAAAGGGGAAACGGGTGGAGGATGGGGCTGATGGTAATGGGCCTGCTATGCTTGGGCTTGGTAAGAAATTAGGTGATGGTGGGCAATCCATTAGCAAGCTGGACAAGGGTGGGACGAATAATGGGACATCTTGGGCTGATTTGTTTGGGCCTAGATACTCCCCTTCTCCAGAGTTGCTTTTTCTGCCGCCTAAGGAATTGAATGGCAAACGAGTGGTGGTGCCGGATGAGGATATTCTTGAGGAAGGAATTAATTTGTGGAGGAGTTCGCTTGTGGGACAATTTATTGATGCTCGGGTTCCTTTTCCGGTTTTGTCTCGTATGGTTAATAAAATTTTGGGTCATCTTGAGGAGCCTACCATTACTGTTCTTGAAGATGGCCTTATTATTTTCACATTCCACCACTCTACTTCTTGTGACTGGATTCTTAAGAATGGGTCGTGGCATATCGAGGGTAAGCCCCTCCTTCTTCGGAAATGGTTCCCAAGTATTGTTCCAGAATCTTTTTCCTTTGATAGAGTACCTGTGTGGGTCAAGTTGTCTAAGTTGCCGTTAGAATTGTGGACTACTAGAGGTTTGAGTGTGGTTGCTAGTGCCATAGGCAGACCGGTGTGCCTTGATAAGGCTACTGAGGAGCGCAGACGGTTGTCTTTTGCACGTGTTTGTGTGGAGATTGGGCCGAGGGATTGATGACATGCAAAAATGTCATCATTTTCCTATTAATTTTAGCTAGTTTTGTGCATGAATTGTGAGCTTTAATGTATTTTTATGTTAATTTTGTAGAAAACCGAGTTTGAGAAGCAAAACCAAGAATTTTACCAATTTTGGGCATAAAAAGAAGACTTTGGGCCATAAAAGAAGAAAAGAAAAGAGAACACTTGAAGTAGAGGCCCAAAAAGCCCAAAAGAAAGAAGAAAGGAGGCATAAATCCGTGTTTAAGGCTTCTAGAAGGCCTAGCGTCGAGACGCTAGGACTTCAGCGTCTCGACGCTAGGTGATCTGCGAGGAAAAATCCAGAATCGCGGTAGCGTCGCGACGCTGCGACAACTTCTGCTCCAAGAAAGTATGACGTCAGAGCGTCGCGACGCTGTGACGTAGCGTCTCGACGCTACCGACTTGTTCAGCAAGAAATGTCCAGCCCCTTTACCAATAAAAAGCCCCCTCTCCCAAGGTGAAAATCATCCCATTTTTGGGGAGCTCTCCCCTAGCTCAATAGAGAAGAAAAGAGAGAAGAGTTGTGAGGAAAAAGGAGGAATCGAGCGAGATTCCAAGGCTCGGATTCGAGATGTTCGTAGCAGGAGCGTGGGATCAACTTATCGGTTATTTCTTCCTTACTTCTTTGTAATTTCTTATTTTAATTTGAGTTAGGCCCATGGATCAAGATCATTTTGGCAAAATTATTCCCAATTGTGAGTAGATCTTGAGACCTAGGGTCGTTACTCTAGCTAATTGGATATTGTAGCGCAATTACTTGGATTATGTAATGAATTTCTTCATATTTCATCTATGCAATTCATTCTTAATGCTTTTAATCTCTTGATCACGGATTAATTGATTTGTTGGTCTAAATTGATACTCGACAGAGAGAAATTAGATTAGATCCAAATTGCATGGCTAATAATTGCTTGGAACACGAGAGTGAAAGAGAATTGTTAGAAATTGATAATGAAGTTGCTTAATGCCATACTATGATTAACTAAGGAGATGGACACATAAATTAGTTATGTTAGTATGAGATGCGGAGGAACTTGAAAGAGAAATCCGCTTATAACCACTTCTAGATTTATGAAATTGAAGATTATTAGTTACATACATCCATGTGATGGAGCTACAAATCCAAGAAAGCTAGTTAACACCCTAGGTCGAGCCCCCTTTGATAGGAAAATTCCTTTTTACTTGCATGTTTCTTTTTAGTTCTTTAATTTTCGCTTTACCAATTCAAGTTGAAATTCTAAATAAAATTAAAACATGATGGTTCTTGGTGCTTAATGGAAATAATTCAAATTCCCTGAGGATTCGATACTCGGAATACTTTCCGTTTTATATTACTTGCGGCCCGTGCACTTTGTGGTCAACAAGTTTTTGGCGCCGTTGCTGGGGACTTTGTAATTTTTTCGGTTAATATTGAGAATTAAGTGTTTGATTTTAATTTAGAAATTTTATTTTTGCATTTTAAATTTTTAGTTTAAGAAGTTGTGGCAAAATTTGAGGAGTTATAAGGTGGATAATCTGTTCTTTTGAGATTTAATCATGGCAGAAGACAAAGCAATCCGAGATTATTTCTTGCCTGAATTTCCATTAAACTATTCTGGAATAGCTTACGAGCCAATCACTGTCGATAACTTTGAGCTCAAAGCTAGTCTCATTCAAATGGTGAGAGAGAACGCTTTCAAAGGTCATCCATCAGAAAATCCACACAATCACCTAAGATCATTTTTGAATATCTGTGGAACGGTAAAGATGGGAGGAGTTAGCCCTGACTCGATTCGTTTGCAGTTATTCCCATTTTCTTTACAAGATAAGGCTAGAGATTGGTTAGACTCGTTAACCTCAAACAGCATCCTTGGTTGGAATGATTTAGTCAAAGCTTTCCTTGCAAAATTTTTCCCATTAGAAAAGATTACCAAGCTTAGAGCTGAAATTGGAAAGTTTCAACAATTAGAGGAAGAGCAATTATATGAATCTTGGGAGAGATATAAGGATTTGTTAAGGAAATGCCCACAACATGGATACCCTGATTGGCTTCAAATTCAACTTTTCTACAGTGGGTTAAATAGGAATTTAAAGACAATTCTTGACACCACGGCTGGAGGAAACTTTTTAGCCAAAACTGTCAAGGAGGCACGAACCATAGTAGAAGAGTTGGCTTTAACAAGTTACCAATGGCAACCAGAATCCAAAATTAAGGAGAAACTACGTGAAGATGAAGAAGTGAGTGCTTTAAGGTTGCAAGTCGAAGCTCTAACCAAGGCTCTAAACAAGCTCACAGGATCAGAAATTCCAAGTTCGCCTAAAGCTGAATTAAAAGAGGAGTTTAAACCTGAAGAAAAGAAAAGCCCTTTGGAAGAAATGCTAAGAAACTTCATGAATGAGACTAGAAATTTGAATGAAAATGTTCAAGCCAAAGTAGATATTGTTATTAATAAGATGGAAGCAAAAATGGATCAAATGACAATATTTATGAAGGAAATCCAGCAAGGAAATTTATCCAATATCGTCACCATGGACCCACAAGAACAATGCCCCGCCATATCTCTCAGAAGTGGGAAACAGTTAAGAGAAATTGAAAGAAAAGAAGAAACAAAGCCCATCACTAGAAGGACAGTGGATGAGGAAGATAAAAGCAAACCAGAGGAAGAGTCAGCACCATCAGTGCCAGATAAGTCTTCTGATTCTATTCCTTTAGTTCTTAACCAGATTCCTTATCCTCAAAGATTTTAAAAGAAAAAGTTGGATGCTGAATTTACAAAGTTTCTTGATATTTTTAAACAGCTCCATATTAACATTCCTTTTGCTGATGCTTTGGAACAGATGCCACACTATGCCAAGTTTATGAAAGAAATATTGTCAAAGAAAAAGAAATTCGAGAACCATGAGACAGTAAATATGACAGCAGAGTGTAGTGCCATCATCCAAAAACATCTACCACCAAAATTAAAAGATCCAGGGAGTTTCACTCTTCCTTGTACTGTTGGTAGTTTGTTTATTAACAAAGCTTTATGTGACTTAGGGGCAAGTATTAACCTAATGCCTTTCAGTGTTTACAGGAAACTCGGTTTGGGGGAACTAAAATCAACTACAATTGCTCTGCAATTGGCAGATCGTTCGATGACATACCCTAAAGGTGTGTTAGAGGATGTTCTGGTCAACGTTGACAAATTCATATTCCCTGCAGACTTCGTAGTGTTAGACATGGAAGAAGACCCCGAAGTCCCCGTCATTCTTGGGAGACCATTTTTGGAAACCGCTCGTGCTCTAATTGAGGTACAGAAAGGAACCCTGACTCTCAGAGTAGAAGACGACGAGGTAGTGTTCAACCTCTTTAATGCATTAAAACATCCAGAAGAGGTTAGTTCCTGCTTTTCGATTGATTAAATTGACACTATTATCAATGCATGTGTAGAGTCAGAGTCTCCTGTTGATCATTATGAAATAAGCATGCCTGACGTGTTTGGAGATGAATTATTAGATGTTGATCAGGAAAATGCTTTTATTGATAGATCTTTAGGAAGGGAAGAAACTTTATCATTAGATATTTGTGCTCAAGCTGATGTCCCTTCCCCTGAATTAAAACAATTGCCTGCCCACCTACGTTATGCTTTCTTAGGAGACTCTTCTACTTTTCCCGTTATCATTTCTGCTGATTTAAGTAAAGTAGAAGAGGAAAAATTGTTGGATGTTTTGAAAAAGCATAAATCTGCCTTAGGATGGTCTATTAGTGATATTAAGGGTATTAGTCCTTCAATTGTCATGCATAAAATCTTAATGGAAGATGCCTTTAATCCTACAGTAGAACACCAAAGGAGATTAAATCCAGCAATGAAGGAAGTGGTAAAAGCCGAGGTGTTAAAATTATTAAATGCAGGAGTTATATATGCTATATCTGACAGCCCTTGGGTGAGTCCCGTTCAAGTTGTGCCTAAGAAAGGGGGAATGACTGTTATTAAGAATGAGAAAGATGAATCCATTTCTACTAGGACAGTCACCGGTTGGCGTGTGTGTATTGATTATAGGAAGTTAAACAAAGCCACCAGAAAAGATCATTTCCCTCTCCCTTTTATTGATCAAATGCTCGATAGGCTAGCCGGGTATCCGTATTATTGTTTTCTTGACGGTTATTCGGGCTATAATCAAGTTCGATAGCACCTGAAGACCAAGAGAAAGCAACATTCACGTGTCCCTATGGTATTTATGCTTTCCGGCGTATGCCATTTGGACTGTGTAATGCTCCAGCTACCTTTCAGCGTTGTATGATGGCCATATTTTCAGACTTTGTAGAAGAGATTATGGAGGTATTTATGGATGATTTTTCTGTTTTCGGTTCGTCATTTGATAACTGTTTACATAATCTCTCTCGTGTTTTACAAAGATGCCAAGAGACTAACCTTGTTTTAAATTGGGAAAAATGCCATTTTATGGTAAAAGAAGGTATAGTCTTAGGCCACAAGGTGTCTGAAAAAGGGTTGGAGGTTGATAAAGCCAAGATTTCTGCTATTGAACAACTTCCTCCACCAATTAATGTCAAAGGAGTTCGTAGTTTCTTAGGCCACGCAGGGTTTTATAGGCGTTTTATAAAAGATTTTTCAAAAATTGCTAAACCCCTGTGCAATTTGCTTGAAAAGGATGCCCCATTTGTGTTTTCAAAAGAATGTTTGCTAGCATTTAACCTTCTAAAAGAAAAGTTGATTTCCGCACCGATCATTGTTGTGCCTGATTGGAGTCAACCGTTTGAAATCATGTGTGATGCTAGTGACTATGCTTTAGGAGCTGTCTTAGGGCAACGACGAGATAAGTTCTTTAGGGCTATATATTACCCAAGTAGAACTCTAGATAGTGCTCAGCAGAACTACACCACTACGGAAAAAGAGATGATTGCTGTTGTGTTCGCATTTGATAAGTTTAGGCCCTATTTGCTTGGTACGAAGGTGATAGTGCACACTGACCACGCTGCTATTCGTTATTTGAGTAGTAAAAAGGATTCCAAGCCCAGACTCATAAGATGGATTCTTTTACTGCAAGAATTTGACTATGAGATCAAGGATAGAAAAGGTTGTGAAAATGTGGTAGCAGACCATTTGTCTAGGATAGAGCATGAAAAGAATATCGCAACCTTTCCTATTAAAGAAGTTTTTCCAGATGAGAGATTATACGCTGTTAAAACTTCTCTTCCTTGGTACGCCGATTTTGTAAACTTTCTTGCAGGAAAAGAAATACCACCAGACTTGAATGCTCAGAAAAGAAAGAAATTTTTCCACGATGTGAAATCCTACCTGTGGAATGACCCATTTCTCTTTAAGGTATGTTCTGACCAAATAATTCGAAGGTGCATTCCAGCAGAAGAAGTAGGTAAGATTATACATGATTGCCATGCCTCTCCTTATGGTGGTCATTTTGGACCAACTCGTACGGCAGCAAAGGTACTTCAATCTGGTTTTTATTGGCCTACTTTGTTTAAAGATTGTTATACTTTTGTAAAAACATGTGATAGATGCCAAAGGACAGGTAATATTTCTAGACGCCATGAAATGCCCCTAACCCCTATTCTTGAAGTCGAACTTTTTGATGTGTGGGGCATGGATTTTATGGGCCCTTTTCCCTCTTCCAATGGATACTCGTACATTTTGGTTGCAGTTGATTATGTTTCTAAATGGGTAGAAGCAGTAGCCACTAAGACTAATGATGCACGTGTTGTGTTGCGTTTTCTGCACAAAAATATTTTCACTAGATTTGGCACACCACGAACTATAATTAGTGATGAGGGGTCCCATTTTTGTAATAAACTATTTGAATCGTTACTTAAAAAATATGGTGTCAAGCATAAGACTTCTTTAGCTTATCATCCCCAGACTAACGGTCAAGCTGAGATTTCTAACAGGGAGATTAAGCAAATTTTGGAGAAGACAGTGCGCATCAACAGGAAGGACTGGGCATACAAGTTGGACGATGCTTTGTGGGCCTATCGGACTGCTTTCAAAACTCCGATCGGTACATCCCCGTATCGGTTAGTGTATGGAAAAGCGTGTCACCTGCCTGTGGAGCTCGAACACAAAGCATACTGGGCTATCAAGAAGTTGAACTTAGACGCAGAGAAGGCTGGGGAACATCGGCTACTGCAGCTCAACGAATTAGAAGAATTCAGGAGCCAGGCGTACGAAAACGCTAAGCTCTATAAGGAAAGAACGGCAAGATGGCATGATCGTATAGTCCAGAAACGTTCTTTTGAGCCAGGGCAGCAGGTTCTTCTGTTCAACTCCCGTCTACGATTATTCCCAGGAAAATTAAAGTCACGTTGGTCCGGTCCATTCATAGTTAAAGAAGTATCCCCATATGGACCCATTGAGCTACTAGACAACAACGGGTTAACTTTTAAAGTCAATGCTCAAAGAGTAAAGCACTATTGTGGATTCGAAGAGCGGAAGGTAGAAAAAGTGATTTTAGTCGATCCAGGGTGACCAAGCCCCGTCTAGCTCAGGACGTTAAACAAGCGCTTCTTGGGAGGCAACCCAAGCTTTTAAAGTTTTTTGAAGATTTCATTTTAGTTTTTGCGTTGATCCTAATGCTCCTTTGAGATCGATCCGTATGCAGGAAGCTCGTGAATTCATGCCTAGCTCTCTTCGGACGAAAATTCAAGACGTTTCAGATTCTCTCGCTTTTTCAGGGCAGTATCGATCTCTCTTTATCTGGTTAAATATTCATACATTGGGGACAATGTACATTTTAAGTTTGGGGGGGAGATTTGCTCTGCTTAGGTTTTGCATAAGTAATGCTTATGATTAATTAAATGCATGTTGATGATGATGACGTTTAATGATTTGCTGTTAGCCATGATTCTCTCTTATTGCTGCAAATTTGAAAGCATGTCTAAATTCAAGAAAATTTAAAATTTTTTTCTTTGAATCCCTTGCAAAGTATGATGATTCACTTGTTTTATTATAATTTTGAAAGCCTAGATGAAAGTTATATGCTTTAGAAGTTCGTTGTCACTCCGATAGGTGTAAAGTTTGTCTAGATAGCTTTCTTGCGTAATAGTTAGTAATACTGAGCTTTGGGAAAAAGAAATGCTTTGATTTGCCCAAAAACCAAAAAAAAAAAAAAAAAAAAAAAAAAAAAAAAAAAATTGCTCCACTTTCTTGAGAGCGTTAGTAACCAGGGGCATTCATGACACCCATCGTTTGCCTTTGCATGAAAGCGCTGGAAAGAAATGAGCATGCTTCGGCAACCTGAAAGATGAGGCGCTCGTAGTTGGATGCTTTCATCACCAATGTTGGCAAGCCAGAACGAAGGCGCTACATCTAAAAGGATTTGCCCATCAAAAAAAAAAAAAAAAAAAAAAAAGTTTGGGGGACGCCTCAAGAATTATGGGCACCTCAGTAAGGTAGCACTTGCTAGATAAGTGAGATGGCTAAAAGGGCGAGCTTTAGGGCCAGTGTAGGGGGAAGATGAATGGAGGAGTGTATAAATGATTCCGGGCTAGTAAAAATTGTGATAAGGCAGTTGATGATTCGTTTTTGCAAGGGAGGATAGGATTAGATTTTAAACTTCTTGATGGTTGTTCATACTTACTTAATTGTTTCAATAGTTTGCATTCATGGCTAGAAGCATTGAGGATAAAGTAGATAGCATGCATTACTTTATTTTGCTCGGGACTAGCAAAACTTTAAGTTTGGGGGTGTGATGACATGCAAAAATGTCATCATTTTCCTATTAATTTTAGCTAGTTTTGTGCATGAATTGTGAGCTTTAATGTATTTTTATGTTAATTTTGTAGAAAACCGAGTTTGAGAAGCAAAACCAAGAATTTTACCAATTTTGGGCATAAAAAGAAGACTTTGGGCCATAAAAGAAGAAAAGAAAAGAGAACATTTGAAGTAGAGGCCCAAAAAGCCCAAAAGAAAGAAGAAAGGAGGCATAAATCCGTGTTTAAGGCTTCTAGAAGGCCTAGCGTCGAGACGCTAGGACTTCAGCGTCTCGACGCTAGGTGATCAGCGAGGAAAAATCCAGAATCGCGGTAGCGTCGCGACGCTGTCTGCGTAGCGTCGCGACGCTGCGACAACTTCTGCTCCAAGAAAGTATGAAGTCAGAGCGTCGCGACGCTGTGACGTAGCGTCTCGACACTACCGACTTGTTCAGCAAGAAATGTCCAGCCCCTTTACCTATAAAAAGCCCCCTCTCCCAAGGTGAAAATCATCCCATTTTTGGGGAGCTCTCCCCTAGCTCAATAGAGAAGAAAAGAGAGAAGAGTTGTGAGGAAAAAGGAGGAATCGAGCGAGATTCCAAGGCTCGGATTCGAGATGTTCGTAGCAGGAGCGTGGGATCAACTTATCGGTTATTTCTTCCTTACTTCTTTGTAATTTCTTATTTTAATTTGAGTTAGGCCCATGGATCAAGATCATTTTGGCAAAATTATTCCCAATTGTGAGTAGATCTTGAGACCTAGGGTCGTTACTCTAGCTAATTGGATATTGTAGCGCAATTACTTGGATTATGTAATGAATTTCTTCATATTTCATCTATGCAATTCATTCTTAATGCTTTTAATCTCTTGATCACGAATTAATTGATTTGTTGGTCTAAATTGATACTCGACAGAGAGAAATTAGATTAGATCCAAATTGCATGGCTAATAATTGCTTGGAACACGAGAGTGAAAGAGAATTGTTAGAAATTGATAATGAAGTTGCTTAATGCCATACTATGATTAACTAAGGAGATGGACACATAAATTAGTTATGTTAGTATGAGATGCGGAGGAACTTGAAAGAGAAATCCGCTTATAACCACTTCTAGATTTATGAAATTGAAGATTATTAGTTACATACATCCATGTGATGGAGCTACAAATCCAAGAAAGCTAGTTAACACCCTAAGTCGAGCCCCCTTTGATAGGAAAATTCCTTTTTACTTGCATGTTTCTTTTTAGTTCTTTAATTTTCGCTTTACCAATTCAAGTTGAAATTCTAAATAAAATTAAAACATGATGGTTCTTGGTGCTTAATGGAAATAATTCAAATTCCCTGAGGATTCGATACTCGGAATACTTTCCGTTTTATATTACTTGCGGCCCGTGCACTTTGCGGTCAATAGGGATGAATTACCGAGTACAGTGGAGGTGTGTATTCGTGGCCAGAATTTTGTTGTGGTTGTGGATTATTCTTGGAAGCCTAAGAGGTGTGTACCTTGTGGTGTGTTTGGTCACTCGAGTGGTAGTTGTCCAGAGTCAGTGGGGGCTCGTGACGAGGTTAGGGTTAAGCCTGTTGACCAACATTTCAGCGGTGTATGTTAGCAATTTTTTCTGATATGATTGAGTCCACTGTTGAGGTATTCATGGACGATTTTTCAGTTTTTGGAGGGTCTTTTCAGAGTTGTTTAGATAATTTAGGTCAGGTATTAAAGAGATGTGAGGATACCCATCTAGTTCTTAATTGGGAGAAATGCCACTTCATGGTGAAGGAGGGCATAGTGTTAGGTCATAGGATTTCTAAGAATGGTCTAGAAGTTGATAGAGCGAAAGTTGAGGTTATTGAGAGATTAGAACCACCGAATTCAGTGAAGGGGATTCGGAGTTTTTTAGGACATGCTGGATTTTATAGAAGGTTCATAGAGGATTTTTCCAAAATCAGTAAACCTCTTTGTAACTTATTGTGCACTGATCATGTTTTTTATTTTAATGCAGGTTGTAGGAAGGCTTTTGAGACATTGAAGGCTGCTTTAATCTCAGCACCCATTCTTTGTGCACCTAATTGGAATTTATCATTTGAGGTAATGTGCGATGCGAGTGATGCTGCGGTAGGTGCTATGCTGGGGCAAAAGCAGGGCAAATTTATCCATCCTATATATTATGCAAGCAGGATTTTAAATGAGGCACAAGTCAACTACACAACTACTGAAAAGGAGTTGTTAGCTGTTGTGTTTGCCTTTGAGAAATTCCGGCCATATTTGGTTGGATCCAAAGTCACGGTGTTCACGGATCATGCAGCAATAAGGTATTTGATGTCTAAGAAAGATGCTAAACCTAGACTAATTCGTTGGGTTTTATTATTGCAGGAGTTTGACTTGGAGATAAAGGATAAGAAGGGATCAGAGAATGTCATTGCAGATCATTTGTCTCGTCTTGATTCATCATCATCTTTGCTGGAGCAATCTGCCATTTCCGATTCTTTTCCAGATGAACAGTTCTTTGCTGTTCAGGTAAAGGTAGTCAGGGATGTCCCTTGGTATGCTGATATTGCCAACTTTTTGGTCAAGGGAGTCACTCCGATAGACATGGATTGGAGGCAAAAGAAAAAGTTTAAGCATGATGCGAAATTTTTCTATTGGGATGAGCCATTTATGTATAAGCAATGCTCTGATGGTATTATTCGTAGGTGTGTTTCAGGTGATGAAGCAAAGGAAATCCTGGAGCAATGTCACTCTTCGCCGTATGGAGGCCATTTCAGCGGTCAGAGGACGGCTATGAGGATTTTGCATTGCGGATTCTTTTGGCCTACCTTGTTTAAGGATGCCCACTGGTTCTACAAGCAATGTGATGCTTGCCAAAGGAGAGGAAACTTGGGGCCTAAAGATGAAATGCCTCTTACTTACATTTTAGAAGTTGAATTATTCGATGTATGGGGTATTGATTTTATGGGGCCATTTCCCCCTTCTAATGGCAATGTTTTTATCTTATTGGCAGTAGATTACGTGTCCAAGTGGGTGGAGGCCATTGCATGCCATCAAAGTGATGCCAAGACGATTTCAAGGTTTCTCCAATCGCACATTTTTGCGCGGTTTGGGACACCTAGAGCTCTAATAAGTGATGAGGGTACACATTTTGTTAATAATATCTTAACTAAGCTTTTAGCTAAGTATGGAATCAAGCATAGGATAGCTACCCCCTATCACCCACAGGCTAATGGTCAAGCTGAAATAAGTAATAGGGAAATTAAATCAATTCTAGAAAAAGTAGTCCATCCATCTAGAAAGGATTGGTCTTTTAGGTTGGATGAGGCTCTTTGGGCTTATAGGACAGCCTATAAGACTCCTCTAGGTATGTCTCCCTATCGGTTAGTATATGGAAAGCTTGTCATTTACCATTAGAGCTAGAGCATAAAACGTTTTGGGCTTTGAAAAAATTAAATTTCGATCTGAGTCGTGCAGGAGCAATGAGAATGCTACAGCTTAACGAATTGGAAGAATTTCGCCAATTTTCTTATGAGAATGCGAAAATATATAAAGAAAAGACTAAGTTGTGGCATGACAAGAAAATTAAGCCTAAAGAGTTTGTCAAAGGTCAAAAAGTTTTGCTTTATAATTCTAGATTAAAATTGTTTCCTGGGAAACTAAAATCCAAATGGTCAGGTCCGTTTGAGGTGATTGAGGTTTTCCCCCATGGAGCAGTTACTTTGCAAGACGAAAAGGATGGGAGGATGTTCAAAGTGAATGGACAGCGTGTCAAACATTATTGGGGAGAGGATTTCCAGACGAAATATCCTTCCCTGAAGTTAGTTGATGATTGAAAGAGCAAGATTTTTGCGGGAGCATTTCGCAGAGCAATATTTTGAGCTCCCAGCGTTTGTTTTTATTTCTCGCTGATTTGGTTTGATTTTAATTTGAATTATTGTAGATTTAGGTTGTTTAAATTTTGCATGATATTTATTTTAAGTTTGTCGTTATTTTTAATTCCGTAGATTTTATTTTATTTTCGCTAGATATTTTATTTAATTTGATTAGTTTAGATTCGAGTTGGTTTAGTTTTATTTTCTGATTAGATTTAATTAGATTTGAAATTCTGTATTGGAGTTATTTGAATTTCTATTTAGGTTTAGATCTAATAAAGATCTTCTTGATTTATTCGGCTTCAAATAAAAATAAAAGATAAGATTTGATTTGAGCTGTTAAATTTGAATTTCCTGATTTGATTTTGTATCCGAGATTTTTCTGGAAAATAATCTTGTGTTCAGAAGATTGTTGCGGCAAAGTTATGGCTAAAGCGAATCTTTCGTCCGAATAGGAAGGGTTTTTGTTGAAGATTAATTTCTTTTTACCGTTTGAATTTTAAATTTCCGTGTGCAGGAAATTGAATGAGGAATTATGATGCTGCCACGTGCCACGCAGGGGCAATCCAAGGGCTTAATCATTAGACAGCATATAATTATTTACCATGGGCTGATTGGAATTCTGATTTTACCGTTTGATGGTTTTAATTCCGCTTAGCTGCATGCGATTTCAAACGGTAATGTTAATTAATGGAGCAAAATCTTTCTGTTAGGATTTTCTTGAGCTGAAGCCTTATTTATTGGCAACCCTCGGTACGTTTTTCTTACTTCATCTTCTTGCTTCGATCTTTTGCTTTCTTTTTCGTTTTCATTCTCTGTAAACCCCTTAAGTCTTCCATGGCGAAAACGAGAGCGAGAAAAGAAAGGGAGAATGAGGAGGAAGAGGTACCTGTCACCCCTGAAGTGCAGAAAGTTAAGGCGAAGAAGAAAAAGACCCCGGAGGAGAAAGAATCCAAAAGACGAAGACGACAACAGAGGGCTGAGGAACAAGAAAAGGCAACAGAGGTTGCGACTGTTACTGCCACAGTAGAGGAAGAAAGCCCGAAACAACCAGAGGAAAATACCGAGCAGAGGGTCGCGGATACAGAAGAAGAGGAGCAAACAGAAGAAGTTCAAGAGGAGCGAACCGAGGAAGTTCGAGAAGAAATTACAGAGGAAGTTCAAGAAAAGCAGGCCGAGGATGTACAAATGCAACAGGCAGAAGATGTTCAGGTAACGGATAATGAGCCAGTGCAGGAGGCTCGAGTGGAGGTGATCATGCCAGAGGTACCAAAACGTCGCCGCGTTAAGAGGAAAGCGGGCCGCGCTAGGGTTTTCCGAACTGATACTCCTTCGCCTTCGACCACTGATTCTGAAAGAGAAAATGCAAGAAGAGAGGAACGGGAAAAGAAGGAAGTTGAGGGCAAGGCAAGAGAAGAAGAAGCAAAGAAAGCGGAAGAGGAGATTTTGCTCAAGCGAAGGGCGGAAAAGGGCAAAAGTGTGGCTGAAGCATCGGAAGAACCTGACGAGATTGAGGAATCGAGATTTCCGTACAATCGCTTCATCAATAACCTTGCTCGGGCAAAGTATGTTGAGATGCTGAGAAGGGGCTTCCTGTTTGGACGAGGATTTGCGATGATCTGCCACGGTTCTTGAGGACTGGAATAGTGAACCTCGGCTGGAGTCAATTTTGTGCGAAGCCGGAACCTGTTAATTCCAACATTGTTCGGGAATTTTACGCAAATATTGACGATCACGAAGAATTTCAGGTTATCGTTCGAGGAGTGCCCGTTGACTGGAGCCCAGGAGCCATTAATGCTTTGTTCAACCTCCAGGACTTTCCACACGCAGGCTTTAATGAGATGGTGGTCGCACCATCTAATGACCAACTAAATGCGGCTATCCGAGAGGTTGGCATTGAGGGGGCCCAGTGGAGACTGTCGAAGACGAAAAAGCGCACATTTCAGGCTGCTTATTTGAAGAGCGAGGCCAATACATGGATGGGTTTCATCAAGCTGCGCTTACTGCCGACAACTCACGACTCAACAGTGTCTCGAGACCGGGTTTTGCTTGCCTTTGCTATTCTTCGTTCCATGAGTATTGATGTGGGTAAGATAATTTCTTCTGAGATTCTTGATTGTTGGCGGAAAAAGGTGGGGAAGCTGTTTTTCCCCAACACTATCACGATGCTATGCCGAAGGGCAGGGGTGCCAGAGGATGAGGATGATGTGCCACTAATAGACAAGGGGATAATTGACACACCAAATCTGGCTAGGCTTCAGAGGACGCAGGAAGCACGCCAAGGAGGTTTGGTGTGCGACATCCACCAAATGCAGGAGCAATTACAGCTGCATTCCAGTAGGATGGAATTTGTTGAGAGGCAATTGCAGACTTTCTGGAACTATGTGAAAAGGAGGGATGCTGCGTTGAGGGTAGCCTTGCAGTCGAATTTTTCCAAGCCATATCCGGCTTTACCCGTATTCCCTGACGACCTACTGAACCCCTGGATCTCGCCCCCACCTGTTGAACGAGAGGAAGATGATGAAGAGCAGGGTCAGGAAGATTGATGGATGAGATGATCTTCAGCGAGCATTTCTTTTGTTCCTATCTTTTTGTTTGCTCGCACATGTTTGACCCTGTTTACTGTTCTGTTTGCTTGTTTCTTTTTGTTTTGAAAAAAAAAGGAAAAATATATCTCTGCTTATGTAATTTCTTTTCATGTTTTTAATGAAATTTCCTAGATGTTTCTGTTCTATGAGCACTGAGTAACTCTGACTTAACTAATTTTCTTCTGAATTTTTGAAGCTTGGACTGGCTAAGCTTAATTAGATCAAGGTATTCTGATCTCCAGAAACCTTTTGCTTGAGCATTTTCTCTGGCCTGGTCGTTGCTGCGGCAAAGAAAATTCTGGAGGTAGTGTTGACTTATATGATCCACTTTAAGCTTAGGTCTAATCCCGCGCTTAGTTTTGAAATTCAGATAGAAAAATTTAAGTTTGGGGGTGTCATTTAAAATTTTAATGATTCATTGGGGACAATGAATAATTCAAGTTTGGGGGACTTTTTGGTACTCCAATTGTTTTGCTCGAGCATTCCTCTCCTTCATTAAATAATTTGTTACGTTATTGAGTAACCGGGGACATTTGTGATACCCACAGTTTGTCTTCGCGTCAAAAGGTAACCTAGGAAATGTGAAAAATGATGAAAAATTATTTGCTGAAAAAAGTGGTTGTTGAAAATTTTGCTGAGAAAATTCATGGAGCAAAAGTTTTGAAGGATGAATGATGATTCAGCAGTTTTTCTGTCTCCCAGAACTTAGGTGAGCTTCATCATAAAATGTTGCCATTCTGAGGGGCAAGAGATGGAATAACTAAGGATTTTTGAGCTTTATAAAGAGTATTTAGCCTAATTGGTGATGAGTTTGAGGCAAGGGTATACTGCACCATAAAGTGGGTTATCCCATGCTTAAGAGCTTATGACTGTAGGGCTGCTTTAAGTCTGAAAAACAGAAAATATAAACCCCTTAAAAATGTGTTTTGATATGTCTGATAATAGAGCTGAGCTGTGGCAAGTTCTTAGAATTGAGTTAAAAGTGGTGATTATTTGTCCATGCCGGAAGAATTATTTTGCTGCAGCAGAGCTTGGTTTTGCAAAGTGCTCAGGTAAAGGTTGAAGGTAGTGTTGGATTGTCTAGTTTGATTAAGCTATGCTTTGTCTAACGTTTTGAATTCTTGAAGGGAAGGTTGGTTAGTATTGCTTGGGACGCGCAATAGTTCAAGTTTGGGGGTGTGATAACTACCCAAAAGGTAGTTATTTAGGCCTCATTTCTATATTGATTTGTGTGTCTTTTGTGCTTAATGGGGTTGGTTTTAGATGTAAATTATATGTTTTAACCCATTTGGAAGAATGGAAGCTTTGGAAATCATTTTGTGCAGAATCTGTTGCTGGGCGACTTGAGGGAGCAAACTCTGTGCTGGAGCAAAACTGGGAGCAAAGCTGCCACGTCACAGCTCGTTAGCCAACTTCATGAACCGACTTCTGTTGAGTTATTTTCGGGATAAAGGAGCAAGGATAGCCATACACGTGTCTAGGTTGACCTAATTCAAGCCTCCTACCACCTCTATAAAAGGAGAAAGCCGCCCAAGTCAAATTCATTCCACTTTTGGGAGAAAACATTCCATTCTTGGGAAGTTCCTTCCACCTTTGGGAGCCAAATAGAGGAGAGAGATTGGAGACCACCTAAAAGACCATCATTGAAAGCTGATCGAGGAGATTAGCATTTCCTTTTATTATCTTGTAATTATGGACATGCCTACTCAGATTGTAGCGTGCATCCCCATGCATATTATGAACTAAGTAGCTTAGGCGTTGGTTAGGAACAATGTGATTGCCGTGTTTAACTTTAGTAATAAATATTGATTCTATGCATCTTGATTAATTGTTGTGTTCATTTCTATTTTATGCCCGCTTGGCCAGCCGGTATGAATACCTCTCTCTAGTTTCAGGGATGATTTAGAGAGTGTGTGGCGATTAATCGCACTACGATCATTATGTATTGGTGAACGCCAGTGACTGAGCTAGGGATAGTGATGCGCAAATTGCTTACCGCAAGTGTACGGGTCAAGTTATAATATAGTGAATATAAATTCGAATGTCGTCCTCTGGATTGGTGTCTCGTCAATTTTAATTACCGAAAATACTTTTGACCAATTTTATTTAGGGAATCGAATTGAATGAGAATATAATTGATTCAAACACAAAACTAAAGCAAAAAGTGACAATCTAATGGGAAGAATTGGTCTTAGGGATTTGATTTCACCAATTGGAGTTATGGATTAATAAACGGATCAACACATACTATGATTCATAAATCTTGGCAACTAAAATCACACATATCTCTCCCGAGCATACATGATTCTCCCATATGTAATTGAACCCGATATCCCTATCTAAATCCAATAAACATACAAGGCAATAAGGCTAACCTTTATAACAATTTCTAGAATTAACCTTAATCTCCCGATTTTTAGCTAAATTCTAGTTATGCATATTGATTTCTAATTTAAATCCTCTCTCCCGAGTTAGATTCAAGCATAAACATCAATCAATTTATGGCCGGTAAATTGAAAGCATTAAGGACACACATATGCATAAATGACATCAATAGCATAAAAACCGTAAATCAATCCATAACGTGCCCAACGGCTACATCAATCCCTAAGAATTAAAGCCTAGCTACTCATACACAACGTTACAATATAGCCATCGACTAAAACAGCCATAAAAACTAACTAAAGTGAGGGAAAGAGGAATTAAACTCGTTGTAGGCCGAGACCGAACGTCCCCGTCACAATCCCCACGAACAATGGGTTGATTTCCAACTTGCTCCCTTTGCTTCAGCTCCAAAATGCTCTGTTTTTCCTCTGTTGTCGGCTCCAAAAAGTCCCAAAACGAAGTCCCCTAAAACCTAGCCGAAATTTCCTTATATTCTGATTTTTTCGTCGTAGCGTCGCGACGCTGTCGCGATACCGCGAATCTGGAAAATTTTCCTAGAGCGTCGCGACGCTGGTCCTAGCGTCGCGACGCTATGAAGTTTTTTTTTTTTTTAAATCAGCTAGGCTGAATTTGACTTCTTCCAACTTTATCCTTTTTCGATCTTTTAGCCCTTTTTCATGTCCCGAACACCCAATTGACTCCAAAATCACGTTTTAGCTCCAATCAACAATTTCCTACAAAATAAACATTAAGTGCAAAGACTAGCTAAATTGATTAGGGAAAACTAGCTAGCTATGCTCGCTATCAAACACCCCCAAACTTAAGCTTTTGCTAGTCCTCGAGCAAACTAAAAATCCAACATACAGTAGAAGAATGGATGCAAGAAACATGACTTAATCCTCAAGGCTCAAAAGTCAATAACCAAGCAAGCAAGAGACATGCACATAAGGACCAATGAGGGAGACAGATTAAAATTTTTCAAAAATTAACTTGCATAAGCGAGATCTAACTCAACGAGATCAGACTCTACTAACCCGGGATTGGATTATTTAAACTCTCAGCTCATCTTCCCTCTACACTAGCACTAAAGTTTCACTAATGAGTTAATGGAACAAATTAGTTTGTTTTCCTCCATACTTAGGTGCTTATAAATTGCAATTAAATTTAGCATTTATATGTGGCACTAGCTTTCACACACCTATTGCAGGGACCCTTAACCTGAGATTTCTCTTGTTGGCCTAACTGATCACAACAGGGGTAGCTCTTTTTGCCTAAACTTTATTAAACATTGCAAACTGTGCACAGGCCATGACATAATTTATTTTCTCAACAGTAACAACAAGAATGATTTTTCTTTATGAACATGATAAGCATATATTCTTTTCTTTCCTCCTAAGCAAGATCAAACATGCTAATTTGCAAAAAATTAACTCTTTAGCTCTTCCCTACACCTATCGAGGTGACAACAAGCATATGAACCTAATAATTCGCTCCTAAGCATTCAAATCCAAATCTAGCCAAGATAAATACTCTACTCATGCAAGCCATCTCCTAGAAAAAGTTTAGAAAGTCTCCCTTTTTGGGCACTCATGCTTACAACTCATCGCAAGCTTGAAAATTGACAAGAAAGCCTATCCTAGGACATCATAGTCATGCAAAAATATTATCCATAAAACAACCATATGCTTAATTCAAAGAAAGCTCAAAACTATAGCCCGAACTCAGATGCTCAAGGGCTCCACAAACATGCTAATCCACCCCCAAACTTAAAACATGCATTGTCCTCAATGTATAAATAAAATAAGACATAAACAAGCATGAGAACAATAAAAGAATGAAAGGAGTGAACAATACTGGCCTGGAAGGGTGATGACATCTTGATTGAAAGCTTGAAAGCAAAGGGGAGACTGAAAACAAAACCTACAAAACAGATACAAACAATAATTCAAACTCAAAAGAAAGACACAACTAAACTTAACTGGGTTGCCTCCCATAAGCGCTTGTTTAACGTCATTAGCTCGACGTGTTGACCAAATATGCATCAAGGTGGTCTCCTGTCAGATGTTCCATCATTGGTGCTCTTCCTAGCACCTCTCCTATAGCCCACCAACATGGTATCTGATGTGTTCTTAGGGTCCTCAAAAGCTTTTAAGACCTCCTTCTCCTGTTGGACTCTGATGATTAGCTCCCTGCGTTCAATATCAATTATAACCCTCCCTGTAGCAAGGAATGGTCTCCCTAATATAATAGGCATAGCAGGATTCTCTTTAATATCCAACACAAAGCAGTCAACAGGAAGGAGAAATCTACCTACACTACAAGAAATATCCCTTTTGATAGCTTTTGACCATAGCATTTTTTAAAATAAGCTATGAATGAAAGGAAAAAAAAGCGGAACGAGTTTTAAAAAAAATTTGGTCGCGCGCTCAAATTTTTTTGGTTATCCGCCTAAAGCCCATTAACGTCACGCCATCTCCCGTATATGAAAAAAAAACCCTTCTATCTCTTTCATTTCTCATTCTCTCTTTTCCTCATCTCTACCCATAACTCTATCTCACTCTGCAACAATTGTAACTCACCTCCATCTCATTCCTCTTCATCGCCATGTCGAGCTCGTCCTTGCATTCTTCCACCGCGTTTATCGCCTCCCAATAGGCCGTCGCCGACCAATCGGCTGAATAAATTACATTCAGAATCTTCCTGAGAGCGAAGGCCGATTGGATCGATGATGAAATTGCTAGGGCCAATAGGCCGCTGCCGACTAATCAGCTGAATAATCTTTCTCGCCCCTTGTTCGAGAAGTACACATTTTTTCTTTGCCCTAGCATGTTCATCTTCTTTATCTCTTCATCTTCATCTTTTCCTTTTAGTTTTCATCTTTATTTTCTCGTTTTCCTTCGTCTTCTCCTATTAGGATTTCTTCGCCCCTCCCTCGAATTGAGCAGCAACACAGTAGTCGTCGCAGCCGCCTACCAGAACACTCCAATGGCTTCGAAGAAGAAGTTTTCGAACCCCATGAGGGATACTAAGGTGCAGAAACTCATTCTCAATATCTCAGTCATTGAGAGCGCAAATCGACTTACCAAAGCTGCTAAGGTACTAATTTGTTCCCTACATTTTCTTTATTTGTTTTGATTGCTTCTTGTTTTTGTTTTTGCCATTAAGAATCTATTTTGCTTAGGTGCTAGAGCAACTGATCGGCCAGAGCCATGTGGTCTCTGAAGGTACATTTTTTTCTCACCCCGTACTAATTTGACTTAGATTCTAGAATGGTCCGAATGAAAATATAAAAATCCATATTCAAGAAATTTAGAATCTTTAGTTGAAATTGAAACAGGGGAAAAAATACAGTTTAGATTCCACTCATAGAAGCTGTTTGGATGAGTTCATATGTGAGTTTATGAGTTTACATTTTTCAGAATTGAACTAAAGTTATTTTTTAAAGATTAGCTTGATATTGGATCTGATATCCTATGTAATTGTTTTGTGGCCAGGTTTTTCATGAGAAGTTGCCTGGTGAAAACCTTTATCCTTTGCAGGTACTCAGTTCTTTCGACCCTAGAAAGTCCCTACATTTTGATGTGTATAGTTTGTTCCTAATGAGAAGTAATTATGTAATATTAGAATTCATTTTTTCAGTTATCTTTTCTTGTTCATTTTTGTGCGATTATGTTTGTTCCTAATGAGAAGTAAGTGTATAATGTGTATAGTTTCTTTTACTTGAACAAGAATAGGAAATTATTGTTTTCCATTTCTTATCTTTTTTTTTTCTTTTCTGTAGGCTGTTGAATTCGGCAGATTAGTTGGTTCATTAAGACTTGATGAACCCAAAGATGTAATTGTATATGCCTGTCAATAACTGATTGCCATCTTCCATCAAAGACTTGAGTAGAAAATTGTTTATGTTACACAGCATTGTCTACTCCCATTAACAGAGTTGCTTGAAGTTCCAAAAACTTGTGTATGGTTTTTATATTTACCTCATTTATGTGGTTGATTTTTTTGTTGGCTTAATGTCACTTTATAGAACTTGTCTATTTTCCATTATTGCAGATTATATGTTTGGTGCTCCAGCTTATCAATCAGATACTTAAGGATAACTAACGTTGACTTCCAAGAAAATGCCTGTCTTGTTGGTCTGGTAAGTCAAATAATGTTTCCATCTAGCAGTGTTCATCAAATAGTAGCATTGATTGAAGCACTGCATTTGGTCCATCATCACAAAACTAATTTCTTCACTTGGTTTAAACTTCTTTTACCATTTATGTTCCTGTATGCAACTTTACATATTACCATTTTGAACTTGAATACTTGAGATGAGATAGCTTGAGTACTGGAGTAAGGTATTTCAATCTGTGTGGGCTTAAATATTCAGTGAAGAATTGAACTCTAATTCTTGCATTAGAAATATGTGGCTGGTTATCAAATGGAGGTTGTTAGTTTTGTTTATTGTACTCATTGTTTCTATCATATAGTTATTGGTAAAATAGATTAGTTGTTGATAGGCCTTTCTTGTGTAATTAGTTGAGTGCTATATCCCAATTTTTTAATTAAAAATTTAGTAACTTTTCATATTTTTTCTCCAAGATGCATCTCACGATGTGATCTATTATAACCAAATGTATCTTTTAACCTCTTGTTTATGATTCTACTCTTCCCCTCCTGATTTATCTTTTGGAGAACTAGAGAATGAGCTTCAACATTGGTTATTTTATGATGTAACTATGAGTATGTTTAGTGGCCTTTTCTGGATCTTTTTTCTTGACAGAGTAGATTGGTACTGAAGCCAGATGGGCTATTTTTAGCACCTATCTTTTGAGGAGAAACGTTAAGGTTTGTGATGTTTCTTCGGGTTTGAATTTTTAGTTCATTGCTTAAATCTCTGCCTATTAAAGTTAGTCTTATGTGATGACTGCATTTTCACCTTGCCTCTGGTGCTGGGCTGTGTTGTTATTAAGTCATTCATATTTTCTCCTTTTTGTATTCATGATGAGCAAATCTTTTGCAGGGCAAGAAAGGTGTTTGGCTGAAACTGCCTATTGAGCTTGCTAATCTAGTTGAAGCTGTTGTTAAGGTGATATTCTGATCGAGTTTTAAAGATCGTTTTGACAGTAGATTCTGGAACTTGCACTTTCAAGTAACTGTGTTTATTTTGTATATTTCTTTGATCAAACATTGTCCTTTGTTTAGGAAGAATTCTGGTACTTTGGTGGGAAAGCCTTTTTTGAAACTTTTTCTGAATGATTTTAGTAAAGCTTGTGCATTTTTGATGCATTATGTTCGAAGACAACAAGAAAAATTATATTCATGATGATGATTGGATCTTGGGGATTCCTTGAGGAAGGGAGTTTCTTTTTCGTTTTTGAACTATTCCATGGGTTTATATTAATTATTACATTTATTAAATGATGCAGAGTGTACCAGTGCAAACTGGTCAAACACCACCTCTTCTGCAATACTTTGGAACTTTATTAAAAAGAGGAAAGTTGAATGCATTTGAGTCATTGGAACTATCTCGTTTAGTTGTAAACCATAACAAGAAGAACCTCTTGGAGAATTGGTTGGCTGATGACAAGTTGGAATGCAGTGAGGAACTAGGAGATCTTGTGAAGGTTTGGTGTTATGAGACTTTATAGAGGTATAAATATCCATCTCTTACTGTATTACTTTCAAGCCTAAAAGTTATGAGATTGAATATCTTATTTGGACTTCTATTCTTCTTGTGGGATATGGTAGATTTGGTTTAGTTGTTTAAATAACAACTTCCCTGCCATTTCAACATGCAATTGTTACCTGGAGCCTATTTCATGGTAGTATTGGTTTTGTTTTTCTTTTATAATTAGAAGAGTTAACTCTCGAACTTCCATGGCTGCTTCGTCATCTCTTTAAATTGCAATAAACTTGACTAATAATCATAATAATTTATAGGAAACTTCTATAATCACTATGTTAAGAATATGCCTAGTTATGGAAACTTAGTTAGTTGACAAGAAATTAAAACTGTCAAATGATAAATATATTGATAGTTGAAGGAATAAATCTCTTTTGTTATGTGAAGGTAAAAAATTCTTAGAGATAAAAGGTTGCAGTAGATTCTTAGAGTGTTAAAAGAAGTTGCAACATGAAGTTCTAATTTGTATTTTCTCTTTGAGTTCTTTTTCCTCTTTTTCGATGTGTGACTTTTGGAACTTCTTTGTTTTTTACGTTTATGTAATTTCTAAGCTAAGGGTTGATCTATGCTACGAAGACTAATTAGATCATCCACAATAAGTTGTCCATGTAAGATGAAGATGGATAAATTTGGTCTATTTGTTCTCTATGTAATCAACCATATTTGTGGAAAGTTTTTCTAGTTTAACTAAATTTTTTTTTTGCATGATTAGAAATTTGCAACACAATGAAACCAAATTTGGGATAGTCATATGTATGTTGTTATGTTGCCGAAAATTTGGGATAGCCATATCTATGTTCATATGTTATTCTTTTATTCTTCCATTCGTTGGACCCTTTTTTCTCGTGTTTTCTGTTGTAAAAGAAGAGGTTATAAAAAGACCTCTTTTAGCTGTCTTCGATACAAAGAGCGAGGGAGAGCTAGTTCCTAAATGGATTGGTTGCAAGAACTAGTTCCTTAATGGATTTTTGAGACGGTATTGAGTGGCGATATGCTCTGTTGTGAGTGTCTTTTGTAAACATTGTAATGTCCTTCTTAAGCTCTTAGTTTGACAAAGTGACCATTAGTATGTTATTTTCTAGGTTTATTTATTTACATTTATTAAAGAATTTCTTTATTTACTTAATTCACTATCATTGGTGTTCACACAATCATATATTTATATATATTTTATATATTTATGCAGGTGAATGAAATGATATCTTACCCACGCATGCAAAAGGATCAAAGATGACAACTCAAATACATGACGACTATAATCTTGAACCCTTGGTGAATTTTGTATTTTGTGAACTAATATATGTTATTAGAAATTACATTCAATGAATACTTTACCTTTGTATCATTTGGATAACTTCTTTGTTCTAGGAAACTATTGAATACTTTATTTTGTAATGTAAATTGATTATGAAATTTCAATTATGAACGGAAGTTATGATATTTGATGTGTTATGAATTCTTGTTTGTGGATTTATTAGCTAAAAATGAGCACTTTCAGTAAATTTTATTAAAATTTAATTAATTTAAATGAAATTTAAATATTAATATGAATTAATTTCTAGCATTAAAAAATTATTGTGGGAAAAAAAGTTATATCTTTTATAGCCATGATCAAAAGCTATAAAAGAATTTACATAGTAGAAAAGAAATGCTATCAAAAGGTTATTATAATAATTATAGTAATTAGAAAACACTAAATAACTTTCTTATAGCATAATATTAAAGCTATAAATACTATATTATAGCGTTAAAAAAGTGCTATTATGTGTTAAAGATAGCATAATATTTTAGCTATGTAAACATATTATAGCTTTAATAAAAAATGCTATAAAAAGTTTTCATAGCAGTGTATATAAGCTATTCCTTCATACTCTATTATAGCATCCATTATAGCTATACAAAAACGCTATAAAAAGTCCCAGACTTTTAATTGCATGGGCTGTCAGGACTTTCGAAAAAAGCTATAATAGGTCTTTTATAGCTTTTTTTGTTAGCTATTATATCTGTTATGTCTTGTAGTGCTACTTTGATCAGCATATTTTCCACAATTCCATAAGGACTAACCACAGATTGGTCAGCCAACTGGAGTCTAACAGCAGTAGATTTTATTTCTCCTATGTTAAGCTTTTTACATAATGATAGAGGAATTATATTTATGCTAGCCCCTAGATCACATAGTGCTCTACATGAAAAAGTACCAAAATTACAAGGAATAGTAAAACTCCCTGGGTCAGACAATTTTTCTGGTACTCCCTGTTGGACACGAGCACTGCACGTCGATGCAAGATATACAGTCTCCAACTGCTTTTCCTTTTTCTTCTTGTTGAGCCATTCCTTCATGAATTTTCTGTAGTGTGGCATCTGCTCCAAGGCATCTGAAAAAGGAATATTAACATGCAAACCCATAAAAGCATCTAAAAACTTGTCAAACTTAACCTTAGAATTTTTCTTTTTCTTTGATTTAGGAACTAAAACAGTAGGAGAAGGGATAGAAGGCTCAGGATTAAGCTTTTCAGCTTCGTTTGAGGTGGTGCCTTCTTCAACTTCTCCTGTGAGTTCCTCTGGTTCAGTATTCTCCTCCTCTTGAGATAATGGAGTCTCCTCCTCGTGATGCACAGAGACGGCCTTGCAGTACTCCATAGAAGATTTCTCCTGTTCAGCTGGGGCTTTACCTTTATTCATGGTGTTAACAACACTTACCAGTTGTCCCAGCTGAGTCTCAATGTTCTTGATGGCTGCAGAATGACCATTGACAGTAGTGTTTAAGGCAATCATGGCCTCCTCAAGCTTATTTGACCTGTTGCTTGATTCTGCAATAAAAGCTCCAACAAGATCCTCAAAAGACGTTTTACTTTCTTGCTTAGGAGTGAAGCCAGGAGGATTCAACACATTCTTATTATTAGCATAGGAAAAATTCTCATGATTTCTATTGCTAGGGTGATAATGTGTAGGTGTAGAATTATTATTGTACCCCCTAGAGTTAAAATTAGATACATACTGAACCTGCTCGAGATTTTCCTCCTAAGTCCGGGATGCGAGGGCAGCTGCAGACTCGATCGTTTGAGCGCTCCCTGTACCTGAAAATTTTAAGAACGCATTAGCCAGGGAAGACATCTGGGCCTGCAGTGCACTTACGTTATCGATCTCAAACACTCCAGCAGCAATCTTTTTGGGTCCCGACCGCTCCGATGGCCACTGATAGCTATTGGTGGCCATATCCTCTAACAAAGTCCTAGCACTCTCAACAGTTTTGGACAACAGAGTCCCACCTGCTGCTGCATCAACAATAGTTTTTGTACTAGGAGTTAAGCCATTATAAAATAATTGAACCTGAAGCCAGTCGGGGTATCCATGCTGAGGGCACTTCCTCAGCAACTCTTTAAATCGCTCCCAAGCCTCGAACAGCTGCTCATCAAACTGCTGCTGGAACGTCCCAATTTCGGTCCTCAGCTTGACCGTCTTGACAGGAGGAAAGAACTTCTTTAAGAATGCCTGGACCAAAGCATCCCAAGTGGTAATGCTTCCAGGTGGAATAGATTGTAACCAGTCCCTCGCTTTGTCCTGCAAAGAAAAAGGAAATAAACGTAAGCGAATGGCATCTTCAGAAACACCATTTAATTTTACCGTCCCACAGATGTCTAAGAAGGATTTCAAGTGAGAATTTGGATCCTCCATGGGTGATCCTTTGTAAGCACAATCTCGAGCCATCTGAATGAGACCCGTTTTCAGCTCAAAGTTGTTAGCATTGATCGGGGCATAGACAATCCCCGATTGTTGCTCCTGAAAGACCGGCTGAAAGTAGTCCCTAATAGGCTTAGGCTCCTCAGGATTAGGATTGGCCATTTGGATATTTTCTTGATTTTCCCTTCGAAGTCTATTGTATGTTCTTTCTATCTCTGGATCTAAGGGAACTAAGGCCAACTATCTAACCCTTCGCATGCACAATCCAACCTCACCTAAAAAGGAAAAATAAAAGAAAAGGAAAGTAAACAAATAAGGAAAGAATCTAAGACAAGGAAAAGCTAAATCTAAAATAGGAAAAAAAAATAATCTACAAAAGGAAAAGATAAACAAATAAGGAATGTACAATCAAATATGGCAAAAACAAATAAGGAAACTAGCAAATAAGGAAAATAATCTAGAAAAGGAAAATAAACCAAAAAGAAAAATCTATCTATGGAAAATCCAAACAAATATGGAAAAATCTAAATATGGAAAAAGAAAATAAAGGAAAAAAAATGCAATCTACCTAAAAACAAAAATAATAAAAATAAAAAAAAATAGAATACACCCTAAACTAAGACCGGACAATTTTTCTACGATATTAAAATTGACTAAATATGCCAATCCCCGGCAACGGCGCCAAAAACTTGATGCGCAAATTGCTTACCGCAAGTGTACGGGTCAAGTTATAATATAGTGAATATAAATTCGAATGTCGTCCTCTGGATTGGTGTCTCGTCAATTTTAATTACCGAAAATACTTTTGACCAATTTTATTTAGGGAATCCGAATTGAATGAGAATATAATTGATTCAAACACAAAACTAAAGCAAAAAGTGACAATCTAATGGGAAGAATTGGTCTTAGGGATTTGATTTCACCAATTGGAGTTATGGATTAATAAACGGATCAACACATACTATGATTCATAAATCTTGGCAACTAAAATCACACATATCTCTCCCGAGCATACATGATTCTCCCATATGTAATTGAACCCGATATCCCTATCTAAATCCAATAAACATACAAGGCAATAAGGCTAACCTTTATAACAATTTCTAGAATTAACCTTAATCTCCCGATTTTTAGCTAAATTCTAGTTATGCATATTGATTTCTAATTTAAATCCTCTCTCCCGAGTTAGATTCAAGCATAAACATCAATCAATTTATGGCCGGTAAATTGAAAGAATTAAGGACACACATATGCATAAATGACATCAATAGCATAAAAACCGTAAATCAATCGATAACGTGCCCAACGGCTACATCAATCCCTAAGAATTAAAGCCTAGCTACTCATACACAACGTTACAATATAGCCATCGTCTAAAACAGCCATAAAAACTAACTAAAGTGAGGGAAAGAGGAATTAAACTCGTTGTAGGTCGAGACCGAATGTCCCCGTCACGATCCCCACGAACAATGGGTTGATTTCCAACTTGCTCCCTTTGCTTCAGCTCCAAAATGCTCTGTTTTTCCTCTGTTGTCGGCTCCAAAAAGTCCCAAAACGAAGTCCCCTAAAACCTAGCCAAAATTTCCTTATATTCTGATTTTTTCGTCGTAGCGTCGAGACGCTATGGACAGCGTCGCGACGCTGTCGCGATACCGCGAATCTGAAAAATTTTCCTAGAGCGTCGCAACGCTGGTCCTAGCGTCGCGACACTATGAAGTTTTTTTTTTTTTTTTAAATCAGCTGGGCTGAATTTGACTTCTTCCAACTTTATCCTTTTTCGATCTTTTAGCCCTTTTTCATGTCCCGAACACCCAATTGACTCCAAAATCACGTTTTAGCTCCAATCAACAATTTCCTACAAAATAAACATTAAGTGCCATAAAATGGCCAATAAATCATAAAAGACTAGCTAAATTGATTAGAGAAATCTAGCTAGCTATGCTCGCTATCAGATAGCCAGTTGCCTAGTGCTTGATTGGTCGTACTTCAGTGGGGTTGAAACACATTCCAAAAAATCCGGAGTTCCGGGAGGAATCCGCTAATAATACTGCGAGAGTTTGCATGATCAATAATATTGCTAGAGCATCTTTTAAAAACAATTACTAAATCCTGACCAGCGCCTGTTTCTAATCTGTCTGCCTATTTGTTTATTCTTTGTTCTGTCATTTATTTTGATTCAGCATTATTCTTATAAAAACCAATCCTTTTTACCATCTTTGAAACCATTAAAAAGTTATACAAAATAGATAAAGTTGAAGCTAGGTCAGGCCTTGGATTGATAATACTTATTACTTGCTGCGGACTGTGTATACTTGCACAGAGTTCTAGAGCATTTTTATATCGCATTTTTATTCACTCTAGGAACCCAACACTGGCGATGATGGGAATTCTAGTGACCAGACGAAATCGACTATTCTGAAGGGTTCTGAGATGAAGGTTGCGCCGGTAGTGGAGACGAAGCTGACGGCTGAAGGATCATCGTCTTCTTTCGTTCAGGCGGTGGCTAGGGCATCACGAATGCAGTCTCAGGTTCAATTTGGGTCGTTGGTACAGCGGGTGGGTGTGACCCATGAGGAGTGTGACCCGAATCCAAAGGGGAAACGGGTGGAGGATAGGGCTGATGGTAATGGGCCTGCTACGCTTGGGCTTGGTAAGAAATTAGGTGATGGTGGGCAATCCATTAGCAAGCTGGACAAGGGTGGGACGAATAATGGGACATCTTGGGCTGATTTGTTTGGGCCTAGATACTCCCCTTCTCCGGAGTTGCTTTTTCTGCCGCCTAAGGAATTGAATGGCAAACGAGTGGTGGTGCCGGATGAGGATATTCTTGAGGAAGGAATTAATTTGTGGAGGAGTTCGCTTGTGGGACAATTTATTGATGCTCGGGTTCCTTTTCCGGTTTTGTCTCGTATGGTTAATAAAATTTGGGGTCATCTTGAGGAGCCTACCATTACTGTTCTTGAAGATGGCCTTATTATTTTCACATTCCACCACTCTACTTCTTGTGACTGGATTCTTAAGAATGGGCCGTGGCATATCGAGGGTAAGCCCCTCCTTCTTCGGAAATGGTTCCCAGGTATTGTTCCAGAATCTTTTTCCTTTGATAGAGTACCTGTGTGGGTCAAGTTGTCTAAGTTGCCGTTAGAATTGTGGACTACTAGAGGTTTGAGTGTGGTTGCTAGTGCCATAGGCAGACCGGTGTGCCTTGATAAGGCTACTGAGGAGCGCAGACGGTTGTCTTTTGCACGTGTTTGTGTGGAGATTGGGCCGAGGGATGAATTACCGAGTACAGTGGAGGTGTGTATTCGTGGCCAGAATTTTGTTGTGGTTGTGGATTATTCTTGGAAGCCTAAGAGGTGTGTACCTTGTGGTGTGTTTGGTCACTCGAGTGGTAGTTGTCCAGAGTCAGTGGGGGCTCGTGACGAGGTTAGGGTTAAGCCTGTTGACCTCTCTTCTGCTGTTCCTTCTACCAGTGCCCCTCCTGCAAGGGGTCGTCGTGGGTCGACAAGCCCTAGTCCCCGTGTTTTGCCGGTTGGCTCGAAGAGGGTGGGGCCGGCTTCGCCGATTAAGAGGGTTGGAGCTTCCTCCCCTTCGGCTCTTTCGAGCTCAGGGAATTCGTTTGCTATATTGAAGGGTGATGATGAGTCTGCGCTTGCTGTGGTTCCGGCTGTTACAGATCCTCCTCCTTTAGCTATGGTGACGCCTCCGTCGAATTTTGTTACTTTTGAGCGTGCACCTCAGTTCAGTGTGGATCCCGAGTGGGGGAAGGGTGATTTGGACCTTCCTTCTGATGACTAGTTGGTGTTCGTGGAATGTGCGGGGGTTGGGCGATCCCGCGAAGGGTCTTGCTGTGAGATCCTTTTTGCAGTCGTCTAGTGTGGGGTTCTGTTGTCTACTGGAGACTAAGGTGAAGGGTCATCGGTTTGCGTCGGTGTTTGATGGCTTTGGGTTTGATTGGCAGTGTGCTTGTAGTTATGGGGCGAGTGGTCTGGGGAGGATCTGGGTAATGTGGAGAGCGAATCGTTTCTCTTTCGTTTCTATTTCTGTTGGGCCACAAATGATTCATGGTACGATTTGTGATCTTTCTTCTCAAGTTTCTGTTGAGGTGGTGTGTGTGTATGCCTCCAATTCTGAGGGGGAAAGACGTGTGTTGTGGGGAGAGATTCTTGCTGTTTGCTCGGCTTGGAGTTCGCCTGGTCTTGTGATGAGGGATTTCAATGCTATTCATTGTTCGTCTGAAGGGTTTGGGGGGAGTCCTGATCTCTCTGAGATGGAGGCTTTTAATGATATGTTGATTTAGGGCGATCTGGTTGAGTTGAGGGTTAGAGGGAGTTGGTTTACTTGGACTAATCACCCACGAGGTCCAGTGGATATTATGCGCAGACTGGATCGTGTGTTAGTAAATGAGGAGTGGGTATCTGCTCTTCCGCTATGTGAGGTTCAGGCGGTTGGCTGGGGGATTTCTGACCATTGCCCCCTAATTTTTTTATCCTGGGTTGAGTGTGGCTCGTAATCCTCCTTCTTTTCGTTTTTTCAGTCATTGGTCCAAGGAAGATGGGTTTTTGGATGCTGTGGCCGAGAGTTGGGTTCCATATCAGGATGTGTCCCCATTGGTTGGGTTTGGGCGTAATCTTAAGGCGCTTAAATCTATTCTTCGGAGGAAGTTTGGGTGTTCTATTGCTGTTATTAGTAGGCAGGTGGTAGAGGCCAGGAGGCGTATGGAGGATGCTCAAGGGGCTGTTGGGCTGAACCCTGTCTCTTCTAGTCTTGTGGATCAAGCTGCTAGGGCTTCTCAGTCTTTTTAGGAGTGGGTTAGGAGGGAGGAGTCTTCCCTTCGCCAGAAATCTCGGGTTCAGTGGCTCTCGTTGGGTGATCATAACTCTGCTTTTTTCCACAGGTGTGTTAAGGCCAGGGTGATTCGTAATGGTCTTAATTCTTTGATGGATGAAGGAGGTAATATTCTTACTAGCCAATCTGATATTGCGAGGGCTGTTGATTATTATAGAGGTATTCTGGGGACTCAGTTGCTTGGATACAGAGATCTTACAGCCCAGATTACTGAGATTGTGGGGTTTGTCTGGCCTGAGGAGTGTGGGGTTGATCTGTGTCGCCCTGTGACTAGAGAGGAGGTCAGGTTGGTGCTTTTTTCGATGAATAGCAGTAAAGCCCCAGGACCATATGGTTTTTCTGTGGGATTTTTTAAGGCATTATGGAGTGTGGTTGGTGATGATTTTTGTTCTACTGTCTTGCATTTTTTTGATACATGCTACCTTCCTCCAGGTATTAATGCTACTTCTATCACTCTAGTTCCCAAGCGGCCTAGTCCAGAAGGGTTGGGTGATTATAGGCCTATTTCTTGCTGTAATGTGTTGTATAAATGCATTACTAAGATCTTAGCTAACAGGTTGAGGGTTTGGCTTCCACACTTTATTAGTCCTAACCAGTCAGCGTTTGTTCAGGGCAGGAGCATTGTGGATAATATTTTGCTATGTTAGGAGCTTGTGGGGGGTTATCATCTAGATAGGGGGCCTCCCAAGTGTGTTCTGAAGGTTGACCTCCAGAAGGCTTATGATTCTGTACAGTGGGACTTTCTGTTTGGGCTGCTTTTAGCAGTGGGTACACCTGTCCAGTTTGTTAGTTGGGTGTGTGCTTGTGTGTCATCACCTATGTTCTCTGTATTAGTAAATGGTTCCCTTGAGGGGTTCTTTTCGGGGAGGAGGGGGCTGCGACAGGGGGATCCTCTTTCTCCTTATCTGTTTGTGATGGTGATGGAGGTGTTATCACGTATGTTGAATGCTCCTCCAGATGGCTTTGGTTTTCACTTTCGATGTGAGAAGGTGGGGTTGACCCACTTGTGCTTTGCAGATGACTTGATGATTTTTAGTGCAAGGGATCGGTCCTCCATTTCGTTTGTTCAGGATTGTCTTCGCAGGTTTCAGGTTCTTTCGGGGCTTGTAGCTAACCCTGGGAAGAGTTCCTTGTTCTGTGCGGGGATGTCTCGAGTGGTTGCAGAGGATCTTGCCTCGTTCATTGGGGTCTCCTTAGCTTCTCTGCTTGTACGTTATCTTAGTCTCCCTCTTATTTCAGGTCGGTTAACGTATAGGGATTGTAAGCCTCTACTGGAGCGGATCACTGCTCGGATTAGCTCTTGGTCTGCCCGGGTCTTGTCGTATGCTGGTCGTCTTCAGCTTGTTCAGTCGGTACTTTAGAGCTTTCAGGTCTTTTGGGCTAGTGTGTTTGTTCTCCCTGCTAGGGTCACCCATGAGGTAGATCGGTTGTTACGTTCTTATTTATGGAAGGGTGATCCGGCCTTGCATGGTGGGGCGAAGGTTGCCTGGTCGGAGGTGTGCCTTCCTCGTGAGGAGGGGGGTTAGGTATCAGGCATGTTCGCTCGTGGAATGAGGTAGCTGTTATGAAGTTGTTGTGGTTGCTTATGTTGAAGTCTGGTTCGTTGTGGGTTGCCTGGGTTGAGGCTTATATCTTGTGTGGCCGGTCTCTGTGGACTGTGCGCCCCTCTCTGAGGTGGTCTTGGTGTTGGAGAGCGATTCTTAGTCTTCGGGATCAGTTTCGGTCACTTATTCGTTTTCTCGTTGGTGATGGTCGGAGATGTCTTACATGGGTGGATCCGTGGTTGCCTGAGGGTTCTATTATTCCTCGTTTTTCTGAGAGAGTTATTTATGATGCTGCTAGCTCGTTGTATGCTCCTGTGGCTGATTTCCTCTTGCCTGAGGGTCTTGGCGTTGGCCTAGTGTATCGCTTGAGCTATTGCTTCTGTTGCCTTCAGTACAAGGGGTTCAGCCGTGCCTTGCTAGGGAGGATAGTGTGGTTTGGCTCCCGAGGGGGTTTCTCTGTCTCTAGTGCTTGGGAGGCTATTAGGCCTCGCTCTTTGATTGTTCCTTGGTTTCGCTTGTTATGGTTTGGGGGTAATATCCCTAAACACTCCTTTATTGCTTGGCTTGGGGTGCGGGATAGGCTCTATACGTGGGACCGGTTGCATAGATGGGATTCTTCGAGCCCCACTGATTGTCTATTGTGCTTTGGTGCCCTTGAGTCCCGAGATCATCTGTTTTTTGAGTGCCCTTTCAGCCAGGTTGTATAGGGTGGGATCTTGAGTTGGGGTGCCTGTTCTCATAGGATTGCCTCATGGGATACTGAGCTGTCTTGGATCTGCCAGTTTAGTGGTGGCAAGCGTCGTAGCTGCCGAGTGTGGAGGGTTGCATGGTGTGCCTCGATCTATCACATTTGGAGAGAGAGGAATCTACGTCTCCATGGTTCAGGTCCTCGCTCTCCTCAGACTGTTTTACATGTAGTTCAGGCTGATATGTCCGGTCGTTGCGCCTCCTGGCTAGGGGGTTCTTCTCCCCTACCTGGGACGTCTCCCTGGAGCATGTTTGCTTGAAGGGCCAGGGTTTTTTTTCTTTGTTTTGCTTAGCCCGGGCTTTGAGCTTTGTTCTTTGTCTCTATTTGGGAGTGTGTTTTTCCCTTTTTGTTTCCCTTGGCTCGGGTTGTGAGCTTTCGTTCTTTTTGCCTTGACCTCGGGCTGTGAGGTCCTCCAGTTTTTTTTACTATGTACATATCTACCTTTGCAAAAAAAACCATATGAAAAACTCTTATTACGATGAAATTTGTGTTCCGAGCTTTCAAAAATTGAAACGAAGAAAAGTTTGAACCATGTGTCGTCCAAACCACCCAAAAACTCTCATTGGACCGAACTTTGAGTTCCTAACTCTTCAAAAACTAAAACGGAGAAAAGTTTGGACCAAGTTCGTCCAAACCATCTAAAAACTCTCATTGGGACGAAATTTGTAGTCCGAGCTTTAAAAAATAGAAACGGAGCAAAGTTTGTACAATGTGTCGTCCAAACCACCTGAAGAACTCTCATTGGACCGAACTTTCAGTTCCTAACTCTCAAAAAACTCAAACGGAGACAAGTTTGGACCAAGTTCGTCCAAACCATATGAAAAACTCTCATTGGGACAAACTTTGGGTTCCGAGCTCTCAAATATTGAAACGGAGAAAAGTTTCGACCATGTGTCGTCCAAACCACCCAAAGAACTCTCATTGGGTCGAACTTTCAGTTCCTTACTCTCCAAAAACTCAAACGGAGCAAAGTTTGGACCAAGTTCGTCCAAACCATATGAAAAACTCTCATTGGGACGAAATTTGTGTTCCGAGCTTTCAAAAATTGAAACGAAGCAAAGTTTGAACCATGTGTCGTCCAAACCACCTAAAGAACTCTCATTGGGCCGAACTTTGAGTTCCTAACTCTCCAAAAACTCAAACGGAGCAAAGTTTAGACCAAGTTCGTCCAAACCATATGTAAAACTCTCATTGGGACGAACTTTGGGTTCTGAGCTCTCAAATACTGAAATTGAGCAAAGTTTGGACCATGTGTCGTCCAAACCACTCAAAGAACTCTCATTGGGCCGAACTTTGAGTTCCTTGCTCTCGAAAAACTCAAACGGAGCAAAGTTTGGACCAAGTTCGTCCAAACCAAATGAAAAACTCTCATTGGGACGAAATTTGTGTTCCGAGCTTTCAAAAACTGAAACGGAGCAGAGTTTGAACCATGTGTCCTCCAAACCACCTAAATAACTCTCATTGGACCGAACTTTCAGTTCCTAACCCTCCAAAAACTCAAACGGAGCAAAGTTTGGACCAAGTTCGTCACAACCATATAAAAAACTCTCATTGGGACGAACTTTGGGTTCTGAGCTCTCAAATATTGAAAGGGAGCAAAGTTTGGACTATGTGTCGTCCAAACCACCCAAAGAACTCTCATTGGGCCGAACTTTGAGTACCTTACTCTCCAAAAACTCAGACGGAGCAAAGTTTGAACCAAGTTCGAACAAACCATATGAAAAACTCTCATTGGGACGAAATTTGTGTTCCGAGCATTCAAAAATTGAAACGGAGCAAAGTTTGAACCATGTGTCGTCCAAACCACCTAAAGAAGTCTCATTTGGCCGAACTTTGAGTTCCTAACTCTCCAAAAACTCAAACGGAGAAAAGTTTGGACCATGTTCGTCAAAACCATCTGAAAAACTCTCATTGGGACGAACTTTGTGTTCCTAGCTCTCAAAAACTTAAACGGAGCAAAGTTTTAACCATGTGTCGTCCAAACCACCTAAAGAACTCTCATTTTGCCGAACTTTGAGTTCCTCACTCTCCAAAAACTCAAACGGAGCAAAGTTTGGACCAAGTTCGTCCAAACCAAATGAAAAACTCTCATTGGGACGAACTTTGGGTTCCGAGCTCTCAAAAACTGAAACGAAGCAAAGTTTTGACCATGTGTCGTCCAAACCACCTAAAGAACTATCATTAGGCCGAACTTTCTGTTCCTAACTCTCCAAAAACTCAAACGGAGCAAAGTTTGGACCAAGTTCGTCCAAACCATATGGAAAACTCTCATTGGGACGAACTTTGGGTTCCGAGCTCTTAAATATTGAAACGGAGAAAAGTTTGGACCATGTGTCGTCCAAACCACCCAAAAAACTCTCATTGGGCCGAACTTTGAGTTCCTTACTCTCCAAAAACTCAAACGGACCAAAGTTTGAACCAAGTTCGTCCAAACCATATGAAAAACTCTCATTGGGACGAAATTTGTGTTCCAAGCTTTAAAAAACTTAAACGGAGCAAAGTTCGAACCATGTGTCGTCCAAACAACCTGAAGAACTCTCATTGGACCGAAGTTTCAGTTCCTAACTCTCCAAAAACTCAAACGGAGCAAAGTTTGGACCAAGTTCGTCCAAACCATATGTAAAACTCTCATTGGGACGAACTTTGGGTTCTGAGCTCTCAAATACTGAAACGGAGTTAAGTTTGGACCATGTATCGTCCAAACCACTCAAAGAACTCTCATTGGGCCGAACTTTGAGTTCCTTACTCTCCAAAAACTCAAACGGAGCAAAGTTTGGACCAAGTTCGTCCAAACCATATAAAAAACTCTCATTGGGACGAACTTTGGGTTCCGAGCTCTCAAATATTTAAACGGAGAAAAGTTTGGACTATGTGTCGTCCAAACCACCCAAAGAACTCTCATTGGGCCGAACTTTGAGTACCTTACTCTCCCAAAACTCAGACGGAGCAAAGTTTGAACCAAGGTAGAACAAACCATATGAAAAACTCTCATTGGGACGAAATTTGTGTACCGAGCTTTCAAAAATTGAAACGAAGCAAAGTTTGAACCATGTGTCGTCCAAACAACCTAAAGAAGTCTCATTTGGCCGAACTTTGAGTTCCGAACTCTCCAAAAACTCAAACGGAGAAAAGTTTGGACCATGTTCGTCCAAACCATCTGAAAAACTCTCATTGGAACGAACTTTGTGTTCCGAGCTCTCAAAAACTGAAACGGAGCAAAGTTTTGACCATGTGTCGTCCAAACCACCTAAAGAACTATCTTTGGGCCGAACTTTCTGTTCCTAACTCTCCAAAAACTCAAACGGAGCAAAGTTTGGACCAAGTTCGTCCAAACCATATAAAAAACTCTCATTGGGACGAACTTTGGGTTCTGAGCTCTCAAATACTGAAACGGAGTTAAGTTTGGACCATGTATCGTTCAAACCACTCAAAGAACTCTCATTGGGCCGAACTTTGAGTTCCTTACTCTCCAAAAACTCAAACGGAGCAAAGTTTGGACCAAGTTCGTCCAAACCATATGAAAAACTCTCATTGGGACGAAATTTGTGTTCCGAGCTTTCAAAAACTGAAACAGAGCAAAGTTTGAACCACGTGTCCTCCAAACCACCTAAATAACTCTCATTGGACCGAACTTTCAGTTCCTAACTCTCCAAAAACTCAAACGGAGCAAAGTTTGGACCAAGTTCGTCCAAACCATATAAAAAACTCTCATTGGGACGAACTTTGAGTACCTTACTCTCCAAAAACTCAAACGGAGCAAAGTTTGAACCAAGTTCGAACAAACCATATGAAAAACTCTCTTGGGACGAAATTTGTGTTCCGAGCTAGCAAAAATTGAAACGAAGCAAAGTTTGAACCATGTGTCGTCCAAACGACCTAAAGAAGTCTCATTGGGCCGAACTTTGAGTTCCTAACTCTCCAAAAACTCAAACGGAGAAAAGTTTGGACCATGTTCGTCCAAACCATCTGAAAAACTCTCATTGGGACGAACTTTGTGTTCCGAGCTCTCAAAAACTGAAACGGAGAAAAGTTTGAACCATGTGTCGTCCAAACCACCTAAAGAACTCTCATTTTGCCCAACTTTGAGTTCCTAACTTTCCAAAAACTCAAACGGAGCAAAGTTTGGACAAAGTTCGTCCAAACCAAATGAAAAACTCTCATTCGGACGAACTTTTGGTTCCGAGCTCTCAAATATTGAAACGCAGCAAAGTTTGGACCATGTGTCGTTGATGACATGCAAAAATGTCATCATTTTCCTATTAATTATAGCTAGTTTTATGCTTGAATTGTGTACTTTAATGCTATTTTATGTTTAAATTTCAGAAAACCGTGGCAAGGAAGCAAAACCGGAATTTTGAGAGAATTTGGATGATTTTTGGAGACTTTTTGAGCAATTTGGAGAAGTTCATTGTAGATCCAAGTCCAAAAGCCCAAAAAGAATGAGTTAGAAGCCCAAGAATCATGGATTTCAAGCTTAAATTATCATGTTGGGTCAAGAAAAGTGCCCAAAATCCATTGCATGAAGTATTGGGGCCAAAAGAAAGTTGGAGGCCAAAAAATGAAGTCAAAATCGGGCCATTATTAAAGATTCAGGGCCTAGCGTCGAGACGCTAAGCCTGGAGCGTCCCGACGCTAGGCAGCCGCGTGGAGAGTTCTAGAATCGCGAGAGCGTCGCGACGCTGTCTAGGTAGCGTCGCGACGCTGCGACGTCTTGGAGCCCAAGAAAAGATGACGTCAGAGCGTCGCGACGCTGTGACGTAGCGTCTCGACGCTACACCTGCTGGGAGCCTATAAAAGGGGCCATTTGCATCCAAGTTTGGTGTGCCAATTTGTGGGTTTTCACCCCATTCTAGAATCCACACTAAAATTGGGGATTTTTGGGAGAGTTTTGGAGCTTTGTTGAAGATCTTTGGAGCTCGGGATCGATGGAGGTCGGCGCGGGATCGAGGAGATCGACACTTTTATGAGCATTTCTCTTCCCTTTTCCTTTATGTTTTAGTTTCTAGAATTGTTGTGATTAGGAATTATTGAATTTTAGTGATTATGAGTAGTAAATTCCTAAATTCTATGAGATTGATTTAGATGTTGAACCTTTGCTTGATTAATGAATTTATTTGGTTTAATTGTCATTATTGTTCATTTGTGCATTTTGTCCGTAATGCTTTTAATCAACTGATCACTGATTAAATGAATCGTTACTAAGTGGAAACTCGACGGAGAGAAGCTTAGACTAGAACTGAATGCATGACTAACGGTTATTTACCCGGGTGACACGGGATAGAATAAATAACGTTAGAGGTTGTACTGAAGGGTCGTAATGCCATGCTAAGTAAATAAAGATGAGACTGAAAGGAGATTCTTTATTGAAAGGTATGAGATAGGAGGAGACCGACAGGAGAGTCCTTGTCATTAGGCTTCTAGACTTATGAATCAAATGATTAGTTAATCCATATTAGTTAATTGATTAAGCGATTAAAGGTCCAATTGATGAAATCAACCACTCTAGAATTATCCCACCAAATTGTGTCTCCATTTATCTTTTGCTTTCTAGGTTAGCTTTTTGTATTCTTGTTGGCATTAGATTTTGTTCTCTAAATAAAGTTAAGCAAGATTATTTGCGGTAATTAATTGAATAAATCCAATCCCTGTGGAGACGATACTCTATACTCAAAATCACTATATTACTTGTGACGACCCGTACGCTTGCGGTTAGCAAACAAGTTTTTGGCGCCGTTGCCGGGGATTGGCTAATTTCATTCAATTAATATTGTGAAGAAATTGCTTGCTTTAGATTAGAGGTTTTATTTTGTTTTGTTTTATTTTTATCCTGGTCCATTGTTCTTGTCGTGCATTTAATTGGTGTTTGCATCTGACTGAAAGCCTGACTATTGTTGATTTAATTGTTTTAAATGGCTTTTTATAATTTCGGGTGGCCCTTTAGGGAATCTGAGCCCGAAAAACCAACACGATTGTCCAATTATTCCTTTTCAAATTGTCCCCCCTCTAAAGAAAAATCTCCCCTAGAGCGCCTACTTAAAGAATTTATAGAGGACAATAAAATCACCAAATTAGCTCTAGAATTCAAAGGGTTATTGCAGCCAAGAAGGGAGGAGAGTGAAGTGCAGCCCGCTTCCATAGAAGAAAAATCTTCCTTAGAGAGCATGCTTGAAGATTTTATTGAGGAGTCTAGAACCATGAATTTAGAATTAGAAAAATCTATGGAGAGATTCCAGACCCAAGGGAAAGATAAGGAAGTAGGATCCACTTCCATAGAGTGTCTAGTGAGTCATGTGGCCAATGATTCATTAGCGCCCATTCAAGAGCCTAATTCTTTCGATTTTGCTAGAGATGAGCAGATAGGGGTGAGTTGTATAGATTGTGAGGAAGAATTGGAAAGTTTTAGCACCCATCAAGAACAAGTTAGTGAGGAAGAAAAAGAAAATGAGCCCATAGTGTTGGAGGAGTTTCAAGCGATAGAGTTTAAGGCTGAAAGGCCTTTGTCTGTTCTATCCTCTCCATCCTCTCTTGATAATGAGTGTTCTTTTTCTTATTCTCACGAGTCAGTGTCAGAGTTAGAGTCCATTTATTTTGATCTTTCTCCTTTTATGCTTTTATTATTAAAAATTCCCAAAAATATTTCTGCTTCAGGGGCCCATGAAAAGCTAGTAAGCTTGCTAGCAATAGTTGGCTTCATCGATTCAAGGAAGAAGGGCCCGAAGAAATACGAGAATTTTTATGTGCCTTGAAAGACCGCACAAATTCGTCTAGCTAAGAGACGTTAAAAAAGCGCTTCTTGGGAGGCAACCCAAGTTTAATTTTAGTCAATTTTCTTTTCTTTGTTTTTCAGTTTTTTTATAGTTAGAGCATGTTGATCTTTCGTTCCTGTTGATCAATTTTTGAAGGAGCTCGAGACCATAATTTCTTCCAAAAACAACCCCAATGATGTTGAAGGCTGGCATCCATGGTTTCTCTCACATTTCAGGGCAGTACCATTCTCCCTATATCTTTTTAATTGTCCTTATGCATGCTTAATGAGTCTGAATAATTAATACATTGAGGACAATGTACGATTTAAGTTTAGGGGGGAGACTTTGCTGTTCTGATCTGAGCTGATAAAAAAAATTTTCATGATGATTCTATTGCATCTGTTTTGATGAGGACAACCTGTGATATGATCTAGATAATGTATTCTGTACAATTCTTGTGAAATATGAAAGCATGTTCAAGATTCATGTAAATTTAAATTTTTTCTTTGAATTCCTTGCACATGTTGAGCACTTAGCCTACTTATATGGTTTTGAATGCTTAGAACTGGATTATATTATCTAGATGTTTGTTGTCACTCCGATAGGCTTAAGATCTGATTTGAAAGTTGAACTGCATGAGAGTTTGTAATGTTTTACTTGGGAGAAAAATCATGATTATTAGCCTGCAAAGAAAAGAAAAGAGAAAAAAAAATGAGAAAAGAAATATTTATATAAAAAAAAAAAAAAAATGCTCCACTTTCTTGAGAGCGTTAGTAACCAGGGGCATTCATGACACCCATCGTTTGCCTTTGCATGAAAGCGCTGGAAGGAAATGAGCATGCCTCGGCAACCTGGAAGATGAGGCGCTCGTAGTTGGATGCTTTCATCACCAATGTTGGCAAGCCAGAACGAAGGCACTACATCTAAAAGGATTATGTCAAAAAAAAAAAAAAAAAAATGCAAGTTTGGGGGAGGCATACCCCATTGTTTCAGGCACCTTAGTGGGATATTGCTTTCTTGATTGTTGGGAAGCTGGATAATTAGAGCTTAGGGCCAGTGTAGGGGGAAGATGAACTGAGGATTTTATAAACCTTCTCTAGGCTAGTAAAGACCTAATAAGGAAGCTCGCACACACACACGCAAGGGATGAAGAGTTTAAATTTAAATTTTGTGATGAATGAATGTGTTTTAATATTTCCTTAAATTGTTAGAGTTCATTATTTTGATCATTGAGCTTAGAGTCATGCATTTGCAATATTTGATTCATATATATGGTTTTAGCTTTGCTCGGGACTAGCAAAGATTTAAGTTTGGGGGTGTGATGACATGCAAAAATGTCATCATTTTCCTATTAATTATAGCTAGTTTTATGCTTGAATTGTGTACTTTAATGCTATTTTATGTTTAAATTTCAGAAAACCGAGCCAAGGAAGCAAAACCGGAATTTTGAGAGAATTTGGATGATTTTTGGAGACTTTTTGAGCAATTTGGAGAAGTTCATTGTAGATCCAAGTCCAAAAGCCCAAAAAGAATGAGTTAGAAGCCCAATAATCATGGATTTCAAGCTTAAATTATCAAGTTGGGTCAAGAAAAGTGCCCAAAATCCATTGCATGAAGTATTTGGGCCAAAAGAAAGTTGGAGGCCCAAAAATGGAGTCAAAATCGGGCCATTATTAAAGATTCAGGGCCTAGCGTCGAGACGCTAAGCCTGGAGCGTCCCGACGCTAGGCAGCCGCGTGGAGAGTTCTAGAATCGCGAGAGCGTCGCGACGCTGTCTAGGTAGCGTCGCGACGCTGCGACGTCTTGGAGCCCAAGAAAAGATGACGTCAGAGCGTCGCGACGCTGTGACGTAGCGTCTCAACGCTACGCCTGCTGGGAGCCTATAAAAGGGGCCATTTGCATCCAAGTTTGGTGTGCCAATTTGTCGGTTTTCACCCCATTCTAGAATCCACACTAAAATTGGGGATTTTTGGGAGAGTCTTGGAGCTTTGTTGAAGATCTTTGGAGCTCGGGATCGATGGAGGTCGGTGCGGGATCGAGGAGATCGACACTTTTATGAGCATTTCTCTTCCCTTTTCCTTTATGTTTTAGTTTCTAGAATTGTTGTGATTAGGAATTATTGAATTTTAGTGATTATGAGTAGTACATTCCTAAATTCTATGAGATTGATTTAGATGTTGAACCTTTGCTTGATTAATGAATTTATTTGGTTTAATTGTCATTATTGTTCATTTGTGCATTTTGTCCGTAATGCTTTTAATCAACTGATCACTGATTAAATGAATCGTTACTAAGTGGAAACTCGACGGAGAGAAGCTTAGACTAGAACTGAATGCATGACTAACGGTTATTTACCCGGGTGACACGGGATAGAATAAATAACGTTAGAGGTTGTACTGAAGGGTCGTAATGCCATGCTAAGTAAATAAAGATGAGACTGAAAGAAGATTCTTTATTGAAAGGTATGAGATAGGAGGAGACCGACAGGAGAGTCCTTGTCATTAGGCTTCTAGACTTATGAATCAAATGATTAGTTAATCCATATTAGTTAATTGATTAAGCGATTAAAGGTCCAATTGATGAAATCAACCACTCTAGAATTATCCCACCAAATTGTGTCTCCATTTATCTTTTGCTTTCTAGGTTAGCTTTTTGTATTCTTGTTGGCATTAGATTTTGTTCTCTAAATAAAGTTAAGCAAGATTATTTGCGGTAATTAATTGAATAAATCCAATCCTTGTGGAGACGATACTCTATACTCAAAATCACTATATTACTTGTGACGACCCGTACGCTTGCGGTTAGCAACAGTCGTCCAAACCACCCAAAAAACTCTCATTGGGCCGAACTTTGAGTTCCTTACTCTCCAAAAACTCAAACGGAGCAAAGTTTGAACCATGTTCGTTCAAACCATATGAAAAACTCTCATTGGGACGAAATTTGTGTTCCAAGCTTTCAAAAACTGAAACGGAGAAAAGTTTGAACCATGTGTCGTCCAAACCACCTAAAGAACTCTCATTGGACCGAAGTTTCAGTTCCTAACTCTCCAAAAACTCAAACGGAGCAAAGTTTGGACCAAGTTCGTCCAAACCATATGTAAAACTCTCATTGGGACGAACTTTGGGTTCCGAGCTCTCAAATACTTAAACGGAGCAAAGTTTGAACCATGTGTCGTCCAAACCACTCAAAGAACTCTCATTGGGCCGAACTTTGAGTTCCTTACTCTCCAAAAACTCAAACGGAGCAAAGTTTGGACCAAGTTCGTCCAAACCATATGAAAAACTCTCATTGGGACGAAATTTGTGTTCCGAGCTCTCAAAAACTGAAACAGAGCAAAGTTTGAACCATGTGTCCTCCAAACCACCTAAATAACTCTCATTGGACCGAACTTTCAGTTCCTAACTCTCTAAAAACTCAAACGGAGCAAAGTTTTGACCAAGTTCGTCCAAACCATATAAAAAACTCTCATTGGGACGAACTTTGGGTTCCGAGCTCTCAAATATTGAAACGGAGAAAAGTTTGGACTATGTGTCGTCCAAACCACCCAAAGAACTCTCATTGGGCCGAACTATGAGTACCTTACTCTCCAAAAACTAAGACGGAACAAAGTTTGAACCAAGTTCGAAAAAACCATATGAAAAACTCTCATTGGGACGAAATTTGTGTTCCGAACTTTCAAAAATTGAAACGAAGCAAAGTTTGAACCATGTGTCGTCCAAACCACCTAAAGAAGTCTCATTTGGCCGAACTTTGAGTTCCTAACTCTCCAAAAACTCAAACGGAGAAAAGTTTGGACCATGTTCGTCCAAACCATCTGAAGAACTCTCATTGGGACGAACTTTGTGTTCCGAACTCTCAAAAACTGAAACGGAGCAAAGTTTGAACCATGTGTCGTCCAAACCACCTAAAGAACTATCATTTTTCCGAACTTTGAGTTCCTCACTCTCAAAAAACTCAAACGGAGCAAAGTTTCGACCAAGTTCGTCCAAACCAAATGAAAAACTCTCATTGGGACGAACTTTGGGTTCCGAGCTCTCAAAAACTGAAACGGAGCAAAGTTTTGACCATGTGTCGTCCAAACCACCTAAAGAACTATCATTGGGCCGAACTTTCTGTTCCTAACTCTCCAAAAACTCAAACGGAGCAAAGTTTGGACCAAGTTCGTCCAAACCATATGAAAAACTCTCATTGGGACGAACTTTGGGTTCATAGCTCTCAAATATTGAAACGGAGCAAAGTTTGGACCATGTGTCGTCCAAACAACCCAAAGAACTCTCATTGTGCCGAACTTTGAGTTCCTTACTCTCCAAAAACTCAAACGGAGCAAAGTTTGAACCAAGTTCGTCCAAACCATATGAAAAACTCTCATTGGGACGAAATTTGTGTTCCAAGCTTTCAAAAACTGAAACGGAGCAAAGTTTGAACCATGTGTCATCCAAACCACCTGAAGAGCTCTCATTGGACCGAACTTTCAGTTCTTAACTCCCCAAAAACTCAAACGGAGCAAAGTTTGGACCAAGTTCGTCCAAACCATATGTAAAACTCTCATTGGGACGAACTTTGGGTTCCGAGCTCTCAAATACTGAAACGGAGCAAAGTTTGGACCATGTGTCGTCCAAACCACTAAAAGAACTCTCATTGGGCCGAACTTTGAGTTCCTTACTCTCAGAAAACTCAAACGGAGCAAAGTTTGGACCAAGTTCGTCCAAACCATATGAAAAACTCTCATTGGGACGAAATTGTTGTTCTGAGCTTTCAAAAAGTGAAACAGAGCAAAGTTTGAACCATGTGTCCTCCAAACCACCTAAATAACTCTCATTGGACCGAACTTTGAGTTCCTAACTCTCCAAAAACTCAAACGGAGCAAAGTTTGGACCAAGTTCGTCCAAACCATATAAAAAACTCTCATTGGGACGAACTTTGGGTTCCGAGCTCTCAAATGATGAAACGGAGCAAAGTTTGGACTATGTGTCGTCCAAACCAACCAAAGAACTCTCATTGGGCCGAACTTTGAGTACCTTACTCTCCAAAAACTCAGACGGAGCAAAGTTTGAACCAAGTTCGAACAAACCATATGAAAAACTCTCATTGGGACGAAATTTGTGTTCCGAGCTTTCAAAAATTGAAACGAAGCAAAGTTTGAACCATGTGTCGTCCGAACCACCTAAAGAAGTCTCATTTCGCCGAACTTTGAGTTCCTAACTCTCCAAAAACTCAAACGGAGAAAAGTTTGGACCATGTTCGTCCAAACCATCTGAAAAACTCTCATTGGGACGAACTTTGTGTTCCGAGCTCTCAAAAACTGAAACGGAGCAAAGTTTGAACCATGTGTCGTCCAAACCACCTAAAGAACTCTCATTTTGCCGAACTTTGAGTTCCTCACTCTCCAAAAACTCAAACGGAGAAAAGTTTGGACAAAGTTCGTCCAAACCAAATGAAAAACTCTCATTGGGACGAACTTTGGGTTCCAAGCTCTCAAAAACTGAAACGGAGCAAAGTTTTGACCATGTGTAAACCCGAGACTTTCCCTTAGATAATTTTCTCTTATCATCTATTGTGGTTTCATTGTTGAAGGAAAATGGCAAGCATTTAGTTCAAGTTGTTTTTTTTTAACCTTGGAGTTTATTTAGAGAAAAGGAAAATGAAAGGAAAGGAAAAGACGAAAGGAAAAGAAATGGGAAAGGAAAGAAAGCCAAAAAAAAAAAAAGAAAAAAAAAAGAAAAGAAAGGAAAGTGGGAAAAGACAGCAGGAACCCACCACCGCCTAAGCCAACTCTTGCCCATTTTTAGCCCACTACCAGCCCATTTCTCATCATTTTTCATTCCAAAAGTTACAGAGCACTTGAGGGAGAGAGTGAAGGAAGAAGAAGAAGAAGAATTTCGTGGTTTGAGGTTGAAGAAGATAGGGAAAAGCTCATGCAAAGCCAGCCATTGCAGAATCTGGGTGCAAAACTGTCAACCTCTGGTTTTTTGTTCGGTTTGAGCTACACAGAAGGAACTAAGAGGTGAGGTTTGCTTTTCTTGAAAGTTAGTTCATTTTCTAACAAATGTCATGAAGGAAGCTTGAGCTAAATCGTATGAGAAGTTAATGGTTTTTGGAATGGAAAACAGAGCACAGGATTTTCGAGCAAACCAGGAGGATCTCTGGTGTTCTCTGATGTTTTGAGTATTCTGGAGTGTACAGGTTGAATCAGAAGCTCTATTTGGTATGGTGGGAAAGCTTATTCAATTATCTACAACTTTCATGAAGAATTCGTGAGCTAAAAATGACTTGAAGTAGGTTTAAATTCAGGAGGAAGATAAAGGGTAACAGAGAAGCTCGAATCTGTGTTGTCTGATTTCGGGGCATTTCTGGACAAATTGGTTGGGAATCTCGTTTTCATTTCTTCAGGTAAGTTGTAGAGTGTTCGAACATTAAGAGTTTGATGTGTATTTCATTAATTTTGGTTCAGTATTGAGGAAGTTGTGGGTGTTGTAAGTTAGGGTATAGAATCTGGAAAATCTGGAAAAGTAGAATGTGAATGTGATTCTTAATCCAATTGTTTAAAAATTCATGAGCATGGAAAGACAAAGCTATCTATGGTTCTAATGCTCGGTTTTGGTTATTTGACAGGCCAAGAGGAAGTAGGTCGAGTCTACAAACCGGGGAACTAGATAAGACTGTGAGTGACAAAATGAATTTCGAAAATGTTCTTAAACGGTTGTTCATGATTATATGTTTTACATGCGTTCCTATGAATGATACATGGTTTTTATGAACGGTTTCAAGCATGAGTTTTGAGCTCAGATTTTCTAATGAGGTTTATATACGAGCACGTGGCTAATGACTTTATGAAAAGTAGCTGAAACGATATCTTTTAAAGCAAAGTATGGATTAGCAAGTACTTTTAAACGATTTCCAATTTTTCATAAGCAAGCTGAGTAAGCTTAAGTTTTACGAAAGATAACGATAAGCAGGCATGTTTTAATGTTTTCATGTGATTTTCTGAGATTTCTATTGACTACATGACTGAGATATTGAGCCCGAGGCTATATGGTACCGTGTGCACACAGGTTATATTCCGTTGTCGACGTTGAGTGTACTCCGTGACAACGATGCTGTCGTGAGTGCTGGGCGAGCCCCACTACGACAAAGACGATGGGAGTGCTGGGCGGGCCCCACTACATCGTAGGACTAGTAAACGTTGATTGTACTGGGCGTGTCCTACACAACGTAGATCGGTCATGTTAGTTAAAACGTTTGATGTACTTGATATGCCTTGCTAGATTTTTAATGACGAACTTGCGAAATGTTTTAGAAAGCCTTTATCCTTACACATTTATTTAAACGCTTTGACTGAGCATATTTATACGTTTAAAGGTTTATCACGTGTTTTGACTTCCAGATTTAGAGTTTTAAAATTAGTCACTCACTGGGCTTCGTAGCTCATTCTTTCAAAATGTTTTCCACTTTTCAGGTAGAGATCGAGCTCCCGGTGCCTGATACACTGCCAACGTCTGCTGAAAGTTCTAGATCAAGCTCCAGTACGTGGTTGGAGTTGTATATTGAGTCCATTCATATAGTAAATGTTTTGTAAGGGTTGTGTAATATCGTCCTAGAGGTCGTGGATGTATAACCCTAGTTGTATAGGTTTTGGTCGTGATATCTATATCAGGTTACTTTCCAAACCAGGTTATGTCAGGGCTGCACCATGTGTATGTTGAAAGGTTTCCGTGGATTCCGCTGTGTGGTGTTTCATATAGAATGTTTTATATCTATGATTAGTATGTTTATCAGGTTCAACGTTTCAGTAGGGTCAACAGGGATCGTTAGAGGTGACGATGTCTGTTGGCTTCACGCCGTCTTTCGGGCTAAGCTAGCAGGTGGTCCGGGAGGGGGTGTGACACCATGTGTCATCCAAACCACCTAAAGAACTATCATTGGGCCGAACTTTCTGTTCCTAACTCTCCAAAAACTCAAACGGAGCAAAGTTTGGACCAAGTTCGTCCAAACCATATGAAAAACTCTCATTGGGACGAACTTTGGGTTCCGAGCTCTCAAATATTGAAACGGAGCAAAGTTTGGACCATGTGTCGTCCAAACCACCCAAAGAACTCTCATTGGGCTGAACTTTGAGTTCCTTACTCTCCAAAAACTCAAACGGAGCAAAGTTTGAACCAAGTTCGTCCAAACCATAAGAAAAACTCTCATTGGGACGAAATTTGTGTTCCAAGCTTTCAAAAACTGAAACGAAGCAAAGTTTGAACCATGTGTCGTCCAAACCACCTAAACAACTCTCATTGGACCGAACTTTAAGTTCCTAACTCTCCAAAAACTCAAACGGAGCAAAGTTTGGACCAAGTTCGTCCAAACCATATAAAAAACTCTCATTGGGACGAACTTTGGGTTCCGAGCTCTCAAATACTGAAACGGAGCAAAGTTTGGACAATGTGTCGTTCGAAGCACCTAAAGAACTCTCATTGGGCCGAACTTTGAGTTCCTAACTCTCGAAAAACTCAAACGGAGCAAAGTTTGGACCAAGTTCGTCCAGAACATGTGAAAAACTCTCATTGGGACGAACTTTGTGTTCCGAGCTCTCAAAAACTGAAACGGAGCAAAGTTTGAACCATGTGTCGTCCAAACCACCTAAAGAACTCTCATTTTGCCGAACTTTGAGTTCCTCACTCTCCAAAAACTCAAACGGAGCAAAGTTTGGACCAAGTTCGTCCAAACCAAATGAAAAACTCTCATTGGGACGAACTTTGGGTTCCGAGCTCTCAAAAACTGAAACGGAGCAAAGTTTTGACCATGTGTCGTCCAAACCACCTAAAGAACTATTATTGGGCCGAACTTTCTGTTCCTAACTCTCCAAAAACTCAAACGGAGCAAAGTTTGGACCAAGTTCGTCCAAACCATATGAAAAACTCTCATTGGGACGAACTTTGGGTTCCGAGCTCTCAAATATTGAAACGGAGCAAAGTTTGGTCCATGTGTCGTCCAAACCACCCAAAGAACTCTCATTGGGCCGAACTTTGAGTTCCTTACTCTCCAAAAACTCAAACGGAGAAAAGTTTGAACCAAGTTCGTCCAAACCATAAGAAAAACTCTCATTTGGACGAAATTTGTGTTCCAAGCTGTCAAAAACTGAAACGAAGCAAAGTTTGAACCATGTGTCGTCCAAACCACCTAAACAACTCTCATTGCACCGAACTTTCAGTTCCTAACTCTCCAAAAACTCAAACGGAGCAAAGTTTGGACCAAGTTTGTCCAAACCATATAAAATACTCTCATTGGGACGAACTTTGGGTTCCGAGCTCTCAAATACTGAAAGGGAGCAAAGTTTGGACAATGTGTCGTCCGAAGCACCTATGATAAGCGCCCAATATGCTTGAGTTTACAAAGCTAGAGGTCCTTCTAGGATCCTTGTAAACGGACACAAATAAGACTAACTTACCGAATGATTCCAACCAAGAGCTTAGTTAGAAGATGAATCACTCTTAGATCAAACTTAGAATCTATGATGGTCACTCAAAGATCCTAAGACGACTCACTCCAGAATTAGATTGATCAAAAATGACAGAAAGTAAAGATATTTCACCTCTAGAGTCGGCCAAAGGATGTTGACCAAGGCTCTGATACCAAATGATAAGCGCCCAATATGCTTAAGTTTACAAAGCTAGAGGTCCTTCTAGGATCCTTGTAAACGGACACAAATAAGACAAACTTACCGAATGATTCCAACCAAGAGTTTAGTTAGAAGATGAATCACTCTTAGATCAAACTTAGAATCTATGATGGTCACTCAAAGATCCAAAGACAACTCACTCCAGAATTAGCTTGATCAAGACTAATCCAATGAATTGATTTTAACATCAAATCTAAAACAAGATTTGAAAGAAAAGACAACACCAAAAGGGTTGAAAAAGCAAAAGCTTTTTAATGTTCATCATCTTCCACTTGTTTTCAAATGACAAATTACATCCCTACTTATACTAAATGGAAAGACACCATGAAAGGACACAACCCTTCATCTATGTGGTCTAAATTCAACCCCTAACTTTTCAAATCCATGCATGAACCTTCATAAATACAAGTTCATGAATTCACAAGATACATAATACATTAAATATATATGTGAATGAATATCTTTTGGTTGAATAGGTGCCTTTGTGAATCTTGAAAGGATGTAACTTTTCACCATAATAATTCCTTAAATCCGAGATTCATCTTCCAATCAGCATACTCTAAAGTTTGTAACCATTTTGGGTTCTTGTAGCTTGATTAAGATACCTCGGTTCGTATCAGTTTGTGTGGAACCTGGTATGGTTCGTGGGCCTATGAATGTTGGGCCTAATTTGAAGCTGAAGATGGGTTCAAGTGTTGGGTCTGATATGCCTTTGAATGGGCTGGGTGTAGTTGAAGGAGTTCCTTCCGTGGGCTTTATTGGGCCGAGGGTGGAGTCTGGCGTGAAGTCAAATATGCGTGAGGGTTCAAATTCATCTTCTAGTGGTACTGGGTTGGTTAACGAGGCTTTGCCTTTGGAGAAGTCGAGTGGGGCTAAGGGGAAGGCCGATGGGTGCTCCTCCTCATGGGCCTCTCTTTTCGGGCCGCGAACGGTTTTGAGTGAGGAGCTTCCTTACTCTCCTCCCGTGGAAATTGAAGGGAAGAGAATTGTTATGCCGCCTGCTGAAGTTATAAATGAAGGGATAACTTTGTGGGATCGGTCTCTAGTGGGGCAGTTTGTGGATTCACGATTGCCGTTTATAGTGATATCTCGGATGGTGAAGCGGTTATGGGGTCATATTGAGGAGCCTACAGTGACAATTTTGGACAATGGCCTTATCATTTTTCAATTTATGACCCATGAGGCTCGTGACTGGGTGTTGGAGAATGGTCCTTGGCATATTGGTGGAAAGCCTATTCTTCTACGTCGCTGGACTCCAGGTATTGTCCCTCAGACTTTTGTGTTTGACAGAATCCCTTTATGGGTCAAGTTGTTTAATATTCCTATGGAATTGTGGACCCCAAGGGGGTTGAGTTTTGTGGCTAGTGCGGTTGGTAAGCCGGTTTGTTTAGATAAGGCTACGGAAGAGCGACGTCGGTTATCCTTTGCCCGAGTCTGTGTTGAGGTTGGTGTGGCGGATGTCTTGCCCTCATCTGTTACAGTGCGTTTACGAGGGGTGGATTTTGAGGTGCCAGTAGAATATGCTTGGAGACCCAAGCGGTGTTTGACTTGTAGGGTGTTTGGCCACTCAGGGTCAAACTGTCCCAAGGCCGGAGAAGCTACAGCTCAGCCAGCCCCTCAAGGCCCTTCTCACCCTAGGACTTCGCCTCCTAGGTCCTCAGATACTAATCATATTCAGGTGGTGCAGGTTTCATGTCCTAATAATGGTAAGGAGCGCTCTGTTGAGACATGGAGGACTCATGCCAAGCGGTCCGCACAGAAGAAGTCCCCTTCTAAGGAGTCGAGGTTTGGGAGCTTGGGTTTCCCTCGCCTGCCGGCTAACCCCTTTGCTCTTCTAGAAGGGGTGGACAAGTCCAAGGCCCTTGTGTCAATCCAAGAAGATATGGACCCTCCCCCTTTAAATATGGTGACTCCCCAGTCGTCTGATGGGGCGTGAGGCAATGTTGGGAAGTTTTGTGTTATTTTTGTTTTTCTCTCCCCTGCTCGGGGTGTGAGCATTGCAGTCTTTTTGTTTCCCTTGCTAAGGGTGTGAGCTTTGGTCCTTTGTCTTTTTAGTTTTTGTTTGTGCTTCCCTTCTCAAGGTGTGAGCTTGGTTTCATTTGTGCTATTTTTCCCTGCTCGGAGTGTGTGCATAGTTTCATTTGTTCCTTGGCCTCGGGCTATTAGGTCCACTTTTTGCAAAGTTATATACATCTACCTTTGCAAAAAAAAAAAAAACTCTCATTGGGACGAACTTTTGCTTCCGAGCTCTCAAATACTGAAACGCAGCAAAGTTTGGAACATGTGTCGTCCAAAGCACCTAAAGAACTCTCATTGGGCCGAACTTTGAGTTCCTAACTCTCGAAAACTCAAAGGGAGAAAAGTTTGGACCAAGTTCGTCCAAATCATATGAAAAACTCTCATTGGGACAAACTTTGGGTTCCGAGCTTTCAAAAACTGAAACGGAGCAAAGTTTGGACAATGTGTCGTCCAAACCACCTAAAGATCTCTCATTGGGCCGAACTTTGAGTTCCTAACTCTCCAAAAACTCAAACGGAGTAAAGTTTGGACCAAGTTCGTCGGAACCATATGAAAAACTCTCATTGGGACGAACTTTGGCTTCCGAGCTCTCAAAAACTGAAACGGAGCAAAGTTTGGACCATGTGTCGTCCAAACCACCTAAAGAACTCTCATTGGGCCGAACTTTGAGTTCCCAACTCTCCAAAAACTCAAACGGAGCAAAGTTTGGACCAAGTTCGTCGGAACCATATGAAAAACTCTCATTGGGACGAACTTTGGCTTCCGAGCTCTCAAAAACTGAAACAGAGCAAGGTTTTGACCATGTGTCATCCAAACCACCTAAAGAACTCTCATTGGGCCGAACTTTGAGTTCCTAACTCTCCAAAAACTCAAACGGAGCAAAGTTTGGACCAAGTTCGTCCAAACCATATGAAAAACTCTCATTGGGAAAAACTTTGGGTTCCGAGCTCTCAAAAACTGAAACGGAGCAAAGTTTGGACCATGTGTCGTCCAAACCACCTAAAGATCTCTCATTGGGCCGAACTTTGAGTTCCTAACGCTCAAAAACTCAAAGGGAACAAAGTTCGGACCAAGTTCGTTGGAACCATATGAAAAACTCTCATTGGGACGAACTTTGGCGTCCGAGCTCTCAAAAACTGAAACGGAGAAAAGTTTGGACCATGTGTCGTCCAAACCACCTAAAGATCTCTCATTGGGCCGAACTTTGAGTTCCTACCTCTCCAACAACTCAAAAGGAGCAAAGTTTGGACCAAGATCGTCGGAACCATATGAAAAACTCTCATTGGGACGAACTTTGGGTTCCGAGCTCTCAAATACTGAAACGGAGGAAAGTTTGGAACATGTGTCGTCAAAACCACCTAAAGAACTCTCATTGGGCGAACTTTGAGTTCCTACCTCTCCAAAAACCCAAACGGAGCAAAGTTTGGACAAACTTCATTGGAACCATATGGAAAACTCTCATTGGGACGAACTTTTGCTTCCGAGCTCTCAAAAACTGAAACGGAGCAAAGTTTGGACAATGTATCGTCCAAACCACCTAAAGAACTCTCATTGGGCCGAACTTTGAGTTCCTACCTCTCCAAAAACTCAAACGGAGCAAAGTTTGGACCAAGTTCGTCGGAACCATGTGGAAAACTCTCATTGGGACGAACTTTGGCTTCCGAGCTCTCAAAAACTGAAACGGAGCAAAGTTTGGACCATGTGTCGTCCAACAACCTAAAGAACTCTCATTTGGCCGAACTTTGATTATTGAACTCTCAAAAAACTCAAACGGAGCAAAGTTTGGACCAAGTTCATCCAAACCATATAAAAACTCTCTTTAGGACGAACTTTGGGTTTCGAGCTCTCAAATACAGAAACGAAGCAAAGTTCGGACAATGTGTCGTCCAAACCACCTAAAGAACTCTCATTGGGCCGAACTTTGGGTTCCTACCTCTCAAAAAACTCAAACGGAGCAAAGTTTCGACCAAGTTCGTCGGAACCATTTGAAAAACTCTCATCGGGACGAACTTTGGCTTCCGAGCTCTCAAAAACTGAAACGGAGCAAAGTTTGGACCATGTGTCGTCCAAACCACCTAAAGAACTCTCATTGGGCCGAACTTTGAGTTCCTAACTCTCCAAAAACTCAAACGGAGCAAAGTTTGGACCAAGTTCGTCCAAACCATATGAAAAACTCTCTTTAGGACGAACTTTGGGTTCCGAGCTCTCAAAAACTGAAACGGAGCAAAGTTTTGACCATGTGTCGTCCAAACCACCTAAAGAACTCTCATTGGGCCAAACTTTTAGTACCTAACTCTAAAAAACTCAAAGGGAGCAAAGTTTGGACCAAGTTCATCCAAACCATATGAAAAACTCTCATGGGGACGAACTTTGGTTTCCGAGCTCTCAAAAACTGAAACGGAGAAAAGTTAGGACCATGTGTCGTCCAAACCACCTAAAGAACTCTCATTGGGCCGAACTTTGAGTTCCTACCTCTCCAAAAACTAAAACGGAGCAAAGTTTGGACCAAGTTCGTCGGAACCATATGAAAAACTCTCATTGGGACGAACTTTCGCTTCCGAGCTCTCAAAAACTGAAACGGAGCATAGTTTGGACCATGTGTCGTCCAAACCACCTAAAGAACTCTCATTGGGCCGAACTTTGAGTTCCTAACTCTCAAAAACTCAAATTGAGTAAAGTTTGGACCAAGTTCGTCCAAACCATATGAAAAACTCTCATGGGGACGAACTTTGGTTTCCGAGCTCTCAAAAACTGAAACGGAGCAAAGTTTGGACCATGTGTCGTCCAAACCACCTAAAGAACTCTCATTGGGCCGAACTTTGAGTTCCTACCTCTCCAAAAACTCAAACGGAGCAAAGTTTGGACCAAGTTCGTCGGAACCATATGAAAAACTCTCATTGGGACGAACTTTCGCTTCCGAGCTCTCAAAAACTGAAACGGAGCATAGTTTGGACCATGTGTCGTCCTAACCACCTAAAGAACTCTCATGATGCCGAACTTTGAGTTCCTAACTCTCAAAAACTCAAATTGAGCAAAGTTTGGACATAGTTCGTCCAAACCATATGAAAAACTCTCATTGGGACGAACTTTGGCCTCCGAGATCTCAAAAACTGAAACGGAGCAAAGTTTGGACCATGTGTCGTCCAAACCACCTAAAGAACTCTCATTGGGCCGAACTTTGAGTTCCTACCTCTCCAAAAACTCAAACGGAGCAAAGTTTGGACCAAGTTCGTCGGAACCATATGAAAAACTCTCACTGGGGCGAACTTTGGCTTCCGAGCTCTCAAAAACTGAAACGGAGCAAAGTTTGGACCATGTGTCGTCCAAACCACCTAAAGAACTCTAATTGGGGCGAACTTTGAGTTCCTAACTCTCAAAAACTCAAAGGGAGCAAAGTTTGGACCAAGTTCGTCCAAACCATATGAAAAACTCTCATTGGGACAAACTTTGGGTTCCGAGCTCTCAAAAACTGAAACGGAGCAAAGTTTGGACCATGTGTCGTCCAAACCACCTAAAGAACTCTCATTGGGACGAACTTTGAGTTCCTACCTCTCCAAAAACTCAAACGGAGCAAAGTTTGGACCAAGTTCGTCGGAACCATATGAAAAACTCTCACTGGGGCGAACTTTGGCTTCCGAGCTCTCAAAAACTGAAACGGAGCAAAGTTTGGACCATGTGTCGTCCAAACCACCTAAAGAACTCTAATTGGGGCGAACTTTGAGTTCCTAACTCTCAAAAACTCAAATTGAGTAAAGTTTGGACCAAGTTCGTCCAAACCATATGAAAAACTCTCATGGGGACGAACTTTGGTTTCCGAGCTCTCAAAAACTGAAACGGAGCAAAGTTTGGACCATGTGTCGTCCAAACCACCTAAAGAACTCTCATTGGGCCGAACTTTGAGTTCCTACCTCTCCAAAAACTCAAACGGAGCAAAGTTTGGACCAAGTTCGTCGGAACCATATGAAAAACTCTCATTGGGACGAACTTTCGCTTCCGAGCTCTCAAAAACTGAAACGGAGCATAGTTTGGACCATGTGTCGTCCTAACCACCTAAAGAACTCTCATGATGCCGAACTTTGAGTTCCTAACTCTCAAAAACTCAAATTGAGCAAAGTTTGGACATAGTTCGTCCAAACCATATGAAAAACTCTCATTGGGACGAACTTTGGCCTCCGAGATCTCAAAAACTGAAACGGAGCAAAGTTTGGACCATGTGTCGTCCAAACCACCTAAAGAACTCTCATTGGGACGAACTTTGAGTTCCTACCTCTCCAAAAACTCAAACGGAGAAAAGTTTGGACCAAGTTCGTCGGAACCATATGAAAAACTCTCACTGGGGCGAACTTTGGCTTCCGAGCTCTCAAAAACTGAAACGGAGCAAAGTTTGGACCATGTGTCGTCCAAACCACCTAAAGAACTCTAATTGGGGCGAACTTTGAGTTCCTAACTCTCAAAAACTCAAAGGGAGCAAAGTTTGGACCAAGTTCGTCCAAACCATATGAAAAACTCTCATTGGGACAAACTTTGGGTTCCGAGCTTTCAAAAACTGAAACGGAGCAAAGTTTGGACAATGTGTCGTCAAAACCACCTAAAGAACTCTCATTGGGCCGAACTTTGAGTTCCTAACTCTCCAAAAACTCAAACGGAGCAAAGTTTGGACCAAGTTCGTCGGAACCATATGAAAAACTCTCATTGGGACGAACTTTGGCTTCTGAGCTCTCAAAAACTGAAACGGAGCAAAGTTTTGACCATGTGTCGTCCAAACCACCTAAAGAACTCTCATTGGGCCGAACTTTGAGTTCCTAACTCTCCAAAAACTCAAACGGAGCAAAGTTTGGACCAAGTTCGTCCAAACCATATGAAAAACTCTCTTTAGGACGAACTTTGGGTTCCGAGCTCTCAAAAACTGAAACGGAGCAAAGTTTTGACCATGTGTCGTCCAAACCACCTAAAGAACTCTCATTGGGCCAAACTTTTAGTACCTAACTCTAAAAAACTCAAAGGGAGCAAAGTTTGGACCAAGTTCGTCCAAACCATATGAAAAACTCTCATGGGGACGAACTTTTGTTTCCGAGCTCTCAAAAACTGAAACGGAGCAAAGTTTGGACCATGTGTCGTCCAAACCACCTAAAGATCTCTCATTGGGACGAACTTTGAGTTCCTACCTCTCCAAAAACTCAAACGGAGAAAAGTTTGGACCAAGTTCGTCGGAACCATATGAAAAACTCTCACTGGGGCGAACTTTGGCTTCCGAGCTCTCAAAAACTGAAACGGAGCAAAGTTTGGACCATGTGTCGTCCAAACCACCTAAAGAACTCTAATTGGGCCGAACTTTGAGTTCCTAACTCTAAAAAACTCAAAGGGAGCAAAGTTTGGACAAAGTTCGTCCAAACCATATGAAAAACTCTCATTGGGACAAACTTTGGGTTCCGAGCTTTCAAAAACTGAAACGGAGCAAAGTTTGGACAATGTGTCGTCAAAACCACCTAAAGAACTCTCATTGGGCCGAACTTTGAGTTCCTAACTCTCCAAAAACTCAAACGGAGCAAAGTTTGGACCAAGTTCGTCGGAACCATATGAAAAACTCTCATTGGGACGAACTTTGGCTTCCGAGCTCTCAAAAACTGAAACGGAGCAAAGTTTGGACCATGTGTCGTCCAAATGTCTAAAGAACTCTCATTGGGCCGAACTTTGAGTTCCCAACTCTCCAAAAACTCAAACGGAGCAATGTTTGGACCAAGTTCGTCGGAACCATATGAAAAACTCTCATTGGGACGAACATTGGCTTCCGAGCTCTCAAAAACTGATACGGAGCAAGGTTTTGACCATGTGTCATCCAAACCACCTAAAGAACTCTCATTGGGCCGAACTTTGAGTTCCTAACTCTCCAAAAACTCAAACGGAGCAAAGTTTGGACCAAGTTCGTCGGAACCATATGAAAAACTCTCATTGGGACGAACTTTCGCTTCCGAGCTCTCAAAAACTGAAACGGAGCATAGTTTGGACCATGTGTCGTCCTAACCACCTAAAGAACTCTCATGATGCCGAACTTTGAGTTCCTAACTCTCAAAAACTCAAATTGAGCAAAGTTTGGACATAGTTCGTCCAAACCATATGAAAAACTCTCATTGGGACGAACTTTGGCCTCCGAGATCTCAAAAACTGAAACGGAGCAAAGTTTGGACCATGTGTCGTCCAAACCACCTAAAGAACTCTCATTGGGCCGAACTTTGAGTTCCTACCTCTCCAAAAACTCAAACGGAGCAAAGTTTGGACCAAGTTCGTCGGAACCATATGAAAAACTCTCACTGGGGCGAACTTTGGCTTCCGAGCTCTCAAAAACTGAAACGGAGCAAAGTTTGGACCATGTGTCGTCCAAACCACCTAAAGAACTCTAATTGGGGCGAACTTTGAGTTCCTAACTCTCAAAAACTCAAATTGAGTAAAGTTTGGACCAAGTTCGTCCAAACCATATGAAAAACTCTCATGGGGACGAACTTTGGTTTCCGAGCTCTCAAAAACTGAAACGGAGCAAAGTTTGGACCATGTGTCGTCCAAACCACCTAAAGAACTCTCATTGGGCCGAACTTTGAGTTCCTACCTCTCCAAAAACTCAAACGGAGCAAAGTTTGGACCAAGTTCGTCGGAACCATATGAAAAACTCTCATTGGGACGAACTTTCGCTTCCGAGCTCTCAAAAACTGAAACGGAGCATAGTTTGGACCATGTGTCGTCCTAACCACCTAAAGAACTCTCATGATGCCGAACTTTGAGTTCCTAACTCTCAAAAACTCAAATTGAGCAAAGTTTGGACATAGTTCGTCCAAACCATATGAAAAACTCTCATTGGGACGAACTTTGGCCTCCGAGATCTCAAAAACTGAAACGGAGCAAAGTTTGGACCATGTGTCGTCCAAACCACCTAAAGAACTCTCATTGAGACGAACTTTGAGTTCCTACCTCTCCAAAAACTCAAACGGAGAAAAGTTTGGACCAAGTTCGTCGGAACCATATGAAAAACTCTCACTGGGGCGAACTTTGGCTTCCGAGCTCTCAAAAACTGAAACGGAGCAAAGTTTGGACCATGTGTCGTCCAAACCACCTAAAAAACTCTAATTGGGGCGAACTTTGAGTTCCTAACTCTCAAAAACTCAAAGGGAGCAAAGTTTGGACCAAGTTCGTCCAAACCATATGAAAAACTCTCATTGGGACAAACTTTGGGTTCCGAGCTTTCAAAAACTGAAACGGAGCAAAGTTTGGACAATGTGTCGTCAAAACCACCTAAAGAACTCTCATTGGGCCGAACTTTGAGTTCCTAACTCTCCAAAAACTCAAACGGAGCAAAGTTTGGACCAAGTTCGTCGGAACCATATGAAAAACTCTCATTGGGACGAACTTTGGCTTCCGAGCTCTCAAAAACTGAAACGGAGCAAAGTTTTGACCATGTGTCGTCCAAACCACCTAAAGAACTCTCATTGGGCCGAACTTTGAGTTCCTAACTCTCCAAAAACTCAAACGGAGCAAAGTTTGGACCAAGTTCGTCCAAACCATATGAAAAACTCTCTTTAGGACGAACTTTGGGTTCCGAGCTCTCAAAAACTGAAACGGAGCAAAGTTTTGACCATGTGTCGTCCAAACCACCTAAAGAACTCTCATTGGGCCAAACTTTTAGTACCTAACTCTAAAAAACTCAAAGGGAGCAAAGTTTGGACCAAGTTCGTCCAAACCATATGAAAAACTCTCATGGGGACGAACTTTTGTTTCCGAGCTCTCAAAAACTGAAACGGAGCAAAGTTTGGACCATGTGTCGTCCAAACCACCTAAAGATCTCTCATTGGGACGAACTTTGAGTTCCTACCTCTCCAAAAACTCAAACGGAGAAAAGTTTGGACCAAGTTCGTCGGAACCATATGAAAAACTCTCACTGGGGCGAACTTTGGCTTCCGAGCTCTCAAAAACTGAAACGGAGCAAAGTTTGGACCATGTGTCGTCCAAACCACCTAAAGAACTCTAATTGGGCCGAACTTTGAGTTCATAACTCTAAAAAACTCAAAGGGAGCAAAGTTTGGACAAAGTTCGTCCAAACCATATGAAAAACTCTCATTGGGACAAACTTTGGGTTCCGAGCTTTCAAAAACTGAAACGGAGCAAAGTTTGGACAATGTGTCGTCAAAACCACCTAAAGAACTCTCATTGGGCCGAACTTTGAGTTCCTAACTCTCCAAAAACTCAAACGGAGCAAAGTTTGGACCAAGTTCGTCGGAACCATATGAAAAACTCTCATTGGGACGAACTTTGGCTTCCGAGCTCTCAAAAACTGAAACGGAGCAAAGTTTGGACCATGTGTCGTCCAAATGTCTAAAGAACTCTCATTGGGCCGAACTTTGAGTTCCCAACTCTCCAAAAACTCAAACGGAGCAATGTTTGGACCAAGTTCGTCGGAACCATATGAAAAACTCTCATTGGGACGAACATTGGCTTCCGAGCTCTCAAAAACTGATACGGAGCAAGGTTTTGACCATGTGTCATCCAAACCACCTAAAGAACTCTCATTGGGCCGAACTTTGAGTTCCTAACTCTCCAAAAACTCAAACGGAGCAAAGTTTGGACCAAGTTCGTCGGAACCATATGAAAAACTCTCATTGGGACGAACTTTCGCTTCCGAGCTCTCAAAAACTGAAACGGAGCATAGTTTGGACCATGTGTCGTCCTAACCACCTAAAGAACTCTCATGATGCCGAACTTTGAGTTCCTAACTCTCAAAAACTCAAATTGAGCAAAGTTTGGACATAGTTCGTCCAAACCATATGAAAAACTCTCATTGGGACGAACTTTGGCCTCCGAGATCTCAAAAACTGAAACGGAGCAAAGTTTGGACCATGTGTCGTCCAAACCACCTAAAGAACTCTCATTGGGCCGAACTTTGAGTTCCTACCTCTCCAAAAACTCAAACGGAGCAAAGTTTGGACCAAGTTCGTCGGAACCATATGAAAAACTCTCACTGGGGCGAACTTTGGCTTCCGAGCTCTCAAAAACTGAAACGGAGCAAAGTTTGGACCATGTGTCGTCCAAACCACCTAAAGAACTCTAATTGGGGCGAACTTTGAGTTCCTAACTCTCAAAAACTCAAACTGAGTAAAGTTTGGACCAAGTTCGTCCAAACCATATGAAAAACTCTCATGGGGACGAACTTTGGTTTCCGAGCTCTCAAAAACTGAAACGGAGCAAAGTTTGGACCATGTGTCGTCCAAACCACCTAAAGAACTCTCATTGGGCCGAACTTTGAGTTCCTACCTCGCCAAAAACTCAAACGGAGCAAAGTTTGGACCAAGTTCGTCGGAACCATATGAAAAACTCTCATTGGGACGAACTTTCGCTTCCGAGCTCTCAAAAACTGAAACGGAGCATAGTTTGGACCATGTGTCGTCCTAACCACCTAAAGAACTCTCATGATGCCGAACTTTGAGTTCCTAACTCTCAAAAACTCAAATTGAGCAAAGTTTGGACATAGTTCGTCCAAACCATATGAAAAACTCTCATTGGGACGAACTTTGGCCTCCGAGATCTCAAAAACTGAAACGGAGCAAAGTTTGGACCATGTGTCGTCCAAACCACCTAAAGAACTCTCATTGGGACGAACTTTGAGTTCCTACCTCTCCAAAAACTCAAACGGAGAAAAGTTTGGACCAAGTTCGTCGGAACCATATGAAAAACTCTCACTGGGGCGAACTTTGGCTTCCGAGCTCTCAAAAACTGAAACGGAGCAAAGTTTGGACCATGTGTCGTCCAAACCACCTAAAGAACTCTAATTGGGGCGAACTTTGAGTTCCTAACTCTCAAAAACTCAAAGGGAGCAAAGTTTGGACCAAGTTCGTCCAAACCATATGAAAAACTCTCATTGGGACAAACTTTGGGTTCCGAGCTTTCAAAAACTGAAACGGAGCAAAGTTTGGACAATGTGTCGTCAAAACCACCTAAAGAACTCTCATTGGGCCGAACTTTGAGTTCCTAACTCTCCAAAAACTCAAACGGAGCAAAGTTTGGACCAAGTTCGTCGGAACCATATGAAAAACTCTCATTGGGACGAACTTTGGCTTCCGAGCTCTCAAAAACTGAAACGGAGCAAAGTTTTGACCATGTGTCGTCCAAACCACCTAAAGAACTCTCATTGGGCCGAACTTTGAGTTCCTAACTCTCCAAAAACTCAAACGGAGCAAAGTTTGGACCAAGTTCGTCCAAACCATATGAAAAACTCTCTTTAGGACGAACTTTGGGTTCCGAGCTCTCAAAAACTGAAACGGAGCAAAGTTTTGACCATGTGTCGTCCAAACCACCTAAAGAACTCTCATTGGGCCAAACTTTTAGTACCTAACTCTAAAAAACTCAAAGGGAGCAAAGTTTGGACCAAGTTCGTCCAAACCATATGAAAAACTCTCATGGGGACGAACTTTTGTTTCCGAGCTCTCAAAAACTGAAACGGAGCAAAGTTTGGACCATGTGTCGTCCAAACCACCTAAAGATCTCTCATTGGGACGAACTTTGAGTTCCTACCTCTCCAAAAACTCAAACGGAGAAAAGTTTGGACCAAGTTCGTCGGAACCATATGAAAAACTCTCACTGGGGCGAACTTTGGCTTCCGAGCTCTCAAAAACTGAAACGGAGCAAAGTTTGGACCATGTGTCGTCCAAACCACCTAAAGAACTCCAATTGGGCCGAACTTTGAGTTCCTAACTCTAAAAAACTCAAAGGGAGCAAAGTTTGGACAAAGTTCGTCCAAACCATATGAAAAACTCTCATTTGGACAAACTTTGGGTTCCGAGCTTTCAAAAACTGAAACGGAGCAAAGTTTGGACAATGTGTCGTCAAAACCACCTAAAGAACTCTCATTGGGCCGAACTTTGAGTTCCTAACTCTCCAAAAACTCAAACGGAGCAAAGTTTGGACCAAGTTCGTCGGAACCATATGAAAAACTCTCATTGGGACGAACTTTGGCTTCCGAGCTCTCAAAAACTGAAACGGAACAAAGTTTGGACCATGTGTCGTCCAAATGTCTAAAGAACTCTCATTGGGCCGAACTTTGAGTTCCCAACTCTCCAAAAACTCAAACGGAGCAATGTTTGGACCAAGTTCGTCGGAACCATATGAAAAACTCTCATTGGGACGAACATTGGCTTCCGAGCTCTCAAAAACTGAAACGGAGCAAGGTTTTGACCATGTGTCATCCAAACCACCTAAAGAACTCTCATTGGGCCGAACTTTGAGTTCCTAACTCTCCAAAAACTCAAACGGAGCAAAGTTTGGACCAAGTTCGTCCAAACCATATGAAAAACTCTCATTGGGAAAAACTTTGGGTTCCGAGCTCTCAAAAACTGAAACGGAGCAAAGTTTGGACCATGTGTCGTCCAAACCATCTAAAGAACTCTAATTGGGCCGAACTTTGAGTTCCTAACTCCCCAAAAACTAAAACGGAGCAAAGTTTGGACCAAGTTCGTCCAAACCATATGAAAAACTCTCTTTAAGACGAACTTTGGGTTTCGAGCACTCAAATACAGAAACGAAGCAAACTTTGGACAATGTGTCGTCCAAACCACCTAAAGAACTCTCATTGGGCCGAACTTTGGGTTCCTACCTCTCAAAAAACTCAAACGGAGCAAAGTTTAGACCAAGTTCGTCGGAACCATATGAAAAACTCTCATCGGGACGAACTTTGGCTTCCGAGCTCTCAAAAACTGAAACGGAGCAAAGTTTGGACCATGTGTCGTCTAAACCACCTAAAGAACTCTCATTGGGCCGAACTTTGAGTTCCTAACTCTCCAAAAACTCAAACGGAGCAAAGTTTGGACCACGTTCGTCCAAACCATATGAAAAACTCTCTTTAGGACGAACTTTGAGTTCCGAGCTTTCAAAAACTGAAACGGAGCAAAGTTTTGACCATGTGTCGTCCAAACCACCTAAAGAACTCTCATTGGGCCAAACTTTTAGTACCTAACTCTCAAAAACTCAAAGGGAGCAAAGTTTGGTCCAAGTTCGTCCAAACCATATGAAAAACTCTCATGGGGACGAACTTTGGTTTCCGAGCTCTCAAAAACTGAAACGGAGCAAAGTTTGGACCATGTGTCGTCCAAACCACCTAAAGAACTCTCATTGGGCCGAACTTTGAGTTCCTACCTCTCCAAAAACTCAAACGGAGCAAAGTTTGGACTAAGTTCGTCGGAACCATATGAAAAACTCTCATTGGGACGAACTTTCGCTTCCGAGCTCTCAAAAACTGAAACAGAGCATAGTTTGGACCATGTGTCGTCCTAACCACCTAAAGAACTCTCATTGGGCCGAACTTTGAGTTCCTAACTCTCAAAAACTCAAATTGAGCAAAGTTTGGACATAGTTCGTCCAAACCATATGAAAAACTCTCATTGGGACGAACTTTGGCCTCCGAGATCTCAAAAACTGAAACGGAGCAAAGTTTGGACCATGTGTCGTCCAAACCACCTAAAGAACTCTCATTGGGCCGAACTTTGAGTTCCTAACTCTCCAAAAACTCAAACGGAGCAAAGTTTGGACCAAGTTCGTCCAAACCATATTAAAAACTCTCATTGGGATGAACTTTGGCTTTCGAGCTCTCAAATACTGAAACACAGCAAAGTTTGGACCATGTGTCGTCCAAACCACCTAAAGAACTCTCATTGGGCCGAACTTTTAGTACCTAACTCTCAAAAACTCAAAGGGAGCAAAGTTTGGACCAAGTTCGTCCAAACCATATGAAAAACTCTCATGGGGACGAACTTATGTTTCCGAGCTCTCAAAAACTGAAACGGAGCAAAGTTTGGACCATGTGTCGTCCAAACCACCTAAAGAATTCTCATTGGGCCGAACTTTGAGTTCCTACCTCTCCAAAAACTCAAACGGAGCAAAGTTTGGACTAAGTTCGTCGGAACAATATGAAAAACTCTCATTGGGACGAACTTTCGCTTCCGAGCTCTCAAAAACTGAAACGGAGCATAGTTTGGACCATGTGTCGTCCTAACCACCTAAAGAACTCTCATTGGGCCGAACTTTGAGTTCCTAACTCTCAAAAACTCAAATTGAGCAAAGTTTGGACATAGTTCGTCCAAACCATATGAAAAACTCTCATTGGGACGAACTTTGGCCTCCGAGATCTGAAAAACTGAAACGGAGCAAAGTTTGGACCATGTGTCGTCCAAACCACCTAAAGAACTCTCATTGGGACGAACTTTGAGTTCCTACCTCTCCAAAAACTCAAACGGAGAAAAGTTTGGACCAAGTTCGTCGGAACCATATGAAAAACTCTCATTGGGGCGAAGTTTGGCTTCCGAGCTCTCAAAAACTGAAACGGAGCAAACTTTGGACCATGTGTCGTCCAAACCACCTAAAGAACTCTAATTGGGCCGAACTTTGAGTTCCTAACTCTCAAAAACTCAAAGGGAGCAAAGTTTGGACAAGTTCGTCCAAACCATATGAAAAACTCTCATTGGGACGAACTTTGGCTTCAGAGTGCTCAAAAACTGAAACGGAGCAAAGTTTGGACCATGTGTCGTCCAAACAATCTAAAGAACTCTCATTGGGCCGAACTTTGAGTTCCTAACTCTCAAAAACTCAAAGGGAGCAAAGTGTGGACCAAGTTCGTCTGAACCATATGAAAAACTCTCATTGGGACGAACTTTGTCTTCCGAGCTCTCAAAAACTGAAACGGAGTAAAGTTTGGACCATGTGTCGTCCAAACCACCTAAAGAACTCTCATTGGGCCGAACGTTGAGTTCCTAACTCTCAAAAACTCAAAGGGAACAAAGTTTGGAAAAAGTTCGTCCAAACCATATGAAAAACTCTCATTGGGACGAACTTTGGGTTCTGAGCTCTCAAAAAACTGAAACGGAGCAAAGTTTGGACAATGTTTGGTCCAAACCACCTAAATAGCTCTCATTGGGCCGAACTTTGAGTTCCTAACACTCGAAAAACTCAAACGGAGAAAAGTTTGGACCAAGTTCGTCCAAACTTTGGGTTTTGATCTCTCAAAAACTGAAACGGAGCAAAGTTTGGACCATGTGTCGTCCAACAACCTAAAGAACTCTCATTTGGCCGAACTTTGATTTTTGAACTCTCAAAAAACTCAAACAGAGCAAAGTTTGGACAAGTTCGTCCAAACCATATGAAAAACTCTCTTTAGGACGAACTTTTGGTTTCGAGCTCTCAAATACAGAAACGAAGCAAGGTTTGGACAATGTGTCGTCCAAACCACCTAAAGAACTCTCATTGGGCCGAACTTTGGGTTCCTACCTCTCAAAAAACTCAAACGGAGCAAAGTTTGGACCAAGTTCGTCGGAACCATATGAAAAACTCTCATCGGGACGAACTTTGGCTTCCGAGCTCTCAAAAACTGAAACGGAGCAAAGTTTGGACCATGTGTCGTCCAAACCACCTAAAGAACTCTCATTGGGCCGAACTTTGAGTTCCTAACTCTCCAAAAACTCAAACGGAGCAAAGTTTGGACCAAGTTCGTCCAAACCATATTAAAAACTCTCATTGGGATGAACTTTGGCTTTCGAGCTCTCAAATACTGAAACACAGCAAAGTTTGGACCATGTGTCGTCCAAACCACCTAAAGAACTCTCATTGGGCCGAACTTTTAGTACCTAACTCTCAAAAACTCAAAGGGAGCAAAGTTTGGACCAAGTTCGTCCAAACCATATGAAAAACTCTCATGGGGACGAACTTATGTTTCCGAGCTCTCAAAAACTGAAACGGAGCAAAGTTTGGACCATGTGTCGTCCAAACCACCTAAAGAATTCTCATTGGGCCGAACTTTGAGTTCCTACCTCTCCAAAAACTCAAACGGAGCAAAGTTTGGACTAAGTTCGTCGGAACCATATGAAAAACTCTCATTGGGACGAACTTTCGCTTCCGAGCTCTCAAAAACTGAAACGGAGCATAGTTTGGACCATGTGTCGTCCTAACCACCTAAAGAACTCTCATTGGGCCGAACTTTGAGTTCCTAACTCTCAAAAACTAAAATTGAGCAAAGTTTGGACATAGTTCGCCCAAACCATATGAAAAACTCTCATTGGGACGAACTTTGGCCTCCGAGATCTCAAAAACTGAAACGGAGCAAAGTTTGGACCATGTGTCGTCCAAACCACCTAAAGAACTCTCATTGGGACGAACTTTGAGTTCCTACCTCTCCAAAAACTCAAACGGAGAAAAGTTTGGACCAAGTTCGTCGGAACCATATGAAAAACTCTCATTGGGGCGAAGTTTGGCTTCCGAGCTCTCAAAAACTGAAACGGAGCAAACTTTGGACCATGTGTCGTCCAAACCACCTAAAGAACTCTAATTGGGCCGAACTTTGAGTTCCTAACTCTCAAAAACTCAAAGGGAGCAAAGTTTGGACCAAGTTCGTCCAAACCATATGAAAAACTCTCATTGGGACGAACTTTGGCTTCAGAGTGCTCAAAAACTGAAACGGAGCAAAGTTTGGACCATGTGTCGTCCAAACAATCTAAAGAACTCTCATTGGGCCGAACTTTGAGTTCCTAACTCTCAAAAACTCAAAGGGAGCAAAGTGTGGACCAAGTTCGTCTGAACCATATGAAAAACTCTCATTGGGACGAACTTTGTCTTCCGAGCTCTCAAAAACTGAAACGGAGTAAAGTTTGGACCATGTGTCGTCCAAACCACCTAAAGAACTCTCATTGGGCCGAACGTTGAGTTCCTAACTCTCAAAAACTCAAAGGGAACAAAGTTTGGAAAAAGTTCGTCCAAACCATATGAAAAACTCTCATTGGGACGAACTTTGGGTTCTGAGCTCTCAAAAAACTGAAACGGAGCAAAGTTTGGACCATGTTTGGTCCAAACCACCTAAATAGCTCTCATTGGGCCGAACTTTGAGTTCCTAACACTCGAAAAACTCAAACGGAGAAAAGTTTGGACCAAGTTCGTCCAAACTTTGGCTTTTGATCTCTCAAAAACTGAAACGGAGCAAAGTTTGGACCATGTGTCGTCCAACAACCTAAAGAACTCTCATTGGGCCGAACTTTGATTTTTGAACTCTCAAAAAACTCAAACAGAGCAAAGTTTTGACCAAGTTCGTCCAAACCATATGAAAAACTCTCTTTAGGACGAACTTTGGGTTTCGAGCTCTCAAATACAGAAACGAAGCTAGGTTTGGACAATGTGTCGTCCAAACCACCTAAAGAACTCTCATTGGGCCGAACTTTGGGTTCCTACCTCTCAAAAAACTCAAACGGAGCAAAGTTTTGACCAAGTTCGTCGGAACCATATGAAAAACTCTCATCGGGACGAACTTTGGCTTCCGAGCTCTCAAAAACTGAAACGGAGCAAAGTTTGGACCATGTGTCGTCCAAACCACCTAAAGAACTCTCATTGGGCAGAACTTTGAGTTCCTAACTCTCCAAAAACTCAAACGAAGCAAAGTTTGGACCAAGTTCGTCCAAACCATATGAAAAACTCTCATTGGGATGAACTTTGGGTTTCGAGCTCTCAAATACTGAAACACAGCAAAGTTATGACCATGTGTCGTCCAAACCACCTAAAGAACTCTCATTGGGCCGAACTTTTAGTACCTAACTCTCAAAAACTCAAAGGGAGCAAAGTTTGGACCAAGTTCGTCCAAACCATATGAAAAACTCTCATGGGGACGAACTTATGTTTCCGAGCTCTCAAAAACTGAAACGGAGCAAAGTTTGGACCATGTGTCGTCCAAACCACCTAAAGAACTCTCATTGGGCCGAAATTTGAGTTCCTACCTCTCGAAAAACTCAAACGGAGCAAAGTTTGGACCAAGTTCGTCGGAACCATATGAAAAACTCTCATTGGGACGAACTTTCGCTTCCGAGCTCTCAAAAATTGAAACGGAGCATAGTTTGGACCATGTCTCGTCCTAACCACCTAATGAACTCTCATTGGGCCGAACTTTGAGTTCCTAACTCTCAAAAACTCAAATTGAGCAAAGTTTCGATCTAGTTCGTCCAAACCATGTGAAAAACTCTCAATTAGACGAACTTTGGCCTCCGATATCTCAAAAACTGAAACGGAGCAAAGTTTGGACCATGTGTCGTCCAAACCACCTAAAGAACTCTCATTGGGCCGAACTTTGAGTTCCTACCTCTCCAAAAACTCAAACGGAGAAAAGTTTGGACCAAGTTCGTCGGAACCATATGAAAAACTCTCATTGCGACGAACTTTGGCTTCCGAGCTCTCAAAAACTGAAACGGAGCAAAGTTTAGACCATGTGTCGTCCAAACCACCTAAAGAACTCTCATTGGGCCGAACTTTGAGTTCCTAACTCTCCAAAAACTCAAATGGAGCAAAGTTTGGACCAAGTTCCTCCAAACCATATGAAAAACTCTCATTGGGACGAACTTTGGGTTCCGAGCTCTCAAATATCGAAACGGAGCAAAGTTTGGACCATGTGTCGTCCAAACCACCTAAAGAACTCTCATTGGGCCGAATGTTGAGTTCCTAACTCTCAAAAACTCCAAGTGATATGAATCCTACCATGCTATCCAAGACTTTAAAAGCTTCAAAATGGTGATGCATTAAATGCACTCAAGCTTCATTGACGAAGACAACTCAAAGCGTCATTTATGGAACATGGACTTCAAGATACTTCAAAGTGAGAGTTAGGAACTTTGAGTTCCTAACTCTCCAAAAACTCAAACGGAGCAAACTTTGGACCAAGTTCGTCCAAACCATATGAAAAACTCTCGTTGGGACGAACTTTGGCTTCCGAGCGCTCAAAAACTGAAACGGAACAAAGTTTGGACCATGTGTCGTCCAAACCACCTAAAGAACTCTCGTTGGGCCGAACTTTGAGTTCTTATGTTATGAAATCAAAGTAGCTCTGATACCAAATGTTGTGAATCAAAGTAGCTCTCATACCAAATGTTGTGAATCAAAGTAGCTCTGATACCAAATGTTGTGAAACTCCCAGGAAATGTATCTAACAACCTTGCTGAAAAACAAGACCTTTAGATCTCAAATCTGAAAACCCCAAAACCGATTTGAAAATCAACCCAAGGAAAGTAAAAACCGGATTACCTTGTCGATCAAATATCTCAAGGCAAGGAAACTTGTTTGAGATTCGAATCACTCCACAAGCATGATTGATCAAGTCAAGCTTGAATGATTCTAAGCATGAAACCTAAACTACATAGAATTGCAAAGAAACTTAGCTCTAGGCTAAAGGAAAAGCTCAAAGGCTTAATTTACTACATTTCCAAGTCTTTTTTTTACAATGGAATTACATGGCATTATATAGCCTTAAAATTGTAACCCTAGACCTTCCATGAGGCATTTCAAGAGTTGTAACATTCCAACTTTATGACCATAATCAGCCATTAACTAAATGTAACCTAAAAAGTAACGAAAATGACATAAAACTTAAAATACATTCAAAAGGGTCCATAAATCCGTGAATAGGAGTTTGCAATCAGCCAATTAATATTTGTAACCTCCCATGCTTGAAACCTCACTTGAAGTATCTTGAAGTCCATGTTCCATAAATGACACTTTTACTTGTCTTCAATGAAGCTTGAGTGCATTTAATGAATCTCCATTTTGAAGCTTTTCTTTAGTTTTGGATAGCATGGTAGGATTCATATCATCCTCCTCTTCTTCAAGAGAATTCGTCCTCGAATTTTGTTTTGTGAATCATTGCTGCAAAAACACTTTAAGAAAACACAAAGAACCTCACAACACTCTCTTACGTTGTTCACACTCATGGAAATTTGGGCCATTTGTGTTTGCACTCATTTTCACAAATCACTCGGTATGAACTCGCATTCTCATCTCTCAATATTGGAAGTGGAAAAGCCAAGATAATTTGCAATTCTTGTAATTGAAAGCATATATCAAACAAGCTAAACCTCTACAAAGGATTCCAAATTAAAATTATGAAATGAGAGAAATAAATGGACAGAATGTGAGAATATGGAGGATGGAATTCTGTTAATATTGAATACAAGTGTATGGTGCTGAAGGTGATTTATAACACTTTGGAAAGTGGAAGACCGAATTTAAGACCATTGGCTAGACTTTAAACAAAGGAGTTACAATCTGAAACTAATGGCTGGAAAATTCAATGAGCAGAAATGTAACTGTCCATATTTAATGCATAACAGCCAACTCTTGCTTAAATTGAATGTGTAACTGATATAATCAGCAAGTGAAAAGCCATATTAAAACACAATTGATGAATTTATAGCAATGCAATTCGGATCTATAAGGCTTTGGAGGCAAAAATGACAAGAACAAAACAAGAACACACATTCTCGGGTATAGCAGTGTTTCCAGAACAGATTTCAAAACTTCAGACGTTTCACCCTCAAGACATTTGAATTCGAAATCCATGAAGAAGGCAAAGTTGTAGCTTAAACAAAGATCTACAATATCATAGAAGACATTAAGATGAAAAGACCTACGGAAATATGAGTTTTCAGAGCGTTTAGGAAGACTACGAAACTGGACAGATTAAAAAAAAAATATAACTAAAGAAAGAGAAACAAATGCAAAGGAAACATATATCCGATCTTGAGCCTAAAGCTCTGATACCAAATGTTATGAAATCAAAGTAGCTCTGATACCAAATGTTGTGAATCAAAGTAGCTCTGATACCAAATGTTGTGAATCAAAGTAGCTCTGATACCAAATGTTGTGAAACTCCCAGGAAATGTATCTAACAACCTTGCTGAAAAACAAGACCTTTAGATCTCAAATCTGAAAACCCCAAAACCGATTTGAAAATCAACCCAAGGAAAGTAAAAACCGGATTACCTTGTCGATCAAATATCTCAAGGCAAGGAAACTTGTTTGAGATTCGAATCACTCCACAAGCATGATTAATCAAGTCAAGCTTGAATGATTCTAAGCATGCAACCTAAACTACATAGAATTGCAAAGAAACTTAGCTCTAGGCTAAAGGAAAAGCTCAAAGGCTTAATTTACTACATTTCCAAGTCTTTTTTTTACAATGGAATTACATGGCATTATATAGCCTTAAAATTGTAACCCTAGACCTTCCATGAGGCATTTCAAGAGTTGTAACATTCCAACTTTATGACCATAATCAGCCGGTAACTAAATGTAACCTAAAAAGTAACGAAAATGACATAAAACTTAAAATACATTCAAAAGGGTCCATAAATCCGTGAATAGGAGTTTGCAATCAGCCAATTAATATTTGTAACCTCCCATGCTTGAAACCTCACTTGAAGTATCTTGAAGTCCATGTTCCATAAATGACACTTTTACTTGTCTTCAATGAAGCTTGAGTGCATTTAATGAATCTCCATTTTGAAGCTTTTCTTTAGTTTTGGATAGCATGGTAGGATTCATATCATCCTACCTCTCCAAAAACTCAAACGGAGCAAAGTTTGGACAAAGTTCGTCGGAACCATATGAAAAACTCTCATTGGGATGAACTTTGGCTTCCGAGCTCTCAAAAACTGAAACGGAGCAAAGTTTGGACCATGTGTCGTCAAAACCACCTAAAGAACTCTCATTGGGCCGAACTTTGACTTCCTAACACTCCAAAAACTCAAATGGAGCAAAGTTTGGACCAAATTCGTCCAAACCATATGAAAAACTCTCATTGGGACGAACTTTGGGTTCCGAGCTCTCAAATACTGAAACGGAGCAAAGTTTGGACCATGTGTCGTCCAAAAAACCTAAAGAACTCTCATTGGGCCGAACTTTGTGTTCCTACCTCTCAAAATCTCAAAGGGAGCAAAGTTTTGACCAAGTTCGTCAAAACCATATGAAAAACTCTCATTGGGACGAACTTTGGCTTCTGAGCCCTCAAAAAATGAAAGGGAGCAAAATTGGGACCATGTGTCGTCCAAACCACCTAAAGAACTCTCATTGGGCCGAACTTTGAGTTCCTAAAGCTCGAAAAACTCAAACGTAGCAATGTTTGGACCAAGTTCGTCCAAACCATATGAAAAATTCTCTTTGGGACAACATTTGGGTTCCGATCTCTCAAAAACTGAAACGGAGCAAAGTTTTGACCATGTGTCGTCCAAACCACCTAAAGAACTCTCATTGGGCCGAAGTTTGAGTTCCTAACTCTCCAAAACTCAAACGGAGCAAAGTTTGGACCAAGTTCGTCCAAACCATATGAAAAGCTCTCTTTGGGATGAACTTTTGGTTCCGAGCTCTCAAAAACTGAAACGGAGCAAAGTTTTGACCATGTGTCGTCCAAACCCCCTAAAGAACTCTCATTGGGCCGAACTTTGAGTTCCTAACTCTCCAAAAACTCAAACGGAGCAAAGTTTCGACCAAGTTCGTCCAAACCATATGAAAAACTCTCTTTGGGACGACATTTGGGTTCCGATCTCTCAAAAACTGAAACAGAGCAAATTTTTGACCATGTGTCGTCCAAACCACCTAAAGAACTCTCATTGGGTCGAACTTTGAGTTCCTAACTCTCCAAAAACTCAAACGGAGCAAAGTTTGGACCAAGTTCGTCCAAACCATATGAAAAACTCTCATTGGGACGAACTTTGGGTTCCGAGCCCTCAAAGAGTGAAACGGAGAAAAGTTTGGACCATGTGTCGTCCAAACCACCTAAATAATTCTCATTGGGCTGAACTTTGAGTTCCTAACTCTCCAAAAACTCAAACGGAGCAAAGTTTGGACCAAGTTCGTCCAAACCATATGAAAAACTCTCATTGGGACGAACATTGGGTTCTGAGCTCTCAAAAACTGAAACGGAGCAAAGTTTGGACCATGTTTCGTCCAAACCACCTAAATAGCTCTCATTGGGCCGAACTTTGAGTTCCTAACGCTCGAAAAAACTCAAACGGAGCAAAGTTTGGACCAAGTTCGTCCAAACCATATGAAAAACTCTCTTTAGGACGAACTTTGGGTTCCGAGCTCTCAAATACAGGAACGGAGAAAAGTTTTGACCATGTGTCATCCAAACCACCTAAAGAACTCTCATTTGGCCGAACTTTGAGTTCCTACCTCTCCAAAAACTCAAACGGAGCAAAGTTTGGACCAAGTTTGTCCAAACCATATGAAAAACTCTCATTGGGACGAACTTTGGCTTCCGAGCTCTCAAAAACTGAAACGGAGCAAAATTTGGACAATGTGTCGTCCAAACCACCTAAAGAACTCTCAATTGGCCGAACTTTGAGTTCCTAACTCTCCAAAAACTCAAACGGAGCAAAGTTTGGACGAAGTTCGTCGGAACCATATGAAAAACTCTCATTGGGACGAACTTTGGCTTCCGAGCTTTCAAAAACTGAAACGGAGCAAAGTTTGGACCATGTGTCATCAAAACCACCTAAAGAACTCTCATTGGGCCGAACTTTGAGTTCCTAACTGTAAACCCGAAACTTTCCTTGGATCATTTACTATGGTCATCTATTGTGGTTTCATTGTTGAATTTAAGTGGTTGGGATTTGCTAATTTAAAAGAAGAAAATGAATGAAGAAAAGAATGGAAATAAGGAAGAAAAGAAAAGAAAAGAAAAGGAAAATGAAAAGGGAGAAAAAAAAATAAAAAAAAATGTGAAAAGCACATTCGGTGCTTAAAAACCCACCACCGACTAGCATTCTTATCAGCCCATTTTCAGCCCAATGTCTCATCATTTTCCATCCAAAGTTTCAGAGCACTTGAGGGAGAGAGTGAAGGAAGGATACGAAGAACAATTTCGTGGTTTTGAGGTTGAAGAAGATAGGAAAAGCTCATGCAAAGCCAGCCATAGCAGAATCTGAGTTCAACCTGTCAACCTCTGGTTTTTTATTCGGTTTGAGCTACACAGAAGGAATTAAGAGGTGGGGTTTAATTTTTTTGAAATTTAATCCATTTTCTAACCAATTTCATGAAGGAAGCTTGAGCTAAATATGATGAGAAGTTTATGGTTTTTGAAATGGAAAGCAGAGCACAGGATTTTCGAGCAAAGCAGGAGGATCTCTAGTTTTCTCTGGTTTTTCTAGCATTCTGGGGTGTACAAGTTGAATCAGAAGCTCTATTTGGTATGGTTGGAAAGCTTATTCAATTTCCTACAACGTTTATGAAGAAGTCGTGAGCCAAAAATGACTTGAAGTAGGTTTAATTTCAGGAGATAGATAAAGGGCAGCAGAGAACCTCGAATCTGTGTTGTCTGTGTTCGGGGCGTTTCTGGACAAATTGGTTGAGAATCTCGTTTTCATTTCTTTAGGTAAGTTGTAGAGTGTTCGAAAATGAAGAGTTTGATGTATAGTAAATTAATTTGGGTTAAGTATTGAGGAAGTTATGGGTGTTGGAAGGTGTGGTATTGAATCTGGAAAATCTGGAAAGTAGAATGTGGAGTGAGATTTCTTATTCAAGTGTTTAGAATTCATGAGCATGGAAAGACAAAGCTAATTATGGTTCTAATGCTCGGTTCTGGTTGTTTGACAGGCCAAGAGGAAATAGGTCGGGTCTACAAACCAGGGAACTAGCTAAGACTGTGAGTGACAAAATGAATTTCGAAAATTGTTTCCAACGGTTGTTCATGTTTAGATGTTTTACATGCTTTTCTATAAATGATACATGGTTTTTATGAATGGTTTCAAGCTTAAGTTATGAGCTTAGATTTTCTAATGAGATTTATACATGAGCACGTGATTATTGAGTTTCAGAAAAATAGTTGAAACGACATCCTTTTAAGTCAAGCATGCGTTAGCAAGAATTATTTAAAGATTTTCGGTTTTTCCACGAGCAAGCTGAATAAGCTTGAGTTTTACGAGGGATAACGATAAGCAGGCATGTTCTAACGTTTTCATGGGATTTTCTGAGATTTCTATTGACTACATGACTGAGATATTGAGCCCGAGGCTATATGGTACCGTGTGCACACAGGTTATATTCCGTTGTTGACGTTGAGTGTACACCGTGACAACGATGCTGTCGTGAGTGCTGGGCGGGCCCCACTACGACAAAGACGATGGGAGTGCTGGGTGAAGGTGTACATATTACACATGCGGAAGCAATTGAAGATCGAAAGCACTTAAGACATTCAATTTTACTCCTAAAGCATGCATGTTCTAGAAAAGACAGAATAGAGAGTTTAAAAAACACCAACCTTTGTAGCTCACTTATGTTGAACTCCTTGTGGTGTTTGCCTCTCCTATGCTCCTTGGACAACCTCTAGAGTCTTCCCTACTATACTCCGGGCCAAGAACGACTTGTGGGAGTCTATATAAGATAGGAAATGGGAAGGGAATGCTTGAAGCATCAAGCAATGGAGAAGAATGAGAGATGAGAGAACTTTGAGTCCAAATTCCAGCAGCATAACATTAAGGAAAATGGCTCTCATTTCTTTCTTTGAATCTGATTCAAGCTCCTTTTAAAGACATTCTCCATGCAAACCCAAGCCTCAAGACACAAGACACATGGTGTATTTGCAAGTTCAAGTGGATTCTAGGTGTACATCTCACAAGACATGCAACAATGCATGAGTGAGTTGTCTTTCCACTTTGAATGTTCATGCATAAGTGGATTTCCAACTAAATCCACTAAATACAAATTGAAATCTAATTTCAAGCTTGCAATTTAATGTTCATTTTAATTCCAAATTGAATTTAACATTAGGTAATTGATTTTGAGGCATTTCAAAATGATTTCTTATGATTAATCCAATTAATCATACTAATCTTGTGCAATTAATCATATATGATTCCTAATACATATATATGGTATTCAAAACACTTTTAAATACTCCATCTCTCATTTTCTAATTTAATTCATAATTAAATTATTGTGTCAAACACAATTTACGATAATACCCTTTTTCCCGATTTTGAACGATTCAAAGCTTCCTATCTTTTGTTCTAGGCTTAATTCCGATATGAGCTAGTAGGGGGACCTAATGGACCTATAGATCATGGGCTCCAACGATTCGAGGCTAACCGACTAATCTCATTATCCAAATTAGCCAACATTCGTTAACTACCGGGACACTCCACTATAGCCCGATAGTTGCACTCCCCTCACTATAGATATATTTCCGTCCACTTGATTTAACCATGATTAGTAAGTCGATCCTTCACAGGTTGTTCGTAGCTATAGCTAGGTCAAAAAGCCGTTTCACCCCTATAGTACTTCTAGTTCCTTAAGTCTCACTGATCCTCTAATGAACAATTGGTTTATGGTCCAACCAATAAACCGAGTCCCTCTCGGGCCAATGAGAGGGCGGGATCCCTTTGTTCAAGCCCCGGAGTCAGCACTTAAGGGAACAACCTTTCTACTATCCCTATTTTGGGTAGGAGTGAATTCCTTCTCGCACGACTATGTCCCCAGCTATCTACCCGTTCCTATCCCTGAAATGGGAGGCTTATTGAGTCGGCGATACTGAGCCACTCTCACCCATGCAGATCTAAGGATAAGCCCGAATAAACAGGAGTTCATAGTTAGCTCAGGATTAAGATCGAGTTACCTAGGTCATCACATGAAATAGTCAGTCTCGTCAGTAAACGGTGTTATAAAGCGAGAGTGACTTATTTCTTGGTCCTGGTCTTATGCAAACTCATTGCATAGGACGCCCCCACTCGCATGTCTCTACATGGACGATTCAGGATCACATCGTCTATACCATCTATAAAGTGGGTCGCGTCTCATAGTGTCCCCAGAATAAGGTACCCAACCCTATTCCTATACTATAGACCATTTTGGCTATTACTCAAGCTTGATCCACTTTTATGTCTCTACATAAAGCTCAAGAGTTCATCCTATAGCCATGGATCTTAGTTTATTGGATTTGGGTAATTATAAGTGCAATTTACTTTATTCAGTAATAACTTTACTGAATTAGTCTCGATAACGCTTTTATCGAATAAGTATATAATTTGTTTATCATTCACTATCTACGAGTTTTAGGACACCTATCCCAACAATCTCCCACTTGAACTAAAACTCTTAGTTTAGTGGGATGTACTATAATCTATAACAACAGTGGGTGAATAAATACTTGTATTAATAACAGAGTAAAAATACAATAAACTAGGGCATCTAAATACCCAATATGCAAAGGTATCAAAATACCGGTTACAAAATCTCCCACTTGACCTAGATTATTTCTCGTACATATCTCGCAGACCTAGACCTTCTAGATGACTCTCGAACACTTTAGCCGTGAGAGCCTTTGTGAATGGATCAGCAATGTTGTGCTCCGATGCTATCTTCGTGACGATCACGTCTCCTCGGTGCACAATCTCCCTAATGAGATGGTATTTCCTTTCGATGTGCTTGCCTCTCTTATGGCTGCGAGGTTCCTTTGAGTTTGCAACTGCGCCGCTATTATCACAATACAAGGTGATAGACAGATGCATATTCGGAATGACTTCCAAGTCAGTTAGGAACTTCCTGAGCCATACTGCCTCTTTTGCTGCTTCGCAAGCGGCTACATATTCGGCCTCCATGGTCGAGTCTGCAATGCATCCTTGCTTGATGCTACGCCATACTATTGCTCCTCCATTTAGAGTGAATACTGACCCCGATGTAGATTTCCTCGAATCTTTATCGGTTTGAAAATCAGAATCAGTGTATCCTGTAAGAATCAAATCCTTCGAACCATACACGAGCATATAGTCCCTCGTTCTCCTTAGATACTTGAGGATATTTTTAACGGCTGTCCAGTGATCGAATCCTGGATTGGATTGATATCTACTGACAATCCCTACTGCATAACAAATGTCAGGCCTTGTACACAACATGGCATACATTAGGCTACCTACTGCAGAGGCATAGGGAAAACGTCTCATGTCCTCAACTTCTTGAGGTGTCTGAGGACACTGTTCCTTAGACAAGTTAATTCCGTGCCTGAAAGGTAATAGTCCTTTCTTGGAATTTTGCATTTTATATCTAACTAACAATTTGTCGATATAAGACGCTTGAGACAGGGCTAGTGTTTTGTTCTTTCGGTTTCGAACAATTTGGATCCCTAGAACAAATTGTGCCTCACCCAAATCTTTCATTTGGAATTGAGTTGCTAGCCACAGTTTAATGTCAGTTAGATAACCTACATCATTCCCGATGAGTAGGATATCATCCACATACAGTACTAAGAAAGCTACGGAGTTGTTGATGATCCTTTTGTAAACACAAGACTCATCAACATTTTGTTCAAAGCCATAAGATTTGATCGCAGTATCAAATCTCATATTCCAGGATCTAGATGCTTGTTTCAATCCATAAATGGATCGTTTAAGCTTGCAAACTTTTTGCTCTTGATCCTGAGCTATGAACCCCTCTGGCTGAGACATGTAGATACTTTCTTCAAGATTAACGTTTAGAAAGGCAGTCTTGACATCCATTTGCCATATTTCATAATCGTAAAACGTGGCAATGGACAAAAGTATCCGGATCGACTTTAACATGGCAACAGGGGAGAAGGTTTCTTCATAGTCAATCCCCTCCCGCTGGGTAAAACCCTTTGCCACAAGTCGTGCCTTAAAGGTCTGTACCTTTCCAGCAGCGTCTCGTTTTCTCTTGTAGATCCATTTGCACCCAATGGGTCTAACCCCTTCAGGTTGATCTACAAGATCCCATACTGAATTAAATTGCATGGACTCGATCTCTAAGTCCATGGCTTTAATCCACTCGTTCTTGTCAACATCATCCATTGCCTGTTTAAAGGTTAATGGATCCTCGATTCCGTCATCAGGTATGACGACTGGAGTTTCAGTTAAACCCAAATAGCGATCAGGTTGTCTAACAACCCTCCCACTACGTCGAGGTTCTCTTATTTCTTGAGAAGGACGCGATTGACTCGAGGTGCCAGCATCATCAACAACTCTTGTTGATGTTTCTGTAGCTTCGTTTGATAGTTCACTTAAAACGACTTTACTTCGTGGCTTGTGATCTCTGAGGTGGTCTTCTTCTAGGAATGTAGCATTTGTCAATACAAGTACTTTATTTCCCTCTGGATCGAAGAAGTATCCACCTCTCGTTTCTTTGGGATAGCCTACAAATAGGCAAAATTTAGAACGAGGTTCTAATTTCTTTGGATTTGCTTCTAGCACGTATGCAGGGCATCCCCAAATTCTGAAATGTCGTAAACTAGTTTTACGTCCTTTCCAGAGCTCAAACGGTGTTTCAGAAACACTCTTTGAGGGAACTACGTTCAAAATATAAACTGCAGTCTCTACTGCATAACCCCAAAACGAGTTAGGCAACTGAACATAACTCATCATCGAACGAACCATGTCCAACAAGGTTCTGTTTCTCCTTTCCGATACACCGTTTTGCTGAGGTGTACCAAGGGCTGAGAGTTGGAACGTAATTCCATGCTCTATCAAATAGTCTTGAAAACTTGAGTCCATGTACTCTCCACCTCGATCGGATCGAAGTGTTTTTATCGTCTTACCTAATAGGTTCTCAACCTCGGCCTTGTACTCTTTGAACTTTTCAAAAGCCTCGGACTTATGATGCAACAGGTAGAGATAGCCATACCTCGAATAATCATCAATGAAACTGATGAAATATTCGTACCCTCCTCGAGCTCTAATGTTCATTGGTCCACAGAGGTCCGAATGAATGAGCTCTAGGGGCTCTTTGGCACGATAACCTTTTCCGGTAAAAGGTCGTTTTGTCATCTTGCCCTCAAGGCATGACTCACAAGGAGGCAACGAGTCGTCTTCTAACTTGTTTAGAAGTCCACTCTTGACCAATCTCCCAATCCTATTGAGGTTGATATGGCCTAACCTCAAGTGCCAGAGATAGGTATCTTGAGAAACTCTTCGTTTTTTAGGTTGAGTCTCAGCGGTTTTAAACATCTCATGATTTAAAATAGCTTTAGACTCAATTGGTCTCAAAACATACAATTTATTCTTCAAGTTTGCAGAGCAAACATCAATACCTCTTTTAGTTATGAACGCTTCATTAACAGAAAAAGAAATTGAGTAACCTTGTTCTAATAAACAAGATAAAGAAATCAAATTTCTTTTAATTTTCGGAACTATGTATACATTATCTAATATCATGTAACGTTCCTTGGTGAAGAATAATTTTACATCTCCCACTGCAATAGCCGAGATGACTTCTCCTGTTCCAACTTTAAGAGTCATCTCTCCAGCTATTAGCTGTTGCCAGGAACTCATTCCTTGAAATGAAGAACATACGTGATTAGTGGCACCTGAATCGAGTATCCAGGCAGAATCGTCGTTTTCCACTAAACACGTTTCCAAGACTAATAAATCGCATTGAGAGTCGTGGATCATGTTTTTCTTGGCTATGCAGTTAGTTTGAGGACATTCCTCAGTTGAGACCAAACCTAAATTCTTTGCCACGTGTTGAACGTTTAAGCAAGTATTCTTAGTCGTATGTACTAAACCGTTTAATATGGCATTTGACAAAGCACATACGTTTTTCGACATATTGCTGAAACAAACAAATTAATCTCTATTAGAAACAAGCACTAAACCCATTAATCACATTTATCCAATCAGATTTAGCAAAAGCAATCATCGACCCATATATACAATTGATTTATTTGCAACGATACTTCAGGGGTTTAGAATAACCTCTACCGTAGGGCAGTCAGCTACTCCTCCTCTGAATCGAGACAATCTCGGCCAAATACTATTCCCAGAATAACTCTTACTCCAATAGTTATTAGCTAACGTTAATTTGGTCAAGACCATCTTGTAAGTGTTACCCATCATTTTCAGATCGCAGAGGACGGCCCCAACAATGCCACCGTAGGGAAGAGCTAATGTTGGGAATGGCCCTAGGAAACCCTATCCATTTCTGGAGTTTGCGTTGTTCCGAATCCCATGCGCAAGCCCTCCGTAGGGTGATCGCTCCCAGGGTGCAACCTAATGATGGAGACCGCAGGATACGTTTGACACGTTTCCTTCTCCCACTTACTATGAACACTTTCCCCATTCACCTTGATATTAACCCATGCAAACACCATCCGTAGGGGGACGCTCCCAGGGCGCCTCGAGGCCAAGCATGGATCTCACGGTGTGAACTCAGGGGGACGTGAGAGTAGAAACTTAATATGAATATTTCGTTTCTATACTTTTCCTCCCACTAAAGTGTTGTAAAGTTTTAGGGTCTTATTACTTAGGTAAATTCCGGCTAAATGAATCTATCTAAGTCTATGCCTTATTAAACAAGGTCTTTACACTAAATGTCTAGGTGATTAAACACTTTTAATAACCTAGTGACATTGCATGCTAGTAAGACTATGGTTAATTCAACTCAGGTTCCGAACCATTTGCCGGGAGAGTTCCCTTATAACCAAGGTCTTATGTCCTACTTACTCAAATTTTAAAACTATTTTAAAAAACTAAGTAAGACATATTTTTAATCCTATTAGAAAAGGTGATCTTAGATCTATTTCATTTTAAACCATTTAAAGAATGATAAGATCCTAAGATCCTATGTTAGCATGCAACTCTTTGTTATAGGTTTTATGGATTCTATTCATTAACTATTATAACTCTTATAACTTTTAATGAATTAACCCTATAACAGGCTTTCTAATGGTGTTTAAAAGCATATAACAATCAATCATTCAAGTTATAAGAAAAGCACCATTTAGAAACAACCTATGTCTAGGTTTGTATAACGCTTTATACTACGATGTCTAGGTGATAACACTTTAAAACCTCACACCGCTCACGCATGCTCATAAAACACGAGTTAACTTAACTCAAGAACCGACTCGATGCCCAGGTAGGAGGTGTTCCGTAAACCGTCAACTTAAATACCTCCAGCCTTAGACAGCATCTTGTCGGGTGAGTTCTCTCGTAACCATTGTTTTACAAGATATCGACCTAAACTATGCAAATTGATCGAATCGTTGAAGGTTCATTAACCTAAGTGAGCATGCACTTAATCTTGTTATAGATTTTAGATTTCTATCTCTTTTTATAACAATTATAAAATCAATCCATAACAAGTCTAATTTGAATATAACACTTATAAACAAACTAAAGAAATTTCATGCTACATGCTTGGTTAATTTTATCTTTTAATAATTATAACTATTATAAGAATTAATCAATTTTAATTAACCATTCAAGCATGAATCTCCCTAAATTAATACAACTCTTATATTAATTAAACATGAAATTTCCCTCATGCATTTGAATTAATCAATAACACTTATTAAAATTAAACAAATGCATGAACATGCTTTCCTATGGTGGGGTTTTAAAACTATATGGCATGCTCATAATGCACATACATCCATTTAATTAAATCATACATTCACAATGCATAAAGTAATTAAATCAAGCTAAAATGGAATAGTTTGGCAATTTAAAAAAAAAACACAAGCAATTTCACTAATTATTACAATAATAATTAATAAATAAACTTGCAACACACCCGAGCTTCACGAACCATCCCGAACCGCTCATCCAAGCAATGAACCGGCCATGCAATGAGTGAAATGAGGCTGCAACAGACCGAGCCGGACCAAAAGGCAGCAGCTGAACCGGACCAAAATTCTGGAATAGAAGAAGAAAAAAAAAACTGCTGCTGGAATTAAAAAACAGCTTGCTGGAATTTTCATTTTCTGCTGCGTCTTCTCCGGTTTTTCTTCGATTTTACAGCCTATATGGACTCTAATGACTCTATAAAAATTACAGACTATAGTACACACATTAACGCTCTTACATATCCGAGAAATTACAATTTCATGAAGGTTTGAATGCTCAAAAAATTGCCAAACCAGAACACTTCCATTTTAGCACACAGAAAATTCAATTTCAAAATGGTACCCACCAAAGCAAAATTAAAACGAATTAAGTGCTCTAACCTGGCTCTGATACCAATTGAAGGTGTACATATTACACATGCGGAAGCAATTGAAGATCGAAAGCACTTAAGACATTCAATTTTACTCCTAAAGCATGCATGTTCTAGAAAAGACAGAATAGAGAGTTTAGAAAACACCAACCTTTGTAGCTCACTTATGTTGAACTCCTTGTGGTGTTTGCCTCTCCTATGCTCCTTGGACAACCTCTAGAGTCTTCCCTACTATACTCCGGGCCAAGAACGACTTGTGGGAGTCTATATAAGATAGGAAATGGGAAGGGAATGCTTGAAGCATCAAGCAATGGAGAAGAATGAGAGATGAGAGAACTTTGAGTCCAAATTCCAGCAGCATAACATTAAGGAAAATGGCTCTCATTTCTTTCTTTGAATCTGATTCAAGCTCCTTTTAAAGACATTCTCCATGCAAACCCAAGCCTCAAGACACATGGTGTATTTGCAAGTTCAAGTGGATTCTAGGTGTACATCTCACAAGACATGCAACAATGCATGAGTGAGTTGTCTTTCCACTTTGAATGTTCATGCATAAGTGGATTTCCAACTAAATCCACTAAATACAAATTGAAATCTAATTTCAAGCTTGCAATTTAATGTTCATTTCAATTCCAAATTGAATTTAACATTAGGTAATTGATTTTGAGGCATTTCAAAATGATTTCTTATGATTAATCCAATTAATCATACTAATCTTGTGCAATTAATCATATATGATTCCTAATACATATATATGGTATTCAAAACACTTTTAAATACTCCATCTCTCATTTTCTAATTTAATTCATAATTAAATTTTTGTGTCAAACACAATTTACGATAATACCCTTTTTCCCGATTTTGAACGATTCAAAGCTTCCTATCTTTTGTTCTAGGCTTAATTCCGATATGAGCTAGTAGGGGGACCTAATGGACCTATAGATCATGGGCTCCAACGATTCGAGGCTAACCGACTAATCTCATTATCCAAATTAGCCAACATTCGTTAACTACCGGGACACTCCACTATAGCCCGATAGTTGCACTCCCCTCACTATAGATATATTTCCGTCCACTTGATTTAACCATGATTAGTAAGTCGATCCTTCACAGGTTGTTCGTAGCTATAGCTAGGTCAAAAAGCCGTTTCACCCCTATAGTACTTCTAGTTCCTTAAGTCTCACTGATCCTCTAATGAACAATTGGTTTATGGTCCAACCAATAAACCGAGTCCCTCTCGGGCCAATGAGAGGGCGGGATCCCTTTGTTCAAGCCCCGGAGTCAGCACTTAAGGGAACAACCTTTCTACTATCCCTATTTTGGGTAGGAGTGAATTCCTTCTCGCACGACTATGTCCCCAGCTATCTACCCGTTCCTATCCCTGAAATGGGAGGCTTATTGAGTCGGCGATACTGAGCCACTCTCACCCATGCAGATCTAAGGATAAGCCCGAATAAACAGGAGTTCATAGTTAGCTCAGGATTAAGATCGAGTTACCTAGGTCATCACATGAAATAGTCAGTCTCGTCAGTAAACAGTGTTATAAAGCGAGAGTGACTTATTTCTTGGTCCTGGTCTTATGCAAACTCATTGCATAGGACGCCCCCACTCGCATGTCTCTACATGGACGATTCAGGATCACATCGTCTATACCATCTATAAAGTGGGCCGCGTCTCATAGTGTCCGCAGAATAAGGTACCCAACCCTATTCCTATACTATAGACCGTTTTGGCTATTACTCAAGCTTGATCCACTTTTATGTCTCTACATAAAGCTCAAGAGTTCATCCTATAGCCATGGATCTTAGTTTATTGGATTTGGGTAATTATAAGTGCAATTTACTTTATTCAGTAATAACTTTACTGAATTAGTCTCGATAACGCTTTTATCGAATAAGTATATAATTTGTTTATCATTCACTATCTACGAGTTTTAGGACACCTATCCCAACACTGGGTGGGCCCCACTACATCGTAGGACTAGTAAACGTTGGTTGTACTGGGCGTGCCCTACACAACGTAGATCGGTCATGTCAGTTAAAACGTTTGATGTACTTGATATGCCTTGCTAGATTTTTAATGACGAACTTGCGAGATATTTTAGAAAGCCTTTATCATTAGACGTTTATGTTAAACGCTTTGATTGAGCATATTTATACGTTTAAAGGTTTATCACGTGTTTTGACTTTCGGATTTAGAGTTTTAAAGTTAGTCACTCACTGGGCTTCGTAGCTCATTCTTTCAAAATGTTTTTCCACTTTCAGGTAGAGATCGAGCTCCCGGTGCCTGATACACTGCCAACGTTTGCTGAAAGTTCCAGATCAAGCTCCAGTACATGGGTGGAGTTGTTTATTGAGTCCGTCTATATTGTAAATGTTTTGTAAGGATTGGACAATTTAGTCCTAGAGGTCGTGGTTGTATAAACCCCATTTGTATATGTTTTTGGTTGTGAAATCTATATCAGGTTATTTCCAAATCGAGTTATGTCAGGGCTGCACCTCGTGTATATTAGAAGGTTTTCAGGGATTCAGCTGTGTTGTGTTTCATGTGGAATGTTTTATATCTAAGATTAGTATGTTTATAAGGTTCTACGTTTCAGGAGGGTCAACGGGTATCGTTAGACGAGGACGATGTTCGTTAGCTTCACGCCATCTTCCGGACTAAGCTAGCAGGTGGTCTAGGAGGGGGTGTGACACTAACTCTCCAAAAACTCAAACGGAGCAAACTTTGGACCAAGTTCGTCCAAACCATATGAAAAACTCTCTTTAAGACGAACTTTGGGTTCCGAGCTCTCAAATACAGAAACAGACCAAAGTTTGGACAATGTGTCGTCCAAACCACCTAAAGACCTCTCATTGGGCCGAACGCTGAGTTCCTAACTCTCAAAAATTCAAAGGGAGCAAACTTTGGACCAAGTTCGTCCAAACCATATGAAAAACTCTCATTGGAACGAACTTTGGCTTCCAAGCTCTCAAAAACTGAAACGGAGCAAAGTTGGGACCATGTGTCGTCCAAACCACCTAAAGAACTCTCATTGGGCCGAACCTTGAGTTCCTAACTCTCGAAAAACTGAAACGGAGAAAAGCTTTCACCAACTTCATGCAACCCATATGAAAAACTCTCATTGGGACGATTTTTGGGTTCCGAGCTCTAAAAAACTGAAACGGAGCAAAGTTTGGACCATGTTTCGTCCAAACCACCTAAATAACTCTCATTGGGCTGAACTTTGAGTTCCTAACTCTCCAAAAACTCAAACGGAGCAAAGTTTGGACCAAGTTCGTCGGAACCATATGAAAAACTCTCATTGGGATGAACTTTGGCTTCTGAGCGCACAAAAGCTGAAACGGAGCAAAGTTTGGACCATGTGTCATCCAAACCACCTAAAGAACTCTCATTGGGCCGAACTTTGAGTTCCTAACTCTCCAAAAACTCAAACGGGGCAAAGTTTGGACCAAGTTCGTCCAAACCATATGAAAAACTCTCATTGGGACGAACTTTGGGTTCCGAGCTCTCAAATGCTGAAACTGAGCAAAGTTTGGACCATGTGTCGTCCAAACCACCTAAAGAACTCTCATTGGGCCGAACGTTGTGTCCCTAACTCTCAAAAACGCAAAGGGAGCAAAGTTTGGACCAAGTTCGTCCAAACCATATGAAAAACACTCATTGGGACGAACTTTGGGTTCCGAGCTCTAAAAAACTGAAACGGAACAAAGTTGGGACCATGTGTCGTCAAAACCACCTAGAGAACTCTCATTGGGCTGAAGTTTGAGTTCCTAACTCTCCAAAAACTCAAACGGAGCAAAGTTTGGACCAAGTTCGTCGGAACCATATGAAAAACTCTCATTGGGACGAACTTTCGCTTCCGAGCTCTCAAAAAATGAAACGGAGCATAGTTTGGACCATGTGTCGTCCTAACCATCTAAAGAACTCTCATTGGGCTGAACTTTGAGTTCCTAACTCTCAAAAACTCAAATTAAGCAAAGTTTGGACCAAGTTCATCCAAACCATATGAAAAACTCTCACTGGGACGAACTTTGGCCTCCGAGATCTCAAAAACTGAAACGGAGCAAAGTTTGGACCATATGTCGTCCAAACCACCTAAAGAACTCTCATTGGGACGAACTTTGAGTTCCTACCTCTCCAAAAACTCAAACGGAGAAAAGTTTGGACCAAGTTCGTCGGAACCATATGAAAAACTCTCATTGGGGCGAACTTTGGCTTCCGAGCTCTCAAAAACTGAAACGGAGCAAAGTTTTGACCATGTGTCGTCCAAACCACCTAAAGAACTCTAATTGGGCCGAACTTTGAGTTCCTAACTCTCAAAAACTCAAAGGGAGCAAAGTTTGGACCAAGTTCGTCCAAACCATATGAAAAACTCTCATTGGGACGAACTTTGGCTTCCGAGTGCTCAAAAACTGAAACGGAGCAAAGTTTAGACCATGTGTCGTCCAAACAATCTAAAGAACTCTCATTGGGCCGAACTTTGAGTTCCTAACTCTCAAAAACTCAAAGGGAGCAAAGTTTGGACCAAGTTCGTCGGAACCATATGAAAAACTCTCATTGGGACGAACTTTGTCTTCCGAGCTCTCAAAAACTGAAACGGAGTAAAGTTTGGACCATGTGTCGTCAAAACCACCTAAAGAACTCTCATTGGGCCGAACGTTGAGTTCCGAACTCTCAAAAACTCAAAGGGAACAAAGTTTGGAAAAAGTTCGTCCAAACCATAGGAAAAACTCTCATTGGGACGAACTTTGGGTTCTGAGCTCTCAAAAAACTGAAACGGAGCAAAGTTTGGACCAATTTGGTCCAAACCACCTAAATAGCTCTCATTGGGCCGAACTTTGAGTTCCTAACACTCGAAAAACTCAAACGGAGCAAAGGTTGGACAAAGTTCGTCCAAACCATATGAAGAGCTCTCTTTGGGATGAACTTTGGGTTCTGATCTCTCAAAAACTGAAACGGAGAAAAGTTTGGACCATGTGTCGTCCAACAACCTAAAGAACTCTCATTGGGCCGAACTTTGATTTTTGAACTCTCAAAAAACTCAAACGGAGAAAAGTTAGGACCAAGTTCGTCCAAACCATATGAAAAACTCTCTTTAGGACGAACTTTGGGTTTTGAGCTCTCAAATACAGAAACGAAGCAAGGTTTGGACAATTTGTCGTCAAAACCACCTAAAGAACTCTCATTGGGCCGAACTTTGGGTTCCTACCTCTAAAAAAACTCAAACGGAGCAAAGTTTGGACCAAGTTCGTCCAAACCATATGAAAAACTCTCATGGGGACGAACTTTGGTTTCCGAGCTCTCAAAAACTGAAACGGAGCAAAGTTTGGACCATGTGTCGTCCAAACCACCTAAAGAACTCTCATTGGGCCGAACTTTGAGTTCCTACCTCTCCAAAAACTCAAACGGAGCAAAGTTTGGACCAAGTTCGTCGGAACCATATGAAAAACTCTCATTGGGACGAACTTTCGCTTTCGAGCTCTCAAAAATTGAAACGGAGCATAGTTTGGACCATGTGTCGTCCTAACCACCTAAAGAACTCTCATTGGGCCGAACTTTGAGTTCCTAACTCTCAAAAACTCAAAATGAGCAAAGTTTCGACCAAGTTTGTCCAAACCATATGAAAAACTCTCAATTGGACGAACTTTGGCCTCCGATATCTCAAAAACTGAAACGGAGCAAAGTTTGGACCATGTGTCGTCCAAACCACCTAAAGAACTCTCATTGGGCTGAACTTTGAGTTCCTACCTCTCCAAAAACTCAAACGGAGAAAAGTTTGGACCAAGTTCGTCGGAACCATATGAAAAAATCTCATTGCGACGAACTTTGGCTTCCGAGCTCTCACAAACTGAAACGGAGCAAAGTTTAGACCATGTGTCGTCCAAACCACCTAAAGAACTCTCATTGGGCCGAACTTTGAGTTCCTAACTCTCCAAAAACTCAAACGGAGCAAAGTTTGGACCAAGTTCGTCCAAACCATATGAAAAACTCTCATTGGGATGAACTTTGGGTTTCGAGCTCTCAAATACTGAAACACAGCAAAGTTTGGACCATGTGTCGTCAAAACCACCTAAAGAACTCTCATTGGGCCGAACTTTTAGTACCTAACTCTCAAAAACTGAAAGGGAGCAAAGTTTGGACCAAGTTCGTCCAAACCATATGAAAAACTCTCTTGGGGACGAACTTTGGTTTCCGAGCTCTCAAAAACTGAAACGGAGCAAAGTTTGGACCATGTGTCGTCCAAACCACCTAAAGAACTCTCATTGGGCCGAACTTTGAGTTCCTACCTCTCCAAAAACTCAAACGGAGATAAGTTTGGACCAAGTTCGTCGGAACCATATGAAAAACTCTCATTGGGACGAACTTTCGCTTCCGAGCTCTCAAAAATTGAAACGGAGCATAGTTTGGACCATGTGTCGTCCTAACCACCTAAAGAACTCTCATTGGGCCGATCTTTGAATTCCTAACTCTCAAAAACTCAAATTGAGCAAAGTTTCGACCAAGTTCGTCCAAACCAGATGAAAAACTCTCAATTGGACGAACTTTGGCCTCCGATATCTCAAAAACTGAAACGGAGCAAAGTTTGGACCATGTGTCGTCCAAACCACCTAAAGAACTCTCATTGGGCTGAACTTTGAGTTCCTACCTCTCCAAAAACTCAAACGGAGAAAAGTTTGGACCAAGTTCGTCGGAACCATATGAAAAACTCTCATTGCGACGAACTTTGGCTTCCGAGCTCTCAAAAACTGAAACGGAGCAAAGTTTAGACCATGTGTCGTCCAAACCACCTAAAGAACTCTCATTGGGCCGAACTTTGAGTTCCTAACTCTCCAAAAACTCAAACGGAGCAAAGTTTGGACCAAGTTCCTCCAAACCATATGAAAAACTCTCATTGGGACGAACTTTGGGTTCCGACCTCTCAAATATCGAAACGGAGCAAAGTTTGGACCATGTGTCGTCCATACCACCTAAAGAACTCTCATTGGGCCGAATGTTGAGTTCCTAACTCTCAAAAACTCCAAGTGATATGAATCCTACCATGCTATCCAAGACTTTAAAACCTTCAAAATGGTGATGCATTAAATGCACTCAAGCTTCATTGGCGAAGACAACTCAAAGCGTCCTTTATGGAACATGGACTTCAAGATACTTCAAAGTGAGAGTTAGGAACTTTGAGTTCCTAACTCTCCAAAAACTCAAACGGAGCAAACTTTGGACCAAGTTCGTCCAAACCATATGAAAAACTCTCGTTGGGACGAACTTTGGCTTCCGAGCGCTCAAAAACTGAAACGGAACAAAGTTTGGACTATGTGTCGTCCAAACCACCTAAAGAACTCTCGTTGGGCCGAACTTTGAGTTCCTACCTCTCCAAAAACTCAAACGGAGCAAAGTTTGGACCAAGTTCGTCGGAACCATATGAAAAACTATCATTGCGACGAACTTTGGCTTCCGAGCTCTCAAAAACTGAAACGGAGCAAAGTTTAGACCATGTGTCGTCCAAACCACCTAAACAACTCTCATTGGGCCGAACTTTGAGTTCCTAACTCTCCAAAAACTCAAACGGAGCAAAGTTTGGACCAAGTTCCTCCAAACCATATGAAAAACTCTCATTGGGACGAACTTTGGGTTCCGACCTCTCAAATATCGAAACGGAGCAAAGTTTGGACCATGTGTCGTCCAAACCACCTAAAGAACTCTCATTGGGCCGAATGTTGAGTTCCTAACTCTCCAAAAACTCAAACGGAGAAAACTTTGGACCAAGTTCGTCCAAACCATATGAAAAACTCTCGTTGGGACGAACTTTGGCTTCCGAGCGCTCAAAAACTGAAACGGAACAAAGTTTGGACTATGTGTCGTCCAAACCACCTAAAGAACTCTCGTTGGGCCGAACTTTGAGTTCCTACCTCTCCAAAAACTCAAACGGAGCAAAGTTTGGACCAAGTTCGTCGGAACCATATGAAAAACTCTCATTGGGATGAACTTTGGCTTCCGAGCTCTCAAAAACTGAAACGGAGCAAAGTTTGGACCATGTGTCGTCAAAACCACCTAAAGAACTCTCATTGGGCCGAACTTTGCCTTCCTAACACTCCAAAAACTCAAATGGAGCAAAGTTTGGACCAAATTCGTCCAAACCATATGAAAAACTCTCATTGGGACGAACTTTGGGTTCCGAGCTCTCAAATACTGAAACGGAGCAAAGTTTTGACCATGTGTCGTCCAAAAAACCTAAAGAACTCTCATTGGGCCGAACTTTGTGTTCCTACCTCTCAAAATCTCAAAGGGAGCAAAGTTTTGACCAAGTTCGTCAAAACCATATGAAAAACTCTCATTGGGACGAACTTTGGCTTCTGAGCCCTCAAAAAATGAAAGGGAGAAAAATTGGGACCATGTGTCGTCCAAACCACCTAAAGAACTCTCATTGGGCCGAACTTTGAGTTCCTAAAGCTCGAAAAACTCAAACGTAGCAAAGTTTGGACCAAGTTCGTCGGAACCATATGAAAAACTCTCATTGGGACGAACTTTCGCTTCCGAGCTCTCAAAAATTGAAACGGAGCATAGTTTGGACCATGTGTCGTCCTAACCACCTAAAGAACTCTCATTGGGCCGAACTTTGAATTCCTAACTCTCAAAAACTCAAATTGAGCAAAGTTTCGACCAAGTTCGTCCAAACCATATGAAAAACTCTCAATTGGACGAACTTTGGCCTCCAATATCTCAAAAACTGAAACGGAGCAAAGTTTGGACCATGTGTCGTCCAAACCACCTAAAGAACTCTCATTGGGCTGAACTTTGAGTTCCTACCTCTCCAAAAACTCAAACGGAGAAAAGTTTGGACCAAGTTCGTCGGAACCATATGAAAAACTCTCATTGCGACGAACTTTGGCTTCCGAGCTCTCAAAAACTGAAACGGAGCAAAGTTTAGACCATGTGTCGTCCAAAACACCTAAAGAACTCTCATTGGGCCGAACTTTGAGTTCCTAACTCTCAAAAACTCAAAGGGAACAAAGTTTGGAAAAAGTTCGTCCAAACCATAGGAAAAACTCTCATTGGGACGAACTTTGGGTTCTGAGCTCTCAAAAAACTGAAACGGAGCAAAGTTTGGACCATGTTTGGTCCAAACCACCTAAATAGCTCTCATTGGGCCGAACTTTGAGTTCCTAACACTCGAAAAACTCAAACGGAGCAAAGGTTGGACCAAGTTCGTCCAAACCACATGAAAAGCTCTCTTTGGGATGAACTTTGGGTTCTGATCTCTCAAAAACTGAAACGGAGAAAAGTTTGGACCATGTGTCGTCCAACAACCTAAAGAACTCTCATTGGGCCGAACTTTGATTTTTGAACTCTCAAAAAACTCAAACGGAGAAAAGTTAGGACCAAGTTCGTCCAAACCATATGAAAAACTCTCTTTAGGACGAACTTTGGGTTTCGAGCTCTCAAATACAGAAACGAAGCAAGGTTTGGACAATTTGTCGTCCAAACCACCTAAAGAACTCTCATTGGGCCGAACTTTGGGTTCCTACCTCTCAAAAAACTCAAACGGAGCAAAGTTTGGACCAAGTTCGTCCAAACCATATGAAAAACTCTCTTTAGGACGAACTTTGGGTTTCGAGCTCTCAAATACAGAAACGAAGCAAGGTTTAGACAATTTGTCGTCCAAACCACCTAAAGAACTCTCATTGGGCCGAACTTTGGGTTCCTACCTCTCAAAAAACTCAAACGGAGCAAAGTTTGGACCAAGTTCGTCGGAACCATATGAAAAACTCTCATCGGGACGAACTTTGGCTTCCGAGCTCTCAAAAACTGAAACGGAGCAAAGTTTGGACCATGTGTCGTCCAAACCACCTAAAGAACTCTCATTGGGCCGAACTTTGAGTTCCTAACTCTCCAAAAACTCAAACGGAGCAAAGTTTGGACCAAGTTCGTCCAAACCATATGAAAAACTCTCATTGGGATGAACTTTGGGTTTCGAGCTCTCAAATACTGAAACACAGCAAAGTTTGGACCATGTGTCGTCAAAACCACCTAAAGAACTCTCATTGGGCCGAACTTTTAGTACCTAACTCTCAAAAACTCAAAGGGAGCAAAGTTTGGACCAAGTTCGTCCAAACCATATGAAAAACTCTCATGGGGACGAACTTTGGTTTCCGAGCTCTCAAAAACTGAAACGGAGCAAAGTTTGGACCATGTGTCGTCCAAACCACCTAAAGAACTCTCATTGGGCCGAACTTTGAGTTCCTACCTCTCCAAAAACTAAAACGGAGCAAAGTTTGGACCAAGTTCGTCGGAACCATATGAAAAACTCTCATTGGGACGAACTTTCGCTTCCGAGCTCTCAAAAATTGAAATGGAGCATAGTTTGGACCATGTGTCGTCCTAACCACCTAAAGAACTCTCATTGGGCCGAACTTTGAGTTCCTAACTCTCAAAAACTCAAATTGAGCAAAGTTTCGACCAAGTTTGTCCAAACCATATGAAAAACTCTCAATTGGACGAACTTTGGCCTCCAATATCTAAAAAACTGAAACGGAGCAAAGTTTGGACCATGTGTCGTCCAAACCACCTAAAGAACTCTCATTGGGCTGAACTTTGAGTTCCTACCTCTCCAAAAACTCAAACGGAGAAAAGTTTGGACCAAGTTCGTCGGAACCATATGAAAAACTCTCATTGGGACGAACTTTCGCTTCCGAGCTCTCAAAAATTGAAACGGAGCATAGTTTGGACCATGTGTCGTCATAACCACCTAAAGAACTCTCATTGGGCCGAACTTTGAGTTCCTAACTCTCCAAAAACTCAAACGGAGCAAAGTTTGGACCAAGTTCGTCCAAACCATATGAAAAACTCTCATTGGGATGAACTTTGGGTTTCGAGCTCTCAAATACTGAAACACAGCAAAGTTTGGACCATGTGTCGTCAAAACCACCTAAAGAACTCTCATTGGGCCGAACTTTTAGTACCTAACTCTCAAAAACTCAAAGGGAGCAAAGTTTGGACCAAGTTCGTCCAAACCATATGATAAACTCTCATGGGGACGAACTTTGGTTTCCGAGCTCTCAAAAACTGAAACGGAGCAAAGTTTGGACCATGTGTCGTCCAAACAACCTAAAGAACTCTCATTGGGCCGAACTTTGAGTTCCTACCTCTCCAAAAACTCAAACGGAGCAAAGTTTGGACCAAGTTCGTCGGAACCATATGAAAAACTCTCATTGGGACGAACTTTCGCTTCCGAGCTCTCAAAAATTGAAACGGAGCATAGTTTGGACCATGTGTCGTCATAACCACCTAAAGAACTCTCATTGGGCCGAACTTTGAGTTCCTAACTCTCCAAAAACTCAAACGGAGCAAAGTTTGGACCAAGTTCGTCCAAACCATATGAAAAACTCTCATTGGGATGAACTTTGGGTTTCGAGCTCTCAAATACTGAAACACAGCAAAGTTTGGACCATGTGTCGTCAAAACCACCTAAAGAACTCTCATTGGGCCGAACTTTTAGTACCTAACTCTCAAAAACTCAAAGGGAGCAAAGTTTGGACCAAGTTCGTCCAAACCATATGATAAACTCTCATAGGGACGAACTTTGGTTTCCGAGCTCTCAAAAACTGAAACGGAGCAAAGTTTGGACCATGTCTCGTCCAAACAACCTAAAGAACTCTCATTGGGCCGAACTTTGAGTTCCTACCTCTCCAAAAACTCAAACGGAGCAAAGTTTGGACCAAGTTCGTCGGAACCATATGAAAAACTCTCATTGGGACGAACTTTCGCTTCCGAGCTCTCAAAAATTGAAACGGAGCATAGTTTGGACCATGTGTCGTCCTAACCACCTAAAGAACTCTCATTGGGCCGAACTTTGAGTTCCTAACTCTCAAAAACTCAAATTGAGCAAAGTTTCGACCAAGTTTGTCCAAACCAAATGAAAAACTCTCAATTGGACGAACTTTGGCCTCCGATATCTCAAAAACTGATACGGAGCAAAGTTTGGACCATGTGTCGTCCAAACCACCTAAAGAACTCTCATTGGGCTGAACTTTGAGTTCCTACCTCTCCAAAAACTCAAACGGAGAAAAGTTTGGACCAAGTTCGTCGGAACCATATGAAAAACTCTCCTTGCGACGAACTTTGGCTTCCGAGCTCTCAAAAACTGAAACGGAGCAAAGTTTAGACCATGTGTCGTCCAAACCACCTAAAGAACTCTCATTGGGCCGAACTTTGAGTTCCTACCTCTCCAAAAACTCAAACGGAGCAAAGTTTGGACCAAGTTCGTCGGAACCATATGAAAAACTCTCATTGGGACGAACTTTCGCTTCCGAGCTCTCAAAAATTGAAACGGAGCATAGTTTGGACCATGTGTCGTCATAACCACCTAAAGAACTCTCATTGGGCCGAACTTTGAGTTCCTAACTCTCCAAAAACTCAAACGGAGCAAAGTTTGGACCAAGTTCGTCCAAACCATATGAAAAACTCTCATTGGGATGAACTTTGGGTTTCGAGCTCTCAAATACTGAAACACAGAAAAGTTTGGACCATGTGTCGTCAAAACCACCTAAAGAACTCTCATTGGGCCGAACTTTTAGTACCTAACTCTCAAAAACTCAAAGGGAGCAAAGTTTGGACCAAGTTCGTCCAAACCATATGATAAACTCTCATGGGGACGAACTTTGGTTTCCGAGCTCTCAAAAACTGAAACGGAGCAAAGTTTGGACCATGTGTCGTCCAAACAACCTAAAGAACTCTCATTGGGCCGAACTTTGAGTTCCTACCTCTCCAAAAACTCAAACGGAGCAAAGTTTGGACCAAGTTCGTCGGAACCATATGAAAAACTCTCATTGGGACGAACTTTCGCTTCCGAGCTCTCAAAAATTGAAACGGAGCATAGTTTGGACCATGTGTCGTCCTAACCACCTAAAGAACTCTCATTGGGCCGAACTTTGAGTTCCGAACTCTCAAAAACTCAAATTGAGCAAAGTTTCGACCAAGTTTGTCCAAACCAAATGAAAAACTCTCAATTGGACGAACTTTGGCCTCCGATATCTCAAAAACTGATACGGAGCAAAGTTTGGACCATGTGTCGTCCAAACCACCTAAAGAACTCTCATTGGGCTGAACTTTGAGTTCCTACCTCTCCAAAAACTCAAACGGAGAAAAGTTTGGACCAAGTTCGTCGGAACCATATGAAAAACTCTCCTTGCGACGAACTTTGGCTTCCGAGCTCTCAAAAACTGAAACGGAGCAAAGTTTAGACCATGTGTCGTCCAAACCACCTAAAGAACTCTCATTGGGCCGAACTTTGAGTTCCTAACTCTCCAAAAACTCAAACGAAGCAAAGTTTGGACCAAGTTCCTCCAAACCATATGAAAAACTCTCATTGGGATGAACTTTGGGTTTCGAGCTCTCAAATACTGAAACACAGCAAAGTTTGGACCATGTGTCGTCAAAACCACCTAAAGAACTCTCATTGGGCCGAACTTTGAGTTCCTACCTCTCCAAAAACTAAAACGGAGCAAAGTTTGGACCAAGTTCGTCGGAACCATATGAAAAACTCTCATTGGGACGAACTTTCGCTTCCGAGCTCTCAAAAATTGAAATGGAGCATAGTTTGGACCATGTGTCGTCCTAACCACCTAAAGAACTCTCATTGGGCCGAACTTTGAGTTCCTAACTCTCAAAAACTCAAATTGAGCAAAGTTTCGACCAAGTTTGTCCAAACCATATGAAAAACTCTCAATTGGACGAACTTTGGCCTCCAATATCTCAAAAACTGAAACGGAGCAAAGTTTAGACCATGTGTCGTCCAAACCACCTAAAGAACTCTCATTGGGCCGAACTTTGAGTTCCTAACTCTCCAAAAACTCAAACGGAGCAAAGTTTGGACCAAGTTCCTCCAAACCATATGAAAAACTCTCATTGGGACGAACTTTGGGTTCCGACCTCTCAAATATCGAAACGGAGCAAAGTTTGGACCATGTGTCGTCCAAACCACCTAAAGAACTCTCATTGGGCCGAATGTTGAGTTCCTAACTCTCAAAAACTCCAAGTGATATGAATCCTACCATGCTATCCAAGACTTTAAAAGCTTCAAAATGGTGATGCATTAAATGCACTCAAGCTTCATTGGCGAAGACAACTCAAAGCGTCCTTTATGGAACATGGACTTCAAGATACTTCAAAGTGAGAGTTAGGAACTTTGAGTTCCTAACTCTCCAAAAACTCAAACGGAGCAAACTTTGGACCAAGTTCGTCCAAACCATATGAAAAACTCTCGTTGGGACGAACTTTGGCTTCCGAGCGCTCAAAAACTGAAACGGAACAAAGTTTGGACTATGTGTCGTCCAAACCACCTAAAGAACTCTCGTTGGGCCGAACTTTGAGTTCCTACCTCTCCAAAAACTCAAACGGAGCAAAGTTTGGACCAAGTTCGTCGGAACCATATGAAAAACTCTCATTGGGATGAACTTTGGCTTCCGAGCTCTCAAAAACTGAAACGGAGCAAAGTTTGGACCATGTGTCGTCAAAACCACCTAAAGAACTCTCATTGGGCCGAACTTTGCCTTCCTAACACTCCAAAAACTCAAATGGAGCAAAGTTTGGACCAAATTCGTCCAAACCATATGAAAAACTCTCATTGGGACGAACTTTGGGTTCCGAGCTCTCAAATACTGAAACGGAGCAAAGTTTTGACCATGTGTCGTCCAAAAAACCTAAAGAACTCTCATTGGGCCGAACTTTGTGTTCCTACCTCTCAAAATCTCAAAGGGAGCAAAGTTTTGACCAAGTTCGTCAAAACCATATGAAAAACTCTCATTGGGACGAACTTTGGCTTCTGAGCCCTCAAAAAATGAAAGGGAGCAAAATTGGGACCATGTGTCGTCCAAACCACCTAAAGAACTCTCATTGGGCCGAACTTTGAGTTCCTAAAGCTCGAAAAACTCAAACGTAGCAAAGTTTGGACCAAGTTCGTCCAAACCATATGAAAAATTCTCTTTGGGACAACATTTGGGTTCCGATCTCTCAAAAACTGAAACGGAGCAAAGTTTTGACCATGTGTCGTCCAAACCACCTAAAGAACTCTCATTGGGCCGAACTTTTAGTTCCTAACTCTCCAAAACTCAAACGGAGCAAAGTTTGGACCAAGTTCGTCCAAACCATATGAAAAGCTCTCTTTGGGATGAACTTTTGGTTCCGAGCTCTCAAAAACTGAAACGGAGCAAAGTTTTGAATATGTGTCGTCCAAACCCCCTAAAGAACTCTCATTGGGCCGAACTTTGAGTTCCTAACTCTCGAAAAACTCAAACGGAGCAATGTTTCGACCAAGTTCGTCCAAACCATATGAAAAACTCTCTTTGGGACGACATTTGGGTTCCGATCTCTCAAAAACTGAAACAGAGCAAATTTTTGACTATGTGTCGTCCAAACCACCTAAGGAACTCTCATTGGGTCGAACTTTGAGTTCCTAACTCTCCAAAAACTCAAACGGAGCAAAGTTTGGACCAAGTTCGTCCAAACCATATGAAAAACTCTCATTGGGACGAACTTTGGGTTCCGAGCCCTCAAAAAGTGAAACGGACAAAAGTTTGGACCATGTGTCGTCCAAACCACCTAAATAATTCTCATTGGGCTGAACTTTGAGTTCCTAACTCTCCAAAAACTCAAACGGAGCAAAGTTTGGACCAAGTTCGTCCAAACCATATGAAAAACTCTCATTGGGACGAACATTGGGTTCTGAGCTCTCAAAAACTGAAACGGAGCAAAGTTTGGACCATGTTTCGTCCAAACCACCTAAATAGCTCTCATTGGGCCGAACTTTGAGTTCCTAACGCTCGAAAAAACTCAAACGGAGCAAAGTTTGGACCAAGTTCGTCCAAACCATATGAAAAACTCTCTTTAGGACGAACTTTTGGTTCCGAGCTCTCAAATACAGGAACGGAGAATAGTTTTGACCATGTGTCATCCAAACCACCTAAAGAACTCTGATTGGGCCGAACTTTGAGTTCCTACCTCTCCAAAAACTCAAACGGAGCAAAGTTTGGACCAAGTTCGTCCAAACCATATGAAAAACACTCATTGGGACGAACTTTTGCTTCCGAGCTCTCAAAAACTGAAACGGAGCAAAGTTTGGACAATGTGTCGTCCAAACCACCTAAAGAACTCTCAATTGGCCGAACTTTGAGTTCCTAACTCTCCAAAAACTCAAACGGAGCAAAGTTTGGACGAAGTTCGTCGGAACCATATGAAAAACTCTCATTGGGACGAACTTTGGCTTCCGAGCTTTCAAAAACTGAAACGGAGCAAAGTTTGGACCATGTGTCGTCAAAACCACCTAAAGAACTCTCATTGGGCCGAACTTTGAGTTCCTAACTGTAAACCCGAAACTTTCCTTGGATCATTTACTCTGGTCATCTATTGTGGTTTCATTGTTGAATTTAAGTGGTTGGGATTTCCTAATTTAAAAGAAGAAAATGAATGAAGAAAAGAATGGAAATAAGGAAGAAAAGAAAAGAAAAGAAAAGGAAAATGAAAAGGGAGAAAAAAAAAATAAAAAAAATGTGAAAAGCACATTCGGTGCTTAAAAACCCACCACCGACTAGCATTCTTATCAGCCCATTTTCAGCCCAATGTCTCATCATTTTCCATCCAAAGTTTCAGAGCACTTGAGGGAGAGAGTGAAGGAAGAATAAGAAGAACAATTTCGTGGTTTTGAGGTTGAAGAAGATAGGAAAAGCTCATGCAAAGCCAGCCATATCAGAATCTGAGTTCAACCTGTCAACCTCTGGTTTTTTATTCGGTTTGAGCTACACAGATGGAATTAAGAGGTGGGGTTTGATTTTATTGAAATTTAATCCATTTTCTAACCAATTTCATGAAGGAAGCTTGAGCTAAATCTGATGACAAGTTTATGGTTTTTGAAATGGAAAGCAGAGCACAGGATTTTCGAGCAAAGCAGGAGGATCTCTGATTTCTCTGGTTTTTCTAGCATTCTGCCGTGTACAAGTTGAATCAGAAGCTCTATTTGGTACGGTTGGAAAACTTATTCAATTTCCTACAACTTTTATGAAGAAGTCGTGAGCCAAAAATGACTTGAAGTAGGTTTAATTTCAGGAGATAGATAAAGGGCAGCAGAGAACCTCGAATCTGTGTTGTCTGTGTTCGGGGCGTTTCTGGACAAATTGGTTGAGAATCTCGTTTTCATTGCTTCAGGTAAGTTGTAGAGTGTTCGAAAATGAAGAGTTTGATGTATAGTAAATTAATTTTGGTTAAGTATTGAGGAAGTTATGGGTGTTGGAAGATGTGGTATTGAATCTGGAAAATCTGGAAAGTAGAATGTGGAGTGAGATTTCTTATTCAAGTGTTTAGAATTCATGAGCATGGAAAGACAAAGCTAATTATGGTTCTAATGCTAGGTTCTGGTTGTTTGACAGGCCAAGAGGAAATAGGTCGGGTCTACAAACCAGGGAACTAGCTAAGACTGTGAGTGACAAAATGAATTTCGAAAATTGTTTCCAACGGTTGTTCATGTTTAGATGTTTTACATGCTTTTCTATAAATGATACATGGTTTTTATGAATGGTTTCAAGCTTAAGTTATGAGCTTAGATTTTCTAATGAGATTTATAAATGAGCACGTGATTATTGAGTTTTAGAAAAATAGTTGAAACGACATCCTTTTAAGTCAAGCATGCGTTAGCAAGAATTATTTAAAGATTTTCGGTTTTTCCACGAGCAAGCTGAATAAGCTTGAGTTTTACGAGGGATAACGATAAGCAGGCATGTTCTAACGTTTTCATGGGATTTTCTGAGATTTCTATTGACTACATGACTGAGATATTGAGCCCGAGGCTATATGGTACCGTGTGCACACAGGTTATATTCCGTTGTTGACGTTGAGTGTACACTGTGACAACGATGCTGTCGTGAGTGCTGGGCGGGCCCCACTACGACAAAGACAATGGGAGTGCTGGGTGGGCCCCACTACATCGTAGGACTAGTAAACGTTGGTTGTACTGGGCGTGCCCTACACAACGTAGATCGGTCATGTCAGTTAAAACGTTTGATGTACTTGATATGCCTTGCTAGATTTTTAATGACGAACTTGCGAGATATTTTAGAAAGCCTTTATCATTAGACGTTTATGTTAAACGCTTTGATTGAGCATATTTATACATTTAAAGGTTTATCACGTGTTTTGACTTTCGAATTTAGAGTTTTAAAGTTAGTCACTCACTGGGCTTCGTAGCTCATTCTTTCAAAATGTTTTTCCACTTTCAGGTAGAGATCGAGCTCCCGGTGCCTGATACACTGCCAACGTCTGCTGAAAGTTCCAGATCAAGCTCCAGTACGTGGGTGGAGTTGTTTATTGAGTCCGTCTATATTGTAAATGTTTTGTAAGGATTGGACAATTTAGTCCCAAAGGTCGTGGTTGTATAAACCCCATTTGTATATGTTTTTGGTTGTGAAATCTATATCAGGTTATTTCCAAATCGAGTTATGTCAGGGCTGCACCTCGTGTATATTAGAAGGTTTTCAGGGATTCAGCTGTGTTGTGTTTCATGTGGAATGTTTTATATCTAAGATTAGTATGTCTATAAGGTTCTACGTTTCAGGAGGGTCAACGGGTATCGTTAGAGGAGGACGATGTTCGTTAGCTTCACGCCATCTTCCGGACTAAGCTAGCAGGTGGTCTAGGAGGGGGTGTGACACTAACTCTCCAAAAACTCAAACGGAGCAAAGTTTGGACCAAGTTCGTCCAAACCAAATGAAAAACTCTCTTTAAGACGAACTTTGGGTTCCGAGCTCTCACATACAGAAACGGACCAAAGTTTGGACAATGTGTCGTCCAAACCACCTAATGACCTCTCATTGGGCCGAACGCTGAGTTCCTAACTCTCAAAAATTCAAAGGGAGCAAACTTTGGACCAAGTTCGTCCAAACCATATGAAAAACTCTCATTGGGACGAACTTTGGCTTCCAAGCTCTCAAAAACTGAAACGGAGCAAAGTTGGGACCATGTGTCGTCCAAACCACCTAAAGAACTCTCATTGGGCCGAACCTTGAGTTCCTAACTCTCCAAAAACTGAAACGGAGAAAAGTTTTCACCAAGTTCATCCAACCCATATGAAAAACTCTCATTGGGACGATTTTTGGGTTCCGAGCTCTAAAAAACTGAAACGGAGCAAAGTTTGGACCATGTTTCGTCCAAACCACCTAAATAACTCTCATTGGGCCGAACTTTGAGTTCCTAACTCTCCAAAAACTCAAACGGAGCAAAGTTTGGACCAAGTTCGTCGGAACCATATGAAAAACTCTCATTGCGATGAACTTTGGCTTCCGAGCGCACAAAAGCTGAAACGGAGCAAAGTTTGGACCATGTGTAATCCAAACCACCTAAAGAACTCTCATTGGGCCGAACTTTGAGTTCCTAACTCTCCAAAAACTCAAACGGGGCAAAGTTTGGACCAAGTTCGTCCAAACCATATGAAAAACTCTCATTGGGACAAACTTTGGGTTCCGAGCTCTCAAATACTGAAACTGAGCAAAGTTTGGACCGTGTGTCGTCCAAACCACCTAAAGAACTCTCATTGGGCCGAACGTTGTGTCCCTAACTCTCAAAAACTCAAAGGGAGCAAAGTTTGGACCAAGTTCGTCCAAACCATATGAAAAACACTCATTGGGACGAACTTTGGGTTCCGAGCTCTAAAAAACTGAAACGGAACAAAGTTGGGACCAAGTGTCGTCCAAACCACCTAAAGAACTCTCATTGGGCTGAACTTTGGGTTCCTAACTCTCCAAAAACTGAAACGGAGCAAAGTTTTCACCAATTTCGTCCAACCCATATGAAAAACTCTCATTGGGACGAACTTTGGGTTCCGAGCTCTCAAAAACTGAAACGGTGCAAAGTTTGGACCATGTTTCCTCCAAACCACCTAAATAACTCTCATTGGGCAGAACTTTGAGTTCCTACCTCTCAAAAAACTCAAACGGAGCAAAGTTTGGACCAAGTTCGTCGGAACCATAATAAAAACTCTCATTGGGACGAACTTTGGCTTCCGAGCTCTCAAAAACTGAAACGGAGCAAAGTTTGGACCATGTGTCGTCAAAACCACCTAAAGAACTCTCATTGGGCCGAACTTTGAGTTCCTAACTCTCCAAAAACTTAAACAGAGCAAAGTTTGGACAAATTTCGTCCAAACCATATGAAGCACTCTCATTGGGACGAACTATGGGTTCCGAGCTCTCAAATACTGAAACGGAGAAAAGTTTGGACCATGTGTCGTCCAAACCACCTCAAGAACTCTCATTAGGCCAAACTTCGTGTTCCTAACTGTCAAAAACTCTAAGGGAGCAAAGTTTGGACGAAGTTCGTCCAAACCATATGAAAAACTCTCTTTGGGACGACATTTGGGTTCCGATCTCTCAAAAACTGAAACGGAGATAAGTTTTGACCATGTGTCGTTCAAACCACCTAACGAACTCTCATTGGGCCGAACTTTGAGTTCCTAACTGTCCCAAAACTCAAACGGAGTAAAGTTTGGACCAAGTTCGTCCAAACCATATGAAAAACTCTCATTGGGACGAAGTGTGGGTTCCGAGGCCTCAAAAACTGAAGCGGAGAAAAGATTGGACCATGTGTCGTCCAAACCACCTAAATAACTCTCATTGGGCCGAACATTGAGTTCCTAACTCTCCAAAAACTCAAACGGAGCAAAGTTTGGACCAAGTTCGTCCAAACCATATGAAAAGCTCTCTTCGGGACGAACTTTGGGTTCCGATCTCTCAAAAACTGAAACGGAGACAAATTTTGACCATGTGTCGTCCAAACCACCTAAAGAACTCTCATTGGGACGAACTTTGAGTTCCTAACTCTCAAAAAACTCAAACGGAGTAAAGTTTGGACCAAGTTCGTCCAAACCATAGGAAAAACTCTCATTGGGACGAACTTTGGGTTCGAGCCCTTAAAAACTGAAACGGAGAAAAGATTGGACCACGTGTCGTCCAAACCACCTAAATAACTCTCATTGGGCCGAACTTTGAGTTCTTAACTCTCCAAAAACTCAAACGGAGCACAGTTTTGACCAAGTTCGTCCAAACCATATGAAAAGCTCTCATTGGGACGAACTTTGCGTTCCGAGCTCTGAAATGCTGAAACGGGCAAAGTTTGGACCATGTGTCGTCCAAACCACCTAAAGAACTCTGGTTCGGCCGAACGTTGAGTTCCTAACTCTCAAAAACTCAAAGGAGCAAAGTTTGGACCAAGTTCGTCCTAACCATATTAGAATCTCTCATTGGGTCGAACTTTGGCTTCCGAGTTCTCAAAAACTGAAACGGAGAAAAGATTGGACCACGTGTCGTCCAAACCACCTAAATAACTCTCATTGGGCCGAACTTTGAGTTCCTAACTCTCCAAAAACTCAAACGGAGCAAAGTTTGGACCAAGTTCGTCCAAACCATATGAAAAGCTCTCTTTGGGACGAACTTTGGGTTCCGAGCACTCAAAAACTTAAACGGAGCAAAAGTTTTGACCATGTGTCGTCCAAACCACCTAAAGAATTCTCATTGGGCCGAACTTTGAGTTCCTAACTCTCCAAAAACTCAAACGGAGCAAAGTTTGGACCAAGTTCGTCCAAACCATATGAAAAACTCTCATTGGGACGAACTTTGCGTTCCGAGTTCTCAAAAACTGAAACGGAGCAAAGTTTTGACCATGTTTCATCCAAACCACCTTAAGAACTCTCATTGAGTTCCTAACGCTCGAAGAACTCAAACGGAGAAAAGTTTGGACCAAGTTCGTCAAAACCATATGAAAAACTCTCTTTGGGACGACATTTGGGTTCCGATCTCTCAAAAACTGAAACGGAGCAAAGTTTTGACCATGTGATATGGAATCAATCAATAATCCATTGCATGTACCTGAAGGACCAATTACAAGAAGCAAGGCAAAGAAGATTCAAGAGGCATTCACACTACATCTTCAAACACTAGCAAATTCACAAGACCCGACGGATAATTTTGAGGCCAAATTTTTATATAATGTTAGTTCAATGAGTCAAGAAGAGAATGGCATGAAGATGGCACGGGAAAAGTCCAATAGTTTAGAAGATGACACGGTGATCAAAAAAATTGTGCAGATTTTGTGAAGAAAATGCTGTCAAGTGTGCACTGCATGGGAAAACGTGATGTCAAACCTTGTCAAACGTTGCCATTATGAGGAGCGGATTCCATAGCACATAATTAAGACAATTTAAAGCAATTCTATCTTTTTAGTTTTGAGATATGGCTGCTCGTTTGATGTGCAATCAAGTTTTAAGTTCCTAGGTCTTATTTTCTACAATTTGCAATTAAGTGTAGTTGAAAGACTTTTGAGTTCCTTGGTCTATCCACGACCATTTGGCCTTTAAATGGCTTGTAATACTCTTGAAAACTCAGATTATCAATATTAAAAAGCTTGTGCTAATTCAACCCCTTTGGTGTTGTCTTTTTCTTTCAAATCTTGTTTTAGATTTGATGTTAAAATCAATTCATTGGATTAGTCTTGATCAAGCTAATTCTGGAGTGAGTTGTCTTAGGATATATGAGTGACCATCATAGATTCTAAGTGTGATCTAAGTTAGCTTTCTTTGTGAGTGTTTGCAAGGATCCTAGAAGGACCTCTAGCTTTGCATCTAACAAGCAAGTGGGCGCTTATCACCATGTGTCGTCCAAACCACCTAAAGAACTCTCATTGGGCTGAACTTTGAGTTCCTAACTCTCCAAAAACTCAAACGGAGAAAAGTTTGGACCAAGTTCGTCCAAACCATATGAAAAACTCTCATTGGGACGAACTTTCGATTCCGAGGGCTCAAAAACTGAAATGGAGCAAAGTTTGGACCATGTGTCGTCCAAACCACCTAAAGAACTCTCATTGGGCTGAACTTTGAGTTCCTAACTCTCCAAAAACTCAAACGGAGAAAAGTTTGGACCAAGTTCGTCCAAACCATACGAAAAGCTCTAATTGGGACGAACTTTGCGTTCCGAGCTCCCAAACACTGAAACGAAGCAAAGTTTGGACCATGTGTCGTCCAAACCACCTAAAGAACTCTCGTTCGGCCGAACGTTGAGTTCCTAACTCTCAAAAACTCAAAGGGAGAAAAGTTTGGACCAAGTTCGTCCAAACTATATGAAAAACTCTCATTGGGACGAACTTTGGGTTCCGAGCTCCCAAATACTGAAACGGAGCAAAGTTTGGACCATGTGTCGTCCAAACCACCTAAAGAACTCTCGTTCGGCCGAACGTTGAGTTCCTAACTCTCAAAAACTCAAACGGAGAAAATTTTGGACCAAGTTCGTCCAAACTATATGAAAAACTCTCTTTGGGACGACATTTGGGTTCCGATCTCTCAAAAACTGAAACGGAGCAAAGTTTTGATCATGTGTCCTCCAAACCACCTAAAGAACTCTCATTGGGCCGAACTTTGAGTTCCTAACTCACCAAAAACTCAAAGGGAGCAAAGTTTGGACAAAGATCGTCCAAACCATATGAAAAACTCTCATTGGGAAGAACTTTGGCTTCCGAGCTCTCAAAAACCTAAACGGAGCAAAGTTGGGAAAATGTGTCATCCAAACCACCTAAAGAACTCTCATTGGGCCGAACTTTGAGTTCCTAAAGCTCGAAAAACTCAAACGTAGCAAAGTTTGGACCAAGTTCGTCCAAACCATACGAAAAACTCTCTCTAGGACGACATTTGGGTTCCGATCTCTCAAAAACTGAAACAGAGCAAAGTTTTGACCATGTGTCGTCCAAACCACCTAAAGAACTCTCATTGGGCTGAACTTTGAGTTCCTAACTCTCCAAAAACTCAAACGGAGCAAAGTTTGGACCAAGTTCGTCCAAACCATATGAAAAACGCTCATTGGGACGAACTTTGGGTTCCGAGCCCTCAAAAACTTAAGCGGAGAAAAGATTGGACCATGTGTCGTCCAAACGACCTAAATAACTCTCATTGGGCTGAACTTTGAGTTCCTAACTCTCCAAAAACTTAAACGGAGGAAAGTTTGGACCAAGTTCGTCCAAACCATATGAAAAACTCTCATTGGGACGAACTTTGGGTTCTGAGCCCTCAAAAACTTAAACGGAGAAAAGATTGGACCATGTGTCGTCCAAACCACCTAAATAACTCTCATTGGGCCGAACTTTGAGTTCCTATCTCTCCAAAAACTCAAACGGAGCAAAGTTTGGACCAAGTTCGTCCAAACCATATGAAAAACTCTCATTGGGACGAACTTTGGGTTCCGAGCCCTCAAAAACTTAAACGGAGAAAAGATTGGACCATGTGTCGTCCAAACCACCTAAATAACTCTCATTGGGCCGAACTTTGAGTTCATAACTCTCCAAAAACACAAACGGAGAAAAGTTTGGACCAAGTTCGTCCAAACCTTATGAAAAACACTCTTTAGGACGAACTTTTGGTTCCGAGCTCTCAAAAACTGAAACGGAGCAAAGTTTGGACCATGTTTCGTCCAAACCACCTAAATAAATCTCATTGGGCCGAACTTTGAGTTCCTAATGCTCGAAAAATTCAAACAAAGCAAAGTTTGGACCAAGTTCATCCAAACCATATGAAAAACTCTCTTCTGGACGAACTTTGGGTTCCGAGCCCTCAAATACAGAAACAGAGCAAAGTTTTGACCATGTGTCATCTAAACCACCGAAAGACCTCTCATTGGGCCGAACTTTGAGTTCCTACCATTCAAAAAACTCAAACGGACCAAAGTTTGGACCAAGTTCGTCGGAGCATATGAAAAACTCTCATTGGGACGAACTTTGGCTTCCTAGCTCTCAAACACTGAAACGGAACAAAGTTTGCACCATGTGTCGTAAAAACCACCCAAAGACATTGCGCCGAACTTTGAGTTCCTAACTCTCCAAAAAGTCAAACGGAGCAAAGTTTGAACCAAGTTCGTCCAAACCATATGAAAAACACTCATTGGGACGAACTTTGGGTTCCGAGCTCTAAAAAACTGAAACTGAGCAAAGTTTGGACCATGTGTCGTCCAAACCACCTAAAGAACTCTCATTGGGCCGAACGTTGTGTCCCTAACTCTCAAAAACTCAAAGGGAGCAAAGTTTGGACCAAGTTCGTCCAAACCATATGAAAAACACTCATTGGGACGAACTTTGGGTTCCGAGCTCTAAAAAACTGAAACGGAACAAAGTTGGGACCATGTGTCGTCCAAACCACCTAAAGAACTCTCATTGGGCTGAACTTTGGGTTCCTAACTCTCCAAAAACTGAAACGGAGCAAAGTTTTCACCAATTTCGTCCAACCCATATGAAAAACTCTCATTGGGACGAACTTTGGGTACCGAGCTCTCAAAAACTGAAACGGTGCAAAGTTTGGACCATGTTTCCTCCAAACCACCTAAATAACTCTCATTGGGCCGAACTTTAAGTTCCTAACGCTCGAAAAACTCAAACGGAGCAAAGTTTGGACCATGTTCGTCCAAACCATATGAAAAACTCTCTTTAGGACGAACTTTGGGTTCCGAGCTCTCAAATACAGCAACGGAGCACAGTTTTGACCATGTGTCCTCCAAACCACCTAACTAACTCTCATTGGGCAGAACTTTGAGTTCCTACCTCTCAAAAAACTCAAACGGAGCAAAGTTTGGACCAAGTTCGTCGGAACCATAATAAAAACTCTCATTGGGACGAACTTTGGCTTCCGAGCTCTCAAAAACTGAAACGGAGCAAAGTTTGGACCATGTGTCGTCAAAACCACCTAAAGAACTCTCATTGGGCCGAACTTTGAGTTCCTAACTCTCCAAAAACTTAAACAGAGCAAAGTTTGGACAAATTTCGTCCAAACCATATGAAGCACTCTCATTGGGACGAACTATGGGTTCCGAGCTCTCAAATACTGAAACGGAGAAAAGTTTGGACCATGTGTCGTCCAAACCACCTCAAGAACTCTCATTAGGCCAAACTTCGTGTTCCTAACTGTCAAAAACTCTAAGGGAGCAAAGTTTGGACGAAGTTCGTCCAAACCATATGAAAAACTCTCTTTGGGACGACATTTGGGTTCCGATCTCTCAAAAACTGAAACGGAGATAAGTTTTGACCATGTGTCGTTCAAACCACCTAACGAACTCTCATTGGGCCGAACTTTGAGTTCCTAACTGTCCCAAAACTCAAACGGAGTAAAGTTTGGACCAAGTTCGTCCAAACCATATGAAAAACTCTCATTGGGACGAAGTTTGGGTTCCGAGGCCTCAAAAACTGAAACGGAGAAAAGATTGGACCATGTGTCGTCCAAACCACCTAAATAACTCTCATTGGGCCGAACATTGAGTTCCTAACTCTCCAAAAACTCAAACGGAGCAAAGTTTGGACAAAGTTCGTCCAAACCATATGAAAAGCTCTCTTCGGGACGAACTTTGGGTTCCGATCTCTCAAAAACTGAAACGGAGACAAATTTTGACCATGTGTCGTCCAAACCACCTAAAGAACTCTCATTGGGACGAACTTTGAGTTCCTAACTCTCAAAAAACTCAAACGGAGTAAAGTTTGGACCAAGTTCGTCCAAACCATAGGAAAAACTCTCATTGGGACGAACTTTGGGTTCGAGCCCTTAAAAACTGAAACGGAGAAAAGATTGGACCACGTGTCGTCCAAACCACCTAAATAACTCTCATTGGGCCGAACTTTGAGTTCTTAACTCTCCAAAAACTCAAACGGAGCACAGTTTTGACCAAGTTCGTCCAAACCATATGAAAAGCTCTCATTGGGACGAACTTTGCGTTCCGAGCTCTGAAATACTGAAACGGGCAAACTTTGGACCATGTGTCGTCCAAACCACCTAAAGAACTCTGGTTCGGCCGAACGTTGAGTTCCTAACTCTCAAAAACTCAAAGGAGCAAAGTTTGGACCAAGTTCGTCCTAACCATATTAGAATCTCTCATTGGGTCGAACTTTGGCTTCCGAGTTCTCAAAAACTGAAACGGAGAAAAGATTGGACCACGTGTCGTCCAAACCACCTAAATAACTCTCATTGGGCCGAACTTTGAGTTCCTAACTCTCCAAAAACTCAAACGGAGCAAAGTTTGGACCAAGTTCGTCCAAACCATATGAAAAGCTCTCTTTGGGACGAACTTTGGGTTCCGAGCACTCAAAAACTTAAACGGAGCAAAAGTTTTGACCATGTGTCGTCCAAACCACCTAAAGAATTCTCATTGGGCCGAACTTTGAGTTCCTAACTCTCCAAAAACTCAAACGGAGCAAAGTTTGGACCAAGTTCGTCCAAACCATATGAAAAACTCTCATTGGGACGAACTTTGCGTTCCGAGTTCTCAAAAACTGAAACGGAGCAAAGTTTTGACCATGTTTCATCCAAACCACCTTAAGAACTCTCATTGAGTTCCTAACGCTCGAAGAACTCAAACGGAGAAAAGTTTGGACCAAGTTCGTCAAAACCATATGAAAAACTCTCTTTGGGACGACATTTGGGTTCCGATCTCTCAAAAACTGAAACGGAGCAAAGTTTTGACCATGTGATATGGAATCAATCAATAATCCATTGCATGTACCTGAAGGACCAATTACAAGAAGCAAGGCAAAGAAGATTCAAGAGGCATTCACACTACATCTTCAAACACTAGCAAATTCACAAGACCCGACGGATAATTTTGAGGCCAAATTTTTATATAATGTTAGTTCAATGAGTCAAGAAGAGAATGGCATGAAGATGGCACGGGAAAAGTCCAATAGTTTAGAAGATGACACGGTGATCAAAAAAATTGTGCAGATTTTGTGAAGAAAATGCTGTCAAGTGTGCACTGCATGGGAAAACGTGATGTCAAACCTTGTCAAACGTTGCCATTATGAGGAGCGGATTCCATAGCACATAATTAAGACAATTTAAAGCAATTCTATCTTTTTAGTTTTGAGATATGGCTGCTCGTTTGATGTGCAATCAAGTTTTAAGTTCCTAGGTCTTATTTTCTACAATTTGCAATTAAGTGTAGTTGAAAGACTTTTGAGTTCCTTGGTCTATCCACGACCATTTGGCCTTTAAATGGCTTGTAATACTCTTGAAAACTCAGATTATCAATATTAAAAAGCTTGTGCTAATTCAACCCCTTTGGTGTTGTCTTTTTCTTTCAAATCTTGTTTTAGATTTGATGTTAAAATCAATTCATTGGATTAGTCTTGATCAAGCTAATTCTGGAGTGAGTTGTCTTAGGATATATGAGTGACCATCATAGATTCTAAGTGTGATCTAAGTTAGCTTTCTTTGTGAGTGTTTGCAAGGATCCTAGAAGGACCTCTAGCTTTGCATCTAACAAGCAAGTGGGCGCTTATCACCATGTGTCGTCCAAACCACCTAAAGAACTCTCATTGGGCTGAACTTTGAGTTCCTAACTCTCCAAAAACTCAAACGGAGAAAAGTTTGGACCAAGTTCGTCCAAACCATATGAAAAACTCTCATTGGGACGAACTTTCGATTCCGAGGGCTCAAAAACTGAAATGGAGCAAAGTTTGGACCATGTGTCGTCCAAACCACCTAAAGAACTCTCATTGGGCTGAACTTTGAGTTCCTAACTCTCCAAAAACTCAAACGGAGAAAAGTTTGGACCAAGTTCGTCCAAACCATACGAAAAGCTCTAATTGGGACGAACTTTGCGTTCCGAGCTCCCAAACACTGAAACGAAGCAAAGTTTGGACCATGTGTCGTCCAAACCACCTAAAGAACTCTCGTTCGGCCGAACGTTGAGTTCCTAACTCTCAAAAACTCAAAGGGAGAAAAGTTTGGACCAAGTTCGTCCAAACTATATGAAAAACTCTCATTGGGACGAACTTTGGGTTCCGAGCTCCCAAATACTGAAACGGAGCAAAGTTTGGACCATGTGTCGTCCAAACCACCTAAAGAACTCTCGTTCGGCCGAACGTTGAGTTCCTAACTCTCAAAAACTCAAACGGAGAAAATTTTGGACCAAGTTCGTCCAAACTATATGAAAAACTCTCTTTGGGACGACATTTGGGTTCCGATCTCTCAAAAACTGAAACGGAGCAAAGTTTTGATCATGTGTCCTCCAAACCACCTAAAGAACTCTCATTGGGCCGAACTTTGAGTTCCTAACTCACCAAAAACTCAAAGGGAGCAAAGTTTGGACAAAGATCGTCCAAACCATATGAAAAACTCTCATTGGGAAGAACTTTGGCTTCCGAGCTCTCAAAAACCTAAACGGAGCAAAGTTGGGAAAATGTGTCATCCAAACCACCTAAAGAACTCTCATTGGGCCGAACTTTGAGTTCCTAAAGCTCGAAAAACTCAAACGTAGCAAAGTTTGGACCAAGTTCGTCCAAACCATACGAAAAACTCTCTCTAGGACGACATTTGGGTTCCGATCTCTCAAAAACTGAAACAGAGCAAAGTTTTGACCATGTGTCGTCCAAACCACCTAAAGAACTCTCATTGGGCTGAACTTTGAGTTCCTAACTCTCCAAAAACTCAAACGGAGCAAAGTTTGGACCAAGTTCGTCCAAACCATATGAAAAACTCTCATTGGGACGAACTTTGGGTTCCGAGCCCTCAAAAACTTAAACGGAGAAAAGATTGGACCATGTGTCGTCCAAACGACCTAAATAACTCTCATTGGGCTGAACTTTGAGTTCCTAACTCTCCAAAAACTTAAACGGAGGAAAGTTTGGACCAAGTTCGTCCAAACCATATGAAAAACTCTCATTGGGACGAACTTTGGGTTCTGAGCCCTCAAAAACTTAAACGGAGAAAAGATTGGACCATGTGTCGTCCAAACCACCTAAATAACTCTCATTGGGCCGAACTTTGAGTTCATAACTCTCCAAAAACACAAACGGAGAAAAGTTTGGACCAAGTTCGTCCAAACCTTATGAAAAACACTCTTTAGGACGAACTTTTGGTTCCGAGCTCTCAAAAACTGAAACAGAGCAAAGTTTGGACCATGTTTCGTCCAAACCACCTAAATAAATCTCATTGGGCCGAACTTTGAGTTCCTAATGCTCGAAAAATTCAAACAAAGCAAAGTTTGGACCAAGTTCGTCCAAACCATATGAAAAACTCTCTTTTGGACGAACTTTGGGTTCCGAGCCCTCAAATACAGAAACGGAGCAAAGTTTTGACCATGTGTCATCTAAACCACCGAAAGACCTCTCATTGGGCCGAACTTTGAGTTCCTACCATTCAAAAAACTCAAACGGACCAAAGTTTGGACCAAGTTCGTCGGAGCATATGAAAAACTCTCATTGGGACGAACTTTGGCTTCCTAGCTCTCAAACACTGAAACGGAACAAAGTTTGCACCATGTGTCGTAAAAACCACCCAAAGACATTGCGCCGAACTTTGAGTTCCTAACTCTCCAAAAAGTCAAACGGAGCAAAGTTTGAACCAAGTTCGTCCAAACCATATGAAAAGCTCTCTTTGGGACGAACTTTGGGTTCCGAGCTCTCAAAAACTGAAACGGAGCAAAGTTTTGACCATGTGTCGTCCAAACCACGTAAAGAACTCTCATTACGCCGAACTTTGAGTTCCTAACTGATAAGCGCCCAATATGCTTGAGTTTACAAAGCTAGAGGTCCTTCTAGGATCCTTGTAAACGGACACAAATAAGACTAACTTACCGAATGATTCCAACCAAGAGTTTAGTTAGAAGATGAATCACTCTTAGATCAAACTTAGAATCTATGATGGTCACTCAAAGATCCTAAGACAACTCACTCCAGAATTAGCTTGATCAAGACTGATCCAATGAATTGATTTTAACATCAAATCTAAAACAAGATTTGAAAGAAAAGACAACACCAAAAGGGTTGAATAAGCAAAAGCTTTTTAATATTCATCATCTTCAACTTGTCTTCAAATGACAAATTACATGCCTATGTACACTAAATGAAAAGACACCATGAAAGGACACGACCCTTCATCTATGTGGTCTAAATTCAACCCCTAGCTTTTCAAATCCATGCATGAACCTTCATAAATACAAGCTCATGAATTCACAAGATACATAATACATTAAATATGTGAATGAATATGAACTTCTAGGTTCATTGTGTCTTTTGGTTGAATAGGTGCCTTTGTGAATCTTGAAAGGATGCAACTTTTCACGATAATAATTGGATTGGGCTGGTTGATCACTTATTTCAAATTCCAATCAGCAACCTCTAAAGCTTGTAATCATCTTGGGTTCTAGTAGCTTGATTAAGACACCTCTGTTCATATCACTAACTCTCCAAAAACTCAAACGGAGCAAAGTTTTGACCAAGTTCGTCCAAACCATATGAAAAGCTCTCTTTGGGACGAACTTTGGGTTCCGAGCTCTCAAAAACTGAAACGAAGCAAAGTTTTGACCATGTGTCGTCCAAACCACCTAAAGAACTCTCATTGGGCTGAACTTTGAGTTCCTAACTCTCCAAAAACTCAAACGGAGCAATGTTTGGACCAAGTTCGTCCCAACCATATGAAAAGCTCTCTTTACGACGAACTTTGGGTTCCGAGCTCTCAAAAACTGAAACGGAGCAAAGTTTGGACCATGTTTCGTCCAAACCACCTAAATAATTCTCATTGGGCCGAACTTTGAGTTCCTAATGCTCGAAAAACTCAAACGGAGCAAAGTTTCCACCAAGTTCGTCCAAACCATATGAAAAGCTCTCTTTGGGACGAACTTTGGGTTCCGAGCTCTCAAAAACTGAAACGGAGCAAAGTTTTGACCATGTGTCGTCCAAACCACCTAAAGAACTCTCATTGGGCTGAACTTTGAGTTCCTAACTCTCCAAAAACTCAAACGGAGCAATGTTTGGACCAAGTTCGTCCCAACCATATGAAAAGCTCTCTTCTGGACGAACTTTGGGTTCCGAGCTCTCAAATACAGAAACGGAGCAAAGTTTTGACCATGTGTCATCCAAACCACCTAAAGAACTCTCATTGGGACGAACTTTGGCTTCCTAGCTCTCAAACACTGAAACGGAAATAAGTTTGCACCATGTGTCGTAAAAACCACCCAAAGAACTCTCATTGCGCCGAACTTTGAGTTCCTAACTCTCCAAAAACTTAAACGGAGCAAAGTTTGGACAAAGTTCGTCCAAACGATATGAAAAACTCTCATTGGGACGAACTTTGGGTTATGAACTCGCAAAAACTTAAACGGAGCAAAGTTTGGACCATGTGTCGTCCAAACCACCTAAATAACTCTCATTGGGCCGAACTTTGAGTTCCTAACGCTCGAAAAACTCAAACGGAGCAAAGTTCGGACCAAGTTCGTCCAAACAATTTGAAAAGCACTCTTTAGGACGAACTTTGGGTTTCGAGCTCTCAAATACAGAAACATAGCAAAGTTTTGACCATGTGTCATCCAAACCACCTAAAGAATTCTCATTGGGCCAAACTTTGAGTTCCTATCTCTCAAAAAACTCAAACGGAGCAAAGTTTTGATCAAGTTCGTCCAAACCATATGAAAAGCTCTCTTTGGGACGAACTTTGGGTTCCGAGCTCTCAAAAACTGAAACGGATAAAAGATTGGACCATGTGTCGTCCAAACCACCTAAATAACTCTCATTGGGCCGAACTTTGAGTTCCTAACTGTCCAAAAACTCAAACGGAGCAATGTTTTGACCAAGTTCATCCAAACCATATGAAAAGCTCTCTTTGGGACGAACTTTGGGGTCCAAGCTCTCAAAAACTGAAACGGAGCAAAGTTTGGACCATGTTTCGTCCAAACCACCTAAATAATGCTCATTGGGCCGAACTTTGAGTTCCTAATGCTCGAAAAACTCAAACGGAGCAAAGTTTCCACCAAGTTCGTCCAAACCATATGAAAAACTCTCTTCTGGACGAACTCTGGGTTCCGAGCTCTCAAATACAGAAACGGAGCAAAGTTTTGACCATGTGTAATCCAAACCACCTAAAGAACTCTCATTGGGCCGAAATTTGATTTCCTACCTCTCAAAAACCTCAAACAGGGAAAAGTTTGGACCAAGTTCGTCGAAACCATATGAAAAACTCTCATTGGGACGAACTTTGGCTTCCTAGCTCTCAAACACTGAAACGGAAATAAGTTTGCACCATGTGTCGTAAAAACCACCCAAAGAACTCTCATTGCGCCGAACTTTGAGTTCCTAACTCTCCAAAAACTTAAACGGAGCAAAGTTTGGACCAAGTTCGTCAAAACGATATAAAAAACTCTCATTGGGACGAACTTTGGGTTCCGAACTCTCAAAAACTGAAACGGAGCAAAGTTTGGACCATGTATCGTCCAAACCACCTAAATAACTCTCATTGGGCCGAACTTTGAGTTCCTAACGCTCGAAAAACTCAAACGTAGCAAAGTTCGGACCAAGTTCGTCCAAACCATTTGAAAAGCACTCTTTAGGACGAACTTTGGGTTTCGAGCTCTCAAATACAGAAACATAGCAAAGTTTTGACCATGTGTCATCCAAACCACCTAAAGAACTCTCATTGGGCCAAACTTTTAGTTCCTACCTCTCAAAAAACACAAACGGAGCAAAGTTTTGACCAAGTTCGTCCAAACCATATGAAAAGCTCTCTTTGGGACGAACTTTGGGTCCGAGCTTTCAAAAACTGACACGGACCAAAGTTTTGACCATGTGTCGTCCAAACCACCTAAAGAACTCTCATTGGGCCGAACTTTGAGTTCCTAACTCTCCAAAAACTCAAACGGAGAAAAGTTTGGACCAAGTTCGTCCAAACCATATGAAAAGCTATCATTGGAACGAACTTTGGGTTGCGATCTCTCAAATACTGAAACGGAGCAAAGTTTGGACCATGTGTCGTCCAAACCACCTAAAGAACTCTCATTGGGCCGAACTTTGTGTTCCTAACTCCCCAAAAACTCAAAGGGAGCAAAGTTTTGACAAAGTTCGTCCAAACCATATCAAAACTCTCATTGGGACGAACTTTGGCTTCCGAGCTCTCAAAAACCTAAACGGAGCAAAGTTGGGAAAATGTGTCCTCCAAACCACCTAAAGAACTCTCATTGGGCCGAACTTTGAGTTCCTAAAGCTCGAAAAACTCAAACGTAGCAAAGTTTGGACCAAGTTCATCCAAACCATACGAAAAACTCTCTCTAGGACGACATTTGGTCTCCGATCTCTCAAAAACTTAAACAGAGCAAAGTTTTAACCATGTGTCATCCAAACCACCTAAATAACTCTCATTGTTCCGAACTTTGAGTTCCTAACTCTCCAAAAATTCAAATGGAGCAAAGTTTGGACCAAGTTCGTCCAAACCATATGAAAAACTCTCATTGGGACGAACTTTGGGTTTCGAGCCCTCAAGAACTGAAACGGAGAAAAGATTGGACCATGTGTCGTCCAAACCACCTAAATAGGGCCGAACTTTGAGTTCCTAACTGTCCAAAAACTCAAACGGAGCAATGTTTTGACCAAGTTCATCCAAACCATATGAAAAGCTCTCTTTGGGACGAACTTTGGGTTCCAAGCTCTCAAAAACTGAAACGGAGCAACGTTTGGACCATGTTTCGTCCAAACCACCTAAAGAACTCTCATTGGGCCGAACTTTGAGTTCCTAACTCTTCAAAAACTCAAACGGAGCAAAGTTTGGACCAAGTTCGTCCAAACCATATGAAAAACTCTCATTGGGACGAACTTTGGGTTCCGAGCCCTCAAAAACTTAAACGGAGAAAAGATTGGACCATGTGTCGTCCAAACCACCTAAATAACTCTCATTGGGCCGAACTTTTAGTTCCTATCTCTCCAAAAACTCAAACGGAGCAAAGTTTTGACAAAGTTCGTCCAAACCATATGAAAAACTCTCTTTGGGACGAACTTTGGGTTCCGAGCTCTCAAAAACTGAAATGGAGCAAAGTTTTGACCATGTGTCATCCAAACCACCTAAAGAACTCTCATTGGGCCGAACTTCTAGTTCCTAACTCTCCAAAAACACAAACGGAGAAAAGTTTGGACCAAGTTCGTCCAAACCATATGAAAAACACTCTTTAGGACGAATTTTGGGTTCCGAGCTCTCAAAAACTGAAACGGAGCAAAGTTTGGACCATGTTTCGTCCAAACCACCTAAATAACTCTTATTGGGCCGAACTTTGAGTTCCTAATATTCGAAAAATTCAAACGGAGCAAAGTTTGGACCAAGTTCGTCCGAACCAACTGAAAAACTCTCTTTTGGACGAACTTTGGGTTTCGAGCCCTCAAATACAGAAACGGAGCAAAGTTTTGACCATGTGTCATCCAAACCACCTAAAGACCTCTCATTGGGCCGAACTTTGAGTTCCTACCTCTCAAAAAACTCAAACGGACCAAAGTTTGGACCAAGTTCGTCAGAACCATATGAAAAACTCTCATTGGGACGAACTTTGGCTTCCTAGTTCTCAAACACTGAAACGGAACAAATTTTGCACCATGTGTCGTAAAAACCACCCAAAGAACTCTCATTGCGCCGAACTTTGAGTTCCTAACTCTCCAAAAACTCAAACGGAGCAAAGTTTGAACCAAGTTCGTCCAAACCATATGAAAAGCTCTCTTTGGGACAAACTTTGGGTTCCAAGCTCTCAAAAACTGAAACGGAGCAAAGTTTTTACCATGTGTCGTCCAAACCACGTAAAGAACTCTCATTGAGCCGAACTTTGAGTTCCTAACTCTCCAAAAACTCAAACGGAGCAAAGTTTTGACCAAGTTCGTCCAAACCATATGAAAAGCTCTCTTTGGGATGAACTTTGGGTTCCGAGCTCTCAAAAACTGAAACGGAGCAAGGTTTTGACCATGTGTCGTCCAAACCACCTAAAGAACACTCATTGGGCCGAACTTTGAGTTCCTAACTCTCCAAAAACTCAAACGGAGCAATGTTTGGACCAAGTTCGTCCAAACCATATGAAAAGCTCTCTTTGGGACGAACTTTGGGTTCCGAGCTCTCAAAAACTTAAACGGAGTAAAATTTGGACCATGTGTCATCCAAACCACCTAAAGAACTCTCATTGGGCCAAACTTTGAGTTCCTACCTCTCAAAAAACTCAAACGGAGCAAAGTTTGGACCAAGTTCGTCGGAACCATATGAAAAATTGTCATTGGGACGAACTTTGGCTTCCGAGCTCTCAAAAACCTAAACGAGGCAAAGTTGGGAACATGTGTCGTCCAAACCACCTAAATAACTCTCATTGGGCCGAACTTTGAGTTCCTAACTCTCCAAAAACTCAAACGAAGCAAAGTTTTGACCAAGTTCGTCCAAACCATATGAAAAGCTCTCTTTGGGACGAAGTTTGGGTTCCGAGCTCTCAAAAACTGAAACGGAGCAAAGTTTTGACCATGTGTCGTCCAAACCACCTAAAGAACACTCATTGGGCCGAACTTTGAGTTCCTAACTCTCCAAAAACTCAAACGGAGCAATGTTTGGACCAAGTTCGTCCAAACCATATGAAAAGCTCTCTTTAGGACGAACTTTGGGTTCCGAGCTCTCAAAAACTTAAACGGAGCAAAATTTTGACCATGTGTCATCCAAACCACCTAAAGAACTCTCATTGGGCCAAACTTTGAGTTCCTACCTCTCAAAAAACTCAAACGGAGCAAATTTTGAACCAAGTTCGTCGGAACCATATGAGAAATTGTCATTGGGACGAACTTTGGCTTCCAGGTTCTCAAAAACCTAAACGAGGCAAAGTTGGGAACATGTGTCGTCCAAACCACCTAAATAACTCTCATTGGGTCGAACTTTGAGTTCCTAACTCTCCAAAAACTCAAACGGAGAAATGTTTTGACCAAGTTCATCCAAACCTTATGAAAAGCTCTCTTTGGGACGAACTTTGGGTTCCGAGCTCTCAAAAACAGAAACGGGGCAAAGTTGGGAACATGTGACGTCCAAACCACCTAAATAACTCTCATTGGGCCGAACTTTGAGTTCCTAACTCTCAAAAAACTCAAGCGGAGCAATGTTTTGACCAAGTTCATCCAAACCATATGAAAAGCTCTCTTCGGGACGAACTTTGGCTTCCGAGCTCTCAAAAACCTAAACGAGGAAAAGTTGGGAACATCTGTCGTCCAAACCACCTAAAGAACTCTCATTGTGCCAAACTTTTAGTTCCTAACTCTCCAAAAACTCAAACAGAGCAAAGTTTGGACCAAGTTCGTCCAAACTATATGAAAAACTCTCATTGGGACGAACTTTGGGTTCCGAGCCCTCAACAACTGAAACGGAGAAAAGATTAGACCATGTGTCGGCCAAACCACCTAAATAACTCTCATTGGGCCGAACTTTGAGTTCCTAACTCTCGAAAAACTCAAACGGAGCAAAGTTTTGACAAAGTTCGTCCAAACCATATGAAAAGCTCTATTTGGGACGAACTTTGGGTTCCGAGCTCTCAAAAACTTAAACAGAGCAAAGTTTTGACCATGTGTCGTCCAAACCACCTAAACAACTCTCATTGGGCCGAACTTTGAGTTCCTAACTCTCCAAAAACTCATACGGAGCAAAGTTTTGACCAAGTTCGTCCAAACCATATGAAAAGCTCTCTTTGGGATGAACTTTTGGGTTCCGAGCTCTCAAAAACTGAAGTGGAGCAAAGTTTTGACCATGTGTCGTCCAAACCACCTAAAGAACTCTCATTGCGCCGAACTTTGAGTTCCTAACTCTCCAAAAACTCAAACGGAGCAAAGTTTGGACCACGTTCGTCCAAACCATATGAAAAACTCTCATTGGGACGAACTTTGGGTTCCGAGTTATCAAAATTTTAAACGGAGCAAAGTTTGGACCATGTTTCATCCAAACCACCTAAATAACTCTCATTGGGCCGAAATTTGAGATCCTAACGCTCGAAAAACTCAAACGGAGCAAAGTTTGGACTAAGTTCGTCCAAACAATATGAAAAACTCTGTTTAGGACGAACTTTGTGCTCCGAGCTCTCAAAAACTGAAACGGAGAAAAGTTTGGACCATGTTTCGTCCAAACCACCTAAATAACTCTCATTGGGCCGAACTTTGAGTTCCTACCTCTCAAAAACTCAAATAGAGCAAAGTTTGGACCACGTTCGTCCAAACCATATGAAAAACTCTCATTGGGACGAACTTTGGGTTCCGAGCTCTGAAAAACTGAAACAGAGCAAAGTTTGGACCATGTTTCGTCCAAACCACCTAAATAACTCTCATTGGGCCGAACTTTGAGTTCCTAACTCACCAAACACTCAAACAGAGCAATGTTTGGACCAAGTTCGTCCAAACCGTATGAAAAACTCTCATTGGGACGAACTTTGGGTTCCGAGCCCTCAAGAACTGAAACGGAGAAAAGATTAGACCATGTGTCGTCCAAACCACCTAAATAACTCTCATTGGGCCGAACTTTGAGTTCCTAACTCTCCAAACACTCAAACAGAGCAAAGTTTGGACCAAGTTCATCCAAACCATATGAAAAACTCTCATTGGGACGAACTTTGGGTTCCGAGCCCTCAAGAACTGAAACGGAGAAAAGATTAGACCATGTGTCGTCCAAACCACCTAAATAACTCTCATTGGGCCGAACTTTGAGTTCCTAACTCTCCAAAAACTCAAACGGAGCAAAGTTTTGACCAAGTTCGTCCAAACCATATGAAAAGCTCTCTTTTGGATGAACTTTGGGTTCCGAGCTCTCAAAAACTGAAATGGTGGAAAGTTTTTACCATGTGTCGTCCAAACCACCTAAAGAACTCTCATTGCGCCGAACTTTGAGTTCCTAACTCTCCAAAAACTCAAACGGAGGAAAGTTTGGACCAAGTTCGTCCAAACCATATGAAAAACTCTCCTTAGGACGATCTTTTGGTTCCGAGCTCTCAAAAACTGAAACGGAGCAAAGTTTGGACCATGTTTCGTCCAAACCACCTAAATAACTCTCATTGGGCCGAACTTTGAGTTCCTAACTCTCCAAACACACAAACAGAGAAAAGTTTGGACCAAGTTCGTCCAAACCATATGAAAAACTCTCATTGGGACGAACTTTGGGTTCCGAGCCCACAAGAACTGAAACGGAGAAAAGATTAGACCATGTGTCGTCCAAACCACCTAAATATCTCTCATTGGGCCGAACTTTGAGTTCCTAACTCTCCAAAAACTCAAACGGAGAAAAGTTTTGACCAAGTTCGTCCAAACCATATGAAAAGCTCTCTTTGGGATGAACTTTGGGTTCCGAGCTCTCAAAAACTGAAATGGAGCAAAGTTTTGACCATGTGTCGTCCAAACCACCTAAAGAACTCTCATTGCGCCGAACTTTGAGTTCCTACCTCTCGAAAAACTCAAACGGAGCAAAGTTTGGACCAAGTTCGTCCAAACCATATGAAAAACTCTCTTTAGGACGAACTTTTGGTTCCCAGCTCACAAAAACTGATACGGAGCAAAGTTTGGACCCTGTTTCGTCCAAACCATATGGAAAACTCTCTTTAGGACGAACTTTTGGTTCCGAGCTCTGAAAAACTGAAACGGAGAAAAGTTTGGACCATGTTTCGTCCAAACCACCTAAATAACTCTCATTGGGCCGAACTGTTAGTTCCTAATGCTCGAAAAACTCAAACGGAGCAAAGTTTGGACCAAGTTCCTCCAAACCATATGAAAAACTCTCTTTTCGACGAACTTTGGGTTTCGAGCTCTCAAATACAGAAACGGAGCAATGTTTTGACCATGTGTCATCCAAACCACCTAAAGAACTCTCATTGGGCCGAACTTTGAGTTCCTACCTTTCAAAAAACTCAAACGGAGCAAAGTTTGGACCAAGTTCGTCGGAACCATATGAAAAACTCTCATTGGGACGAACTTTGGCTTCCTAGCTCTCAAACACTGAAACGGAACAAAGTTTGCACCATGTGTCGTAAAAACCACCCAAAGAACTCTCATTGCGCCGAACTTTGAGTTCCTAACTCTTCAAAAACTCAAACGGAGGAAAGTTTGGACCAAGTTCGTCCAAACCATATGAAAAACTCTCATTGGGACGAACTTTGGGTTCCGAGCTCTCAAAATTTGAAACGGAGCAAAGTTTGGACCATGTTTCATCCAAACCACATAAATAACTCTCGTTGGGCCGAACTTTGAGTTCCTAATGCTCGAAAAACTCAAACGGAGAAAAGTTTGGACCAAGTTCGTCCAAACCATATGAAAAACTCTCTTTAGGACGAACTTTTGGTTCCGAGCTCTCAAAAACTGAAACGGAGCAAAGTTTGGACCATGTTTCGTCCAAACCACCTAAATAACTCTCATTTGGCCGAACTTTGAGTTCCTAACTCTCCAAACACTCAAACAGAGCAAAGTTTGGACCAAGTTCGTCAAAACCATATGAAAAACTCTCATTGGGACGAACTTTGGGTTCAGAGCCCACAAGAACTGAAACGGAGAAAAGATTAGACCATGTGTCGTCCAAACCACCTAAATAACTCTCATTGGGCCGAACTTTGAGTTCCTAACTCTCCAAAAACTCAAACGGAGCAAAGTTTTGACCAAGTTCGTCCAAACCATATGAAAAGCTCTCTTTGGGATGAAGTTTGGGTTCCGAGCTCTCAAAAACTGAAATGGAGCAAAGTTTTGACCATGTGTCGTCCAAACCACCTAAAGAACTCTCATTGCGCCGAACTTTGAGTTCCTAACTCTCCAAAAACTCAAACGGAGGAAAGTTTGGACCAAGTTCGTCCAAACCATATGGAAAACTCTCTTTAGGACGAACTTTTGGTTCCGAGCTCTCAAAAACTGAAACGGAGAAAAGTTTCGACCATGTTTCGTCCAAACCACCTAAATAACTCTCATTGGGCCGAACTTTGAGTTCCTAATGCTCGAAAAACTCAAACGGAGCAAAGTTTGGACCAAGTTTGTCCAAAGCATATGAAAAACTCTCTTTTCGACGAACTTTGGGTTCCGAGCTCTCAAATAAAGACACGGAGCAAAGTTTTGACCATGTGTAATCCAAACCACCTAAAGAACTCTCATTGGGCCGAACTTTGAGTTCCTACCTCTCAAAAAACTCAAACGGAGCAAAGTTTGGACCAAGTTCGTCGGAACCATATGAAAAACTCTCATTGGGACGAACTTTGGCTTCCTAGCTCTCAAACACTGAAACGGAACAAAGTTTGCACCATGTGTCGTAAGAACTACCCAAAGAACTCTCATTGCGCCGAACTTTGAGTTCCTAACTCTCCAAAAACTCAAACAGAGCAAAGTTTTGACCAAGTTCGTCCAAACCATATGAAAAGCTCTCTTTGGGATGAACTTTGGGTTCCGAGCTCTCAAAAACTGAAATGGAGCAAAGTTTGCACCATGTGTCGTAAAAACCACCCAAAGAACTCTCATTGCGCCGAACTTTGAGTTCCTAACTCTCCAAAAACTCAAACGGAGGAAAGTTTGGACCAAGTTCGTCCAAACCATATGAAAAACTCTCATTGGGACGAACTTTTGGTTATAAGCTCTCAAAATTTGAAACGGAGCAAAGTTTGGACCATGTTTCATCCAAACCACCTAAATAACTCTCATTGGGCCGAACTTTGAGATCCTAACGCTCGAAAAACTCAAACGAAGCAAAGTTTGGACTAAGTTCTTCCAAACAATATGAAAAACTCTGTTTAGGACGAACTTTGTGTTCCGAGCTCTCAAAAACTGAAACGGAGCAAAGTTTGGACCATGTTTCGTCCAAAGCACCTAAATAACTCTCATTGGGCCGAACTTTGAGTTCCTACCTCTCAAAAACTCAAACGGAGCAAAGTTTGGACCAAGTTCGTCCAAACCATATGAAAAACTCTCATTGGGACGAACTTTGGGTTCCGAGCTCTCAAAAACTGAAACAGAGCAAAGTTTGGACCATGTTTCGTCCAAACCACCTAAATAACTCTCATTGGGCCGAACTTTCAGTTCCTAACTCTCCAAACACTCAAACAGAGCAAAGTTTGGACCAAGTTCGTCCAAACCATATGAAAAACTCTCATTGGGACGAACTTTGGGTTCCGAGCCCTCAAGAACTGAAACGGAGAAAAGATTAGACCATCTGTCGTCCAAACCACCTAAATAACTCTCATTGGGCCGAACTTTGAGTTCCTAACTCTCCAAAAACTCAAATGGAGCAAAGTTTTGTCCAAGTTCGTCCAATCCATATGAAAAACTCTCATTGGGACGAACTTTGGCTTCCTAGCTCTCAAACACTGAAACGGAACAAAGTTTGCACCATGTGTCGTAAGAACTACCCAAAGAACTCTCATTGCGCCGAACTTTGAGTTCCTAACTCTCCAAAAACTGAAACGGAGCAAAGTTTAGACCAAGTTCGTCCAAACCATATGAAAAACTCTCTTTAGGACGAACTTTTGGTTCCGAGCTATCAAAAACTGAAACGGACCAAAGTTTAGACCATGTTTCGTCCAAACCACCTAAATAACTCTCATTGGGCCGAACTTTGAGTTCCTAATGCTCGAAAAACTCAAACGGAGCAAAGTTTGGACCAAGTTCGTCCAAACCATATGAAAAACTCTCTTTTCGACGAACTTTGGGTTCCGAGCTCTCAAATACAGAAACGGAGCAAAGTTTTGACCATGTGTCATCCAAACCACCTAAAGAACTCTCATTGGGCCGAACTTTTAGTTACTACCTCTCAAACAACTCAAACGGAGCAAAGTTTTGACCAAGTTCGTCGGAACCATATGAAAAACTCTCATTGGGACGAACTTTGGCTTCCTAGGTCTCAAACACTGACACGGAATAAAGTTTCACCATGTGTCGTAAAAACCACCCAAAGAACTCTCATTGCGCCGAACTTTGAGTTCTTAACTCTCCAAAAACTCAAACGGAGGAAAGTTTGGACAAAGTTTGTCCAAACCATATGAAAAACTCTCATTGGGACGAACTTTGGGTTCCGAGCTCTCAAAAATTGAAACGGAGCAAAGTTTGGACCATGTTTCATCCAAACCACCTAAATAACTCTCATTGGGCCGAACTTTGAGTTCCTAACTCTCCAAACACTCAAACAGAGCAAAGTTTGGACCAAGTTCGTCCAAACCATATGAAAAACTCTCATTGGGATGAACTTTGGGTTCCGAGCCCTCAAGAACTGAAACGGAGAAAAGATTAGACCATGTGTCGTCCAAACCACCTAAATAACTCTCATTGGGCCGAACTTTAAGTTCCTAACTCTCCAAAAACTCAAACGGAGCAAAGTTTTGACCAAGTTCGTCCAAACCATATGAAAAGCTCTCTTTGGGATGAACTTTGGGTTCCGAGCTCTCAAAAACTGAAATGGAGCAAAGTTTTGACCATGTGTCGTCAAAACCACCTAAAGAACTCTCATTGCGCCGAACTTTGAGTTCCTAACTCTCCAAAAACTCAAACGGAGCAAAGTTTGGACCAAGTATGTCAAAACCATATGAAAAACTCTCATTGGGACGAACTTTGGGTTCCGAGCCCACAAGAACTGAAACGGAGAAAAGATTAGACCATGTGTCGTCCAAACCACCTAAATAACTCTCATTGGGCTGAACTTTGAGTTCTTAACTCTCCAAACACTCAAACGGAGAAAGGTTTTGACCAAGTTCGTCCAAACCATATGAAAAACTCTCTTTTGGACGAACTTTGGGTTCCGATCTCTCAAATACAGAAACGGAGCAAAGTTTTGACCATGTGTCATCCAAACCACCTAAAGAACACTCATTGGGCCGAACTTCTAGTTCCTACCTCTCAAAAAACTCAAACGGAGCAAAGTTTTGACCAAGTTCGTCGGAACCATATGAAAAACTCTCATTGGGAAGAACTTTGGCTTCCTAGCGCACAAAAACTGAAACGGAACAAAGTTTGCACCATGTGTCGTAAAAACCACCCAAAGAACTCTCATTGCTCCGAACTTTGAGTTCCTAACTCTCCAAAAACTCAAACGGAGCAATGTTTGGACCAAGTTCGTCCAAACGATATGAAAAACTCTCTTTAGGACGAACTTTGGGTTTCGAGCTCTCAAATACAGAAACGGAGCAAACTTTTGACCATGTGTCATCCAAACCACCTAAAGAACTCTCATTGGGCCGAACTTTGAGTTCCTACTTCTCAAAAAACTCAAACGAAGCAAAGTTTGGACCATGTTCGTTGGAACCATATGAAAAACTCTCATTGGGACGAACTTTGGCTTCCGAGCTCTCAAAAAGTGAAACGGAGCAAATTTGCACCATGTGTCGTCCAAACCACCTAAAGAACTCTCATTGGGCCGAACTTTGAGTTCCTAACTCTCCAAAAACTCAAACGGAGCAAAGTTTTGACCAAGTTCGTCCAAACCATATGAAAAGCTCTCTTTGGGACCAACTTTGGGTTCCGAGCTCTCATATACAAAAACGGAGCAAAGTTTTGACCAATTATCCTCCAAACCACCTAAAGATCTCTCATTGGGCCGAACTCTGAGTTCCAACCTCTCCAAAAACTCAAACAGAGCAAATTTTGGACCAAGTTCGTCACTACCATATGAAAAGCTCTCATTGGGACGAACTTTGGGTTCCGAGCTCTCAAATACAGAAACGGAGCAAAGTTTGGACCATGTGTCGTCCAAACCACCTAAAGAACTCTCATTGGGCCGAACTTTGAGTTCCTAACTCTCCAAAAACTCAAACCGAGCAAAGTTTGGACCAACTTTGTCCAAACCATATGAAAAACTCTCATTGGGACGAACTTATGCTTCCTAGCTCACAAAAATAGAAACGGAACAACGTTTGCACCATGTGTCGTAAAAACCAGCCAAAGAACTCTCATTGCCTCGAACTTTGAGTTCCTGACTCTTCAAAAACTCAAACGGAGAAAAGTTTGGACCAAGTCTGTCCAAACGATATGAAAAACTCTCATTGGGAAGAACTTTGGGTTCCGAGCTCTCAAAAACTGAAATGGAGCAAAGTTTGGACCGAGTTTCGTCCAAACCACCTAAATAACTCTCATTGGGCCGAACTTTGAGTTCCTACCTCTCAAAAAACTCAAATGCAGCAAAGTTTGGACCATGTTCGTCGGAACCATATAAAAAACTGTCATTGGGACGAACTTTGGCTTCCGAGCTCTCAAAAAGTGAAACGGAGCAAATTTGCACCATGTGTCGTCCAAACCACCTAAAGAACTCTCGTTGGGCCGAACTTTGAGTTCCTAACTCTCCAAAAACTCAAACGGAGCAAAGTTTTGACCAAGTTCGTCCAAACCATATGAAAAGCTCTCTTTGGGACCAACTTTGGGTTCCGAGCTCTCATATACAAAAACGGAGCAAAGTTGTGACCAATTATCCTCCAAACCACCTAAAGATCTCTCATTGGGCCGAACTCTGAGTTCCAACCTCTCCAAAAACTCAAACGGAGCAAATTTTGGACCAAGTTCGTCACTACCATATGAAAAGCTCTCATTGGGACGAACTTTGGGTTCCGAGCTCTCAAATACTGAAACGGAGCAAAGTTTGGACCATGTGTCGTCCAAACCACCTAAAGAACTCTCATTGGGCCGAACTTTGAGTTCCTAACTCTCCAAAAACTCAAACGGAGAAAAGTTTGGACCGAGTTCGTCCAAACCATATGAAAAACTCTCTTTAGGACGAACTTTGGGTTCCGAGCTCTCAAAAACTGAAACGGAGCAAAATTTTGACCATGTGTCGTCCAAACCACCTAAAGAACTCTCATCGGGCCGAACTTTGAGTTCCTAACTCTCCAAAAACTCAAACGGAGAAAAGTTTTGACCAACGACTAAACCATATGAAAAGCTCTCTTTAGGACGAACTTTGGGTTCCGAGCTCTCAAAAATTGAAACGTAGCAAAATTTTGACCATGTGTCGTCCAAACCACCTAAAGAACTCTCATCGGGCCGAACTTTGAGTTCCTAACTCTCCAAAAACTAAAACGGAGAAAAGTTTTGACCAAGTTCGTCCAAACCATATGAAAGCTCTCTTTGGGACGAACTTTGGGTTCCGAGCTCTCGAATACAGAAACGGAGCAAAGTTTTGACCAATTGTCCTCCAAACCACCTAAAGATCTCTCATTGGGCCGAACTTTGAGTTCCTACCTCTCCAAAAACTCAAACGGAGCAAAGTTTGGACCAAGTTCGTCCAAACCATATGAAAAGCTCTCATTGGGACGAACTTTAGGTTCCGAGCTCTCAAATACTGAAACAGAGCAAAGTTTGGACCATGTGTCGTCCAAACCACCTAAATAACTCTCATTGGGCCGAACTTTGAGTTCCTAACTCTCCAAAAACTTAAACGGAGAAAAGTTTTGACCAAGTTCGTCCAAACCATATGAAAAGCTCTCTTTAGGACGAACTTTGGGTTCCGAGCTCTCAAAAACTGAAACGGAGCAAAGTTTTGACCATTTTTCGTCCAAACCACCTAAAGAACTCTCATTGGGCCGAACTTTGAGTTCCTAACTCTCCAAAAACTAAAACGGAGAAAAGTTTTGACCAAGTTCGTCCAAACCATATGAAAGCTCTCTTTGGGACGAACTTTGGGTTCCGAGCTCTCAAATACAGAAACGGAGCAAAGTTTTTACCAATTGTCCTCCAAACCACCTAAAGATCTCTCATTGGGCCGAACTTTGAGTTCCTACCTCTCCAAAAAACTCAAACGGAGCAAAGTTTGGACCAAGTTCGTCCAAACCATATGAAAAGCTCTCATTGGGACGAACTTTTGGTTCCGAGCTCTCAAATACTGAAACAGAGCAAAGTTTGGACCATGTGTTGTCCAAACCACCTAAAGAACTCTCATTGGGCCGAACTTTGAGTTCATAACTCTCCAAAAACTCAAACGGAGCAAAGTTTGGACCAAGTTTGTCCAAACCATATGAAAAACTCTCATTGGGAAGAACTTTGGCTTCCTAGCTCACAAAAACTGAAACGGAACAAAGTTTGCACCATGTGTTGTAAAAACCAGCCAAAGAACTGTCATTGCTCCGAACTTTGAGTACCTAACTCTCCAAAAACTCAAACGGAGCAAAGTTTGGACCAAGTTCGTCGAAACGATATGAAAAACTCTCATTGGGACGAATTTGGGTTCCGAGCTCTCAAAAACTGAAACGGAGCAAATTTTGGACCATGTTTCGTCCAAACCACCTAAATAACTCTCATTGGGCCGAACTTTGAGTTCCTAAATCTCCAAAAACTCAAACGGAGCAAAGTTTGGACCAAGTTCGTCCAAACAATATGAAAAACTCTCTTTCGGACGAACTTTGGGTTCCGAGCTCTCAAAAACTGAAACGGAGCAAAGTTTTGACCATGTGTCGTCCAAACCACCTAAAGAACTGTCATTGGGCCGAACTTTGATTTCCTAACTCTCCAAAAACTCAAACGGAGAAAAGTTTTGACCAAGTTCGTCCAAACCATATGAAAAGCTCTCTTTAGGACGAACTTTGGGTTCCGAGCTCTCAAAAACTGAAACGGAGCAAAGTTTTGACCATGTGTCGTCCAAACCACCTAAAGAACTCTCATTGGGCCGAACTTTGAGTTCCTACCTCTCCAAAAACTCAAACGGAGCAAAGTTTGGACCAAGTTCGTCCAAACCATATGAAAAACTCTCTTTAGGACGAACTTTGGGTTCCGAGCTCTAAAAAACTGAAACGGAGCAAAGTTTTGACCATGTGTCGTCCAAACCACCTAAGGAACTCTCATTGGGCCGAACTTTGAGTTCATAACTCTCCAAAAACTCAAATGGAGCAAAGTTTGGACCAAGTTTGTCCAAACCATATGAAAAACTCTCATTGGGAAGAACTTTGGCTTCCTAGCTCACAAAAACTGAAACGGAACAAAGTTTGCACCATGTGTTGTAAAAACCAGCCAAAGAACTCTCATTGGGCCGAACTTTGAGTACCTAACTCTCCAAAAACTCAAACGGAGCAAAGTTCGGACCAAGTTCGTCGAAACGATATGAAAAACTCTCATTGGGACGAACTTTTGGTTCCGAGCTCTCAAATACTGAAACAGAGCAAAGTTTGGACCATGTGTCGTCCAAACCACCTAAAGAACTCTCATTGGGCCGAACTTTGAGTTCCTAACTCTCCAAAAACTCAAACGGAGAAAAGTTTTGACCAAGTTCGTCCAAACCATATGAAAAGCTCTCTTTGGGACGAACTTTGGGTTCCGAGCTCTCAAAAACTGAAACGGAGCAAAGTTTTGACCATTTTTCGTCCAAACCACCTAAAGAACTCTCATTGGGCCGAACTTTGAGTTCCTAACTCTCCAAAAACTAAAACGGAGAAAAGTTTTGACCAAGTTCGTCCAAACCATATGAAAGCTCTCTTTGGGACGAACTTTGGGTTCCGAGCTCTCAAATACAGAAACGGAGCAAAGTTTTTACCAATTGTCCTCCAAACCACCTAAAGATCTCTCATTGGGCCGAACTTTGAGTTCCTACCTCTCCAAAAACTCAAACGTAGCAAAGTTTGGACCAAGTTCGTCCAAACCATATGAAAAGCTCTCATTGGGACGAACTTTTGGTTCCGAGCTCTCAAATACTGAAACAGAGCAAAGTTTGGACCATGTGTTGTCCAAACCACCTAAAGAACTCTCATTGGGCTGAACTTTGAGTTCATAACTCTCCAAAAACTCAAACGGAGCAAAGTTTGGACCAAGTTTGTCCAAACCATATGAAAAACTCTCATTGGGAAGAACTTTGGCTTCCTAGCTCACAAAAACTGAAACGGAACAAAGTTTGCACCATGTGTTGTAAAAACCAGCCAAAGAACTCTCATTGCGCCGAACTTTGAGTACCTAACTCTCCAAAAACTCAAACGGAGCAAAGTTTGGACCAAAGTCGTCGAAACGATATGAAAAACTCTCATTGGGACGAATTTGGGTTCCGAGCTCTCAAAAACTGAAACGGAGCAAATTTTGGACCATGTTTCGTCCAAACCACCTAAATAACTCTCATTGGGCCGAACTTTGAGTTCCTAAATCTCCAAAAACTCAAACGGAGCAAAGTTTGGACCAAGTTCGTCCAAACCATATGAAAAACTCTCTTTAGGACGAACTTTGGGTTCCGAGCTCTCAAAAACTGAAACGGAGCAAAGCTTAGACCATGTGTCGTCCAAACCACCTAAAGAACTCTCATTGGGCCGAACTTTGAGTTCCTAACTCTCCAAAAACTAAAACGGAGAAAAGTTTTGACCAAGTTCGTCCAAACCATATGAAAGCTCTCTTTGGGACGAACTTTGGGTTCCGAGCTCTCAAATACAGAAACGGAGCAAAGTTTTTACTAATTGTCCTCCAAACCACCTAAAGATCTCTCATTGGGCCGAACTTTGAGTTCCTACCTCTCCAAAAACTCAAACGGAGCAAAGTTTGGACCAAGTTCGTCCAAACCATCTGAAAAGCTCTCATTGCGACGAACTTTGGGTTCCGAGCTCTTAAATACTGAAACAGAGCAAAGTTTAGACCATGTGTCGTCCAAACCACCTAAAGAACTCTCATTGGGCCGAACTTTGAGTTCCTAACTATCCAAAAACTCAAACGGAGCAAAGTTTGGACCAAGTTTGTCCAAACCATATGAAAAACTCTCATTGGGACGAACTTTGGCTTCCTAGCTCACAAAAACTGAAACGGAACAAAGTTTGCACCATGTATTGTAAAAACCAGCCAAAGAACTCTCATTGCGCTGAACTTTGAGTACCTAACTCTCCAAAAACTCAAACGGAGCAAAGTTTGGACCAAGTTCGTCCAAACGATATGAAAAACTCTCATTGGGACGAATTTGGGTTCCGAGCTCTCAAAAACTGAAACGGAGCAAAGTTTCGACCATGTTTCGTCCAAACCACCTAAATAACTCTCATTGGGCCGAACTTTGAGTTCCTACCTCTCAAAAAACTCAAATGGAGAAAAGTTTGGACCATGTTCATCGGAACCATATGAAAAACTCTCATTGGGACGAACTTTAGCTTCCGAGCTCTCTAAAACTGAAACGGAGCAAAGGTGGGACCATGTGTCGTCAAAACCACCTAAAGAACTCTCATTGGGCCGAACTTTGAGTTCCTAACTCTCCAAAAACTCAAACGGAGAAAAGTATGGACCGAGTTCGTCCAAACCATATGAAAAACTCTCTTTAGGACGAACTTTGGGTTCCGAGCTCTCAAATACTGAAACAGAGCAAAGTTTTGACCATGTGTCGTCCAAACCACCTAAAGAACTCTCATTGGGCCGAACTTTGAGTTCAAGGTGAGATTCAAGCTTTACAAGAGAAGATAGCTTGAGAGTTCTCAGCGCATGCCTTTGCAATACAAACTTGAAGTCTTTTATAGACTCCGGACTTCAAACGAAAATTGAATGCGGAAAATTAAAAGATAAGATCGAATAATCAGGACAGGACCCCTGACAGATTCGTCTTTTTGAAAAGTAGTAACGACAAAATTGAAAAAGTAAATCTAAATTATTATTCCGACAGGACAGGACCCCTGACGGATAGACGTGACTAAAGAAAAATAATTAAAGCAAATAATTACAAAAGACAAAATATGAAGAGATAAGAAGATAAGATATCATGTCTGCCACTTTACAGCTGTTGAAGATGCTCCAGCTTTATCTCTTTTCAGTAGATAAGATTCTTTATCTTGTCGGCTGAATTATTAGCTCCAATCCTAACCCTCGATCACCCTAGGCGGATTATAGGCTAAACCCGGACTTACATCATCATCTGCCGGTAAACGCCAAACTAGGTCCTCACGATCTAGGAAAGTTGCTAACAATCTTTGCTTTCAAAACATTGAAGTCTTGTATCTTGATCGTACTGCTGCTTCATCTTCTAAAGCTGTGCTTTGGCAGAAATGTATTTACAGTGCAAACTGGAATAATTACAGAGTTTACACCTTTTAGATCTAGAGAAGAGAATTTACAACACACACTTTTTTTTTTTTTTTTTTTTTTTTTTTTTTTTTTAAATTTGACGGAATTACTTCCTTTTGGAGTATTCCTGAAATACTAACTGCTTCTATGTGAAACAGGATTATTTGACTCGGAGCTCACATGGGTTGTGAGTCGAGGAATGGGTCGTCCAGATCGTAATCCGGATCTTCGTCTTCTCCTTGAGCAGAAGAAGCTGGGGACGCGCTTGAAGCCGCCATCTGGAGAATTCTTTGAAAATCTGCATCAGATGTGGTCTGTGCTAGAGCTGCTAGGAGCTTGGATTTGTCATTGAGAAATTATGCATTCCTCTTGATGTCGATATCCTGGAGATATCCATTAGCTGCAAACCACTCTTTAACTTTGTTGAGGGTTGCGTTCTGGAAATTGAATTTATCCCACCACTTGATCTTTAGGATCTTGGTGACTGTTTTGTACTGAGGTTGATTGCTGGTCGAGAAGTTCCAGCAAAAAATCCATGGAATTTGAAAATATAGACAGAATCTCATTGAGTTATGAAACGCTGTCTTTTGAATGTTCCTTGCAAAGTGATAATATGATTCTTGCAAGGGTGTTGGTAAAATATCATCCGAAAGACCGAATGTATTCCACCATTGAATAAACCACAGTGGGAATGTGATTTTGTAAGCATTTTGGCAGAAAGAAATGAACCAAGAATGCTTATAGTTTGAATACCACATAACATTATACCAGGCTCTTATGTAGTCCCGATATGAATATGTTTGTGGAACGAAAGGCTTTGAAAAAGATTTGTCCGTGTACAATCCTTGATTCCAGTGGGTCGGATTCAAGGCTTTGAATATTTTTAATTTGGAATAAGCGATCATTGATGGATCGTTTTTGTCTGGAATATGAGTAATCTCGGCTGACTTGGTGTCGACGAGAATGAACTCGTAGAAGGTACGAGTTTTGTTCAGATCCTCAGGCATGAAATTGAAGCCTGTAGGATACATGTTTGAAACGGTCTCTTCAAGATTGAGACCTTGAAATTCAGGTTCTATGATGGGTTCATAGATAACCTGGGATTTTTGAAAATAACCTTTGATCTCTAGGCGAGGTACAAACCTCTTTTCCGGTGTTACCGCCGCAGAGTAGGTTGAAGAGGATGGGATTGATGATCCCATGACTGAAGAGGGAGAGACAGGAGGTCTCAGTTGAACAACTCCGCCTGAAGGACGGACGAGGTTGGCCGAAGGCCGTGGAGGTGGAGTAGAAGACTCCATTGGAGGCATAGGGCGTATACCGCCTTGCCTTGATCTGGAACGGGTTACCGGAGTAAACCCTAATTCCATTGCATATTGATCTGCACTCATGGGAGGAGGTGCAGAGGAGGAAGAAGATGGGCGACTGCCCCTTGAAGAGGAGGCTCTGCCTCTTGCTTCACTCATTCACTCTTTTCTTTTCTTTGGTAGAAGGGAGAGAGAGAGGAGAGAGTTTTGGAGTTAGAAACTCCCTTGAGAGATAATCAGCAAGGGGGTTTTCAGTTCCTTTTATAGGCAAAATTTTGAAATCAAAACACGAAAGTATTGCTTGCCATCTGGCAAAGATTTGTTTTGAAACAAGATTTTTAACATCTTTTTCCAAAACGAATTTTGATGCTTGAGAATCAGTTTTGATGGTAAAACTTTTGTTTATCAAATCACCTTGAAATTTTTGAACACAGAGAACTATTGCCAGTAACTCCTTTTTGACGGTGGAGTAATTTTTCTGAGTTTCGTTCCAGATTCCTGAGTGGAATCGGATAATTGATTCGTTCTTATCAAGACACTGTTTTAGGATTCCTCCATATCCAATGTCTGATGCATCTGTCTCTACGATCAGATGTGCTTTTGGATTGATAAGACTTAAACAGGGAAGTGATTTGACTAAAGCTTTTATCTTTTGAACAGCTTTAGTATGTTCATTGGACCATGGCTTTGGATTTTTCCTAAGCCTTTGAAAAAGCGGTTTGCAAATGGGTCTGAGGTTTTGAATAAAATCAGACACATAATTGAGCCAGCCCAAGAACCTTTGAAGTTGGGTTTTTTCTGTAATTTGGTCCGGAAAATTTGAAGCAAAGTTTATGGACCTTTGAATTGGTTTAATCAGGCCCATGTTGATATTGAAGCCCAAAAATTTAATCTGGGTTTGAAAAAGTTTGACTTTTGGTAGAGAGACTACCAAACCATTTTGTTTAACAACTTTGATAAATATATCCAAATGTTTGAAATGTTGATCGATGCTTGAGGAGAAAACCAAGACATCGTCAATGTAAACAATTGTAAAATCTTGGAAATCATTGAAAATATCATTCATGATTTTTTGAAATTCTGATGGGGCATTCTTTAGCCCAAATGGCATGACATTCCATTCGTATTGCCCGAATGGCACATTGAAAGCGGTTTTGTATTTATCTTTTTCGGAAATTTGAATTTGCCAGAAACCTGACTTCATATCAAATTTCGAAAATACTTTTGCTTTTGAAATCCTTTTTAAAAGGTCTTGTTTGTTTGGAATTGGATACCTAATCCATTCCAAAACTTTGTTTAAAGGCTTGTAATTGATAACTAACCTTGGCACACCACGCTCCTGTTCGGCTGCGTTGTTGACATAGAATGCTGCACACGACCATGGGCTTTTGGATGGTCGAATCAGCTTCTTATTGAGCAAATCCTGTATTTCCTTTTTACAGAACGTTAGTAAATCCGAATTCATTTGAATTGGTCTTGCCTTTGTTGGTATTTTTGATTCATCAAAATCTTTTGAGTAAGGAAGTTGAACAATGTGTTTTTTCCTTGCCCAAAAAGCATTTGGAAGGTTTGAGCAAATCTCTTTTTCAATTTTGTTTTCCAACTCTTTTATTTTTACAATAACAGAGGGATTTTTGAGGTTTTCATCAATCTTTTTGTAACTGATGTCTTCTTTGAGAAAAGAAATTTGTTTTTGTTTTTGCCGAATTTCATTTAAACTTACTTCCATAAAATCAACTGGAAGGATTGGGCAAATAAATTCAAAAGTTATTTCTGAACCGGCAAAATTTGAAACCAAACCGTTTTCGGTTATTTTAATAGGATAGAGTTGTGTTAGGAATGGAGTTCCTAAGATCAACTCTTGTTTGAGGTCTTTGACCAAAAGAAATGAGCAAACAATACATATGTCATTGTTGCAAATATGGGCATTTGAAAGTTTGTACTGCACACAAAGACGCTGGCCATTGGCACTGTTAAGTCTTTGAGTGGTTTTTTCAAAATACTTTGTAGGGATGAGTCCCTGTTGAATACAATTTTGATCTGCCCCTGAATCAATTAGGGCTTTGACCGTGATTTGAAAATCCTCAATTTTTAGGGTAATCATTGAATACCATTTTTGAAATTGAGATTTTGTAATTTGATTAAGAAGGAAATCTTTTTCTTCATCGTTGGAAATCAAGGGTTTTGATTTGAGATTGTTAATCTCTATTTTGATCAAATCGATTTCGATTTTGCTTTTTTCTATCTCCTTTTTGAGATTGTTGATTTCAAATTGAAGGTCTTGAATAGAAGAAGGTTGAGGATCAGATTTCGGTTTGAAGAAATCATCTCTTTGAAGAATCTGGGAAAGAGAGGGTTGCTCAACAACCTTTTCTCTTAACTCAGAAGTTTTTTGAGAAGACAAAGACTGCTTGAGGGTTTTCAGAATTGTCTTCTTCATTTCTTTATCCTCTATATGGTCTATAGAGTTAAAGAGAACTTCTTGTTCCAGTGTAAGGACATTTATGCATTGTCCTTCACAGTCCTTTTTGCAAGCTTTAACGCCTTCAGATTCTTTGCTCTGGCTATCGCTAGAGACCTCTGAATCTGTGTCGTTGAATTGAAATTCATTCAATTCTTGATCAGAGCTATCATAGATAGAGGAATATTCTTCTTCTATATCCAGCTCATTGATTCTAAGGTTGGGACATCTATTTGCATAGTGTCCTTCCTTTCGACATTTAAAACAAAAGGTTTTTCCCTTTGTCTTAAAGGCAGCTTGCCTTTGTCTGGGTTGATCCCGAGATTGCCTTTTCTTGAATCGAGGATTTGGATTGTATTGCCTTTTAGGGAAATACTTCCTCGATTGCCTCTGGAAATTCTGAGGTCTTTCGAATTGATTTTTATAGAACCTTCGGCTATTACGCCGTCGGATCATTTTGTTAGCAGAGCGGTTTGGTTCCTCCAAACGCTCGCAACCATATTGAGAGCAAAAGGCTTTCATATCTCTGAGCCTGCTCTTATCATCCCTTTGCATTTTGCGCTGAACCTTTATCTCATTGCAAATTTGAAGACCGCAGTTGATGACATATGATGTAAGATCACCATATGTTAGATTGTTCCATTCGATCTTTCCATTATAGCGTTCCTTCAGAGTTATGTAAACTCTTTCAGAAACGTAACTTGGAAGGCCATCCACGAATTTTTCTTTCCAGTGGGTCCAATCAGTATCTTTCATATAGAAGACCCTGGAAATGAACATATCCTTGTACCAATTGAAGTTGGCCAAGTTTTTGCATCTAAGATTTTTGAGAATTGTTCTTTGAGTGTCATCATGCTTCACATTATGGGCTGTTGTGAAGTTCCAAGAGATAGCATAGACTAGTGCCTCAACGGCATCTTCTTGATCTACCTCTTCTTCAATGATGATCTTTTTTGGAGATTTGGATGATTCAGGTTTAATAGGTTCTCCGCCTATTCTAATACCTGGATCAGCTTTGAGATCAGGAACTTCTCTAGTTCTTTTGACTCTGGTGGTGTGGGTCTTGATCTCATTTCTAAGACCAGAACTAAGGCAATCCCACCATGCTTTGAGGACTCCTGTGAATCCGTTAACAAGAGTAGCACAGGCTACATGATTTGTATTACCATTTTCTTGGTAAGAGGTTGCAGCAATGAGCATTTCAGATAGCATATCTTGTATTTGCCTATCTGATTTTCCATCTAGATTCCATACTACAATGGATTGCCCATCAAATTGTTTGACTTTTGCGAACTTATGATTTTGTTCGTAATTGAGGTCAGGCATGGAAGGCCTTTGGTACCAGTTGACTCTATCACCAGGATTGTATCCTAGTTTGTTTAGAGATGGAGGATCTTCTAAGTGAAGACCTTTGAGTTGCTCAATGATTGAATCAACATCTTCACTATCTGTATCGTCGAGAGTGTTAAGCTGATTAGAGCTTTCTCCTCTTGAGATGGCAGATAGCTTTCTGTCGATTTCCTCCAAGAGTCTTGTCTTTGGAGTTCTTAGATTGACTGGCTCAAGGGGACTGAACATTGGTTTAACGGGCGCTGGAGGAGGATCAATTAATTCCTCTAGCCGATAAACTTGTTCAGCTATTGAGGTGAGCATCCGATTTGAGAAGTTGTTTTGACATTGGATGCTTTTGATTTCCTTGTTAGTTGGAGGCTGAGCTTCCTCGCTATCTCTAACAAGTTGGAAGGGTTTGGCGACAATCCTTTCATGGTAGAAACTGTCGAATTCGACATCTTCCATGGGAGGAAAGTTACCTTGAATTTCACCTCTCCTGGCGGTTTTCCATCTTTCCTTTTCTCGAATGGCACAAATATGGGAAAATTCATCCCTTTGATTGAACCATCTGAAAAAGGAAATATGTTCTTGAAGTTTCTCAAGGAGTTTGAAATACTCTTCTTTAAATGCTTTCCTCTGCTCGGCAGAGTAAGTTGCAAAGAAGTGTTTTCTGGCTTCCTTGTTTTCATCCGCCATGAATTCTTTTTGGAGGGCTACTTTATCAACTTTGAATTCGTTATCAGCGATGATAACATTCAATTGACTTTTGAAAACAGAATCTGTTTCCATGTCGGTTTGAGAAGGAGAAGGAGGTTTTTCTTCTTCATATTGGAAATTTGGAATTCCTTCTTCCAGCCTTACAGATTTGACTCTAAGTGAGCCAGATCTTCCAATACTTTGAAGCGACTCTGGTCTGATACCAGAGGTGCTTGGTCTGGAACTCATGAACTCCTTTTTGTTCATGTTTTCCTTCAAGATTGGGAAACGAGGTTCTTCCTCATCGAATTTGATTTCTACTCTCCCATCTGGGTGCTCGATGATGTGAGAGAGTTCTTTTTCTTTCTTCTTGGGGACGAAGGCATTTTCAATTGTCCAAGAAGGGTTTTTGGTAAGGCTATCCCATGAAAGCATCTTTGGGACACTGACAGAGGATTTATTGATGTTGGTCTCGATAAGCATGGTCTTTCCTTTGGGGGATTGTACCAATGCTTTCGGTTCCATTGAGGAAGTAAGGGTTTTGTAGGTAATCTTGTATAGAAGTGTCATCTTCTTGACTCCTTCTTCAAGATTTAAACCTTTTCCCGTGACTTCCAAGGTTAAGGTTTTGAGAATATGGGGGTCATCTAATGCCACCATAAAGTTTGGAAAACAATTGAAATAAACTGGTCCATCGGCAAGATTGGATTCGATGATACCAAGGAGAGAGTTAGAGAAGTCTTTATGACGTCTATCTCTCAGAATCGCAAGAACAGGGGTATCGAGACCCGTTCTGAACATTGGACGAAGGGCGACTTGAACAGCTCCGATATGAAGGAACTGAAAGTCTTTTCTGTGTTTGAGGATGTCGTCTTTTGGAAATAATTGAATTGAATCAATATTTCCATAGACTGGAATTTTGCGTTCAACAATCTTTATGCAATGTTGTTCTTTGAAATTGAACGTATTGTGCATATAGATTGTTTTATTGTCAAGCTTGGGCAAACCCCATGCTTGAAGATTGTTTTCGATCTTTGCTATATGCAAAGCTTCGTTTGAGATGTCAGAGCCGGATGAGGCCATATGCTGGTCCTCGATTTCATTTTGAGTTAGCTCCTTTGAGGGAGCAGGTTTTGAGGGAAGAGTTTTGAAAAGAATTTTCTTCAGAAGAGACATCGATTAATTAAAGAAAAACATTTTTCAAAACTTCAAACAATAAACTTTGAAATACAAAAACTATTTTCTTTGAGTTGATTATCAAAAGATATTTACCTTAACTTACTCTTCCGGCGAGAAGGCGAGGTAGGCTGACCAACGGATTCACCGCGCTTCTTTGCGTCTTACAACCGGGACCACCAACCGGCAACAGTCCTTCGCAGCTGTCCTTCGGAGTAAATGAAAGTGAATAGCTTTTGACGATCTCTTCGTCGAAGACAGTTTTTGAATTCAAAGGTTATAGAATGAACTTGTGAAAGATGGCTCTGGAATAGATCTCCTCTCCCCCAGAAAAAAATTTGAAATCAACAAATTTGAGCACTCAAAAATTGATAAATTTGATTTTTATTGAATGGCTCTGATACCAGACTGAAAACAGCTTGGGATGCCCTTTGAGAGGATCGACTAGCTGATAAAGAAAGCAAGGTGAGATTCAAGCTTTACAAGAGAAGATAGCTTGAGAGTTCTCAGCGCATGCCTTTGCAATACAAACTTGAAGTCTTTTATAGACTCCGGACTTCAAACGAAAATTGAATGCGGAAAATTAAAAGATAAGATCGAATAATCAGGACAGGACCCCTGACAGATTCGTCTTTTTGAAAAGTAGTAACGACAAAATTGAAAAAGTAAATCTAAATTATTATTCCGACAGGACAGGACCCCTGACGGATAGACGTGACTAAAGAAAAATAATTAAAGCAAATAATTACAAAAGACAAAATATGAAGAGATAAGAAGATAAGATATCATGTCTGCCACTTTACAGCTGTTGAAGATGCTCCAGCTTTATCTCTTTTCAGTAGATAAGATTCTTTATCTTGTCGGCTGAATTATTAGCTCCAATCCTAACCCTCGATCACCCTAGGCGGATTATAGGCTAAACCCGGACTTACATCATCATCTGCCGGTAAACGCCAAACTAGGTCCTCACGATCTAGGAAAGTTGCTAACAATCTTTGCTTTCAAAACATTGAAGTCTTGTATCTTGATCGTACTGCTGCTTCATCTTCTAAAGCTGTGCTTTGGCAGAAATGTATTTACAGTGCAAACTGGAATAATTACAGAGTTTACACCTTTTAGATCTAGAGAAGAGAATTTACAACACACACTTTTTTTTTTTTTTTTTTTTTTTTTTTTTTTTTTTTAAATTTGACGGAATTACTTCCTTTTGGAGTATTCCTGAAATACTAACTGCTTCTATGTGAAACAGGATTATTTGACTCGGAGCTCACATGGGTTGTGAGTCGAGGAATGGGTCGTCCAGATCGTAATCCGGATCTTCGTCTTCTCCTTGAGCAGAAGAAGCTGGGGACGCGCTTGAAGCCGCCATCTGGAGAATTCTTTGAAAATCTGCATCAGATGTGGTCTGTGCTAGAGCTGCTAGGAGCTTGGATTTGTCATTGAGAAATTCTGCATTCCTCTTGATGTCGATATCCTGGAGATATCCATTAGCTGCAAACCACTCTTTAACTTTGTTGAGGGTTGCGTTCTGGAAATTGAATTTATCCCACCACTTGATCTTTAGGATCTTGGTGACTGTTTTGTACTGAGGTTGATTGCTGGTCGAGAAGTTCCAGCAAAAAATCCATGGAATTTGAAAATATAGACAGAATCTCATTGAGTTATGAAACGCTGTCTTTTGAATGTTCCTTGCAAAGTGATAATATGATTCTTGCAAGGGTGTTGGTAAAATATCATCCGAAAGACCGAATGTATTCCACCATTGAATAAACCACAGTGGGAATGTGATTTTGTAAGCATTTTGGCAGAAAGAAATGAACCAAGAATGCTTATAGTTTGAATACCACATAACATTATACCAGGCTCTTATGTAGTCCCGATATGAATATGTTTGTGGAACGAAAGGCTTTGAAAAAGATTTGTCCGTGTACAATCCTTGATTCCAGTGGGTCGGATTCAAGGCTTTGAATATTTTTAATTTGGAATAAGCGATCATTGATGGATCGTTTTTGTCTGGAATATGAGTAATCTCGGCTGACTTGGTGTCGACGAGAATGAACTCGTAGAAGGTACGAGTTTTGTTCAGATCCTCAGGCATGAAATTAAAGCCTGTAGGATACATGTTTGAAACGGTCTCTTCAAGATTGAGACCTTGAAATTCAGGTTCTATGATGGGTTCATAGATAACCTGGGATTTTTGAAAATAACCTTTGATCTCTGGGCGAGGTACAAACCTCTTTTCCGGTGTTACCGCCGCAGAGTAGGTTGAAGAGGATGGGATTGATGATCCCATGACTGAAGAGGGAGAGACAGGAGGTCTCAGTTGAACAACTCCGCCTGAAGGACGGACGAGGTTGGCCGAAGGCCGTGGAGGTGGAGTAGAAGACTCCATTGGAGGCATAGGGCGTATACCGCCTTGCCTTGATCTGGAACGGGTTACCGGAGTAAACCCTAATTCCATTGCATATTGATCTGCACTCATGGGAGGAGGTGCAGAGGAGGAAGAAGATGGGCGACTGCCCCTTGAAGAGGAGGCTCTGCCTCTTGCTTCACTCATTCACTCTTTTCTTTTCTTTGGTAGAAGGGAGAGAGAGAGGAGAGAGTTTTGGAGTTAGAAACTCCCTTGAGAGATAATCAGCAAGGGGGTTTTCAGTTCCTTTTATAGGCAAAATTTTGAAATCAAAACACGAAAGTATTGCTTGCCATCTGGCAAAGATTTGTTTTGAAACAAGATTTTTAACATCTTTTTCCAAAACGAATTTTGATGCTTGAGAATCAGTTTTGATGGTAAAACTTTTGTTTATCAAATCACCTTGAAATTTTTGAACACAGAGAACTATTGCCAGTAACTCCTTTTTGACGGTGGAGTAATTTTTCTGAGTTTCGTTCCAGATTCCTGAGTGGAATCGGATAATTGATTCGTTCTTATCAAGACATTGTTTTAGGATTCCTCCATATCCAATGTCTGATGCATCTGTCTCTACGATCAGATGTGCTTTTGGATTGATAAGACTTAAACAGGGAAGTGATTTGACTAAAGCTTTTATCTTTTGAACAGCTTTAGTATGTTCATTGGACCATGGCTTTGGATTTTTCCTAAGCCTTTGAAAAAGCGGTTTGCAAATGGGTCTGAGGTTTTGAATAAAATCAGACACATAATTGAGACAGCCCAAGAACCTTTGAAGTTGGGTTTTTTCTGTAATTTGGTCCGGAAAATTTGAAGCAAAGTTTATGGACCTTTGAATTGGTTTAATCAGGCCCATGTTGATATTGAAGCCCAAAAATTTAATCTGGGTTTGAAAAAGTTTGACTTTTGGTAGAGAGACTACCAAACCATTTTGTTTAACAACTTTGATAAATATATCCAAATGTTTGAAATGTTGATCGATGCTTGAGGAGAAAACCAAGACATCGTCAATGTAAACAATTGTAAAATCTTGGAAATCATTGAAAATATCATTCATGATTTTTTGAAATTCTGATGGGGCATTCTTTAGCCCAAATGGCATGACATTCCATTCGTATTGCCCGAATGGCACATTGAAAGCGGTTTTGTATTTATCTTTTTCGGAAATTTGAATTTGCCAGAAACCTGACTTCATATCAAATTTCGAAAATACTTTTGCTTTTGAAATCCTTTTTAAAAGGTCTTGTTTGTTTGGAATTGGATACCTAATCCATTCCAAAACTTTGTTTAAAGGCTTGTAATTGATAACTAACCTTGGCACACCACGCTCCTGTTCGGCTGCGTTGTTGACATAGAATGCTGCACACGACCATGGGCTTTTGGATGGTCGAATCAGCTTCTTATTGAGCAAATCCTGTATTTCCTTTTTACAGAACGTTAGTAAATCCGAATTCATTTGAATTGGTCTTGCCTTTGTTGGTATTTTTGATTCATCAAAATCTTTTGAGTAAGGAAGTTGAACAATGTGTTTTTTCCCTGCCCAAAAAGCATTTGGAAGGTTTGAGCAAATCTCTTTTTCAATTTTGTTTTCCAACTCTTTTATTTTTACAATAACAGAGGGATTTTTGAGGTTTTCATCAATCTTTTTGTAACTGATGTCTTCTTTGAGAAAAGAAATTTGTTTTTGTTTTTGCCGAATTTCATTTAAACTTACTTCCATAAAATCAACTGGAAGGATTGGGCAAATAAATTCAAAAGTTATTTCTGAACCGGCAAAATTTGAAACCAAGCTGTTTTCAGTCTGGTATCAGAGCCATTCAATAAAAATCAAATTTATCAATTTTTGAGTGCTCAAATTTGTTGATTTCAAATTTTTTTCTGGGGGAGAGGAGATCTATTCCAGAGCCATCTTTCTCAAGTTCATTCTATAACCTTTGAATTCAAAAACTGTCTTCGACGAAGAGATCGTCAGAAGCTATTCACTTTCATTTACTCCGAAGGACAGCTGCGAAGGACTGTTGCCGGTTGGTGGTCCCGGTTGTAAGACGCAAAGAAGCGCGGTGAATCCGTTGGTCAGCCTACCTCGCCTTCTCGCCGGAAGAGTAAGTTAAGGTAAATATCTTTTGATAATCAACTCAAAGAAAATAGTTTTTGTATTTCAAAGTTTATTGTTTGAAGTTTTGAAAAATGTTTTTCTTTAATTAATCGATGTCTCTTCTGAAGAAAATTCTTTTCAAAACTCTTCCCTCAAAACCTGCTCCCTCAAAGGAGCTAACTCAAAATGAAATCGAGGACCAGCATATGGCCTCATCCGGCTCTGACATCTCAAACGAAGCTTTGCATATAGCAAAGATCGAAAACAATCTTCAAGCATGGGGTTTGCCCAAGCTTGACAATAAAACAATCTATATGCACAATACGTTCAATTTCAAAGAACAACATTGCATAAAGATTGTTGAACGCAAAATTCCAGTCTATGGAAATATTGATTCAATTCAATTATTTCCAAAAGACGACATCCTCAAACACAGAAAAGACTTTCAGTTCCTTCATATCGGAGCTGTTCAAGTCGCCCTTCGTCCAATGTTCAGAACGGGTCTCGATACCCCTGTTCTTGCGATTCTGAGAGATAGACGTCATAAAGACTTCTCTAACTCTCTCCTTGGTATCATCGAATCCAATCTTGCCGATGGACCAGTTTATTTCAATTGTTTTCCAAACTTTATGGTGGCATTAGATGACCCCCATATTCTCAAAACCTTAACCTTGGAAGTCACGGGAAAAGGTTTAAATCTTGAAGAAGGAGTCAAGAAGATGACACTTCTATACAAGATTACCTACAAAACCCTTACTTCCTCAATGGAACCGAAAGCATTGGTACAATCCCCCAAAGGAAAGACCATGCTTATCGAGACCAACATCAATAAATCCTCTGTCAGTGTCCCAAAGATGCTTTCATGGGATAGCCTTACCAAAAACCCTTCTTGGACAATTGAAAATGCCTTCGTCCCCAAGAAGAAAGAAAAAGAACTCTCTCACATCATCGAGCACCCAGATGGGAGAGTAGAAATCAAATTCGATGAGGAAGAACCTCGTTTCCCAATCTTGAAGGAAAACATGAACAAAAAGGAGTTCATGAGTTCCAGACCAAGCACCTCTGGTATCAGACCAGAGTCGCTTCAAAGTATTGGAAGATCTGGCTCACTTAGAGTCAAATCTGTAAGGCTGGAAGAAGGAATTCCAAATTTCCAATATGAAGAAGAAAAACCTCCTTCTCCTTCTCAAACCGACATGGAAACAGATTCTGTTTTCAAAAGTCAATTGAATGTTATCATCGCTGATAACGAATTCAAAGTTGATAAAGTAGCCCTCCAAAAAGAATTCATGGCGGATGAAAACAAGGAAGCCAGAAAACACTTCTTTGCAACTTACTCTGCCGAGCAGAGGAAAGCATTTAAAGAAGAGTATTTCAAACTCCTTGATAAACTTCAAGAACATATTTCCTTTTTCAGATGGTTCAATCAAAGGGATGAATTTTCCCATATTTGTGCCATTCGAGAAAAGGAAAGATGGAAAACCGCCAGGAGAGGTGAAATTCAAGGTAACTTTCCTCCCATGGAAGATGTCGAATTCGACAGTTTCTACCATGAAAGGATTGTCGCCAAACCCTTCCAACTTGTTAGAGATAGCGAGGAAGCTCAGCCTCCAACTAACAAGGAAATCAAAAGCATCCAATGTCAGAACAACTTCTCAAATCGGATGCTCACCTCAATAGCTGAACAAGTTTATCGGCTAGAGGAATTAATTGATCCTCCTCCAGCGCCCGTTAAACCAATGTTCAGTCCCCTTGAGCCAGTCAATCTAAGAACTCCAAAGACAAGACTCTTGGAGGAAATCGACAGAAAGCTATCTGCCATCTCAAGAGGAGAAAGCTCTAATCAGCTTAACACTCTCGACGATACAGATAGTGAAGATGTTGATTCAATCATTGAGCAACTCAAAGGTCTTCACTTAGAAGATCCTCCATCTCTAAACAAACTAGGATACAATCCTGGTGATAGAGTCAACTGGTACCAAAGGCCTTCCATGCCTGACCTCAATTACGAACAAAATCATAAGTTCGCAAAAGTCAAACAATTTGATGGGCAATCCATTGTAGTATGGAATCTAGATGGAAAATCAGATAGGCAAATACAAGATATGCTATCTGAAATGCTCATTGCTGCAACCTCTTACCAAGAAAATGGTAATACAAATCATGTAGCCTGTGCTACTCTTGTTAACGGATTCACAGGAGTCCTCAAAGCATGGTGGGATTGCCTTAGTTCTGGTCTTAGAAATGAGATCAAGACCCACACCACCAGAGTCAAAAGAACTAGAGAAGTTCCTGATCTCAAAGCTGATCCAGGTATTAGAATAGGCGGAGAACCTATTAAACCTGAATCATCCAAATCTCCAAAAAAGATCATCATTGAAGAAGAGGTAGATCAAGAAGATGCCGTTGAGGCACTAGTCTATGCTATCTCTTGGAACTTCACAACAGCCCATAATGTGAAGCATGATGACACTCAAAGAACAATTCTCAAAAATCTTAGATGCAAAAACTTGGCCAACTTCAATTGGTACAAGGATATGTTCATTTCCAGGGTCTTCTATATGAAAGATACTGATTGGACCCACTGGAAAGAAAAATTCGTGGATGGCCTTCCAAGTTACGTTTCTGAAAGAGTTTACATAACTCTGAAGGAACGCTATAATGGAAAGATCGAATGGAACAATCTAACATATGGTGATCTTACATCATATGTCATCAACTGCGGTCTTCAAATTTGCAATGAGATAAAGGTTCAGCGCAAAATGCAAAGGGATGATAAGAGCAGGCTCAGAGATATGAAAGCCTTTTGCTCTCAATATGGTTGCGAGCGTTTGGAGGAACCAAACCGCTCTGCTAACAAAATGATCCGACGGCGTAATAGCCGAAGGTTCTATAAAAATCAATTCGAAAGACCTCAGAATTTCCAGAGGCAATCGAGGAAGTATTTCCCTAAAAGGCAATACAATCCAAATCCTCGATTCAAGAAAAGGCAATCTCGGGATCAACCCAGACAAAGGCAAGCTGCCTTTAAGACAAAGGGAAAAACCTTTTGTTTTAAATGTCGAAAGGAAGGACACTATGCAAATAGATGTCCCAACCTTAGAATCAATGAGCTGGATATAGAAGAAGAATATTCCTCTATCTATGATAGCTCTGATCAAGAATTGAATGAATTTCAATTCAACGACACAGATTCAGAGGTCTCTAGCGATAGCCAGAGCAAAGAATCTGAAGGCGTTAAAGCTTGCAAAAAGGACTGTGAAGGACAATGCATAAATGTCCTTACACTGGAACAAGAAGTTCTCTTTAACTCTATAGACCATATAGAGGATAAAGAAATGAAGAAGACAATTCTGAAAACCCTCAAGCAGTCTTTGTCTTCTCAAAAAACTTCTGAGTTAAGAGAAAAGGTTGTTGAGCAACCCTCTCTTTCCCAGATTCTTCAAAGAGATGATTTCTTCAAACCGAAATCTGATCCTCAACCTTCTTCTATTCAAGACCTTCAATTTGAAATCAACAATCTCAAAAAGGAGATAGAAAAAAGCAAAATCGATCAAAAACTGAAACGGAGCAAAGTTTGGACCATGTTTCGTCCAAACCACCTAAATAACTCTCATTGGGCCGAACTTTGAGTTCCTACCTCTCAAAAAACTCAAATGGAGCAAAGTTTGGACCATGTTCATCGGAACCATATGAAAAACTCTCATTGGGACGAACTTTAGCTTCCGAGCTCTCAACACTTGAAACGGAGCAAAGTTTGGACCATGTGTCGTCAAAACCACCTAAATAACTTTCATTGGGCCGAACTTTGAGTTCCTAACTCTCCAAAAACTCAAACGGAGAAAAGTTTGGACCGAGTTCGTCCAAACCATATGAAAAACTCTCTTTAGGACGAACTTTGGGTTCCGAGCTCTAAAAAACTGAAACGGAGCAAAGTTTTGACCATGTGTCATCCAAACCACCTAAAGAACTCTCATTGGGCCGAACTTTGAGTTCCTAACTCTCCAAAAACTCAAACGGAGAAAAGTTTTGACAAGTTCGGCCAAACCATATGAAAAGCTCTCTTTAAGACGAACTTTGGGTTCCGAGCTCTCAAAAACTGAAACGGAGCAAAATGTTGACCATGTGTCGTCCAAACCACCTAAAGAACTCTCATCGGGCCGAACTTTGAGTTCCTAACTCTCCAAAAACTAAAACGGAGAAAAGTTTTGACCAAGTTCGTCCAAACCATATGAAAACTCTCTTTGGGACGAACTTTGGTTTCCGAGCTCTCAAATACAGAAACGGAGCAAAGTTTTGACCATGTGTCATCCAAACCACCTAAAGAACTCTCATTGGGTTGAACTTTGAGTTCCTACCTCTCAAAAAACTCAAACGGAGCGAAGTTTGGACCAAGTTCGTCGGAACCATATGAAAAACTCTCATTGGGACGAACTTTTGCTTCCGAGCTCTCAAAAACTTAAACAGAGCAAAGTTTGAACCATGTGTCGTCAAAACCACCTAAAGAACTCTCCTTGGGCCCTACTTTGAGTTCCTAACTCTACAAAAACTCAAACGGAGAAAAGTTTGGACCAAGTTCGTCAAAACCATATGAAAAACTCTCATTAGGACGAACTTTGGGTTCCGAGCTCTCAAATACAGAAACGGAGCAAAGTTTTGACCATGTGTCATCCAAACCACCTAAAGAACTCTCATTGGGCCGAACTTTGAGTTCCTACCTCTCAAAAAACTCAAACGGAGCGAAGTTTGGACCAAGTTCGTCGGAACCATATGAAAAACTCTCATTGGGATGAACTTTTGCTTCCGAGCTCTCAAAAACTTAAACAGAGCAAAGTTTGGACCATGTGTCGTCAAAACCACCTAAAGAACTCTCCTTGGGCCCTACTTTGAGTTCCTAACTCTACAAAAACTCAAACGGAGAAAAGTTTGGACCAAGTTCGTCCAAACCATATGAAAAACTCTCATTGGGACGAACTTTGGCTTCCGAGCTCTCAAAAACTTAAGCGGAGCAAAGTTTGGACCATGTGTCGTCCAAACCACCTAAAGAACTCTCTTTGGGCCGAACCTTATGTTGCTAACTCTCAAAAACTCAAAGGGAGAAAAGTTTGGACAAAGTTTGTCCAAACCATATTAAAAACTCTCATTGGGACGAACTTTGGCTTCCGAGCTCTCAAAAACCTAAACGGGGCAAAGTTTGGAACATGTGTCGTCCAAACCACCTAAATAACTCTCATTGGGCCAAACTTTGAGTTCCTAACGCTCGAAAAACTCAAACGGAGCAAAGTTTGGACCAAGTTCGTCCAAACCATATGAAAAACTCTCTTTAGGACAAACTTTGGGTTGCGAGCTCATAAAAACTGAAACGGAGCAAAGTTTGGACTATGTTTCGTCCAAACCACCTAAATAACTCTCATTGGGCCGAACTTTGAGTTCCTAATGCTCGAAAAACTCAAACGGAGCAAAGTTTGGACCAAGTTCGTCCAAACCATATGAAAAACTCTCTTTTCGACGAACTTTGGGTTCCGAGCTCTCAAATACAGAAACGGAGCAAAGTTTTGACCATGTGTAATCCAAACCACCTAAAGAACTCTCATTGGGCAGAACTTTGAGTTCCTACCTCTCAAAAAACTCAAACGGAGCAAAGTTTGGACCAAGTTCGTCGGAACCATATGAAAAACTCTCATTGGGAACTTTGGCTTCCTAGCTCTCAAACACTGAAACGGAACAAAGTTTGCACCATGTGTCGTAAAAATCACCCAAAGAACTCTCATTGCGCCGAACTTTGAGTTCCTAACTCTCCAAAAACTCAAACGGAGCAAAGTTTGGACCAAGTTCGTCCAAACGATATGAAAAACACTCATTGGGACGAACTTTGGGTTCCAACCTCTCAAAAACTGAAACGGAGCAAAGTTTGGACCACGTGTCGTCAAAACCACCTACATAACTCTTATTGGGCCAAACTTTGAGTTCCTAACGCTCGAAAAACTCAAACGGAGAAAGTTTGGACTAAGTTCGTCGAAACCATATGAAAAACTCTCTTTAGGACGAACTTTGGGTTCCGAGCTCTTAAAAACTGAAACGGAGCAAAGTTTTGACCATGTTTCGTCCAAACCACCTAAATAACTCTCATTGGGCCGAACTTTGAGTTCCTAACTCTCCAAAAACTCAAACGGAGCAAAGTTTGGACCAAGTTCGTCCAAACGATATGAAAAACTCTCATTGGGACGAACTTTGGGTTCCAAGCTCTCAAAAACTTAAACGGAGAAAAGTTTGGACCATGTGTCGTCAAAACCACCTAAATAACTCTCATTGGGCGAAACTTTGAGTTCCTAACGCTCGAAAAACTCAAACGGAGAAAGTTTGGACTAAGTTCGTCGAAACCATATGAAAAACTCTCTTTAGGACGAACTTTGGGTTCCGAGCTCTTAAAAACTGAAACGGAGCAAAGTTTTGACCATGTTTCGTCCAAACCACCTAAATAACTCTCATTGGGCCGAACTTTGAGTTCCTAACTCTCCAAAAACTCAAACGGAGCAAAGTTTTGACCAAGTTCGTCCAAACCTTATGAAAAGCTCTCTTTGGGACGAACTTTGGGTTCCGAGCTCTCAAAAACTGAAACGGAGAAAAGTTTTGACCATGTGTCGTCCAAACCACCTAAAGAACTCTCATTGGGCCGAACTTTGAGTTCCTAATTCTCCAAAAACTCAAACGGAGCAAAGTTTGGACCAAGTTCGTCCAAACCATATGAAAAACTCTCTTTAGGACAAACTTTGGGTTGCGAGCTCTTAAAAACTGAAACGGAGCAAAGTTTGGACTATGTTTCGTCCAAACCACCTAAATAACTCTCATTGGGCCGAACTTTGAGTTCCTAATGCTCGAAAAACTCAAACGGAGCAAAGTTTGGACCAAGTTCGTCCAAACGATATGAAAAACACTCATTGGGACGAACTTTGGGTTCCAAGCTCTCAAAAACTTAAACGGAGAAAAGTTTGGACCATGTGTCGTCAAAACCACCTAAATAACTCTCATTGGGCAAAACTTTGAGTTCCTAACGCTCGAAAAACTCAAACGGAGAAAGTTTGGACTAAGTTCGTCGAAACCATATGAAAAACTCTCTTTAGGACGAACTTTGGGTTCCGAGCTCTTAAAAACTGAAACGGAGCAAAGTTTTGACCATGTTTCGTCCAAACCACCTAAATAACTCTCATTGGGCCGAACTTTGAGTTCCTAACTCTCCAAAAACTCAAACGGAGCAAAGTTTTGACCAAGTTCGTCCAAACCTTATGAAAAGCTCTCTTTGGGACGAACTTTGGGTTCCGAGCTCTCAAAAACTGAAACGGAGAAAAGTTTTGACCATGTGTCGTCCAAACCACCTAAAGAACTCTCATTGGGCCGAACTTTGAGTTCCTAATTCTCCAAAAACTCAAACGGAGCAAAGTTTGGACCAAGTTCGTCCAAACCATATGAAAAACTCTCTTTAGGACAAACTTTGGGTTGCGAGCTCTTAAAAACTGAAACGGAGCAAAGTTTGGACTATGTTTCGTCCAAACCACCTAAATAACTCTCATTGGGCCGAACTTTGAGTTCCTAATGCTCGAAAAACTCAAACGGAGCAAAGTTTGGACCAAGTTCGTCCAAACCATATGAAAAACTCTCTTTTCGACGAACTTTGGGTTCCGAGCTCTCAAATACAGAAACGGAGGAAAGTTTTGACCTTGTGTAATCCAAACCACCTAAAGAACTCTCATTTGGCCGAACTTTGAGTTCCTAACTCTCAAAAAACTCAAACGGAGAAAAGTTTGGACCAAGTTCGTCGGAACCATATGAAAAACTCTCATTGGGAACTTTGGCTTCCTAGCTCTCAAACACTGAAACGGAACAAAGTTTGCACCATGTGTCGTAAAAATCACCCAAAGAACTCTCATTGCACCAAACTTTGAGTTCCTAACTCTCCAAAAACTCAAACGGAGCAAAGTTTGGACCAAGTTCGTCCAAACGATATGAAAAACACTCATTGGGACGAACTTTGGGTTCCAAGCTCTCAAAAACTTAAACGGAGAAAAGTTTGGACCATGTGTCGTCAAAACCACCTAAATAACTCTCATTGGGCCAAACTTTGAGTTCCTAAAGCTCGAAAAACTCAAACGGAGAAAGTTTGGACTAAGTTCGTCGAAACCATATGAAAAACTCTCTTTAGGACGAACTTTGGGTTCCGAGCTCTTAAAAACTGAAACGGAGCAAAGTTTTGACCATGTTTCGTCCAAACCACCTAAATAACTCTCATTGGGCCGAACTTTGAGTTCCTAACTCTCCAAAAACTCAAACGGAGCAAAGTTTTGACCAAGTTCGTCCAAACCTTATGAAAAGCTCTCTTTGGGACGAACTTTGGGTTCCGAGCTCTCAAAAACTGAAACGGAGAAAAGTTTTGACCATGTGTCGTCCAAACCACCTAAAGAACTCTCATTGGGCCGAACTTTGAGTTCCTAATTCTCCAAAAACTCAAACGGAGCAAAGTTTGGACCAAGTTCGTCCAAACCATATGAAAAACTCTCTTTAGGACAAACTTTGGGTTGCGAGCTCTTAAAAACTGAAACGGAGCAAAGTTTGGACTATGTTTCGTCCAAACCACCTAAATAACTCTCATTGGGCCGAACTTTGAGTTCCTAATGCTCGAAAAACTCAAACGGAGCAAAGTTTGGACCAAGTTCGTCCAAACCATATGAAAAACTCTCTTTTCGACGAACTTTGGGTTCCGAGCTCTCAAATACAGAAACAGAGGAAAGTTTTGACCTTGTGTAATCCAAACCACCTAAAGAACTCTCATTGGGCCGAACTTTGAGTTCCTAACTCTCAAAAAACTCAAACGGAGCAAAGTTTGGACCAAGTTCGTCGGAACCATATGAAAAACTCTCATTGGGAACTTTGGCTTCCTAGCTCTCAAACACTGAAACGGAACAAAGTTTGCACCATGTGTCGTAAAAATGACCCAAAAGCACCAAACTTTGAGTTCCTAACTCTCCAAAAACTCAAACGGAGCAAAGTTTGGACCAAGTTCGTCCAAACGATATGAAAAACACTCATTGGGACGAACTTTGGGTTCCAAGCTCTCAAAAACTTAAACGGAGAAAAGTTTGGACCATGTGTCGTCAAAACCACCTAAATAACTCTCATTGGGCCAAACTTTGAGTTCCTAACGCTCGAAAAACTCAAACGGAGAAAGTTTGGACTAAGTTCGTCGAAACCATATGAAAAACTCTCTTTAGGACGAACTTTGGGTTCCGAGCTCTTAAAAACTGAAACGGAGCAAAGTTTTGACCATGTTTCGTCCAAACCACCTAAATAACTCTCATTGGGCCGAACTTTGAGTTCCTAACTCTCCAAAAACTCAAACGGAGCAAAGTTTTGACCAAGTTCGTCCAAACCTTATGAAAAGCTCTCTTTGGGACGAACTTTGGGTTCCGAGCTCTCAAAAACTGAAACGGAGAAAAGTTTTGACCATGTGTCGTCCAAACCACCTAAAGAACTCTCATTGGGCCGAACTTTGAGTTCCTAATTCTCCAAAAACTCAAACGGAGCAAAGTTTGGACCAAGTTCGTCCAAACCATATGAAAAACTCTCTTTAGGACAAACTTTGGGTTGCGAGCTCTTAAAAACTGAAACGGAGCAAAGTTTGGACTATGTTTCGTCCAAACCACCTAAATAACTCTCATTGGGCCGAACTTTGAGTTCCTAATGCTCGAAAAACTCAAACGGAGCAAAGTTTGGACCAAGTTCGTCCAAACCATATGAAAAACTCTCTTTTCGACGAACTTTGGGTTCCGAGCTCTCAAATACAGAAACAGAGGAAAGTTTTGACCTTGTGTAATCCAAACCACCTAAAGAACTCTCATTGGGCCGAACTTTGAGTTCCTAACTCTCAAAAAACTCAAACGGAGCAAAGTTTGGACCAAGTTCGTCGGAACCATATGAAAAACTCTCATTGGGAACTTTGGCTTCCTAGCTCTCAAACACTGAAACGGAACAAAGTTTGCACCATGTGTCGTAAAAATGACCCAAAAGCACCAAACTTTGAGTTCCTAACTCTCCAAAAACTCAAACGGAGCAAAGTTTGGACCAAGTTCGTCCAAACGATATGAAAAACACTCATTGGGACGAACTTTGGGTTCCAAGCTCTCAAAAACTTAAACGGAGAAAAGTTTGGACCATGTGTCGTCAAAACCACCTAAATAACTCTCATTGGGCCAAACTTTGAGTTCCTAACGCTCGAAAAACTCAAACGGAGAAAGTTTGGACTAAGTTCGTCGAAACCATATGAAAAACTCTCTTTAGGACGAACTTTGGGTTCCGAGCTCTTAAAAACTGAAACGGAGCAAAGTTTTGACCATGTTTCGTCCAAACCACCTAAATAACTCTCATTGGGCCGAACTTTGAGTTCCTAACTCTCCAAAAACTCAAACGGAGCAAAGTTTTGACCAAGTTCGTCCAAACCTTATGAAAAGCTCTCTTTGGGACGAACTTTGGGTTCCGAGCTCTCAAAAACTGAAACGGAGAAAAGTTTTGACCATGTGTCGTCCAAACCACCTAAAGAACTCTCATTGGGCCGAACTTTGAGTTCCTAATTCTCCAAAAACTCAAACGGAGAAAAGTTTGGACCAAGTTCGTCCAAACCATATGAAAAACTCTCTTTAGGACAAACTTTGGGTTGCGAGCTCTTAAAAACTGAAACGGAGCAAAGTTTGGACTATTTTTCGTCCAAACCACCTAAATAACTCTCATTGGGCCGAACTTTGAGTTCCTAATGCTCGAAAAACTCAAACGGAGCAAAGTTTGGACCAAGTTCGTCCAAACCATATGAAAAACTCTCTTTTCGACGAACTTTGGGTTCCGAGCTCTCAAATACAGAAACGGAGCAAAGTTTTGACCATGTGTAATCCAAACCACCTAAAGAACTCTCATTGGGCCGAACTTTGAGTTCCTAACTCTCAAAAAACTCAAACGCAGCAAAGTTTGGACCAAGTTCGTCGGAACCATATGAAAAACTCTCATTGGGAACTTTGGCTTCCTAGCTCTCAAACACTGAAACGGAACAAAGTTTGCACCATGTGTCGTAAAAATCACCCAAAGAACTCTCATTGCGCCAAACTTTGAGTTCCTAACTCTCCAAAAACTCAAACGGAGCAAAGTATGGACCAAGTTCGTCCAAACGATATGAAAAACACTCATTGGGACGAACTTTGGGTTCCAAGCTCTCAAAAACTTAAACGGAGAATAGTTTGGACCATGTGTCGTCAAAACCACCTAAATAACTCTCATTGGGCAAAACTTTGAGTTCCTAACGCTCGAAAAACTCAAACGGAGAAAGTTTGGACTAAGTTCGTCGAAACCATATGAAAAACTCTCTTTAGGACGAACTTTGGGTTCCGAGCTCTTAAAAACTGAAACGGAGCAAAGTTTTGACCATGTTTCGTCCAAACCAGCTAAATAACTCTCATTGGGCCGAACTTTGAGTTCCTAACTCTCCAAAAACTCAAACGGAGCAAAGTTTTGGCCAAGTTCGTCCAAACCTTATGAAAAGCTCTCTTTGGGACGAACTTTGGGTTCCGAGCTCTCAAAAACTGAAACGGAGAAAAGTTTTGACCATGTGTCGTCCAAACCACCTAAAGAACTCTCATTGGGCCGAACTTTGAGTTCCTAATTCTCCAAAAACTCAAACGGAGCAAAGTTTGGACCAAGTTCGTCCAAACCATATGAAAAACTCTCTTTAGGACAAACTTTGGGTTGCGAGCTCTTAAAAACTGAAACGGAGCAAACTTTGGACTATGTTTCGTCCAAACCACCTAAATAACTCTCATTGGGCCGAACTTTGAGTTCCTAATGCTCGAAAAACTCAAACGGAGCAAAGTTTGGACCAAGTTCGTCCAAACCATATGAAAAACTCTCTTTTCGACGAACTTTGGGTTCCGAGCTCTCAAATACAGAAACGGAGGAAAGTTTTGACCTTGTGTAATCCAAACCACCTAAAGAACTCTCATTGGGCCGAACTTTGAGTTCCTAACTCTCAAAAAACTCAAACGGAGCAAAGTTTGGACCAAGTTCGTCGGAACCATATGAAAAACTCTCATTGGGAACTTTGGCTTCCTAGCTCTCAAACACTGAAACGGAACAAAGTTTGCACCATGTGTCGTAAAAATCACCCAAAGAACTCTCATTGCACCAAACTTTGAGTTCCTAACTCTCCAAAAACTCAAACGGAGAAAAGTTTGGACCAAGTTCGTCCAAACGATATGAAAAACACTCATTGGGACGAACTTTGGGTTCCAAGCTCTCAAAAACTTAAACGGAGAAAAGTTTGGACCATGTGTCGTCAAAACCACCTAAATAACTCTCATTGGGCCAAACTTTGAGTTCCTAACGCTCGAAAAACTCAAACGGAGAAAGTTTGGACTAAGTTCGTCGAAACCATATGAAAAACTCTCTTTAGGACGAACTTTGGGTTCCGAGCTCTTAAAAACTGAAACGGAGCAAAGTTTTGACCATGTTTCGTCCAAACCACCTAAATAACTCTCATTGGGCCGAACTTTGAGTTCCTAACTCTCCAAAAACTCAAACGGAGCAAAGTTTTGACCAAGTTCGTCCAAACCTTATGAAAAGCTCTCTTTGGGACGAACTTTGGGTTCCGAGCTCTCAAAAACTGAAACGGAGCAAAGTTTTGACCATGTGTCGTCCAAACCACCTAAAGAACTCACATTGGGCGAACTTTGAGTTCCTAATTCTCCAAAAACTCAAACGGAGCAAAGTTTGGACCAAGTTCGTCCAAACCATATGAAAAACTCTCTTTAGGACAAACTTTGGGTTGCGAGCTCTTAAAAACTGAAATGGAGCAAAGTTTGGACTATGTTTCGTCCAAACCACCTAAATAACTCTCATTGGGCCGAACTTTTAGTTCCTAATGCTCAAAAGACTCAAATGGAGCAAAGTTTGGACCAAGTTCGTCCAGACCATATGAAAAACTCTCTTTTCGACGAACTTTGGGTTCCGAGCTCTCAAATACCGAAACGGAGCAAAGTTTTGACCATGTGTAATCCAAACCACCTAAAGAACTCTCATTGGGCCGAACTTTGAGTTCCTAACTCTCAAAAAACTCAAACGGAGCAAAGTTTGGACCAAGTTCGTCGGAACCATATGAAAAACTCTCATTGGGAACTTTGGCTTCCTAGCTCTCAAACACTGAAACGGAACAAAGTTTGCACCATGTGTCGTAAAAATCACCCAAAGAACTCTCATTGCACCAAACTTTGAGTTCCTAACTCTCCAAAAACTCAAACGGAGCAAAGTTTGGACCAAGTTCGTCCAAACGATATGAAAAACACTCATTGGGACGAACTTTGGGTTCCAAGCTCCCAAAAACTTAAACGGAGCAAAGTTTGGACCATGTGTCGTCAAAACCACCTAAATAACTCTCATTGGGCCAAACTTTGAGTTCCTAACGCTCGAAAAACTCAAACGGAGAAAGTTTGGACTAAGTTCGTCGAAACCATATGAAAAACTCTCTTTAGGACGAACTTTGGGTTCGGAGCTCTTAAAAACTGAAACGGAGAAAAGTTTTGACCATGTTTCGTCCAAACCACCTAAATAACTCTCATTGGGCCGAACTTTGAGTTCCTAAGTCTCCAAAAACTCAAACGGAGCAAAGTTTTGACCATGTTCGTCCAAACCTTATGAAAAGCTCTCTTTGGGACGAACTTTGGGTTCCGAGCTCTCAAATACAGAAACGGAGCAAAGTTTTGACCATGTGTCATCCAAACCACCTAAAGAACTCTCATTGGGACGTACTTTGAGTTCCTAACTCTCCAAAAACTCAAACGGAGAAAAGTTTGGACCAAGTTCGTCCCAACATTATGAAAAACTCTCATTGGGACGAACTTTGGCTTCCGAGCTATCAAAAACTAAAACGGAGAAAAGTTTGGACCATGTGTCATCAAAACCACCTAAAGAACTCTCATTGGGCTGAACTTTGAGTTCCCAACTCTCCAAAAACTCAAACGGAGAAAAGTTTGGACCAAGTTCGTCCAAACCATATGAAAAACTCTCATTGGGACGAACTTTGGGTTCCGAGCTCTCAAATACTGAAACGGAGCAAAGTTCGGACCATGTGTCGTCCAAAGTACCTAAAGAACTCTCATTGGGCCGAACTTTGTGTTCCTAACTCTCAAAATGTCAAACGGAGCAAAGTTTGGACAAAGTTCGTCCAAACCATATGAAAAACTCTCTTTGGGAGAACTTTGGGTTCTGAGGTCTCAAAAACTGAAACGGAGCAAAGTTTTGACAATGTGTCGTCCAAACCACCTAAAGAACTCTCATTGGGTCGAACTTTGAGTTCCTAACTCTCCAAAAACTCAAACGGAGCAAAGTTTTGACCAAGTTCGTCCAAACCATATGAAAAGCTCTCTTTGGGACGAACTTTGGGTTTTGAGCTCTCAAAAACTGAAACAGAGCAAAGTTTGGACCATGTGTCGTCCAAACCACCTAAAGAACTCTCATTGGGCCGAACTTTGGGTTCCTAACTCTCCAAAAACTCAAACGGAGCAAAGTTTGGACCAAGTTCGCCCAAACCATATGAAAAACTCTCTTTAGGACGAACTTTGGGTTCCGAGCTCCGAAAAACTGAAACGGAGCAAAGTTTGGACCATGTTTCGTCCAAACCACCTAAATAACTCTCATCGGGCCGAACTTTGAGTTCCTAATACTCGAAAAACTCAAACGGAGCAAAGTTTGGAACAAGTTCGTCCAAACCATATGAAAAACTTTCTTTTGGACGATCTTTGGGTTCCGAGCTCTCAAATACAGAAACGGAGCAAAGTTTTGACCATATGACATCCAAACCACCTAAAGAACTCTCATTGGGTCGAACTTTGAGTTCCTACCTCTCAAAAAACTCAAACGGAGCAAAGTTTGGACAAAGTTCGTCGGAACCATACGAAAAACTCTCATTGGGACGAACTTTGGCTTCCTAGCTCACAAAAACTGAAACGGAACAAAGTTTGCACCATGTGTCGTAAAAACCAGCAAAAGAACTCTCATTGGGCCGAACTTTGAGTTGCTAACTCTCCAAAAACTCAAACGGAGCAAAGTTTTGACCAAGTTCGCCCAAACCATATGAAAAACTCTCTTTAGGACGAACTTTGGGTTCCGAGCTCCGAAAAACTGAAACGGAGCAAAGTTTGGACCATGTTTCGTCCAAACCACCTAAATAACTCTCATTGGGCCGAAGTTTGAGTTCCTAATACTCGAAAAACTCAAACGGAGCAAAGTTTGGAACAAGTTCGTCCAAACCATATGAAAAACTTTCTTTTGGACGAACTTTCGGTTCCGAGCTCTCAAAAACTTAAACGGAGCAAAGTTTTGACCATGTGTCGTCCAAACCACCTAAAGAACTCTCATTGGGCCGAACTTTGAGTTCCTAACTCTCCAAAAACACAAACGGAGCAAAGTTTGGACCAAGTTCGTCCAAACCATATGAAAAACTCTCTTTAGGACAAACTTTGGGTTCCGAGCTCTTAAAAACTGAAACGGAGCAAAGTTTGGACCATGTTTCGTCCAAACCACCTAAATAACTCTCATTGGGCCGAACTTTGAGTTCCTAATGCTCGAAAAACTCAAACGGAGCAAAGTTTGGAACAAGTTCGTCCAAACCATATGAAAAACTTTCTTTTGGACGAACTTTTGGTTCCGAGCTCTCAAAAACTGAAACGGAGCAAAGTTTTGACCATGTTTCGTCCAAACCACCTAAAGAACTCTCATTGGGCCGTACTTTGAGTTTCTGACTCTCCAAAAACTCAAACGGAGAAAAGTTTGGACCAAGTTCGTCCAAACATTATGACAAACTCTCATTGGGACGAACTTTGGCTTCCGAGCTCTCAAAAACTTAAACGGAGAAAAGTTTGGACCATGTGTCATCAAAACCACCAAAAGAACTCTCATTGGGCCGAACTTTGAGTTCCCAACTCTCCAAAAACTCAAACGGAGCAAAGTTTGGACCATGTGTTGTCCAAACCACCTAAAGAACTCTCATGCGGCCGAACTTTGAGTTCCTAACTCTCCAAAATTTCAAACGGAGCAAAGTTTGGACCAAGTTCGCCCAAACCATATGAAAAACTCTCTTTAGGACGAACTTTGGGTTCCGAGCTCCGAAAAACTGAAACGGAGCAAAGTTTGGACCATGTTTCGTCCAAACCACCTAAATAACTGTCATTGGGCCGAACTTAGAGTTCCTAATACTCGAAAAACTCAAACGGAGCAAAGTTTGGAACAAGTTCGTCCAAACCATATGAAAAACTTTCTTTTGGACGATCTTTGGGTTCCGAACTCTCAAATACAGAAACGGAGCAAAGTTTTGACCATATGACATCCAAACCACCTAAAGAACTCTCATTGGGTCGAACTTTGAGTTCCTACCTCTCAAAAAACTCAAACGGAGAAAAGTTTGGACAAAGTTCGTCGGAACCATACGAAAAACTCTCATTGGGACGAACTTTGGCTTCCTAGCTCACAAAAACTGAAACGGAACAAAGTTTGCACCATGTGTCGTAAAAACCAGCAAAAGAACTCTCATTGCGCCGAACTTTGAGTTCCTAACTCTCCAAAAACTCAAACGGAGCAAAGTTTGGACCAAGTTCGTCCAAACGATATGAAAAAAACTCATTGGGACGAACTTTGGGTTCCATGCTCTCAAAAACTTAAACGGAGCAAAGTTTGGACCATGTGTCGTCAAAACCACCTAAATAACTCTCATTGGGCAAAACTTTGAGTTCCTAACGCTCGAAAAACTCAAACGGAGAAAGTTTGGACTAAGTTCGTCGAAACCATATGAAAAACTCTCTTTAGGACGAACTTTGGGTTCGGAGCTCTTAAAAACTGAAACGGAGCAAAGTTTTGACCATGTTTCGTCCAAACCACCTAAATAACTCTCATTGGGCCGAACTTTGAGTTCCTAACTCTCCAAAAACTCAAACAGAGCAAAGTTTTGACCAAGTTCGTCCAAACCTTATGAAAAGCTCTCTTTGGGACGAACTTTGGGTTCCGAGCTCTCAAAAACTGAAACGGAGCAAAGTTTTGACCATGTGTCGTCCAAACCACCTAAAGAACTCTCATTGGGCCGAACTTTGAGTTCCTAACTCTCCAAAAACGCAAACGGAGCAAAGTTTGGACAAAGTTCGTCCAAACCATATGAAAAACTCTCTTTAGGACAAACTTTGGGTTCCGAGCTCTTAAAAACTGAAACGGAGCAAAGTTTGGACCATTTTTCGTCCAAACCACCTAAATAACTCTCATTGGGCCGAACTTTGAGTTCCTAATGCTCGAAAAACTCAAACGGAGCAAAGTTTGGACCAAGTTCGTCCAAACCATATGAAAAACTCTCTTTTCGACAAACTTTGGGTTCCGAGCTCTCAAATACAGAAACGGAGCAAAGTTTTGACCATGTGTCATCCAAACCACCTAAAGAACTCTCATTGGGCCGTACTTTGAGTTCCTGACTCTCCAAAAACTCAAACGGAGAAAAGTTTGGACCAAGTTCGTCCAAACATTATGACAAACTCTCATTGGGACGAACTTTGGCTTCCGAGCTCTCAAAAACTTAAACGGAGAAAAGTTTGGACCATGTGTCATCAAAACCACCAAAAGAACTCTCATTGGGCCGAACTTTGAGTTCCCAACTCTCCAAAAACTCAAACGGAGCAAAGTTTGGACCATGTGTCGTCCAAACCACCTAAAGAACTCTCATTGGGCCGAACTTTGAGTTCCTAACTCTCCAAAAACTCAAACGGAGCAAAGTTTGGACCAAGTTCGCCCAAACCATATGAAAAACTCTCTTTAGGACGAACTTTGGGTTCCGAGCTCCGAAAAACTGAAACGGAGCAAAGTTTGGACCATGTTTCGTCCAAACCACCTAAATAACTCTCATTGGGCCGAACTTTGAGTTCCTAATACTCGAAAAACTCAAACGGAGCAAAGTTTGGAACAAGTTCGTCCAAACCATATGAAAAACTTTCTTTTGGACGATCTTTGGGTTCCGAGCTCTCAAATACAGAAACGGAGCAAAGTTTTGACCATATGACATCCAAACCACCTAAAGAACTCTCATTGGGTCGAACTTTGAGTTCCTACCTCTCAAACAACTCAAACGGAGCAAAGTTTGGACAAAGTTCGTCGGAACCATACGAAAAACTCTCATTGGGACGAACTTTGGCTTCCTAGCTCACAAAAACTGAAACGGAACAAAGTTTGCACCATGTGTCGTAAAAACCAGCAAAAGAACTCTCATTGCGCCGAACTTTGAGTTCCTAACTCTCCAAAAACTCAAACGGAGCAAAGTTTGGACCAAGTTCGTCCAAACGATATGAAAAAAACTCATTGGGACGAACTTTGGGTTCCATGCTCTCAAAAACTTAAACGGAGCAAAGTTTGGACCATGTGTCGTCAAAACCACCTAAATAACTCTCATTGGGCCAAACTTTGAGTTCCTAACGCTCGAAAAACTCAAACGGAGAAAGTTTGGACTAAGTTCGTCGAAACCATATGAAAAACTCTCTTTAGGACGAACTTTGGGTTCGGAGCTCTTAAAAACTGAAACGGAGCAAAGTTTTGACCATGTTTCGTCCAAACCACCTAAATAACTCTCATTGGGCCGAACTTTGAGTTCCTAACTCTCCAAAAACTCAAACAGAGCAAAGTTTTGACCAAGTTCGTCCAAACCTTATGAAAAGCTCTCTTTGGGACGAACTTTGGGTTCCGAGCTCTCAAAAACTGAAACGGAGCAAAGTTTTGACCATGTGTCGTCCAAACCACCTAAAGAACTCTCATTGGGCCGAACTTTGAGTTCCTAACTCTCCAAAAACGCAAACGGAGCAAAGTTTGGACCAAGTTCGTCCAAACCATATGAAAAACTCTCTTTAGGACAAACTTTGGGTTCCGAGCTCTTAAAAACTGAAACGGAGCAAAGTTTGGACCATGTTTCGTCCAAACCACCTAAATAACTCTCATTGGGCCGAACTTTGAGTTCCTAATGCTCGAAAAACTCAAACGGAGCAAAGTTTGGACCAAGTTCGTCCAAACCATATGAAAAATCTCTTTTCGACGAACTTTGGGTTCCGAGCTCTCAAATACAGAAACGGAGCAAAGTTTTTACCATGTGTCATCCAAACCACCTAAAGAACTCTCATTGGGCCGTACTTTGAGTTCCTGACTCTCCAAAAACTCAAACGGAGAAAAGTTTGGACCAAGTTCGTCCAAACATTATGACAAACTCTCATTGGGACGAACTTTGGCTTCCGAGCTCTCAAAAACTTAAACGGAGAAAAGTTTGGACCATGTGTCATCAAAACCACCAAAAGAACTCTCATTGGGCCGAACTTTGAGTTCCCAACTCTCCAAAAACTCAAACGGAGCAAAGTTTGGACCAAGTTCGTCTAAACCATATGAAAAACTCTCATTGCGCCGAACTTTGAGTTCCTAACTCTCCAAAAACTCGAACGAAGCAAAGTTTGGACCAAGTTTGTCCAAACGATATGAAAAACTCTCACTGGGACGAACTTTGGGTTCCGAGCTCTCAAAAACTGAAACGGAGCAATGTTTGGACCATGTGTCGTCCAAACCACCTAAATAACTCTCATTGGGCCAAACTTTGAGTTCCTAACGCTCGAAAAACTCAAACGGAGAAAGTTTGGACAAAGTTCGTCCAAGCCATATGAAAAACTCTCTTTAGGACGAACTTTGGGTTCCGAGCTCTCAAAAACTGAAACGGAGCAAAGTTTGGACCATGTGTCGTCCAAACCACCCACATAACTCTCATTGGGCCAAACTTTGACTTCTTAACGCTCGAAAAACTCAAACGGAGAAAATTTGGACCAAGTTCGTCCAAACCATATGAAAAACTCTCTTTAGGACGAACTTTGGGTTCCGAGCTCTCAAATACAGAAACGGAGAAAAGTTTTGACCATGTGTCATCCAAACCACCTAAAGAACTCTCATTGGGCCGAACTTCGAGTTCCTACCTCTCAAAAAACTCAAACGGAGCAAAGTTTGGACCAAGTTCGTCGTAACCATATGAAAAACTCTCATTGGGACGAACTTGGGTTCCGAGCTCTGAAAAACTGAAACGGAGCAAAGTTTTGACCATGTGTCGTCCAAACCACCTAAAGAACTCTCATTGGGCCGAACTTTGAGTTCCTAATGCTCGAAAAACTCAAACGGAGCAAAGTTTGGACCAAATTCGTCCAAACCATATGAAAAACTCTTTTTTCAACAAACTTTGGGTTCCGAGTTCTCAAATACAGAAACGGAGCAAAGTTTTGACCATGTGTCATCCAAACCACCTAAATAACTCTCATTGGGCCGAACTGTGAGTTCCTACCTCTCAAAAAACTCAAACGGAGCAAAGTTTGGACCAAGTTCGTCGGAACCATATGAAAAACTCTCATTGGGACGAACTTTGGCTTCCTAGCTCTCAAAAACTGAAACGGAGCAAAGTTTGCACCATGTGTCATCAAAACCACCCAAAGAACTCTCATTGGGCCGAACTTTCAGTTCCTAAATCTCCAAAAACTCAAACGGAGCAAAGTTTGGACCAAGTTCGTCCAAACGATATGAAAAACTCTCATTGGGACGAACTTTGGATTCTGAGCTCTAAAAAACTGAAACGGAGCAAAGTTTGGACCATGTTTCGTCCAAACCACCTAAATAACTCTCATTGGGCCGAACTTTGAGTTCCTAATGCTCGAAAAACTCAAACGGAGCAAAGTTTGGACCATGTTTCGTCCAAACCATATGAAAAACCCTCTTTAGGACGAATTTTTGGTTCCGAGCTCTCAAATACAGAAACGGAGCAAAGTTTTGACCATGTGTCATCCAAACCACCTTAGACAGAACTTCACTGGTAGAGTTCCCTTATAATCTCAGGAATGTTTGTCCTACTTAGTTCATTAAAACTATTTTAAAACTAAGTAAGAATTTCTAATCCTATTAGAAAATGATCTTAGGTCTAATTAATTTTAACTCATTTAAAATTAATTCATTTTAACCTAAGATCCTATGTGAGCATGCATATCTTGATTATAGATTGACGGTTTTTAATCATAAATTTTAAACTATTTCAAAATTTTAATGATTAGTCCTATAATCATGCATACTATAGTTTTAAAAACAATTAACAATCATATTCTAGTTAATGAAATTAAAACTATATACTAGCATTGCATGAATTTAATATAACTTTTATATTAAACTATGGATGTATCATGCTCAATGCAACTTGATTTCCATTTTTAATGAATTAACAATTAATTATTGCCAAAAATGGTAAATCATAGTAGCATGCTGCAAACAATTCATTTTAAATATAACTCTTATATTAAAACTATGTAATTGCATGCATCATGCTATACCATTTTCATGATTTTAATATAACTCAACTATATATTAAAATACTCATGAAAATTAATCCATGCATTTCAATCATATATTATAATCTAATTATAACATACATAAATGCATGAGCATGCTTTATAACCTAAGGTGGGATTTCTAATTTTATATGACATCCATAAAGCATATAAAATAGCATATGAACCGATTAATTGGCCCCTAGGATAAAATTAAAGCTAAATTACAATAATAAAGCAAAATTCTATCCTATTACAGCCTTCTGCAGCCCCGAACCGGACCAAAACGTGCCAAAACCGCCCAAAACAAGTCAAAACCGCTTGAACCAGCTGGAAAACCACTTAACCCAGTCAAAAACCGGTCAAAAACCGCCCAGAATTGACCGAACCGCGCCCCAGTCAGCAAACCAGGCGAGCCGGTCAACGAACCATGCAGGAAAGTCAACGAACCGACTGTAAACCAGCTGAACCGCGCCTCTTCACGAACCGGACCGCCGAACCGCGCCTATCCGAAGAACCGGTTGACGCGAACTGGACCGCCCCTTCGAACCGCGTACGCTGACGTCATCAGCGTAAGCGATGACGTCAGCCCTACCCTGACGCGCGTGATTCCGTCCGATTTTCCTTTTTTTTTTTTTTTTTTTTTTTTTTGAATTTTTGGAAAAACTGCACTGTTCCAGCCGCAATTGTTCGCCGTTTTCCGCCGTTTTTGGCCAAATTTGGTCCCGATCTTCATCGTTCTTCAGCCCAAACTAGACCCGGACTTACAGAAACTCGATTTACAATTTAATTGCCCAAAAAACGCAGGGGCCTTTACATTTGATCGCATCAAAAAATTGTAAATCTAAGGCCAATTAACCTCCAGTTCATAGCAAATTAACATACATTATGCAATTAAATCCCACCTAAAACCAACGCAAATTTTAATTCACAAATTAAAATACAGAGAAGGCTCTGATACCGATTGAAGGGATAAAAGCCCTTTCGCAGCGGAAACGTACAGAACCTTAACTCAGTTTTAATTTGAACTAAAATACCAATACGTTGGCAAATAAAAACACAGCAGTAAACATAATTTAACATGCTGAATTTTAATTATAAAACATGCTAAAACTCATTAGGAAAAATCTAGATCTAATCTCATCTAATTTGGATCCTATTGATCCTAGATGAAGGAAAAACATACCTTTGTAGAAATTCTCGATTAACTTCACCAAAACTCCCAGAAACTCGCCAAAAACCAGCAGCAAAGAGACCTTGATTTCGTTGTAAAATCGTCACGAACACCACCACCAAAGATCCACCGGTATTCTCTTGAAGGTTGCGCGTTAGGGGCTTGTGGGAGCACAATCTCTAAGGGTTCTATGGAAAAATTTCTCTGTATTCTTTTTGGGAGAGAATTGCAGAGAGCTTTCTTAGAATTGGAGAGGTTGAGAGAGTTCTGCGTAAGATTTCAGAGAGTGCCTAATTGAATGATGGAGAGCATACCGTAAAATGCACAACTACTCCCTTAAAACCCTCCCATTCACGCAAGTTTGAGGAAAAAAGGGAGCACACGTTCCCATCAGTTACCCTAACTGATGGGAAATAATTTAATTAATAATATTAATTAAACCTTTAATTAAATTAACTATTAATTTAATTAAATAACATTTGTATAAACATATTTATACAAAATAAACTCCATTTATCCTATAGTTTTAATATAGCTTAATTAAATCAAATTTAATTAAAATTAAAACCAAATTATTAATTAATTCACCAATTAATTAATATCACAATTAAATATCATATATTTAATTATATATATATCTCTCAAATTAACTATAGAATTAATATACATCATATGTGTATTAATTATAACCTATAGTTTTTAATATGAATCCAATTCATATTTAAACTTAATATTCAAACCACTTCGAATATTCAAATCACCCTTAGAAATTTACCTCAACGCCCTTATAGAGCTACCGGTGGGACCTGATGGACCTACAGATCAGAAGCTCCAACGATATGAAATTAATTGGCTAAACTCATTAACCAAGTTAATCAATATTCGATAACTGTGGTTCACTCCACTATAGAACCACAGTTGCACTCTTCTCACTGCAGATATATTTCTGTGTCCACGGATATCGACCGTCAACAGCAAGTTAGCCCTTCACGTGTGTTCGTACCCCAGCTAGGTCAAATTACCGTTTTACCCCTGGACTACCTCTTGGTCCTTAAGTACCAGTGCTCCTCTAATGAACAACCTGTTTGAGGTCCAACCAACAAACAGAAATCCCTATCGTGCCATAAAGAGGGTAGGGCCCATTGTTCAAGACCCGGAGACACCAATTAAGGGAACACACCTCTACTTACCCTAAAGTTGGGAAGGAGTGAATTCCATCTTGTAAGACTATGTTCTCAGCTCCCCAATCGGTCTTGTCCCCAAAATGGTAGGCTTATTGAGTCGGCGAATAGGCCACTCTCACCCGTACAAATCAAAGGACAATCCCTCATGGACAGGAGTCCATAATCCACTCAGGATTAAGGCCAAGTTGCCTAGGTCATCCTAGTGAAATAGAAACCGAACTAACTAACGGTGTTACAGTTAGTGGTTAACTATTTCGCGGTCCGGTCTTTGTGCAAACTCATTGCACAGGATACCCCCGCTCGCATGTCAACTACACGAACGCGTTGGATCATTATGTTTGTATCAAAATACAAAGCGGGCCGTATCCATAGTGTCACCAGGATAAGGTACCCAGCCTTATCCCTATACTACAGACCCTTTAGGCTAAAACTTGAACATCGATCCCCGTATGTCCCTACATACTAGTTCAAGCCTCATTCTATTAGCCTTGGATGTTTAGTTTATTGGATTAGGGTTAATAAGACAAAATATAATACAAACATTGAATAATACATCACTTTTATTAATGTTTGGTCAAATGTACATTTACTATCTACGAGTTTTAGGGCATAAAACCCAACATATTTAACCGCCCAAAATTTTTTCGATCCTGCATATATGCAATTTACTGTTTATTTATTGCCCAAATTTCTCTCCATGGTGGGGGTTCGATCCTGCATATACGCAGTTTACTATTAATTTAACCGCCCAACTTTTTATCAAACAACCACCTGGCTCAGTGGCTGAGTGATTATCCTTGGTTGTTCCATGGTGGGGGTTCGATCTTGCATATACGCAGTTTACTATTTATTTAACCGCCTAATTTTTTTTTGTTCTCTCTCCTTGACGGAATTGGACGAGGGAATTGGGAGTTCTAGGGCGGCAAGACGGCGCCGCCGCCGTCTTGTGTGTGTGTTGAGTGTGCAGATCTTTGCGTGGTGGTTTCCTACTTCTGTTGGTCGTCGTTTGTGTGAGAGTTTCGATCCTTTTGGGAGTGTTTTCCGCTGGTTTGCTTTCGTTGCTGAGTGGGCTTAGGCGGTGCAAGCGGTGGACGTTGTTTTCGTTTTAGTGGGTTGAGGCGGTGTAGCGGTGCAGTGGTGCGTCTTCGTTTGGGCTGAGTGGACTGAGGCGGTGATGGCTAAACGTCGTTCTCCATCGAAGAAGTCTGGTGCGCCGGTGCCTGTTCGGAAGAAGGCAGAGGATCCGAAAGTTGCGGAGTCTTCGTCTGGTGCAGAGAAGGCGTCTGAATCTGTTATGGTTGGGGATCCTTCTGGTTTGAATGTGGAGCCGAAGGATCCGAAGCTTGTTATCCAGCCTTTGGTTGAAGAGGACAAGCAGGTTGAGCGTTCGGTGGAGCGAAGCTTGGAGCCGTCGGTTGGAGGTGAGGTAGATCAATTGATGGCGGTGGATGAGGAAAAGATGGCTGCCCCGATAGTGGCCGTGGATGAGGGGAAATTGAAGGCTGGATCATCTTCTTTGTTCGTCCAAGCTGTAACTAGGGTTTCTCGTTCCATGCAGACGAGGCTCCAATTTGGGTCAGTAGACCAGCGGGTGGGGTTGACCCGTGGGGATCCGAAGGGAAAGCAGACACGGGTTGGGGTTGATGGTGGGTCTAGTGTTCCTAATAAGGGACGTGATGAACTGGACAAGGGAATGGGGTATAGTTTGGGGGCTGCTACGGTTGGGCTTCAAGGTGGTGGGCTGGACAAGGGAGGGTCAAAACATGGGCCTTCATGGGTTGAGTTGTTTGGGCCAAGATATTCTTCTTCTTCGCCAGAATTGCTTTTTGTACCACCAAAGGAATTGAATGGTAAGCGTGTGGTAGTGCCGGATGAGGATATCCTTGAGGAAGGTATTAGTTTGTGGCGTAGCTCTCTTGTGGGGCAGTTTATTGATGCTTGGGTTCCTTTTTCGGTATTGTCTCGTATGGTGAATAGGATTTGGGGACACCTTGAGGGGCCGACAATTACTATTCTTGATAATGGCCTTATTATTTTCCAGTTTCACCATTCTAGTTCGTGTGATTGGATTTTAAAGAATGGGTCGTGGCATATTGGTGGTAAGCCCCTGCTTCTTCGAAAATGGTTCCCAAGTATTGTTCCTGAATCCTTTTCTTTTGATAGAGTGCCTATTTGGGTCAAATTGTCTAAAATTCCGCTAGAGTTGTGGACTATTAGAGGCTTGAGTGTGGTTGCTAGTGCTATAAGCAAGCTGGTTTGTCTTGATAAGGCAACTGAGGAACGTCGGTGGCTGTCGTTTGCACGTGTTTGTGTGGAGATTGGGTCGGAGGATGATCTGCCAAGTACGATTGATGTGTGTATCCGTGGCCAAAGTTTTGTTGTGACAGTGGACTATTCTTGGAGGCCGAATAGGTGTGCCCCCTGTGGTGTGTTTGGTCACTCTAGTGGTGGTTGTCCGGACCAGTCGGTAAAGGGTCAGAAGGAGGTTGGGGTTAAGGTTGCAGTCCATCCTTCTACTAGTGCACCTTCTACTAGTGGTCGAGGTGGGTCGGCTAGTTCTTCAGATTCGAGGGGTTCTCTTGGTTCACCTGTTGGATTGAAGGGGTTGGGTTCGCCTCCTCATCCTAGTAAGGGGGTTGGGTCCACACCCACTTCGGATCATCCGGGTTTGGGAAATTCATTTACTGGGTTGGAGGATGAGGTTGTGGGTGATGAGGCGCTTGCTGTGGTTCCGACTACTTCGGACCCTCCTCCATTAGCTATGGTGACCCCTACGTCGAATTTTATTACTTTTGAATGTGCACCTCAGTTTAGTGTGGATCCCGAGTGGGGGAAGGGTGCATTGGACCTCCCCTTTGATGACTAGTTGGTGTTCGTGGAATGTGCGGGGGTTAGGCGATCCCACAAAGGGTCTTGCTGTGCGATCCTTTCTACAATCGTCTAGTGTGGGTTTTTGCTGTCTCCTGGAAACTAAGGTGAAGCGTCATCGGTTTGCGTTAGTGTTTGATGGTTTTGGGTCTGATTGGCAGTGTGTTTGTAGTTACGGAGCTGGTGGTCTGGGGAGGATATGGGTGATGTGGAGAGCGAATCGTTTCTCTTTTGTTCCTATTTCTGTTAGGCCACAAATGATTCATGGTACGGTTTGTGATCTTTCTTCTCAGGTTTCTATTGAGGTGGTGTGTGTGTATGCTTCTAATTCTGAGGGAGAAAGACATGTTTTATGGGAAGAGATTCTTGCTGTTTGTTCGGCTTGGAGTTCGCCTGGTCTCGTGATGGGGGACTTCAATGCTATTCGTTGTTCGTCTGAAGGTTTTGGGGGGAGTCCTGACCTCCCGGAGATGGAGGCGTTTAATGATATGTTGATTCGAGCTGATCTGGTTGAGCTGAGGGTTAGAGAGAGTTGGTTTACTTGGACCAATCGCCCAAGAGGTCCAGTGGATATTATGCGTAGACTGGATCGTGTGTTAGTCAATGAGGAGTGGGTATCTTCTCTTCCGTTGTGCGAGGTTCAGGCGATTGGTTGGGGTATTTCTGATCATTGCCCTCTAGTTTTTGATCCGGGGTTGACTGTGGCTCGTAGGCCTCCGTCGTTTAGATTTTTCAGTCATTGGGCCAAGGAGGATGGGTTTTTGGATGCTGTGGCTGAGAGTTGGGTTCGACATCAGGATGTTTCCCCGTTGGTTGGGGTTGGGCGTAATCTTAAGGCGCTCAAATCTGTTCTTCGGAGGAAGTTTGGGTGTTCTATTGCTATTATTAGTAGGGAGGTGGGGGAGGCTAGGAGGCGCATGGAGGATGCTCAAGTGGCTGTTGGGTTGAACCCTCTCTCTTCTGGTCTTGTGGATCAGGCTGCTAGGGCTTCGCAGTCCTTTTGGGAGTGGGTTAGGAGGGAGGAATCTTCCCTTCGCCAGAAGTCTCGTGTTCAGTGGCTCTCGCTGGGTGATCACAACTCTGCTTTTTTCCACAGGTGTGTTAAGGCCAGGGTGATTCGTAATGGTCTCTATTCTGTGGTGGATGAGGAGGGTAATGTTCTTACTGGCCAGTCTGATATTGCGAGGGCTGTTGTTGATTATTATAGAGGTATTCTGGGGACTCAGTTGCTTGGATATAGAGATCTCACAGCCCAGATTGCTGAGATTGTGGGGTTTGGCTGGCCTGAGGAGTGTGGGGTTGATCTGTGGCGCCCTGTGACTAGAGAGGAGGTCAGGTTGGTGCTTTTTTCTATGAATAGTAGTAAAGCTCCAGGACCAGATGGTTTTTCTATGGGGTTTTTTAAGGCAGCATGGAGTGTGGTTGGTGATGATTTTTGTTCTGCTGTCTTGAGTTTCTTTGATACTTGCTACCTTCCTCCAGGTATTAATGCTACTTCTATCACTCTAGTTCCCAAGCGACCGAGTCCAGAGGGGTTGGGTGATTACCGGCCTATTTCTTGCTGTAATGTGTTGTATAAATGCATTACTAAGATTTTAGCTAACAGGTTGAGGGTTTGGCTTCCACGATTTATTAGTCCTAACCAGTCAGCTTTCGTTCAGGGCAGAAGCATTGTTGATAATATTTTGCTATGTCAGGAGCTTGTGGGGGGTTACCATCTGGATAGGGGGCCTCCTAGGTGTGTTATGAAGGTTGACCTTCAGAAGGCTTATGATTCTGTACAATGGGACTTTCTGTTTGGGCTTCTTTTAGCAGTGGGTACACCTGTCCAGTTTGTTAGCTGGGTGCGAGCTTGTGTTTCGTCTCCTATGTTCTCTGTGTCGGTGAATGGTTCCCTTGAGGGTTTCTTTCTAGGGCGGAGGGGGTTGCGGCAGGGGGATCTTCTTTCTCCTTATTTGTTTGTGATGGTGATGGAGGTGTTATCACGTATGTTGAATGCTCCTCCAGATGGCTTTGGGTTTCATTTTCGATGTCAGAAGGTGGGGTTGACCCACTTGTGCTTTGCAGATGACTTGATGATTTCAGTGCAGGGGATCGGTCTTCCATCTGTTTTGTTCAGGATTGTCTCCGCAGGTTTCAGGTTCTTTCGGGGCTTGTGGCTAACCCTAGGAAGAGTTCCTTGTTCTGTGCGGGGGTGTCTCGAGTGGTTGCAGAGGATCTTGCCTTGTTCATTGGGGTCTCCTTAGCTTCTCTGCCTGTACGTTATCTTGGTCTCCCACTTATTTCAGGTCGGTTAACGTATAGGGATTGTAAGCCTTTGCTAGAGCGGATCGCTGCTCGGATTAGCTCTTGGTCTGCCTGGGTTTTGTCGTATGCTGGTCGCCTTCAGCTTATTCAGTCGGTACTTCAGAGCTTTCAGGTCTTTTGGGCTAGTGTGTTTGTTCTCCCTGCTAGGGTCACCCATGAGGTTGATCGGTTGCTACGTTCTTATTTGTGGATGGGTGATCCGACCTTGCATGGTGGGGCCAAGGTTGCCTGGTCAGAGGTGTGCCTTCCTCATGAGGAGGGGGGTTGGGTATCAGGCATGTTTGCTCGTGGAATGAGGCAGCTGTTATGAAGTTGTTGTGGCTGCTTATGTTGAGATCTGGTTCGTTGTGGGTTGCCTGGGTTGAGGCTTATATCCTCTGTGGGCGATCTCTGTGGATTGTGCGCCCCTCTCCACGGTGGTCTTGGTGTTGGAGAGCGATTCTTAGTCTTCGGGATCAATTTCGATCTCTCATTCGTTTCTGCATTGGTGATGGTCGGAGATGTCTTACATGGGTGGATCCGGTTGCATGAGGGTTCTATTATTCCTCGATTTTCGGAGAGGGTTATTTATGATGCTGCTAGCTCGTTATATGCTCCTGTGGCTGATTTCCTCTTGCCTGATGGGTCTTGGCGTTGGCCTAGTGTTTCGCTTGAGTTATTGCTTCTGTTGCCTTCAGTACAAGGGATCCGGCCGTGCCTTTCTAGGGAGGATAGTGTGGTTTGGCTCCCGAGTAGGTCTGGGGGTTTCTCTGTCTCCAGTGCTTGGGAGGCTATTAGGCCTCGTTCTTCGATTGTTCCTTGGTTTCGCTTGTTATGGTTTGGGGGTAATATCCCTAAACACTCCTTTATTGCTTGGCTTGGGGTGCGAGATAGGCTTTATACGAGGGACCGGTTGCATAGATGGGATTCTTCGAGTCCCACTAATTGTCTGTTGTGCTTCAGTGCCCCTGAGTCCCGAGATCATCTGTTTTTTGAGTGCCCTTTCAACCAGGTTGTGTGGGGTGGGATTTTGAGTTGGGGTGCCTGTTCTCATAGGATTGCCTCTTGGGATACTGAGTTGTCTTGGATCTGCCAGTTTAGTGGTGGCAAGCGTCGTAGCCGCCGAGTGTGGAAGGTTGCCTGGTGTGCCTCGATCTATCACATTTGGAGGGAGAGGAATCTGCGTCTCCATGGTTCGGGTCCTCGCTCTCCTCAGTCTGTATTACATGTGGTTCAGACTGATATGTCCGGTCGTTGTGCCTCCTGGCTAGGGGGTGAGTCCTCTCCCCTGCCTGGGGGTCTCACTGGAGCATGTTTGCTTGATGAGCCACGATTTTTCTTTTGTCTCTATGTAGGAGTCTGCTTTTCATTTTTATTTCCCTTGGCTCGGGTTGTGAGATTTTGTTCTTTTTGCCTTGACCTCGGGCTATGAGGTCTTCCAGTTTTTTGCTTTGTATATATCTACCTTTGAAAAAAAAAAAAGTCTCATTGGGACGAACTTTTGGTTCGGAGCCCTCAAAAACTGAAACAGAGAAAAGTTTGGACCATGTGTCGTCCAAACCACCTAAATAACTCTCATTGGGCCGAACTTTGAGTTCCTAACTCTCCAAAAACTCAAACGGAGCAAAGTTTTGACAAAGTTCGTCCAAACCATATGAAAAACTCTCTTTGGGACGAACATTGGGTTCCGAGCTCTCAAAAACTAAAACGGAGCAAAGTTTGGACCATGTGTCGTCCAAACCACCTAAAGAACTCTCATTGGGCCGAACTTTGAGTTCCTAACTCTCCAAAAACTCAAACGGAGCAAAGTTTAGACCAAGCTCGTCCAAACCATATGAAAAACTCTCATTGGGACGAACTTTGGCTTCCGAGCTCTCAAATACTGAAACGGAGCAAAGTTTGGACCATGTGTCGTCCAAACCACCTAAAGAACTCTCATTGGGCCGAACTTTGAGTTCCTAACTCTCAAAAACTCAAAGGGAGCAAAGTTTGCACCAAGTTCGTCCAAACCATATGAAAAACTCTCATTGGGAAGAACTTTGGCTTCCGAGCTCTCAACAACTGAAACGGAGAAAAGTTTGGACCATGAGTCGTCCAAACCACCTAAAGAACTCTCATTGGGCCGAACTTTGAGTTCCTAACGCTCCAAAAACTCAAACGGAGCAAAGTTTTGACCAAGTTCGTCCAAACCATATGAAAAACTCTCATTAGGACGAACTTTGAGTTCCGAGCTCTCAAATACTGAAACTGAGAAAAGTTTTGACCATGTGTCATCCAAACCACCTAAAGAACTCTCATTGGGCCGAACTTTGAGTTCCTAACTCTCAAAAACTCAAAGGGAGCAAAGTTTGGACCAAGTTCGTCCAAACCATATGAAAAACTCTCATTGGGACGAACTTTGGGTTCCGATCTCTCAAATACTGAAACGGAGCAAAGTTTTGACCATGTGTCATCCAAACCACCTAAAGAACTCTCATTGGGCCGAACTTTGAGTTCCTAACTCTCAAAAACTCAAAGGGAGCAAAGTTTGGACCAAGTTCGTCCAAACCATATGAAAAACTCTCTATAGGACGAACTTTGGGTTCCGAGCTCTCAAATAAAGAAACGGAGTAAAGTTTTGACCATGTGTCATCCAAACCACCTAAAGAACTCTCATTGGGCCGAACTTTGGGTTCCTACCTCTCAAAAAACTCAAACGGAGAAAAGTTTTGACCAAGTTCATCCAAACCATATGAAAAACTCTCATTGGGACGAACTTTGGGATCCGAGCTCTCAAAAACTGAAACTGAGCAAAGTTTGGACCATGTTTCGTCCAAACCACCTAAATAACTCTCATTGCGCCGAACTTTGAGTTCCTAAAGCTCGAAAAACTCAAACGTAGCAAAGTTTGGACCAAGTTCGTCCAAACCATATGAAAAACTCTCTTTGGGACGACATTTGGGTTCCGATGTCTCAAAAACTGAAACGGAGCAAAGTTTTGACCATGTGTCGTCCAAACCACCTAAAGAACTCTCATTGGGCCGAACTTTGAGTTCCTAACGCTCGAAAAACTTATACGAAGCAAAGTTTGGATCAAGTTCGTCCAAACCATATTAAAAACTCTCTTTAGGACGAACTTTGGTTCCGAGCTCTCAAATACTGAAACGGAGAAAAATTTTGACCATGTGTCATCAAAACCACCTAAAGAACTCTCATTGGGCCGAACTTTGAGTTCCTACCTCTCCAAAAACTTAAACGGAGAAAAGTTTGGACCAAGTTCGTCGGAACCATATGAAAAACTCTCATTGGGACGAACTTTGGCTTCCGAGCTCTCAAAAACTGAAACGGAGCAAAGTTTGGACCATGTGTCGTCCAAACCACCTAAAGAACTCTCATTAGGCCGAACTTTGAGTTCCTAACTCTCCAAAAACTCAAACGGAGCAAAATATGGACCAAGTTCGTCAAAACCATATGAAAAACTCTCATTGGGACGAACTTTGGCTTCCGAGCTCTCAAATACTGAAACGGAGCAAAGTTTGGACCATGTGTCGTCCAAACAACCTAAAGAACTCTCATTGGGCCGAACTTTGAGTTCCTAACTCTAAAAAAACTCAAACGGAGCAAAGTTTGGACCAAGTTCGTCCAAACCATATGAAAAACTCTCATTGGGACGAACTTTGGGTTCCGAGCTCTCAAAAACTTAAACGGAGAAATGTTTGGACCATGTTTCGTCCAAACCATCTAAATAGCTCTCATTGGGCCAAACTTTAAGTTCCTAACGTTCGAAAAACTTAAACGGAGTAAAGTTTGGACCAAGTTCGTCCAAACCATATGAAAAACTCTCATTGGGACGAACTTTGGGTTCCGAGCTCTCAAATACTGAAATGGAGCAAAGTTTAGACCATGTGTCGTCCAAACCACCTAAAGAACTCTCATTGGGCCGAACTTTGAGTTCCTAACTCTCCAAAAACTCAAATGTAGCAAAGTTTGGACCAAGTTCGTCCAAACCATATGAAAAACTCTCATTGGGACGAACTTTGGGGTTCGAGTTCTCAAATACTGAAACGGAGCAAAGTTTGGACCATGTGTCGTCCAAACCACCTAAAGAACTCTCATTGGGCCGAACTTTGAGTTCCTAACTCTCAAAAACTCAAAGGGAGAAAAGTTTGGACCAAGTTCGTCCAAACCATATGAAAAACTCTCATTGGGACGAACTTTGGGTTCCGAGCTCTCAAATATTGAAATGGAGAAAAGTTTAGACCATGTGTCGTCCAAACCACCTAAAGAACTGTCATTGGGCCTAACTTTGAGTTCCTAACTCTCCAAAAACTCAAATGTAGAAAAGTTTGGACCAAGTTCGTCCAAACCATATGAAAAACTCTCATTGGGACGAACTTTGGGGTTCGAGTTCTCAAATACTGAAACGGAGCAAATTTTGACCATGTGTCGTCCAAACCACCTAAAGAACTCTCATTGGGCCGAACTTTGAGTTCCTACCTCTCCAAAAACTTAAACGGAGAAAAGTTTGGACCAAGTTCGTCGGAACCATATGAAAAACTCTCATTGGGACGAACTTTGGCTTCCGAGCTCTCAAAAACTGAAACGGAGAAAAGTTTGGACCATGTGTCGTCCAAACCACCTAAAGAACTCTCATTAGGCCGAACTTTGAGTTCCTAACTCTCCAAAAACTCAAACGGAGCAAAATATGGACCAAGTTCGTCAAAACCATATGAAAAACTCTCATTGGGACGAACTTTGGCTTCCGAGCTCTCAAATACTGAAACGGAGCAAAGTTTGGACCATGTGTCGTCCAAACAACCTAAAGAACTCTCATTGGGCCGAACTTTGAGTTCCTAACTCTAAAAAAACTCAAACGGAGCAAAGTTTGGACCAAGTTCGTCCAAACCATATGAAAAACTCTCATTGGGACGAACTTTGGGTTCCGAGCTCTCAAAAACTTAAACGGAGAAATGTTTGGACCATGTTTCGTCCAAACCATCTAAATAGCTCTCATTGGGCCAAACTTTAAGTTCCTAACGTTCGAAAAACTTAAACGGAGTAAAGTTTGGACCAAGTTCGTCCAAACCATATGAAAAACTCTCATTGGGACGAACTTTGGGTTCCGAGCTCTCAAATACTGAAATGGAGCAAAGTTTAGACCATGTGTCGTCCAAACCACCTAAAGAACTCTCATTGGGCCGAACTTTGAGTTCCTAACTCTCCAAAAACTCAAATGTAGCAAATTTTGGACCAAGTTCGTCCAAACCATATGAAAAACTCTCATTGGGACGAACTTTGGGGTTCGAGTTCTCAAATACTGAAACGGAGCAAAGTTTGGACCATGTGTCGTCCAAACCACCTAAAGAACTCTCATTGGGCCGAACTTTGAGTTCCTAACTCTCAAAAACTCAAAGGGAGAAAAGTTTGGACCAAGTTCGTCCAAACCATATGAAAAACTCTCATTGGGACGAACTTTGGGTTCCGAGCTCTCAAATATTGAAATGGAGAAAAGTTTAGACCATGTGTCGTCCAAACCACCTAAAGAACTGTCATTGGGCCTAACTTTGAGTTCCTAACTCTCCAAAAACTCAAATGTAGAAAAGTTTGGACCAAGTTCGTCCAAACCATATGAAAAACTCTCATTGGGACGAACTTTGGGGTTCGAGTTCTCAAATACTGAAACGGAGCAAAGTTTGGACCATGTGTCGTCCAAACCACCTAAAGAACTCTCATTGGGCTGAACTTTGAGTTCCTATCTCTCCAAAAACTCAAATGGAGCAAAGTTTGGACCAAGTTCGTCCAAACCATATGAAAAACTCTCATTGGGACGAACTTTGGCTTCCGAGCTCTCAAATACTGAAACAGAGCAAAGTTTGGACCATGTTTCGTCCAAACAACCTAAAGAACTCTCATTGCGCCGAACTTTGAGTTCCTAACTCTCCAAAAACTCAAATGTAGCAAAGTTTGGACCAAGTTCGTCCAAACCATATGAAAAACTCTCATTGGGACGAACTTTGGGGTTCGAGTTCTCAAATATTGAAACGGAGCAAAGTTTGGACCATGTGTCGTCCAAACCACCTAAAGAACTCTCATTGGGCCGAACTTTGAGTTCCTATCTCTCCAAAAACTCAAATGGAGCAAAGTTTGGACCAAGTTCGTCCAAACCATATGAAAAACTCTCATTGGGACGAACTTTGGCTTCCGAGCTCTCAAATACTGAAACGGAGCAAAGTTTGGACCATGTTTCGTCCAAACAACCTAAAGAACTCTCATTGCGCCGAACTTTGAGTTCCTAACTCTCCAAAAACTCAAACGTGCAAAGTTTGGACCAAGTTCGTCCAAACCATATGAAAAACTCTCATTGGGACGAACTTTGGGTTCCGAGCTCTCAAATACTGAAATGGAGAAAAGTTTGGACCATGTGTCGTCCAAACCACCTAAAGAACTCTCATTGGGTCGAACTTTGAGTTCCTAACGCTCCAAAAACTCGAACGGAGCAAAGTTTTGACCAAGTTCGTCCAAACCATATGAAAAACTCTCATTGGGACGAACTTTGAGTTCCGAGCTCTCAAATACTGAAACGGAGAAAAGTTTTGACCATGTGTCATCCAAACCACCTAAAGAACTCTCATTGGGCCGAACTTTGAGTTCCTAACTCTCAAAAACTCAAAGGGAGCAAAGTTTGGACCAAGTTCGTCCAAACCATATGAAAAACTCTCATTGGGACGAAATTTGGGTTTCGATCTCTCAAATACTGAAACAGAGCAAAGTTTTGACCATGTGTCATCCAAACCACCTAAAGAACTCTCATTGGGCCGAACTTTGAGTTCCTAACTCTCAAAAACTCAAAGGGAGCAAAGTTTGGACCAAGTTCGTCCAAACCATATGAAAAACTCTCTTTAGGACGAACTTTGGGTTGCGAGCTCTCAAATAAAGAAACGGAGTGAAGTTTTGACCATGTGTCATCCAAACCACCTAAAGAACTCTCATTGGGCCGAACTTTGGGTTCCTACCTCTCAAAAAACTCAAACGGAGCAAAGTTTGGACCAAGTTCGTCCAAACCATATGAAAAACTCTCATTGGGACGAACTTTGGGATCCGAGCTCTCAAAAACTGAAACTGAGCAAAGTTTGGACCATGTTTCGTCCAAACCACCTAAATAACTCTCATTGCGCCGAACTTTGAGTTCCTAAAGCTCGAAAAACTCAAACGTAGCAAAGTTTGGACCAAGTTCGTCCAAACCATATGAAAATCTCTCTTTTGGACGACATTTGGGTTCCGATGTCTCAAAAACTGAAACGGAGCAAAGTTTTGACCATGTGTCGTCCAAACCACCTAAAGAACTCTCATTGGGCCGAACTTTGAGTTCCTAACGCTTGAAAAACTTATACGAAACAAAGTTTGGACCAAGTTCGTCCAAACCATATTAAAAACTCTCTTTAGGACGAACTTTGGTTCCGAGCTCTCAAATACAGAAACGGAGAAAAATTTTGACCATGTGTCATCAAAACCACCTAAAGAACTCTCATTGGGCCGAACTTTGAGTTCCTACCTCTCCAAAAACTTAAACGGAGAAAAGATTGGACCAAGTTCGTCGGAACCATATGAAAAACTCTCATTGGGACGAACTTTGTCTTCCGAGCTCTCAAAAACTGAAACGGAGCAAAGTTGGACCATGTGTCGTCCAAACCACCTAAAGAACTCTCATTAGGCCGAACTTTGAGTTCCTAACTCTCCAAAAACTCAAACGGAACAAAATATGGACCAAGTTCGTCAAAACCATATGAAAAACTCTCATTGGGACGAACTTTGGCTTCCGAACTCTCAAATACTGAAACGGAGCAAAGTTTGGACCATGTGTCGTCCAAACAACCTAAAGAACTCTCATTGGGCCGAACTTTGAGTTCCTAACTCTCAAAAAACTCAAACGGAGCAAAGTTTGGACCAAGTTCGTCCAAACCATATGAAAAACTCTCATTGGGACGAACTTTGGGTTCCGAGCTCTCAAAAACTTAAACGGAGCAATGTTTGGACCATGTTTCGTCCAAACCATCTAAATAGCTCTCATTGGGCCAAACTTTAAGTTCCTAACGTTCGAAAAACTTAAACGGAGTAAAGTTTGGACCAAGTTCGTCCAAACCATATGAAAAACTCTAATTGGGACGAACTTTGGGTTTCGAGCTCTCAAAATCGGGGATATTGTTTAGCACCTCAGGATGATGGCGACCAACACATTCAAAATCGGGGTGATCATCAAAATCAAAAAGAGGAAGGGACAAACGGCGAGGTTAGTATAAAAGACCAAGGCATGATTGACGTATGTGTTGAGAATGAGGTTGAGGTAAAATCTCAAGAGAAAAGTGAGGTGAGTCAAGAGAGTGAGCAAATCGAAAAAAGTGTGAAAAGTAAGAAAATAGAGTGTGTTAAAAGTGAGATGTTGGAGAAAAAGGAGGAACATGAAAAAGAAAATAGTGGATGTGAAAAAAAGTGTTTAAGTAAAAAAAGTCATGAGCGTGAGGTTTGTTTTCCAAGTGTTTTTGATGTATCAATCAAATCACGTTGGATTTTCAAGTTTGAAAATTTTGATCAACGACGAAGGGCGAATTCTTCACAAAGAAAATACACATTTGGTCCTACAAGAGATTATTTTCTCAAACATGTTTCACAAGATCGAGATGATGACTACAAAGCTGCTTTACAAGGAGAGCATTTAGATTCGAGGACGAATCTTCCCGAAGAAGGGGAGAATGATAAGGAAATGAGTGACCAACAAGCTCAATCAATTACTATGGTGAAAAGTTGCATCCTTTCAAAGCTTGGAAAGGAACCTATTCAACCAAAAGGCATAATGAATCTAAAAATCCAGATTCATCCATCATATTTAATGCACTATGTACCTATTTAATTCATGTATTTGTAATTATGATGGTTCATGTATGGATTCCAAGGGTTGGGGGTTGAATCAAGGCTACATATGTGAAGAGTTGTGTCCTTTCATGGTGTCTTTTCAATTACTATAAATAGGGATGTAATTTGTCAATTGAACACAAGTTGAAGTTGAAGATTAAGTTGAATGAAAAGTGTTCTCTCATATTTGAGACTTTTCTTAGAAATCCCTTTTCTAGGATTCTTGCAATTCTTGTGATAGATTGCATTTTGAGCCATTCAATCCGGCCTTGATCAAGTTTGATTGTGGAATGACTCAATCTAGAACAAGATTTCCAATCTTGCTTCTAGATCATTGATCATAAGAGGTAATCAATTTCTAGCCTTTTCTCTTGGTTGGTTCTAATTTGTGTAAGGAGGTGTTAATCTCTTTGTTTCAAGGGTTCTTGCTCCACAAAAGCTTGGATCTTTGGGCTGAGAATCCCTTTTCTAGGATTCTTGCAATTCTTGTGATAGATTGCATTTTGAGCCATTCAATCCGGCCTTGATCAAGTTTGATTGTGGAATGACTCAATCTAGAACAAGATTTCCAATCTTGCTTCTAGATCATTGATCATAAGAGGTAATCAATTTCTAGCCTTTTCTCTTGGTTGGTTCTAATTTGTGTAAGGAGGTGTTAATCTCATTGTTTCAAGGGTTCTTGCTCCACAAAAGCTTGGATCTTTGGGCTGAGAATTAGGGTTGCCTTATCACGAGCTCTCAAAAACTGAAACAGAGATAAGTTTGGACTATGTTTCCTCCAAACGACCTAAATAACTATCATTGGGCAAAACTTTGAGTTCCTAAAGCTCGAAAAACTCAAACGTTGCAAAGTTTGGACATGTTCGTCCAAACAATAGGAAAAACTCTCATTGAGACGATCTTTGGGTTCCGAGCTCTCAAAAAAAGAAAAGGAGCAAAGTTTGGACCATGTTTCGTCTAAACCACTTAAATAACTCTCATTGGGCCGAACTTTGAGTTCCTAAAGCTCGAAAAACTCAAACGTAGCAAAGTTTGGAAATGTTCGTCCAAACCATATGAAAAACTCTCTTTAGGACGAACTTTGGGTTCCGAGCTCTCAAATACAGAAACGGAGCAAAGTTTTGACCATGTGTCATCCAAACCACCTAAAGAACTCTCATTGGGCCGAACTTTGAGTTCCTACCTCTCAAAAAACTCAAATGGAGCAAAGTTTGGACCAAGTTTGTCAAACCATATGAAAAACTCTCATTGGGAGGAACTTTGGGTTCCGAGCCCTCAAAAACTTAAACGGAGAAAAGTTTGGACCATGTGTCGTCCAAACCACCTAAATAACTCTCATTGGGCCGAACTTTGAGTCCCTAACTCTCCAAAAACTCAAACGGAGCAAAGTTTGGACCATGTGTTGTTCAAACCACCTAAAGAACTCTTATTGGGCCGAACTTTGAGTTCCTAAAGCTCGAAAAACTCAAACGTAGCAAAGTTTGGACCGGGTTCGTCCAAACCATATTAAAAACTCTCATTGGGACGAACTTTGGGTTCCGAGCTCTCAAAAACTGAAACGGAGCAAAGTTTGGACTATGTTTCTTCCAACCCACCTAAATAACTATCATTGGGCCGAACTTTGAGTTCCTAAAGCTCAAAAAACTCAAACGTAGCAAAGTTTAGACCAAGTTTGTCCAAACCATATGAAAAACTCTCATTCGGACGAACTTTGGGTTCCGAGCTCTCAAAAACTGAAATGGAGCAAAGTTTGGACTATGTTTCTTCCAAACCACCTAAATAACTATCATTGGGCCGAACTTTGAGTTCCTAAAGCTCGAAAAACTCAAACGTAGCAAAGTTTGGACCAAGTTCGTCCAAACCATATGAAAAACTCTCATTGGGACGAACTTTGGGTTCCGAGCTCTCAAAAACTGAAACGGAGATAAGTTTGGACTATGTTTCCTCCAAACGACCTAAATAACTATCATTGGGCAAAACTTTGAGTTCCTAAAGCTCGAAAAACTCAAACGTTGCAAAGTTTGGACATGTTCGTCCAAACAATAGGAAAAACTCTCATTGAGACGATCTTTGGGTTCCGAGCTCTCAAAAAAAGAAAAGGAGCAAAGTTTGGACCATGTTTCGTCTAAACCACTTAAATAACTCTCATTGGGCCGAACTTTGAGTTCCTAAAGCTCGAAAAACTCAAACGTAGCAAAGTTTGGAAATGTTCGTCCAAACCATATGAAAAACTCTCTTTAGGACGAACTTTGGGTTCCGAGCTCTCAAATACAGAAACGGAGCAAAGTTTTGACCATGTGTCATCCAAACCACCTAAAGAACTCTCATTGGGCCGAACTTTGAGTTCCTACCTCTCAAAAAACTCAAATGGAGCAAAGTTTGGACCAAGTTTGTCAAACCATATGAAAAACTCTCATTGGGAGGAACTTTGGGTTCCGAGCCCTCAAAAACTTAAATGGAGAAAAGTTTGGACCATGTGTCGTCCAAACCACCTAAATAACTCTCATTGGGCCGAACTTTGAGTTCCTAACTCTCCAAAAACTCAAACGGAGAAAAGTTTGGACCAAGTGTCGTTCAAACAACCTAAAGAACTCTCATTGGGCCGAACTTTGACTTCCTAAAGCTCGAAAAACTCAAACGTAGCAAAGTTTTGACCAAGTTCATCCAAACCATATGAAAAAACTCTCATTGGGACGAACTTTGGGTTCCGAGCTCTCAAAAAAAGAAAAGGAGCAAAGTTTGGACCATGTTTCGTCAAAACCACTTAAATAACATTCATTGGGCCGAACTTTGATTTCCTAAAGCTCAAAAAACTCAAACGTAGCAAAGTTTGGACATGTTAATCCAAACCATATCAAAAACTCTCTTTAGGACGAACTTTGGGTTCCGAGCTCTCGAATACAGAAACGGAGCAAAGTTTTGACCATGTTTCATCCAAACCACCTAAATAACTCTCATTGGGCCGAACTTTGAGTTCCTAACTCTCCAAAAACTCAAACGGAGAAAAGTTTGGACCATGCGTCTTCCAAACCACCTAAAGAACTCTCATTGGGCCGAACGTTGAGTTCCTAACTCTCCAAAAACTGAAACGGAGCAAAGTTTTCACCAAGTTCGTCCAACCAATATGAAAAACTCTCATTGGGACGAACTTTGGGTTCCGAGCTCTCAAAAACTGAAACGGAGCAAAGTTTGGACCATGTTTCTCCCAAAACCACCTAAATAACTCTCATGGTGCCGCACTTTGAGTTCCTAAAGCTCGAAAAACTCAAACGGAGCAAAGTTTGGACAAAGTTCGTCGGAACCATATGAAAAACTCTCATTGGGACGAACGGTTGCTTCTGAGCTCTCAAAAACTGAAACGGAGCAAAGTTTGGACCAGGTGTCGTCCAAACCACCTAAAGAACTGTCATTGGGCTGAACTTTGAGTTCCTAACTCTCCAAAAACTCAAACGTAGAAAAGATTGGACCAAGTTTGTCCAAACCATATGAAAAACTCTCATTGGGACGAACTTTGGGTTCCGAGCTCTGAAAAACTGAAACGGAGCAAAGTTTGGACCATGTTTTTCCAAACCACCTAAATAGCTCTCATTGCGGCGAACTTTGAGTTCCTAACGCTCGAAAAACTCAAATGGAGCAACGTTTGGACCAAGTTCGTCCAAACCATACGAAAAACTCTCTTTCGGACGAACTTTGGGTTCCGAGCTCTCAAATACAGAAACGGAGCAAAGTTTGGACAATGTGTTGTCCAAACAACCTAAACAGCTCTCATTGGGCCGAACTTTGAGTTCCTAACTCTCAAAAACTCAAAGGGAGCAAAGTTTGGACCAAGTTCGTCCAACCCATATGAAAAAATCTCTTTGGGACGAACTTTGGCTTCCGAGCTCTCAAAAACTGAAACAGAGCAAAGTTTCCATGTGTCGTCCAAACCACCTAAAGAACTCTCATTGGGCCGAACTTTGAGTTCCGAGCTCTCAAAAACTGAAACGGAGAAAAGTTTGGACCATGTTTCGTCCAAACCACCTTAATAACTCTCATGGTGTCGAACTTTGAGTTCCTAAAGCTCGAAAAACTCAAACGTAGCAAAGTTTGGACCAAGTTCGTCCAAACCATATGAAAAACTCTCTTTGGGACGACATTATGGTTCCATTCTCTCAAAATCTGAAACGGAGAAAGGTTTTGACCATGTTTCGTCATAACCACCTAAAGAACTCTCATTGGGCCGAACTTTGAGTTCCTAACTCTCCAAAAACTCAAACGGAGCAAATTTTGGACCAAGTTCGTCCAAACCATATGAAAAACTCTCATTGGGACGAACTTTGGGTTCCGAGCTCTCAAAAACTGAAACGGAGCAAAGTTTGGACCATGTGTCGTCCAAACGACCTAAAGAACTCTCATTGGGCCGAACGTTGAGTTCCTAACTCTCAAAAACTCAAAGGGAGCAAAGTTTGGACAAAAATCGTCCAAACCATATGAAAAACTCACATTGGGACGAACTTTGGCTTCCGAGCTCTAAAAAACTGAAACGGAGAAAAGTTGGGACCATGTGTCGTCCAAACCACCTAAAGAACTCTCATTGGGCCGAACTTTGAGTTCCTAACTCTCCAAAAACTGAAACGGAGCAAAGTTTTCACCAAGTTCGTCCAACCCATATGGAAAACTCTCATTGGGACGAACTTTGGGTTCCGAGCTCTCAAAAACTGAAACGGAGAAAAGTTTGGACCATGTTTCGTCCAAACCACCTTAATAACTCTCATGGTGCCGAACTTTGAGTTCCTAAAGCTCGAAAAACTCAAACGTAGCAAGGTTTGGACCAAGTTCGTCCAAACCATATGAAAAACTCTCTTTGGGACGACATTATGGTTCCGATCTCTCAAAAACTGAAACAGAGCAAAGTTTTGACCATGTGTCGTCCAAACCACCTAAAGAACTCTCATTGGGCCCAACTTTGAGTTCCTGACTCTCCAAAAACTCAAACGGAGCAAAGTTTGGACCAAGTTCGTACAAACCATATGAAAAACTCTCATTGGGACGAACTTCGGGCTCCGAGCCCTCAAAAACATAAACGGAGAAAAGTTTGGACCATGCGTCGTCCAAACGACCTAAATAACTCTCATTGGGCCCAACTTTGAGTTCCTAACTCTCCAAAAACTCTAACGGATCAAAGTTTTCACGAAGTTCGTCCAACCCATATGAAAAACTCTCATTGGGACGAACTTTGGGTTCCGAGCTCTCAAAAACTGAAACGGAGAAAAGTTTGGACCATGTTTCTCCCAAACCACCTAAATAACTCTCATGGTGCCGCACTTTGAGTTCCTAAAGCTCGAAAAACTCAAACGGAGCAAAGTTTGGACCATGTTCGTCGGAACCATATGAAAAACTCTCATTGGGACAAACGTTGGCTTCTGAGCTCTCAAAAACTGAAACGGAGCAAAGTTTGGACCATGTGTCGTCCAAACCACCTAAAGAACTGTCATTGGGCCGAACTTTTAGTTCCTAACTCTCCAAAAACTCAAACGTAGCAAAGTTTGGACCAAGTTTGTCCAAACCATATGAAAAACTCTCATTGGGACGAACTTTGGGTTCCGAGCTCTCAAAAATTGAAACAGAGCAAAGTTTGGACCATGTTTTGTCCAAACCACCTAAATAGCTCTCATTGCGGCGAACTTTGAGTTCCTAACGCTCGAAAAACTCAAACGGAGCAACGTTTGGACCAAGTTCGTCCAAACCATATGAAAAACTCTCTTTAGGACGAACTTTGGGTTCCGAGCTCTCAAATACAGAAACGGAGCAAAGTTTGGACAATGTGTCGACCAAACAACCTAAACAACTCTCATTGGGCTGAACTTTGAGTTCCCAACTCTCAAAAACTCAAAGTGAGCAAAGTTTGGACCAAGTTCGTCCAACCCATATGAAAAAATCTATTTGGGACGAACTTTGGCTTCCGAGCTCTCAAAAACTGAAACAGAGCAAAGTTTCCATGTGTCGTCCAAACCACCTGAAGAACTCTCATTGGGCCGAACTTTGAGTTCCCAACTCTCCAAAAACTCAAACGGAGCAAAGTTTGGACCAAGTTCGTCCAAACCATAAGAAAAACTCTCATTGGGGCGAACTTTGGGTTCCGAGCTCTCAAAAACTGAAACGGAGAAAAGTTTGGACCATGTTTCGTCCAAACCACCTTAATAACTCTCATGGTGCCGAACTTTGAGTTCCTAAAGCAAGAAAAACTCAAACGTAGCAAAGTTTGGACAAAGTTCGTCCAAACCATATGAAAAACTCTCTTTGGGACGACATTATGGTTCCGATCACTCAAAATCTGAAACGGAGCAAAGTTTTGACCATGTGTCGTCATAACCACCTAAAGAACTCTCATTGGGCCGAACTTTGAGTTCCTAACTCTCCAAAAACTCAAACGGAGCAAAGTTTGGACCAAGTTCGTCCAAACCATATGAAAAACTCTCATTGGGACGAACTTTGGGTTCCGAGCTCTCAAAAACTGAAACGGAGCAAAGTTTGGACCATGTTTTGTCCAAACCACCTAAATAGCTCTCATTGCGGTGAACTTTGAGTTCCTAACGCTCGAAAAACTCAAACGGAGCAACGTTTGGACCAAGTTCGTCCAAACCATATGAAAAACTCTCTTTAGGACGAACTTTGGGTTCCGAGCTCTCAAATACAGAAACGGAGCAAAGTTTGGACAATGTGTCGTCCAAACAACCTAAACAACTCTCATTGGGCTGAACATTGAGTTCCTAACTCTCAAAAACTCAAAGTGAGCAAAGTTTGGACCAAGTTCGTCCAACCCATATGAAAAAATCTATTTGGGACGAACTTTGGCTTCCGAGCTCTCAAAAACTGAAACAGAGCAAAGTTTCCATGTGTCGTCCAAACCACCTGAAGCACTCTCATTGGGCCGAACTTTGAGTTCCAAACTCTCCAAAAACTCAAACGAAGCAAAGTTTGGACCAAGTTCGTCCAAACCATAAGAAAAACTCTCATTGGGACGAACTTTGGGTTCCGAGCTCTCAAAAACTGAAACGGAGAAAAGTTTGGACCATGTTTCGTCCAAACCACCTTAATAACTCTCATGGTGCCGAACTTTGAGTTCCTAATGCTCGAAAAACTCAAACGTAGCAAAGTTTGGACCAAGTTCGTCCAAACCATATGAAAAACTCTCTTTGGGACGACATTATGGTTCCGATCTCTCAAAATTTGAAACGGAGCAAAGTTTTGACCATTTGTCATCATAACCACCTAAAGAACTCTCATTGGGCCGAACTTTGAGTTCCTAACTCTCCAAAAACTCAAACGGAGCAAAGTTTGGACCAAGTTCGTCCAAACCATATGAAAAACTCTCATTGGGACGAACTTTGGGTTCCGAGCTCTCAAAAACTGAAACGGAGCAAAGTTTGGACCATGTGTCGTCCAAACCACCTAAAGAACTCTCATTGGGCCGAACGTTGAGTTCCTAACTCTCAAAAACTCAACGGGAGCAAAGTTTCGACAAAAATCGTCCAAACCATATGAAAAACTCACATTGGGACGAACTTCGGCTTCCGAGCTCTTAAAAAATGAAACGGAGAAAAGTTGGGACCATGTGTCGTCCAAACCACCTAAAGAACTCTCATTGGGCCGAACTTTGAGTTCCTAACTCTCCAAAAACTGAAACGGAGCAAAGTTTTCACCAAGTTCGTCCAACCCATATGGAAAACTCTCATTGGGACGAACTTTGGGTTCCGAGCTCTCAAAAACTGAAACGGAGAAAAGTTTGGACCATGTTTCGTCCAAACCACCTTAATAACTCTCATGGTGCCGAACTTTGAGTTCCTAAAGCTCGAAAAACTCAAACGTAGCAAAGTTTGGACCAAGTTCGTCAAAATATTTGAAAAACTCTCTTTGGGACGACATTATGGTTCCGATCTCTCAAAATCTGAAACGGAGCAAAGTTTTGACCATGTGTCGTCATAACCACCTAAAGAACTCTCATTGGGCCGAACTTTGAGTTCCTAACTCTACAATAACTCAAACGGAGCAAAGTTTGGACCAAGTTCGTCGAAACCATATGAAAAACTCTCATTGGGACGAACTTTGGGTTCCGAGCTCTCAAAAACTGAAACGGAGCAAAGTTTGGACCATGTGTCGTCCAAACCACCTAAAGAACTCTCATTGGGCCGAACGTTGAGTTCCTAACTCTCAAAAACTCAACGGGAGCAAAGTTTCGACAAAAATCGTCCAAACCATATGAAAAACTCACATTGGGACGAACTTCGGCTTCCGAGCTCTTAAAAAATGAAACGGAGAAAAGTTGGGACCATGTGTCGTCCAAACCACCTAAAGAACTCTCATTGGGCCGAACTTTGAGTTCCTAACTCTCCAAAAACTGAAACGGAGCAAAGTTTTCACCAAGTTCGTCCAACCCATATGGAAAACTCTCATTGGGACGAACTTTGGGTTCCGAGCTCTCAAAAACTGAAACGGAGAAAAGTTTGGACCATGTTTCGTCCAAACCACCTTAATAACTCTCATGGTGCCGAACTTTGAGTTCCTAAAGCTCGAAAAACTCAAACGTAGCAAAGTTTGGACCAAGTTCGTCAAAACAATATGAAAAACTCTCTTTGGGACGACATTATGGTTCCGATCTCTCAAAAACTGAAACGGAGCAAAGTTTTGACCATGTGTCGTCCAAACCACCTAAAGAACTCTCATTGGGCCCAACTTTGAGTTCCTGACTCTCCAAAAACTCAAACGGAGCAAAGTTTGGACCAAGTTCGTACAAACCATACGAAAAACTCTCATTGGGACAAACTTTGGGTTCCGAGCCCCCAAAAACATAAACGGAGAAAAGTTTGGACCATGCGTCGTCCAAACGACCTAAATAACTCTCATTGGGCCGAACTTTGAGTTCCTAACTCTCCAAAAACTCTAACGGATCAAAGTTTTCACCAAGTTCGTCCAACCCATATGAAAAACTCTCATTGGGACGAACTTTGGGTTTTGAGCTCTCAAAAACTGAAACGGAGCAAAGTTTGGACCATGTTTCTCCCAAACCACCTAAATAACTCTCATGGTGCCGCACTTTGACTTCCTAAAGCTCGAAAAACTCAAACGGAGCAAAGTTTGTACCAAGTTCGTCGGAACCATATGAAAAACTCTCATTGGGACGAACGTTGGCTTCTGAGCTCTCAAAAACTGAAACGGAGCAAAGTTTGGACCAGGTGTCGTCCAAACCCCCTAAAGAACTGTCATTGGGCCGAACTTTGAGTTCCTAACTCTCCAAAAACTCAAACGTAGCAAAGTTTTGACCAAGTTTGTCCAAACCATATGAAAAACTCTCATTGGGACGAACTTTGAGTTCCTAACTCTCCAAAAACTCAAACGGAGCAAAGTTTGGACCAAGTTCGTCCAAACCATATGAAAAACTCTCATTGGGACGAACTTTGGGTTCCAAGCTCTCAAAAACTTAAACGGAGCAATGTTTAGACCATGTTTCGTCTAAACCACCTAAATAGCGCTCAATGGGCCGAACTTTGAGTTCCTAACGCTCGAAAAACTTAAACGGAGGAAAGTTTGGACCAAGTTCGTCCAAACCATATGAAAAACACTCATTGGGACGAACCTTGGGTTCCGAGCTCTCAAATAGTGAAATGGAGCAAAGTTTGGACCATGTGTCATCCAAACCACCTAAAGAACTCTCATTGGGCCGAACTTTGAGTTCCTACCTCTCAAAATACTCAAACGGAGCAAAGTTTGGACCAAGTTCGTCCAAACCATATGAAAAACTCTGATTGGGAGGAACTTTGGGTTCCGAGCCCTCAAAAACTGAAACGGAGAAAAGTTTGGACCATGTGTCGTCCAAACCACCTAAATAACTCTCATTGGACCGAACTTTGAGTTCCTAACTCTCCAAAAACTCAAACGGAGCAAACTTTGGACCATGTGTCGTTCAAACCACCTAAAGAACTCTCATTGGGCCGAACTTTGAGTTCCTAAAGCTCGAAAAACTCAAACGTAGCAAAGTTCTGACCAAGTTCGTCCAAACCATATGAAAAACTCTCATTGGGACGAACTTTGGGTTCCGAGCTCTCAAAAATTGAAACGGAGATAAGTTTGGACTATGTTTCCTCCAAACCACCTAAATAACTATCATTGGGCAAAACTTTGAGTTCCTAAAGCTCGAAAAACTCAAACGTAGCAAAGTTTGGACATGTTCGTCCAAACAATAGGAAAAACTCTCATTGAGACGATCTTTGGGTTCCGAGCTCTCAAAAAAAGAAAAGGAGCAAAGTTTGGACCATGTTTCGTCTAAACCACTTAAATAACTCTCATTGGGCCGAACTTTGAGTTCCTAAAGCTCGAAAAACTCAAACGTAGCAAAGTTTGGAAATGTTCGTCCAAACCATATGAAAAACTCTCTTTAGGACGAACTTTGGGTTCCGAGCTCTCAAATACCGAAACGGAGCAAAGTTTTGACCATGTGTCATCCAAACCACCTAAATAACTCTCATTGGGCCGAACTTTGAGTCCCTAACTCTCCAAAAACTCAAACGGAGCAAAGTTTGGACCATGTGTTGTTCAAACCACCTAAAGAACTCTTATTGGGCCGAACTTTGAGTTCCTAAAGCTCGAAAAACTCAAACGTAGCAAAGTTTGGACAGGGTTCGTCCAAACCATATGAAAAACTCTCATTGGGACGAACTTTGGGTTCCGAGCTCTCAAAAACTGAAACGCAGCAAAGTTTGGACTATGTTTCTTCCAAACCACCTAAATAACTATCATTGGGCCGAACTTTGAGTTCCTAAAGCTCGAAAAACTCAAACGTAGCAAAGTTTAGACCAAGTTTGTCCAAACCATATGAAAAACTCTCATTCGGACGAACTTTGGGTTCCGAGCTCTCAAAAACTGAAATGGAGCAAAGTTTGGACCATGTTTCGTCCAAACCACCTAAATAACTCTCATTGGGCCGAACTTTGAGTTCCTAACTCTCCAAAAACTCAAACGGAGAAAAGTTTGGACCAAGTGTCGTTCAAAAAACCGAAAGAACTCTCATTGGGCCGAACTTTGAGTTCCTAAAGCTCGAAAAACTCAAACGTAGCAAAGTTTTGACCAAGTTCGTCCAAACCATATGAAAAACTCTCATTGGGACGAACTTTGGGTTCCGATCTCTCAAAAAAAGAAAAGGAGCAAAGTTTGGACCATGTTTCGTCCAAACCACTTAAATAACTCTCATTGGGCCGAACTTTGATTTCCTAAAGCTCAAAAAACTCAAACGTAGCAAAGTTTGGACTGTTCATCCAAACCATATGAAAAACTCTCTTTAGGACGAACTTTGGGTTCCGAGCTCTCGAATACAGAAACGGAGCAAAGTTTTGACCATGTTTCATCCAAAGCACCTAAATAACTCTCATTGGGCCGAACTTTGAGTTCCTAACTCTCCAAAAACTCAAACGGAGAAAAGTTTCGACCATGCGTCGTCCAAACCACCTAAAGAACTCTCATTGGGCCGAACGTTGAGTTCCTAACTCTCCAAAAACTGAAACGGAGCAAAGTTTTCACCAAGTTCGTCCAAACCATATGAAAAACTCTCATTGGGACGAACTTTGGGTTCCGAGCTCTCAAAAACTGAAATGGAGCAAAGTTTGGACCATGTGTCGTCCAAACCACCTAAAGAACTCTCATTGGGCCGAACGTTGAGTTCCTAACTCTCAAAAACTCAAAGGGAGAAAAGTTTGGACAAAAATCGTCCAAACCATATGAAAAACTCACATTGGGACGAACTTTGGCTTCCGAGCTCTTAAAAACTGAAACGGAGAAAAGTTGGGACCATGTGTCGTCCAAACCACCTAAAGAACTCTCATTGGGCCGAACTTTGAGTTCCTAAAGCTCGAAAAACTCAAACGTAGCAAAGTTTGGACCAAGTTCGTCCAAACCATATGAAAAACTCTCTTTGGGACGACATTATGGTTCCGATCTCTCAAAATCTGAAACGGAGCAAAGTTTTGACCATGTGTCGTCATAACCACCTAAAGAACTCTCATTGGGCCGAACTTTGAGTTCCTAACTCTACAATAACTCAAACGGAGCAAAGTTTGGACCAAGTTCGTCCAAACCATATGAAAAACTCTCATTGGGACGAACTTTGGGTTCCGAGCTCTCAAAAACTGAAACGGAGCAAAGTTTGGACCATGTGTCGTCCAAACCACCTAAAGAACTCTCATTGGGCCGAACGTTGAGTTCCTAACTCTCAAAAACTCAACGGGAGCAAAGTTTCGACAAAAATCGTCCAAACCATATGAAAAACTCACATTGGGACGAACTTCGGCTTCCGAGCTCTTAAAAACTGAAACAGAGAAAAGTTGGGACCATGTGTCGTCCAAACCACCTAAAGAACTCTCATTGGGCCGAACTTTGAGTTCCTAACTCTCCAAAAACTGAAACGGAGTAAAGTTTTCACCAAGTTCGTCCAACCCATATGGAAAACTCTCATTGGGACGAACTTTGGGTTCCGAGCTCTCAAAAACTGAAACGGAGAAAAGTTTGGACCATGTTTCGTCCAAACCACCCTAATAACTCTCATGGTGCCGAACTTTGAGTTCCTAAAGCTCGAAAAACTCAAACGTAGCAAAGTTTGGACCAAGTTCGTCAAAACAATATGAAAAACTCTCTTTGGGACGACATTATGGTTCCGATCTCTCAAAAACTGAGACGGAGCAAAGTTTTGACCATGTGTCGTCCAAACCACCTAAAGAACTCTCATTGGGCCCAACTTTGAGTTCCTGACTCTCCAAAAACTCAAACGGAGCAAAGTTTGGACCAAGTTCGTACAAACCATACGAAAAACTCTCATTGGGACAAACTTTGGGTTCCGAGCCCCCAAAAACATAAACGGAGAAAAGTTTGGACCATGCGTCGTCCAAACGACCTAAATAACTCTCATTGGGCCGAACTTTGAGTTCCTAACTCTCCAAAAACTCTAACGGATCAAAGTTTTCACCAAGTTCGTCCAACCCATATGAAAAACTCTCATTGGGACGAACTTTGGGTTCCGAGCTCTCAAAAACTGAAACGGAGCAAAGTTTGGACCATGTTTCTCCCAAACCACCTAAATAACTCTCATGGTGCCGCACTTTGAGTTCCTAAAGCTCGAAAAACTCAAACGGAGCAAAGTTTGTACCAAGTTCGTCGGAACCATATGAAAAACTCTCATTGGGACGAACGTTGGCTTCTGAGCTCTCAAAAACTGAAACGGAGCAAAGTTTGGACCAGGTGTCGTCCAAACCCCCTAAAGAACTGTCATTGGGCCGAACTTTGAGTTCCTAACTCTCCAAAAACTCAAACGTAGAAAAGTTTGGACCAAGTTTGTCCAAACCATATGAAAAACTCTCATTGGGACGAACTTTGAGTTCCTAACTCTCCAAAAACTCAAACGGAGCAAAGTTTGGACCAAGTTCGTCCAAACCATATGAAAAACTCTCATTGGGACGAACTTTGGGTTCCAAGCTCTCAAAAACTTAAACGGAGCAATGTTTGGACCATGTTTCGTCCAAACCACCTAAATAGCGCTCATTGGGCCGAACTTTGAGTTCCTAACGCTCGAAAAACTTAAACGGAGGAAAGTTTGGACCAAGTTCGTCCAAACCATATGAAAAACACTCATTGGGACGAACCTTGGGTTCCGAGCTCTCAAATAGTGAAATGGAGCAAAGTTTGGACCATGTGTCATCCAAACCACCTAAAGAACTCTCATTGGGCCGAACTTTGAGTTCCTACCTCTCAAAATACTCAAACGGAGCAAAGTTTGGACCAAGTTCGTCCAAACCATATGAAAAACTCTCATTGGGAGGAACTTTGGGTTCCGAGCCCTCAAAAACTGAAACGGAGAAAAGTTTGGACCATGTGTCGTCCAAACCACCTAATAAACTCTCATTGGACCGAACTTTGAGTTCCTAACTCTCCAAAAACTCAAACGGAGCAAACTTTGGACCATGTGTCGTTCAAACCACCTAAAGAACTCTCATTGGGCCGAACTTTGAGTTCCTAAAGCTCGAAAAACTCAAACGTAGCAAAGTTCTGACCAAGTTCGTCCAAACCATATGAAAAACTCTCATTGGGACGAACTTTGGGTTCCGAGCTCTCAAAAATTGAAACGGAGATAAGTTTGGACTATGTTTCCTCCAAACCACCTAAATAACTATCATTGGGCAAAACTTTGAGTTCCTAAAGCTCGAAAAACTCAAACGTAGCAAAGTTTGGACATGTTCGTCCAAACAATAGGAAAAACTCTCATTGAGACGATCTTTGGGTTCCGAGCTCTCAAAAAAAGAAAAGGAGCAAAGTTTGGACCATGTTTCGTCTAAACCACTTAAATAACTCTCATTGGGCCGAACTTTGAGTTCCTAAAGCTCGAAAAACTCAAACGTAGCAAAGTTTGGAAATGTTCGTCCAAACCATATGAAAAACTCTCTTTAGGACGAACTTTGGGTTCCGAGCTCTCAAATACCGAAACGGAGCAAAGTTTTGACCATGTGTCATCCAAACCACCTAAAGAACTCTCATTGGGCCGAACTTTGAGTTCCTACCTCTCAAAATACTCAAACGGAGCAAAGTTTGGACCAAGTTCGTCCAAACCATATGAAAAACTCTCATTGGGAGGAACTTTGGGTTCCGAGCCCTCAAAAACTGAAACGGAGAAAAGTTTTGACCATGTGTCGTCCAAACCACCTAAATAACTCTCATTGGACCGAACTTTGAGTTCCTAACTCTCCAAAAACTCAAACGGAGCAAACTTTGGACCATGTGTCGTTCAAACCACCTAAAGAACTCTCATTGGGCCGAACTTTGAGTTCCTAAAGCTCGAAAAACTCAAACGTAGAAAAGTTCTGACCAAGTTCGTCCAAACCATATGAAAAACTCTCATTGGGACGAACTTTGGGTTCCGAGCTCTCAATAATTGAAACGGAGATAAGTTTGGACTATGTTTCCTCCAAACCACCTAAATAACTATCATTGGGCAAAACTTTGAGTTCCTAAAGCTCGAAAAACTCAAACGTAGCAAAGTTTGGACATGTTCGTCCAAACAATAGGAAAAACTCTCATTGAGACGATCTTTGGGTTCCGAGCTCTCAAAAAAAGAAAAGGAGCAAAGTTTGGACCATGTTTCGTCTAAACCACTTAAATAACTCTCATTGGGCCGAACTTTGAGTTCCTAAAGCTCGAAAAACTCAAACGTAGCAAAGTTTGGAAATGTTCGTCCAAACCATATGAAGAACTCTCATTGGGCCGAACTTTGAGTTCCTACCTCTCAAAAAACTCAAATGGAGCAAAGTTTGGACCAAGTTTGTCAAACCATATGAAAAACTCTCATTGGGAGGAACTTTGGGTTCCGAGCCCTCAAAAACTTAAACGGAGAAAAGTTTGGACCATGTGTCGTCCAAACCACCTAAATAACTCTCATTGGGCCGAACTTTGAGTCCCTAACTCTCCAAAAACTCAAACGGAGCAAAGTTTGGACCATGTGTTGTTCAAACCACCTAAAGAACTCTTATTGGGCCGAACTTTGAGTTCCTAAAGCTCGAAAAACTCAAACGTAGCAAAGTTTGGACAGGGTTCGTCCAAACCATATGAAAAACTCTCATTGGGACGAACTTTGGGTTCCGAGCTCTCAAAAACTGAAACGCAGCAAAGTTTGGACTATGTTTCTTCCAAACCACCTAAATAACTACCATTGGGCCGAACTTTGAGTTCCTAAAGCTCGAAAAACTCAAACGTAGCAAAGTTTAGACCAAGTTTGTCCAAACCATATGAAAAACTCTCATTCGGACGAACTTTGGGTTCCGAGCTCTCAAAAACTGAAATGGAGCAAAGTTTGGACCATGTTTCGTCCAAACCACCTAAATAACTCTCATTGGGCCGAACTTTGAGTTCCTAACTCTCCAAAAACTCAAACGGAGAAAAGTTTGGACCAAGTGTCGTTCAAAAAACCTAAAGAACTCTCATTCGGCCGAACTTTGAGTTGCTAAAGCTCGAAAAACTCAAACGTAGCAAAGTTTTGACCAAGTTCGTCCAAACCATATGAAAAACTCTCATTGGGACGAACTTTGGGTTCCGATCTCTCAAAAAAAGAAAAGGAGCAAAGTTTGGACCATGTTTCGTCCAAACCACTTAAATAACTCTCATTGGGCCGAACTTTGATTTCCTAAAGCTCAAAAAACTCAAACGTAGCAAAGTTTGGACTATTCATCCAAACCATATGAAAAACTCTCTTTAGGACGAACTTTGGGTTCCGAGCTCTCGAATACAGAAACGGAGCAAAGTGTTGACCATGTTTCATCCAAAGCACCTAAATAACTCTCATTGGGCCGAACTTTGAGTTCCTAACTCTCCAAAAACTCAAACGGAGAAAAGTTTGGAACATGCGTCGTCCAAACCACCTAAAGAACTCTCATTGGGCCGAACGTTGAGTTCCAAACTCTCCAAAAACTGAAACGGAGCAAAGTTTTCACCAAGTTCGTCCAACCAATATGAAAAACTCTCATTGGGACGAACTTTGGGTTCCGAGCTCTCAAAAACTGAAACGGAGCAAAGTTTGGACCATGTTTCGTCCAAACCACCTTAATAACTCTCATGGTGCCGAACTTTGAGTTCCTAAAGCTCGGAAAACTCAAACGTAGAAAAGTTTGGACAAAGTTCGTCCAAACCATATGAAAAACTCTCTTTGGGACGACATTATGGTTCCGATCTCTCAAAATCTGAAACGGAGAAAAGTTTTGACCATGTTTCGTCATAACCACCTAAAGAACTCTCATTGGGCCGAACTTTGAGTTCCTAACTCTCCAAAAACTCAAACGGAGCAAAGTTTGGACCAAGTTCGTCCAAACCATATAAAAACTCTCATTGGGACGAACTTTGGGTTCCGAGCTCTCAAAAACTGAAACGGAGCAAAGTTTGGACCATGTGTCGTCCAAATCACCTAAAGAACTCTCATTGTGCCGAACGTACAGTTCCTAACTCTCAAAAACTCAAAGGGAGCAAAGTTTGGACAAAAATCGTCCAAACCATATGAAAAACTCACATTGGGACGAACTTTGGCTTCCGAGCTCTTAAAAACTGAAACGGAGAAAAGGTGGGACTATGTGTCGTCCAAACCACCTAAAGAACTCTCATTGGGCCGAACTTTGTGTTCCTAACTCTCCAAAAACTGAAACGGAGCAAAGTTTTCACCAAGTTCGTCCAACCCATATGGAAAACTCTCATTGGGACGAACTTTGGGTTCCGAGCTCTCAAAAACTGAAACGGAGAAAAGTTTGGACCATGTTTCGTCCGAACCACCTTAATAACTCTCATGGTGCCGAACTTTGAGTTCCTAAAGCTCGAAAAACTCAAACGTAGCAAAGTTTGGACCAAGTTCGTCCAAACCATATGAAAAACTCTCTTTGGGACGACATTATGGTTCCGATCTCTCAAAATCTGAAACGGAGCAAAGTTTTGACCATGTGTCGTCCAAACCACCTAAAGAACTCTCATTGGGCCCAACTTTGAGTTCCTAACTCTCCAAACACTCAAACGGAGCAAAGTTTGGACCAAGTTCGTCCAACCCATATGAAAAAATCTATTTGGGACGAACTTTGGCTTCCGAGCTCTCAAAATCTGAAACAGAGCAAAGTTTCCATGTGTCGTCCAAACCACCTAAAGAACTCTCATTGGGCCGAACTTTGAGTTCTTAACTCTCCAAAAACTCAAACGAAGCAAAGTTTGGACCAAGTTCGTCCAAACCATAAGAAAAACTCTCATTGGGACGAACTTTGGGTTCCGAGCTCTCAAAAACTGAAACGGAGAAAAGTTTGGACCATGTTTCGTCCAAACCACCTTAATAACTCTCATGGTGCCGAACTTTGAGTTCCTAAAGCTCGAAAAACTCAAACGTAGCAAAGTTTGGACCAAGTTCGTCCAAACCATATGAAAAACTCTCTTTCGGACGACATTATGGTTCCGATCTCTCAAAAACTGAAACAGAGCAAAGTTTTGACCATGTGTCGTCCAAACCACCTAAAGAACTCTCATTGGGCCCAACTTTGAGTTCCTAACTCTCCAAAAACTCAAACGGAGCAAAGTTTGGACCAAGTTCGTCCAAACCATATAAAAACTCTCATTGGGACGAACTTTGGTTTCCGAGCTCTCAAAAACTGAAACGGAGCAAAGTTTGGACCATGTGTCGTCCAAATCACCTAAAGAACTCTCATTGGGCCGAACGTACAGTTCCTAACTCTCAAAAACTCAAAGGGAGCAAAGTTTGGACAAAAATCGTCCAAACCATATGAAAAACTCACATTGGGACGAACTTTGGCTTCCGAGCTCTTAAAAACTGAAACGGAGAAAAGGTGGGACTATGTGTCGTCCAAACCACCTAAAGAACTCTCATTGGGCCGAACTTTGTGTTCCTAACTCTCCAAAAACTGAAACGGAGCAAAGTTTTCACCAAGTTCGTCCAACCCATATGGAAAACTCTCATTGGGACGAACTTTGGGTTCCGAGCTCTCAAAAACTGAAACGGAGAAAAGTTTGGACCATGTTTCGTCCGAACCACCTTAATAACTCTCATGGTGCCGAACTTTGAGTTCCTAAAGCTCGAAAAACTCAAACGTAGCAAAGTTTTGACCAAGTTCGTCCAAACCATATGAAAAACTCTCTTTGGGACGACATTATGGTTCCGATCTCTCAAAATCTGAAACGGAGCAAAGTTTTGACCATGTGTCGTCCAAACCACCTAAAGAACTCTCATTGGGCCCAACTTTGAGTTCCTAACTCTCCAAACACTCAAACGGAGCAAAGTTTGGACCAAGTTCGTCCAACCCATATGAAAAAATCTATTTGGGACGAACTTTGGCTTCCGAGCTCTCAAAATCTGAAACAGAGCAAAGTTTCCATGTGTCATCCAAACCACCTAAAGAACTCTCATTGGGCCGAACTTTGAGTTCCTAACTCTCCAAAAACTCAAACGAAGCAAAGTTTGGACCAAGTTCGTCCAAACCATAAGAAAAACTCTCATTGGGACGAACTTTGGGTTCCGAGCTCTCAAAAACTGAAACGGAGCAAAGTTTGGACCATGTGTCGTCCAAACCACCTAAAGAACTCTCATTGGGCCGAACGTTGAGTTCCTAACTCTCAAAACCTCAAAGGGAGAAAAGTTTGGACAAAAATCGTCCAAACCATATGAAAAACTCACATTGGGACGAACTTTGGCTTCCGAGCTCTTAAAAACTGAAACGGAGAAAAGTTGGGACCATGTGTCGTCCAAACCACATAAAGAACTCTCATTGGGCCGAACTTTGAGTTCCTAACTCTCCAAAAACTGAAACAGAGCAAAGTTTTCACCAAGTTCGTCCAACCCATATGGAAAACTCTCATTGAGACGAACTTTGGGTTCCGACCTCTCAAAAACTGAAACGGGGAAAAGTTTGGACCATGTTTCGTCCAAACCACCTTAAGAACTCTCATGGTGCCGAACTTTGGGTTCCTAAAGCTCGAAAAACTCAAACGTAGCAAAGTTTGGACCAAGTTCGTCCAAACCATATGAAAAACTCTCTTTGGGACGACATTATGGTTCCGATCTCTCAAAAACTGAAACGGAGCAAAGTTTTGACCATGTGTCGTCCAAACCACCTAAAGAACTCTCATTGGGCCCAACTTTGAGTTCCTGACTCTCCAAAAACTCAAACGGAGGAAAGTTTGGACCAAGTTCGTACAAACCATATGAAAAACTCTCATTGGGACGAACTTCGGGTTCCGAGCCCTCAAAAACATAAACGGAGAAAAGTTTGGACCATGCGTCGTCCAAACGACCTAAATAACTCTCATTGGGCCCAACTTTGAGTTCCTAACTCTCCAAAAACTCTAACGGATCAAAGTTTTCACGAAGTTCGTCCAACCCATATGAAAAACTCTCATTGGGACGAACTTTGGGTTCCGAGCTCTCAAAAACTGAAACGGAGCAAAGTTTGGACCATGTTTCTCCCAAACCACCTAAATAACTCTCATGGTGCCGCACTTTGAGTTCCTAAAGCTCGAAAAACTCAAACGGAGCAAAGTTTGGACCAAGTTCGTCGGAACCATATGAAAAACTCTCATTGGGACGAACGTTGGCTTCTGAGCTCTCAAAAACTGAAACGGAGCAAAGTTTGGACCAGGTGTCGTCCAAACCCCCTAAAGAACTGTCATTGGGCCGAACTTTGAGTTCCTAACTCTCCAAAAACTCAATCGTAGCAAAGTTTGGACCAAGTTTGTCCAAACCATATGAAAAACTCTCATTGGGACGAACTTTGGGTTCCGAGCTCTCAAAAACTGAAACGGAGCAAAGTTTGGACCATGTTTTGTCCAAACCACCTAAATAGCTCTTATTGCGGCGAACTTTTAGTTCCTAACGCTCGAAAAACTCAAACGGAGCAACGTTTGGACCAAGTTCGTCCAAACCATATGAAAAACTCTCTTTAGGACGAACTTTGGGTTCCGAGCTCTCAAATACAGAAACGGAGCAAAGTTTGGACAATGTGTCGTCCAAACAACCTAAACAACTCTCATTGGGCTGAACTTTGAGTTCCTAACTCTCAAAAACTCAAAGGGAGCAAAGTTTGGACCAAGTTCGTCCAACCCATATGAAAAAATCTATTTGGGACGAACTTTGGCTTCCGAGCTCTCAAAAACTGAAACAGAGCAAAGTTTCCATGTGTCGTCCAAACCACCTGAAGAACTCTCTTTGGGCCGAACTTTGAGTTCCAAACTCTCAAAAAACTCAAACGGAGCAAAGTTTGGACCAAGTTCGTCCAAACCATAAGAAAAACTCTCATTGGGACGAACTTTGGGTTCCGAGTTCTCAAAAACTGAAACAGAGAAAAGTTTGGACCATGTTTCGTCCAAACCACCTTACTAACTCTCATGGTGCCGAACTTTGAGTTCCTAAAGCTCGAAAAACTCAAACGTAGCAAAGTTTGGACCAAGTTCGTCCAAACCATATGAAAAACTCTCTTTGGGACGACATTATGGTTCCGATCTCTCAAAATCTGAAACGGAGCAAAGTTTTGACCATGTGTCATCATAACCAGTTAAAGAACTCTCATTGGGCCGAACTTTGAGTTCCTAACTCTCCAAAAACTCAAACCGAGCAAAGTTTGGACCAAGTTCGTCCAAACCATATGAAAAAATCTCATTGGGACGAACTTTGGGTTCCGAGCTCTCAAAAACTGAAACGGAGGAAAGTTTGGACCATGTGTCGTCCAAACCACCTAAAGAACTCTCATTGGGCCGAACCTTGAGTTCCTAACTATCAAAAACTCAAAGGGAGAAAAGTTTGGACAAAGTTCGTCCAAACCATATGAAAAACTCACATTGGGACGAACTTTGGCTTCCGAGCTCTTAAAAACCGAAACGGAGAAAACTTGGGACCATGTGTCGTCCAAACCACCTAAAAAACTCTCATTGGGCCGAACTTTGAGTTCATAACTCTCCAAAAACTTAAACGGAGCAAAGTTTTCACCAAGTTCGTCCTACCCATATGGAAAACTCTCATTGGGACGAACTTTGGGTTCCGAGCTCTAAAAAACTCAAACGTAGCAAAGTTTGGACCAAGTTCGTCCAAACCATATGAAAAACTCTCTTTGGGACGACATTATGGTTCCGATCTCTCAAAAACTGAAACGGAGCAAAGTTTTTACGATGTGTCGTCCAAACCACCTAAAGAACAATCATTGGGCCGAACTTTGAGTTCCTGACTCTCAAAAAACTCAAATGTAGCAAAGTTTTGACCAAGTTCGTCCAAACCATATGAAAAACTCTCATTGGGACGAACTTTGGGTTCCGAGCTCTCAAAAAAAAGAAAAGGAGCAAACTTTGGACCATGTATCGTCCAAACCACTTAAATAACTCTCATTGGGCCGAACTTTGATTTCCTAAAGCTCAAAAAACTCAAACGTAGCAAAGTTTGGACATGTTCGTCCAAACCTTATGAAAAACTCTCTTTAGGACGAACTTTGGGTTCCGAGCTCTCGAATACAGAAACGGAGCAAAGTTTTGACCATGTGTCATCCAAACCACCTAAGTAACTCTCATTGGGCCGAACTTTGAGTTCCTAACTCTCCAAAAACTCAAACGGAGAAAAGTTTGGACCATGCGTCGTCCAAACCACCTAAAGAACTCTGATTGGGCCGAACTTTGAGTTCCTAACTCTCCAAAACTGAAACGGAGCAAAGTTTTCACCAAGTTCGTCCAACCCATATGAAAAACTCTCATTCGGACGAACTTTGGGTTCCGAGCTCTCAAAAACTGAAATGGAGCAAAGTTTGGACCATGTTTCGTCCAAACAACCTAAATAACTCTCATTGGGCCGAACTTTGAGTTCCTAAAGCTCGAAAAACTCAAATGTAGCAAAGTTTGGAAATGTTCGTCCAAACCATATGAGAAACTCTCTTTAGGACGAACTTTGGGTTCCGAGCTCTCAAATACAGAAACGGAGGAGAGTTTTGACCATGTGTCATCCAAACCACCTAAAGAACTCTCACTGGGCTAAACTTTGAGTTCCTACCTCTCAAAAAACTGAAACGGAGCAAAGTTTGGACCATGTGTTGTCCAAACCACCTAAAGAACTCTCATTGGGCCGAACTTTGAGTTCCTAACTCTCCAAAAACTCAAACGGAGTCAAGTTTGGGCCAAGTTCATCCAAACCATATGAAAAACTCTCATTGGGACGAACTTTGGGTTCCGAGCTCTCAAAAACTAAAACGGAGCAAAGTTTGGACCATGTTTCGTCTAAACCACCTAAATAACTCTCATTGGGCCGAACTTTTAGTTGCTAACGCTCGAAAAACTCAAACGAAGCAAAGTTTGGACCAAGTTCGTCCAAACCATATGAAAAACTCTCTTTTGGACGAACTTTGGGTTCCAAGCTCTCAAATACTGAAACGGAGCAAAGTTTTGACCATGTGTCATCCAAACCACCTAAAGAACTCCCATTGGGCCGAACTTTGAGTTCCTTACTCTCCAAAAACTCAAACGGAGCAAAGTTTGGACCAAGTTCGTCGGAACCATATGAAAAACTCTCATTGGGACGAACTTTGGCTTCCGATTTGTCAAAAACTGAAACGGAGCAAAGTTTGGACCATGTGTCGTCCAAACCACCTAAAGAACTCTCATTGGCCGAACTTTGAGTTCCTAACTCTCCAAAAACTCAAACGTAGAAAAGTTTGGACCAAGTTCGTCAAAACCATATGAAAAACTCTCATTGGGACGAACTTTGGGTTCCAAGCTCTCAAAAACTGAAACGGAGCAAAGTTTGGACCATGTTTCGTCCAAACCACCTAAATAACTCTCATGGTGCCATACTTTGAGTTCCTAAAGCTCGAAAAACTCAAACGGAGCAAAGTTTGGACAAAGTTTGTCGGAGCCATATGAAAAACTCTCATTGGGACGAACTTTGGCTTCCAAGCTCTCAAAAACTGAAACGGAGCAAAGTTTGGACCATGTGTCGTCCAAACCACCTAAAGAACTCTCGTTGGGCCGAACTTTGATTTCCTAACTCTCCAAAAACTCAAACGTAGCAAAGTTTGGACCAAGTTCGTCCAAACCATATGAAAAACTCTCATTGGGACGAAGTTTGGGTTCCGAGCTCTCAAAAACTGAAATGGAGCAAAGTTTGGACCATGTTTCGTCCAAACAACCTAAATAACTCTCATGGGGCCGAACTTTGAGTTCCTAACGCTCGAAAAACTCAAACGTAGCAAAGTTTGGACATGTTCATCCAAGCCATATGAAAAACTCTCTTTAGGACGAACTTTGGGTTCCGAGCTCTCAAATACAGAAACGGAGCAAAGTTTTGACCATGTGTCATCCAAACCACCTAAAGAACTCTCATTGGGCCGAACTTTGAGTTCCTACCTCTCATAAAACTCAAACGGAGCAAAGTTTGGACCAAGTTCGTCTAAACCATATGAAAAACGCTCATTGGGACGAACTTTGGGTTCCGAGCCCTCAAAAACTAAAACGGAGAAAAGTTTGGACCATGTGTCATCCAAACCACCTAAATAACTCTCATTGGGCCGAACTTTGAGTTCATAACTCTCCAAAAACTCAAACGGAGCAAAGTTTGGACCAAGTTCTGACAACCATATGAAAAACTCTCATTGGGACGAACTTTGGCTTCCGACCTCTCAAAAACTGAAACGGAGCAAAGTTTGGATCATGTGTCGTCCAAACCACCTAAAGAACTCTCATTTGGCCGAACTTTGAGTTCCTAACTCTCCAAAAACTCAAACGTAGCAAAGTTTGGACCAAGTTTGTCCAAACCATATGAAAAACTCTCATTGGGACGAACTTTGGGTTCCGAGCTCTCAAAAACTGAAACGGAGCAAAGTTTGGACCATGTTTCGTCCAAACAACCTAAGTAACTCTCATTGGGCCTTACTTTGAGTTCCTAAAGCTCGAAAAACTCAAACGTAGCAAAGTTTGGACATGTTCGTCCAAACCATATGAAAAACTCTCTTTAGGATGAACTTTGGGTTCCGAGCTCTCAAATACAGAAATGGAGCAAAGTTTTGACCATGTGTCATCCAAACCACCTAAAGAACTCTCATTGGGCAAAACTTTGAGTTCCTAACTCTCCAAAAACTCAAACGTAGGAAAGTTTGGACCAAGTTTGTCCAAACCATATGAAAAACTCTCATTGGGACGAACTTTGGGTTTCGAGCTCTCAAATACAGAAACGGAGCAAAGTTTTGACCATGTGTCATCCAAACCACCTAAAGAACTCTGATCGGGCCGAACTTTGAGTTCCTACCTCTCAAAAAACTCAAACGGAGCAAAGTTTGGACCAAGTTCGTCCAAACCATATGAAAAACTCTCATTGGGACGAACTTTGGGTTCCGAGCTCTCAAAAACTGAAACGGAGCAAAGTTTGGACCATGTTTCGTCCAAACCACCTGAATAACTCTGATTGGGCCGAACTTTGAGTTCCTAATGCTCGAAAAACTCAAACGAAGAAAAATTTGGACCAAGTTCGTCCAAACCATATGAAGAACTGTAAACCCGAGACTTTCCCTAGGATTATTTTCTCTTGTCATCTATTCGTTGTTTCATTGTTGGACTAAGTTGTTGGAAATTATAACTTTAAAAAGAAAGGAAAGAAAGGAATTAAAGAAGTAAAGAAAAGAAAAGAAAAGAAAAGGAAAAGGAAAGGAAAAAGGAAGAAAAAAAAAAAAGAAAATGAATGGGAATAAAACCCATTCGGTGGGTAGTGCTATATAGGTAAGTCCACCACCGTTTAACTCATTTCAGGCCAATTTCCCATCATTTCCCATCCAAAATTTCAGAGCACTTGAGGGAGAGAGTGAAGGAAGAAGAAGAATTTCGTGGTTTTGAGGTTGAAGAAGATAGGAAAAGCTCATGCAAAGCCAGCTACAGCAGAATCTGGGTTCAACCTGTCAACCTCTGGTTTTTGATTCGGTTTGAGCTACACAGAAAGAACTAAGAGGTGAGGTTTTCTTTTCTTGAAAGTTAGTTCATTTTCTAGCAAATTTCATGAAGGAAGCTTGAGCTAAATCGTATGAGAAGTTAATGGTTTTTGGAATGAAAAACAGAGCACAGGATTTTCGAGCAAAGTAGGAGGATCTGGTTTTCTCTTGTTTTTCGAGCATTCTGGGGTGTACAAGTTGAATCCGAAGCTCTATTTAGTATGGTTGGAAAGCTTATTCAATTTCCTACAACTTTCATGAAGATTTTGTGAGACAAAAATGACTTTAAGTAGGTTTAATTTCAGGAGAAAGATAAAGGGTAGCAGAGAACCTCGAATCTGTGTTGTCTGTGTTCGGGGCATTTCTAGACAAATTGGTTGAGAATCTCATTTTCATTTCTTCAGGTACGTTGTAGAGTGTTCGAAAACAAAGAGTTGGATGTATATTACATTAAATTTGGTTAAGTATTGAGGAAGTTATGGGTATTGGAAGGTGTGGTATTGAATCTGGAAAATCTGGAAAGTAGAATGTGGAGTGAGATTTCTTATTCAAGAGTTTAGAATTCATGAGCATGGAAAGACAAAGCTAATTATGGTTCTAATGCTCGGTTTTGGTTGTTTGATAGGCCAAGAGGAAATAGGTCGGGTCTACAAACCAGGGAACTAGCTAAGACTGTGAGTGACAAAATGAATTTCGAAAATTGTTTCCAACGGTTGTTCATGTTTAGATGTTTTACATGCTTTTCTATAAATGATACATGGTTTTTATGAATGTTTTCAAGCTTAAGTTATGAGCTTAGATTTTCTAATGAGATTTATAAATGAGCACGTGATTATTGAGTTTCAAAAAAATAGTTGAAACGACATCCTTTTAAGTCAAGCATGTGTTAGCAAGAATTATTTAAAGATTTTCGGTTTTTCCATGAGCAAGCTGAATAAGCTTGAGTTTTACGAGGGATAATGATAAGCAGGCATGTTCTAATGTTTTCACGGGATTTTCTGAGATTTCTATTGACTACATGACTGAGATATTGAGCCCGAGGCTATATGGTACCGTGTGCACACAGGTTATATTCCGTTGTTGACGTTGAGTGTACTCCGTGACAACGATGCTGTCGTGAGTGCTGGGCAGGCCCCACTACGACAAAGACGATGGGAGTGCTGGGCAGGCCCCATTACATCGTAGGACTAGTAAACGTTGGTTGTACTGGGCGTGCCTTACACAACGTAGATCGGTCATGTTAGTTAAAATGTTTGATGTACTTGATATGTCTTGCTAGATTTTTTTTAATGACGAGCCTGCGATGTTTTTAAGAAAGCTTTTATCGTTGCACATTTACGTTTAACGCCTTGGTTGAGCATCTTCATACGTTTAAAGTTTTATCACGTGTTCTGATTTCCGAATGTACAGTTTTAAAGTTAGTCACTCACTAGGCTTCGTAGCTCATTCTTTCAAAATTTTTTTCCACTTTTCAGGTAGAGATCGAGCTCCCGGTGCCTGATACACTGCCAACGTCTGCTGAAAATTCCAGAACAAGCTCCAGTACGTGAGTAGAGTTGTATATTGAGTCTGTTCATATTGTAAATGGTTTGTAAGGTTTGGATAATATAGTCCTAGAGGTCGTGGTTGTATAAACCCTAGTTGTATATGTTTTTGGTTGTGATATCTATATCAGGTTATTATTCAAACCAAGTTATGTCAGGGCGGCACCTCGTGTTTGTTAAAAGTGTTTTCAGGGAATCCGCTGTGTTGTGTTTCATGTGGAATGTTTTATATCTAAGATTAGTATGTTTATCAGGTTCTACGTTCCAGGAGGGTCAACGGGTATCGTTAGAGGAGGACGATGTTCGTTGGCTTCACGCCATCTTCCCGACTAAGCTAGCAGGTGGTCCGGGAGGGGGTGTGACAACTTGGTATCAGAGCAGTTAGCTCCATGGGAAATGAGACATGGTAGTTAGTGCTAAGAAAATCCAGGAAGTAAATAGTTAGACGTTGGGTCAGTTCAGATAGAACTAGCGGAGTATGGTCCGAGTATTGTTGAGAGTGAGTCCAGTCAGGACTAGAATGTAGGTATAAGTTTAGTATCATGCATCTGAGTGAAGTATCTATAGCATGTCTGATGTGTTGATATGTTATAGGAGTCATGCCACCACGTACCGGCAGACGACGCAGGCAGAATCAGGACGGGACGCAGGATCCTACCCAAAGTCAATCTGAAAGGGGATCCAGTACCCCGAGAGGTCAGAATGAGGCTGGGAGTGAGCGATTTGCTAGATCTGCACAGGAGATCGGTAGGCCAGAGAGAGTAGGGCCTAGTGATCCGAAAAAGATGTATGGGATTGAACGGTTGAAGAAGTTAGGAGCCACAGTGTTTGAGGGTTCCACGGATCCAGCTAACGCCGAGGTCTGGTTAAATATGCTGGAGAAATGCTTCGACGTGATGAGTTGTCCTGAGGAGCGAAAAGTCAGATTAGCCACATTTCTTTTGCAGAAGGAGGCGGAGGGATGGTGGAAATCCATTTTAGCCAGGCGCAGTGATATGGATTCAATCAATAATCCATTGCATGTACCTGAAGGACCAATCACAATGAGCAAGGCAAAGAAGATACAAGAGGCTTTCACATTGCATGTTCAAAAGCTAGCAAATGCACAGCAAGAGGCAAAGAATTTTGAATCCAACCTTTTGTATAATGTTAGTTCAGCAAGTCAAGAAGAGAATGGAGTAAAGATGGCACGGGAAAAGTTGTGTATTTTGGAAGATGGCACAGGGGACGAAAACAGTGTGCAGAATTTGTGAAGAGGTGGCTGTCCAACTTGCATCTCTTGGGATTTCGTGATGTCAAAGGTTGTCAAACGTTGCCATTATGAGGAGCGGATTCCATAGCACATATTTAAGACAATTTAAAGCAATTCTATCTTTTTAGTTTTAAGATATGGTTGCTCGTTTGATGTGCAATCAAGTTTTAAGTTCCTAGGTCTTATTTTCTACAATTTGCAATTAAGTGTAAATGAATGACTTTTGAGTTCCTTGGTCTATCCACGACCATTTGGCCTTTAAAATGGCTTGTAATACTCTTGAAACTCAGATTATACATATTAAAAAGCTTTTGCTTATTCAACCCCTTTGGTGTTATCTTTTCTTTCAAATCTTGTTTTAGGTTTGATGTTCAACCGATTCATTGGATTAGTTTTGATCAATCTAATTCTGGAGTGAGTCGTCTTAGGATCTTTGAGTGACCATCATAGATTCTAAGTTTGATCTAAGAGTGATTCATCTTCTAACTAAACTCTTGGTTGGAATCATTCGGTAAGTTTGTCTTATTTGTGTCCGTTTACAAGGATCCTAGAAGGACCTCTAGCTTTGTAAACTTAAGCATATTGGACGCTTATCACGCAGTGATGCACGTACGTTAGACTGGCAGACATTCAGAGGCATATTCGAGGAAAAGTACTATCCCACCACATATTGTGAGGCAAAGAGAGATGAGTTTCTGGAGTTGAAACAAGGGTCACTTTCAGTGGCCGAGTACGAGAGAAAGTATACCGAGCTTTCACGGTATGCCGATGTGATTGTGGCATCTGAGAGTGATAGGTGTCGCAGGTTTGAGAGAGGGTTGCGTTTTGAGATACGTACCCCAGTTACTGCTATTGCCAAGTGGACGGATTTTTCCCAACTAGTAGAGACTGCCTTACGTGTGGAGCAGAGTATTATAGAGGAAAAGTTGGCTGCGGAGCCTAGTCGTGGAGCTCCAACAGCTAGTGGTTTTCGAGGTCGTGAGCAGCGGAGGTTCACACCTGGAGTGAATGTTTCAGGCCGTCAAGACTTCAAGCGCCGATCTGGTGGCCAGTTGTCGAGGCAGATGAGTTCTGGTAGTGCTTATCAGAGGCAGAGTCAGAGAGCCCCCAGTCAGTCTACGAGTTCAGTAGCAAGACCGCGAACGGGTCAGGAGTCCGTTGCTAGTGAATCTAGGAGAACCCCATGTGTAAGTTGTGGCAAGAATCATTGGGGTCAGTGTCTTGTTGGCGCCGGTGTGTGTTACCAGTGTGGACAACCAGGGCATTTCAAGAGGGATTGTCCACAGCTAAGGGCAGCAGTTCAGAGGGACCGGGGAGTTGAGTCCCACACAGTTGAGCAGCCGAGAGTCTTAGCAGGCGCAGGAGAAGGCACCAGTGGTGCAAGGTAGAAGGGAGTTGTGGGGAGACCTAGGCAGCAGGGAAAAGTCTACGCCATGACTCAACAGGAAGCAGAGGATGCACCAGATGTGATCACTGGTACGATTTTGATTTGTAATGTACCTGCACGTGTTTTATTAGATCCAGGAGCTACGCATTCCTTTGTTTCTAGTATGTTTTTAACTAAGCTGAATAGGATGCTAGAGCCTTTATCTGAGGAGTTAGTCATATGCACTCCAGTTGGTGACGTTTTATTAGTTAATGAGGTGTTGCGTGATTATGAGGTTGTAGTAGAAGGTCTCTGTATGTTTGTGGATCTTCTTCCCCTAGAGTTGCAGGCGTTGGATGTGATTTTGGGAATGGATTTCTTATTCACTCACTATGCTTCTATGGATTGCCATAGGAAGGAAGTGACTTTTAGGAAACCAGGTTTGACTGAAGTTGTTTTCAGGGGTGAGAGGAAGATTATTCCTACGAGTTCGATTTCAGCTCTGAAAGCTGAGAAGTTGTTGAGGAAGGGTTGCACAACGTTTCTTGCACACGTGGTAGAGGTGCAAGAAGAAAAGTTGAAACCAGAAGATGTTCCTGTGGTGAACGAATTTCTTGATGTTTTTCCAGCTGATTTATTGGGTTTGCCACCTGATAGAGAGGTAGAGTTCACTATTGAATTGTTACCAGGACCAACACCTATTTCACAGGCACCATACAGAATGGCTCCGAGCGAGCTTAAGGAGCTAAAGGTGCAGTTGCAAGAACTAGTTGACAAGGGGTACATTAGGCCTAGTGTATCACCTTGGGGAGCTCCAGTGTTATTCGTGAAGAAGAAACATGGTACCCTGATTGGGACGAACTTTGGGTTCCCAGCTCTCAAATACAGAAACGGAGTAAAGTTTTGACCACGTGTCATCCAAACCACCTAAAGAACTCTCATTGGGCCGAACTTTGAGTGCCTACCTCTCCAAAAACTCAAACGGAGCAAAGTTTGGACCAAGTTCGTCCTAACCATATGAAAAGCTCTCTTTGGGACGAACTTTGGGTTCCGAGCTCTCAAAAACATAAACAGAGAAAAGTTTGGACCATGTGTCGTCCAAACCACCTAAAGAACTTTCATTGGGCCGAACTTTGAGTTCCTAACTCTCCAAAAACTCAAACGGAGCAAATTTTGGACGAAGTTCGTCCAAACCATATGAAAAGCTCTCATTGGGACGAATTTTGGGTTCCGAGCCCTCAAAAACTGAAACGGAGAAAAGTTTGGACCATGTGTCGTCCAAACCACCTAAATAACTCTCATTGGGCCGAACTTTGAGTTCCTAACTCTCCAAAAACTCAAACGGAGCAAAGTTTGGACCAAGTTCGTCCAAACCATATGAAAAGCTCTCTTTGGGACGAAATTTGGGTTCCGAGCTCTCAAAAACTTAAACGGAGAAAAGTTTGGACCATGTGTCGTCCAAACCACGTAAAGAACTCTCATTGGGCCGAACTTTGAGTTCCTAACTCTCCAAAAACTCAAACGGAGCAAAGTTTGGACCAACTTCGTCCAAACCATAGGAAAAACTCTCATTGGGACGAACTTTGGGTTCCGAGCTCTCAAATTCAGAAACGGAGCAAAGTTTTGACCATGTGTCATCCAAACCACCTAAAGAACTCTCATTGGGCCGAACTTTGAGTGCCAACCTCTCCAAAAACTCAAACGGAGAAAAGTTTGGACCAAGTTCGTCAGAACCATATGAAAAACTCTCATTGGGACGAACTTTGGCTTCTGAGCTCTCAAAAACTGAAACGGAGCAATGTTTGGACCATGTGTCGACCAAACCACCTAAAGAACTCTCATTCGGCCGAACTTTGAGTTCCTAACTCTCCAAAAACTCAAACGTAGCAAAGTTTGGACCAAGTTCGTCCAAACCATATGAAAAACTCTCATTGGGACGAACTTTGGGTTTCGAGCTCTCAAAAACTGAAACGGAGCAAAGTTTGGACCATGTTTCGTCTAAACAACCTAAATAACTCTCATTGGGCCGAACTTTGAGTTCCTAAAGCTCGAAAAACTCAAACGTAGCAAAGTTTGGACATGTTCGTCCAAGCCATATGAAACACTCTCTTTAGGACGAACTTTGGGTTCCGAGCTCTCAAATACAGAAACGGAGCAAAGTTTTGACCATGTGTCATCCAAACCACCTAAAGAACTCTCATTGGGCCGAACTTTGAGTTCCTACCTCTCAAAAAACTCAAACGGAGCAAAGTTTGGACCAAGTTCGTCCAAACCATATGAAAAACTCTCAATTGGACGAACTTTGGCTTCCGAGCTCTCAAAAACTGAAACGGAGCAAAGTTTGGACCATGTATCGTCCAAAGCACCTAAAGAACTCTCATTGGGCCGAACTTTGAGTTCCTAACTCTCCAAAAACTCAAACGTAGCAAAGTTTGGACCAAGTTCGTCCAAACCATATGAAAAACTCTCATTGGGACGAACTTTGGGTTCCGAGCTCTAAAAAATTGAAACGGAGCAAACTTTAGACCATGTTTCGTCCAAACAACCTAAATAACTCTCATAGGGCCGAACTTTGAGTTCCTAAAGCTCGAAAAACTCAAACGTAGAAAAGTTTGGACATGTTCGTCCAAACCATATGAAAAACTCTCTTTAGGACGAACTTTGGGTTCCGAACTCTCATGTCGTCCTAAAGAGAGTTTTTCATATGGTTTGTTTAGATAAGGCTACGGAAGAGCGGCGTCGGTTATCCTTTTCCTGAGTCTGTGTTGAGGTTGGTGTGGCGAATGTCTTGCCCTCATCTGTTACAGTGCGTTTACGAGGGGTGGATTTTGAGGTGCCAGTAGAATATGCTTGGAGACCCAAGCGGTGTTTGACTTGTAGGGTGTTTGGCCACTCAGGGTCAAACTGTCCCAAGGCTGGAGAAGCTACAGCTCAGCCAGCCCCTCGAGGCCCTTCTCACCCTAGGACTTCGCCTCCTAGGTTGTCACACCCCCTCTCGGACCACCTGCTAGCCTAGCCCGAAAGACGGCGTGAAGCCAACAGACATCGTCACCTCTAACGATCCCTGTTGACCCTACTGAAACGTTGAACCTGATAAACATACTAATCATAGATATAAAACATTCTATATGAAACACCACACAGCGGAATCCACGGAAACCTTTCAACTTACACATGGTGCAGCCCTGACATAACCTGGTTTGGAAAGTAACCTGATATAGATATCACGACCAAAACATATACAACTAGGGTTATACATCCACGACCTCTAGGACGATATTATACAACCCATACAAAACATTTACAATATGAACGGACTCAATATACAACTCCAACCACGTACTGGAGCTTGATCTAGAACTTTCAGCAGACGTTGGCAGTGTATCAGGCACCGGGAGCTCGATCTCTACCTGAAAAGTGGAAAACATTTTGAAAGAATGAGCTACGAAGCCCAGTGAGTGACTAATTTTAAAACTTTAAATCTGGAAGTCAAAACACGTGATAAACCTTTAAACGTATAAATATGCTCAGTCAAAGCGTTTAACATAAACGTGTAAGGATAAAGGCTTTCTAAAACATTTCGCAAGTCCGTCATTAAGAATCTAGCAAGGCATATCAAGTATATCAAACGTTTTAACTAACATGACCGATCTACGTTGTGTAGGGCACGCCCAGTACAACCAACGTTTACTAGTCCTACGATGTAGTGGGGCCCGCCCAACACTCCCATCGTCTTTGTCATAGTGGGGCCCGCCCAGCACTCCCATCGTCTTTGTCATAGTGGGGCCCGCCCAACACTCACGACAGCATCGTTGTCACGGAGTACACTCAACGTTGACAACGGAATATAACCTGTGTGCACACGGTACCATATAGCCTCGGGCTCAATATCTCAGTCATGTAGTTAATAGAAATCTCAGAAAATCACATGAAAACATTAAAACATGCCTGCTTATCGTTATCTTTCGTAAAACTTAAGCTTACTCAGCTTGCTCGTGGAAAACCGAAAATCATTTAGAAGTACTTGCTAATCCATACTTTGCTTTAAAAGATATCGTTTCAGCTACTTTTCATAAAGTCATTAGACACGTGCTCGTATATAAACCTCATTTGAAAATCTGAGCTCAAAACTCATGCTCGAACCGTTCATAAAAATCATATATCATTCATGGTAAAACATATAAAACGTCTAAACATGAACAACCGTTGGAAACAATTTTCGAAATTCATTTTGTCACTCACAGTCTTATCTAGTTCCCCGGTTTGTAGACTCGACCTATTTCCTCTTGGCCTGTCAAATAACCAAAACCGAGCATTAGAACCATAGATAGCTTTGTCTTTCCATGCTCATGAATTTTTAATCAATTGGATTAAGAATCACATTCACACTCCACTCTCCAGATTTTCCAGATTCTATACCCTAACTTCCAACACCCATAACTTCCTCAATACTTAACCAAAATTAATTAAATACACATCAAACTCTTCATTTGCGAACACTCTACAACTTACCTGAAGGAATGAAAACTAGATTCCCAACCAATTTGTCCAGAAATGCCCCGAAATCAGACAACACAGATTCGAGCTTCTCTGTTACCCTTTATCTTCCTCCTGAAATTAAACCTACTTCAAGTCATTGTTTGCTCACGAATTCTTCATGAAAGTTGTAGATAATTGAATAATCTTTCCAACCATACCAAATACAGCTTCTGATTTGACTTGTACACCCCAGAATTCTCAAAACATCAGAGAAGACCAGAGATCCTCCTGCTTTGCTCGAAAATCCTGTGCTCTGTTTTCCATTCGAAAAACCATCAACTTCTCATACGATTTAGGTCAAGCTTCCTTCATGAAATTTGCTAGAAGATGAACTAAATTTCAAGAAAATCAAACCTCACCTCTTAGTTCCTTCTGTGTAGCTCAAACCGAATAAAAAACCAGAGGTTGACAGGTTGATCTCAGATCCTGCAATGGCTGGCTTTGCATGAGCTTTTCCCTATCTTCTTCAACCTCAAACCACGAAATTCTTCTTCTTCCTCCTCCTTCACTCTCTCCTTAAAGTGCTCTGAAAGTTGTAGTGGAAAAGGATGAGAAATGAGGCTGATAATGGGCTGATAAGAATGCTAGTCGGTGGTGCCCTTCTTGCTATCCATTCCCACTTCATTTCTTTTCTTTTTTTTTTTTTTCCTTTTTCCTTTTCCTTTTCCATTTATTTTCTTTTCTTCTTTCCCATCTCCTTTCTTTTTAAGTGTATAATTTCCAACAACTTAGATTCAACCATGAAGCCACAATAGATGATAAGAGAAAATTATCTAAGGGAAAGTCTCGGGTTTACATAGGTCCTCAGATACTAATCATATTCAGGTGGTGCAGGTTTCATGTCCTAATAATGGTAAGGAGCGCTCTGTTGAGACATGGAGGACTCATGACAAGCGGTCCGCACAGAAGAAGTCCCCTTCTAAGGAGTCGAGGTCTGGGACCTTGGGTTTCCCTCGCCTGCCGACTAACCCCTTTGCTCTTCTAGAAGGGGTGGACGAGTCCAAGGCCCTTGTGTCAATCCAAGAAGATATGGACCCTCCCCATTTAAATATGGTGACTCCCCAGTCGTCTGATGGGGCGTGAGGCAATGTTGGGAAGTTTTGTGTTATTTTGGTTTTTCTCTACCCTGCTCGGGGTGTGAGCATTGCAGTCTTTTTGTTTCCCTTGCTCAGGGTGTGAGCTTTGGTCCTTTGTCTTTTTAGTTTTTGTTTGTTCTTCCCTTCTCAAGGTGTGAGCTTGGTTTCATTTGTGCTATTTTTCCCTGCTCGGAGTGTGAGCATAGTTTCATTTGTGCCCTGGCCTCGGGCTATGAGGTCCACTTTTTGCATAGTTATATACATCTACCTTTGCAAAAAAAAGAACTCTCATTGGGCCGAACTTTGAGTTCCTACCTCTAAGAAAACTCAAACGGAGCAAAGTCTGGACCAAGTTCGTCCAAACCATATGAAAAACTCTCATTGGACCAACTTTGGGTTCCGAGCCCTCAAAAACTGAAACGGAGAAAAGTTTGGACCATGTGTCGTCCAAACCACCTAAATAACTCTCATTGGGCCGAACTTTGAGTTCCTAACTCTCCAAAAACTCAAGCGTAGCAAAGTCTGGACCAAGTTCGTCCAAACCATATGAAAAACTCTCATTGGGACGAACTTTCGGTTCCAAGCTCTCAAAAACTTAAACGGAGAAAAGTTTGGACCATGTGTCGTCCAAACCACCTAAAGAACTCTCAAGGGCCGAACTTTGAGATCCTAACTCTCCAAAAACTCAAACGGAGCAAAGTTTGGACCAAGTTCGTCCAAACCATATGAAAAACACTCATTGGGACGAACTTTTGGTTCCGAGCTCTCAAATACAGAAACGGAGAAAATTTTTGACCATGTGTCATCCAAACCACCTAAAGAACTCTCATTGGGCCGAACTTTGAGTGCCTACCTCTCCAAAAACTCAAACGGAGCAAAGTTTGGACCAAGTTCGTCGGAACAATATGAAAAACTCTCATTGGGACGAACTTTGGCTTCCGAGATCTCAAAAACTGAAACGGAGCAAAGTTTGGACCATAGGTCGTCCAAACCACCTAAAGAACTCTCATTGGGTCGAACATTGAGTTCCTAACTCTCCAAAAACTCAAACGTAGCAAAGTTTGGACCAAGTTCGTCCAAACCATATGAAAAACTCTCATTGGGACGAACTTTGGGTTCCGAGCCCTCAAAAACTGAAACAGAGAAAAGCTTGGACCATGTGTCGTCCAAACCAACAAAATAACTCTCATTGGGCCGAACTTTGAGTTCCTAAAGCTCGAAAAACTCAAACGTAGCAAAGTTTGGACATGTTCGTCCAAGCCATATGAAAAACTCTCTTAAGGACGAACTTTTTGTTCCGAGCTCTCAAATACAGAAACGGAGCAAAGTTTTGACCATGTGTCATCCAAACCACCTAAAGAACTCTCATTGGGCCGAACTTTGAGTTCATACCTCTCAAAAAACTCAAACGGAGCAAAGTTTGGACCAAGTTCATCCAAACCATATGAAAAACTCTCATTGGGACGAACTTTGGGTTCCGAGCTCTCAAAAACCGAAACAAAGCAAAGTTTGGACCATGTTTCGTCCAAACAACCTAAATAACTCTCATTGGGCCGAACTTTGAGTTCCTAACGCTCGAAAAACTCAAACGTAGCAAAGTTTGGACATGTTCATCCAAGCCATATGAAAAACTCTCTTTAGGACGAACTTTGGGTTCCGAGCTCTCAAATACAGAAACGGAGCAAAGTTTTGACCATGTGTCATCCAAACCACCTAAAGAACTCTCATTGGGCCGAACTTTGAGTTCCTACCTCTCATAAAACTCAAACGGAGCAAAGTTTGGACCAAGTTCGTCTAAACCATATGAAAAACGCTCATTGGGACGAACTTTGGGTTCCGAGCCCTCAAAAACTGAAACGGAGAAAAGCTTGGACCATGTGTCGTCCAAACCACCTAAATAACTCTCATTGGGCCGAACTTTGAGTTCCTAACTCTCCAAAAACTCAAACGTAGCAAAGTCTGGACCAAGTTCGTCCAAACCATATGAAAAACTCTCATTGGGACGAACTTTGGGATGCGAGCTCTCAAAAACTGAAACGGAGCAAAGTTGGGACCATGTGTCGTCCAAACCACCTATAGAACTCTCATTGGGCCGAACTTTCAGTTCCTAAAGCTCGAAAAACTCAAAAGTAGCAAAGTTTGGACGAAGTTCGTCTAAACCATATGAAAAACTCTCTTTGGGACGACATTTGGGTTCCGATCTCTCAAAAACTGAAACGGAGCAAAGTTTTGACCATGTGTCGTCCAAACCACCTAAAGAACTCTCGTTGGGCCGAACTTTGAGTTCCTAACGCTCGAAAAGCTCAAACGGAGCAAAGTTTGGACCAAGTTCGTCCAAACCATATGAAAAACTCTCATTGGGACGAACTTTGGGTTTCGAGCCCTCAAAAACTGAAACGGAGAAAAGTTTGGACCATGTGTCGTCCAAACCACCTAAATAACTCTCATTGGGCCGAACTTTGAGTTCCTAACTCTCCAAAAACTCAAACGTAGAAAAGTCTGGACCAAGTTCGTCCAAACCATATGAAAAACACTCATTGGGACGAACTTTGGGTTCCGAGCTCTCAAATACAGAAACGGAGCAAAGTTTTGACCATGTGTCATCCAAACCACCTAAAGAACTCTCATTGGGCCGAACTTTGAGTGCGTACCTCTCCAAAAACTCAAACGGAGCAAAGTTTGGACCAAGTTCGTCGGAACCATATGAAAAACTCTCATTGGGACGAACTTTGGGTTCCGAGCCCTCAAAAACTGAAACAGAGAAAAGTTTGGACCATGTGTCGTCCAAACCACCTAAATAACTCTCATTGGGCCGAACTTTGAGTTCCTAAAGCTCGAAAAACTCAAACGTAGCAAAGTTTGGACATGTTCGTCCAAGCCATATGAAAAACTCTCTTTAGGACGAACTTTGGGTTCCGAGCTCTCAAATATAGAAACGGAGCAAAGTTTTGACCATGTGTCATCCAAACCACCTAAAGAACTCTCATTGGGCCGGACTTTGAGTTCCTACCTCTCATAAAACTCAAACGGAGCAAAGTTTGGACCAAGTTCGTCCAAACCATATGAAAAACTCTCATTGGGACGAACTTTTGGTTCCGAGCCCTCAAAAACTGAAACGGAGAAAAGTTTGGACCATGTGTCGTCCAAACCACCTACATAACTCTCATTGGGCCGAACTTTGAGTTCCTAACTCTCCAAAAACTCAAACGTAGCAAAGTCTGGACCAAGTTCGTCCAAACCATATGAAAAACTCTCATTGGGACGAACTTTGGGTTGCGAGCTCTCAAAAACTGAAACGGAGCAAAGTTGGGACCATGTGTCGTCCAAACCACCTATAGAACTCTCAATTGGCCGAACTTTCAGTTCCTAAAGCTCGAAAAACTCAAAAGTAGCAAAGTTTGGACCAAGTTCGTCCAAACCATATGAAAAACTCTCTTTGGGACGACATTTGGGTTCCGATCTCTCAAAAACTGAAACGGAGCAAAGTTTTGACCATGTGTCGTCCAAACCACCTAAAGAACTCTCGTTGGGCCGAACTTTGAGTTCCTAACACTCGAAAAGCTCAAACGGCGCAAAGTTTGGACCAAGTTCGTCCAAACCATATGAAAAACTCTCATTGGGACGAACTTTGGGTTTCGAGCCCTCAAAAACTGAAACGGAGAAAAGTTTGGACCATGTGTCGTCCAAACCACCTAAATAACTCTCATTGGGCCGAACTTTGAGTTCCTAACTCTCCAAAAACTCAAACGTAGAAAAGTCTGGACCAAGTTCGTCCAAACCATATGAAAAACACTCATTGGGACGAACTTTGGGTTCCGAGCTCTCAAATACAGAAACGGAGCAAAGTTTTGACCATGTGTCATCCAAACCACCTAAAGAACTCTCATTGAGCCGAACTTTGAGTGCCTACCTCTCCAAAAACTCAAACGGAGCAAAGTTTGGACCAAGTTCGTCGGAACCATATGAAAAACTCTCATTGGGACGAACTTGTGCTTCCGAGCTCTCAAAAACTGAAACGGAGCAAAGTTTGGACCATAGGTCGTCTAAACCACCTCAAGAACTCTCATTGGGCCGAACATTGAGTTCCTAACTCTCCAAAAACTCAAACGTAGCAAAGTTTGGACCAAGTTCGTCCAAACCATATGAAAAACTCTCATTGGGACGAACTTTGGGTTCCGAGCCCTCAAAAACTGAAACAGAGAAAAGCTTGGACCATGTGTCGTCCAAACCACCTAAATAACTCTCATTGGGCCGAACTTTGAGTTCCTAAAGCTCGAAAAACTCAAACGTAGCAAAGTTTGGACATGTTCGTCCAAGCCATATGAAAAACTCTCTTTAGGACGAACTTTTTGTTCCGAGCTCTCAAATACAGAAACGGAGCAAAGTTTTGACCATGTGTCATCCAAACCACCTAAAGAACTCTCATTGGGCCGAACTTTGAGTTCATACCTCTCAAAAAACTCAAACGGAGCAAAGTTTGGACCAAGTTCGTCTAAACCATATGAAAACTCTCATTGGGACGAACTTTGGGTTCCGAGCCCTCAAAAACTGAAACGGAGAAAAGCTTGGACCATGTCTCGTCCAAACGACCTAAATAACTCTCATTGGGCCGAACTTTTAGTTCCTAACTCTCCAAAAACTCAAACGTAGCAAAGTCTGGACCAAGTTCGTCCAAACCATATGAAAAACTCTCATTGGGACGAACTTTGGGTTGCGAGCTCTCAAAAACTGAAACGGAGCAAAGTTGGGACCATGTGTCGTCCAAACCACCTAAAGAACTCTCATTGGGCCGAACTTTCAGTTCCTAAAGCTCGAAAAGCTGAAAAGTAGCAAAGTTTGGACCAAGTTCGTCCAAACCATATGAAAAACTGTCACACCCCTTCCCGGACCACCTGCTAGCTTAGCCCGAAAGACGGCGTGAAGCCAACAGACATCGTCACCTCTAACAATCCCTGTTGACCCTATTGAAACGCTGAACCTGATAAACATACTAATCATAGATATAAAACATTCTATATGAAACACCACACAGCGGAATCCACGGAAACCTTTCAACATACACATGGTGCAGCCCTGACATAACCTGGTTTGGAAAGTAACCTGATATAGATATCACGACCAAAACATATACAACTAGGGTTATACATCCACGACCTCTAGGACGATATTATACAACCCTTACAAAACATTTACAATATGAACGGACTCAATATACAACTCCAACCACGTACTGGAGCTTGATCTAGAACTTTCAGCAGACGTTGGCAGTGTATCAGGCACCGGGAGCTCGATCTCTACCTGAAAGTGGAAAAACATTTTGAAAGGATGAGCTACGAATCCCAGTGAGTGACTAACTTTAAAACTCTAAATCCGGAAGTCAAACACGTGATAAACCTTTAAACGAATAAATATGCTCAATCAAAGCGTTTAACAAAAACGTGTAATGAAAAAGGCTTTCTAAAATATCTCGCAAGTTCGTCATTAAAAATCTAGCAAGGCATATCAAGTACATCAAACGTTTTAACTAACATGACCGATCTACGTTGTGTAGGGCACGCCCAGTACAACCAACGTTTACTCGTCCTACGATGTAGTGGGGCCCGCCCAGCACTCCCATCGTCTTTGTCGTAGTCGGGCCCGCCCAGCACTCACGACAGCATCGTTGTCACGGAGTACACTCAACGTCAACAACGGAATATAACCTGTGTGCACACGGTACCATATAGCCTCGGGCTCAATATCTCAGTCATGTAGTCAATAGAAATCTCAGAAAATCACATGAAAAAATTAAAACATGCCTGCTTATCGTTATCTTTCGTAAAACTTAAGCTTACTCAGCTTGCTCATGAAAAACTGGAAATCGTTTAAAAGTACTTGCTAATCCATACTTTACTTTAAAAGATATCGTTTCAGCTATTTTTCATAAAGTCATTAGACACGTGCTCGTATATAAACCTCATTAGAAAATCTGAGCTCAAAACTCATGGTTGAAACCGTTCATAAAAATCATATATCATTCATGGTAAAGCATATAAAACATATAATCATGAACAACCGTTTAAGAACATTTTCGAAATTCATTTTGTCACTCACAGTCTTATCTAGTTCCCTGGTTTGTAGACTCGACCTATTTCCTCTTGGCCTGTCAAATAACCAAAACCGAGCATTAGAACCATAGATAGCTTTGTCTTTCCATGCTCATGAATTTTTAAACAATTGGATTAAGAATCACATTCACATTCTACTTTTCCAGATTTTCCAGATTCTATACCCTAACTTCCAACACCCACAACTTCCTCAATACTGAACCAAAATTAATGAAATACACATCAAACTCTTCATTTTCGAACACTCTACAACTTACTTGAAGAAATGAAAACGAGATTCCCAACCAATGTTTCCAGAAATGGCCCGAAGTCAGACAGCACAGATTCGAGCTTCTCTGTTACCCTTTATCTTCCTCCTCAAATTACACATACTTAAAGTCATTTTTGGCTCACGAATTATTCATGAAAGTTGTAGATAATTGAATAAGCTTTCCAACCATACCCAATAGAGCTTCTGATTCAACTTGTACACCCCAGAATGCTCAAAACATCAGAGAAAACCAGAGATCCTCCTGCTTTGCTCGAAAATCCTGTGCTCTATTTTCCATTCCAAAAACCATCCACTTCTCATACCATTTAGGTCAAGCTTCCTTCATGAAATTTGTTAGAAAATGAACTAGCTTCCAAGAAAATCAAACCTCACCTCTTGATTCCTTCTGTGTAGCTCAAACCGAATAAAAAACCAGAGGTTGACAGTTTGCACCCAGATTCTACAATGGCTGGCTTTGCATGAACTTTTTCCTATCTTCTTCAACCTCAAACCACGAAATTCTTCTTCTTCTTCTTCCTTCACTCTCTCCTCAAAGTGCTCTGAAAGTTTGAATGGAAAATGATGGAGAAATGAAATGAAATTGGGCTGAAAAATGTGGTTGTCGGTGGTGGGCTTTGTGCTGTCCATTTCCACTTCCTTTCTTTTCTCTTTTTTTTTTTTTTCTTTGCTGATTTCTTTTCTCTCTTTTTTTTTTCTTTTCCTTCCATTTTCCTTTTCCTTTTCCTTTTCTTTTCTTTCCTTTCTTCTTTTAACTTAGTAATCCCAACAAGAGATGACAAGAGAAAATGATCCTAGAGAAGTCTCGGGTTTACAACTTACCTCCCCCTTATGAAATTTCGTCCTCGAAATTTAGAAGTTCTTAGGTGAAGAGTGTCGGGTAACTCCTCCTCATTTGATCTTCTGACTCCCAGGTTGCCTCCTCTACTCCGTGATGTCTCCAAAGAACTTTCACGAGTGGGATCGTTTTGTTCCTCAAAACTTGCTCCTTCCTGTCGAGGATCTGAACCGCTTCCTCCTTATAACTCAAGTCTTCCTTCAGCTCAATTGGTTGCATTTGCAACACATGGGACGGATCTGGAATATATTTCCTCAACATGGACACATGAAAAACATCATGTATTCGAGCGAGTTCCACTGGCAACTCAAGTCTATAGGCTGCTGGTCCAACTCGTTCTATTATCTGGTAAGGTCCAATATATCTAGGACTCAGCTTACCTTTCCTCCCAAAGCGAAGAACACCTTTCCACGGAGATAACTTTAAGAAAACTAGATCTCCAACTTGGAACTCTAAGTCTCTTCGTCGCTTATCTGCATAGCTCTTCTGTCGATCCTGAGCTATTTTTAGATTCTCCCTAATCAGCTTAATATTGTCTGACGTAACTTGTACCGACTCAGGACCAACTAGCTTTCGCTCTCCCACTTCGTTCCAGCACACAGGAGTTCTGCATGGTCTGCCATACAAAGCCTCGAATGGTGCCATGCCGATACTAGACTGATAGCTGTTATTATAAGCGAACTCCATAAGTGATAAGTGGGTATCCCAACTTCCCTTAAACTGAAGGACACATGCTCTCAACATGTCCTCTAAGGTCTGGATGGTCCTCTCTGACTGACCATCTGTTTGGGGATGGAACGCTGTACTGAATTTCAACTTTGTCCCCATTGCTTTCTGCACATTAGGCCAAAACTTAGAAGTAAACCTTGGATCCCTATCTGAAACTATGGACACTGGAACTCCATGTTGACTCACAATCCTGTCGACGTATAGTTTAGCTAGCTGATCTAGTGTAGACGTCGCTTTAATCGGTATAAACCGCACTGTCTTGGTGAGTCTATCCACTATTACCCATATACCATCATGTCCACTAGAAGTACGGGGTAATCCAAACAGAAAATCCATGGTAATATGCTCCCACTTCCACTCTGGCACTGGCAGTGGATTAAGGAGTCCTCCTGGCCTCTGTCTTACTGGTTTAACCTATTGACAGATCAAACATCTATCGACATATTCAGCCATCTCCTGCTTCATACCAGGCCACCAATAAGTTTTCTTCAGAGTTCTATACATCTTGGTGCTTCCTGGATGCATAGCGTAAGCTGAACTGTGAGCTTCCTCTAATATAGCACTCTTAAGCTCACTAATACTCGGAACGCATGGTCTTCCCTGCTTAACTATGGCTCCGTCTGTTCTCAACTCAAATTCTGCCTCTGGGCCTTGCCTGGACTTTGCAAGCATTTTCTGTAAGTTACTATCCTCTGGCTGTCTTCTCACAATCTCTGCTACTAGAGAAGACCTAACCTGAAATTGAGCTAAAAGACTCCCTGAGCTTCCTGCAATCATAACTGCCTTGAAACCTCTTAACTCACATAGCAAGCTTGCTCGAATACCACACAAGGCACTCTTCGAAAGTCTCGACTTCCTACTTAACGCATCTGCTACCACGTTAGCCTTACCTGGATGATATTCTATGGTACAGTCATAGTCTTTAATCAGTTCTAGCCATCACCTCTGCCTTAGATTCAGCTCTTTCTGATCAAAGATGTACTTCAAACTCTTATGATCTGTGAAAATGTTGCACTTCTCACTGAATAAATAATGTCTCCAGATCTTCAGTGCTAGAACAACTGCTGCTAGCTCAAGATCATGGGTAGGGTAATTACACTCATGCTTCTTCAACTGCCTTGAAGCATAAGCTATCACCTTTCCTTCCTGCATCAGCACACAACCTAATCCTTGCCTTGAAGCATCACAATAGATCACATACCCCTTCCCTGTTACAGGAAGTGCTAGAATAGGTGCTGTCACCAATCTCTTCTTCAGCTCCTGGAAACTCTGTTCGCATTTATCCGACCACTCAAACTTAGCATTCTTCCTTGTCAAAGCTGTCAAGGGTAATGCTAACCGTGAGAAATCCTCAACAAAACGTCTGTAGTATCCGGCTAGGCCTAGGAAACTACGAACCTCTGTTGTACTAGCTGGTCTCTCCCAGTTGACAACAGCTTCCACTTTCTGCGGGTCAACACTAACTCCGTCCGCTAAAACTACATGCCCTAAGAACACCACTTGATTCAACCAGAACTCACATTTGCTGAACTTAGCGTATAGCTGTTTATCACGTAGTGTCTGTAGAACAATCCTCAGATGTTCCTCATGGGCTTTCCTGTCAATTGAGTAAACTAGTATGTCATCGATGAACACTATCACAAACTGATCTAAATACTGATGGAAGATCCTGTTCATGAGGTCCATGAAAACTGCTGGCGCATTCGTTAAACCGAATGGCATCACTAAAAACTCATAGTGCCCATACCTCGTCCTGAATGCTGTCTTAGGAATATCTGATTCCCTAACCTTCAGCTGGTGGTATCCTGACCTCAGATCAATTTTAGAGAACACTGCTGCTCCCCTCAACTGGTCAAACAAGTCATCGATGCGTGGTAGAGGATACTTGTTACGTATCGTGACCTTGTTTAACTGTCTGTAATCAATGCATAATCTCGGGGTACCATCTTTCTTCTTCACGAATAACACTGGAGCTCCCCAAGGTGATACGCTAGGCCTGATGTATCCCTTGTCGACTAGTTCTTGCAACTGCACCTTCAGCTCCTTAAGCTCGCTCGGAGCCATCCTGTATGGTGCCTGTGAAATAGGTGATGTTCCTGGTAACAATTCAATAGTGAACTCCACCTCTCTATCAGGTGGCAAACCCGATAAATCAGCTGGGAAAACATCGAGAAATTCGTTCACCACAGGAACATTTTCTGGTTTCAGCTTTTCTTCTTGCACCTCTACCACGTGCGCAAGAAACGCTGTGCAACCTTTCCTCAACAACTTCTCAGCTTTCAGAGCTGAAATCAAACTCGTAGGAATAATCTTCCTCTCACCCCTGAAAACAACTTCAGTCGAACCTGGTTTCTTAAAAGTCACTTCCTTCCTATGGCAATCCATAGAAGCATAGTGAGTGAATAAGAAATCCATTCCCAAAATCACATCCAACGCCTGCAACTCTAGGGGAAGAAGATCCACTAACATACAGAGACCTTCTACTACAACCTCACAATCACGCAACACCTCATTAACTAATAAAATGTCACCAACTGGAGTGCATATGACTAACTCCTCAGATAAAGGCTCTAGCATCCTATTCAGCTTAGTTAAGAACATACTAGAAACAAGAATGCGTAGCGCCTGGATCTAATAAAACACGTGCAGGTACATTACAAATCAAAATCGTACCAATGATCACATCTGGTGCATCCTCTGCTTCCTGTTGAGTCATGGCGTAGACTTTTCCCTGCTGCCTAGGTCTCCCCACAACTCCCTTCTGCCTTGCACCACTGGTTCCCTCTCCTGTGGCTGCTGGGATTCTCGGCTGCTCAACTGTGTGGGACTCAACTCCCTGGTCCTTCTGAACTGCTGCCCTCAGCTGTGGGCAATCCCTCTTGAAATGCCCTGGTTGTCCACACTGGTAACACACACCGGCGCCAACAAGACATTGACCCCGATGATTCTTGCCACAACTTACACATGGGGTTCTCCTGGATTCACTAGCAACGGACTCCTGACCCGTTCGCGGTCTTGCTACCGAACTCACAGACTGACTGGGGGCTCTCTGACTCTGCCTCTGATAGGCACTGCCCGAACTCATCTGCCTCGATGATTGGCCACCAGATCGACGCTTGAAGTCTTGACGGCCTGAAACATTCACTCCAGGTGTGAACCTCCGCTGCTCACGACCTCGAAAACCACTAGCTGTTGGAGCTGCACGACTAGGCTCCAATGCCGCCTTTTCCTCTATAATACTCTGCTCCACACGTAAAGCAGTCTCTACTAGCTGGGAAAAATTCGTCCACTTGGCAATAGCGGTAACTGGGGTACGTATCTCAAAACGCAACCCTCTCTCAAACCTGCGACACCTATCACTCTCAGATGCCACAATCACTTCAGCATACCGTGAAAGCTCGGTATACTTCCTCTCGTACTCGGCCACTGGAAGTGACCCTTGTTTCAGCTCCAGAAACTCATCTCTCTTCGCCTCACAATATGTGGTGGGATAATACTTTTCCTCGAATATGCCTCTGAATGTTTGCCAGTCTAACGTACGTGCATCACTGCGCCTGGCTATAATAGACTTCCACCATCCTTCCGCCTCCTTCTGCAAAAGGAATGTGGCTAATTTGACCTTTCGCTCCTCAGGACAACTCATCACGTCGAAGCATTTCTCCAACATATTCAACCAGACCTCGGCGTCAGCTGGATCCGTGGAACCCTCAAACACGGTGGCTCCTAACTTCTTCAACCGTTCAATCCCATACGTCTTTTCTGGATCACTAGGCCCTGCTCTCTCTGGCCTACCAATCTCCTGTGCAGATCTAGCAAATCGCTCACTCCCTGCCTCATCCTGACCTCTCGGGGTACTGGATCCCCTTTCAGATTGACTTTGGGTAGGATCCTGCGTCCCGTCCTGATTCTGCCTGCGTCGTCTGCTGGTACGTGGTGGCATGACTCCTATAACATATCAACACATCAGACATGCTATAAATACTTAACTCAGATGCATGATACTAAACTTATACCCACATTCTAGTCCTGACTGCACTCACTCTCAAACATACTCAGACCATACTCCGCTAGTTCTATCTGAACTGACCAAACGTCTAACTATTTACTTCCTGGATTTTCTTAGCACTAACTGCCATGTCTCATTTCCCATGGAGCTAACTGCTCTGATACCAAGTTGTCACACCCCCTCCCGGACCACCTGCTAGCTTAGCCCGAAAGACGGCGTGAAGCCAACAGACATCGTCACCTCTAACAATCCCTGTTGACCCTATTGAAACGCTGAACCTGATAAACATACTAATCATAGATATAAAACATTCTATATGAAACACCACACAGCGGAATCCACGGAAACCTTTCAACATACACATGGTGCAGCCCTGACATAACCTGGTTTGGAAAGTAACCTGATATAGATATCACGACCAAAACATATACAACTAGGGTTATACATCCACGACCTCTAGGAGGATATTATACAACCCTTACAAAACATTTACAATATGAACGGACTCAATATACAACTCCAACCACGTACTGGAGCTTGATCTAGAACTTTCAGCAGACGTTGGCAGTGTATCAGGCACCGGGAGCTCGATCTCTACCTGAAAGTGGAAAAACATTTTGAAAGGATGAGCTACGAATCCCAGTGAGTGACTAACTTTAAAACTCTAAATCCGGAAGTCAAACACGTGATAAACCTTTAAACGAATAAATATGCTCAATCAAAGCGTTTAACAAAAACGTGTAATGAAAAAGGCTTTCTAAAATATCTCGCAAGTTCGTCATTAAAAATCTAGCAAGGCATATCAAGTACATCAAACGTTTTAACTAACATGACCGATCTACGTTGTGTAGGGCACGCCCAGTACAACCAACGTTTACTAGTCCTACGATGTAGTGGGGCCCGCCCAGCACTCCCATCGTCTTTGTCGTAGTCGGGCCCGCCCAGCACTCACGACAGCATCGTTGTCACGGAGTACACTCAACGGGAATATAACCTGTGTGCACACGGTACCATATAGCCTCGGGCTCAATATCTCAGTCATGTAGTCAATAGAAATCTCAGAAAATCACATGAAAACATTAAAACATGCCTGCTTATCGTTATCTTTCGTAAAACTTAAGCTTACTCAGCTTGCTCATGAAAAACTGGAAATCGTTTAAAAGTACTTGCTAATCCATACTTTACTTTAAAAGATATCGTTTCAGCTATTTTTCATAAAGTCATTAGACACGTGCTCGTATATAAACCTCATTAGAAAATCTGAGCTCAAAACTCATGGTTGAAACCGTTCATAAAAATCATATATCATTCATGGTAAAGCATATAAAACATATAATCATGAACAACCGTTTAAGAACATTTTCGAAATTCATTTTGTCACTCACAGTCTTATCTAGTTCCTCGGTTTGTAGACTCGACCTATTTCCTCTTGGCCTGTCAAATAACCAAAACCGAGCATTAGAACCATAGATAGCTTTGTCTTTCCATGCTCATGAATTTTTAAACAATTGGATTAAGAATCACATTCACATTCTACTTTTCCAGATTTTCCAGATTCTATACCCTAACTTCCAACACCCACAACTTCCTCAATACTGAACCAACATTAATGAAATACACATCAAACTCTTCATTTTCGAACACTCTACAACTTACTTGAAGAAATGAAAACGAGATTCCCAACCAATGTTTCCAGAAATGGCCCGAAGTCAGACAGCACAGATTCGAGCTTCTCTGTTACCCTTTATCTTCCTCCTCAAATTACACATACTTAAAGTCATTTTTGGCTCACAAATTATTCATGAAAGTTGTAGATAATTGAATAAGCTTTCCAACCATACCCAATAGAGCTTCTGATTCAACTTGTACACCCCAGAATGCTCAAAACATCAGAGAAAACCAGAGATCCTCCTGCTTTGCTCGAAAATCCTGTGCTCTATTTTCCATTCCGAAAACCATCCACTTCTCATACCATTTAGGTCAAGCTTCCTTCATGAAATTTGTTAGAAAATGCACTAGCTTCCAAGAAAATCAAACCTCACCTCTTGATTCCTTCTGTGTAGCTCAAACCGAATAAAAAACCAGAGGTTGACAGTTTGCACCCAGATTCTGCAATGGCTGGCTTTGCATGAACTTTTTCCTATCTTCTTCAACCTCAAACCACGAAATTCTTCTTCTTCTTCTTCCTTCACTCTCTCCTCAAAGTGCTCTGAAAGTTTGAATGGAAAATGATGGAGAAATGAAATGAAATTGGGCTGAAAAATGTGGTTGTCGGTGGTGGGCTTTGTGCTGTCCATTTCCACTTCCTTTCTTTTCTCTTTTTTTTTTTTTTCTTTGCTGATTTCTTTTCTCTCTTTTTTTTTCCTTTTCCTTCCATTTTCCTTTTCCTTTTCCTTTTCTTTTCTTTCCTTTCTTCTTTTAACTTAGTAATCCCAACAAGAGATGACAAGAGAAAATGATCCTAGAGAAGTCTCGGGTTTACAAAGAACTCTCATTGGACCATAGGTCGTCAAAACCACCTAAAGAACTCTCATTGGGCCGAACATTGAGTTCCTAACTCTCCAAAAACTCAAACGTAGCAAAGTTTGGACCAAGTTCGTCCAAACCATATGAAAAACTCTCTTTAGGACGAACTTTGGGTTCCGAGCTCTCAAATACAGAAACGGAGAAAAGTTTTGACCATGTGTCATCCAAACCACCTAAGGAACTCTCATTGGGCCGAACTTTGAGTTCCTAAAGCTCGAAAAACTCAAACGTAGCAAGGTTTGAACCAAGTTCGTCCAAACCATATGAAAGACTCTCATTGGGACGAACTTTGGCTTCCGAGCTCTCAAAAACTGAAACGGAGAAAAGTTTGGACCATGTTTCGTCCAAACCACCTAAATAACTCTCATTGGGCCGAACTTTGAGTTCCTAACGCTCGAAAAACTCAAACGGAGCAAATTTTGGACCAAGTTCGTCCAAACCATATGAAAGACTCTCATTGGGACGAACTTTGGCTTCCGAGCTCTCAAAAACTGAAACGGAGAAAAGTTTTGACCATGTTTCGTCCAAACCACCTAAATAACTCTCATTGGGCCGAACTTTGAGTTCCTAAAGCTCGAAAAACTCAAACGGAGCAAATTTTGGACCAAGTTCATCCAAACCATATGAAAGACTCTCATTGGGACGAACTTTGGCTTCCGAGCTCTCAAAAACTGAAACGGAGAAAAGTTTTGACCATGTGTCATCCAAACAACCTAAAGAACTCTCATTGGGCCGAACTTTGAGTTCCTAAAGCTCGAAAAACTCAAACGTAGCAAGGTTTGTACCAAGTTCGTCCAAACCATATGAAAGACTCTCATTGGGACGAACTTTGGCTTCCGAGCTCTCAAAAACTGAAACGGAGCAAAGTTTGGACCATGTTTCGTCCAAACCACCTAAATAACTCTCATTGGGCCGAACTTTGAGTTCCTAAAGCTCGAAAAACTCAAACGTAGCAAGGTTTGTACCAAGTTCGTCCAAACCATATGAAAGACTCTCATTGGGACAAACGTTGGCTTCCGAGCTCTCAAAAACTGAAACGGAGCAAAGTTTGGACCATGTTTCGTCCAAACCACGTAAATAACTCTCATTGGGCCGAACTTTGAGTTCCTAACGCTCGATAAACTCAAACGGAGCAAAGTTTGGACCAAGTTCGTCCAAACCATATGAAAGACTCTCATTGGGACGAACTCTGGCTTCCGAGCTCTCAAAAACTGAAACGGAGCAAAGTTTGGACCATGTTTCGTCCAAACCACCTAAATAACTCTCATTGGGCCGAACTTTGAGTTCCTAACGCTTGAAAAACTCATACGGAGCAAAGTTTGGACCAAGTTCGTCCAAACCATATGAAAAACTCTCTTTAGGACGAACGTTGGGTTCCGAGCTCTCAAATACAGAAACGGAGAAAAGTTTTGACCATGTGTCATCCAAACCACCTAAGGATCTCTCATTGGGTCGAACTTTGAGTTCCTAAAGCTTGAAAAACTCAAACGTAGCAAAGTTTCGACAAAGTTCGTCCAAACCATATGAAAAACTCTCATTGGGACGAACTTTGGCTTCCGAGCTCTCAAAAACTGAAACGGAGCAAAGTTGGGACCATGTGTCGTCCAAACCACCAAAAGAACTCTCATTGGGACGAACTTTGAGTTCCTAAAGCTCGAAATACTCAAACGTAGCAAAGTTTGGAACAAGTTCGTCCAAACCATATGAAAAGCTCTCCTTGCGACGAACTTTGGGTTTCGAGCTCTCAAAAACTGAAACGGAGCAAAATTTTGACCATGTGTCGTCCAAACCACCTAAAGAACTTTCATTGGGCCGAACTTTTAGTTCCTAACTCTACAAAAACTCAAACGGAGCAAAGTTTCGACCAAGTTCGTCCAAACCATATGGGAAACTCTCATTGGGACGAACTTTGGGTTCCGAGCTCTCAAAAACTGAAACGGAGCAAAGTTTGGACCATGTTTCGTCCAAACCACCTAAATAACTCTCATTGGGCCGAACTTTTAGTTCCTAACTCTCGAAAAACTCAAACGGAGCAAAGTTTGCACCAAGTTCGTCCAAACCATATGAAAAACTCTCATTGGGACAAACTTTGGGTTCTGAGCTCTCAAATACAAAAACGGAGCAAAGTTTTGACCATCTGTCATCCAAACCACCTAAAGAAATCTCATTGGGCCGAACTTTGAGTTCCTACCTCTCAAAAAACTGAAACGGAGCAAAGTTTGGACCTAGTTCGTCCAAACCATATGAAAAACTCTCATTGGGACGAACTTTGGGTTCCGAGCTCTCAGAAACTGAAACGGAGAAAAGTTTTGACCATGTGTCGTCCAAACCATCTAAAGAACTTTCATTGGGCCGAACTTTGAGTTCCTAACTCTCCAAAAACTCAAACGGAGCAAAGTTTTGACCAAGTTCGTCCAAACCATATGAAAAGCTTTCTTTGCGACGAACTTTGGGTTCCGAGCTCTCAAAAACTGAAACGGAGAAAAGTTTTGACCATGTGTCGTCCCAACCACCTAAAGAACTTTCATTGGGCCGAACTTTGAGTTCCTAACTCTCCAAAAACTCAAACGGGGCAAAGATTTGACCAACTTCGTCCAAACCATATGAAAAACTCTCTTTAGGACGAACTTTGGGTTCCGAGCTCTCAAATACAAAAACGGAGCAAAGTTTTGACCATGTGTAATCCAAACCACCTAAACAACTCTCATTGGGCCGAACTTTGAGTTCCTACCTCTCAAAAAACTCAAACGGAGCAAACTTTGGACCAAGTTTGTCGGAACCATATGAAAAACTCTCATTGGGACGAACTTTGGGTTCCGAGCTCTCAAAAACTTAAACGTAGCTAAGTTTTGACCATGTTTCGTCCAAACCACCTAAATAACTCTCATTGGGCCGAACTTTCAGTTCCTAACGCTCGAAAAACTCAAACGGAGCAAAGTTTGGACCAAGTTCGTCGGAACCATATGAAAAACTCTCATTGGGACGAACTTTGGCTTCCGAGTTCTCAAAAACTGAAACGGAGCAAAGTTTGGACCGTGTGTCGTCAAAACCACCTAAAGAACTCTCATTGGTCCAAACTTTGACTTCCTACCTCTCAAAAAACTCTAACGGAGCAATGTTTGGACACAGTTCGTCCAAACCATATGAAAAACTCTCATTGGGACGAACTTTGGGTTCCGAGCTCTCAAAAACTGAAATGGAGCAAAGTTTTGACCATGTTTCGTCCAAACCACCTAAATAACTCTCATTGGGCCGAACTTTGAGTTGCTAACGCTCGAAAAACTCAAACGAAGCAAAGTTTGGACCAAGTTCGTCCAAACCATATGAAAAACTCTCTTTCGGACGAACTTTGGGTTCCGAGCTCTCAAATACAGAAACGGAGCAAAGTTTTGACCATGTGTCATCCAAACCACCAGAAGAACTCTCATTGGGCCCAACTTTGAGTTCCTACCTCTCCAAAAACTCAAACGGAGTAAAGTTTGGACCAATTTCGTCGGATTCATATGAAAAACTCTCATTGGGACGAACTTTGGCTTCCGAGTTCTCAAAAACTGAAGCGGAGCAAAGTTTGGACCATGTGTCGTCAAAACCACCTAAAGAACTCTCATTGGTCCGAACTTTGAGTTACTTACTCTCCAAAAACTCAAACGTAGCAAAGTTTGGACCAAGTTCGTCCAAACCATTTGAAAACTCTCATTGGGACGAACTTTAGGTTCCGAGCTCTCAAAAACTGAAATGGAGCAAAGTTTGGACCATGTTTCGTCCAAACAACCTAAATAACTCTCATTGGGCCCAACTTTGAGTTCCTAAAGCTCGAAAGACTCAAACGTAGCAAAGTTTGAACATGTTCGTCCAAACCATATGAAAAGCTCTCTTTAGGACGAACTTTGGGTTCTGAAATCTCAAATACAGAAACGGAGCAAAGTTTTGACCATGTGTCATCCAAACCACCTAAAGAACTCTCATTGGGCCGAACTTTGAGTTCCTACCTCTCAAAAAACTCAAACGGAGCAAAGTTTTGACCAAGTTCGTCCAAACCATATGAAAAACTCTCATTCGGACGAACTTTGGGTTACGAGCCCTCAAAAACTGAAACGGAGAAAAGTTTGGACCATGTGTCGTCCAAACCACCTAAATAACTCTCATTGGGACGAACTTTGAGTTCCTAACTCTCCAAAAACTCAAACGGAGCAAAGTTTGGACCAAGTTCGTCCAAACCATATGAAAAACTCTGATTGGGACGAACTTTGGGTTCCGATCTCTCAAATACTTAAACGGAGCAAAGTTTGGACCATGTGTCGTCCAAACCACCTAAAGAACTCTCATTGTGCCGAACGTTGAGTTCCTAACTCTCAAAAACTAAAAGGGAGAAAAGTTTGGACCAAGTTCGTCCAAACCATATGAAAAACTCTCATTGGGACGAACTTTGGCTTCCGAGCTCTTAAAAACTGAAACGGAGCAAAGTTGGGACCATGTGTCGTCCAAACCACCTAAAGAACTCTAATTGGGCCGAACTTTTTGTTCCTAACTCTCAAAAAACTGAAACGGAGCAAAGTTTTCACCAAGTTCGTCCAACCCATATGGAAAACTCTCATTCGGACGAACTTTGGGTTCCGAGCTCTCAAAAACTGAAACGGAGAAAAGTTTGGAAAATGTTTCGTCCAAACCACCTTAATAACTCTCATGGTGCCGAACTTTGAGTTCCTAAAGCTCGAAAAACTCAAACGTAGCAAAGTGTGGACCAAGTTCGTCAAAACCATATGAAAAACTCTCTTTGGGACGACATTTGGGTTCCGATCTCTCAAAAACTGAAACGGAGAAAAGTTTTGACCATGTGTCGTCCAAACCACGTAAAGAACTCTGATTGGGCCGAACTTTGAGTTCCAAACTCTCCAAAAACTAAAACGAAGCAAGGTTCGCACCAAGTTCGTCCAAACCATATGAAAAACTCTCTTTAGGACGAACTTTAGGTTCCGAGCTCTCAAATACAGAAACGGAGTTCAGTTTTGACCATGTGTCATCCAAACCACCTAAAGAACTCTCATTGGGCTGAACTTTGAGTTCCTACCTCTCCAAAAACTCAAACGGAGCAAAGTTTGGACCAAGTTTGTCGGAACCATATGAAAAACTCTCATTGGGACGAACTTTGGGTTCCGAGATCTCAAAAACTGGAACGGGAAAAAGTTTGGACCATGTGTCGTCCAAACCACCTAAAGAACTCTCATTGGGTCGAACTTTGAGTTCCTAACTCTCCAAAAACTCAAACGTAGCAAAGTTTGGACAAATGTCGTCCAAACCATATGAAAAACTCTCATTGGGACGAACTTTGGGTTCCGAGCTCTCAAAAACTGAAATGGAGCAAAGTTTGGACCATGTTTCGTCAAAACAACCTAAATAACTCTCATTGGGCCGAACTTTGAGTTCCTAAAGCTCGAAAAACTCAAACGTAGCAAAGTTTGGACATGTTCGTCCAAACCATATGAAAAGCTCTCTTTAGGACGAACTTTGGGTTCCGAGCTCTCAAATAAAAAAACGGAGCAAAGTTTTGACCACGTGTCATCCAAACCACCTAAAGAACTCTCATTGGGCCGAACTTTGAGTTCCTACCTCTCAAAAAACTCAAACGGAGCAATGTTTGGACCAAGTTCGTCCAAACCATATGAAAAACTCTCATTGGGACGAACTTTGGGTTCCGAGCCCTCAAAAGCTTGAACGGAGAAAAGTTTGAACCATGTGTCGTCCAAACCACCTAAATAAGTCCCATTGGGCCGAACTTTGAGTTCCTAACTCTCCAAAAACTCAAACGGAGCAAAGTTTGGACCAAGTTTGTCCAAACCATATGAAAAACTCTCATTGGGACGAACTTTGGGTTTTGAGCTCTCAAAAACTGAAACGGAGCAACGTTTGGACCATGTTTCATCCAAAACCCTTAAGTAACTCTCATTGGGCCTTACTTTGAGTTCCTAAAGCTCGAAAAACTCAAACGTAGCAAAGTTTGGACATGTTCGTCCAAACCATATGAAAAACTCTCTTTAGGACGAACTTTGGGTTCCGAGCTCTCAAATACAGAAACGGAGATGAGTTTTGACCATGTGTCATCCAAACCACATAAAGAACTCTCATTGGGCCGAACTTTGAGTTCCTAACTCTCCAAAAACTCAAACGTAGCAAAGTTTGGACGAAGTTTGTCCAAACCATATGAAAAACTCTCGTTGGGACGAACTTTGGGTTCCGAGCTCTCAAAAACTGAAACGGAGCAAAGTTTGGACCATGTTTCGTCCAAACCACAATAATAACTCTCAATGGGCCGAACTTTGACTTGGTAACGCTCGTAAAACTCAAACGAAGCAAAGTTTGGACCAAGTTCGTCCAAACCATATGAAAAACTCTCTTTAGGACGAACTTTGGGTTCCGAGCTCTCAAATACAGAAACGGAGCAAAGTTTTGACCATGTGTCATCCAAACCACCTAAGGAACTCTCATTGGGCCGAACTTTGAGTTCCTACCTCTCCAAAAACTCAAACGGAGCAAAGTTTGGACCAAGTATGCGGAACCATATGAAAAACTCTCATTGGGACGAACTTTGGCTTCCAAGTTCTCAAAAAGTGAAACGGAGCAAAGTTTGTACCATGTGTCGTCAAAACCACCTAAAGAACTCTCATTGGGCCGAACTTTGAGTTCCTAACTCTCCAAAAACTCAAACGTAGAAAAGTTTGGACCAAATTCGTCCAAACCATATCAAAAACTCTCATTGGGACGGACTTTGGGTTCCGAGCTCTCAAAAACTGAAACAGAGCAAAGTTTGGACCATGTTTCGTCCAAACCACCTAAATACTTGTCATGGTGCCATACTTGGAGTTCCTAAAGCTCGAAAAACTCAAACGGTGAAAAGTTTGGACCAAGTTCGTCTGAACCATATGAAAAACTCTCATTGGGACGAACTTTGGCTTCCGAACTCTCAAAAACTGAAACGGAGCAAAGTTTGGACCATGTGTCATCCAAACCACCTAAAGAACTCTCATTGGGCCGAACTTTGAGTTCCTAACTCTCCAAAAACTCAAACGTAGCAAAGTTTGGACAAATTTCGTCCAAACCATATGAAAAACTCTCATTGGGACGAACTTTGGGTTCCGAGCTCTCAAAAACTGGAACGGAACAAAGTTTGGACCATGTTTCGTCCAAACCACCTAAATAACTCTCATGGTTCCATACTTTGAGTTCCTAAAGCTCGAAAAACTCAAACGGAGCAAAGTTTGGACCAAGTTCGTCGGAACCATATGAAAAACTCTCATTGGGACGAACTTTGACTTCCGAGTTCTCAAAAAGTGAAACGGAGCAAAGTTTGGACCATGTGTCGTCAAAACCACCTAAAGAACTCTCATTGGGCCGAACTTTGAGTTCCTAACTCTCCAAAAACTCAAACGTAGCAAAGTTTGGACCAAATTCGTCCAATCCATATCAAAAACTCTCATTGGGACGGACTTTGGGTTCCGAGCTCTCAAAAACTGAAACAGAGCAAAGTTTGGACCATGTTTCGTCCAAACCACCTAAATACTTGTCATGGTGCCATACTTGGAGTTCCTAAAGCTCGAAAAACTCAAACGGAGAAAAGTTTGGACCAAGTTCGTTTGAACCATATGAAAACTCTCATTGGGACGAACTTTGGCTTCCGAACTCTCAAAAACTGAAACGGAGCAAAGTTCAGACCATGTGTCATCCAAACCACCTAAAGAACTCTCATTGGGCCGAACTTTGAGTTCCTAACTCTCCAAAATCAAACGTAGCAAAGTTTGTACAAATTTCGTCCAAACCATATGAAAAACTCTCATTGGGACGAACTTTGGGTTCCGAGCTCTCAAAATCTGGAACGGAACAAAGTTTGAACCATGTTTCGTCCAAACCACCTAAATAACTCTCATGGTGCCATACTTTGAGTTCCTAAAGCTCGAAAAACTCAAACGGAGCAAAGTTTGGACCAAGTTCGTCGGAACCATATGAAAAACTCTCATTGGGACGAACTTTGGCTTCCGAGTTCTCAAAAACTGAAACGGAGCAAAGTTTGGACCATGTGTCATCCAAACCACATAAAGAACTCTCATTGGGCCGAACTTTGAGTTCCTAACTCTCCAAAAACTCAAACGTAGCAAAGTTTTGACCAAGTTCGTCCAAACCATATGAAAAACTCTCATTGGGACGAACTTTGGGTTCCGAGCTCTCAAAAACTGAAATGGAGCAAAGTTTGGACCATGTTTCGTCAAAACAACCTAAATAACTCTCATTGGGCCGGACTTTGAGTTCCTAAAGCTCGGAAAACTCAAACGTAGCAAAGTTTGGACATGTTCGTCCAAACCATATGAAAAGCTCTCTTTAGGACGAACTTTGGGTTCCGAGCTCTCAAATACAGAAACGGAGCAAAGTTTTGACCATGTGTCATCCAAACAACCTAAAGAACTCTCATTGGGCCGAACTTTGAGTTCCTACCTCTCAAAAAACTCAAACGGAGCAAAGTTTGGACCAAGTTCGTCCAAACCATATGAAAAACTCTCATTGATATGAATCGAGGTGTCTTAATCAAGCTACAATAACCCAAGATACTTCCAAACTTTAGAGTTAGCTTTTTGAAAGATGATTCTCGGATTCAAGGCATTTTTAATGTAATTTTCAGTTTTAAAGTTGTGTTTTTAATGTTTTAAGTTACTTTTAAGTTAGTGGTCATTATAGCATTGATGGGGATGAAAGTTAAACCCTTCATATGACCATAGGTTATGTTTGAAGGCTATAAATAGCCATCTATGTAGTTGCTTCGAGGGGAGATTAGTTTTGATGGAATTTCAATGAAAATGAAGTCTTTTGAGCCTAAAGGCCATGAGCAACTTTGCATATCTTGTGTTTAGATTTGCATGCTAGGATCATTCAAGTAGCGTTGATCAAACTACTTGTTGAGTGATTCGAATCTCGAGTTTAGAAACGAGTTTTCTCTACTCTTGATCTTGATCGTCAAGGTAAATCCGTTCTATCTTCTTCCTTGGGATGAAATCATCTTGTTTTGGGGGTCTTAGCATTTGAGATCTAGGGGTTTGCATATCCATAAGGGTTCTTAGATCCAATTGGCTCGGGCTGACATATCATTTGGTATCAGAGCTGCTTTGTCATATCATTTTGGTATCAGAGCTTTAGGTTCTAGATCGGATATATGTTTCCGTTGTTTCATTTCTTTTCTTATTCTTCATTCTGATTTTTTTTTGTTCTTACTGTTCATGTTCTTTCATTCTGTCCAGTAATATAAAATTGAAAAAAAGTGTCACTTGCGTTTATCTTTTCGTATTTTCGTCTTCTGCAATCTTGTAGATCTTTCTCTGATCTTCAATGTTGTCTTCTATGAGATCTTGAAATTCGATGTGCTTCATATAGAAAATTGGTCATTTTGATAATATATTGTGGAAAATCCGAGAAGGCCGAGATTGTTCAACTTCTTTGCTTCTTGTTGTTCTTTGCTACAAAAGTGAGTTAGATCTAAATATGCTGATGTTTAAACTCTCACTTGTGTTAGGATATGACCGTTGGTATCCATTGGCTTCAGTTACATGTTGAATTTCTCAAATTAATTAGCTACTTGCCATAAATTTGGGGGTTAGAAACTTTTCATATTCAATTTTCCAGCCACTTGCTATTCAATGCCCATGATCTCTATTGATTATAACTTCTCTTTATTGTGAAGGCTGATTTAAATTCTATAAGTTCATTTCAACCTTTGGATATTATTATATGGAGACATACATTTAGAGTTTCATTTCGATTTGACCTTTGATTTCTTTCTTAACTTGTTTCTTACTTGGTATTCATTTGACTCCATACTTAAGCTATTCTGATTGTGTTCTAAGTGTTCTATCTATCACTTCATTGCAAACGTTGCTCATTGGTTCATGTGAGTGAGATTGAAAGTTTTTTTGAGAGTGTGTTTGTCTTAGAGTGAAAACACGTGAGAGAGTGCTTGTGAGGTCACTTTTCCTTGTCACTTTGCATTCTTTTGCAGCATGTTTCAAACAAGGAGTTCAAGCAAATCCATGTTTCGTCAAACACAAAAACGTTGCGAGAAACACGTTCGTGATGATCCATTTTGGAAGGCTTTTCGTGAAAATATGGATGAAATACATAAATCCATAAAGTACATGTCTGAATTAGCTCACGAATTGAAATTGCGGGATCAAGCAAGAGAGGCACAAATCACAAAATCCATTCAAGAAGAAAAAGATTGTTCCATGCCTCAAGATGATGTTTCAAATGATGATGTTGATATTGATGACGTGATGACCAACAAAGAAAGTGTGCAAATACCAGTTGATCTATGTTCATTTGAGCCAAAACCTATGGAAAGTGAAAAAGAGAAAGAGTTTGAGAAAGAAACATGTGAGACTTATATTGAGATTGAAGAGAAAGAGAGTTCAGTTATTAGAGTATGTGAGAAGACCCATGTCTTGTATTCAAAAAGACACATACAAGAACTTGTATCCGAAAGGACTTGTTTTCTGACGGGTGCACTTAAACCAAGTGTACCTACTGAAGGTGTTCATATAACACATGCGGAAGCAATTGAAGATCGAAAGCACTTAAGACATTCAATTTTACTCCTAAAGCATGCATGTTCTAGAAAGGGTAGAAAAGAGAGTAAATGAGTACCAACCTCTTTGATGCTCACTTGTAAGGAACTCCTCGTGATATTATCTTTCTCCAACTTCTCTTGGACAACCTTTAGTGTCTTCCCTACTATTCTCTTGAGCCTAGAAAGACTTGTGGGAGTCTATAGAAGAAAGAAATAGGAAGGGAATGCTTGATGGTACAAGCTTTTGGAAGGAGATGAAATGAGAGAGAATTTGAGGGAGAAAATTTGCAGCATAACACTAAATGAAAGCTTGCCCCTCTTGAATCTAATTCAAGCCCCTTTTATAGACCTCTCCCATGCAAACACAAGCTTCATGACACTTAGCCACATGGTCAAGATGCAACTCAAAGTGGATTCTAGGTGTCTACTTCACAACACATGCATCTAATGCATGTTTGTGTTGTTTTCCACTATGTATCATTTGTTGGGTTTTATGCCCTAAAACTCATAGATAGTGAATGTAACCGTTGACCGGATATTAATGAAATAATATTGATATGTTTTTTATTAATTGTTATTAGTTATTTTATATTTGTCTTTGCCTAATAATAACCCTAATCCAATAAACTAGACATCCAAGGCTGTAATATGAGTCTTGAACTATATGTAGCGACATATGGGATCATTGTTCAAGAAACAGCCTAAAGGGTCTATAGTATAGGGATAAGACTGGGTGCCTTATCCTGGTGACACTATGGATACGGCCCACTTTGTATTTGATACAAACGCTGCGATCCAACGCGTTCGTGTAGGAGATATGCGAGTGGGGGTATCCTATGCAATGAGTTTGCATAAGACCGGACCGCGAAATAGTAACCACTGGTTATAACACCGTTAACTAGTTGGTTTTCTATTTCACTAGGACGACCTAGACAACTTAGTCTTAATCCTGAGTTGATTATGGACTCCTGCTCATGAGAGATTGTCCTTTGATTTGTATGGGTGAGAGTGGCCAATACGCCGACTCAATAAGCCTACCACTTTGGGGACAAGACCGAATGGGGAGCTGGGAACATAATCGTACAAGATGGAATTCACTCCTTCCCGACTTTAGGGAAGCAGATGAGTGTTCCTTTAAGTGGTTACTCCGAGTCTTGAACAAAGGGCCCTACCCTCTCAATGGCACGAGAGGGTTTTCTGTTTGATGGTTGGACCACAAACAGGTTGTTCATTAGAGGAGAATTGGTACTTAAGGAAATAGAGGTAACCCAGGGGTAAAACGGTAATTTGACCCAGCTGGTGTTACGGACACTCGTGAAGGACTAACTAGTCGATATTGGTCTATATCCGTGGACACAGAAAATATGTCTGCAGTGAGAAGAGTGCGACTGTGAGTCTATAGTGGAATGAACACACAGTTAACGAATATTGATTAATGTGGTTAATGAGTTTGACCAATTAATCTCACATCGTTGGAGCTTCTGATCTGCAGGTCCATTAGGTCCCACTGGTAGCTCATAAAGTAATTTGAGGCAACTAAGTAATAAATGTAAATTGAAAATGTTCAATTTACTAAGGGAAACAAATATAATATATATTGATATATTATTATGAGAGAAATTAATATTTGAAGAAATTCAAATATAAATTTATGGAAGTTTGAAAGAGTTCAAATAATGAATTAATTAATTTAAGGCCTAAAATGTGTTTGGGCAAATTAATTAATTCTAGGCCGGAAATTAAATATGTGATATTTAATTGGTGGGAATTAATCAATTATGGAAATAATTAATCACTTAAGGAAGTGATTAATCATTTATGGAAATGATCTAATCACTTATGGAAGTAATTAGTCATTTGTGGAAAAGATTAATCAATTGTGGAATTGATGGATCATGATTGATTAATTAAGGAATAAGATTGAATCAATTTTGGAAAAGATTGATTTAATTGAATATTTTATTCATGGCCTCTCTTCTATAAATAGAACACTAGACCTAATTGGTCTAGGACACTTGACATTCTTGCTCTTGCTCTTAGACTCTCAAAGACAAGACCTAGAATTCTCTCTAGCCTCCCTCTTAGAGAAAGACTCCCACAAGTCTTTTGCCTCCTAGACTTAGAGACATACCGGTGTAACCTTTGTGGTTATTGTGTCAATCAATAAGAAAATTCCAGCGATTAAGAGGCGAGGAGGCTGCTGCGTTTTCGTTCGTTGGAGCATCGTTGGCGAAGAACGGTCAAGTCTACAACGGAGGTTTGTAACGGTTCTTCCTCTTTTCTTTAGAAAAGCATGAAAATAAATTTAGATTTATTTTTTAAGCATGTTTAAACTGAATTTCCAGCAACTTTAAAAGGAGTTTAAAGTTTGATTGAGTTTTCGTAACGGAATTTTAATGTTAATTAATATACGGCGTAAGGTCCAATCGATGCGCTTCCGCTGCGTGGGGACTTTTATTCCCTTCATCATTATGCAAGAGTGGAAAAACCACTAAATCCACTATGAATTGAATCCTAATTGTGAATTTTCAGCTTTCAATTCATTTCAAATTCAATTCAAAATTGAAATTGATTTCTAGGCAATTAATTGGGACATTTCCAAGTAATTTTGATATGATTAATCCAATTAATCTTTATCACCTAATGCCATGAATTATATATGATTCCTAATACATATATAGTATTTAAAACACTTTTAAATACCTTATCTCTCAATTCCTAATTTAATTCATAATTAAATCATTGTGTCGAACACGTTTTACGATAAAACCCTATTTCCCGTTTTTGAACGATTCAAAGATTCCTATCAATATGTTCTAGGCTTTAATCCGATATGAGCTAGTAGAGGGACCTAATGGACCTATAGATCATGGGCTCCAACGATTCAAGGCTAACCGACTAATCTCATTATCTAAGCTAGCCAACATTCGTTAACTACCGGGACACTCCACTATAGCCCGATAGTTGCACTCCCTTCACTATAGATATATTTCCGTCCACTTGATTTAACCATGTTTAGTAAGTCGCTCCTTCACAGGTTGTTCGTAGCTATAGCTAGGTCAAATAACCGTTTCACCCCTATAGTACTTATTGTTCCTTAAGTTCCACTAATCCTCTAATGAACAATCGGTTTGCGGTCCAACCATCAAACCTAAGTCCCTCTCGATCTAACAAGAGGGTGGGGCCCCTTGTTCAAGTCCTGGAGTTAGTACTTAAGAGAACAACCTCTCTGCTATCCCTGAAATGGGTAGGAGTGAATTCCGTCTTGCGAAACTATGTCCCCAGCTATCTATTCGATCTTATCCCCAAAATGGTAGGCTTGTCGAGTCGGCGATGCTGGCCACTCTCACCCATGCAGATCAAAGGATAATCTCGCATAAACAGGAGTTCATAGATAGCTCAGGATTAAGAACGAGTTACCTAGGTCATCTATGAGAAATAGTCAGTTTCTTCAGTAAACGGCGTTATAAAGAGAAAGTGACTTATTTCGTGGTCCAGTCTTATGCAAACTCATTGCATAGGACGCCCCCACTCGCATGTCACCACATGAACGATTTAGGATCTCATCGTTTGTACTTAATACAAAGTGGGCCGCGTCCATAGTGTCTCCAGGATAAGGTACCCAACCTTATCCTTATACTATAGACTATTTTGACTATAAACTTGAACTTGATCCTATGATATGTCCCTACATATAGTTCAAGTATTCATTTTATAGCCAAGGATCTTAGTTTATTGGATTTAGGTTAATCATTCGCAATTTACATATTCAATAACATCTTTTACTGAATAACTTCAATAACGTCTTTATTGGAAATAGAATATGTTTAATGATTTACAAACTACGAGTTTATAGGACATTAAACCCAACACCTACTTTGTCTAATGAGTTCTTGCAGGAAATTAAAATGCTTGTTGAAACGCAAGATTCAAACAATGCTTCAAATACGAGACAAAGCCAAGCACGAGGGAACTTTAATGCCAAAGGGGAACAAATGAAGCGATGTTTGTATTTTGCTTCATCATCCATTCATGGTGGACAGTCAAAGGTGAAGAATTTGAGGAGAGCAAGAATGCGAGATGCAAATGATTTCAAGTTTGCACTACAAGGGGATCCTTGGATTAGAGGACGAATCCTCTTGAAGAAGGGGAGGATGATGCGAACCGAGGTGTCTTAATCAAGCTACAATAAACCAAAATGGTTACAAACTTTAGAGTTAGCTTTTTGGAAGATGAATCTCGGATTTAAGGCATTTTTATTGTAATTTTCAGTTTTAAAGTTGTGTTTTTAATGTTTTAACTTATTATTTAGTAAGTGGTCATTATAGCATTGATGGGCATGAAGGTTACAACCTTTCATATGCCAATAAGTTGTGTTTGAAGGCTATAAATAGCCATCTATGTTGTTGCTTTGAGAAAAGATTAGTTTTGATGGAATTTCAATGAAAATGAAGTCTTTTGAGCCTAAAGGCCATGACCAACTTTGCATATCTTGTGTTTAGATTTGCATGCTAGGATCATTCAAGTAGCGTTGATCAAACTACTTGTGGAGTGATTCAAATCTCGAGTTTAGGAACGAGTTTTCTCTACTCTTGATCTTGATCGTCAAGGTAAATCCGTTCTATCTTCTTCCTTGGGATGAAATCATCTTGTTTTGGGGGTCTTAGCATTTGAGATCTAGGGGTTTGCATATCCATAAGGGTTCTTAGATCCAATTGGCTCGGGCTGTTGATGTGTAAAATTGCTAACCGCAAGCGCACGGGTCAAGTAATAATATAGTGAATAGTAAATTCGAATGTCGTCCTCTGGATTGGATTTTTAAGCAAATCAAGTATTGTGAATTATCTTGCCCAATTTTATTTAGGGATCAAAAAGTGATGAATAGGTGATATGAAAACTAACTCAAAGCAAGTAAAAAGTATGGAATTTCAATTGGGAAAACTACTTAGGGAATTGATTTCGCCGATTTCGTTTAGGATTGATTTTAAAGACTAAGTTATTATGCACAATGAAATTATGAGCCAAAGACCCTTTAATCACAACTACCTCTCCCGAGTATAATTGATTCTCATGCAAATTAACCAACTTGATATCCCTATCTAAGTTTATTAATATGCAAGGCAATGAGATCTTTTAACCAATTCTAAAGTTAATCTAAAACCGTCAAGAATTAGAAAGTAAACTTTATTCATGCAATCTTGAGTAAGTCTAGATCAAATCCCCTCTCCCGAGCTAGATTCGAAACTTAAATCATCCAACTAATGGCCAATTAATTGAAAGCATTAAATCAAGATTACAAACACAATAACATTGCACAACTTAAACCATAAATCAATCCATAAACTTAATCAACTACATCAATCCCTAAGCTACAAGTTTAGCTACTCATGAATGTAAATACAATCTCAACTAAACATGTGAAAGCCATAAATCTAACTAAAGGAAGAATAGGGAAAAGAAAACTCAATGTAGGCCGAGTCCCGACGTCCCCGTCACGATCCCCACGAACAATGGGTTGATTTCCAAGTCTCCCCCTTTGGTTTCAGCCTCCAAATGCTCTATTCTGTCCTCTTTACGGCTATCCAAGGTCCCAAATCGAACTTTCTTCAAACCTAGCCGAAAATAAGCTTTTATTCTGATTTTTTTGTCTTAGCGTCGAGACGCTGTCAAGACAGCGTCGCGACGCTGCCTCTTATACGCGCGTTCTGAATAAGGAAAAACGGTAGCGTCGGGACGCTTCCTATCATAGCGTCTCGACGCTGTGAGCTTTACGCGCCTAATCTGATATGGAATGTGAGCGTCGAGACGCTCAAGAGCTAGCGTCTCGACGCTAGCCTGCTGTTGACCGAGATTTGACTTTTTTTCTACTTTTACTCTTTTCATTCCTTTGCATCTTTTCACGCCCCGAGCACCCGATTAACTCTAATATGGCATTATAGCTCCAATCAACCATTTCCTACAAAATAAACAATAAAGCACAATAAAACGGCCCAAACATCATAAAAGACTAGCTAAATAGAATAAGTAAAAGTAGCTAGCTATGCTCGCTATCAAATACCCCCAAACTTAAGCTTTTGCTAGTCCTCGAGCAAACTCTAAATCAGACATACAATGGAAGAATGGATGCAACAATCATAACTCAATCCTCAAGGCTCAAAAGTCAATAACTAAGCAAGCAAGAGATATGCACACAAGGACCAATGAGGGAGACAAATTAAAATTTTTCCAAAATTAACTTGCACAAGCGAGATCTAACTCAACAAGATCAGACTCTACTAGCCCGGGATTGGATTATTAAACTCTCAACTCATCTTCCCTCTACACTGGCACTAAGGTTTCACTAATGAGTTAATGGAACAAATTAGATTGTTTTCCTCCATACTTAGGTGCTTATAAATAACAATTAAATTAAGCATGTATATGTGGCACTAGCTTTCACACGCCCATTGCAGGGACCCTTAACCTGAGATTTCTCTGGTTGGCCTAACTGATCACAACAGGGGTAGCTCTTTTTGCCTTAATATTTATTAAACATTGCAAACTGTGCACAGGCCATGGCATAATAATTTTTCTTTTCAACAGTAACAACAAGAATGATTTTTCTTTATGAGCATAAATAGCATATATTCTTTTCTTTCCTCCTAAGCAAGATCAAACACGCTAATTTGCAAAACATTAACTTTTTAGCTCTTCCCTACACCTATCGAGGTGACAATAAGCATATGAACCCAATAATTCGCTCCTAAGCATTCAAATCCAAATCTAGCCAAGACAAATACTCTACTCATGCAAGCCATCTCCTAGAAAAATTTTAAAAAGTCTCCCTTTTTGGGCACTTATGCTTACATCTCATCACAAGCTTGAAAATTGACAAGAAAGCCTATCCTAGGACATCATAATCATGCAAAAGTGTCATCCAGAAAACAACCATATGCATAATTCAAAGAAAGCTCAAAACTATTGCCCGAACTCAGATGCTCAAGGGCTCCACAAACATGCTAAAACATGCTAATCCACCCCCAAACTTAAAATATGCATTGTCCTCAATGTATAAAGAAAATAATGCATACACAAGCATGAGAACAATAAAAGAATGACAGGAGTGAACAATACTGGCCTGGAATGATGATGACTTCGTGCTTGAGAGCTTGAAAGCTTGAAACCAAAGGAGAAACAGAAAACAAGACCTACAACACAAAAACAAACAATGAATCAAAAGCAAACAGAAAAGCACAACTACACTTACTTGGGTTGCCTCCCATAAGCGCTTGTTTAACGTCATTAGCTCGACGTGTTGCACGTGCTTCAAGGAGGCTTTTGTTCTGTGAATCCAACAGAGGTGCTCTTTCTTGCACCTTTCCTGTAGCCCATGTAAAGCACTTCATCTTTAGAGTCTTCAACTGCTTTAAAGATCTCTTTTTCGTTCTTGACTCTAATAGTGAGCTCCCTACGCTCAATATCTATGATCGCTCGCCCAGTAGCGAGGAATGGTCGTCCTAATATGACAGGCATTGAAGGATTTTCTATCATATCCATAACATACAAGTCAATAGGGAGGAAAAATCTACCTACTCTGATTAACACATTCTCTACAATACCAACTGGTCTCACCACAGATTGATCAGCCAATTGGAGCTTTACAGGAGTAGATTTAATCTCACCTATGTCTAACTTCTTACACAAGGACAATGGGATAATATTAATGCTAGCACCTAAATCACATAATGCTCTGAAAGAATAAGTACCAAAACTACAAGGAACAGAAAAACTCCCTGGATCTGCTACTTTTTCAGGTACTTTCTGTTGTACTCTGGTGCTGCATGTGGAAGCAAGATAAACAGTGTCAACCTTCTTTTCTTTTCGCTTCTTTGCTAACCACTCCTTCATGAACCTGTTGTATTGGGGCATCTCTAATGCCTCTGCAAAAGGAATATTAATATTCAAATTCATAAAAGCATTCATAAATTTATCAAATTGAACCTGATTGTTCTTTTTCTTCTTTTTCTTTTTCTTTTCCTTGGGAACCATCAGTGTGGGAGAAAGAATAGGAGGCTCAAGGTTAGGCTGTTCAGCCTCATCAGATGATGTGTCCTCCTCAGCTTCCCCTGTGGGCGTTTCATAATCCTCAGACTCAGGCTCCTCTTCAGCTTCCTCCTGATGAACGGTGATTGTTTTACAGTACTCCATCTGAGTTTTCTCCTGTTCAGCTGGGGCCTTACCTTTATTCATGGTACTTACAACACTTACCAATTGTCCCAGCTGAGTCTCAATGTTCTTGATGGCAGCACTGTGGCCATTCACCGTGGTGTTGATGGCAAAAACTGCCTCCTCCAATTTAGTTGTCCTGTTACTAGACTCTGCAATGAAAGCTCCAACAAGATCTTCTAACTTTTTATTTTCTTGAGTTTGAGGGGCAAACCCAGGAGGATTAAGAACATTCTTAGTATTTGCATAAGAGAAATTTTCATGGTTCCTATTGTTAGGGTGATAATGTGTAGGTGTAGAATTATTATTATATCCCCTAAAATTAGAATTTGATACATACTGAACCTGTTCAATGGTCTCCTCCTGAGGTCTAGATGCCAAAGCAGCCGCTGATTCAATTGATTGTGCACTCCCTGTACCTGAAAATTTCATAAAGGCATTAGCAAGGGAAGTCATCTGGGCCTGGAGTGCACTTACTTTATCAACCTCAAACACTCCAGCAGCAATCTTTTTAGGTGTAGACTGCTCAGATGGCCACTGATAGCTGTTTGTGGCCATATCCTCTAAAAGAATGCGAGCATTTTCCACGGTCTTGGACAACAGAGTCCCACCTGCAGCTGCATCAACAATCGTTTTCGTACTAGGAGTTAAACCATTATAAAACAATTGAACCTGGAGCCAGTCGGGGTAGCCATGCTGAGGGCACTTCCTCAGTAGCTCTTTAAATCGCTCCCAAGCTTCGAACAGCTGCTCATCATATTGTTGTTGGAATGTCCCAATCTCGGTCCTCAGCTTGACCGTCTTTGCAGGAGGGAAAAATTTCTTTAAAAAGGCCTGGACCAAAGCATCCCAAGTGGTGATGCTCCCAGGGGGAATGGACTGCAACCAATCTCGTGCTTTATCCTGCAAAGAAAAGGGAAATAAACGTAAGCGAATAGCATCCTCAGACACTCCATTAATTTTTACCGTCCCACAAATGTCCAAAAATGATTTAAGATGAGAATTTGGATCCTCGGTGGGCGATCCTCTATAAGCACAATCTCGAGCCATCTGAATGAGACCGGTCTTCAGCTCAAAGTTGTTGGCATTGATCGGGGCATAGACAATCCCCGATTGTTGCCCCTGAAACACGGGCTGAAAATAATCTCTAATAGGCCTAGGCTCCTCAGGTGGATTTTGATCTGCCATTTGAATAATTTCTCTATGTTCCCTTCGAAGCCTAAGAATTGTTCTTTCTATCTCGGGATCAAATGGTATCACTTCTCTACTACTACGCATGCAAAATTAAAAATACCTTAAAAAGAAAAGAAAAACAAATATGGAAATAAATTAAGAAAAGGAAACAACTAATCTAAATATGGAAAATATAATCAAGAAAAAGGAAACAAACTAACCTAATATGGAATGCAAAAATAAATATGACAAAATGCAAATAAGGAAACTAACCTAGAAAAAGAAAAACAAGAACAAATAAGGAAAAGATTACACAACTAAAAGAAAACTAACCTAGAAAATCAAATATGGAAAGAAAAACAAATAAGGAAAAAAAAAAATGCAAACAACCTCGAAAAGTAAAAATACACCCTAAATTAAGATCAAACAATTTTTTTCACAATATCAATCTAGCTAAATGTGCCAATCCCCGGCAACGGCGCCAAAAACTTGATGTGTAAAATTGCTAACCGCAAGCGCACGGGTCAAGTAATAATATAGTGAATAGTAAATTCGAATGTCGTCCTCTGGATTGGATTTTTAAGCAAATCAAGTATTGTGAATTATCTTGCCCAATTTTATTTAGGGATCAAAAAGTGATGAATAGGTGATATGAAAACTAACTCAAAGCAAGTAAAAAGTATGGAATTTCAATTGGGAAAACTACTTAGGGAATTGATTTCGCCGATTTCGTTTAGGATTGATTTTAAAGACTAAGTTATTATGCACAATGAAATTATGAGCCAAAGACCCTTTAATCACAACTACCTCTCCCGAGTATAATTGATTCTCATGCAAATTAACCAACTTGATATCCCTATCTAAGTTTATTAATATGCAAGGCAATGAGATCTTTTAACCAATTCTAAAGTTAATCTAAAACCGTCAAGAATTAGAAAGTAAACTTTATTCATGCAATCTTGAGTAAGTCTAGATCAAATCCCCTCTCCCGAGCTAGATTCGAAACTTAAATCATCCAACTAATGGCCAATTAATTGAAAGCATTAAATCAAGATTACAAACACAATAACATTGCACAACTTAAACCATAAATCAATCCATAAACTTAATCAACTACATCAATCCCTAAGCTACAAGTTTAGCTACTCATGAATGTAAATACAATCTCAACTAAACATGTGAAAGCCATAAATCTAACTAAAGGAAGAATAGGGAAAAGAAAACTCAATGTAGGCCGAGTCCCGACGTCCCCGTCACGATCCCCACGAACAATGGGTTGATTTCCAAGTCTCCCCCTTTGGTTTCAGCCTCCAAATGCTCTATTCTGTCCTCTTTACGGCTATCCAAGGTCCCAAATCGAACTTTCTTCAAACCTAGCCGAAAATAAGCTTTTATTCTGATTTTTTTGTCTTAGCGTCGAGACGCTGTCAAGACAGCGTCGCGACGCTGCCTCTTATACGCGCGTTCTGAATAAGGAAAAACGGTAGCGTCGGGACGCTTCCTATCATAGCGTCTCGACGCTGTGAGCTTTACGCGCCTAATCTGATATGGAATGTGAGCGTCGAGACGCTCAAGAGCTAGCGTCTCGACGCTAGCCTGCTGTTGACCGAGATTTGACTTTTTTTCTACTTTTACTCTTTTCATTCCTTTGCATCTTTTCACGCCCCGAGCACCCGATTAACTCTAATATGGCATTATAGCTCCAATCAACCATTTCCTACAAAATAAACAATAAAGCACAATAAAACGGCCCAAACATCATAAAAGACTAGCTAAATAGAATAAGTAAAAGTAGCTAGCTATGCTCGCTATCAGCTGTCATATCACTCATTGGGACGAACTTTGGGTTCCGAGCTCTCAAATACAGAAACGGAGCAAAGTTTTGACTATGTGTCATCCAAACCACCTAAAGAACTCTCATTAGGCCGAACTTTGAGTTCCTATCTCTCAAAAAACTCAAACGGAGCAAAGTTTTGACCAAGTTCGTCCAGACCATGTGAAAAACTCTCATTGGGACGAACTTTGGGTTCCGAGCTCTCAAAAACTGAACCGGAGCAAAGTTTGGACCATCTTTCGTCCAAACCACCTAAATAACTCTCATTGCGCCGAACTTTGAGTTCCTAACGCTCGAAAAACTCAAACGGAGCAAAGTTTGGACCAAGTTCGTCCAAACCATATGAAAAACTCTCTTAAGGACGAACTTTGGGTTCCGAGCTCTTAAATACAAAAACGGAGCAAAGTTTTGACCATGTGTCATCCAAACTACCTAAAGAACTCTCATTGGGCCGAACATTGATTTCCTACCTCTCAAAAAACTAAAACGGAGCAAAGTTTGGACCAAATTCGTCCAAACCATATGAAAAACTCTCATTGGGACGAACTTTGGGTTCCGAGCCCTCAAAAACTGAAACGGAGAAAAGTTTGGACCATGTGTCGTCCAAACCACCTAAATAACTCTCATTGGGACGAACTTTGAGTTCCTAACTCTCCAAAAACTCAAACGGAGCAAAGTTTGGACCAAGTTCTGACAACCATATGAAAAACTCTCATTGGGACGAACTTTGGCTTCCGACCTCTCAAAAACTGAAACGGAGCAAAGCATGGAGCATGTGTCGTCCAAACCACCTAGAGAACTCTCATTGGGCCGAACTTTGAGTTCCTAACTCTCCAAAAACTCAAACGTAGCAAAGTTTGGACAAAGTTTGTCCAAACCATATGAAAAACTCTCATTGGGACGAACTTTGGGTTCCGAGTTCTCAAAAACTGAAACGGAGCAAAGTTTGGACCATGTTTTGTCCAAACAACCTAAGTAACTATCATTGGGCCTTACTTTGAGTTCCTAAAGCTCGAAAAACTCAAACGTAGCAAAGTTTGGACATGTTCGTCCAAACCATATGAAAAACTCTTTTTAGGACGAACTTTAGGTTCCGAGCTCTCAAATACAGAAACGGAGCAAAGTTTTGACCATGTGTCATCCAAACCACCTAAAGAACTCTAATCGGGTCGAACTTTGAGTTCCTACCTCTCAAAAAACTCAAACGGAGCAAAGTTTGGACCAAGGTCGTCCAAACCATATGAAAAACTCTCATTGGGACGAACTTTGGGATCCGAGCTCTCAAAGACTGAAATGGAGCAAAGTTTGGACCATGTTTAGTCCAAACCACCTAAATAACTGTTATGAAACTCCCAAGAAATGGATCTAACAACCTTGCTAAAAAACAAGACCTTTAGATCTCAAATCTGAAAACCCCAAAGAACAATATGGAACCAACCCAAGGAAAAGTTTTGAAACGGATTACCTTGACGATCAATATCAAGAGTAAAGAAAACTTGTTTCTAAACTCGTGATTCGAATCACTCCACAAGAGGTTTGATCAACACCACTTGAATGACTCTAGCATGCAAGATCTAAACACAAGAAATTGCACAATTTGAAAAAAACTCAGCTCAACACAAAGCTAAGAGAAAACCCAATATATTTCACTCAAAATATTCTCGTTTGTGTTACATCCAAGATGGCTTTTTATAGCCTTCAAACTATAACCTAAATTCAGCTTAAATGACATATTTAAGAGTGTAACCTCCACAATATTAAAGCCCATAATCAGCCACTACTCAAATGTAACCTATAAGTTATGAAAAAGACTTAAAAACTGAAAATTACATAATGGAGGGCCATAAATCCGAGAATTGAGCTCCTTTGGTCAGATTTGAGTTGTTTGTAACCTCCCATGTTAATTGAAGCTTCACTTGGAGTAGTTTAAACTTAAGTTCCATAAAGCCAACTATAGTTCATTAAATGCAAGTCAAAATGCATTTAACGTGTCTCCATCTTGAATCTCAACTTTGGAAATAGTGTAGGGAAATAGTCCAACATCTCCTTGAACGTCCTTTGTCGATCTCACCATAGCTTGAATATAGGTGATTAATGCTTGTTGTAGCTTCTTGGCTCTCGACCTTGTAATTGGACCTTGAGGCATGACAATAGATGTAGCTTGGTTCACATCAATAACTCTCATTGGGCCGAACTTTGAGTTCCTAACGCTCGAAAAAGTCAAACGAAGCAAAGTTTGGACCAAGTTCTTCCAAACCATATGAAAAACTCTGTTTAGGACGAACTTTGGGTTCCGAGCTCTCAAATACAGAAACGGAGCAAAGTTTTGACCATGTGTCATCCAAACCACCTAAAGAACTCTCATTGGGCCGAACTTTGAGTTCCAACCTCTCAAAAAACTCAAACGGAGCAAAGTTTTGACCAAGTTCGTCCAAACCATGTGAAAAACTCTCATTGGGACGAACTTTGGGTTCCGAGCCGTCAAAAATTGAAACGGAGAAAAGTTTGGACCATGTGTCGTCCAAACCACCTAAATAACTCTGATTGGGACGAACTTTGAGTTCCTAACTCTCCAAAAACTCAAACGGAGCAAAGTTTGGACCAAGTTCTGACAACCATATGAAAAACTCTCATTCGGACGAACTTTGGCTTCCGACCTCTCAAAAATTGAAACGGAGCAAAGTTTGGAGCATGTGTTGTCCAAACCACCTAGAGAACCCTCATTGGGCCGAACTTTTAGTTCCTAACTCTCCAAAAACTCAAACGTAGCAAAGTTTGGACCAAGTTTGTCCAAACCATATGAAAAACTCTAATTGGGACGAACTTTGGGTTCCGAGTTCTCAAAAACTGAAACGGAGCAAAGTTTGGACCATGTTTTGTCCAAACAACCTAAGTAACTATCATTGGGCCTTACTTTGAGTTCCTGATACGACACAAAGCAGCTGTGATACCAAATGATATGACAGCCCGAGCCAATTGGATCTAAGAACCCTTATGGATATTCAAACCCCTAGATCTCAAATGCTAAGACCCCCAAAACAAGATGATTTCATCCCAAGGAAGAAGATAGAACGGATTTACCTTGACGATCAAGATCAAGAGTAGAGAAAACTCGTTTCTAAACTCGAGATTCGAATCACTCCACAAGTAGTTTGATCAACGCTACTTGAATGATCCTAGCATGCAAATCTAAACACAAGATATGCAAAGTTGCTCATGGCCTTTAGGCTCAAAAGACTTCATTTTCATTGAAATTCCATCAAAACTAATCTTTTCTCAAAGCAACAACATAGATGACTATTTATAGCCTTCAAACACAACTTATTGGCATATGAAAGGTTGTAACCTTCATGCCCATCAATGCTATAATGACCACTAACTAAATAATAAGTTAAAACATTAAAAACACAACTTTAAAACTGAAAATTACAATAAAAATGCCTTAAATCCGAGAATCATCTTTCAAAAAGCTAACTCTTAAGTTTGGAAGTATCTTGGGTTATTGTAGCTTGATTAAGACACCTCGGTTCGTATCAGTTCCTAAAGCTCGAAAAACTCAAACGTAGCAAAGTTTGGACATGTTCGTCCAAACCATATGAAAAACTCTCTTTAGGACGAACTTTAGGTTCCGAGCTCTCAAATACAGAAACGGAGCAAAGTTTTGACCATGTGTCATCCAAACCACCTAAAGAACTCTAATCGGGTCGAACTTTGAGTTCCTACCTCTCAAAAAACTCAAACGGAGCAAAGTTTGGACCAAGGTCGTCCAAACCATATCAAAAACTCTCATTGGGACGAACTTGTGGTTCCGAGCTCTCAAAAACTGAAACGGAGCAAAGTTTGGACCATGTTTCGTCCAAACCACCTAAATAACTCTCATTGGGCCGAACTTTGAGTTCCTAACGCTCGAAAAACTCAAACGAAGCAAAGTTTGGACCAAGTTCTTCCAAACCATATGAAAAACTCTGTTTAGGACGAACTTTGGGTTCCGAGCTCTCAAATACAGAAACGGAGTGTTGTGAATCAAAGTAGCTCTGATACCAAATGTTATGAATCAAAGTAGCTCTGATACCAAATGATATGAAATCAAAGTATCTCTGATACCAAATGTTATGAATCAAAGCAGCTCTGATACCAAATGTTGTGAATCAAAGTAGCTCTGATACCAAATGTTATGAATCAAAGTAGCTCTGATACCAAATGTTATGAAACTAAAGTAGCTCTGATACCAAATGTTGTGAAACTCCCAGGAAATGTATCTAACAACCTTGCTAATAAACAAGACCTTTAGATCTCAAATCTGAAAACCCCAAAGAACAATATGAAATCAACCCAAGGAAAGTAAAAACCGGATTACCTTGTCGATCAAATATCTCAAGGCAAGAAACTTGCTTGAGATTCGAATCACTCCACAAGCATGATTGATCAAGTCAAGCTTGAATGATTCTAAGCATGCAACCTAAACTACATAGAATTGCAAAGAAACTTAGCTCTAAGGCTAAAGGAAAAGCTCAAAGGCTCTTTTTACTACATTTCCAAGTCTTTTTTTTCAAATACAACATACATGGCTTTTTATAGCCTCAAAATTAAACTCTAGAGTAACCTATGGTCATTTGAAGAGTTGTAACTCTCATCCTCATTAATACTATAATGACCACTACCTAAATTGTAACCTAAAACATTGATAACAAAACTTAAAAACTGAAAATTACATAGAAACACCCTTAAATCCGAGAATTGAAAACCCCATCAACCAACTATGTCTTGTAACCTCCCAAAGTTTAAATGAAGCTCTACTTGATGTAGTTTGAAGTAGCTTGAAGTCCATGTTCCATAAATCACACTTTGAGTTGTCTTCAATGAAGCTTGAGTACATTTAATACATCACCATTTTTAAGCTTTTCTTTAGGTCTTGGATAGCATGGTAGGATTCATATCACGGAGCAAAGTTTTGACCATGTGTCATCCAAACCACCTAAAGAACTCTCATTGGGCCGAACTTTGAGTTCCTAAAGTTCGAAAAACTCAAACAGAGCAAAGTTTGGACCAAGTTCGTCGGAACCATATGAAAAACTCTCATTGGGACGAACTTTGGCTTCCGAACTCTCAAAAGCTGAAACGGAGCAAAGTTTGGACCATGTGTCGTCCAAACCACCTAAAGAACTCTCATTGGGTCGAACTTTGAGTTCCTAACTCTCCAAAAACTCAAACGGAGCAAAGTTTGGACCAAGTTCGTCAAAACCATATGAAAAGCTCTCTTTGGGACGAACTTTGGGTTCCGAGCACTCAAAAACTGAAACGAAGCAAAGTTTTGACCATGTGTTGTCGAAACCACCCAAAGAACTCTCATTGGTCCGAACTTTGAGTTCTTACCTCTCCTAAAACTCAAACGGAGCAAAGATTGGACCAGGTTCGTCGGAACCATATGAAAAACTCTCATTGGGACGAACTTTGGCTTCCGAGCTCTGAAAAACTGAAACGGAGAAAAGTTTGGACCATGTGTCGTCCAAACCACCTAAACAACTCTCATTGGGCCGAACTTTGAGTTCCTAACTCTCCAAAAACTCAAATGTAGCAAAGTTTGGACCAAGTTCGTCCAAATCATATGAAAAACTCTCATTGGGACGAACTTTGGGTTCCGAGCTCTAAAAAACTTAAACGAAACAAAGTTTGGACCATTTTTCTTCCAAACCACCTAAAGAACTCTCATTGGGCCGAACTATGAGTTCCTAACTCTCCAAAAACTCAGACGTAGCAAAGTTTGGACCAAGTTCGTCCAAACTATATGAAAAACTCTCATTGGGACGAACTTTGGGTTCCGAGCTCTCAAAACCTGAAACGGAGCAAAGTTTTGACCATGTGTTGTCCAAACCACCTAAAGGACTCTCATTGGGCCGAACTTTGAGTTCCTAACTCTCCAAAAATTCAAACGGATCAAAGTCTGGACCAAGTTCGTCCAAACCATATGAAAAACTCTCATTGGGACCAACTTTGGGTTCCGAGCTCTGAAAAACTGAAACGGAGAAAAGTTTGGACCATGTTTCGTCCAAACGACCGAAATAACTCTCATTGGGCCGAACTTTGAGTTCCTAACTCTCCAAAAACTCAAACGGATCAAAGTTTGGACCAACTTCGTCCAAACCATATGAAAATCTCTCATTGGGACGAACTTTGGGTTCCGAGCTCTCAAATACAAAAATGGACTAAAGTTTTGACCACGTGTCATCCAAACCACCTAAAGAACTCTCATTGGGCCGAACTTTGAGTGCCTACCTCTCCAAAAACTCAAATGGAGCAAAGTTTGGACCAAGTTCGTCGTAACCATATGAAAAACTCTCTTTAGGACGAACTTTGGGTTCCGAGCTCTCAAATACAGAAACGGAGCAAAGTTTTGACCATGTGTCATCCAAACCACCTAAAGAACTCTCATTGGGCTGAACTTTGAGTTGCTACCTCTCAAAAAACTCAAACGGAGCAAAGTTTGGACAAAGTTCGTCCAAACCATATGAAAAGCTCTCATTGGGACGAACTTTGGGTTCCGAGCCCTCAAAAACTGAAACGGAGAAAAGTTTGGACCATGTGTCGTCCAAACCACCTAAATAAGTCTCATTGGGCCGAACTTTGAGTTCCTAACTCTCCAAAAACTCAAACGGAGCAAAGTTTTGACCACGTTCGTCCAAACCATAGGAAAAACTCTCATTGGGACCAACTTTGGGTTCCGAGCTCTCAAATACAGAAACGGAGCAAAGTTTTGACCATGTGTCATCCAAACAACCTAAAGAACTATCATTGGGCCGAACTTTGAGTTCCTAACTCTCCAAAAACTCAAACGGAGCAAGGTTTCGACGAAGTTCGTCCAAACCATATGAAAAACTCTCATTGGGATGAACTTTGGGTTCCGAGCCCTCAAAAACTGAAACGGAGAAAAGTTTCGACCATGTGTCGTCCAAACGACCTAAATAACTCTCATTAGGCCAACTTTAAGTTCCTAACTCTCCAAAAACTCAAACGTAGCAAAGTCTGGACCAAGTTCGTCCAAACCATATGAAAAACTCTCATTGGGACGAACTTTGGGTTCCAAGCTCTCAAAAACTGAAACGGAGCAAAGTTTGGACCAGGTTTCGTCCAAACAACCTAAATAACTCTCGTCTGCCCGAACTTTGAGTTCCTAAAGCTCGAAAAACTCAAACGTAGCAAAGTTTGGACATGTTCGTCCAAACCATATGAAAAACTCCCTTCAGGACGAACTTTGGGTTCCGAGCTCTCAAAAATTGAAACGGAGAAAAGATTGGACCATGTGTCGTCCAAACCACCAAAATAACTCCCATTGGGCCGAACTTTGAGTTCCTAACTCTCCAAAAACTCAAACGGAGCAAAGTTTGGACCAAGTTCATCCAAACCATATGAAAAGCTCTCTTTGCAACGAACTTTGGGTTCCGAGCTCTCAAAAACTGAAACGGAGAAAAGTTTTGACCATGTGTCATCCTAACCACCTAAAGAACTCTCATTGGGCCGAACTTTGAGTTCCTACCTCTCAAAAAACTCAAACGGAGCAAGGTTTGGACCAAGTTCGTCAGAACCATATGAAAAATTCTCATTGGGACGAACTTTGGGTTCCGAGCTCTCAAAAACTGAAACGGAGTAAAGTTTGGACCATGTGTCGTCAAAACCACCTAAAGAACTCTTATTGGGCCGAACTTTGAGTTCCTGACTCTCAAAAAACTCAAACGGAGCAAAGTTTGGACCAAGTTCGTCGGAACCATATGAAAAACTCTCACTGGGACGAACTTTGGCTTCCGAGCTCTAAAAAACTGAGACAGAGCAAAGTTTGGACCATGTTTCGTCCAAACCACCTAAATAACTCTCATTGGGCCGAACTTTGAGTTCCTAACGCTCGAAAAACTCAAACGGAGAAAAGTTTGGACTAAGTTCGTCCAAACCATATGAAAGACTCTCTTTAGGACGAACTTCGGGTTCCGAGCTCTCAAATACTGAAACGGAGAAAAGTTTGGACAGTGTGTCGTCCAAACCACCTAAAGAACTCTCATTGGGCCGAACTTTCAGTTCCTAAAGCTCGAAAAACTCAAACGTAGCATAGTTTGGACCAAGTTCGTCCAAACCATATGAAAAACTCTCATTGGGACGAACTTTGGGTTCCGACCCTCAAAAACTGAAACGGAGAAAAGATTGGACCATGTGTCGTCCAAACCACCAAAATAACTCTCATTGGGCCGAACTTTGAGTTCCAAACTCTCCAAAAACTCAAACGGAGTAAAGTTTGGACCAAGTTCATCCAAACCATATGAAAAGCTCTCTTTGCAACGAACTTTGGGTTCCGAGCTCTCAAAAACTGAAACGGAGCAAAGTTTTGACCATGTGTCATCCAAACAACCTAAAGAACTCTCATTGGGCCGAACTTTGAGTTCCTACCTCTCAAAAAACTCAAACGGAGCAAGGTTTGGACCAAGTTCGTCGGAACCATATGAAAAATTCTCATTGGGACGAACTTTGGGTTCCGAGCTCTCAAAAACTGAAACGGAGCAAAGTTTGGACCATGTGTCGTCAAAACCACCTAAAGAACTCTCATTGGGCCGAACTTTGAGTTCCTGACTCTCAAAAAACTCAAACGGAGCAAAGTTTGGACCAAGTTCGTCGGAACCATATGAAAAACTCTCACTGGGACGAACTTTGGCTTCTGAGCTCTCAAAAACTGAAACAGAGCAAAGTTTGGTTCATGTTTCGTCCAAACCACCTAAATAACTCTCATTGGGCAGAACTTTGAGTTCCTAACGCTCGAAAAACTCAAACGGAGCAAAGTTTGGACTAAGTTCGTCCAAACCATATGAAAGACTCTCTTTAGGACGAACTTTGGGTTCCGACCCTCAAAAACTGAAACGGAGAAAAGATTGGACCATGTGTCGTCCAAACCACCAAAATAACTCTCATTGGGCCGAACTTTGAGTTCCTAACTCTCCAAAAACTCAAACGGAGCAAAGTTTGGACCAAGTTCATCCAAACCATATGAAAAGCTCTCTTTGCAACGAACTTTGGGTTCCGAGCTCTCAAAAACTGAAACGGAGCAAAGTTTTGACCATGTGTCATCCTAACCACCTAAAGAACTCTCATTGGGCCGAACTTTGAGTTCCTACCTCTCAAAAAACTCAAACGGAGCAAGGTTTGGACCAAGTTCGTCGGAACCATATGAAAAATTCTCATTGGGACGAACTTTGGGTTCCTAGCTCTCAAAAACTGAAACGGAGCAAAGATTGGACCATGTGTCGTCAAAACCACCTAAAGAACTCTCATTGGGCCGAACATTGAGTTCCTGACTCTCAAAAAACTCAAACGGAGCAAAGTTTGGACCAAGTTCGTCGGAACCATATGAAAAACTCTCAATGGGACGAACTTTGGCTTCCGAGCTCTCAAAAACTGAAACAGAGCAAAGTTTGGACCATGTTTTGTCCAAACCACCTAAATAACTCTCATTGGGCCAAACTTTGAGTTCCTAACGCTCGAAAAACTCAAACGGAGCAAAGTTTGGACTAAGTTCGTCCAAACCATATGAAAGACTCTCTTTAGGACGAACTTTGGGTTCCGAGCTCTCAAATACTGAAACGGAGAAAAGTTTGGACCATGTGTCGTCCAAACCACCTAAAGAACTCTCATTGGGCCGAACTTTCAGTTCCTAAAGCTCGAAAAACTCAAACGTAGCAAAGTTTGGACCAAGTTCGTCCAAACCATATGAAAAACTCTCATTGGGACGAACTTTGGGTTCCGACCCTCAAAAACTGAAACGGAGAAAAGATTGGACCATGTGTCGTCCAAACCACCAAAATAACTTCCATTGGGCCGAACTTTGAGTTCCTAACTCTCCAAAAACTCAAACGGAGAAAAGTTTGGACCAAGTTCATCCAAACCATATGAAAAGCTCTCTTTGCAACGAACTTTGGGTTCCGAGCTCTCAAAAACTGAAACGGAGCAAAGTTTTGACCATGTGTCATCCTAACCACCTAAAGAACTCTCATTGGGCCGAACTTTGAGTTCCTACCTCTCAAAAAACTCAAACGGAGCAAGGTTTGGACCAAGTTCGTCGGAACCATATGAAAAATTCTCATTGGGACGAACTTTGGGTTCCGAGCTCTCAAAAACTGAAACGGAGCAAAGTTTGGACCATGTGTCGTCAAAACCACCTAAAGTACTCTCATTGGGCCGAACTTTGAGTTCCTACCTCTCAAAAAACTCAAACGGAGCAAGGTTTGGACCAAGTTCGTCGGAACCATATGAAAAATTCTCATTGGGACGAACTTTGGGTTCCGAGCTCTCAAAAACTGAAACGGAGTAAAGTTTGGACCATGTGTCGTCAAAACAACCTAAAGAACTCTCATTGGGCCGAACTTTGAGTTCCTGACTCTCAAAAAACTCAAACGGAGCAAAGTTCGGACCAAGTTCGTCGGAACCATATGAAAAACTCTCACTGGGACGAACTTTGGCTTCCGAGCTCTCAAAAACTGAAACAGAGCAAAGTTTGGACCATGTTTCGTCCAAACCACCTAAATAACTCTCATTGGGCCGAACTTTGAGTTCCTAACGCTCGAAAAACTCAAACGGAGAAAAGTTTGGACTAAGTTCGTCCAAACCATATGAAAGACTCTCTTTCGGACGATCTTCGGGTTCCGAGCTCTCAAATACTGAAACGGAGAAAAGTTTGGACCATGTGTCGTCCAAACCACCTAAAGAACTCTCATTGGGCCGAACTTTCAGTTCCTAAAGCTCGAAAAACTCAAACGTAGCAAAGTTTGTACCAAGTTCGTCCAAACCATATGAAAAACTCTCATTGGGACGAACTTTGGGTTCCGACCCTCAAAAACTGAAACGGAGAAAAGATTGGACCATGTGTCGTCCAAACCACCAAAATAACTCTCATTGGGCCGAACTTTGAGTTCCTAACTCTCCTAAAACTCAAACGGAGCAAAGTTTGGACCAAGTTCATCCAAACCATATGAAAAGCTCTCTTTGCAACGAACTTTGGGTTCCGAGCTCTCAGAAACTGAAACGGAGCAAAGTTTTGACCATGTGTCATCCAAACCACCTAAAGAACTCTCATTGGGCCGAACTTTGAGTTCCTACCTCTCAAAAAACTCAAACGGAGCAAGGTTTGGACCAAGTTCGTCGGAACCATATGAAAAATTCTCATTGTGACGAACTTTGGCTTCCGAGATCTCAAAAACTGAAACGGAGCAAAGTTTGGACTATGTGTCGTCAAAACCACCTAAAGAACTCTCATTGGGCCGAACTTTGAGTTCCTGACTCTCAAAAAACTCAAACGGAGCAAAGTTTGGACCAAGTTCGTCGGAACCATATGAAAAACTCTCACTGGGACGAACTTTGGCTTCCGAGCTCTCAAAAACTGAAACAGAGCAAAGTTTGGACCATGTTTCGTCCAAACCACCTAAATAACTCTCATTGGGCCGAACTTTGAGTTCCTAACGCTCGAAAAACTCAAACGGAGCAAAGTTTGGACTAAGTTCGTCCAAACCATATGAAAGACTCTCTTTAGGACGAACTTCGGGTTTCGAGCTCTCAAATACTGAAACGGAGAAAAGTTTGGACCATGTGTCGTCCAAACCACCTAAAGAACTCTCATTGGGCCGAACTTTCAGTTCCTAAAGCTCGAAAAACTCAAACGTAGCAAAGTTTGTACCAAGTTCGTCCAAACCATATGAAAAACTCTCATTGGGACGAACTTTGGGTTCCGACCCTCAAAAACTGAAACGGAGAAAAGATTGGACCATGTGTCGTCCAAACCACCAAAATAACTCTCATTGGGCCGAACTTTGAGTTCCTAACTCTCCTAAAACTCAAACGGAGCAAAGTTTGGACCAAGTTCATCTAAACCATATGAAAAGCTCTCTTTGCAACGAACTTTGGGTTCCGAGCTCTCAAAAACTGAAACGGAGCAAAGTTTTGACCATGTGTCATCCAAACCACCTAAAGAACTCTCATTGGGTCGAACTTTGAGTTCCTACCTCTCAAAAAACTCAAACGGAGCAAGGTTTGGACAAAGTTCGTCGGAACCATATGAAAAATTCTCATTGTGACGAACTTTGGCTTCCGAGCTCTCAAAAACTGAAACGGAGAAAAGTTTGGACCATGTGTCGTCAAAACCACCTAAAGAACTCTCATTGGGCCGAACTTTGAGTTCCTGACTCTCAAAAAACTCAAACGGAGCAAAGTTTGGACCAAACTCGTCGGAACCATATGAAAAACTCTCACTGGGACGAACTTTGGCTTCCGAGCTCTCAAAAACTGAAACAGAGCAAAGTTTGGACCATGTTTCGTCCAAACCACCTAAATAACTCTCATTGGGCCGAACTTTGAGTTCCTAACGCTCGAAAAACTCAAACGGAGCAAAGTTTGGACTAAGTTCGTCCAAACCATATGAAAAACTCTCCTTAGGACGAACTTCGGGTTCCGAGCTCTCAAATACCGAAACGGAGAAAAGTTTGGACCATGTGTCGTCCAAACCACCTAAAGAACTCTCATTGGGCCGAACTTTCAGTTCCTAAAGCTCGAAAAACTCAAACGTAGCAAAGTTTGGACCAAGTTCGTCCAAACCATATGAAAAACTCTCATTGGGACGAAGTTTGGGTTCCGACCCTCAAAAACTGAAACGGTGAAAAGATTGGACCATGTGTCGTCCAAACCACCAAAATAACTCTCATTGGGCCGAACTTTGAGTTCCTAACTCTCCAAAAACTCAAACGGAGAAAAGTTTGGACCAAGTTCATCCAAACCATATGAAAAGCTCTCTTTGGAACGAACTTTGGGTTCCGAGCTCTCAAAAACTGAAACGGAGCAAAGTTTTGACCATGTGTCATCCAAACCACCTAAAGAACTCTCATTGGGACGAACTTTGAGTTCCTACCTCTCAAAAAACTCAAACGGAGCAAGGTTTGGACCAAGTTCGTCGGAACCATATGAAAAATTCTCATTGGGACGAACTTTGGCTTCCGAACTCTCAAAAACTGAAACGGAGCAAAGTTTGGACCATGTGTCGTCAAAACCACCTAAAGAACTCTCATTGGGCCGAACTTTGAGTTCCTGACTCTCAAAAAACTCAAACGGAGCAAAGTTTGGACCAAGTTCGTCGGAACCATATGAAAAACTCTCACTGGGACGAACTTTGGCTTCCGAGCTCTCAAAAACTGAAACAGAGCAAAGTTTGGACCATGTTTCGTCCAAACCACCTAAATAACTCTCATTGGGCCGAACTTTGAGTTCCTAACGCACGAAAAACTCAAACGGAGCAAAGTTTGGACTAAGTTCGTCCAAACCATATGAAAGACTCTCTTTAGGACGAACTTCGGGTTCTGAGCTCTCAAATACTGAAACGGAGAAAAGTTTGGACCATGTGTCGTCCAAACCACCTAAAGAACTCTCATTGGGCCGAACTTTCAGTTCCTAAAGCTCGAAAAACTCAAACGTAGCAAAGTTTGGACCAAGTTTGTCCAAACCATATGAGAAACTCTCATTGGGACGAACTTTGGGTTCCGACCCTCAAAAACTGAAACGGAGAAAAGATTGGACCATGTGTCGTCCAAACCACCAAAATAACTCTCATTGGGCCGAACTTTGAGTTCCTAACTCTCCAAAAACTCAAACGGAGCAAAGTTTGGACCAAGTTCATCCAAACCATATGAAAAGCTCTCTTTGCAACGAACTTTGGGTTCCGAGCTCTCAAAAACTGAAACGGAGCAAAGTTTTGACCATGTGTCATCCAAACCACCTAAAGAACTCTCATTGGGCCGAACTTTGAGTTCCTACCTCGCAAAAAACTCAAACGGAGCAAGGTTTGGACAAAGTTCGTCGGAACCATATGAAAAATTCTCATTGTGACGAACTTTGGCTTCCGAGCTCTCAAAAACTGAAACAGAGCAAAGTTTGGACCATGTTTCGTCCAAACCACCTAAATAACTCTCATTGGGCCGAACTTTGAGTTCCTAACGCTCGAGAAACTCAAACGGAGCAAAGTTTGGACTAAGTTCGTCCAAACCATATGAAAAACTCTATTTAGGACGAACTTCGGGTTCCGAGCTCTCAAATACTGAAACGGAGAAAAGTTTGGACCATGTGTCGTCCAAACCAGCTAAAGAACTCTCATTGGGCCGAACTTTCAGTTCCTAAAGCTCGAAAAACTCAAACGTAGCAAAGTTTGGACCAAGTTCGTCCAAACCATATGAAAAACTCTCATTGGGACGAACTTTGGGTTCCGACCCTCAAAAACTGAAACGGAGAAAAGATTGGACCATGTGTCGTCAAAACCACCAAAATAACTCTCATTGGGCCGAACTTTGAGTTCCTAACTCTCCAAAAACTCAAACGGAGCAAAGTTTGGACCAAGTTCATCCAAACCATATGAAAAGCTCTCTTTGCAACGAACTTTGGGTTCCGAGCTCTCAAAAACTGAAACGGAGCAAAGTTTTGACCATGTGTCATCCAAACCACCTAAAGAACTCTCATTGGGCCGAACTTTGAGTTCCTACCTCTCAAAAAACTCAAACGGAGCAAGGTTTGGACCAAGTTCGTCGGAACCATATGAAAAATTCTCATTGGGACGAACTTTGGCTTCCGAACTCTCAAAAACTGAAACGGAGCAAAGTTTGGACCATGTGTCGTCAAAACCACCTAAAGAACTCTCATTGGGCCGAACTTTGAGTTCCTGACTCTCAAAAAACTCAAACGGAGCAAAGTTTGGACCAAGTTCGTCGGAACCATATGAAAAACTCTCACTGGGACGAACTTTGGCTTCCGAGCTCTCAAAAACTGAAACAGAGCAAAGTTTGGACCATGTTTCGTCCAAACCACCTAAATAACTCTCATTGGGCCGAACTTTGAGTTCCTAACGCACGAAAAACTCAAACGGAGCAAAGTTTGGACTAAGTTCGTCCAAACCATATGAAAGACTCTCTTTAGGACGAACTTCGGGTTCCGAGCTCTCAAATACTAAAACGGAGAAAAGTTTGGACCATGTGTCGTCCAAACGACCTAAAGAACTCTCATTGGGCCGAACTTTATTTTTCCTAAAGCTCGAAAAACTCAAACTTAGCAAAGTTTGGACCAAGTTCGTCCAAACCATATGAAAAACTCTCATTGGGACGAACTTTGGGTTCCGACCCTCAAAAACTGAAACGGAGAAAAGATTGGACCATGTGTCGTCCAAACCACCAAAATAACTCTCATTGGGCCGAACTTTTAGTTCCTAACTCTCCAAAAACTCAAACGGAGCAAAGTTTGGACCAAGTTCATCCAAACCATATGAAAAGCTCTCTTTGCAACGAACTTTGGGTTCCGAGCTCTCAAAAACTGAAACGGAGCAAAGTTTTCACCATGGGTCATCCAAACCACCTAAAGAACTCTCATTGGGCCGAACTTTGAGTTCCTACCTCTCAAAAAACTCAAACGGAGCAAGGTTTGGACCAAGTTCGTCGTAACCATATGAAAAATTCTCATTGGGACGAACTTTGGCTTCCGAGCTCTCAAAAACTGAAACGGAGATAAGTTTGGACCATGTGTCGTCAAAACCACCTAAAGAACTCTCATTGGGCCGAACTTTGAGTTCCTAACTCTCAAAAAACTCAAACAGAGAAAAGTTTGGACCAAGTTCGTCGGAACCATATGAAAAACTCTCACTGGGACGAACTTTGGCTTCCGAGCTCTCAAAAACTGAAACAGAGCAAAGTTTGGACCATGTTCCGTCCAAACCAACTAAATAACTCTCATTGGGCCGAACTTTGAGTTCCTAACGCTCGAAAAACTCAAACGGAGCAAAGTTTGGACTAAGTTCGTCCAAACCATATGAAAGACTCTCTTTAGGACGAACTTCGGGTTCCGAGCTCTCAAATACTGAAACGGAGAAAAGTTTGGACCATGTGTCGTCCAAACCACCTAAAGAACTCTCATTGGGCCGAACTTTCAGTTCCTAAAGCTCGAAAAACTCAAACGTAGGAAAGTTTGGACCAAGTTCGTCCAAACCATATGAAAAACTCTCATTGGGACAAACTTTGGGTTCCGACCCTCAAAAACTGAAACGGAGAAAAGATTGGACCATGTGTCGTCCAAACCACCAAAATAAGTCTCATTGGGCCGAACTTTGAGTTCCTAACTCTCCAAAAACTCAAACGGAGCAAAGTTTGGACCAAGTTCATCCAAACCATATGAAAAGCTCTCTTTGCAACGAACTTTGGGTTCCAAGCTCTCAAAAACTGAAACGGAGCAAAGTTTTGACCATGTGTCATCCAAACCACCTAAAGAACTCTCATTGGGCCGAACTTTGAGTTCCTACCTCTCAAAAAACTCAAACGGAGCAAGGTTTGGACCAAGTTCGTCGGAACCATATGAAAAATTCTCATTGGGACGAACTTTGGCTTCCGAACTCTCAAAAACTGAAACGGAGCAAAGTTTGGACCATGTGTCGTCAAAACCACCTAAAGAACTCTCATTGGGCCGAACTTTGAGTTCCTGACTCTCAAAAAACTCAAACGGAGCAAAGTTTGGACCAAGTTCGTCGGAACCATATGAAAAACTCTCACTGGGACGAACTTTGGCTTCCGAGCTCTCAAAAACTGAAACAGAGCAAAGTTTGGACCATGTTTCGTCCAAACCACCTAAATAACTCTCATTGGGCCGAACTTTGAGTTCCTAACGCACAAAAAACTCAAACGGAGCAAAGTTTGGACTAAGTTCGTCCAAACCATATGAAAGACTCTCTTTAGGACGAACTTCGGGTTCCGAGCTCTCAAATACTGAAACGGAGAAAAGTTTGGACCATGTGTCGTCCAAACCACCTAAAGAACTCTCATTGGGCCGAACTTTCTGTTCCTAAAGCTCGAAAAACTCAAACTTAGCAAAGTTTGGACCAAGTTCGTCCAAACCATATGAAAAACTCTCATTGGGACGAACTTTGGGTTCCGACCCTCAAAACCTGAAACGGAGAAAAGATTGGACCATGTGTCGTCCAAACCACCAAAATAACTCTCATTGGGCCGAACTTTTAGTTCCTAACTCTCCAAAAACTCAAACAGAGCAAAGTTTGGACCAAGTTCATCCAAACCATATGAAAAGCTCTCTTTGCAACGAACTTTGGGTTCCGAGCTCTCAAAAACTGAAACGGAGCAAAGTTTTCACCATGTGTCATCCAAACCACCTAAAGAACTCTCATTGGGCCGAACTTTGAGTTCGTACCTCTCAAAAAACTCAAACAGAGCAAGGTTTGGACCAAGTTCGTCGTAACCATATGAAAAATTCTCATTGGGACGAACTTTGGCTTCCGAGCTCTCAAAAACTGAAACGGAGCAAAGTTTGGACCATGTGTCGTCAAAACCACCTAAAGAACTCTCATTGGGCCGAACTTTGAGTTCCTAACTCTCAAAAAACTCAAACGGAGAAAAGTTTGGACCAAGTTCGTCGGAACCATATGAAAAACTCTCACTGGGACGAACTTTGGCTTCCGAGCTCTCAAAAACTGAAACAGAGCAAAGTTTGGACCATGTTTCGTCCAAACCACCTAAATAACTCTCATTGGGCCGAACTTTGAGTTCCTAACGCTCGAAAAACTCAAACGGAGCAAAGTTTGGACTAAGTTCGTCCAAACCATATGAAAAACTCTCTTTAGGACGAACTTCGGGTTCCGAGCTCTCAAATACTGAAACGGAGAAAAGTTTGGACCATGTGTCGTCCAAACCACCTAAAGAACTCTCATTGGGCCGAACTTTCTGTTCCTAAAGCTCGAAAAACTCAAACTTAGCAAAGTTTGGACCAAGTTCGTCCAAACCATATGAAAAACTCTCATTGGGACGAACTTTGGGTTCCGACCCTCAAAACCTGAAACGGAGAAAAGATTGGACCATGTGTCGTCCAAACCACCAAAATAACTCTCATTGGGCCGAACTTTTAGTTCCTAACTCTCCAAAAACTCAAACGGAGCAAAGTTTGGACCAAGTTCATCCAAACCATATGAAAAGCTCTCTTTGCAACGAACTTTGGGTTCCGAGCTCTCAAAAACTGAAACGGAGCAAAGTTTTCACCATGTGTCATCCAAACCACCTAAAGAACTCTCATTGGGCCGAACTTTGAGTTCGTACCTCTCAAAAAACTCAAACAGAGCAAGGTTTGGACCAAGTTCGTCGTAACCATATGAAAAATTCTCATTGGGACGAACTTTGGCTTCCGAGCTCTCAAAAACTGAAACGGAGCAAAGTTTGGACCATGTGTCGTCAAAACCACCTAAAGAACTCTCATTGGGCCGAACTTTGAGTTCCTGACTCTCAAAAAACTCAAACGGAGCAAAGTTTGGACCAAGTTCATCGGAACCATATGAAAAACTCTCACTGGGACGAACTTTGGCTTCCGAGCTCTCAAAAACTGAAACAGAGCAAAGTTTGGACCATGTTTCGTCCAAACCACCTAAATAACTCTCATTGGGCCGAACTTTGAGTTCCTAACGCTCGAAAAACTCAAACGGAGCAAAGTTTGGACTAAGTTCGTCCAAACCATATGAAAGACTCTCTTTAGGACGAACTTCGGGTTCCGAGCTCTCAAATACTGAAACGGAGAAAAGTTTGGACCATGTGTCGTCCAAACCACCTAAAGAACTCTCATTGGGCCGAACTTTCAGTTCCTAAAGCTCGAAAAACTCAAACGTAGCAAAGTTTGGACCAAGTTCTTCCAAACCATATGAAAAACTCTCATTGGGACGAACTTTAGGTTCCGACCCTCAAAAACTGAAACGGAGAAAAGATTGGACCATGTGTCGTCAAAACCACCAAAATAACTCTCATTGGGCCGAACTTTGAGTTCCTAACTCTCCAAAAACTCAAACGGAGCAAAGTTTGGACCAAGTTCATCCAAACCATATGAAAAGCTCTCTTTGCAACGAACTTTGGGTTCCGAGCTCTCAAAAACTGAAACGGAGCAAAGTTTTGACCATGTGTCATCCAAACCACCTAAAGAACTCTCATTGGGCCGAACTTTGAGTTCCTACCTCTCAAAAAACTCAAACGGAGCAAGGTTTGGACCAAGTTCGTCGGAACCATATGAAAAATTCTCATTGGGACGAACTTTGGCTTCCGAGCTCTCAAAACCTGAAACGGAGCAAAGTTTGGACCATGTGTCGTCAAAACCACCTAAAGAACTCTCATTGGGCCGAACTTTGAGTTCCTGACTCTCAAAAAACTCAAACGGAGCAAAGTTTGGACCAAGTTCATCGGAACCATATGAAAAACTCTCACTGGGACGAACTTTGGCTTCCGAGCTCTCAAAAACTGAAACAGAGCAAAGTTTGGACCATGTTTCGTCCAAACCACCTAAATAACTCTCATTGGGCCGAACTTTTAGTTCCTAACGCTCGAAAAACTCAAACGGAGCAAAGTTTGGACTAAGTTCGTCCAAACCATATGAAAAACTCTCTTTAGGACGAACTTCGGGTTCCGAGCTCTCAAATACTGAAACGGAGAAAAGTTTGGACCATGTGTCGTCCAAACCACCTAAAGAACTCTCATTGGGCCGAACCTTCAGTTCCTAAAGCTCGAAAAACTCAAACGTAGCAAAGTTTGGACCAAGTTCGTCCAAACCATATGAAAAACTCTCATTGGGACGAACTTTGGGTTCCGACCCTCAAAAACTGAAACGGAGAAAAGATTGGACCATGTGTCGTCAAAACCACCAAAATATTTCTCATTGGGCCGAACTTTGAGTTCCTAACTCTCCAAAAACTCAAACGGAGCAAAGTTTGGACCAAGTTCATCCAAACCATATGAAAAGCTCTCTTTGCCACGAACTTTGGGTTCCGAGCTCTCAAAAACTGAAACGGAGCAAAGTTTTGACCATGTGTCATCCAAACCACCTAAAGAACTCTAATTGGGCCGAACTTTGAGTTCCTACCTCGCAAAAAACTCAAACGGAGCAAGGTTTGGACCAAGTTCGTCGGAACCATATGAAAAATTCTCATTGGGACGAACTTTGGCTTCCGAGCTCTCAAAAACTGAAACGGAGCAAAGTTTGGACCATGTGTCGTCAAAACCACCTAAAGAACTCTCATTGGGCCGAACTTTGAGTTCCTGACTCTCAAAAAACTCAAACGGAGCAAAGTTAGGACCAAGTTCGTCGGAACCATATGAAAAACTCTCACTGGGACGAACTTTGGCTTCCGAGCTCTCAAAAACTGAAACAGAGCAAAGTTTGGACCATGTTTCGTCCAAACCACCTAAATAACTCTCATTGGGCCGAACTTTGAGTTCCTAACGCTCGAAAAACTCAAACGGAGCAAAGTTTGGACTAAGTTCGTCCAAACCATATGAAAAACTCTCTTTAGGACGAACTTCGGGTTCCGAGCTCTCAAATACTGAAACGGAGAAAAGTTTGGACCATGTGTCGTCCAAACCACCTAAAGAACTCTCATTGGGCCGAACTTTCAGTTCCTAAAGCTCGAAAAACTCAAACGTAGCAAAGTTTGGACCAAGTTCGTCCAAACCATATGAAAAACTCTCATTGGGACGAACTTTGGGTTCCGACCCTCAAAAACTGAAACGGAGAAAAGATTGGACCATGTGTCGTCCAAACCACCAAAATAACTCTCATTGGGCCGAACTTTGAGTTCCTAACTCTCCAAAAACTCAAACGGAGCAAAGTTTGGACCAAGTTCATCCAAACCATATGAAAAGCTCTCTTTGCAACGAACTTTGGGTTCCGAGCTCTCAAAAACTGAAACGGAGCAAAGTTTTGACCATGTGTCATCCAAACCACCTAAAGAACTCTCATTGGGCCGAACTTTGAGTTCCTACCTCGCAAAAAACTCAAACGGAGCAAGGTTTGGACCAAGTTCGTCGGAACCATATGAAAAATTCTCATTGGGACGAACTTTGGCTTCCGAGCTCTCAAAAACTGAAACGGAGCAAAGTTTGGACCATGTGTCGTCAAAACCACCTAAAGAACTCTCATTGGGCCGAACTTTGAGTTCCTGACTCTCATAAAAACTCAAACGGAGCAAAGTTTGGACCAAGTTCGTCGGAACCATATGAAAAACTCTCACTGGGACGAACTTTGGCTTCCGAGCTCTCAAAAACTGAAACAGAGCAAAGTTTGGACCATGTTTCGTCCAAACCACCTAAATAACTCTCATTGGGCCGAACTTTGAGTTCCTAACGCTCGAAAAACTCAAACGGAGCAAAGTTTGGACTAAGTTCGTCCAAACCATATGAAAACTCTCTTTAGGACGAACTTCGGGTTCCGAGCTCTCAAATACTGAAACGGAGAAAAGTTTGGACCATGTGTCGTCCAAACCACCTAAAGAACTCTCATTGGGCCGAACTTTCAGTTCCTAAAGCTCGAAAAACTCAAACGTAGCAAAGTTTGGACCAAGTTCGTCCAAACCATATGAAAAACTCTCATTGGGACGAACTTTGGGTTCCGACCCTCAAAAACTGAAACGGAGAAAAGATTGGACCATGTGTCGTCAAAACCACCAAAATAACTCTCATTGGGCCGAACTTTGAGTTCCTAACTCTCCAAAAACTCAAACGGAGCAAAGTTTGGACCAAGTTCATCCAAACCATATGAAAAGCTCTCTTTGCAACGAACTTTGGGTTCCGAGCTCTCAAAAACTGAAACGGAGCAAAGTTTTGACCATGTGTCATCCAAACCACCTAAACAACTCTCATTGGGCCGAACTTTGAGTTCCTACCTCGCAAAAAACTCAAACGGAGCAAGGTTTGGACCAAGTTCGTCGGAACCATATGAAAAATTCTCATTGGGACGAACTTTGGCTTCCGAGCTCTCAAAAACTGAAACGGAGCAAAGTTTGGACCATGTGTCGTCAAAACCACCTAAAGAACTCTCATTGGGCCGAACTTTGAGTTCCTGACTCTCATAAAAACTCAAACGGAGCAAAGTTTGGACCAAGCTCGTCGGAACCATATGAAAAACTCTCACTGGGACGAACTTTGGCTTCCGAGCTCTCAAAAACTGAAACAGAGCAAAGTTTGGACCATGTTTCGTCCAAACCACCTAAATAACTCTCATTGGGCCGAACTTTGAGTTCCTAACGCTCGAAAAACTCAAACGGAGCAAAGTTTGGACTAAGTTCGTCCAAACCATATGAAAGACTCTCTTTAGGACGAACTTCGGGTTCCGAGCTCTCAAATACTGAAACGGAGAAAAGTTTGGACCATGTGTCGTCCAAACCACCTAAAGAACTCTCATTGGGCCGAACTTTCAGTTCCTAAAGCTCGAAAAACTCAAACGTAGCAAAGTTTGGACCAAGTTCGTCCAAACCATATGAAAAACTCTCATTGGGACGAACTTTGGGTTCCGACCCTCAAAAACTGAAACGGAGAAAAGATTGGACCATGTGTCGTCCAAACCACCAAAATAACTCTCATTGGGCCGAACTTTGAGTTCCTAACTCTCCAAAAACTCAAACGGAGCAAAGTTTGGACCAAGTTCATCCAAACCATATGAAAAGCTCTCTTTGCAACGAACTTTGGGTTCCGAGCTCTCAAAAACTGAAACGGAGCAAAGTTTTGCACCATGTGTCATCCAAACCACCTAAAGAACTCTCATTGGGCCGAACTTTGAGTTCCTACCTCTCAAAAAACTCAAACGGAGCAAGGTTTGGACCAAGTTCGTCGGAACCATATGAAAAATTCTCATTGGGACGAACTTTGGCTTCCGAGCTCTCAAAAACTGAAACGGAGCAAAGTTTGGACCATGTGTCGTCAAAACCACCTAAAGAACTCTCATTGGGCCGAACTTTGAGTTCCTGACTCTCAAAAACTCAAACGGAGCAAAGTTTGGACCAAGTTCGTCGGAACCATATGAAAAACTCTCACTGGGACGAACTTTGGCTTCCGAGCTCTCAAAAACTGAAACAGAGCAAAGTTTGGACCATGTTTCGTCCAAACCACCTAAATAACTCTCATTGGGCCGAACTTTGAGTTCCTAACGCTCGAAAAACTCAAACGGAGCAAAGTTTGGACTAAGTTCGTCCAAACCATATGAAAAACTCTCTTTAGGACGAACTTCGGGTTCCGAGCTCTCAAATACTGAAACGGAGAAAAGTTTGGACCATGTGTCGTCCAAACCACCTAAAGAACTCTCATTGGGCCGAACTTTCAGTTCCTAAAGCTCGAAAAACTCAAACGTAGCAAAGTTTGGACCAAGTTCGTCCAAACCATATGAAAAACTCTCATTGGGACGAACTTTAGGTTCCGACCCTCAAAAACTGAAACGGAGAAAAGATTGGACCATGTGTCGTCAAAACCACCAAAATAACTCTCATTGGGCCGAACTTTGAGTTCCTAACTCTCCAAAAACTCAAACGGAGCAAAGTTTGGACCAAGTTCATCCAAACCATATGAAAAGCTCTCTTTGCAACGAACTTTGGGTTCCGAGCTCTCAAAAACTGAAACGGAGCAAAGTTTTGACCATGTGTCATCCAAACCACCTAAAGAACTCTCATTGGGCCGAACTTTGAGTTCGTACCTCTCAAAAAACTCAAACGGAGCAAGGTTTGGACCAAGTTCGTCGTAACCATATGAAAAATTCTCATTGGGACGAACTTTGGCTTCCGAGCTCTCAAAAACTGAAACGGAGCAAAGTTTGGACCATGTGTCGTCAAAACCACCTAAAGAACTCTCATTGGGCCGAACTTTGAGTTCCTGACTCTCAAAAAACTCAAACGGAGCAAAGTTTGGACCAAGTTCGTCGGAACCATATGAAAAACTCTCACTGGGACGAACTTTGGCTTCCGAGCTCTCAAAAACTGAAACAGAGCAAAGTTTGGACCATGTTTCGTCCAAACCACCTAAATAACTCTCATTGGGCCGAACTTTGAGTTCCTAACGCTCGAAAAACTCAAACGGAGCAAAGTTTGGACTAAGTTCGTCCAAACCATATGAAAGACTCTCTTTAGGACGAACTTCGGGTTCCGAGCTCTCAAATACTGAAACGGAGAAAAGTTTGGACCATGTGTCGTCCAAACCACCTAAAGAACTCTCATTGGGCCGAACTTTCAGTTCCTAAAGCTCGAAAAACTCAAACGTAGCAAAGTTTGGACCAAGTTCTTCCAAACCATATGAAAAACTCTCATTGGGACGAACTTTAGGTTCCGACCCTCAAAAACTGAAACGGAGAAAAGATTGGACCATGTGTCGTCAAAACCACCAAAATAACTCTCATTGGGCCGAACTTTGAGTTCCTAACTCTCCAAAAACTCAAACGGAGCAAAGTTTGGACCAAGTTCATCCAAACCATATGAAAAGCTCTCTTTGCAACGAACTTTGGGTTCCGAGCTCTCAAAAACTGAAACGGAGCAAAGTTTTGACCATGTGTCATCCAAACCACCTAAAGAACTCTCATTGGGCCGAACTTTGAGTTCCTACCTCTCAAAAAACTCAAACGGAGCAAGGTTTGGACCAAGTTCGTCGGAACCATATGAAAAATTCTCATTGGGACGAACTTTGGCTTCCGAGCTCTCAAAAACTGAAACGGAGCAAAGTTTGGACCATGTGTCGTCAAAACCACCTAAAGAACTCTCATTGGGCCGAACTTTGAGTTCCTGACTCTCAAAAAACTCAAACGGAGCAAAGTTTGGACCAAGTTCGTCGGAACCATATGAAAAACTCTCACTGGGACGAACTTTGGCTTCCGAGCTCTCAAAAACTGAAACAGAGCAAAGTTTGGACCATGTTTCGTCCCAAACCACCTAAATAACTCTCATTGGGCCGAACTTTGAGTTCCTAACGCTCGAAAAACTCAAACGGAGCAAAGTTTGGACTAAGTTCGTCCAAACCATATGAAAAACTCTCTTTAGGACGAACTTCGGGTTCCGAGCTCTCAAATACTGAAACGGAGAAAAGTTTGGACCATGTGTCGTCCAAACCACCTAAAGAACTCTCATTGGGCCGAACTTTCAGTTCCTAAAGCTCGAAAAACTCAAACGTAGCAAAGTTTGGACCAAGTTCGTCCAAACCATATGAAAAACTCTCATTGGGACGAACTTTGGGTTCCGACCCTCAAAAACTGAAACGGAGAAAAGATTGGACCATGTGTCGTCAAACCACCAAAATAACTCTCATTGGGCCGAACTTTGAGTTCCTAACTCTCCAAAAACTCAAACGGAGCAAAGTTTGGACCAAGTTCATCCAAACCATATGAAAAGCTCTCTTTGCAACGAACTTTGGGTTCCGAGCTCTCAAAACTGAAACGGAGCAAAGTTTTGACCATGTGTCATCCAAACCACCTAAAGCAACTCTCATTGGGCCGAACTTGAGTTCCTACCTCGCAAAAAACTCAAACGGAGCAAGGTTTGGACCAAGTTCGTCGGAACCATATGAAAAATTCTCATTGGGACGAACTTTGGCTTCCGAGCTCTCAAAAACTGAAACGGAGCAAAGTTTGGACCATGTGTCGTCAAAACCACCTAAAGAACCTCTCATTGGGCCGAACTTTGAGTTCCTGACTCTCATAAAACTCAACGGAGCAAAGTTTGGACCAAGCTCGTCGGAACCATATGAAAAACTCTCACTGGGACGAACTTTGGCTTCCGAGCTCTCAAAAACTGAAACAGAGCAAAGTTTGGACCATGTTTCGTCCAAACCACCTAAATAACTCTCATTGGGCCGAACTTTGAGTTCCTACGCTCGAAAACCACTCAAACGGAGCAAAGTTTGGACTAAGTTCGTCCAAACCATATGAAAACTCTCATTAGGACGAACTTCGGGTTCCGAGCTCTCAAATACTGAAACGAGAGAAAAGTTTGACCATGTGTCGTCCAAACCACCTAAAGAACTCTCATTGGGCCGAATTTAAGTTCCTAAACTCGACAAAACTCAAACGTAGCAAGTTTGGACCAAGTTCGTCCAACCATATGAAAAACTCTCATTGGGACGAACTTTGGTTTCCGACCTCAAAACTGAAACGGAGAAAGATTGGACCATGTGTCGTCCAAAACCACCAAAATAACTCTCATTGGGCCTGAACTTTGAGTTCCTAACTCTCCAAAAACTCAAACTGAGCAAAGTTTGGACCAAAGTTCATCCAAACCATATGAAAAGCTCTCTTTGCAACGGAACTTTGGGTTCGCGAGCTCTCAAAAACTGAAACGGAGCAAAGTTTTGACCATGTGTCATCCAAACCACCTAAAGAACTCTCATTGGGCCGAACTTTGAGTTCCTACCTCTCAAAAAACTCAAACAGAGCAAGGTTTGGACCAAGTTCGTCGGAACCATATGAAAATTCTCATTGGGACGAACTTTGGCTTCCGAGCTCTCAAAACCTGAAACGGAGCAAAGTTTGGACCTGTGTCGTCAAAACCACCTAAAGAACTCTCATTGGGGCCGAACTTTGAGTTCCTGACTCTCAAAAAACTCAAACGGAGCAAAGTTTGGACCAAGTTCATCTAACCATATAGGAAAACTCTCACTGGGACGAACTTTGGCTCCGAGCTCTCAAAACTGAAACAGCAAAGTTTGGACCATGTT